>CM060369.1:194063306-196563306 GCA_030545235.1 Helianthus tuberosus
TGGCGGACCCCGGAACTTCTTCAAGAGGGTGCAGAATATTTTTAAAGATTTTAGGCCCCTAGGTATATAAAAAAATTCGGTTCATATCGGGTCGGTTCGGGTTGGTTCATGTAAAACAAAAGAACATCAAGCTAAAATTTATATAATCATCAAAAACATGCCAAACGTCATTACAAACATATTTAAAATGTCGACCTACGGGTTTTCATTTTTTGAAATCTATCCAAAACATGTAGAGCTACTTTTCTAAGTAGGTCTTTCTCTATGTAACATATACAACTAATTTTCAACACTAAACACTTAAACAATCATCACCGAACTTCATAATTTTCAACTTTAAAATCAAGCCCTTGTTTTTATTGTTGATTCCTTCTAACTAACCATTTAAACACTAAACTTCAACTAAAACAACAAAATCAACCAACTAAATTTTCAAAAAAACAACAAAACAACTAAAATTTTAAACCTTTTTAACAATTTTATTTCTTCTAAAAATCCAAATAAAACAAGAAAACAACAAAATAATCGAACCATACCCAAAAAGAGTGATGAGATGATGTTTTCGTGAGTTTGGTGGCCGGAATTGCGGTGGGTTGGGTTGGGCTTAGGTTGGGCTTGGGTTATGGTGTGTTTATTGGGTTAAAGGTTAAGAGAAAGTTAATTGGGTTAAGTGAAAGTTAATTAGTTAAGTGGAAAGTTAATTAGGTTGTATTTTAAGGGTGTACATATTTGCACACCAAAATGCCTTTTTGCACACCAAACCCTAGCTTTATATACGCCGCATATAGGTCTATACACGGCGTATAGCCACCTTTTTCAATTTCCAAGAGAATCTTTGATATGATCTGGGAATTTGTCCCTTTATATGCGACGCGTATAGGCCTATATGTAACGTATATAAAGGGTGGTTTTTTAAGAAACATTGTTATACATTATTTATCATTTTACAAACTTTTAAAAAAAGTAATTTTTAAAAATAGATAAATAAAAAACATTGTTAAGTATTTTATCGTATAGTATAGGCCTATGGATATAGTATCGTATCATATAGTGTAGTATAAATCTCGTATAGGCCTATTCGTGTAATATAATATTATATCTTATCGTATCGTATGGTATAGTGTATGGATCTCATTCTCACGATCGTTTCGCCTGGTCGCACGCCCAACACGCACCCCCGTAGCCCAAGTTAGGGCCATTTTAGTGAAGCCCCTTTTGTCACACGATCTTGGGCCTCCAAATACAAGATGGCCCACTCCTCCACACTTGGACCCGCATCAAGAAGGCTCCTGTGGCACGAAAGGGTTAACTTTTCATGCGAGAGGGCTGCTTTTCGGGTGACATGCACTGTTTCGAGATGAAATCAGCTCGGTTTTGGTTGAACTGTTCATCTTCTAGGCTGGAATTGACTCTAGCACTAACCTACCCACAGCTATGAACTTAGCTTGTGAGCTCGGAGAGTCTCTGATTCGGCCAAGTTTAGTACTAGAAAGTTTGTTTTGTACAACGTTTGAAAGAACATCTCCAATCCTTAGCTTGGTCCTCAATAAGTTGAGAGTTAATATCAGCTTGCCTAAGAAATTCTGAGAAACCAAGTTCAAGTGATTGAAGAATGTATAAAAGTTTAGCAAAAGAAGAAGAAATTAGAAGAAAGGAACGATAAGCGTTTCATCTGACAGACACTTCTTCAGAATCAATACATGAAAAACGTCGTGTACCGCACTCAGTTCTTCAGGTAGATTCAGTCTGTAAGCTACCTTACCGATTCTCTCAGTTATTTCGAAAGGTCCAACGTATCGCGGATTAAGCTTGCCCCTTTTGCCAAAATGCACCACACCTTTCCAAGGTGAGACTTTCAGTAGAACCCAGTCCCTGACCTGAAATTCTAGAGGTTTTCTTTGCTTATCGGCGTAGCTTTTCTGACGGTCACGAGCTGCCCCATTCGTTGTCGGATCTGGGCAATCTATCCGTGGTATCAAGTACGAGCTCGGGGCCTCTGATTTGGCTTTCGCCAACTTCCGCCCAGCACAAAAGTGATCAGCATTTACGACAGTATAATGCCTCAAATGGTGCTGCCTGAATGCTGGTGTGGTAACTGTTGTTATAAGAGAATTCTACCAGAGGTAAGTGTCGTTCCTATTCGTTTCCAAAGTCGATAACACATGCTCTCAGCATGTCTTCAAGTGTTTGGATAGTTCGTTCAGTCTGACCATCCGTCTGCAGGTGATAAGCAGTGCTCAAGTCCAACTGTGAGCCAAAGGATTTGTGCTTAGCCTGCCACAATTCAGACGTGAAACGTGGTTTACGATCAGAGATGATAGAAGTTGGTACCTTGTGCCTAGCAACTACTTCTTTCAAATAGCCGACTGCAAGTTTTGAAAACTTTTCGGTTTCCTTGATCGCGAGGAAATGCGCAGACTTAGTTAAGCGGTCTACGATCACCCAGGTGGTATCGTTTCCTCTTTGGGAGCTTGGTAAACCGGTGACGAAATCCATGAAAATCTGTTCCCATTTCCATGTTGGCAACTCTGGTTGTTGCAGCAAACCCGATGGCTTTTGATATTCAATCTTTGACTTTGGCACAGGTCAAGCATTTGCTTACTTACTTCGCAATGATAGCCTTCATGCTAGGCCACCAATATAGGACCTTGAGATCTTGATACATCTTATCAGAACCAGGATGGATCGAGTAAAGAGAATTGTCTGCTTCATCCATCACAACCTCTCGGAGGTTTTCGTAAGATGGGACCCATATACGGTCCATGAAGTAATAAATGCTATCGTCTTTAAGTTTGAGCTATTTTTCCATGCCCCGCATAGCTTCAGCTAGAAGGTTCTCTGCTTTCAATTCTTCGACTTGGGCGTTTCGGATCTGGTTAGGGAGATTCGAGTGAATGGTAAGCTGTAAAGCACGAACATGCTTAGGTTTGGTTTCTTTCCGGCTTAGGGCATCAGCCACAACATTTGCCTTACCCGGGTGATACTTGATTGTGCACTCGTAGTCGTTTAGGAGTTCGACCCATCGGCGATGTCGCATGTTCAACTCCTTCTGGTCCAATTTATCCTGGAGACCCTTGTGATCGGTGTAGATCGTGCACTTTGTACCGTACAAGTAATGTCTCCAAATCTTAAGTGCGAAGACTACTGCTCCCAGTTCCAAATCGTGTGTCGTGTAATTCCGTTCATGGATCTTGAGTTGTTGAGAAGCGTAGGCAATAACTTTCTCGCGATGCATCAACACGCAACCGAGTCCTTGAATAGATGTGTCGCAGTAGACAACAAAGTCATCGGTGCCTTCACGTAATGAAAGAATGTAACACCCCGAAAACGGGTTTGGTAATCAAACCACGTTAATACTAAAAGACGGGTAAAGTACCGTTAGTGGTAAAATCTACCCGGTGAATATTAGGACTTTTAAATAAATAAATCTAATGTCAAATAAAAATGGGTGAAAGAATGTTTATTAGAAAATAAAGTTACGAGAGGCCCGAATTAACGGGACTTAAAATAACACGGGTTATAACTTCCCCGAAACCCACCAATTAACTAGGAATATCAACCTAGTTAAACATATGCCTTAAAACAATGAAGAAAACTTGGGTAATAACTCTCTTTACAAAGTTACAAACTAGAGGGGCCAAAAAAGGAAGATTGAAACTTGATTTTTATTAAATCAAAACACTACACACACTAGTGTGTGTGTGTGTGTGTGTGCGTATGGAGACCAGGAGCAAGGAGAAAAGGATTTCAAACCCTAGCTCAACAATAACTTCAAATTGGAGGATCAAATGAAGGCCAAACTCAGGTTTGAATACACATAAACGATCACCAAGTCAAGGGGATCGAAAGGTATATCGAAATTTTGACATTCATGAAGTTGTGAAAAGTCAATTAACTTTACAAGATGCGATTTTGGTATGAATCATAGAAGTTATGGCTAGATTAGAGATGTATACTTGCTTAGGAACAAAACCCTAAGTGAAAATTCTACATATATTGCTATGATTTGAATACTTAGATGAATTACCACACTTAGATAAGTGGGTTTTAATATTATGATGAAATTGATGATATAACTAGGTTTAGAATCATCAAGCATGATAATGTTAAGAAGGTGTTTGATTAAATCATGAATTTGGTACATGATCATAAATGACATGAAATGGGTTAAGTATGTTGTGATGAAATCCATGTTTAGAAACAACCCTAGTTAACAATTTGATAAACTAGTGTTGGAAAATACTAGAAATTCGATAATTACCCATACATATGTTAAATGGGTATTGTAACTAGATGATGAACACATAAATTGTCAATGTTGAAAATAGTGTAAAACCGACCTATGATAGAGTTCGGTAAGAAAAGTAGTATAAAGGCTCATAAGGCATAAAGGTTATGATCTAGAATGACTAACCTATCCCCCTTGTGAATATTATATGATAGTTGACGCTTGACAAGCTAGGTGGAGGCTTGGGAAAGAAGCGGGTCAAACGGATCGAGTACGTGGAAAAAGAGCATAACCGGATGCAATGTAAGTAAAACTTACACTTCTTTGAAGAATACCCATATATTCTATAAGTTATAAACATGATAAAGATTTTATTTGAAATACGGTTTCAGACGTGTAATGATACGGGTCGGAACAAACATAAATGGTAAAAACCATGGTTTATGGTAAAAAGGGGCGAAACGGTAAACTAGTCATGTAATAACTAAGAAATTATGAGTTTCCGTTAATATTACCATTTAGTGTAATCTAATAATGAGAAAAAGGGGTAAAAATGGTAATTTGGTCAAGGGCCGACTAATGTGAATTGAAGTTAAAAATATACCCATGGCGCAAGCCGAAATGGGTTGACCGTGTATGAAAAGAACTTGTGAAAAAAAATCCGAAGTGGGTCGGATGTATAAATTGTGAATCAAAAACCATGTTTTAAAAATTATGCAACGTTCGGTCATATAGTCCAACGAGTCAAATGGTGGTGATGACACCTGTCACACCCCAACCGATGGCGGAATCATCGGGGCGCGGCACTGAGCGAAACAGATTGTCCAAAAGTTTCCATAACAATTTTAATCACAAATTATTTTAAACATCACGTCCCATACCATGACATAAAGAGTAACTTAATTATTACAGACAAAATTTAGGCAAATAGTTCTGTTCCGACAACTCAGATTTTCTAGTAATAGTAGCCCAATTGTTTATCTGCTTCTAGAGCCCCTTTATCCCCAGCTTTCGACTCCAAAACAGATTTCATAAGTACAGACAACTATTTGTTGGCCTCAAGGACCTTATTCTAGCCTCGACTTTGCAGCCGGTTAGCATCCTAAGGACCTGTCACATGCGTTAAAGTAAAAGTCAATACACATAGTGTAAAGGTGAGCATACAAGTTTGATATAGCATATAAAGTTCGAATAGTTTACGCATAACCAGCACGTACGCACGGTAAAATGAGGCACGTTAGTTATCGACACGGGTCTATTGACACCAATGACTGCGGGTTGACTGCCCGAGGCAGTTCGTAATACATGATTACCACCGTAATCCATGCAAGTAATTGTCCTTAACAACCCCCGTGACCGGGTGCTGAGTCCAAACTATAGTACTATCGTTGCTAAGGCAGGTGAACAGCATTCCATGTGTAAACATAACAAACAAGCATTCATTTAGCCACTTAATACATGCAATAGTGGTTAGCGTTCAAATAGTATTGAGTAGTGTGATTGATGTGATTTGAATACTCGTAACGTATGTAACACCCAAAAGTGCGTAAAGCAAAAAGGGTTCAAGTATACTCACAGCGATGGATGGATTGAAGGGAGCGCTTAGAGAGTAGGGTTAGCCTGAACAGTACGATAGCATAACGATAAGTGACGCGTAAAACGGAAACAAGTGCTTATAGGTCGGTTGGCTGGCCGATCGGACGGCGGTCCGGTTGGTCGGCTGATCGTTCGAGTGGGTTGTTTCCTCCTTTGAGAAGGATGTGTTTGTGTATGATGGCTTGGCTTTTAAAGTTTTCGTTGTAGTATTTAAAAATATGGAAGTAACTCTACCCTTCTGGTCGGTCGATCGGACGGTTGTCCGATCGGACGGTAACCCGTTCGGTTGGACTTCTTAGTGCATTGAACATGTTGAAAAATCGATAAAGTGTTGAAGTCCAAGTATCTCATGATCCGAAGAGTAATCCGATCGGTTGGTAGTCCGATCGGTTAAAAATTCGCTCAATGCTTGATCTTCAGGTTATCAAAGATGGTTAGGCGTGGGACCCATAGAGCGAGTCGTTCGGCTGACCGGCCATTCGGACGGTAGTCCGATCGGACGGTACCCCGTCCTGGTCGTCCTGTTTGTCTCACACTTGGTTGTTTTGTTTGTTTGTCGTTTTATCGAGATGTGTTGATATAGTGCTATCCAACAGAACCTCCTCTTAAGTCTAGTGGCCCGTATGAACAGGAACCACCCAAGTTCACTCGTTCCACCGGTTTAAGACGTCGGTTCATGGTTAACCCGGAATCGGTAATCTCACGGATAGAACTACGGACCTCGAACCAACCCTAACCACATTGATGAGTAGTGACTCGGTACAACTCCAGTTCTATCGGTTTTGAGTGTAGAAGAGTGGAAAACTTGTGATTATTTCTTTCAACTCTTTTATACTTTGAAAAGGTTCGGATCCATGTGAAATCGTTGTGAAGTCATGTGGAAATCCTTCAGATCCGAGCTGTTCTTGGTGGTATGAGGTCAAACTTGAAGTTCATAGGAACTTCTTGATGACGTCACCCTAGAACATCCCAAATCTTGATGATTTCACGGTTAAAAGTTCAGATTTAAAAGATAGAAAGGTGCAGGAGTGCGTGTAGATCAAGAAAGTACAAGATTTAGGTCGAGATCTTACAGGAATTGAGAGAAATCTAAGAAAAGATGAAGAACACGAGCTGGTCGGACGTCACTTGCCAAAAGTGGTTAGTATTGAGAGTGACAGGGGTATTTATAGAGTTCCAAAAGAGGAAATGGCTAGCCGATAGGCTGGGAAACCTGTGCGGACAGCCTGTCCGATCGGACAGTAGTCCGGTCGGCCGGCTGGTGGAGCGGCTGATTGCCTGGTCGATCAGTTGCCTCGTTTGAGAGTTTGGCGTGACGAGTTTTGCTGTTTCGATTACAAGTGCGAGCGTTTCGATGCGATAGAGTTTCCTAGTCAAATTACTTTTAATCCCAACTACTATATCTAACATACAATTATCCAACATTTCCTTCGTGTTTCGTTTGCGATTCGAGTATTCGAGTTAGACTTCGATTCGATTCGAGTTTCGATTGCATTTCGATTGATCACCACAAAAGTAAATAAACATGCACAAGTAACACATAAATGGCACACACACGTAAAATAATATCCAGAACGCGTACTTCGGGATGCAATTTGGTGTCGATTTGATTAGCGTAGTTGATTCTCGTTTAGTTATCTTTATCGCATTGTTACTGCCTATAATTCACAGTCGTAAGTCAATTAAATAGCGAATAACACACGTCGATTACTTCGATTATTGACAATTACTCCACATAATACAACTAAAATAAACACATCAAAAGTAATTACTATAAGTCAAGTCGCGCGATCGGTCGTTGACTTTGACCTTGACTTTGACTATGACTTCTTGAGAACACGGGGTGTTACAACACCATTTGACAATATCGACTAATGTAGTTGTCAAGTCTTATGTTAACAGGAGCGATTAGCAATTTGGATAATTGCGTCGCCATAGAATATGGAAGCGAGGTATAAATCGGGGCTATTTGTTGACCCGAGCCAGGTACGCATATATAGACTTATAGCTAAAAGCGATATTTTGGTCAAATATTAGCGAAAGTCCTTCGTCGTAAAATGAAGAACTAAAATTGACCAAAAAGCCCTCGAAGGGTAAATAGGGCAAACAACCTTTAAGAGTTGTTTAGAGATAAGCGTTTTGTTAAATTGAGTCCTTGTGATACGTATAAAAATTGGACATAGGATGTAAACTAAAAAGAAGCGTGATTTAAGCTTGAAAATGTAAATACCCTTAATGGGTCAAAATGAATAGATATGCAAAACGGGTCAAGATTTTCAGAAGAACCCACAATTTGAACCTTGAATATTAGTAAACTGATATAATGTGATTTATATGGCATTTTAAAGGTAATCAACAAGTTTGTTTGATCAAAACACAAACGGGTCAAAAGTGTCATAATTGGATTTCAAGCCGAGAGCTTGAAATCTAAAATTTTGGGAATTCAGATCTCGGGTTTTTTACTCCACGAGATGGAGAATTAAGTTACGAACGCGTAGGAAAAATAATCGTGAAAAACGAAAATGTAAAATGAAAGTTATGCGCCTTTTCGTGTCTTTTACGATTGAATTTAAGAGCTGGGCATCTGCAGCTCCAAAATAAACAACTTTCTGCCAAAAAGGATCAGTCGCGCCGCGCGACGGCCAAGAGGAAACGAGGTCGCGGCACGCGACCCCTGTCGCGGCCCGCGACAGAATTAGCTTGAAGCTCTCGCGGCCCGCGAGAGCACCTGTTGCTGGCAATTTGTTTAATTTTGTTTGTTTGACCCATATAACTTGTTTAAACTTGTTATTTAACTATCAAAACTAACTTTTAAGTTGGTTTTGATCATAGGTGAATGTCAAGGGTTCCCGGATGAAGATCAAGCTAAACGAAGAACCGAACACACGAGATTAAAGCTTCCGCACGGCGTTACGTCGTAACTTTCAAACGACGAACTCAATTACATTATGTTGTAAAACCTTTAAACATTAAAAGGTTTTAGAAAACCCGTATTTTATATGTACGTGTACTCGTAAGTGCACAATTAATTGTCGTTATTAGTACTAAAAACCTTTTTATAATAGTAAGGGTGTTTCAAGTTGGTAATCAGAGCTCACGGTTAAAGAGTAAAGTGTGTTCGGTTCGAGGCTTGATCGCAAATCCGGTAAGTACAAGTATGTTAATGGTTTAGTATGATTAAAGTGTTGTGAACAACACATAGGGTTATTGTGTAATACACATTACCCCAATGAAAACGATATGTATAGTTAACGAAATCACGTGCGTTGACACGTATAGTAAAAAGCCTTGCAATACAATACAGGCGTTATTAATGTCGGAATCACTAACTTTTGTAAATGTTTAGTTGAAGGAAACTCGCATCTGAAGATGACGAGAATTGAACGAATTGTGGATATGATGGTGGAACGGTCCGAGGTATGACGAGCAGAGCATACTCATTAAGGACCTAAATCGTGTGACGATCGCGAACAAAGTTAACGGCAAGAGAAGCCCGTAAGGGCAAGCATTACCAGGTGCACGCTTTTAAATTTAATCGCATAAGTAGTAATATGCAACAAACACGTAGGGAATGACGGTTGCATATATCTGATAAAACCTGAATAGGATATCTATTCAGGATGATGTTTCCAAGGGAAGTTTAATAGAAACATGTGCTATTCACGATGATGAATAACAAAGAAATAATAGGATTAGTTCATATGGAAACTTGGACGGGGGGTAATTATCCAAGTGGAAAACTCTCAATATAATGCTATTGAGAAAAGTAGCGATCACATTAACGAATGTGATTATATAATAGTTCAATAGAAAAGAAAAACATTTTATATGTACAAAAGTAAAACTAGTAAAACTAATGATTGTTGTTTTGCAATTAAATAAAGTTTTACTAAATGAAATCAGAGATATGAAATAAATAGGGGCGTTACTTACATGGGGTGTGATGTGAAAACTACAAAAAGGTCATGTGTATCATGTGTTGATCGCTTACTCTGGCCAAGTAAGTAGTGGCATATGATACCATGAACTTCTTGTAGCGGACACATTTACGTCCAATGTAGTAAGGACGGGGTGAATGGGACGAATTAAAAAGGTACCCAAATGAATCAAACAAGTAAGATGTTTGATAGTAAACGTAAACGCAAGTCGGAGGACGGAAGCGTATTACGTTAGGATAACGAGCCCGAGAGAAGGGACAAGGATCAAGGTAAATGAAAATACAAACCGACTAATAGGAATGCTAAGGCATAGGGATAAAAGTTTGACTGTCACAAGTGATGAAATTCACACGGACAAGTCAAACGAATTAAATAAAGAATAAAGGACGTGATTGAATAAAAGCGATGGATTTCGCTAAGACGACCAAATAAGTTAAAACGAAGTATAAAATCATATCAGAATGATTACTTTGAAAATGACTTCGGTAAAGATACCTGATAGATGGGTATGATTTTAAGAATATGCGTAAAACGAGAACGGAAAAGAATAAATTATTGGTTGTCAATTTCCTTGATGCGAATATTGACATAAGTTAAAAAGAAAAACGTTAAACTAAAGTTTAGTTTTAGTAAGAAATAACGTATTGACAAATATGAATATTATGAGACGGATTTGGAAATGATTAATATTAAAGGATATGGTCTTAACACCGATAGGTGTAAAACGATACATTCGAAAGAAAGATTTTCGATAATAAAAAAAGTTGAGATAAACTTAAACGTGACGTGACACATTCACGGTCAAGAAAAAGTAATATAGAAGGTGACCACGTTGTAACGTGAGTCACGGGATAGGAGATCATGAACTCAGATAAGCCTCGGGAAGGCAAGGTGAATGTACCCGAGCGATGGGGTATAAGGTAATCGGTGACTAACAAGTCTAACCGCCAAAGGAAACAATCAATAAAGATAAAAGTTACCAGCTGAAGGTAATGGCCTACGAGGCCTTACACGTGAAAGGCGCATACGCCTTAAAACCAAAAACACATTACCATACTTTTTGGTAAGATTATTATATGCGAGTAACGCTCAAGTGATCACCGAAACTAAGGTTCAGATGATCGAAACTAATAAAGTACGTGAGAAAGGTTTCGGGGACGAAACCTCTTTAAGGGGGGTAGACTTGTAACACCCCGAAAACGGGTTTGGTAATCAAACCACGTTAATACTAAAAGACGGGTAAAGTACCGTTAGTGGTAAAATTTACCCGGTGAATATTAGGATTTTTAAATAAATAAATCTAATGTCAAATAAAAATGGCTTAAAGAATGTTTATTAGAAAATAAAGTTACGAGAGGCCCGAATTAACGGGAATTAAAATAACATGGGTTATAACTTCCCCGAAACCCACCAATTAACTAGGAATATCAACCTAGTTAAATATATGCCTTAAAACAATGAAGAAAACTTGGGTAATAACTCTCTTTACAAAGTTACAAACTAGAGGGGCCAAAAGAGGAAGATTGAAACTTGATTTTTATTAAATCAAAACACTACACACACACTAGTGTGTGTGTGTGTGTGTGTGCGCGCGTATGGAGACCAGGAGCAAGGAGAAAGGGATTTCAAACCCTAGCTCAACAAAAACTTCAAATTGGAGGATCAAACGAAGGCCAAACTCAGATTTGAATACACATAAACGATCACCAAGTCAAGGGGATCGAAAGGTGTGTCGAAATTTTGACATTCATGAAGTTGTGAAAAGTCGATTAACTTTACAAGATGCAATTTAGGTATGAATCGTAGAAGTTATGGCTAGATTAGAGATGTATACTTGCTTAGGAACAAAACCCTAAGTGAAAATTCTACATATATTGCTATGATTTGAATACTTAGATGAATTACCACACTTAGATAAGTGGGTTTTAATGTTATGATGAAATTGATGATATAACTAGGTTTAGAATCATCATGCATGATAATGTTAAGAAGGTGTTTGATTAAATCATGAATTTGCGTACATGATCATAAATGACATGAAATGGATTAAGTATGTTGTAATAAAATCCATGTTTAGAAACAACCCTAGTTAATAATTTGATAAACTAGTGTTGGAAAATACTAGAAATTCGATAATTACCCATACATATGTTAAATGGGTATTGTAACTAGATGATGAACACATAAATTGTCAATGTTGAAAATAGTGTAAAACCGACCTATGATAGAGTTCGGTAAGAAAAGTAGTATAAAGGCTCATAAGGCATAAAGGTTATGATCTAGAATGACTAACCTATCCCCCTTGTGAATATTATATGATAGTTGACGCTTGACAAGCTAGGTGGAGGCTTGGGAAAGAAGCGGGTCAAACGGATCGAGTACGTGGAAAAAGAGCATAACTGGATGCAATGTAAGTAAAACTTACACTTCTTTGAAGAATACCCATATATTCTATAAGTTATAAACATGATAAAGATTTTATTCGAAATACGGTTTCAGACGTGTAATGATACGGGCCGGAACAAACATAAATGGTAAAAACCATGGTTTATGGTAAAAAGGGGCGAAACGGTAAACTAGTCATGTAATGACTAAGAAATTATGAGTTTTCGTTAATATTACCTTTTAGTGTAATGTAATAATGAGAAAAAGGGGTAAAAATGGTAATTTGGTCAAGGGCCGACTAATGTGAATTGAAGTTAAAAATATACCCATGGCGTAAGCCGAAATGGGTTGACCGTGTATGAAAAGAACTTGTGAAAAAAAATCCAAAGTGGGTCGGATGTATAAATTGTGAATGAAAAACCATGTTTTAAAAATTATGCAACGTTCGGTCATATAGTCCAACGGGTCAAATGGTGGTGATGACACCATTTGACAATATCGACTAATGTGGTTGTCAAGTCTTATGTTAACAGGAGCGATTAGCAATTTGGATAATTGTGTCGTCGTAGAATATGGGATAATTAAAGCGTGGTATAAATCGGGTCTATTTGTTGACCCGGGCCAGGTACGTGTATATGGACTTATAGCTAAAAGCGATATTTTGGTCAAATATTAGCGAAAGTCCTTCGTCGTAAAATGAAGGACTAAAATTGACCAAAAAGCCCTCAAAGGGTAAATAGGGCAAACAACCTTTAAGAGTTGTTTAGAGATAAGCGTTTTGTTAAATTGAGTCCTTGTGATACGTATAAAAATTGGACATAGGATGTAAACTAAAAAGAAGCGTGATTTAAGCTTGAAAATCTAAATACCCTTATCGGGTCAAAATGAATAGATATGCAAAACGGGTTAAGATTTGCATAAGAACCCACAATTTGAACCTTGAATATTAGTAAACTGATATAATGTGATTTATATGGCATTTTAAAGGTAACCAACAAGTTTGTTTGATCAAAACACAAACGGGTCAAAAGTGTCATAATTTAAACCTCGAATTCAAAAAGCTCCTTAATCGTAAGCGCGCTCATCTCCCCACGAAGTTCGATGTTGAAGTTGCCACGGGAAGAACCATCGCTGTTAACTCCGTTCTACGTGATTGTAGGCTGGAACTCAACAATCACATCTTCCCTATCGACCTTATTCCGATGCAACTCGGTAGTTTTGACATCATAGTAGGCATGGATTTCCTTCGTGAAAATCACGCTGAAGTTGTGTTCTTCGATAAAATGATTCGTTTCCTTCTTGCCAATGGTGATCAATTGTGTGTTTATGGTGAAGTCGCATCGAAGAAACTCCAACTCATGTCGTGTGTCCAGGCTAGCAAGTATCTCCGCAAGGAATACCAAGCTTTCTTGGCACACATTGTAGTAGTGGAAAAAAAGGAAGTTAAGGCACTGGATAAGGTACCTGTAGTTCGTGATTTTCCTAACGTTTTCCCTGATGATTTACCTGGTTTACCCCCAAGTCGTGATATCGACTTTCGTATCGACCTCATTCCAAGAGCCAATCCCGTTGCTAAAGCTCCCTGTCGACTCGCCACGTCTGAAATGCGGGAACTCTCGAGTCAGCTTCAGGAATTGCTTGAAAAAGGCTTTATTCGCTCTAGCACCTCTCCTTGGGGCGCACCTATCCTTTTTGTCAAAAAGAAGGATCGATCGTTCCGGATGTGAATCGACTATAGGGAGTTGAATAAGCTAACTATCAAGAATCGCTATCCCTTGCCACGTATCGATGATTTGTTTGATCAGTTACAAGGAGCTACGTGTTTCTCAAAAATCGATTTATGCTCAGGCTATCACCAGTTGCGCATTCAAGAAGAGGATATACCAAAGACCGCCTTTCGTACTCGATACGGCCATTATGAGTTTGTCGTTATGCCCTTTGGTCTAACCAACGCACCTGCGGTTTTCATGGATCTGATGAATCGTGTGTGTAAATCCTATCTGGACCGTTTCGTCATCGTGTTCATCTACGTTTGGTTCTTGAATTACTCCAAGGGAATCGACTCTATGCCAAGTTCTTCAAGTGCGAATTCTGGTTAGAGGAGGTTCAATTCCTCGGTCACATTGTCAATAGTCGAGGTATTCACGTTGACCCCGCGAAGATCGAAGCCGTTAAGAGCTGGGTTACACCAAGGAACCCGACTGAAGTCCATTCTTTTCTCGGACTAGCGGGTTACTACCGTCGATTTATCGAAGGATTCTCAAAAATCGATGTGCTTCTTACGTCTCTCACGCAAAAAGACAAGCCTTTTGTTTGGGGAACCGAACAAGAGACTGTTTTTCAAACTCTCAAGCTCATGCTCTGCAATGCTCCCGTACTTACTCTACCTGACGGAGATGATGATTTCATAGTTTACTGTGATGCTTCAAACCTTGGTCTCGGTTGTGTGCTTATGCAACGAGATAAGGTTATCGCTTACGCGTCTCGACAGCTCAAGATCCATGAGAAGAACTATATAACCCACGATCTCGAGCTTGGTGCAGTTGTTTTTGCGCTCAAGATTTGGCGACACTACCTTTACGGTACCAAGTGTACGGTCTTCACCGACTATAAGAGCCGACAACACCTTTTGAGCCAAAAAGAGCTTAACATGCGCCAACGCCGATGGGTTGAACTTCTTAACGATTACGACTGTGAGATTCATTATCATCCTGGCAAGGAAAATGTTGTTGCCGACGCTCTCAGCCGACGAAGCTATTTGCATAGCATTCGTAATATTCACGCCCAGCATAATCTCGAAGCCCTTATTCGTGACGCCCAACATGCTTGCTTTACCGAAAATACCTTAAAAAAGGAAAGGATTTCGAATGATGGTCCTCAATTTGTGAATAAATCGAATGGTATATTCCATTATTTAGACCGAATTTGGATCCCCAAGCGTACCAACTTACGGCAAATCTTGCTAGATGAAGCCCACAAGTCTCGCTATTCTATTCATCCGGATGCCGACAAGATGTACCACAACCTTCGTCGACAGTACTGGTGGCCTGGAATGAAGAGGGATAACGCTATCTACGTTTCGAAGTGCCTAACTTGCTCGAAGGTTAAGGCCGAACAGCAAAGGCCCTCTGGCTTACTCGTCCAGCCCGAGATCCTTATGTGGAAATGGGAGAGTATAGCTATGGACTTCATAACGAAACTCCCACGCACGCCATCAGGTCACGACAGCATCTGGGTTGTCGTTGACCGATTGACTGAGTCTGCTCACTTTCTGCCGATACGAGAAGACTATAAGGTAGAACAATTGGCACGGATCTACACCGACGAAATCATTTATCGACATGGGACACCTCGTGATATCATCTCTGACCGCGATGGTCGATTTACCTCACATCTTTGGGAAACATTTCAATCTGCCCTTGGTACCACTCTTAATCTAAGTACCGCTTTTCATCCCCAAACCGATGGTCAGACTGAAAGAATGATTCGTACCCTTGAAGACATGCTTCGCTCGTGTGTCATAGATTTCGGTGGTAATTGGGACGTGCATTTACCTTTAGTCAAATTCTCGTACAATAACAGTTATCACTCGAGTATTCAAATGGCACCTTTTGAGGCATTATACGGAAGAAAATGTTGATCGCCTATTGTGTGGCACGAGATCGGAGACGCGCAAATTACCAGTCCTGAGCTGTTGCAAGAAACGACTGACAAAATCCTCCAAATTCGAGACAATCTACTGAAAGCTCGTAGTCGTCAGAAAAGTTACGCCGATAGACGCCGCAAGCCCCTTGAATTTGACATTGGCGATCACGTGCTCCTAAAGGTATCCCCTTGGAAGGGTGTGATCAGATTTGGCAAGAAAGGAAAGCTCGCGCCTCGATATGTTGGATCCTTTAGGATTTTGGAAAGGATCGGCAAAGTGGCCTACAAACTCGAACTGCCGGAGGAACTTAACAACATCCACCCGACTTTCCACGTTTCGAACCTCAGAAAATGTCTGGCCGAGCAGAATTTGCAAGTACCACTCGAGGATCTACTAGTGGACGAAACATTACACTTCATGGAAAAGCCTGTCGAGATCATGGACCGAGAAACCAAGAAACTTAGGCGCTCACGCATTCCCATTGTGAAGGTTCGGTGGGAAGGCAAAAGCGGTGCCGAGTTCACCTGGGAACTCGAAAGTGACATGAAGACGAAATACCCACAGTTGTTTGTTACACCTGCGCCTTAATTTCGGGACGAAATTCCTTAAACTAGGGGAGGCTGTAACACCCCGTGTTTCGGAAGTCAAAGTCAAGGTCAAAGTCAAAGGAAGAAAAGATTGCTAATTGCGATCTGCCACTCCTTTCTTAATTACCGATCGCGCTACTTGACTTGTAATCAACTTCTTTTAATTGTTTATCTTAGTTGTATTATGTGGAGTAAATGAGAATAATCGCAGTTTAATCGATGTATACTTATCGCCGATAATCGCGTTACGACTGTGAATGATAGGAAGTAACAATGCGATAAAGTTAACTAAATGCTAATCTACTTAACGCTAATCTCCTCGCTAACGCATTGCAATACGAATCGCAGTGAATTACAGGTTCTGGATATTGTTTTACATGTGTGCTAATTATGTGTTAAATGTGTGTGCTTATGTTTATGTTTGAGGTGTAAACGCAATCGCAACTCTATCTCATCGCAATACAAAACGCAGAATGGTTATGTTTAGGTTTATGACTGTGTGTTAGTTAGGTTATTTGTGTAACTATTGACTTATACTGTCGCATTGCTTACTCGCTACACGATTGAACACATCGCAACGCTCAGCACGCGAAACGAAACGCCGAAAACTAACTCACCGTGCCAATTCGATCGAATGACCATCCGATCGGATCGCCATCCGATCGGATCGTCATCCGATCCGACGCTGGTGCGCTCCCTTTACTCTTTTGGAAACCCTATAAATACCCCTCTGTCACATCATTGTGATGTGACAGCTCTCTCATTCGAACCAGAACGCTCAAGCCCTCTTTTCCTTCGATTTCTCCCGATTCTTGTAAGTTTCTTCCTCAATCCTTGTACTTCTATGATCTACACATGTTTCTTCATCTTTTTCACCATTGAATCTTCGCTTTTAACCGAGAAATCACCGGATTTGAGGTGTTCTAGGGTGATGTCATCATGGAGTTCTTATGAACTTCAAGAGTTGGCTTCATTCCACGAAGAATGACTCGAATCTGAAGGATTTCTACATGATTTAGCAACGATTTTACACAGATCTAAACATTTTCTATCAACGAGACAACCGGTTTCGGGTTGAACATGAACCACTGTCAAGGAACAGTCCACTGGTTGGATCAGGGTGATTCCTGTTCGAACGGGAGACTTGAGAATTGACGAGGTTTCATTGTTCAGCACGTTGTCATACCGTCTCAAGCAAACCGCAAAAACTTTCAAAACCATCAAGTCCAAAACAATCAGATCGCCGGGACGGATCGCCGTCCGATCGAATTGCCATCCAATTGGATCGCCATCCGATCGAATGACCATCCGATAGGATTGCACATGGACTTCAACACTTAACTCTTGAAACGGAGTATCTAACCAATCGGATCGCCATCCGATCGAACGGCAGTTCGATTGAGCGACCTGAAGGGTAGAGATACTTCTCTGTTTTCAAAATGCTACAACAAAAACTTCAAAGCCATCATACACAAACACATCCATCCCAAACGAGTGGCCAATCGATCGAGTGGCCAACCGATCGGATGACGCTTCGATACTTACCACTTTTGCATCGTTTTACGTGACGCTTATCGCTTATACTATCGTTCTGTAACTAGGCCGACTCTCTAGCGCTCCCTTCAATCCATTAATCCATCATCACTGTGAGTATACTCGAACCCTTTTTCGATTAACGCACTTTTGGGTGTTACATACGTTACTTATATCAAATCACATCGCTCACACAACGCAAACACTTTTAACGCTAACCGCTTTCGCATGTTATATGTGACTCGATGAATGCCTGTTTGTTATGTTAACACATTGATTGTTGTCTGCCTGCCTTAGCAACGATAGTATTATAGTTTGGACTCAACACCTACTTACTCAGGGGTTGTTAAGGATTTTACTTCACATGTTCGCAGTGGTGAATGTGTGTTGCGCACTCTACAACTCGCAGTCATTGGTATCGACAGGATCTTTGTCGTTAACTTACGTGCTTTCGCTTTAACGTACTACATGCTGGTTATGCGTAAAACGCTTTCGCTACTATTATGCTATTAAACTTGTATGCTCACCTTTACACTATATGTATTGACTTTTACTTTAATGTATGTGACAGGTGCTTGAGATGCTAGGATATTGCTAGCTATAATGGAATAGAGTAGGAGAGACTAGAAACAAAGACAATTTATTTATTTAGAAAATATGAGTTGTCGAAACAATGTTTTGTTTTGAGATATCGATGTCTGTAATAACTGCTTTATTTGATGGGTTATGGTATGGGACATAATGTTAACTATCTGGTAATTTAGTTGTTATGGATTTCTCATGAACAATCTGTTTCGCTCAGTGCCACGCCCCGATGTTTCCGCTATCGGTTGGGGTGTGATAGTAGCGGTTCCTGGTAGTTACTTTGTTTAGCTCACGATAATCAATGCACATACGAAAAGTGTCGTCTTTCTTCTTGACAAAAAGTACTGGGCTCCCCAAGGTGACGAGCAAGGACGAATAAAACCTTTATCCAACTGTTCCTGCAATTGCGTAGAAAGTTCCTCCAGTTCGGTTGGGGCTAGTCGATAAGGTGCATGAGCTATGGGCGCCGCTCCAGGAGTTAGCTCGATTTGAAATTCAACTTGACGATGAGGTGGGAGTCCATGTAATTCCTCAGGGAAGTCACGTACGATGCGAAAATCTTCAATCTTTCTTTCCCTTCCTGGGTGTTAGTGACGAGTGCTAAAATAGTGGTATGCCCCTTTCGCAATCACTTTTGGGCTTTTAAGAATGAAATGATGCCTGTGACTGCACCACTTTTGTCTCCTAGAATAATCAGAGGTTCATCGAAAGAACGAAGAATACGAACGATTTTCTCTTGGCAGAGTATCTCGGCTCGATGTTTCGATAACCAATCCATTCCGATGACAACGTCGAAGCTTCCAAGAACGATGAGAAAGAGATTTGTGGAGAAAGTTTGACCAGATAGTACGAGCTTGCAATTGTTGATAACGTGTGAGGCCTCGATGTTTCTAGTGTTAGCTAATTCGACGACGTGATTAGAGTTTAAAGGTGTTGGTACAGGCTTAAGCGTCTTACTAATACGTAGGGATATATAACGAGCATCGGCTCCAGAATCAAACAATACAGAAACATAACGATCATCGAGGAGGAGCTTACCCGCCACAACGTTGGGGTTATTCCTTGCTTCGCCAGCTCCAATCACAAAAGCTATTCCCATTGCACCGTTCCTGCCATTCTTGTTGTTGTGTCCAGCTCCTTGGTTGTTGTTATTTTGATTCTGGTTCAACTGAGGGTAATTCTTCTTCATGTGCCCAACTGCTCCACACTGGTAGCATCCCCGATTGTTTCCTCGTTGTTAGGGGTGTAAACGGACCAGACCGGACCGGACGGGACCATGTTCATGTTCGTCCGCCAAGGTTTTACCGGACAAACGGACGGTTCGCGGACAGAGGACCGAACGAGTTTTCTTGTTCGTGTTCGTTCATTAAGGATATGAATTTGTTCATGTCCGTTTGTGTTCGTTTGTTAAGATCCTTAACGGACACAAACGAACTGGTTCACGGACGTTAACAAACGAATTGTTCATGAACATAAACGAACAGTTTATGAACATAAACGAACGGTTCATAAACACAAACAAACAAATATTAATGTAATTAAAACAACATCAATTATCCATAACATTCAACTTCATACTTCCAATAGATGAACTAAAATTAACATAAACAAACAAAAGATAATATAATTTAAATAGAATATATAAAAAAATTATTCTTTAATGAATAATATAAACAAACAAACATGGACGAACGTAAACGAACGAACATAAACGAACGTAATCGAACGAACGTTCACGGACACATTATCGAACGTTCACGAACATAAATGAATGAACGAGACCTTTGTTCATGTTCGTTCATTTAACTTATCGGACGAAAATTTTTGTTCATGTTCGTTCATTTACTAAACGAACGAACATGAACGAACTTCCCGCCGAACGGTTCATGAACTTTTCGTTGAACGTTCAGTTCGTTTACAGCCCTACTCGTTGTTGTTGTGGTAGGTTTTGCCCTGCTGGGTACTGGCTTCTACAGTCTTTTGCCTCATGCCCTGGTTTGTTGCATCTTTGACATCGGTTTTTATCACATGGCCCGTGGTGATGTCGGTTGCACTTGTTGCACTTGGGTCGGTTTCCTTGGTAACTACTCTGTTGTTGGTACCCTTGTTGTTTTCGAACTTCCTCTGCTGTGTTGGGGTTTGAGTGGGGTTAGCATTCTTGCCTTGGTTGCCATCCCATTTGCGTTTGTTGTCTCCAGAAGTTTCAGCAGTAGTACCGATATGCTTGAGCAACTTGCCCTGTTCCACAACTTGATCAGTGAGACGATGTGCCAGACGGATAACTTGCTGGATTGTGGGGAGGTTAGCTGAAGTTATCAGGCTTTGAATTTCGGGAATCAGGCCCCTGATATACAGCTCGATTCTTCGATAGGCAGGCTGAGACATGTTGGGGCAAAGAGCAGCGTAGTCGTTGGATCGCTTAGTGTACGTCTCCATCTCAGATCCAACCATTTTCAGCTCATAGTACTCATTCTCGAGCTTGTTAATGTAATCCATGTGACAGTACTCTTCCTTGATCAAATTTTTGAAGTCATTCCAAGGAGTAGCATTGGCATTTGCCAACCCGAGCATCTGGACTTGCGCGTTCCACCATGAGAGCGCATTTCCTTCGAGCGTACCAGTAGCAAACTTCACCTAATTAGTAGCGGGACATTCACACACATCAAACACAGATTCAACCTTCTCGATCCAGTGCAGAAGGCCTATGGCTCCCTCAGTGCCATTGAAGGTGAGAGGTTTGCAATCCATGAAGGTTTTGAACGTGCAAACGCGAGGTTGAGGAGGTACAGGTTGACCTGTCGCATAAATGAAGCGAACAGATTTAAGAACAAGTAAGACGACACGAGAGTTGGATTTAAACATCCTAGAATCACATGTTTACCTCCAGGATGGGCTGCCAAAGCTGCAGCCACGGTGTTAATCAGGCTCGTTAGCTGATCCTGAGTCATGTTGATGTTGCTTCTTCCGCGTCCGCTCATTGTCTTTATATCAAGAAAATACAGTATGAGGATGACGTCGTAGTATCGTAAGAATAAGTAAGAGGAAGATTGACCATTGCACACAAGTACGTATATATATATATATATACACACATATACATATACATATATAACTAAGCACACTAGTACATATAGCATCACATATACACCAAGCAAGTAACAAGTAAACACATGCCCGAGCCATGAAGTCTAGGTTGTTGAGCCTTGCACTTGGAGTGTAATGTCGTGGCGAGTCGCTTAGTACAAAAACGGGTTATAGTTTAGTTTTTCTCAAAAAGACCTTTCTTTTCAAAACTGAGTTCACTATAACCAATGGCTCTGATACCAATCTGTGACACCCTCAAATTCCACATGCGGAGTACTATCGCGAGGCGTGTGACTGACCAGGATCCAGCCACCAATCATATTGAACAATCATAAAAATAAAGCAATTTATCAAAATACGATTAGTGACTACTAAGTCCATAACTAAGTCTTAAGTTTAAAACAACGTTTAAAACAAATAGCGGAAGCATAGTTCAACAGTTCAATCAAAGTCCAAATTTTATAATTTATTTAACACCTAACGCGGGTTACGTGACCACTATACTCCTCAAGCAGCAAGCTCCTGCCATCACTGATTACCTTCAAAGCATGCAGTAGGGTGTCAACATAAAGTTCGCGCAAGTTATCCAGTTTTAATTTCCATAAAACTTATTTTAGTTGTTAAGTTACTCATTTATATCACGCCATGGGGAGCTACCCCATGTATAAGCTACTAAACTGCGTAATACCGAATACTTAGCGACCCCACATTTCGTGATTTGCCCGTTTGTCAATGTCTATCATCATTGACTGTTTGCTAGAGCCCATTAGTTCACGCCCGATCCTATCCAGGCACGGTGTGAGGTTGGTGAGACCTAATAGCGCTATCAACTAATAAACCCGTTCGCAGGCCAGGCGACTAATCGGTATAGTAAGTGGGGACTTCCGAGATAAAGTTTCGTTTAGTACGCTTGTTGCATCTAATATAAATAGTAATTAACTGACCGTCCCACACAAGAGGAAAAATATTACCCGTATCCCGCACAAGGAGATAATGTAGCCTGTATTCCCACACAAGGGGAAAGTACTTTTCATTCCGTTTCCCAATCACCGGGAACACATGCTTTTAAAATGAAGTTGTGAACTTACCTTGTTTTGCTCGGCAGATGGGTTACTTGTTAAATCGACTTTAGTCAATCAAGCCCTAATATAGTTACCATATCTAGTTAGATTTTGCATACCATTATTGCACGTATTGACACACGACACAAATCAAGTAGCACATAAGGTATTACATTACCACATCGATATACTAGTGATGAATTTTTATTACTATCTGTTATGCATGACTAGGAGGCATATGATCACATACAAATATTAAACATATGGTCACTTAGTTAATCTATAACACAAGCCCACTTGTAAAAGGGTATTATGTCGGCCCATTATATATACCTCAAGTGTGCGGCCAGAGGACTATACAGTCCAACAGATGACTTGTGTGGTATGGTATGAGTGTGCGACAATATTTTTGTGCATGTTCCCATCAGTGTACAGTTTACTCCTATAACCAGCCCACAAGACATACATGGCCCAATCATTTAGGAGCCCAAAGGAGATTGTACGGTTCAAACAATAATGTACGGTTCAATTTCAAGTGTTTGTGAGTGTACGACAGTAATGTTACAATTTTCGTGAGTGTGCGACACGTGGCTTGGCCAGTGTACGGCCCAAGGCGCCAGTTTGTACCTTGTGCTTTATCATGTTGTACATTCCCTTAGTGTGAGAAAATCAACTTTTAAAACACATCATACCTCTGGTTTCTAGGATCAAACAGATAGGACAAAATTATTATATCATGTTCCTATTTGGCCAATTAATCATCAACATGCATATTCCTAGGATTTTATCACATTGATCTACCTCATCATGCATACGGCTTCCATTCTTGTGTCATTCAGCCCTTGAACAATTAAATAAAATTAAATAAAAAAAACATCAAAAATATTTTATTGGGCATTATGTTTAAACCTGCATGTGATTGGTCCATTGAAAGTTCTCTCCGGCGTGGAATATTTCACGCTCCAACCCTATTTTGGTTGAAAAACACCCAAGGGGGCGGAGAAGTGGGCGTGGGGTGGCGTTGTTTGGCTCAAAAACACCCAAAACAAGGGCCACTATGGGTGGTCTCAGAACTTTGAATTTGATCCTCGCCTTTTCAAAAATATGGATGGTCTGATGGTTTGCACTTTTAACGCATTTAATTTCCAACTTTGTCAAAAGACGCATGGACGGCCCCAATGGTTTGCACTTAGTAACGTATTTAGTCCCTAACTTCACCATGCTTGAATCTTAAGATTTGTTGGTTGTAGCTGCAGTTTTGAGTTCTGAAAACAACAAGATCAACATTTTGAGATTTAAAAACAATGGTGTAGCATTTCTGTTTTTATGTCTCAAAACAGCTTTCTTTGCCGTCTGTTGTAAGAGTACAAGGGACCCTGACAGCTTGTTGAGGGAACAAAAGAATTCTATGACCATCTTGCCTTAAGACAGAATGATTTCTTTCAATATCAATATGGGGTACCATTTGAGACCTGTTGAAAAACTGTTTGAAGGGTTACTAAGTACACACCATAAAGACCATCCATGTACTTTTGAAAAGCCAGGGAACAAATCCAAAATTTTTGTAAATTGCGGGGACAATGTAACACCCCAAAATCCTAATTTTGACTGTTCCCACTCGTGTTCTCTCACTCCCTCCACAGTCGCCTAAGCTTTTTTTTTCTTTTCTTGTTCCTGTTATAACTATGTTGTTTTGATTTCACCTGCTACTTCTTTAGTTAAGTTTAATCCAATTATTTTGCCATAATATTGTAATCATTGTTCCTGCTATGATCATGCTAAGTTCTATGTTAAGTATAGTTAAGATTAAGAGTGACTAGAGGTATAGCTAGATCGTAAGGTTTTATTATAAGTTTAATCTATTATCGAATCCAAAACCGTAAAACCAAACCAAAACCAAACCGTTAATGGTTAGGTTTGATTTGGTTTTAATTTTCAACGGTTCGGTTTCGGTTTTCGACAATAAAAAACCGTTACTAACGGTTTGGCTTACGGTTTGACCTAAAAACCAGCCAAACCAAACCATGAACATGATAACATCCCTATTGTTAGATTTTGCATGCATGAGGAGGCAAATTGCAAGATATGGATAATACGGGTGTGTAGTACAAAAGGTCTTTGTAAGAAGGAGGCAAATTGTAATTTACTCCTTATAAAATTAGGCTACAAGTAATTAGGTGAATCTTAAAATTAATCTTAAATCAACTATAATTGATGCAGGCCCAAGTGTAGAGGATCGAGCCATGACATTTCTGGAGGCCTATGATCGAGCTTCCAAGGGTATTTTACGAAAACCAGCCTAACTTTGGCTACGGGTCTCCGTTTAGGCGTTCGACCAGTAAAATCGAATCTTGAAACAAGGAGCACGTCGTTGCAAGGTCCCGGGAGGGGCCTTGTCTAAGTTCCGGCTCCTCTAGATCTTTGTAAATAGTTAGAAAATAAAATAAACTAGATGTAAGACCCCGCCGCGTTGCGGCCGGGGCTTACAAATTCAGCCGGCATGGGTTAGTTAACAATTAAAGGGTTGTTTGTTTACCTCTTGACGAGGCTTTGAATGGTTCAGACCTCTTACTGGTTCAGCACTTAATGATTCAGACTGTTTGTTTGGCGAGTAAATGTCTGAATGGTTCAGACATTTGCGTCTGAATGGTTAAGCATTATACTGAGTCTCAATGGTTAAGACCTCTAATCTGAATTGGTCAGACATTTGCCTCTAAATGGTTAAGCATTATACTGACTCTTACTGGTTCAGCACTTAATAGTTCAGACTTCACCTCTTACTGATTCAGCACTTAACCATTCAGAAGTTGCCAAACAGCCCTTAAACATTATACATGAGCTCCATGTTACGGCCATTGTATTCGGTACCGGTACCCACTTTTCTCGTTTTTCAGTACCGGTACCGGTACCGAACGGGTACCGTGCTCATCCCTACCTAACAATGTTAACATTTAATAGTATATAAATAAATACTATAGTACATGGTTTTATCATAAACCAATGTCCAACTTTATAAGCTAAAAATAAAAGTTTTAATGCCTAACAATGTTACAAATTAATAGTATATAAATACGCTTTATTGATAACAATTAAAATGTGAAACTTTCAAGATAAGTCAATAACGGGGATGCAAATTATTATACGAAAGATCTTAACATATTAAATTATGTTTTAAAAATACATACATCTGACCCATCTCCATCTCAAATTTAAAAAATATCAAGCAAAACAAAATCAATACTTCAACTGTTACATTTGAATTCTTTGGAACCCTTTCTAGACCAGGCTGTGGGCAATTTTAAAACATGATATATCCAATAAATATCATAAATTGCCTTCTTTCGTGTATCCCAAAGTTAATTGGTTTGATGTATAGGAGGTTAGCATATAGTAGTTTCAATGGATTTGTTTTTTTTCCTATGAGAATGTACCGTTAACAAATTCAACAGTGAAAACATTGGAACTTTTCCCCGGTTACGTTGAATCAGTTTGGATTGTGTTAAACGGTCCTTAGCATTGTGATGGTTCTTGGATGATTGTCTTAGCATCTATCGTACTCGGGTCGCAGATTTGTTACAAAGTTTTTCCGATTGTTATTTGTTGCTCGTGTTTGGCGCAAGTAGTCCCTATTATGCGAAGATTAGGTTAGTTTCATTCTCATAGTCACGGTTAGAAGAACTTTTGATGCATGGTTGCAGCTTCAAGAAAGCATCAATTAATAGAGGTTTTAAAACTCCAACTACAAAACGTGACAACCAAACACCAAAAGACACCATGACTCATTTCATCAAACACCTTAGTTGCACAGTTTCATGGCAAGAAATAAAAGCTCAGGCAAAACCATCATAGTCTTTGAAGTTTGGCTACACACCACAGGTTCAAGACTATCAAATTATAGAGGTTTTAAAACCCCTAACACAAAACGTGGCAACCAAACACCAGAAGACACCATGATGTCCTTGATACAGACTTTTTTGAAGAGACAGAGAGAAATATGATAGAGAAGAGAGATAGTGCGATGGTTCACTTCCTTCCGATTCCCGAAACCCCCAACGGTTTCTTATTACTAATTTAGCAAGAAACCATCAATGGTTTCTTCATTACAATTGTTGTTGCTGAAGATGGACAAAGATTCAGTTTACGGGGAAGAAGGAGAGAGAAAGGGACCAAAGTTGATATTTCGGTTACACGTGTGTGTAGGTGTATAGAAAGCCACAATAGGGGACTGGGGGCGGTTGTAATTTCTCCGTGATGGGCCATTCTTCAACGAGTGATGAAACAAAAATTCCACCGCCACCTAATAATTCAACAAGTGATGGGATTGTGTCCGTGATATATTTCACGAGTGATGGGGTGTGAGTGATAAATGGATGTGAGGGGTGTGAGGGTTTATTGTTGGGTGTTGTGAGTGATGACCATTGCCACTAAAAAAGGTTGTGAGTGATGGAAAAATGGTTGATGACATGGCGGAACTTGATTGGGTGTTGTGAGTGATGAGTGAGTGATGAGTGAGTGATGACCACCCCCACCCCCCTTAGCTCAAATGGTTTTAAGAAGGTACAACGTACAAACAACATACTACAACATACAACATATATAAGCACAAAACTGACTTTATGCACATTGTACAACTACATGAAGCGCATTTGTGTTGCAAGCTTATAATATACTAGTATTAAACCCCGAGCTAAAAACTGTAACTCTCCAACTAACTATAGCAGATATTGAGACCTAAAAACTGCCACATGGAAAAACTTGTTGGTTCAGGCCCCAAGAAACACACTCAACACAAACTCACAATTGTGTAAACCATAGTTATTAAAGACACTAGGCCCATTCAAGGCGCATAGGCCTCGCCTGGGGCCTAGGCAAAGCGCAAAAAAAAAGCGAGGGACTGAGAAAAATAAAGCGCATAATGAAAAAAAATTAAAAAATATATTATGTATTAGAAAAAGAATACTATTCTTCAAATAAAAAAAAGTCTATTATGCAACGCTTTATATCATCAAATTAGTACCAAAATATTAGTGTATTAGTGTAGAAAAGTAGTTTTCCTTGATTAAAAGTAGAAATTGGCTAGAATCTTGTCGGAATTTAGCCAGAAACTCTCTGGAATCTAGGAATCTTGCCGGAATGTGTGCCTGAACCATCACCTGGAGAGTTAAAGCGCAATTTCCTCGACTTAAAGAGCAACTGTCTCGCCTTGCCTGAAAAATAGGCCTAGGCGCAAGAGGCGACGGTTTTTAACAACTATGGGGTAAACTTGAATGTGAATATACAGAAGGTAAAGATGGAATGATAATATTATCGAAAATGAGTATTCTATTCAGTAAAACAAAAAGGGGTTCATCTTTCATTAAACAATTGGGCTACATATATAGCCTTACATATACTATACGTGGGAGTGATTTATTCCTAAAAAGCTGGTACACATCTAGACTAATTCTTTCATGCAACATTCACTCCCTCCACTAGAATTGGTCAATCTCTACTGGTCCATTATTAATAAAACGTGCAGCTACACATGGGTAAAATCCCTTTAAACGTGCAACCTATAATGGACCTTTTCAATAACCCGTAAACAAACCCGTGACCCGATAACGCACTGACCCATGTGACCCGCGAACCAAACCCGATTAACAGTGGCGGATCTAGGATTCGCGCCAAGCGGTAACGTTTTATAAATAAGCGGTAACGAAATTGAAAAAACGGCAATTTTTTCCAAAATTTACACTAATTTTACGCTACCGCCTGAACGCCAAGCCGTAGCGGACGCAACCCCTTACACTAATGTACATCCGCCCCTGCCGATTAACCCAACAAAACTCACAGATCGCCATGATGGCAATGCAATACTAGTAAATAGTTCTAACACAGTCGCAAGCAAAATGTTGGGATCGACTGAATTGCCAAAACATCAGCAATCAAGACAAAGTCGCAGATAATGAATCTGAGGCAGTGGAACTAACACCATATCTCGAATGAAGTGGATGTTAGTCTGTGTTTCGCATGCTAATGAAACACCTGATTGATCTTCATATAATATATGTATCACCAGTACTTGCACACCAAAGCTACGGTCTATGGTGAACATAGGAAGGTGACACAAAGCTCAAAAACAGTTAAGAAAACCCAACGTCTAGAATGTCAAAGTGAGCTAGAAAGTGACCGCAGCAGACATAGCATAGCTATTGTGAGTATAAATGCGATAAGAGCATCAAAAACATAACAAATATATGAGAATTTAACAATACATGACTGACATAAGATTTTTTGTAAGACCTGAAACTAAAACAACACACATGATGGTTGAATGGCCAATATGAGTAATGTTACAGATTTTTCCATTTCCTCTCGATAAGCTCACACATCCTCAAATAAAGTAGGATCAGAGGTCATATGCTCAGTAGCACCAAACTTCCTGATTCAAACGTCGACTAAATCACAAGCAAGCACTTATAGCATATAAATTTGCAACATAACCAGCTCAAGAAGTTTGTCCGGAATTACTTTTATCATTTCTAGGCCACTCAAAAAAGGTTCCTGGATTTGTTTATCATTTCCGGAAGTTTGTCGAAACGGTACTGGTCGAAACGGTACGGGTCGAAACGGTATCCCTCTAACCCTATTTATAAGTTGTGTATTATGATTCATTTGAGTTTGCAAGCTAACAACAAATAACTCAAAACCTAACCAAACCAACCCTTTTTTACACGACAACAAAACAGAAATATGAGGAGACATGTTGAAAATTATCTCTTTTGTATACAACAAACCTCTACATAAAAGAAAAAAACGTCACATTTTATAATCTAAACTTCTAATTCATGGCTGCATCTGGTTGCTAGATTCATTTCATCAAACACCTTAGTTGCACAGTTTCATGGCAAGAAATAAAAGCTCAGGCAAAACCATCATAGTCTTTGAAGTTTGGCTGCACACCACAGGTTCAAGACTATCAAATTATAGAGGTTTTAAAACCCCTAAGTCTGCCCGTAGTGGGGCATTTAAAAAAAAAAAAAAACGCCGGAAAACGCCCACTCCTCCACTACACCCGGCGTTTCCGGGCGTTATTTTTGAAAAAAAATGAGTCCGGCGTGTTTTTTAAAACGCTTGAACATGCTTTTACCAACCAATCACAAGTCTCAACGGCTAGTTTTTTTTTTTTTTTTTTTTTTTAACATTTTACCCCTATATATATAAACTCATTCATTTTCAACCAAAATCATCACAAAAATAAAAGAGGTTATATTGAAAACTAGTGTTTTTTTTTTTTTAATTTCATCGGATTTTAATTTTTTTATTTCTAGTATTGTATTTTTTTTTATTTAATCGGATTTTAATTTTTTTATTTTCTAGTATTGTATTTTTTTTTATTTAATGAAGTATTTAAAGTTTAAAAAAAAAGTAATTGTGAAATGATTGCATGGGCGTTATTGGAATAATGCCCCACTACACCACTTTTTGCTATAATGCCCCATGCTGACTGGGATGACACGTGTCGGATAATGCCCTATGGTGGGGGCATTATAAGTTGTTACCACTACACATGGTCTAACACAAAATGTGCCAACCAAACACCAGAAGACACCATGATGTCCTTGATACAGACTTTTTTGAAGAGACAGAGAGAAATATGATAGAGAAGAGAGATAGTGCGATGGTTCACTTCCTTCCGATTCCCGAAACCCCCAACGGTTTCTTATTACTAATTTAGCAAAGAAACCTTCAATGGTTTCTTCAATACAATTGTTGTTGCTAAAGATGGACAAAGATTCAGTTTACGGGGAAGAAGGAGAGAGAAAGGGACCAAAGTTGATATTTTGGTTACACGTGTGTGTAGGTGTATAGAAAGCCACATTAGCTCAAATGGTTTTAAGAAGGTACAGCGTACAAACAACATATATAAGCACAAAACTTACTTTATGCACATTGTACAACTACATGAAGCGCATTTGTGTTGCAAGTTTATAATATACTAGTATTAAACCCCGCGCGTTGCACCTAAAGGGATTAATTGGTACACAATGTTGTAATCGGAATACGATTCTTCACGGTTAAACACCCACGAATTTATTATGGAGAAATCTAACTCAAAAACTCTAAATTACAATTTTCCCTACCAATTTGATTGGTATATATAGCTAACCTATACACGTTAGACCAGGGGCGGACTTAGAGAGTAATTAGCCGTAGCACGGGCTACGGCTCAACTTTGTACCGGTAGTGTAAAATTTTTATTTTTATTTTTCGATTTTTATAGAAAGGACACCCTAAACAACGAGGACACCCCTAAAAAATTGTAAACCCAAATTGCAGTTGTAAATAATAAGCGTAAATCAGTTTATTAAAGCCCAGTTATGAAGAGTAAGCATTCAATAATGAAGATTGTATATAATAAGCCCAAGCAATTGTTATTAAAGCCCAGTTATAATGTCATATGTTAGCCCAAACCAGTTATAATGTTATGTGTTAGCCCAGTTATAATGTTATATGTCGCAGGGATACCAAACGTCGACTGAGAGGGCCGTGATTGTGAAACGGGAACGCATAGTTCCTGTCCTTCAGTTTATCGGGTAGTGAAGCTAGTTTTGCTTTTACCGGTTGCAACCGCAACCGTTGAAAGATGTTTTACTTTATTTATTTATTGTCGTTTTTTAGGTGTTTGTTTTATTTTATTTATTTATTGTCGTTTTTTTAGTTATTGTATGATTGCACGGTGAAATTTTTTTTTGGGATACCCCTGAGTTAATGTTCTAGTTCCGCCACTGCGTTAGACTATAACTAGGAAACCTATTAATTAATTACATAATAATTATCTAAACACACTTCCTAACCTAACACGTATAGGAACCTTTGATAATATTCACTAATTAATTAATATTATTGTTTATTACTTGTCTTGCACTCCAAGCAATCCTCCTAGCCATCCTTCACGCATGTAAGCCATGGATTAGACTAGAAATTCCCAACATTCACCCCCTGAATTTCTGAGTCGTATACGGGAGATCTTCAACGCCAAGTAGATCCCGCATCTCCTTGAACTTGATTTTCGCTAGTGCCTTCTTTGTCAACGGTTTTCGCGTTTGTGTTCCAACCATGCACGCTTCGCACACCCAAATTGCCGTATGCGTTATCTTCATACCCGACTGTCTTCAAGTCTAAAACTTGTTCAAGCGAGGCCACAATATGTATAAACCGCCGTGGCAAACTAGTGAATAATTTCTTGACCATTTTTCGTTCTTCAACCTTTTCTCCTAGTGAGGCCGCCTTAGAAGCAATAGACGACAACTTTGAGGCATACTCATCAATCGTTCTGGTATCCCTCATCTTCAAACCATCAAATTCAGTTATTAAGGTTTGAAGTCTTGCTTCTTTCACACGTTCCGCACCGAGATTTATTGACTGAATTGCCTCCCACATCTCCTTTGCCGACTTCAAATTCCCGATCTGTAAAATTTGTTCCTCCGGTATCGATTGAAACAAAAGAGCTTTTGCTACGTTATTTTTCTTGGCATCATCAGAACCCGGATCAATCACATCCCAAACTCCATGAATCCCAAAAATAACTTCCATACGTATGCTCCAGATCGTGTAATTTGTTGAAGTTAACATCGGACACTGAAACGAACCTGGATTCGTTTCCTTTACCGGAGCATTTGAACCTTCACCCACAACCATCGTTCGTTTCTTTCGTCGGCTATAGGTTTTGGTAGTCTATGGGGAATCAGTTTTCTTGAATACAATCCTTTAACACGATTGTATTATCTCGTTTATTTTTCCGAATCCGGTCGATTTGTTCGTAACGATCCAATTAAACGAACGCGTTAAACAAACAAATTAATCTAATATGTTGATCACTTCGCTGACCAATTCACTGTTCGGCTACTAATTCATTACTTCCTCAAGAAGCACAAGAAATTATTTAATGGTTTTGCTTCCTTTTTAATCCACGTTGCACCAAGATAAAAAACAATTAATTTCTTCAATTAATTAATTCACCAGCTTGGAAGAAAAAACCACAATTAATTGTTTCTAATTCACGTGCAACTCACCTTTTTTTCACGTTCACCGCAAAACACCAGGTTACAATTCCGAGGACCACTACCTGTTCCAATCGCCGGTGACCGTAACCCTTTTGCACGCAGGTTTTTGTGTTTTCCGGTATGTTGATCGCAGGTCACGGATTCTTTATGTCGCTCACCGGTAATCGCCTCTAATCACAGGTAATTACCTCGGTTCACAGGTACCAATCAACCACTTGTTCGCAGGTTGATTGAATACAGGTCCCAATTTTGATCTCCAATATCAACTTCCTCTTGCTCACAGGTTAGTTGATTTACACAGTATGTCATGGTAACCACAAACGCAGGTCCCTCTCTCTTGTTATAGCGAACTGCAGCTTCTCCGAGATTCCCTCTGATTCGCAGGTAAATCTCACTGTTGCAGGTTTCAATCAACAAGAACCTCTTGTTTCGCAGGTTTGTTGATCTTCGCAGGTCCCTTGAACAGTCGATTTAATCCGCTCTGATACCAATTAAAGGGATTAATTGGTACACAATGTTGTAATCGGAATACGATTCTTCACGGTTAAACACCCACGAATTTATTATGGAGAAATCTAACTCAAAAACTCTAAATTACAATTTTCCCTACCAATTTGATTGGTATATATAGCTAACCTATACACGTTAGACTACAACTAGGAAACCTATTAACTAATTACATAATAATTATCTAAACACACTTCCTAACCTAACACGTATAGGAACCTTAGATAATATTCACTAATTAATTAATATTATTGTTTATTACTTGTCTTGCACTCCAAGCAATCCTCCTAGCCATCCTTCACGCATGTAAGCCACGGATTAGACTAGAAATTCCCAACAGCACCGTGATTCCCGAATTGTTCTATATAATTTGTTAGGTAAACACTAACAAATATGGTTATAATGTTGCAACAAATTGAGTACAAACCTTTAAGTTGTAGAATGTGACCTGCAATCTGACCTATGAATGTGACCCGCTACCAATAGAATGTGACCTGCAATCTGACCTATGAAATGCCACCTTGATTTTAACCTGTTGTAAAATACAATGAGCTTTGCCACCCCATACAACGTGCATCAAATGACCTCTTCTTTGTGCTTTTAGAGATCCATCTTCAATAGTTACGCTGGAATCAAAGAAACAAAATATGAGGTAATTAAGAACCATAAACTGTATCACAGAGCCTAACTGTTGATACACTTTGTGGATACGACTCGTTCGGTTCGACTACGCTACGAAATGAATACCGAGACTCGATATCATCCATCAAGTCTCGGAGCGATCTTTGTAATCTGCAAGTCTGCATGTTCTGCAAGCAGTCTGCATGTCTGCAAGTCTGTTTGCTGCTGTCTTCAAGTCTGCAAGCTGCAGCTTCTCCACGAAAGACCCACTGCTGAATTGGTTCCAACGAAGAACCAGTGTTCACGAAGAACATTCTGCCGAAGAACCATGACTGACGATGAACAGGAGACGAAGAACCTACCCAGGCGAAGGAACATATTGGACGAAGAACCTTGAGTTCTTCGTGGGCTTTCAGTGTATGTATGGGCCCAGCTGTATCTTTCGTAGGGTCTATGGATAAGGTTTTGCTATATAAGGAACAGCTTTCGTAGGGTCTATGGATAAGGTTTTGCTATATAAGGAACAGCTTGCAGCAACAGAAGATATAGAACACAGAGTGAACACAGGAGAGTTTAGTGAGAGCATTATCTTGTATCATCTTGTATTTTAAACTCTTCTGGTTGAAATATATTGAGCTTTAACGTTGAACCTTGTATGTGTTTGTGTGTTCTTGTCTCGGTTACATACCCGTTCGGATTCCACACTTGCGGGCGTGTCAAATAACAAGGATAAGGTTTACTAGATCCTCCTCTAGGGACCTGCACTAACCTATTGTTAATCACATTCATGGGATTAATTTAGGACTCACCGGTCAAAACATGGCCATCATGAAGGATCGAATGAAGGTTTACCTGTGAACACAGTGACGCCAGAAACGAAAGCAGGTGCAAATCGACGATGGTGCACTTTTGCTTCCTCATTTAAAAGACTTGAACTGCAACACCCACTTATAGTGGCAAACCGGTACAAATATTCGATCTTTATCTTCACACTAAACATCGCCGTTGTCTATAGTAAAAAAAATTTTTTTTTTTTCATCCCACTTGAATATAAGTTGAATGAAAATTTAAATGAATCCCTGTAAAAGAGAGGCTCAAAATGTTTCAATATTTTTTTGCCCATATTTGTCTCCCTAGATTAGGTACAATTCAATATTTAGCTAAATCATAACCAAACTAAACGAAACCTATAATTGAAGATCTTTCTTGATCTTTTTTAACTTCCTAAAAGTCAATCTTTGTGGATGATGTTCATACCAACATATAACAAAATTCATTTGGTTAAGATCACGTTTGATGTATTACTCTCCAACCCCATACTATATCACGTTCACATACATATGAAGGCTGGATTGATTCCAAAAGAAGACTTTTAGTAGTTCACACACAACTTGGTTCCTAATTTACTTCGTTTTGACTCGTTATTCAATTTGTTAGATTTCAAGATTTTATTTGTATACTTTTATTCAATTCATTTCCTTATGGTTCATAACATTAGAATAGCGAGTCTAAGTTCAATAACTGAATTACTAATAAGAACTTGAGTTCAGCTTATCAACGTTACTTTTTTTTTTTTTGTCAAACATTACGAGAGAAAAAGTGTCATCTTTGGCAGTAACTTTAGGTAATTAAAAGGTAATTTATCTTAGTAACAGAACAAAAAGAAACTCAACTTTATGTAAAGAAATTAACCTTTAAGTTGCAATCACAAATGCCATTTCACATTCAAAGAAGGAATCTTTAAAACCTTCAAAGATATCCAACAACTGTAAAACCCATGTTTCATAGACCGATTTACATGCTGATAGCCCTAAACAACACTATTGTTTGAAACTGAATCACTTGTGATGGATTCTGGCATTTACCAACTGTTTGAAACTGAATCACTCTATAACAAACACGTAAAAGAGCATCAATCGATAGCAAATTAAACCGTTACGAATACGAAGACAGAGAGATTATAATAACTTACTTATGGTAGATGAATCAGAATTCAAGTTACCAGGCAAAATTGAGGGTTTTTTCCGCCATTAAAGTGTAAAATCCGCACGCTACAAGCATGAACAAACGGTTGTTGCACTTGATAAGTTGATATATTTACCTAAAGACTTAAAGGACAAAGTCGGTGGGAAATCCCACCGGCTTTGCTCCATGCTCCCCTCACTTTAATAATTTTGCAATTTTAACCCTTTACTTTGTCTTTGCTCCATGCCCCCCTCACTTTAATAATTTTGCTATTTTAGCCCTCTACTTTGTCTTTAAACTTTTATAAAATAACAAATTTAGCCTCTAAACCTCCTACTTGAATTTCTAAAACCACAACCTCATATTTCAAACTTTACCAGCGCAAACCCTCTACTTTGGTTTTTCACCATCAACCCCTTAGCTCTTACATAGTTACGCCACCAACCATCTTCTTTTACATTTCTACCAACAGCCCCTCATCTTTTACACATTTCCACCACCACCCCTAAACTTTTACACTTTGTTTTTTTAGACTTTGCTTTTTTACCCATTGGACTATTACTCCATTTTTACACATGCCCAACGTTTAAAAAATTGCAATTGTAACCCCCTAAACTACAACTCCTACTTTTGCAAATGCCAATTCATTGTGTTTAACGAAATGTCTTAGGCATTGTGTTTTAAATTTTGTGTCTACCTTTATGTTTTACATCTTTTTTAATTATCTTTTACGCACTGCGTTCTACGAATCATGTTTTGTCTTATTATATGTTTCCACCCGTCGCGCGCGGCCGCAACGCGTGGCGGGCAAAATACTACTACATTCTTAAAGGAGAAAGTCGGTGGGTTTCCCACCGTCTTTGCCTCCCTGTCCCCGTACTTTCACGATGTTGCAATTTTAGCCCTTTGACTTTCGTATCTTCAAAGTTTCACAAAATGACAAATTTAGTTCCTAAACCTCCCCCTCATCTTTTACACATTTCCACTACCACCCCTATACTTTTAAACTTTGTCTTTTTTAGACTTTGCGTTTTTACCCCTTGCACTATTACTCCATTTTTACCCCCACCCAACTTTTAAAAAATTGCAATTGTAACCCCTAGACTACAACTCCTACTTTTGCAAATGCCAATGCATTGTGTTTTACGAAATGTCTTATGCATTGTGTTGTACACTTTGTGTCTACATTTGTGACTTACACTTTTTTTGTAATTGTCTTTTACGCACTGCGTTTTACGAATCGTTTTTTGTCTTATCTATCTTAAAATCTAAAGTCGGTGATATTTACTATATTGGTCCCTCTTTTTATGATACTTATGCTTTCCTGTTTTTGTTTGCCTAGGTCCCTCCTACTACTTGCTTATTTGCCATTTATTAATATTCAATTTACATATATTTGAACTACGTTAGAACCCCGTATAATACACGGGTTGAATAAATGTAATTTTATATATCAAATAATAAAAAATATATCTTTAAAAACTTAGTTTATTACACTGGTTGAATAAATGTAATTTTATATACCAAATAATAAAACAATATATCTTTAAAAATCTTGTTTATTACATGAGTTGAATAAATGTAATTTTATACATTAAATAATAAAAAAAATATATCTTTAAAAACCTCGTGTATTGTATGGGTTGAATAAATTTAATTTTATATATTAAATAATGAAAAAAGTTACATTTTAAGAACCTCATGTATTATATGGGTTGAGCACATGTAATCTTATATACCAATCAATAAAAAGTTATATCTTGTTATATCTTTAAAAACTCTGTGTATTATAAAACCTTTGGACTAAACTGACAAAATAGCCTAAACCACAGGAACTAAAATGACATTTAACTCTTTACATTATATTAATTTATATTTAGTGTACGTATTTTGTTAATTTCAAGATAAATAATTTTGAAATCTAATAAATATTTCAAAAGATTATATTATATCCTATACGAATTGTCTAAATTTATATTATATTAAATTTTATTTTATAGTTATCTTTTAATTAATATTAATTATAATTAAATTTTTAACGCGACTCGTTTCTAAACATAATCTACGTCAAAAATGTATACTAACTGAAAACGCACATAAAAATAAGCACGAAAACATATTATATTTTACTTGACTTATTACCGAGAAAAATTACGTTGAAACGTAAACCATTGTGGATTATGCCGAAACGTGCTAAAATAAGCACATAATGAAATAGTGTTTTTTTAAAGTTAAAGAATGGTACCATGCGTTGTTGCGGCGTCGAAACGCAAAGTAACTTGAATTTATACCGCTTAATGAAAACGTATGATTTTTAATCTGTAACAAAATTTATGTCAAAACGTAGACCAACCGTAAACGTAGATAAAAAAAGTCACGTATAAGTATGTATTATATTTAACCAAGGAACATGAAAATAAGCACGTAAAATTCGAGATGATCAAACTACTTTTACCAAGTTTTAAAAAAACTGAAAAGATGTAAGTGTCAATACAAAAAATTAAAATAAAAAAAAAAACAAATCGCTATAATATAACATAACGTGACGCTAGCTATAGTGATCTAGTCAGCCTTAAATGTTATTAGCAATTTGGTTGTATAACTTAAACATATCATAATAGGTATTTTATAATGATGAGAAATTCAAAAGAAAAAATATTTTTTTTTTTGTTGAAAAGGTATAAAAACATATGAAACACGTATAATGAAAAACGATATATGTTATGGCCTTTGACTGGCTTTTAAAATTTTTGTTTTATTTTTCACATATAAGAAATTATCCATTTGGTTGGGTGAGGGCAGAATAGTAATTTGGTCTGTGCACCGACCTTTGTGTTTAAGATATACTAGGTTTTTACCCGCGCCGCGCGTTGCGGCGGCGACATCACGTCACACGCGTGACGATGATGACATTGATGTGTGGCGCGGCACGCGTGACGTGTAAATTTACCTTTGAAAGAAATAAACCAAAAAATACCTTGAAGTGACACCTGCGATCCCAACCTAGCTTTGCAAGCTGATTCAATACACAATAATACAAACTAAAGTTAATTTGAAAAGCCCAAAAAAATAACAAACAAAGAAATAAAAACAACTATTCGACTACTAATTTCAAATTATGTTGGTGTGATTTGGCAACTAATAACCAAGTCAGTGATAGATTGGTATGAACAGTTTACATCTATGAATCCTACGAATCTGAAACATAATTAACTAGGTTATAACCCGGGAATACTCCCGGGTTGTGAATCTTTCTATCTAAAAAATAAATATACATCTATATATATTAATTAATAAAAATATACCATGTAGTTGTGAATCTTTATAACCCGGGAACTTCCCGGGCAGGAAAAATCAATTTATAATCTAATTATGTCATTAAATAAATTAAAAGACATGTTTTCAAACGTTATTAAGTGTTTAAATAAATAAATAAGTTAAAATTTGGTGTCAATACTATGCGGTACCAATGTTGTAATTAAAAGACATGTTTTCAAACGTTATTTGCCGTAAAATAACACTTTTTTCCATGGGGCGCCTCCTTCCTTTTCTTTACATGTGCACCTCTATGCTATGCGATACGGTACCGGTTAAGTCAAAGCACTTATGAAGAAATGAGTTGAGCCAAACCACTTTTTTTACCATAATCCCAAAGAAATAAAGACACTTATGTTTTTACCTTTTTTAACCGAAACCCGATTACCAAACCTGACCCAATGCTACCTAAACCAAGTATTTAACACAATTGTACATAAAGCCACACATGACCTAAGTAAAAACATAACAAAAACTTTCTACATCAAACTTTCCACAACAAAACTTTTAAACACATTAAAAGAAGATAATTGAGATATATTTCCTTTTTTAAAAAGCCAACAAATCAAATTTTATTAAAAAACAGATTAGCATTGTGCTAATCCACATCCAAAACAACCAGACAACAAACTACATCATAGACCCCAAAAAAATTAACACGAAATTTCTTCAATTTTCCCATGATAAACCAACGTTTTTTAACTGATGTTTAACCCATAGGATTCGTTTAGGATTCGTTTATAGATTTGAACATATACATTTAAACAATAAAAATCCTACAACAATATTCCAGTCACTAAGCCTACAATAACTAATCAAATTTCACGAAGTAATCAAATTTCACGAAGTAATCAAATTTCAAAATGAATAAACTGAACCGGTTTTATGAAGTAAATAAAATGATCTTATCAAGACAAACAAAACAAACTTGATCTTATTTGTTTATATGATTATTAACATAATTTTAAATTATTGGAACCCTAACTTCTTGCTTAACATGTGATACACGTCATCTCGAGTACAAACATATGTTTTATTATTATTTTCTAAATAACATGGGTATACCATATAGTTATTGAATTTTGAAAATACAAAAATCAAACTCTTATTTGATCAAAGTTGGAGATGCTTATAATCATTTTAAACTTCTAATTGAAAAGCCAACATATACATTAAAAATACACATATTACATTAAAATATACTAAGGGGGTGTTTGTTTACATCTGAATGGATCCATTCAGAGGTTTACCTCTGAATCGGTCAGAGGTTGAGTTGTTCGGTTCACAAAACCCTTGCCTCTTAATGGTTCCATTCAGTCTGAATGGTTCAGATTTGAAAACTCGCTGAATGAAAAACTTGACATGCATGCCCTTCCTCCCATCTCCTCCACAGCTCCTCCTCCACCGTCTCATCCTCCACAGCCCGTCGTCTCCCCCTCCTCTGCTCCTCCACATCGCTGTCTTCTTCTTCTTAATCGACCCCCTGATCCTCAGCCATGAATCAATCAAATTGTGGGGTTAATTCCTACAATCCCCACCTTAATCAACCCCCTAATCCTCCCCATCCCTTCTATTCAGCGGATTTCCCTCCTATTGGGCCGCACATACTTGAATCAGGGCCTAAACCCCCACATCTACATGCGCTTCACACTCATAACCTTGATTCTGGTCTTCAATCGCACACAATCCAGTCATCTGGAGGAGTTGGAGATGTGGTCGTTCCTCAATCAACCTCCAAAATCGACAATAGGGTTATGGTTAACCTCAATCTTGATGATTTTACTCGACAATAGGGTTATGATTATCTTTAGCCACTGATCTCTCTCTCTCTCTTCTTCCTGCTTCGAACCCGCTGTCCGATGTAGTGGTGGTGGTGACGGTGGAGTTGCAGTGGCGACGGTGGTGAAGCGGTGGTGGGTGTTGTGGAGGTGCAACGGTGGTGGTGACGGTGGAGTTGCAGTGGCGACGATGGTGTTGATGGTGGAGGGATCAGGGATGGGGATTGAGATCAGGAGATGAGAAAGCTCTGGATGTTACAAATGAGATGAGAATGGAGAAAAGGATGAACATGTATATAATATATATTTAATAATAAAATGGTTTTTTTAATTAAAAGGGGTACAAATGTCATTTTACACAGTTATTCAGATGTGCAACCAAACAGCACTTTACTGGTTCAGCACTTACTGGTTCAGAGCCTCTTACCCATTCAGACCTCTTATTCATTCAGCACTTATTGATTCAGATGTTGCCAAACAGCCCCTAAAACATATGGTCATTTGGTAAGTTTGTTAAGACTTTTGAAAGCCTTATACATATACGCATATATAGTTTAAACAACGATATCGTATATAGTAAAACGGCATGGATGGTGAAGCATAGAGAATATTGAAAAACATTAAAAAAATAGACATGTGAAAAAGTGGTTCTTAGAAGTAGAGTGATGGAAGTCGAAAGCGGATACAAATACTTCAACCTCAAAGCGTATAACTTTAAAACTTAAGATTAGAATTCAATATCCCTATTTAACTGAATCGCTGGTTGAACCATTTAAATTTTATCAAACACTACTGTATATACATTTTTAAAATAGATATTGGATTTAAATAACCTGAACTTTCATCAATTGGTCGATAACACTCTCAACTTTTGATTTGTACCGCACCACTCTCAACTTTTAACTTATTAGCCGATAGAACTCCCAAATTAATCTAGTTTGCTGACATCAAAAAATAACAAATATTAGCCGATAGCACTCCCAAACACAACAATAATAATCCATATAAAGTAAATATATATCAGTGTACAAATAAAATAAATACAATAAATAAAAAAGCGACATTACAATTACACAAATATACAATATGTCACAAAGTAAATATATCTTTAGCTATGTTTACAAAATGTGACACTTGTTTACCTTATTTTTTCTATAACTTATTTTATAGAGTTTGGAATTTTGGTTTCTTTGATTGGTCTTGATTTTGATCTTTGAACAAAATACAAAAGATTAGTATAGCAGCAGCAAGTTTAAGTAAAACCATTGTATTGTATTGTCATAAAAAGGCAACATCATAATGTGCATTGAGTAAGTAAAACCATTGTATTGTCATAAAAAGGCAACATCATAATGGGTATTGAGTAATGAACTATTAAATAATTGTATGTCTTATGAAGATGAACTGTTATACAGTTAGTAGTCTTAGGCATAGTTAAAGCCAACTTAAAGTATTAGAATCAAATGGGCCGAAAAAAAAAAGTCATCTTTATTTTTCTATTTTTCTTTATAATAGATAGGTTATCACCCATGAATACTCACAGATTCAGATATTTAAAATTTGTTAAACACAACTGTATATATATTTTAAAAGACGAATAATGTTTGAAAAAAATCAAAAAAATGTGTATGAATTTTATTTACATCAAAAAAGATGAATCGTCAATCAACGTTGACCGCCTTCCAAACCGCAATCCATTAGGGTTGCGAGTAATGTAGAACCCTAATCTAATGTAGAACTCTAATCTAATGTAGAACTCAAAACTATAAAAAAACGTTTTTTCAGTGTGAAAATAAAAACACAAACGTATATACCATCGCTATGGAACGTATACACCTCTTGTTCTTCAAAAAGAACATTAAGGACTTTGTAAAGCCTTTGTGACAAAAAGTAACACTCTTGATATTCAACTTCATACCAGACATTTCAGTATCAAATTTGGTTTACTTTTATGTTGTTAAACCGGATACTTTGGTATATGTGTGCCACGCTGCCAAAGGATAAATTTAGTCTTTACACTGGATTATCCACGTGTATTGTCATGTTTTATTGACTACAAAGATATATAAAAACTGTAACCAAGTTTGTACCTTTGGATGGGGGGCGAGTTCACCAACTATTAATTTTATTCAAGAAACCATTAACTATGGATGCCCTGGGCTATTTCAACCTGCAGAGTCTTCTTGGAATTGCATACAAACATAAACCTTTAACAATATGTTAAGCAAATGCAATACATCAATTACAACCCATTCACATGCCCATGAATAAAGAGACATACATGTATACAACTTTGAAACTTAATCCTTAATTAGACTAATCTAGTCAAACTAATTATGGAAACCCAATACCAGAAAAAAAAATGCTACTTTAGATCTGAAAGTTAAAATACTAATTATCCATCATTTAAATCACAGATTCTGAACCAAAATCAAAAGTAAAAATAAACACTTAACAATAACTACTTTATGATTAACACTTTTAATTAGGGGTGCTAAACAGGTCGTGTTCGCGGGTTGGCGGGTTCAACTAGACCCGAACCCGAAAACTTTATACGAACCTGAACCCGAAAATTGTGTAATACCAATGAACCCGAACCCGAAAATTGTGTCGTACCAATGAACCCGAACCCGACCCGAATATTCGTGGATTGACTCAAACACGACCCGTTCAACCCGAAAACATTTATTTTTTAAATTTTTTACACAAATTAATATATTAAATTTAAAGTTTACTTAAAAAACACAATATAAACACACATACGCATAATAAAAGTAACCTAACCGTCACAGGAATGTCGTTCTTTCGAGCGCTTTCAGAGTTCCGGCAAGCACCTTCGGCAGCGGAAAGTCGTCCTTTCTAACATGTGAAAAGTCATCTTCACATTCAATTGCAAAGACTTGCCACCATATAAAAATGCATCATCAAAGAGTCAAAGTCAAAGACGAATATTTTCAATATCAAGTTTGATATGAATTTAAAAGGTCTGTAAATATAAGCTTCATTTAATAGAGTGGAATCTCCACAGTGGACATCTTCACGACTTCAATAACTAAGGCCTAAACAATAAAACCATCATGAGCCCAAACAGATAACTCCCCAACCTCTTGGTCTCCAAATAACCCCAACTGGCCAAGCTGATACAAAAAGCGGCGTCAATTACAAACATCAATCCACATATGTTGGGACTTTAAACGGTGAGGCAAAGAACAAAAAAATATATACCAGCGAACGATAAACAATAAAAACCAAGGGACTAAGTGGGGCTTTTGTCTGGGCGTTTGGGCATATAAAGAGCATGCCATAAACCAGCGCTGAAATAGAAATAACCACCGGGATCTAATAGAGGCAACCAACCCAAAAAACCAAACCGCTTTCATCTATCATCCAAAACCCATTGCTTGCCCCACTTATTTATGCCAAAAATTAAAAGCTTTGCACTCGGCGGGAACGACAATAAAACCAAATATATAAAAGAACCACGACCACCCTAACCTAAACTTATATGTAGAACACATAATTATTTGCATTTAGGTGGTTTGGCTACCACAGAGTCATAATGCTTAACCCCTTTTATAGCATGAGAAATATTGGGTTGTGCCACTAACGTCTTCCTCCACATCCTCGATACAGAAATCTAGTATGAAACCTGCAAAACAACCACACGTGCTACTCTATTCGAGCCTACAGGGGATTAAACTTCTATCTTGATAGATAGTGCGCTGTGTTCAAGAAGCATTTTGATTTTGTTATCAAACAAAAAACAAACATGCTGGTTATTTTGAAACAACTGCAACAATATTAATTTCATTAAAATATGCTGGTTATTCAGTCACATGAGTTCCGAACACTAACACATATTTGCAAGGGGGATTTTGGTTAATACTTAATGATGATACCTTGGAAACCTCTGCTTAGTGAGCCTTTTGGTTATAATAAAAGGAGATCTTGACACAAACTATAACCCTGCAAAAGAACATGACCATAAGTTAGTTCTAATCAAACAAAAAATCCTCTATTAATCTTAATTAAAACCGTATATTATATTACATGTAATAATAATAATACACCAAACATATGGTATCTCAAAAGAGTACCAAACTGTTAACATATAGAGGCTTAGAGGTGTAATGGACCCACTTCACTTCACTTTACCTCAGGGCTTCAGTCTTGCAATGGATAAAACAGGTCAGTATCTTCTTTTCTTTTCTAATCATTTGCACATAAATAATAATAATAATAGTGATTGCTCACAAAACGAATCACACGTATTCCATGATGATTCTCATCAGTTATCAATGATTTCGAATCATGATTCTCTTTGCAACCTGAAATCACTCCCTTCTTCCTCTCCTGCCCAAAATCACAACCTCATGATGAAAAAGTTACAATCTACGATATTTAAAACCTAAAGCACTCGCTTAACCCAAGTGTTTCAGGTTCTTCACGTGGTTTTCGAAGTGAAGACAAAAGTACAAATGTGACATTCTCAGACGAGTTGCTTAAGGAACTTTTCGACTACCGAACAAACCTTCTTCAGGCGCCCTCCTTGCGTTCCTTCACTACTGCCTATAGATGAGCAACAAAAGATTAAAAAACCAAAACAAAAATAACTGACAGAACCGTATCGAAGTATCATATCAATATAAAAGAATCCCATCCAAAAAAAATTAGCTACCCTGCTCCGTATTCCCAAACCCTCAACATACTAAAATATCATATCAATAAAAATAATCCTACATTATTATGAAATCCAATCTCCCGAATCAAATTACATCGATACATTTTAACCGAAACGCTCTAATCAATCACCAGCAATAACAAAAATAAAGACCAAAAAACATTATGATTTAATCACACGCTCACAACCGTATACAATCATGCATCAGATATTACGATTTATTCATCTCATATATAATTCAACTATCATAAATTAAGGCCATTTATCTGAATCATTTGACCATAACTTTCAAATGCAAACCAAAACAAAATTGCTAGCAGTTAATTAAATGAAAAATATAGACCATTAATTTTAAAATTGCTAGTTTTACCTCATTCCTGATTGAAAAACCCTAAACATTCCGGATGAATGAGAATGACTGAAAAAAAAACTTAGCTTTTGAACTCGATGGAGAAAGGAAGCATATTCAAATCAATGGATCCCGACAGCGGCGATGTTGAGCGGATACCGAAGAAGGGAGTTTGGAGTGTTCCTTTATAACCCTAGTCTTAACATTATCAGCATCCCATGGCTGAAACCTTTCATCGATTTAACTCTGTTTGATGATCAAAGGAGAACCTTTTTAGTCATCACGAAAATGAGATTTCATTAGACTACAGATGATTAAGAGATATGAAATGGTGGCTGCCATGGAAAATGGAACGAATGGTGATTTGGGGTATCGCTTACAGTATGTTAGGTTTATCCAGGCCTATGCTTTTGCAGTATGTATGTCCATCAATTTTTGCTGCATAATTTTATCAGACCTACACAAAATTGATGTATGAGCATCTTGACAACTATAAGAAATACTCACAGCCTTATCATTTTCAATGTCAGCACCATTTGGATTCTCCAATGCCTTTTGGTATTTCTCTTTAAGTTCAGCAGCCCTTTCAACATTAGATTTCTTTTCCTACATAATGCACCAATACAAAAAATTAAAATTCATAAAAAAAACAAAATTTCCAAATAAACAAAAACGAAATTTATATATGTAACTCACTTCCTCAGTCATTGACTTCCATTGACGTGTAAATTTACCTTTGAAAGAAATAAACCAAAAAATACCTTGAAGTGACACCTGCGATCCCATCCTAGCTTTGCAAGCTGATTCAATACACAATAATACAAACTAAAGTTAATTTGAAAAGCCCAAAAAAATAACAAACAAAGAAATAAAAACAACTATTCGACTACTAATTTCAAATTATGTTGGTGTGATTTGGCAACTAATAACCAAGTCAGTGATAGATTGGTATGAACAGTTTACATCTATGAATCCTACGAATCTGAAACATAATTAATTAACTTACATTTGGTGGAGTTTTGTGGTTCCTTTTGAGCATTTCACCTAGAAGAAAACAAACCCAAAACAGATTACAAACCTACTGGTTGCCATGTGATATCAGGCGACCATCTCCTAGCATCATAGCATGAGTATATTGCCCAATCACTTTGTCAAAGTAAAGTAAATCACACGAAGAGGCATTCAACTTAAGCATAAAGCGAAAACTATTCAAGTAGGGAAAAAATTAAAGGACAATGTCAACAAAGGACCGTTAGCATACAAAACAAAGGAACAATGAGGCTCAGATATGTGAAGCTTATGCCCCGCCAAGATACGGAATACCTCATCTTCAAAATGAAGAGGATAAACTGCCATGGCTGCATAGTCTGATTGTGATGCAAGCACTTAAACACCACAACATCTCGGATGCCCCGCCAAGACACAAAATATCTCATCTTCAAAATGAAGAGGATAAACCACCATGGCTGCATAGTCCGATTGTGATGTAAAAGCACATACAAATACATGCCAACACTGAACAGTGCACAAAGAGTAAGTTATCATCATAGCCCCTAAGATAAAAAGAAACAATAATCATTCTACACATGTCGACTAACAAAACAAAGTATGAATCACTCATTCTTTGATGTTTGCAAGGTGGTCCATAAACTGATAGCAAATAGGCCGAATCTTTTGACTATAGTGATCCACACGTATGTAAATCATCAACCCCTGTAGATTTGATAAACAATCAAAACTCCATAGTTATGCACACCAATCTTAACGCATTAAAATAAAATTTGCAATACAGTTCTTCAAGAAACACTTTCAGCGGTACTCACAGAAGATTCCCATATGGAAGTCACAATTTTTTACTAATGTAATATGGAATTAACAACAACCCTTTCATTGACATGAATTCTGATGACAATTTTTTACTTGAATGGCAGCTCAAAATCAAGTAAGACACAATATTATAAAATTTGCAAACTATTGTGGTTGAAAACTTCCAGTTAACTAATATAAGATTTTCTTAAGTATCAAAATTGAGCCTAATTAAAAACCCCAAGTAGACTTTTAATGGTAAACACCTAATTCGCAAATGTGTTTTTATCCCCAAACGACAAAATTAATATCGGACAAACAGAGCAGCTTTACGTGTAGCAAACTGATCGAACACACATCTGAGGTATATCATCGGCCACGAACAGATATTTTGACTTATAAAGTCAAAATTATACCTCGATTTGTGGCATCATGCCCACATTCGTGATCAACTCAGATCTTCATAGTCGATGCAAAAGGCGGTCGCCAACAAAACAGGGCTCGGTCTCGCCATCGTCGCCGGTTTAAACCCTCAACAAAGAGAGAAGGAAACTCATCGGAACAGGGGAACCTCTAGAGAAAGACTTCTACACCAATATCAACAGCAGATTAATTATAAAAAAAATACAAAAAATTTATAAAAAATCACACAACATTTATAAAAAAACCTACAACTTCATTAAAATTATAAAAGTTACATAATACTAAAAATTACATAATTTCTAAAAATTACAAAATAACAAACCTAAAGCGTTAAATAAATTTCAAAAAGGTCGATCTTGTCGAACGCCTTTTTTCCCTTGCCTCGAAACTCTATGTTAGCCACCGCCACCCGGTCCTTGTGGCTTAACTCGCCACCGGGAACGGCTTCGTAATAAGCCTTGAAACGCTCGAGCTTGGGCCGTAGCTCGCGCCATTTATGTTGGCACACGTTGAGGTTGTGGCGGTCGTTACCGACGTTATGTCGGTAGGCTCTGAATGCTTCCACCCAATATTTTGTTTGGCCCGGTGGCCGACCCTTCATAGCGTCAACGACGCTTGTGACGAGAGCAATTTCCTCTTCATGGGTCCAGGATGCCATAGCGGGGTTGGGTTCGTGGGATGGGGTGGACCAGTGGGGTAGCGGGTTCGAGAGAAGTGGGGAGCCGGTGGGCTTGTTGGGTTCGTGGGATGGGGGGACCAGTGGGTTGGGGTTACAATATATAGGGCCTTTGGGAGACCCGGGTGGCGGGTCTAGAAGATGGGGGGACCGTTTGAATTTTAAAATTCAAAATTTAAAAAACCGCCTGACGTGGCGGGTGAGCCAATGAGATTCAGCCAACTAGCATGGCCATACCGCCCCACGCCCGGCTTGAAACCCAAGCCCCAAGGGCCACGCCCCAACCCAAGCCCACCCGGGGTGGTGGCTTAGGCGTTTTCCCCAAACCCCCGCCCCATACCCCACGGTCTTACTATGATATGCATACAAAAAGTTTTTATTATTCAACGCGTGTTCAGGTAATTAGCTAGGTGAAGTCGTTTGGGTTCTTGTGGGCTAGGAATAGAACGAAGTTTAAGAACTTGATTTGAGAAAATTGGTGTAAATTTGTAATTATGTAATTTCTGTTGTTAGGTTTTGAATCCCGGTTTTCGGTTGGTGGTTTTTTTAATGAAGTTCACGTCTTTAAAAAAAAAAAAAAAAACTAATTATTCATATTTAAGAGGTCGTTTGACAACTTTTAAATGATTAACTACTGAACCAATAAAAGTTATAAACCTTTTAAGTGCTGAACTAGTAAATGATCTGAACGAGCCACTGTAATCCTTAGCCGTTCATATGCAAATGTTTAACCTCAGCTTCTTCTTCATCTTCTCTCTCTAACATCGCCATGGTTTCCTCACTCTCTCTCTCTCCTCATCGCACCTACACTCTCGTCATCAACAGAAGCAGCATCTGACTCTCTCTCTTACTTTCTCTCATCTTCCCCAAAAAAAATCTGCAGCGAATTCAATCAGGTGCAGCAGCAGCAACAATGAAGGTTCTTCTACACCGGCAACTGCTCGGAAGCTTGGAGTATCAGTTTACAAGCCTAAATCGCACCAACTTCTTGTTGCAGATGCCGCCAATTCACATGCCTGTGCTCTCGATGACGTCTCGAAATTGATTTTCCGTAATTCTCTTATCTAATTCCCCTTTTTTGTTAATTAGGTTAAAGGTTTAGAAGGAAAATGTTAGCTTAATGTGCTAATTGTTCTTCATTGCATGATTTGTTTTGTTGGTTGAGTGTTTTTCCTAAAAAGAAAAAAAAAAACCTAATAGCCATTAGTACCCTGCATATAATGAGGATGAGTAATTATGTGTAAATTCTGGAAATGTGATTGTAAATAATTGGATAATGTATATAAAATTAGGTAAATCTCGCATTAGTATAGAAGGTTGATATGTAAAAGCGTCTTGAGGTGGGTCAAATTAGGGTGTGGAGGAGGCTGCTGACATGTAAAAGAGATTATGAATGGTTTACTTGAAAAAGAAGGTTGATATGTAAAAGCGACGAGACAGATGCAGCTTATGGTTGTACATAGAACAACACCTCATATGCGAGTGCATTTTGCCTCAACTTTCGGGATGTAAACGCGTCACGCTTTTTAAAACCAAGCTTGGACACAGTTCATCACTCTTTCTTTAATTATCGAGTAGATACATTGTTTGCTTGCCAGCTATTCAGTTGTCATAACTCTAACTTTGATAAAACTGCTGCTTACATTTGTTATTTTTAGTTTGCTTACATTTTAAATTGTTGACATCAACAGGCCATTACCTACCAGCATTTCTTCATATAAGGTAGCTTCATAGACTTCATGCTGCTTCTGTAAAATGAATCTTTTTTTGCTAAGTAAAAAGCTTCCCCAATATGACATTGTGAAGGGATCTTCAGATGAATTTACTGATGCCAATGTGCAACTTGCATTGCTATTGTAAGGAAGCTACAAGAAATTAGGGAAACCCGAGCCCGCATTGTAAGACATCTTTATTTTCTGTTTCATTTTCTTAATTTGAAGTGTCTACTAGACGTGGCAATATGGTTGCTTTAGGTACGGGTCCAAACGAATAATTTTTTTTTTATATTAAAACTGGGTTGACCCAAAACACTTTTTGTCCCAAATTTGTGATTGTAATTAATAAATGAATTGTATTTCAAATACGATTGCTATAAACATGTTCCTTCAAGAACAATATAGTTTTTTGAACAATAGTGAAGCTAATTTTTTTTAATTCGACCCAAATATGACCCGAATCAACCCATTCACAAATCACAAGTAAATGCGTCAATATAGCCACCTCGTTTGATGGTATACGCATTTTGAACATAGTGTTTGATGTAGGTGTTGCCTGACAAGCTAGAAAGACTTAGAGCCTCAGAGCTATTCAAATCAGCCATTGATTTGGTACGTGCAATAATAAATCCTTTTAGAACTAATCTCTCTAAAGATCTATTTAACGTTTCAAAGTATGTAAATTGGTTCAACGGAAATAGCAATATGTCGTTAATCCAGGTTGATGGAATCACTATCGATTCTTTGGATGATATTCCAGCTGGCCCTGTTTCTTCCTTCTTCAAATCTATAAGGAACACACTTGATTTTGATTTTGACAATGAAAATGAAGGCTAGTTCTGTAGAAAAACAATCTTTTGTAAACTTGCATATTGTAGCGTTTTTTTTATAATGTGAAAGAGGAATATATACTTGTGATCGTATTGGCGAATATAGTATATAATAATTAGAATGTAATCTAGACTTAGATTATTTGATTATGTATCTAGATTAGATATTGGTCACAAGGCAGAAAACGAAAGTCAAACTTGACAAAAGTCAAAGGCCGTTAATTGGCGGTTAATGACAGTTTTCTGGTACCCCAAACGAATGGGTATAACTACCTTGTTTGTATTGTTTCATGGACTATAAATAGGCGCAAGATTGTATGGATAAGTAGATCAATTTCATAATCAAAACGGTCTGCGTTGACTTTCGTTGACAGATTAAATTTATCCAAATTGATCCCATGTTCTTGTTCTTGATGTATGATTAATTCCTAATTAAGTGTTGTTGATATCCAACAATAATTACAATTTTTGTTTGCATAAGTGACCCATTTATGACATTTTTTTATAACTGACCCGTTTATAACAAATTTTTCGTATAACTGACCCGTTTATGACACAGATAGGTGGTAGTCTGACAAACTGCCAACACTTTACGTATTCATTTCATTTGTTGCAGCACCCGTGAACTTGCTACCATCGAGACATATCTGGTAAGTGTGTATTTTCTCTTATATGGATCGGTTGAGTATCGGGTCAACCGGTCAAATGGGTTCTGGTTGAAACAGGCGGTTTTGGTACATGTAAAAAACGAACGAGTCAGTTTGCAAACACTTCTTGTCCACCATAAAAAAACATATGAACAATAAATGTGCTAATCATGATTTAGAAACAATATTGTTACTACAATAATATAAATATTTTTCCATGCTGACGTACAGGAAAAATTTGGTGCATCAACACCAGCTCTGCTATTTAATCTGGATCGCGAGGCGCATCAAAGCGCAAGCCTTGGCGCCTTAGGTAGCCCGAGGCGCGCTTTTTACAAAAAGCCCCAAAAAAGCGCAAATTTTGGGGATTTTTCTGGGATATATATAAAAAATTATATAATCACTTTGCGCCTCGGGTACGAAAAGCCCGTCGCTTTTGCGCTTCGCGCCTCGGTTTTAGACCCCGTTGCTTTTGTGCGCCTCTCGCTTTTTAAAACCAAGATTCATATACGATGTCATTAATTTTTGTTTTTTTTCTCTGTGACAAATTGAACGGTTGGATTTGGCAGAGCTGACCTTGGTCTTCTCCACCGAAAGATTTATACTACCATTTTCTTTCTCAATTTACTCTGGTTTTTTATATTCGAATAAGAGAGTATTCCAAGGTTCTTCTTCTAATCTTATGATTTTATTTAGAGTAAATTACAAGTTTTGTCCTTTATCTTTATACCAAATTTCAGGCGGTGTCATTTGTTTTTAAAATTGATGAGTTTTGTACTTAATGTTTTCAAATGCTACACGTTATGTCATTTAGCCCAAACTCAGTTAATTTTTTTGTTAAATTTGATCATGTTCCTTGCACAGGAGGGCAGTTTTGTCATTTCACCTTTTATGGACTAATTATGTAAATAACTTATACCAGTCCACCTCCATCTACCACCACACCACTCCACCACCACCCACCACCGGTAATCAGCAGCGCACCACTCCACCACCACCCACCCCTTTACAAACTTCTAAGATAAAATTAGTTATGAACCAGATTCTAAGTATTATTTTGATTGAAAGCATCTGGATTATTTTTAGTCTTTCATCAACGGCACCCGGTTTAGAATTTGTCCTGTATCGAAATCATACGGAATAAAGGTTAATTCTGTATCAAAAGCACCCGGATGTTCAAGTGTTTAACCACTCAAACCACCTCTAAATGGTTAACAGCAACTCCTTGAGTCTGACAAACTATCAAATTCACCAAATGTCAAAGATCATATATTTCCCCATGTTTTCATCATAGCTAAGCACAAATGAAGTAAAAACACAAAAATCATACCTGACCACAAATGAATAAAAAAAATGAAGCAAAATGGTTAGAACTGTGCTCTCATATGAAAGTGTGGCAGAACCTGTGTACCGGTGGAAGGTACAAAAAGTTACCTATTTACACATTGGGGTGGGTCTGAAGAACGGTGGTGGGCGGTGGCAGGTGGGGCGGTTGTGGGCGGTGGTAGGTAGGGCAGATCTGGCGAACGGCGTCGGATCTTTAGAGCTGGTGCCGGATCAGATTCGATTTCTTCTGAAGAACGGTGCCGGATCTGAAGAGCTGAGGCAGATCTGGATAACGATGTTGGATCTGAGGAGCAGGGCGGTGATGATTGGTGGAGAACAGTGGTAACGCTGGTGATGTTGAGAGTGGTTGGTGGTGGCGGTTGTTAGTGGTGGTCGGCAAAGGTATAGATAAAGAGGGGTTAAGAGAGGGTGAGAATGATAGATATACAGTGGTTCTATGTATATATATTATTTTTATATATAAAATATTATATTAATTTTTAATTTATTTTGTTTTATTAGTTAATTAAAATATTTATATGTATATGTGTAAAAGGACTAAGCTATCCTTGTGTGATCTGATTTAACAAAAAAAATTAATTGAGTTTGGACTAAAGGACATAAAGTGTAGCATTTGAAAATATTAAGTACAAAACTCATCAATTTTAAAGACAAAGGACACCGCCTGAAATTTGGTATAAAGATAAAGGACAAAACTTGTAATTTACTCTTTTATTTATTTAAATAACTTTTATTTTTTATAATGTTTGGTATTACTTTGATGGACATTTTTACTTTAAAATGAAAAGACAGTGGCAGTAACACCGTATATTGTGAATTACATTGGGCTCTCTTCCGCCAATACCCTGGTAAGAATATTAATTAACCATTACTTTGATGACATGTTTCAGTCTGCAGAATTAAATAAAATATAAAACGTGTTATTTTTTTGGTTTATTGCAACTATTGTTACAGGGCCCTGGCAGGTGATGCTTAAGCAAACAGATAATTCCTATGCTTATGTTGCCGAAAGTGAAACCCGCTTCACACTTAATGAAGTAAGTACGGAAGATAACTAGTCAAAATGGGTTTGAGTCAACAGGGTACATTTTGTGTCTGTCGGGTTGACCCAGAACCTTGTTTGTCCAATTTTATTAGCAATTGAGGGGAGTTTGACATTGCTTATTTATGCTTATAAGCACAAGCAGGTAATAAGCTTATTAAAGGTAAACTTGTAAACAAATTTATCAAGAATAATTAGTTTGAGATAAGCAATTTCAAACTTCTATTGAAACAATTTATTACACCCTATAATAAGCATATAACGCATAACCAATTTATTTTGAGATTGCAGTAGACATAGGAGATGGGTTGCGGTGGCCCAACATCCCCTTAGTGTGACAAATATGATTACAAAAATTATCTTAATTCAGTAATGTTTTATAAAAAAAATAATTTAGGAAATTTTTTATAGAATGTTTGAGTCGTTTCTTTTTAAGCCGGTTGTGTTTACTTGTTCGTTTGACCCATTAGGGATAAAAGGTAACCCGAATCAAAACATTGATAGACATTTGTTTGGTATGGACAGACCAAAGAAGAACCGCTACTGGTTCTTGGACTGAAGGATGAACAAGGAAGCCAACTTGAGTTCCTTCGCAGGGGCTATAAGGTAAATTTTATCAGCTCATCATCCTCATTCTCATTACCATAATCATTTTATAAATTGATGGTAATTCACAAGCTATTTCTTCGCTAAATAACTATACCTTTATACAGTAATCCATCCTTAAATAAAATGATTTATAGAAATACATGCATATTGAATACACTTTGGCGCCTTCCAACCAATTTGACCCGTTCAGCTTGATTTCAATTTAGTCACTTTCTCATTTTGTGAATTTGACTTTGTAGAGTAAAAACGTTTGACCTGTTTCCATAACCCAAATTGACCCATTTACTAGATTTCTTTGTCTACATTTTAGCATAATTCAGTGTGTTTTCTGCAGACTGCAACTTGGTGGGAGGAAGACGTCGATTTGGAGTTATCTTCAGCATGGCATAACTAAGTTGAACCCGATAAAACAGGGCCTAGTCATGATCATTTCATATTGTTTTTACATGTATTTCAATCGATACTCATCTTTCCTCTTAATTTTTTTTTCTAAAGTTTCATATACTTCCATTTTTTGTCACTAGGTCTCTTATTGGTCATAGTGAAGAATATATACGTATCACCATTCACCATAGACTTATTTTTATTTTCTTAATTTGAAGTGTCTACTAGACGTGGCAATATGGTTGCTTTAGGTACAGGTCCAAACAAATAATTTTTTTATACTAAAACTTGGTTGACCCAAAACACTTTTTGTCCCAAATTTGTGATTTTAATTAATAAATGAATTGTATTTCAAATACGAGTGCTATAAACATGTTCCTTCAAGAACAATATAGTTTTTTGAACAATAGTGAAGCTAATTTTTTTAATTCGACCCAAATATGACCCAAATCAACCCATTCACAAATCACAAGTAAATGCGTCGAAATAGCCATTCACATCTAATGCATAATTTTCTATGGATTGGTGTTGAAGATAATGGGCTGGAGCAACCTTTAAACCTATTTATATGAAATAGAAATCGGTTAATTTGGGTTATATTTTATTATTTACACGTTATATGGGTAAAAAATAATAAAATCGGTTAAGAAGAAAAAGGGTAAAAAGTATCATCATAGCAATACCAAAATGCTTATTTACCTCAATTTCCCCCAGATTTGCCGCATCCATTTTACACCTTTTTTACTCGCTTCAAAGAAAATGATCATACAAAGAACAACCTTACTAATGCAAACAACACGACATAACATTATCCAGTTTTGATACATAGTTTTCAAATTTTGAGGTAAAGCATGAAACATATTACAACATCAACAAGAAAACATGTGACACCAATTTGAGGTAAAGCATGAAACATATTACATCAACAAGAAAACATGTGACAACAATACTTATGTATAACATCATAAACCATATACCTCAATTTACTCAGAAAACCGAAATATGCAATCCTCCATGATCTTCTCACTATCAATGGACCCATAATCATCCAGAATCCACTAACAAATCCAATCACTATGCTTATAATAAACCCCCAATCTGCTCCGTTGTCTTCTTTTTTCTCACCTATTGTTTGAGTTGCTGCTTCAACTGGTTCACAACTATTAGTTTCAGTTAGTGGAGCTCCACAAAGTTTGTTGCCAAAGAAGCTAGACTCACCGAAGCTTTGAAGCTGTGTACTTGTAGGAATTCTTCCTGTCAAACTGTTGAAGGACACGTTGAAGCTACTCAAGAAATGTAAACTTGACAAGCTCATGGGAAGTTCCCCGAAAAGCCTGTTTACGGATAAATCTAAAGATATCAGTTCTTTCATGTTTCCAATCTTCTCTGGGATACTTCCACTCAATTGATTTCTTGATAAATTCAACGATTTTAACTCCAAGAGGGACATTAGCTCACTAGGAATGTGTCCTGTGAGATTGTTACTCGAAAGGTCTATCAACATCACTAATGGAAGAATACTGCTATATGTGTCCTCTCGTCCGTTCGTCACCAATGAATCACCAGCAATAAATAATTCAGGTCCAGTAATGATGTAAGCAAAGTCTCCTGAATTGCTTTCGATGCCGGAAAGGATGCTAAAGTTGTTGAAGCATCTCGGAATATTTCCAGATAGGTTGTTATGAGCAAGATCTAATATTTGAATATGTCTAATATGACAAAGCTCATGAGGAATATTTCCGTTTAAACGGTTTGATCGAAGGTTAAGAATTCTTAAAAGAGTAAGTTTTGTTCCAATCCATGTTGGAATGCTTCCAGTAAGTTCATTCCTTCCAAGTTCAAGAACATCTAGTTCTGTTAAGTTCATTAGAGAATAATGTAATCTTCCGGAGATCTTGTTCCCATGCATGTTCAGATACGTTAAATGTAAAGAACCCAATGTTCTTGGAATCTCACCAGACAAACTGTTATTCCCCAAATTTAAGATACCCAACCTTGGCCATTTCTCCCAACACTCTGGAATGTCACCCGAGAGATGATTATTTTCCAAATTAAGATAATATGTTATTGTCACACCACTGGAACACAACAAAGGATGTAACGATCCCCAAAACCCATTCGAGCTAATGTCAATATATTCAAGTGTGGCAGGGATACCAGAGAACGTTAATGGTCCTCGGATATGATTATTTGACATATTCAAATAAATTAAATTGGAGAATGATCTCACAAATGATTCGGGCATGGGCGATGAAATGCCTGCGTTGCTTATGTCTAATCCCCCTAAATCCTTCTGTGATTGCAACCACAGCGGAAATTGAGGCCCTAAAACCCAATTTCTCATAGACAAATATTCCAACTGGAAAGGGGGAATCCATTTTGCAACTTGCAGCCTTAAGATTAATTTGTTAGTTGATCCATCTAGATCCTTCAAGCTTGCTAGTTTGATAAAGTGAGCTTCTGTCACAACACCTGTAAGCAAATTATGAGAAAAATCTAAAGAAGTCAACTTTGAAAGTTGTCCGAGGCTATCAGGAAGGCTGCCATCCAGTCGATTATAACTAATACTCAACTCCGCCAACGATGATAGTTGTCCAATTGAGTATGGAATGGGACCAGAAATTTGATTTACACTAAGATCTAATGTTTTGAGAAATGACAAGTTTCCTATGGAATAAGGAATTATACCAGTTATATAGTTGTTGGACAAGGATAATGACTCCAAGGCAGGTGATTTGCACTCGAAAAAACTTTCAAGAAAATATGTCAGACTAATATTACCAATATTGTTTAAAGACAAATCAATCTCTCTCAAATTACAAAAGTTACCCAATGATTTTGGTATTCTCTTAGTGAGTTGATTTTCAAACAAGTCGAGGCTAATAAGATTTGTTAGATTTTGAAGGGAATCTAGAACTGAACTTGAAATACCACAATATCTAATATCTAACGAGATCAGATTGCTACCGGACAACTCTTGAAATATTGAGGAAGAATTCATGAAATCATTCCAGGCAACATGAAGCAACTCAAGAGAAGTCAGATTGCGGAAGCTAGGAATAGGACCATGAAAATCACACCAAGTTAAATCCAATGAAACTAGACTAGTTACACTGAATATCCACTGTGATACTGAACTGTTAAAATTATTATAAGAAAGATCGAGAACAGAAAGTGATGTGAGATTGACACTAGGAACATACATGTGTAGATTTGAGAGTTCACACCAAGACAAATGTAGCTGGACCAAAGAAGGAAGGGTGTTAATCACCTGAAGCCAATCGGTTGCTTTGCTAAGGTCCACGCCACTCATATCGAGGTGATGCAACATACCAAGACTTGACAACCACTTCATATTCGCCATGCTCGTTCTTTCAACATATAGATCATGAAAACTTCCGAGACACAGAACATGTAATTCTGAGAGATTCCCTAGTTGTGGAGGGATTGTTCCGCTAAAATTGGAACGTGAAAGGTTAAGGTACCTTAGGTTTTGAAAAGAACCAATGAATTTAGGAACTTGGATGCCCCCAAAATCATTGCAACTCAAATCCAGATGCTTGAGTTGCTTTAGATCCAACAAAGATCGACTTATATCCCCTCTCAATTTCTGCTTCAAGGCTTCTGTGTATGCACAAAGACCGTCAAGTCCAGGAAGATGAATACGATGAACATGACCTGTAGAATTATCACAAGCTATCCCAGCCCATGTACAACAGTCCTTGTTCTCAGCAACCCACGAAGCGAGTCGTTGTGATTCATCAGTGAGGCCATGCTTGAACCGGAGAAGTGCTTGTCTCTCAACGTCATTGCAATGAGAGTTTTGATTAGATGAGCATAAACGAAACAAGGCCAAAACAACAAGTAAGAACAAGTGAAAACAAGAGAAACAAGAATATGAAGATCGAGCACTCATATTGTTTGATATTAGTTTAGAAGATGAGATGGGAGCTTAGTCTAAACTTGAATATTTATAAGGGAAAATCACGAAAATAGCCAAATCAACGCCGTTTTTTCAATTTTGGCCAACGGACACCCCTCACCGAGCTGAAAGCTGAAACGGCACAAGATTTCCTTTAAACGGCCAGCCAACCGTTGAGTGCCACGTGTCCGACAAAGCCTGTAACGGCTTGAGGTTGCTGCAGTCCACGCCACATGTCCAACCAATGTTGAAAGATCTTAGCCAAGCCGTTACAATCGGCTCCTGTTGAAAGATCTTAGCCGAGTTCCTTCAATGAGCCAAGCCGTGTGCTTAGGTTGTAGCAGAGCCGTTACCGTACACACGTGGACCCCACTTTTGCAAGCCAAGCCGTTTCAGCTGGCTCCGAGCCGGTTCGCCCCATTGTTTGTGCCGTCTCAACTGCTCCGAGCCGTTTCAGCTGGCTCCGAACCGGTACAGCTGCAGCGAGCCGTTTCAACCTATACTTCGAGCCGGGTCAATGTGTTGTTCGAGCCGTTTGACCGTCTGTTCCCCTATATATTTACCCACTTGTTTTTTTTTTGTGTTCTTGTTAAACGAATCCCTCTACCACACTTAAATCTCATAGAAAATGTTATCTAGCTTTCTTTATTTGATTGTCATAGATGTTTTCGTGTATCAAAGGCAAGAAATATTTATGAAACCTCATGTATCTGTTAGTGTAAAAGACGTGTTCCTGGGCTTTAATTGTCAAAGTAGTTTTTGATATCGTTTCTCATATTGGAGTGTCCTTCTCTTCAGAAATGCCACCTCTACTTACCCAGTGAGTGTGGATTGAACTTTCGAGTTAAAGACGCATCTTTATCATTGCTACAAGCGTTTTGACTCGAATTTCAGAAGAAGATATTTGATTCACTCCTAACTTTCAATTTGCTCTCGGTTATCAACCGAGTCCTAAGCTGCGGTTTGGCGAAGTTATGTTGTTTTCTGAAGACTGCTTGCTTGGAGACCGAGCTTTTTTCTCTACTAGCCGTTTCAGCGGTTTGGCGAAGTTATGTTTCTATTTTTACATGTTATATCTTTTATGTAATTTGTATTAAATAATAATAAAAGTTACTTGTTTTTCATTCGATATATAATAGTGCAGTAAATTACCATGCAAGTAATTTTAAATCTGTTTGGGCCGTTCATTTTAAATAATTTTAAATTTGTTTGGGCTGTTTATGTTTTTGGACCGTTCATAAAAAAATGTTTTTAAATCTGTTTTGTTTGGGCTGTTTATGTTTTTGGGCCGTCCATTTTAATCAGTTTTAAATCTGTTTTGGCTGTTTTTGTGTTTGGGCCGTTCATTTTAAATAATTTTAATTCTGTTTTGGGCTGTTTATGTGTTTGGGCCGTTCACTACAAAAATAAACTTAACAAGTTAACGGGAAAAAAATAAATAAATAAATAAAGAATCTCAACCGCCTTTTTTAGCCAAAAAAAATTATATTAAAAAAACCTCAAGTGCGTTTACTAAAAGCTAACCGTTGCCGTTCCAAGTTCCCACGTTTACCCACTTTATAAATACCCTCACCACGTTCCAGTTCACCACGCCGTCTGAAATCCAAAAATATTCGCCGTTTTCAATAGAATTCTTCTCCGACTCCGTCAACGACTAACCTGAAAAATGGCAAATTCCTGGACCGACGTCGAAGACATCGCATTGTGTGAAGCATGGGAGGAGGCCATGACCGATCCCCCAAGACGTGGACAGGGGGGGGGGGGCTCTGGGTTCGGGTTCAACAGATTTTTGGGCAGCTTCGTGGTCCAGACCATAACCGGACTGTCGACGCCTTATCGTCCAGGTTTCGTGTGCTGCGATTGGAATGTGAGAGGTTTGACCGCTATTTCAAGAATGTGGAGAGAGAAATGCCGGACCTGTTTGAGGACGATCAAAAGGAGGTGGCCCTGATCAACTACCGTCATGACGAGGGACCTGAATTCAAGCATGTCTCGGAGTGGGAGGCTATTAGGATTTGGTTTTAGATTTTTTTTATTATGTTTTGTTTACTTTTTTTATGTTATGTTTAATGTTTATGTTTGTTATATTAATATAAATTTTTTTTTGTCTCCTTAAAAAAATAACTTAAAAAATAAAAAATATATACTGTTAACAATGTTTATGTTTGTTAATTAAAAATTTTATTATATTTGAGTCCGTTAACAAACAGCTTGGGCCCAAGTATTAGAAATTAAAAGGGCCGTTAATTTAAAACCTGGTGGGCTGTTTGGGCCGTTCTTTTCAAACGTTGTTGCCTGTTTGTGCCCAAACATTAGAAATTTTTGTGTTTGGGCCGTCCATATAAAACAGGCCCACGTATTACAAAATAAAAGTGGCCCAAGTATTAGAAAATATGTTTTATAAAAGTGGTCCAAATTTGTTAATATAAAAAAGTTTTTATGTCTCCTTAAAAAAATAACTTAAAAATTAAAAATATATCTACTGTTAACAATGTTTATGTTTTTAATTAAAAATTTTATTATATTTGAGTCCGTTAACAAAACGGCTCCGGCCCAAGTATTAGAAAATTAAAAGGGTCGTTAATTTAAAACGTGGTGGGCTGTTTGGGCCATTCATTTCAAACGTTGTTGCCCAAATATGCTTTATAATAGTGGCCCAAATTTGTTAATATAAAATAGTTTTTATGTTAATACAAAAAAGTTTAATGTGTAATATTTATGTTTTTATATTAATATAAAAAAGTTTTTGTCTCCTTTAAAAAATAACTTAAAAAATTAAAAAAAAAATATTACAACATAGTTTTTTTTTATAAAACAGGCCCAAGTTTTAGATATGTTTTATAATAATTAATCTTTTTAAAGCAGTGGGCTGTTTGGGCCGTTAATTTAAAACGCAGTGGGCTGTTTGGTGTTTATTTTTATTTTCTTTTATTTAAATATGTTTTATAATAATTAATCTTTATAATAAGTTAAACCTAAAATAAAACAGTGTTCGACCAAATAAGTTAACGGCCCAAACATTAGATAATTAAACTGTTTGGGCCGTCCATATATAGCGTGTGGGCTGTTTAGGCCCGAATATGTTTTATAAAACGTTGTGGGGGCCCAAACACTAGAAATTTTTGTTGTGTTTGGGTTGTTTTGGCCAAAATATGTTTATAAAAATTAATGTGTAAAAAGAGTTAAAAAACTAAAATCACGGTTCACATAGACAAACGGTTAAAAGTCATACATTTAAGTTGCACGATACAACCTAAATATTACAAATTCATTTCGTGAATTACAGATAAATTTTTAAAGTTTCAAACACCGAAAGATGTTCAAAGTCCTCGTCGTAAAGTATTGCGTAGTCGAGCAGCGCCTCTTCAACGACCTCTTTTTCTTCCATGTTCGGATTAGTTTTTTTAACATTTTTGCACCTTCCTAAAAAACGGTTACATTTAAAGTGTAGAAAAGCAAGACGAGTCGTCAAGGCATCGACACTTCGGGACGTCTCTTGTAGGTGAATGCAAAAGTAGTTGAAAACCTGTCCCCAGAAGGCAGCATCGGAAACTGAATAAGTGCCCAGATCACGAGCGGCAGCGTACGAAACGACAGCAGCAATATCTTCCACGTCGGTCCAAGAATCCATTTTTTTTTGTTAGTGGGAACTTTGAGATGAGAATGGGGTTAAATGGGAGTATAATATTTAAATATTAAAACATATTAAAAAGAAGAGTTATTTTATTTAACAGCATTTGGGCGTGGCAAACATTGCCAAAAATACAGTTTATCAACCATGAATCGTCTATATGACAAACATATTTGTTTTACGTCTCCAGTAATGTTAATTGGTTTGTCCGTAACGAGATGCTCCATAAGCATACACAGATAGACAGCTTCATTGCCTACGATTGACCTGTTAGAAATCACGTAGTTATCGTTTAGCTCATGAGTTATGCAGCATTCTGGTTTGCCTGTTTTTTTCTAATACTGCAAATGCACCAGCAAACCAGTTAAATACACCTTAAGCTTCGTCAACCGTGGAAAAATAACTGCCCTAAATTTGTCTAGTCATCTACAAAAGTCTTCAAACGGGTACAAAACTAATTCCTGGGATGCCAACTCTAATCGTACCAATAGCCATTCGTTATTGTCAATCGGCAGTGGGATAAACACAAAATCCACGTCAAAAAAGGAAGGAAATTGGTTTTCTTTACCATTTCCATAACCAACCACGCTCTTAGGAACGGATTGTAGTAACGTGTCATAGAATTGAGGTGGAAGAATTGCCCACCGCAAATTTAACGTGGGATCCTTTTGTAGGTTTCTGCTTCTCTAAGCCATTAGTCTTCCGGTCCATCCCTCAATATGCTGTTTAATGAATATTATATTAATACAAGTTACGTGTAATAAACAGTAAAAAATACAAACTTTGTTAATAAAAAAGTTCTAATGAAATTACCGTTGCTGTTAGGTAGCCATTACAACGATAGCCTAACAGAGTGCCCCAAAATTTTTTGTCCAACTCCACATAACGACTGAAAACAGCTAAATAACAGAATGGGGCGTCCCCATTACTGTAAAATGTTGCAACAACTTTTGACCAATTCTCAGATTCGTCGTCTAAAATTGCCCATCTTCCGCCTCTGTTCGGGTGTAAGCTTTGACGATTAGTTACAAAGTTGTTTTCTTCCGGCACCTGCGGCACAGCCGTTTCAGACGATGAAGTTTCACCTGACTATCTGGGTGCTCTCCATTTCTTAAGAATCCACGTTGATGATTTACTAACTGATTGAGAGCAGTATACGTCACTCTTGTTTTTGTCAGCTATTATTTGTTTCAAGAGAGTTTCAAGGCTTCTCAAAGGAGTTGTAATAATATTTTGCGATCTTATTTAACATGAAATTTTTTTTTAAGCGGTTTCAACACACTCCTTTCAATAAAGCTACTGCCCGAGCCGTTTCAAGTAACTGCCCGAGCCGTTTCAAGGCACGTGCTCCAATAAAGTAAAAAGTCAAGCCTTTACCACACCATGCATATGCCGTTTCAACGCACGTGCTCCAATAAAGTAAAAAGCAACTGCCCGAGTGCTCCAACATAGTAAAAAGTCAAGCCTTTACCGTTTCATGCTTGTGCCGTTTCAACCGACATTCGAGCCGGGTCAACATGTTCATGCCGTTTCCGCTGTAATGCCGAGCCGTTTCCGCTGCATGCCCGTGCCGTTTCAGTTCAATGGTTCCGCTGTCACGTCAGTCCTTATTCGAGCCGTTTTAGATAACTGTCCAAGCCGTTTGCAGTTGCTTTTTATGCCGTTTCCAACATATGGCCAAGCCGCTTGACTGCGCGTGTTCCAATAAAGTACTGATCCCCGTCAGACGACATTTAAGTCGGGTAAACTAGAACGAGTAGCCGTTTCCTCCCATGTGACACACAACAAAACACTTTGAACCCACTTTGAAACTTTTCTCCACTTTGGAGCAAAGCAAAGCACTTGAAGACCCAACGTTGAAGATCCGAAAGATCGTTGACCCGTCTGGGACCACTAATCACACTTCTTCGACATTAGTTCTGGGCCCCCGCTATGGACTTCAACCAACACGTGAACATGCCAAATGATTTCAGGAACATGCCAAACGACCAAGAGATGGAAGAAGCTTTCATGGACCCCCTTCATGCCCGGTAAAATGTTTGCGGATTATTGAATAAAAGATAAGATTTTTATTTGAATTCGTATACTATTTTTAATTTTTTTCTTCTTATATAGCAAATAACCATTAAAGTACGAGAAAAGTGGTTTGTTTTACAATCTTTGCGTGACGTGATGACTCCGACGATTGAAACAGCTATTAGGCAGACGTGTTTCGGTCCATATTTAGATAATAGATGCACCATATGTGATAGCCTTCTTTTATATGGCGTTGCACAACTACAAATATCGACTCCTTTTCCCCGTCTTGGTATTTCGTATAGATTACAAGGGCAGCTATTTACATTCACCCCTAAACAATTTTGTTTAATAACGGGGCTACGTTTTGGGCACACTTCTTGGTCACCTATAGACCATCCGAACTCATTTAAGAACAGATATTTTGAACCTGGATCAACTGTTAGTTTTGGGAGAATAATGACTTTATTCGAGAACATTAGGCAGATTAACGAAGATGACGCCACGAGGATATGTCTCCTCATGCTAATCGGTCAAGGTTTTTTGGGTTGGCAAAAAACCAATGTTGTTGATAATATGCTTTTAGACCTTGTGGATAATTTAGAAGAATTCAGACAATATCCATGGGGTACTTATTTTTGGGAAAGTACTTATAGCCATATACAATTTGCACAATTGGAAAAAAGAAGACGCTAAAGGTTTTTCTTTGGCTGGATTTGTCTGGCCCTTCAAGGTACCCGTGAATGTCAATTAATATAGTTATTTCGAAAACCATATAAAATTTCAATAAATTCTCTTGTGTAGATGTGGGTGTTGGAGATTTTTCCTCAATTTAAGAATTCAAGGGAATGGTTTCAAGGTGAGACGATACCAAGATTTTTGGGATGGAAAGAAGGCAAGAAGTTTATGAGGGTCAGTGTGGACGGATTGCTTCAACTAGCTGCAAAGGTAAAAATCTTTATCATTAAATATATATAATTCCGTATATTATATTTTAAAGTATAATGGGTGGACTGTTTAGGGTGTTCATATTCCGTTAACAGGAAACCCAAAAAAATTAAAATTGAACTATTTAGGGTGTTAAAGTTATAATTTTTAATTATTTTACTGTTTTTAATTTTAATTTTTTTTATTATTTTTAGTAGCTTTTCATAGCCAAAGTAATAAAGTTTAAAAAATAAACATAAACATTTTTATTGTTTATATTAATAAGAGTAAACTGCCATTTTGCAAAAAAAAAAAAAAAAATTGAGTTTTGGACTAAAGTTGCAAAATTGACAAAACAAAAGGGACCAAAATTGGAGAGAGAGATATTAATATTTTATTAATTGTTTTTTTTATAACATTGCAGAAACGTGAATTTAGGCCGTCTTTGGTTATATTGCCCACTGAAAATGAGTTGCAAAGCGCGTGGTATTTGTCTAGTTCAGATTATTTAGACGCTCAACGTTGGATGTATGCCAGTGCAATGCCGGGCGAGAATCCGGTTCAAATGGCCACAGAAATACCCATTCAAATGCCCACATGGTTCATGGGTCCAATTCAACCAGAAATGCAGCATGCCCCCGGTGTCGTCACACAAGAACAGATAGCGTCTGTAATGAACACTTTGTTTGGTGACGATGGGGCGAATCAAGGTTATAATCGGGCAGCGGATCGACAGGAGATTCCACAAGAGAATTTTGTTCCCCCTCCGACCCCGTTTCGATCAAATTACGAGAATGAGCTGATTTCACAATTTAAATCACTCTTGGACGAGAAGCTGCACGAGAACAACTGGAGACTGACCGATATGTTCATGTCAGAGTTTTCACAAACATATCGATGTTCCCCAAAACAAAAAACTGTCAGGACTCTGGCGACCGTACGAACGCCAAAAGAACAGGCACACACTCAGAGTGATAATGTAATGTGCTCTGTGAATAATTTTTTTTATAATAACAATATCTACTAATAACCGTTAATTTAACCATCATGCTTTCTTGTAGGCTGTTGCTGATTCATTTATCAACTACGAAAATGCCGATAATGCCTACCACATCTCTATGAGCCCGATGGTGAATGTAGATTTTGTAAGTTTTTCGATTTTATATATTTTAATTACTGGTTATATTTTTTTTATTACCACTATAAATATATAAAAATTCAGTATGATTTTATTGTGTAAAAGAAAGTTAATAAAAATATATTTTAGAAAGTGAAATTAATACATATATACAATATTTGTAGAATGAGGATCCTGAAATAATCAAATTGAGACCATCCGAAGGGCTTGTAAAGGCCGCATCAGCTTTGCTATCCCCATATGTGGCTTACAAAAGATTGAAAAATAAACAAGCCAAAAAGTTAAGGAATGAGGATAGACAAATTGCGTTCATCAAGCTGTGGTATCCAGATAGCGGCAGTAAACATCTTCCCCTAATAGTGGGGAATTCTGTCGGTCCAAATTTTTGGGAGTCATTGCTGGGCGAGGACGGTCGTGGCTGGTTAAGCGATGATGTAAGTAATGGCGTCTGTATATAACAACTATAAAATAAATAAATTTATATTTATTTGTATATTGTTTTCAAACTAACTTTACAATGTTTAACATCATATATTTGGGTGGATGATCCACATGTATCATTCAAGAAATGAAAATGATCGCTGGAGTATTCTACCCCCATATTTTCAGAATTATTTTCGATCACGGGCCGTCGACCAGAACTTAAAAGGTTACTTCACTGGGCAGGTTGAACCTTTTCCATCAATACATACTGTTGACGAGGTAATGTGGAACGAACGTATTAATTACTGGATAAATGTATTTCTTATTGAATTAATTTAATATTTTGCATAATAATTATACAGGTTTACATACCGTTGTATATACAAGGCCTTCACTGGTTTTTAGGCGTTTTCAACCTTGTCGATTACAAGCTGACGATATACGACAGGTATTAGCCCGATTTAACTGATTAGTACTCCAAAATACATGTTGCTAATTGTGTTAATTTGTTGTTGTTTTAGCCTTTTAAAGGCTATGCTAAAGGAAAGAACGGATGTGGTGTGTCATATAAATTTTGTGTTTGACCACAGACCATTACCGTTATATTACCCCTTCGAAGTTATTTACGCAACCGATGCTCCTCAGCAGTCCGGACCTTTGGGAAACTGTGGAGTTTGGGTTTGCATATTTCTTGACAGGTTGATAAATAAAAAACCGTTGAATGATGGTGAAGATACTCAGAAAATAGCGGAACGAATGAGACGTCAACTAGCTTTACTATTTTATGATTCCGTGTTACCCGATAGTACAAGTGACGTCTTTGATGATGATGATCCCGTAATTGTAGGATAATTGTATTGTTTTGTTTTTAAAAAATTAAATGAATTTGTACTACTGCTCTCTATGTGTATATATATGTGTGTTCCACCTTTATACAAAGACATGTGTTAAAACATTACCAATGACAAGCATTCCTCATTCCGTACAAAACACAGTTTGGATCAATCAACAGGATCGGGATCGCCAGTGGTCTCCAAATGTTCTTGAATTTTACTACGATGGGGATAATCCTACTTGCTATTCTTCATACACGGGGATAACACCACTAGGAAAAGCTTGGTGGGGGGGGGGGACTGCTTGAATTTACTGGAGCGGGTTTTATTCAAAAAACGGTACCTTAATAATAAATATTTTCGTAATAAAAATCATTTTCATTATTTTTGTATTAAATAAATTACCGTTATTTTTTAGCACGTAAAAGCATGGTGTAACAAACTCATGTATGAACGAGAGATTGAATTAAATGCAAGAACGCTGTCGTCAAATGATTATCGTTGGACAGTTCTATCGCCAAATTTCTTCGACATGTTTAAATGAACAAGATATTGATGCAACCAGATACGCAGATGGTACTACAGCAACATATCCTCCATTCTGGGAAATTGATACGATAGGCTTAATCAATTTTGTTATTTTATTATATCTGTTTTTTATTAAGATTTTATATTTACTGTTGTTTTACCTTGTAAATACTTATACCGTATATACCGAAGCACGAATCTCATTCTTACTCCACACCTATTTAAACACATGTTGGTCCACTACTCAACTAGCATCCCTTTTTTTTCTACCTCATGGAGAATCAAGAACACGACATTCATCTGCACATTCATATCAACGTCAACATTTCCAAACCGGTTAACCACCCAAACCCACCCTCAGATAACCCCGAACCAAACAATTCCCAAACTTGTAACCCCCCAAACCCGGTGCAACAGCCAACACGTGAAGCACCATTTAGCGGTTCAGGTCAGTGTCAGGCGCTTGTGCCGTTACCTAACATCGATGAACGACAACATCCTTTGGACCAAATTATTCCACAAGAATATTTGACGGTTACTGCTGACAAAGACTCAGACAAGGAATTGGATTTCGAAAGACTGTACGATGAAGTGCGTTTTGAAGCTTATCGTGCGGAAATGGAAGAAGGAGTAGAGTATGATTCTGAAGCGGAAGACCATTCATGTTATTAGTTAAATGTCAGGGTTTTTTTTGGAATAAGAACTTAAACGTGTTTGATGTAATATTTTTTTGCTAAGAATTTTTGTTTTTTTATTTACTACATTGATTTAGAACGTAAGATTTTTCACTTTTTGTAGGTATACATTCATATACCGGACAAGGAACAAAATTGGTTGCTTTTTAAAATAAATATAAAGTCACTAGAATTAAAAAAATTTTTTGCCAATACATGTGACACGATTAATTGCGGAGATTCATTTTGCGTACACAGAAGAGTACATCAAATTGTGCTAGAATTTGAGTCTCTATTTTTGTGGTTTCTCGGACGTATATCGTATTGGCAACACTCAGAAATATATGAGACGCGTGCCATGCAAATAGTAGGGGATTTCGTGTGGCCTGATCAAACAGATCGTATTGGCAGAAATTCAGGAGTCATCAAAAAAAAATGTATGCTAATGGAAAAACTTGTTCGGGATCGTTCTTTAACATGGAAAGAAGGAAACCTTCAGGATGCTTGTTTCAGATACAGACCGTATATGGCAGATGAACTCTACGCCGGGCGCTTCACACCTGTTAATGTTTAATGGTTCTATGTATGCATGTAATATAAAAAAATAATAATAACATATTGTAATGAAATGATTTTCAATATTAATTATTTCCAACTAAATAGACTTACCACGTTATTTGAGAAATTAAAATACAGAAAATAAATTATAGTATTAAAAGTCTCCCAAGTTAAAAGACGGATACATAAAATTAGACGGAGATTGTGTAAAATGATCAGGATCATCGGTTTCTTTCCCTTTCCCTTTGTCTGGGCCTTTGCGAGTACGAATTTCTGACGGCATGGGCTGCCGACAGACATCCCGATGATGACCGTATGAGTTACTGATGTGTGCAAAATGCAACATATAAATTACATCAATTGCGGCATAAAACTAACCCTTTTTTAGTACTAATGTTGGAAAAAGTGTGTTTTTGTCTTCCTTTGGTATTTTCAGGATTAAATGAGCTCAAATTAACAAAAGAAGCAAAAAGGCAGCTAAATCTAACATAAATACAAGAAAAGGAACAAACGTGACATGCCCGACCCCATGACAGCAACTTCCCAAGCAAAACAAGAAAACAGAAGGCTGAACACGCCCCGTGCTCAGTGAACACGGGGGCGTGCCCAAGTCCCAGCATAAAAGACAAAGCTATAGAAGCTTCTATCGCCCACCACGGGGCCGTGCTCAGCGGACACGGAGCCGTGGTCAACTATAAGATTCACATAATCCTGGCAAATCTTGATAGTACAGATATGCTTATGCACACGGGGGCGTGCCCAACGGACACGGGGGCATGGTCAACTAATGCAGACAAAGTGCAATTAATGAAGACAGAGAAGAGGATAGACACGGGGCCGTGCCCAATGGACACGGGGCCATGCCCGAGCTTCTGTTCAGCCTATAAATAGGAGTGCTTAGCTCAAGCTCAAACCATCCCTTGGCACACCACCTCTCTCACACTTCACCCACCACCCGCCACCATCACAACACCTTCATCCACCACCATCATCCATTGTCCATCATAGAGTGTGTGAGTCGTCTCGGGATCCAAGGTTGATCGTAAGAGTTCTTGACAATCAAGGCCATGTTTGCCTAAGTCTCTTACATCACTTGGTGAAGACAAAGTGTCTAGTGTAATACTTTTTATTTTTAATCTTTTCACACTTTTTACTTGGTTATGTATTAATGACTTTAATAACTAGTTTCTTATGTTGAAGGTGATTTTTCCTTATCGTTTATCCGTGGTGTCTTGGCATTATTTTACTGTCTATATAAAATAAAAGATTTTCACCATTCATATCTCCACGGTCTATATGGAGGTATGTTGGCTACCTGGTCGGGGGTTAAGGGAACGGTTTGGTAAGAGTCTTGCCTTGTTCAGTGTATAGATCCTGCAAGGACCTAGGTCAAATTTAGTAGGACCTCCTTCAATACTTAACGGTATTGGATGGCGGGGGTCCAAACTCTTTGATCCCCTCATATGTAAACTACTATTAATACTTTAACCCGGCTACTTAGGACTGTATTCCTACTGACTCAGACTACTTAGCCGAGGGTAACGTCACCTTCAAAAGAGGGGCCTACCATAATATGCATTAATAACTTAATTAATTATCTTTCAATAATCCGACCCTTTAGGATTGTATCCTTGCTGACTCAAACTACTGGGTTGAGGGTAACGTCACCTTCAAAAGAGGGGCCTACTACAATAACTAAGATAATCTCTTAAAAAGTGCAAAAGTGCGGAAATAATCAAAGGTTACACTAAACACGAGTCGGAGCTAAGTGATTCATCTTGTCTATCTGTTTTTATTTTATTTTATTTTCAGCATTTTAGTTAGTTTTTATTTTTCTAGTTTAAAAACCTTTTTCTAATTTTTGATTTGATTAGACGTTGAGGATAAACCGGTACTAAAAGCTCTTGTGTCCTTGGACGACCTCGGTATCTTACCAACACTGTACTACGCTCACGATGGGTGCACTTGCCCATATGTGTGTTTAGTGTTAGTAAATATCGTGTTTTATAAATTTAAAACTTGGCTAAAGAGAGTGTAAAAGGGCTTAAAATAAACATTAAAACCATAACACACTTCACGCACATCAAGTTTTTAGCGCCGTTGCCGGGGACACAAGGATTTTAAGAAAGTTAGGAATCAACGGCCTGATCGTTTTTTCTTATTTTTCTATTTTTTTTACGATTTTTCTTAGTTTTTCAGCTTCTGCAGAACTCAGCACGGGCCGTGCCCGCTGAACACGCCCGGTGCCCAATCATTGGAACTGGCAATCCTGTTTTAAGTCGGACAGTAAGCTGAACACGGGGACGTGCCCATTCAACACGCCCCGTGCCCAAGATTCAGTTACTGAAAACAGAACCGTAAGATCCCGACGGTTGGTAATTTCTGACACAAACATGAGTGATACTGTTAGTTTATACTTTCGACACTCTTATGGTACATGGTGGTTCCCATAAGGAATTAGAATGTTATTTTCTAAATTACAAGCCCCACTATATAGACCCATCGTTTTCTTGTATCCTTAAGAGGGGCGAAAGTAAAAATAATCCATATCTCTCCCTTGAATGCTCTCAACCGGATTTTCTGGAAGAAATGCTTCTTGATGAACTATTTCAATTAGAAGATCTAATTCTTAATTGGTTAAAAGAACTTAGGATAGATTTCAATAATTTACCCCAAGACGATAACCATGAAGAAGTGTTGGGATCGCATTCAAACAACTTTGTTGTTCCCGACGATACCTCTAAATCTAGCGAAGACTTGAGCGATAGTCGTCCCTGTGTCGATTGTGCCGTGCAGGACTCCCCATCGACTTCGTTCGATGCATACATAGACCTGAGCGATTCGGCATACACCTTCTTTAACGAGAGCCCGGGAAAGGGTTGGACTTGTCCACCTACATATGGCATAGGAATCACCCTCACCGACAACCTCTTGCGTTCTCGTCTTAATCTAGAACAATTAAGGTATCTTAGGCACTTTGGGGTTGTTCCATCCAGTAAGGAACCGCCCGATCCAGAAAAGTTCCTTAAAAATAGACAAACTCCATAAGACAGCCTCTAGACACGGGGCCATGTCTAGGTCAACACGCCCCCGTGTCCACTCAAAGATTCCCGTCTGATTTCGTGTCAGAATACGGACAAAATGTGTCAGGATTCCCCATGAACACGGGGCCGTGTCCAGCCGACACGGGGCCGTGTGCAGCTTACTGTCGTTTTCTATAAATGCAGCCAAGAATCCTGCACATTTGAACCATTCAAGGGACAGAGATTTGGAGAATATTCTCACATACCATCCTAGGTATTTTCTAAAAGAAGTTTCTCAACAACCTTCTTGTCCTTTCCTCTTTTATCCACTTTCATCTTCTTCAATTTTCCTTCATGCTTCCATTAAACTTGAAATCTCCACAATTTCAAGCTTTATTGAGATGTTTGTTAGATTTTTATTCATGGGATCTTGTTAAAAATATGTTCTACAACAATGTTTTAAGTTGTTTCTGCTTAAAAACGTTCTAAACATCATAAAAACAAATTAAAACTCCATGATCCCTTGTCCTAAAAATCTGCAGACATTTGAACACAGGTCGTGTTCGTTGAACACGGGGCCGTGTCCGGAGTACTGATCCCATAAAGTTGAACTCTTCTCGGTATGTTTTCTCAGAATGGCAAGCAGAACTAGCGGAACATCTTCATCACACTCCAGAAACAACCGACAAGGGAGAAGATCATCAACGGTTGAAGATTCTCTTGTAAACTACGTTTACGCCTTAAGAGAGGCCCTTGATGAGATGGCAGGGGTGGAAGAAGCATTGGTTGACCGTATTAATCATTTGACGGTGGGGCTAGAGGGATGTCTTCGAGAGGTCAACCTTTTGCACCAAAGGTTGAACATTCTCGCTTCTCCTCCTTTGGTACCAATCATTACCCAAAGGGCATGGAATGTGGTTCCTGAAGTCATCATTGTGACAACTCGTATTTCCGAACCTATCTTTGTACCTTGATGTAACGTAAACACTATGTGAATTGGATTAATGGAATGTTATGTTATTGAATGTTTTGTGAATATGTGTTGTGTTTGTATATATGTATGTATCATCACACGAAAGAAACCGATTGCACAATCCCGAATGCACAAGCCTTTGGGCTTTAGTACTCTCGGCCCACACCCCTTCTTGTGAGTGAACCGAATGGGCAGCCCGTTAGGAGGGTTAGGCCCACTCCCCTTGTGTCGCATAACTTAGGAGAGGAGGGTATACTCCTCATTTGTTGCAACTTTCATAACACACAAACCCTAGTGCTCTCTCTCTCCCTCACGAAACCGAAGGCAGCCAAACACCCTCTCCATCGAAGATTCTTCCTTGTTCGGATCACCCTCATTCATCTCAATCGGTTAGTGTTTCATGCTATGTGTTTATTCGGATGATGATGTATTGATATGTGATCGGTTATATATGTATTTGGATCCGAATGTTTTGGTTAGTGCTTAGTGTTTTGTTGTTATTTGATTTTATGTTGATCGATGGAGATGTATTGTTATATGCTTGATTAAATCCGATTAGAGTTCCTGTTTGTGAAATCGATGATAATAAGGTTGCATGATGTTGTGATATATGTATGTTTTACATAATAAATTGGGAATGATATCGGATTGATGGTGATATAACTGTTAATGTTAATGTCATGAAATCGGCTCATGTATGTATGATGATGTTAACCGGATTAGAGCTACGATTGAGTATGATGTGTTGTGTGGTTTTAATTCCATGATTGTTGTTATGATTTGTTTATGATTAGAGTTCATATGAATTGTTGATGATTACTTGGTTTGATCGAACAATTGTTAGGATGGAAACTGTTAATTGATAATTGTAAATAAAGAAACAATTGAATGATTGTAACTGATTAACATAAATATCGGATGTTGTAAACTGGTCGCACAAGACCCCTAGTCGCACAAGGGGTCCATTCGCACAAGGAACCTAGTCGCACAAGTCTAATCAGTCGCACAATATACCTCCAGTCGCACAAGGCTTGCTGGATCGCACAAGATGTAATGTGTTTAACTGTTGGGCCTCAAAGCCCAAAACGAGTCGCACAATATGATCCGAGCCGCACAAGATGCATGAATCGTACAAGTTGGATTATTTGTTTACATGTTGGGCCGTGTATTGCATGTAGAAGTATTTGGGCTTTCTGATTTTGGGTCGGGTATTTGTGGGCTCCAACGGATGACTCGCACAAGGCCATTAGACTTGTGCGAGCCCAATCTTTTAATCACACAAGTTGAATACATTATGACTGATAAACGTGATGATGTGAATTGCCATGATCTATATGTGTTCCTTATCTGTTGGATTATGTGATACTTATGTGCACTACTCGAAATCAAAACCTGACTTGTATGGTAACCATGTTAGGACGTGGTTGACCACTAGCAGCTAGACTTGACCTTTCTGTGTATCTGCCGAGCAAACCAAGGTGAGTTCACACTAGCCAAGGCATGGGATTCCTAGGGGTTGGGAATGGGATTGAATAACTACTCATACAACTATTACTATTAAACAGATTATTACTGTCCTCGGTTGAAGGGCACTTACGTAAAACCTACGTACAGTTATACTTAATACTGTCCTCGGATTGAAGGGCACGTACGTAAAGCCTACGTACACGATCTTAAGACCATCACCTCTATCAAAGGAAGTCCCTCAATTATCGACTTAATCGCCGAGGCCTAGGGCGAGCGGGTCATTAGTTAATAGCGCTATTAGGTTTAACAAACCTCACACCGTGCCAGTCGGACGGGCGTGTACTAATGGACTATGGGCAAAGGGTCAATGCTGATAGACATTGACTTAGGGCACCTCTTACATTTTCGTAGCAGTCGATACACATGGTCTTGTAACACATGGGAAGCCCCCACTAATCATCGCACGCATGCCTGGACTGGCAGGAAGGATTAAAGCGATACATGGTTTACAAAACGAATATATACGATTTATGAAATGAATACTTTAACCAAACAACTATCTGTGAACTCGCTCAACTTTGTTGTTGATTCGTTGCTACATGCCTTGTAGGTCATTAGGTACCCATGGAGCTTGCACAGGGAGGAACGGTCGTTGTGGGACATGGCGATTTGTGCCATGCTTTAGACATTACTTTATTCATATTTAATACTTGCTATGGGTTTTACAAATTATGCTTCCGCTAAACACTTAACTATGCTTTGGTTTTGAACACCTTTCATATTGGTTTGTTGAATTATGTTTACTTACACGCTTGTTCAATATGATTGGTGGCTTGATCCTGGTCAGTCACGCCTCCAAGAGGTGATACTCCGCATGTGGATTTTGGGGGTGTGACAATCATACCAGCCGAATGGTACGCCGTACATTCGGAGCCCCCTCGGGAAGTGCTACAAGGGGTTCTGGTTGGTGTCGCTCCTCCTCCACAAGATGTTGAAGAGAATGACGCCGCCTTCTTCCTCCCAAGAGAGATAGAAGAATGGCTTTAACACCCCTCGGCTTGGAGTTCTACAAAACTTTTAAATACCAGAAAACTATTTCCGGAATTTTGGTTATCATTATATTATTAGAGCTCTTTAGGATGATTTTACGTATCACTTGACCTATCTAATTTAGGACCCTTTAATTTTATTTTCTGCTTTGTTTTTAAGCTTTTAGGACTATTATGTAATTCTCTCTATGACTTAATGAATGATGGTTTTAGTTAACTTGGTGTTTGGATGGTGTTGAAATAAATAAAACACACTCGGGATGGCAAAGGAAACAAGGGAAACTTGAACCAGCACCCCATTCAGGAAAACAGGGCCATCCGACAAAACTTTCTTCGTTACAGCAAGTTCAGCACGGGCCGTGTCCGCCCAACACGGCCCCGTGCTGCACAGTCTGCAGAAAATGCCCAGTTCAGGTAAACTGGACACGGGCCGTGTTCACCCAACACGCCCCCGTGTCCAGGCTTCTATTTTCTTTTTCAGTTTTGTTACTGGCACCTGAACACGGGGCCATGCCCGGACACCACGGGGCCGTGTCCAGACGCCCAGTAACACAATTTTTTACTTTTTCACACCCTTTTATACATTCAATCAACCTAAAAACTTATTTTTGGGACACATTGAGGAAAATGTGTAATTTAAGTGTGGGGGGATGCTAAAACCTTGAATCTTGCAAGTCCTAATCACCCCAAATTTTTTCAAAAACTCTCATTTTTTTTACTTGTCTAGGTTTAACTTGGGAATTTCAAATTCTAAAAAGGTTATATTTTTACAAATTTACAACCGATAGCGTCGTGATAAAAAGAACCAACATAAGAAAATTATGAAAAGGCATGACAAGCTTAGTTAAAATTTGATTATATATACTTGATCACATAAAAACCCATTCCCACAAAAGTGAGTTTTGAGCCTTTATTGAGCATACAAATACATATCCTTAAACTAAATGCTCATTTTTCGTTTCTTGTGTGAATAGCCGATTGGTTCTTACGACTCTAGAACTTGCCACGACGATACATTCCCAGTCCTTACCAACTTAAACCCGAGTAAGTAAATGATGGAGGCATTAGGACTAACCTTTTTTATTTCTACAACATTATTTTTCTTTTTTTTACCACCTACCCAAAATCCCCCTAGTTAGCCCCTTTGAGCCTAAACCTTTTTCATTTCATAACCCATACCAAACACCCTTTCACCCACCAAAACCCTTTTTATTTTTTTACCTTTTATTTTAGTAACAAGATTGGTTTTTCGTATGACTTTTTAAAAAAAAAAAATATATTGATGATGAAGCAAAAGAGAAATAAACAAACAAGTTTATCAAAAATAACTTTGTTTGAATAAAAGCTTCATCAAAATAAAAGTTGCAAAAATCAAAAGTCTTACGAAAACCGACGCTTGTTACGATTTTCGCCTTTTCACTAACCACTAACCCAACCACCTACCTTTAACCCAAGCCTAACCCTTCACCCCAAAAGTCCACTTGATATTTACAAAGGTATATAGTTAAAAAGGAGAAAGATTGATTGATTGGCAAGCTTATGGTAGAAGTAAGTTCCATGCCGTTCTCGAGTGTTTCACTAAAATACATCTTCGGCCGAGTGTTGAGTGATCCCCCGTGAGGTATGTGAACTTGTATATAAATAGAATTTTAAAGAGGCATGTTATGCCCTAATAAGTAATTTATCTTATGGAAAGTTTTAAATAAATCATGACGAATAGGATTGTAAATAAATAAAAATAAAACTTAATAAAGAATATTGGAAATCCCGACACTCTATGACAAGCCCAAAAACCTTCTCTTCTACCCATTCCATTTGGGAGTGTAAAGCCACATTATAAAGAGTTTTGCTTGAGGACAAGCAAAGATTCAAGTGTGGGGGTATTTGATGTGTGCAAAATGCAACATATAAATTACATCAATTGTGGCATAAAACTAACCCTTTTTAGTACTAATGTTGGAAAAAGTGTGTTTTTGTCTTCCTTTTGTATTTTCAGGATTAAATGAGCTCAAATTAACAAAAGAAGCAAAAAGGCAGCTAAATCTAACATAAATACAAGAAAAGAAACAACGTGACATGCCCGACCCCACGACAGCATCTTCCCAAGCAAAACAAGAAAACAGAAGGCTGAACACGCCCCGTGCTCAGTGAACACGGGGGCGTGCCCAAGTGCTAGCATAAAAGACAAAGCTATAGAAGCTTCTATCGCCCACCACGGGGCCATGCTCAGCGGACACGGGGCCGTGGTCAACTATAAGATTCGCAGAATCCAGGAAAATCTTGATAGTACAGATATGGTTCTGCACACGGGGGCGTGCCCAGCGGACACGGGGGCGTGGTCAACTAATGCAGACAAAGTGCAATTAATGAAGACAGAGAAGAGGATGGACACGGGGTCGTGCCCGAGCTTCTGTTCAGCCTATAAATAGGATTGCTTGGCTCAAGCTCAAACCATCCCTTGGCACACCACCTCTCTCACACTTCACCCACCACCCACCACCATCACAACACCATCATCCACCACCATCATCCATTGTCCATCATAGAGTGTGTGATTCGTCTCGGGATCCAAGATTGATCGTAAGAGTTCTTGACAATCAAGGCCATGTTTGCCTAAGTCTCTTACATCACTTGGTGAAGACAAAGTGTCTAGTGTAATACTTTTTATTTTTAATCTTTTCGCACTTTTTACTTGGTTATGTATTAATGACTTTAATAACTAGTTTCTTATGTTGAAGGTGATTTTTCCTTATCGTTTGTCCGTGGTGTCTTGGCATTATTTTACTGTCTATATAAAATAAAAGATTTTCACCATTCATATCTCCACGGTCTATATGGAGGTATGTTGGCTACCTGGTCGGGGGTTAAGGGAACGGTTTGGTAAGAGTCTTGCCTTGTTTAGTGTATAGATCCTACAAGCACCTGGGTCAAATTTAGTAGGACCTCCTTCAATACTTAACGGTATTGGATGGCGAGGGTCCAAACTCTTTGATCCCCTCATATGTAAACTACTATGAATACTTTAACCCGACTACTTAGGACTGTATCCCTGCTGACTCAGACTACTTAGCCGAGGGTAACGTCACCTTCAAAAGAAGGGCCTACCATAATATGCATTAATAACTTAATTAATTATCTTTCAATAATCCGACCCTTTAGGATTGTATCCTTGCTGACTCAAACTACTGGGTTGAGGGTAACGTCACCTTCAAAAGAGGGGCCTACTACAATAACTAAGATAATCTCTTAAAAAGTGTAAAAGTTCGGAAATAATCAAAGGTTACACTAAACACGAGTCGGAGCCAAGTGATTCATCTTGTCTATCTGTTTTTATTTTATTTTATTTTCAGCATTTTAATTAGTTTTTATTTTTCTAGTTTAAAATCATTTTTCTAACTTTTTGATTTGATTAGACGTTGAGGATAAACCGGTACTAAAAGCTCTTGTGTCCTTGGACGACCTCGGTATCTTACCAACACTATACTACGCTCATGATGGGTGCACTTGCCCATATGTGTGTTTAGTGTTAGTAAATATCATGTTTTATAAATTTAAAACTTGGCTAAAGAAAGTGTAAAAGGGTTTAAAATAAACATTAAAACCATAACACACTTCACGCACATCAGTTACACCGGGAACAATACAGGGGAGTAGGTTCTTCCCCGCGGAATAGGATCCGGTGGTTTTCTCGAGGACGACCGGCCTGGCGTTTTGTCATATGCGGCGGTTGAAGATTGATAAGGTCTTCTGGAGTCTCCCATTCAGCTCTATGAGGAAGAGGATTAATCGCTTCTTCGTAAGTTTTTTTATAGACTTCGTTTGAGTAACACGGGAAGCAATACTTACTGCGATCGGTTTCACCTCAAAATTTTAACACGGCAATAACATTCCCGCACGGTAAACCAGAAACCTGCCAAACTCGGCAACTACAGCTTCCATTAACAAAGTCAACTAAATCCCCTTTTCCACTGTCTGCGCAGAATAACTGTTTAACCCAATCCCAGCAACCGTCCAGGTTCTAGACCCTTCAATTTTTTTAAAAATTTTCTTCTTTGCCCATTGTGTAAGTAAATGTTTTTCATGAATACCTTGCAAACGGCGATCGTAAAACCATTTCTGTAGAGATTGCCGGAAGAACGCTAAGAGTTGCGTTACCGACATTTTACGCGAGTGTCTAGATAAAGCGTTAATAGACTCCGCGCTGTTAGATGCTATATAATGATATCGATTGCCTGGACAATGCGCCCTTGCCCATCTGCCGAACCCAATACTTGTTAGAGTGTGACGTAGTCTAGGAACGACAAGACAAAGAGCATTGAATGACTCATTAAAATCAGACAATCGGTACGATTTGCATGTCTTCCACCACAGCTTCTCATTTTCTTTTTTTTTTATCGGAGGGTAAACGTAGGTTCATCATTAAATGACGACATCATAACCCGTGATAAGCATGTGGAAAGACGTTTCGAACAGCTAGGTGTATAGAATTCGCTCTATCCGATATTATCGCCATGTCAGGTATTTCACCGATACATTCTTTAAGCTTTGACAGAAACCATGTCCAAGATTCACCATCCTCTGATTTTCCTATTCCATAGGAAATTGGTAAAATTTGGTTGTTTCCATCCATCCCAACTACTAAAAATAACGTCCCTTTAAATTCACCCTTTAGGTGTGCAGCATCAATGATCACCACCGGTCTTAGATTACAGATAAAGGTACGAATCTGAAACAAAATTATTTAAAAAATGTCAACAAGATGTGCTTTGACGAAAAAAAAAACAGAGACTGCTGTAACTTACGGCAGCACCAATCGCGACAAAGACCATTTCAAACCGACACTCGTCATCAGTCTTGATATGAGTGACAGAACCTGGATTTGCCTGCTCTAGATTGTAACAGTAAAATGGTAGTTCTGCAAACGAATTTCTGCTTATTCCTTGTAAAACCTCTAATGCCAGACTTTTTCCACGCCAAGCTTGACTAGTGGTTATCTCAACTTGGAATCTTTGTCTAAAATCTTTCACTATTTCATTACAACAATATATTCTACCACTGTCTTTTAAAGGTTCTTTTAAATAGTGAGCAACAACCTTTGGGTTTTCCTGACGAAGATGTGGGTACGTTAGCGTCTTCGAGCACATGTGTTTATCGTTAAAACTCTTAACAAAAAACACCCCACTATCCCCAAAACTGTATGCACGAAAACGCCAAACGCAACCGTCCCCCAAACATGACACTTCGTACCGAGTTTTAGAAGATCTATCTACTTTAAACTCAAAGTGTTCTAACAAACATTTTTTCCCAACTCAAGTTTCATGTCTTCTTTGTTATTAAATACGTGCCATTGTTCAAAAGTAATTGATGAAGATGGCAAACAATTTTCAAATGAATTATCATGATTTGGCTGGTAGTCGTTTAAAACATCATAATTTTCTTCATCAATACAGAAATTCAAATCAGGAACTTTAAATTTTTTTGGAGGTGAAAAACTAGATGACCCAGCACAAAACCCTTCAACGACATATAATTTATAAATTTCAAAAATATTTTCCATAGCAAAATTATAAAACATTGCAAGATCTTCATCGTTTATTATATCGATTGGATCACTAAAGGAAGACAACCGATACGATAACTTCGTAATGTTTGTAGAACTACACATGTTTGACACTTTACTTAGAAGAGCAGTGTATGAAAAGTTGGGTTCAATTTCTAAACCACGTCTACTTGAATCAGCATCAACAACATACACCAACTTCCGTTAACGATTTCCCACTTTCCGCCGCTGTATACAACCAAACGAATCTTCATAGTTTTAAGTTGGTAAGTTCCTTCTACAAAAGCTAAATGTTTTGATAACTTTAGATGAATCTGTTGCACAAACACACAGAAAAAAACAGACAATTATCTATAAACTAAAGCATTGAAACGGCTCAGAGCCAACGGAAACGGCTCGAACCATATATTGAAACGGCTCGGAGCAGCTGTACCGGCTCGGAGCCAGCTGAAACGGCTCGGAGCAGTTGAGACGACACAAACATTGGGGTGAAACGGCTCGGAGCCAGCTGAAACGGCTTGGCTGGCAGAAGTGGGGTCCATGTGTGTACGGTAACGGCTCGGCTACAACCTAAGAACACGGCTTGGCTCATTGAAGGAACTCAGCTATGATCTTTCAACAGGAGCCTATTTTAACGGCTTGGCTAAGATCTTTCAACATTTGTCGGACACGTGGTGTGGACTGCAGCATCCTCAAGCCGTTACTGGCTTTGTCGGACACGTGTCACTCAACGGTTGGCTGGCCGTTAAAACAAAATCTTGTGCCGTTTCAGCATGCTGAAACGGCTCGGTGAGGGGTGTCCAATGGCTAAAATGGAAAAAACGGCGTTGATTTGGCTATTTTCGTGATTTTCCCTATTTATAAATACCAATAGTAAGTAGCTTTTACTTGGCTGTATGAATGGACTTAAACATCTAGTAAACGTCAAGTCAAGTAAACGAATGGTACACACATGCACCAGTCTATACAGACACAAATAGCATCAGTTCAAGTCAAGTAAACAAATGGTACATACACCAGTCTATACGGACACAAATGAGAGTGATGGATGAATAAAGCAATTTAGATCAAGTCAAGCTTAGCTGTCATCCAATGTTAGTGGACATAAATGGAGAAGTCTGTAATCAGCTTTCATTTCAAGTTAGAAAACCAATCAAAATTGGGACCAATTTGTGAAAAAAAAAGTAGAAATCAGTCATTTGTAGTCAACTTTGAACGAGTCCAAGTAAATCATGAAAGGTGCACCACTAAATTTGTCAAATTAAGCTCATATATGGATACCTAGTGAACTATATTTTGTTTTTTTTAGTCTAAATTAATCATCTTTGAATCATATAATAATTTGATAGTTTTAATAGATAAAATCACTAGAACCACATAAAAAATATTACATATGTATTTCAAGAGAAAAAAAAATAGTTCAAACTTAAAAAAAAAAAAAAAAAAAAAGAGTTGAGTTGCCGTTCAAAAAAAGGACCAAGTTGCAGAACAATTTATAAAAAGTCAACATAATAAATGATGTCGTTGTAGAATAAACCAGTCAAGTTATTATCATGTAAATAAAGGGTCATCTTATTCTCACACCCTTTTTCACTCTATCTCTCTCTCTATATATATCTATGTATATAGAGAGATAGAGAGGAGATGTGTGTGAATATTAATACCTGTAATAAATTTTGTGTTTTTATTGTTGAAGGATGATGTTAGTTTAATGCGGTGATTGTTCCTCATTGCATGAGATTTGTTTTTTGAGTGTTTTCACAAATACCAGAGATAGAAATTTCGTACCGATACTGTACCATACCATACCGTTGTACGGTGTCCGATTTTAAATTTAGCTCAATTTTGGTAGTGGAACTAGCCAAATCAAACTTGGGTCCTATTTGTGAAAAGTAGAAATCAGTCATTTATAGTCACCTCGGAACGAGTCCAAGTAAACCATGAAAGGTGCATCACTAAATTAGCCAAATCAAGCTCATATCTGGATACCAAGTGAACTATAATTTATTCTTGAGTTAAATACTGTTTTTTCAGTCCTTGTGTTTTGCTTAAAATATGTATTATATTCTTGGATATTACAATGACCGTCAGATCCAGGAAGATGAATACGATGAACATGACCTGTAGAATTATCACAAGCTATCCCAGCCCATGTACAACAGTCTTTGTTCTCAGCAACCCACGAAGTGAGTCGTCATGATTCATCAATGAGGCCATGCTTGAACTGGAGAAGTGCTTGTCTCTCAACGTCATTGCAATGAGAGTTTTGATTAGATGAGCATAAACGAAACAAGGCCAAAACAACAAGTAAGAACAAGTGAAAACAAGAGAAACAAGAATATGAAGATCGAGCACTCATATTGTTTGATATTAGTTTAGAAGATGAGATGTGGGCTTAATCTAAACTTGGATATTTATAAGGGAAAATTACCAAAATGGCCACATCGTGACGGAAATTCTAAAAATTACGACAAAAGTTATGTCTTAGGGGCTGTTTGGCAACTTCTGAATGGTTAAGTGCTGAATCAGTAACAGGTCTGAACCATTAAGTGTTGAATCAGTAAGAGAGGTCTGAACCATTAAGAGTCAGTATAAAGCTTAACCCTTCAGAGGCAAATGTCTGACCAATTCAGATTAGAGGCCTTAACCATTCAGACTCTGTATAATGCTTAACCATTAGAGGCAAATGTCTGAACCATTCAAAAATTTGCTTACGAAACAAATAGTCTGAACCATTAAGTGCTGAACCAGTAAGAGGTCTGAACCATTAAGAGCCTCATTAAGAGGTAAACAAACATCCCCTTAGTTTGAAAAAAAAAATAGTAATTTAAAATTGTGTAAAAATGTAACCTTCACAAGATTATTACAAATAATTAACATATGTTAAGATTTGCTTAAAAACAAATTAAACAATGGTAATTTAATACAATTACTTAAATTTAGATTGATAAAAAATGATTATTTGTTAATTTCATTTAATTAAAACCCACCATTATTGGCGTGCTTTGGAATCTGGGTGCTATGCATAAAAGTGAAAAAAAAATGACAATAAGGCCATACGTAATGGGGCTTTATAAAGGCGTGAAAGGTTTTGATAATGTCCTTACACCATCCCCATAAGCATTATAGTGGCATGATGGAGTGGCATTTCTAAAATAATACCTAATAAGGAGGAAAAACAAGGAAACTAATAAATGAAAAGGCATTAAGAAGCCTTAAGTATTACCATTACATGAAGCATTATGATGGTGATGTGGCAAAAGATGTCTCTTAAGGGGCATTAACCATTACCCATGGTCTAAAGATTGAATCCGCGTGTGATAATTCGTCAATAAAGAAGATATTGCGGAAGTTGCGGCATGATTTCCTGTAAAGAAAGAGAAGAGCAATAATAAAATAATCGTAATTTAAAGTTGTGTAAAAGTGTAACCTTCCCAAGTTTATTACAAATAATTAAAATATGTTAATATTTGCTTAAAGACAAATTAAATAATCGTAATTTAATGTAACTATATAAATATAGATTGATAGAAAATGATTATCAGTTAATTTAGTTTAATTAAAAGTAACCCGCCATTATTGGGTTGCTTTGGAATCTAGGTGGTGTGCATAAAAGTGAAAAAGGAAGACAAGTGGCTCCAAGCAAAGATTGAATCCGCTTGTGATAATTATTGGTCAATAAAGAAGATATCGCGGAAGTTGCAGCATGATTTCCTGGTACTGATAATAATAATTAGATTAAAACCGCGTTTTTTTTCCTAGGTGAAGTTGAAAAAAATTATTTATCCAAATAGGGGATTTGAAAAATAATTACCAAAAATAGGTCAAACGAAATAATCTTTATTTTGCAAATAAAAAATAGGTTAAAACATACATTGCTTAGCGACGTTTTAGTACTCTTGTTTCATGGCAATTTCATTAGGGCGATAATTAGATTAAAACCGCGTTTTTTTTCCTAGGTGAAGTTGAAAAAAATTATTTATCCAAATAGGGGATTTGAAAAATAATTACCAAAAATAGGTCAAACGAAATAATCTTTATTTTGCAAATAAAAAATAGGTTAAAACATACATTGCTTAGCGACGTTTTAGTACTCTTGTTTCATGGCAATTTCATTAGGGCGACTCCATCTAGTTTGTTGGTACACTTTATGTGGACGCGACTCGACTCGGTTCGATTCGGTTCGGTTCGACTCGGTTAGGTTCGGCTCAAGCCCGACGTCGCGACATTCCTCCGTCGTGCGCCCCAGAGATCGACACGCGAAGCACGAAGAGCCGCGAACTGTCCCGCTGACACATCATCCATGACATCACCATGATGATGTCATGATGATGTCATGATGATCATATGAAGACTTCATGAAACATATATGACGAACTCTCTGTGTTTTCGTCAATATATGCATGGCGAAATCCCCTGTTTTCGTCATTATGTGTGTGTGGCGAAATCCCTGATTTCGTCACACATGGTTTTCGTCATATGGGTTTTCGTCATTGGTCAGTATAAATAGCTAAGTTGTTTATCACTTCAGTCATGAGATCATTGTGAGACTCCATGAGATCAGTGTGAGACTCCATGAGAGCATAGAGAGAAACTGAGAGTTTATCGCCAAGCATTGTGTGTATGTGTTTGCAGTTTGTTCTCATCCTTTTAATCCAAGTGAATCTTTGATTATCTGTTTGTGCTATCCGCTTTACGTTTGTTTGGTTTGCACCTTTACGGGGATTCCGCACCCGTGATAGTGTTTGTGATAAACAAGGATAGGTTACGCATCGGATCCTCCGAGAAAAACGGACCTACATAGTTCTTATTCGATTCCTTCAGTTTTGCAATCAAGGGGTGAATAAGATGTTATACCACAATTTCTTTCTGAAATTGGCTACTTTAGTCCCTCACAAATCACCAACTGATATAAGTTTACAAACAATGTGAACTATTAAACCCAATTTTTTAGACATGGTCATCAAATGCTTTCCTTACTATGTCATAGGTTTGACTTTTTGAGAAGGAATATGTAACAGTAAAACCCCCTTATAAATGTTGGATTCCTAAAAAATACATTTAAGTGGAAATTCCTAGTTCCTTGGACTATGGGTGTGGAGGGGGTTGGGAGCATAATTACTCAATATTTGGTAGGTGTGGGCTTCACCAGTACACACTCAAAAAAGTGTGTTGTGGAAGGGGCGTGGCTAGGCGGTGTTGGGGTGTCATGCAGTGGCGGAGTTTGACCAAAAGTTCCCAGGGGAAATTTTTAGGCAAAATAATTAGGGGGACAATCATATATAATTTTATAATTTTCAGGCGAAAAATAGGAAATTTTACACTTTTAACCGAAACATTGGGTGGGGGCGGGTGCACTCCACACTTTACACTAAGCTACGCCCCTGGTGCCATGTGGCACCTAAATTTCTTTTTTTTTGTTTTTTTATATTAATCATAATTTTTGTAAATAATTTTAAAAATACATTTTATTTATATTAAATAACTACAATAAAAAAAAACATTACATCACAAAAAAAAAAATCAATCATCTTCATCTCCATCTCCATTAGAGTCGAATCTAGGAAGTGTCATGGCCAAAGCTAGCCCGGTAACGCTAACCTGGTGTGGTCTAGCCAGCGTTTTTGGCATTCCGCCGCCACAACCCACGCCCCACACCCCATTATCTAAGAGAATGAGCAAAAGGAAGGAAATAAGAGAATGAAACGGCATGAAAGGGATTCAAACCAGCTTCTTGTGTGCATTCCTTTATATGAATTTACAATTAAGAATATAGGTCATTGATTTGCGACTATTACTAAAAGTAGGTTAATTTGGCTCATTATGTCAATCATGTTTTCGTTTTGTTTTACTCCATAAAAAATAGATGTTATTTAATATATTTATAATAATGTGTTTGATTCTTCTTTTTCAAAGATGTTATTTAATAGTTATAATAATGTGTTTGATTCTTTTTTTTTTGGAAAGATGTTATTTAGACCATGTGTAGTGGGCAAAGTTTTGGGTGTGGAATGGGCAAAAAACGACCCAATCATGGTGCAAACCACCCATGTGGGCGTTTTTTAGTGGATTTTTGGTTGGGGCGTTTCCCTTAAAACGCCTGATTCAAAAGTGATGACCAATAGAAATTTTGTGATGGTTTTTATTATGTATTTTCATTTAATTGAATTATAATATCTAATCATTGCAAGAGTTCAAGCCCCATTACACCCCTTTTTAACTTCAAGCCTCTATGTTGACTAGGCGTCATATGTCGCTTCATGCCCAAAGGTGAGACATTTGTTTCACTTACCACTACACATGGTCTTAATATTTATAATAATTCGTTTTATTCTTCTTTTTGAAAATTTTGATTGATTGTTAATGTGAAGGATGCCTTAAATTCATATCAAGATGAACTCTTGATACATCTTGCATTATTACCCTAATATGTTTATAATAAAAGTGACTAGGAATGGCAAACAAATCCGAACCCAAAATATTTTGCTATGAGCTTGGGTATCCGAATAATATGAAAAAAATATAACGGGTTTGGGGTGGGTTTGTTATTAGGTGAAACCCACACCGTTACTCCCACCCATTTACACGCATTTGAACCGAATATAATAATATATTATTGTTTTGTATAAACTTAATAAATAGTATGTTGAAGTTGGAAAAAACCGTAAACCGTATTTTGGGCATTAGACATGCCTTTGGGTAATTTACTCACATAAGGCCACATACTGATATACCTCTGATCCCGATGGGTATTACTAGAGAACGGATGCCCGATACGTATTGGACTGAAAAACAACATTTGAAGATAAGGGTAGTTGATCTCATGAGGTGACTTTAAGGAGATCAAGGATAATAATAAACTAGTAATTTTATTTTTTTATATTTGATTCATGTTTACCATTTAAGTTGTGTACTTTGTTCAAAATTAGAAGTCATATGTATACATGTTCAAATATGATTTGTTTCAAGGATTTTTGTTATTGTCAATGTTTTGTAGGTTAGGGATAAAAAACAAGAAAAGAATGTTTTGAATAAACTTGAGAATTTTCGCATATAATAAAGTAATATTACAACTTTAATAATCAACATCCCACCGCAACGCGCGGGCTGACGTCAGCTCGTTTTATATAATAATTCAAATGTAAATAAAGGGTTATTGGAATTTAATAATCCTAAGTTTCACCTGTTAGTCGATAATAATTCCAACTTAAAAATTCCCTCCAACAATCCCAACTTGTAAACATTTTGCTCCATCTATCCTTTTCTAACAACCTCACTTCCACCTCCACCTCACCTCCACCACAACCACCACCATCAGCCGCCGCCACCACCACTACCGTCGCCATCTACACAGCCCACCACCATTACCATCTCCACCAACACCAACACCATCGCTACCTCCACCCACCACCACTACTACCGCCATCTACACCGCCTACCACCACTGTCATCTCCACTAACTCGAATTGAGTTTGAGTTTGAGCCTAAAAATGAGTTTGTTTAATTAAGACTGTCAAAAAGATTTTGAGCCTAAAAATGAGTTTGTTTAATTAAGACTGTCAGAAAGATTGCAAAGTTAGAAGTTAATTAATATTATGAACAGTGGCGGACCCCGGAACTTCTTCAAGAGGGTGCAGAATATTTTTAAAGATTTTATGTCCCTAGGTATATAAAAAAATTCGGTTCATATCGGGTCGATTCGGGTTGGTTCATGTAAAACAAAAGAACATCAAGCTAAAATTTATATAATCATCAAAAACATGTCAAACGTCATTACAAACATATTTAAAATGTCAGCCTACGGGTTTTCTTTTTTTGAAATCTATCCAAAACATCTAGAGCTACTTTTCTAAGCAGGTCTTTCTCTATATAACATATACAACTAATTTTAACACTAAACACTTAAACAATCATCACCAAACTTCATAATTTTCAACTTTAAAATCAAGCCCTTGTTTTAATTGTTGATTCCTTCTAACTAACCATTTAAACACTAAACTTTAACTAAAACAACAAAATCAACCAACTAAAGTTTCAAAAAAACAACAAAACAACTAAAATTTTAAACCTTTTAAACAATTTTATGTCTTCTAAAAATCCAAATAAAACAAGAAAACAACAAAATAATCGAACCATACCCAAAAAGAGTGATGAGATGCTGTTTTCGTGAGTTTGGTGGCCGAAATTGCGGTGGGTTGGGTATTATTAGATTGGGTTGGGCTTGGGTTATGGTGTGTTTATTGGGTTAAAGGTTAAGAGAAAGTTAATTGGGTTAAGTGAAAGTTAATTAGTTAAGTGAAAAGTTAATTAGGCTGTATTTTAAGGGTGTACATATTTGCACACCAAAATGCCTTTTTGCACACCAAACCCTAGCTTTATGTACGCCGTATATAGGTCTATACATGGCGTATAGCCACCTTTTTCAATTTCCAAGAGAATCTTTGATATGATCTGGGAATTTGGCCCTTTATATGCGCCGCGTATAGGCCTATACGTAGCGTATATAAAGGGTGGTTTTTTAATAAACATTGTTATACATTATTTATCATTTTAGCAAACTTTTATAATAAATAATTTTTAAAAATAAATAAATAAAAAACATTGTTAAGTATTCTATTGTATAGTATAGGCTTATGGATATAGTATCGTATCATATAGTGTAGTATAAATCTCGTATAGGCCTATTCGTGTAATATAATATTGTATCTTATCGTATCGTATGGTATAGTGTATGGAGATCGTTCTCACGATCGTTTCGCCTGATCACACGCCCAACACGCACCCACGTAGCCCAAGTTAGGGCCATTTTAGTGAAGCCCCTTTTGTCACACGATCTTGGGCCTCCAAATACAAGATGGCCTGCTCCTCCACACTTGGACCCGCATTAAGAAGGCTCCTGTGGCGCGAAAGGGTTAACTTTTCGTGCGAGAGGGCTGCTTTTCGGGCGACATGCACTGTTTCGAGAAGAAATCAGCTCGGTTTTGGTTGAACTGTTCATCTTCTCGGCTGGAATTGACTCTAGCACTAACCCACAGCTATGAACTTAGCTTGTGAGCTCGGAGAGTCTCTGATTCGGCCAAGTTTAGTACTAGAAAGTTTGTTTTGTACAAGGTTTGAAAGAACATCTCCAATCCTTAGCTTGGTCCTCAATAAGTTGAGAGTTAATATCAGCTTGCCTAAGCAATTCTGAGAAACCAAGTTCAAGTGATTAAAGAATGTATAAAAGTTTAGCAAAAGAAGAAGAAATTAGAAGAAAGGAACGATAAGCGTTTCATCTGACAGATACTTCTTCAGATTCAATACATGAAAAACGTCGTGTACCGCACTCAGTTCTTCAGGCAGATTCAGTCTGTAAGCTACCTTACCGATTCTCTCAGTTATTTCGAAAGGTCCAACGTATCGCGGATTAAGCTTGCCCATTTTGCCAAAACGCACCACACCTTTCCAAGGTGAGACTTTCAGTAGAACCCAGTCCCTGACTTGAAATTCTAGAGGTTTTCTTTGCTTATCAGCGTAGCTTTTCTGACGGTCACGGGCTGCCCCATTCGTTGTCAGATCTGGGCAATCTATCCGTGGTATCAAGTACGAGCTCGGGGCTTCTGATTTGGCTTTCGCCAACTTCCGCCCAACACAAAAGTGATCAGCATTTACGACCGTATAATGCCTCAATGGTGCTGCCTGAATGTTGGTGTGGTAACTGTTGTTATAAGAGAATTCTACCAGAGGTAAGTGCCATTCCCATTCGTTTCCAAAGTCGATAACACATGATCTCAGTATGTCTTCAAGTGTTTGGATGGTTCGTTCAGTCTGACCATCCGTCTACAGGTGATAAGCAGTGCTCAAGTCCAACTGTGAGCCAAAGGATTTGTGCTTAGCCTGCCACAATTTAGACGTGAAACGTGGGTCACGATCAGAGATGATAGAAGTTGGTACCTTGTGCCTAGCAACTACTTCTTTCAAATAGATGACTGCAAGTTTTGAAAACTTGTCGGTTTCCTTGATCGCGAGGAAATGCGCAGACTTAGTTAAGCGGTCTACAATCACCCAGGTGGTATCGTTTCCTCTTTGGGAGCTTGGTAAACCGGTGACGAAATCCATGGAAATCTGTTCCCATTTCCATGTTGGCAACTCTGGTTGTTGCAGCAAACCCGATGGCTTTTGATATTCAATCTTGACTCTGGAACATGTCAAGCATTTGCTTACTTACTTCACAATGATAGCCTTCATGCTAGGCCACCAATACAGGGCCTTGAAGTCTTGATACATCTTATCAGAACCAGGATGGACCGAGTAATGAGAATTGTCTGCTTCGTCCATCACAACCTCTCAGAGATTTCCGTAAGATGGGACCCATTTACGGTCCATGAAGTAATAGATGTTGTCGTCTTTAAGTTCGAGCTATTTTTCCATGCCCCGCATAGCTTCAGCTAGAAGGTTCTCTGCTTTCAATGCTTAGACTTGGGCGTTTCGGATCTGGTTAGGGAGATTCGAGTGAATGGTAAGCTGTAAAGCACGAACACCCTTAGGTTTGGTTTCTTTCCGGCTTAGGGCATCAGCCACAACGTTTGCCTTACCCGGGTGATACTTGATTGCGCACTCGTAGTCGTTTAGGAGTTCGACCCATCGGCGTTCTCGCATGTTCAACTCCTTCTGGTCCAATTTATCCTGGAGACTCTTGTGATCGATGTAGATCGTGCACTTGGTACCGTACAAGTAATGTCTCCAAATCTTAAGTGCGAAGACTACTGCTCCCAGTTCCAAATCGTGTGTCGTGTAATTCCATTCATGGATCTTGAGTTGTTGAGAAGCGTAGGCAATAACTTTCTCGCGTTGCATCAACAAGCAACCGACTCCTTGAATAGATGTGTCACAGTAGACAACAAAGTCATCGGTGCCTTCACGTAATGAAAGAATAGAAGCACTACAAAGTTTCTCCTTTAGTTTCTGAAATGCAGACTCCTGAGCATTGTTCCATTTGTACGCAATACCCTTTTGGGTCAGAGTCATGAGGGGTTGAGCAATCTTCGTAAATCCCTCAATGAATCTACGATAGTATCCCGCCAATCCAAGAATTGATGGATTTCGTTGGGAGTCTTGGGTGCAGGGTTGTTCTTGATAGAGTCAATTTTGCCTGGATCAACGTGAATCCCATATTCATTGACCATTTGTCCAGAGAAATGGACTTCGCGAAGCCAAAAATCACATTTCAAGAGCTTTGCGTAGATTTGTTCATTGCGCAAGAGTTCTAGAATAAGACGTAGGTGATGCTCGTGTTCCTCCCGATTCCCTGAGTAAATTAGAATGTCGTCAATGAATACAATCACGAATTTGTCAAGATATGGTTTGCACACTCGGTTCATGAGATCCATGAAAATCATAGGCGTGTTTGTCATTCCAAATGGAATTACAAGGAATTCGTAGTGACCATAACGAGTCCTAAAAGCAGTTTTAGAGATTTCCTCGTCGCGGACTCTCAACTGACGATAACCCGATCGTAGATCGATTTTGGAGTAATAACTCGACCCTTGCAACAGATCGAATAGGTCGTCAATGTGTGGGAGTGGGTAGCTGTAACACCCCGTGTTTCGGAAGTCAAAGTCAAAGTCAAGGTCAAAGTCAAAGAAAGAAAAGATTGCTAATTGTGATCTGCCACTCCTTGCTTAATTACCGATCATGCTACTTGACTTGTAATCAGCTTCTTTTAATTGTTTATCTTAGTTGTATTATGTGGAGTAAATGAGAATAATAGCAGTTTAATCGATGTATACTTATCGCCGATAATCGCGTTACGACTGTGAATGATAGGAAGTAACAATGCGATAAAGTTAACTAAACGCTAATCTACTTAACGCTAATCTCCTTGCTAACGCATCGCAATACGAATCGTAGTGAATTACAGGTTCTGGATATTGGTTTACGTGTGTGCTAACTATGTGTTAAATGTGTGTGCTTATGTTTATGTTTGAGCTGTAAACGCAATCGTAACTCTATTTCATCGCAATACAAAACGCAGAATGGTTATGTTTAGGTTTATGACTGTGTGTTAGTTAGGTTATTTGTGTAACTATTGACTTATACTATCGCATCGCTTACTCGCTACACACTTGAACACATCGCAACGCTCAGCACGCGAAACGAAACGCCGAAAACTAACTCGCAGTGCCAATTCGATCGAATGGCCATCCGATCGGATGGCCATCCGATCGGATCGTCATCCGATCCGACGCTGGTGCGCTCCCTTTCCTCTTTTGGAAACCCTATAAATACCCCTCTGTCACGTTATTATGATCTGACAACTCTCTCATTCGAACCAGAACACTCAAACCCTTTTTTCCTTGGATTTCTCCCGATTCTTGTAAGTTTCTTCCTAAATCCTTGTACTTCTATGATCTACACATGTTTCTTCATGTTTTTCACCATTGAATCTTCACTTTTAACCGAGAAATCACCGAATTTGAGGTGTTCTAGGGTGATGTCATCATGGAGTTCTTATGAACTTCAAGAGTTGGCTTCATTCCACAAAGAATGACTCGAATCTGAAGGATTTCCACATGATTTAGCAAGGATTTTACACAGATCTAAACATTTTCTATCAACGAGACAACCGGTTTCAGGTTGAACATGAACCACTGTCAAGGAACAGTCCACTGGTCGGATCAGGGTGATTCTGGTTCGAACGGGAGCCTTGAGACTTGACGAGGTTCCATTGTTCAGCACGTTGTCATTCCGTCTCGAGCAAACCGCAAAAACTTTCAAAACCATCAAGTCCAAAACAATCAGATCGCCGGGACGGATCGGCGTCCGATCAGATTGCCATCCGATCGGATCGCCATCCGATCGGATCGCCATCCGATTGAACGACCATTCGATAGGATTGCACATGGACTTCAACGCTTAACTCTTGAAACGGAGTGTCTAACCAATCGGATCGCCATCCGATCGAACGGCAGTTCGATCGAGCGACCTGAAGGGTGGAGATACTTCTCCGTTTTAAAAATGCTACAACAAAAACTTCAAAGTCATCATACACAAACACATCCATCCTAAACGAGTGGCCAACCGATCGGGTGGCCAACCGATCGGATCGCCATCCGATCGAATGACCATCTGATCGGATAGCCAACCGATCGGATGACGCTTCGAAACTTACCACTTTTGCATCGTTTTACGTGACGCTTATCGCTTATACTATCGTTCTGTAACTAGGTGGACTCTCTAGCGCTCCCTTCAATCCATTAATCCATCATCACTGTGAGTATACTCGAACCCTTTTTCGCTTAACGCACTTTTAGGTGTTACATACGTTACTTATATCAAATCACATCGCTCACACAACGCAAACACTTTTAACGCTAACCGCTTTCGTATGTTATACGTGACTTGATGAATGCCTGTTTGTTATGTTAACACATTGATTGCCGTCTGCCTGCCTTAGAAACGATAGTACTATAATTTAGACTAAGCACCTGCTTACTCAGGGGTTGTTAAGGATTTTACTTCACATGTTCGCAGTGGTGAACGTGTGTTGTGCACTCTACAACTCGCAGCCATTGGTATCGATAGGATCTTTGTCGATAACTTACGTGCTTTCGCTTTAACGTACTACATGCTGGTTATGCGTAAAAGGCTTTCGCTACTATTATGCTGTTAAACTTGTATGCTCACCTTTACACTATGTGTATTGCCTTTTACCTTAACGCACGTGACAGGTGTTTGAGATGCTAGGATATTGCTTGCTATCATGGAATCAGTAGGAGAGTCTAGAAACAAAGACAATTTATTTATTTAAAAATCTGAGTTGTCAGAATAATGTTTTGTTTTGAGATATCTATGTCTGTAATAACTGCTTTATTTGATGGGTTATGTTATCAGACATAATGTTAACTATCTGGTAATTTAGTTGTTATGGATTTCTCATGAACAATATGTTTCGCTCAGTGCCACGCCCCGATGTTTCTGCCATCGGTTGGGGTGTGACAGATTGGTATCAGAGCCATAACTATAGGGAACTAGGAAAGACACAACCTAGTCCGGGTTGTTGTCTTAGTATCGACCTAGACTATAGTCTAAGTACCCAATGCGACCTCTAATTGTGTGAACTCTATCGCTTATGCAATACTAGGAATACTAGTATGAATGGGGATAACTCGCACAAGGTGAGCTACTTCGCTTGAGGGAAACATCTCGTATGAAGTAGGTTACATTGCCCGAGTTGTGCACTTCGTACAAAGTATTCCAACTCAATCTCCAAACGCTCAACAATCTTTCCTAGGATTGTCAAGTCGTTTTAGCCTTTCCTAAGGCTAGCACAGCACAATCAAATGATTTGGTCGAGATTAGGTGTGAAAACCGTAAACTCTCGATTGAATCGCTCGCACGATGCACGATTTTACTATTAAACACGAGAATTTGCATTGGACCAGGAGTGAAATCCATACTTCGACGCAAATCCTTCCCCATACAAACAGGAGCGCTGTTGTTAAGCTAGGGGTGAAACCCGAATCTTGATGTCTTGTTCCGTCCTCTGTTTCGTTTTACAAAACTCCCACCAGAGTATTGACGGACTCCAATGACCCAATTTCGCGTATCAACCGGAAGGATGCGTGCGAACCACCTCGATGTGGTGTAAGTGCACAGTCATGAAGGCTGAAGCATGTACTCGAGGTCGTTGTGGATAGTCGACTCACTCTGGGAAGTCAATGTCTAACACGCCGAGACAATCCATCTTCGATTTCATTGATTTTATATGTTTATGTGTTTCGATTCTGAACTCGCTTTCGCCAACTTCGCGATTTTATGTGATTTATGTGGTTAGATGTTAATTTGTTAGCGTTTTGAGGTAGGACATGGTTTCGATTTGATGCTTCCCGAGAACGCACTCACAACTCACGACACACGCTATGCTACTTGCTATATTACTCGCAATCGCTACTCGATAATCGCACTTGATACTCTCGATCGAAATTGCAACTTGAAGGATAGGTGAATACGTGCAAGATATGTAGGAGAATACGTGCAAAATATAGCGAAGGACGCGCTTACGGGGATTATGTGCTTACGTGGATTATGTGCTTACGTGGATTATGTGCTTACATGGAATATGTGTTGTTAGTGCATTTATGTCTATAGCCTTCGTCAATCCGAGCCGTAGCGAGAAACAGAAGAAAACGAGTCTTTATAGTGTTATATCTAGTCAAAAAGGCAAGGTGGCATAATTGTAATAATGAGAAATCTCATTAAAAGCCAAGGACTATAAATAGATCCTTATGTCATAGTTTAGGGACTTTTGCCATTTTAGAGATTTGAAGAGCTCTAGTTCTAGAGAGAGAAACTAGAGAGAGAAAGTCTCTAAGTGATTCACGGTTCTTGTACGTTATCAGATTTTATCAAAGAATCACGTTTATATTACGTCATGTGTGTTTAGGTCGCGTTCGTGTACGGATTCCGCACGTTTCACGTTCGTTTCGCAATCGTTTCGGAGTCAAAACCGGTCCAACAAGTGGTATCAGAGCAGGAGCTCGATTGCACTGATCCAACACACATTTTCGATCGTGATTTCATCAGATTCAGATCCGAATTTCATCTACTTCTTCATATTTTTTCATATTTTCACGTTTTTAACTGTTTTTAGTCAAATTGAACGGGATTTTTTGGTCCGAATCTGCTGATTTTTTAGTATGTTGTGCGAAATTACTTGAATTACAACCCTACCAAGTTTCAGATCCAAATTCCTAACCGTTTAGGAGTAATCGAAGATTTTCGGTTCGTTTTTGCTGTCAAAATTCTGGTCCGCTCATCTAGTCCGCTTATTTGAACATTTTAAGAGGTCCGCTCATAGTAACAATCTGGTCCGCTTATTCGAACATTTTGTGAGGTCCGCTCATAGGATAGCAGGAGGTCCGCTCATGTGATAGTATTAGGTCCGCTTTTAGTGACAAAATAGTTGAGGTCCGCTCATTTGTCACATTAACAGTAGGTTCGCTCTTGAGATTCGCTTGTGTGGTTCGCTTTTGTGACATCATATCGAGGGATATTGCTGTTGTGTGATGAAATAGTTATCAGTCATTGAACAGTGTAATCACGTGATCTGGTGCACCGTTTCATTCATGTTATCGGAAATTGTTGTTGGTTATTGAAAGTTGTCAGCAAAATTAAAAGCAATCGGTGTACAAGTGACTTGAAGTTGTCAAAAATTTGGATAAGTCTGATAGCCCATGTGTTAAATAAAGTGCGGCCCAATCAAAGTTGTGTATAGCATTGTTATTGCCGGCCACTTTAAAATTAAATCTTATCATAATTGTCAGGCCACTTTGTTAAGCATCACGTGATATATCAGTCCAAGAAATGAACCGGTCCAATCAAGTTTAAATTGTTATTGAGCTTGTCGGTGTGCTATTATTGTTGTTAGCCCCACCAATTGAAAGGCTCATTTGTGATTGGATTATATAGAGGTGCAATAAGATTGAAGTTGATATATTGTTTGATCAGTTTGTTTGAAGGTTTGAACAAACAGTTCGCACAAGGTGTTTGAACAGATTGTGTTTGAAAGATGGCAATGGTCTTTGATGAGAAGGAAAATGAGTATCTTGAAAGTTTAAATAGTTGGTATATGAGAACTGTGGATAGTAGTTACAGAAATGTAGATGTGGATGTTTGGATAAGAAGTTATGAACATTTCATGTGTCAAAAGGATGAAACGTTGGATGAGTTGGAAATACGGTTTAAAATTTTAATGGACAATTTGAGAAACAAGAATATTAGAATATCAAATGATGAACAGATATCGAAATTGGCAAATGCATTACCTGCTAAATGGGATGAATTCTTGGTCGAGCTAAAAAGGGAAGATTTTTTTTCAAGAACTTTATCCAAAACAGTTCTTTAATGAGGTTAATGCAGAGTTTCGTAAGGAATATAAGAAAAAGAAGGAATTTTTGACCGAAATAGAAAAGAATTTACAAAAATTGGAATTGGATGTAATTACTGAAATTGATAATAGAATTCGTGTGTGTCTTGAACAAAGAGTATTCTGAAATATGATATTAAAAGGAAATGTTATATTGATGAAAGTATGAATCCTTTTGATTTCGTTAAACTCTTTTGTGCAGGAACATATAAGATGGAAACAAAGGATATTTCAAAGAACGAAGAATCTTTGAAGCTTGGATCTTCAAGTTCAAAATCAGTGTGCTCTAAATGTGATAACTTTAAGGCTGAAAATGACAAACTTTTGGAGGATGCAGAAAGTTTGAAATCGGAAGTCAAAAAGCTGAATGATAAGAAGCAAGCTGATGATAAGCAGATTCTTGTTATTCAGGAAAATTTTGAGAAGTTGAAAACTGAAAATGTCAAACTGTTGAGTGATGTGGACAGTTTGACATTGGAAAACAAAGTTTTGAAAGAAAAAGAAAAAGAATTTAAAAATGAAAAATTAAAAATTGAAAAAGATTTTCAAAATCAAATAAAAGTTTTAGAAAATGAAAAATATGTTTTTGAAGGAAATAAAATTGCTAATGAAAAGGCAATAAATTCTCATCTTGGGAAAATTTCTCAACTTGAAAAAGAAGTTGAGAATGATAGAAAGAAAATTGCTGATTTAGAAAACAAATTGAAAAGTTTTGTGACTTCTGCATCATTTGTGTGTCCAAAACCGATCAATTCTGTTCCAATAAGTGACAATGTCACAAATTTTGACAAAGTCAAAATTGAAGATTGTGATGAAATATCTGATGATGAAAAAGAAAAGAAAAGAAAAATATTTTTAGATTTACAAGAAAAATTTCAAAATACTGTTTTGCAATCTACTGAAACAGGTGAATTTTCTAAACAAAAACCTGTTAAGAAGAATGCAGAACAGAAACAAAAAGATAAAAATTTGAAAAATTCTAAAATTGAAAATAAAAGCTCATCAGATAAATCATCCAATCATTATAAAAAATCACAAAATTTTAAAAATGAAAACTCACAAAATGTTGGTAATATGTGGTGCAGGTTTGACCACAGTGCTCAAAAGCCAAATCCAGCATTGAAGAGGAGAAATGATTATCACCAAGCCAAACAATGTTATGATCTGAAGGTTTGGATAGACAGAAGTGGATGGTACGATAACAGAGTGTGCTACACCTGTGGTGTTAGAGGACACATTGCTGTTAACTGCCAGAATTGGAATTTTGAAACACGAATATGCTATAATTGCCATATCAGAGGACATATTGCCAGAGATTGCCCAAGGAGATCGATGGGAAGATCGAGGGTTGAATCTCAGAGAACGGTAAAGAAACCAGTCACTATCAAGCCCAAAGAACAGAAAGTGGAAGATAAGAAAGTAAAGCTTTCACAGGGGCAGAGAGACAGATTGAGGAAGAAGAGGAAGAAAGCACGAGAGTATTTGGAGAAGATTTTGTCTTCGGGTTCACCAGTTGGTTCAAATAAAAGTTCTGATGAATCGATTCACTCGACGGCAAAGTCAAGCAAATCGAATTCTTCAGATGCAAATCTGAGGACAAACAAGAAGAAAAAGAAAGTTATTGGCGATGAATCTGGCTTATCCAAGTCAGACAAGCCAAGTTCGGGCAATGAATCTGATTCCACAAAATCAGAGGAGCCACAAGTTGAGGTAAAAAAGGAAGAGACAGTTCCATTAATGAATGATGAGAACTTTCCACCATTACGAGCCGCAAACTTAAAATCAAAAGGTGTTGATCCTGGAAAAATGTTTAATAGCAATGTTAAACATATTTTTAGCAAGATGGCTGATGGAAAGGTAAAAGGAGCAAAAGAATTTTATGAAGAAAAGAGAAATGTTCAAAACACACCCAAGACTGGTCAGGCTTGGGTTCATAAATCTGTTGGTTGAATTTCTGACTTGCCGGAGCTTCCAGGTTGGTAAGTGTGAAGCAGGTATCGGCATCATTCTTGAGAAATTCACAGGATGGTAACTGTGATATTTCGTCTTACATATGGTAAATCAAGGACATTAAGTTGTACTTGATTTCCTACAAGTGTTTGTGTTGATAGAATCCTTATAATGTTAGATTTTCAAAACGGTTAAAAGAGAACAAGGTGATATGATGACCCCGAACTCATAAGAGATGGGTAAACAAACTAATTTTTCCGGAAAAAAAACCATTCTGATTAAAACAAACTTAAGTGTTTTGAAATCATTATGGGAAAATAGTTTGTTGTAAGGGGGAGTTTTGATTGAATATGCCGAAACCCTCACGGCTGAACAAACATGATTACTTACATCAGATTGAAAAACGGTTTTCAAACTGTAAAATATCAATGTGTTGTAAATCATGGGGGTATGTAGATTTTCTGCAAATCAGTACACTTTTAGCAGAAAATGGATGGCGAGACAAAGCTATCAGTGTTGGTTGTCAAATTTTCTTTATATGGTTTTGCATTTTAGGGGGAGTAATGTTGTTAGAAAATACAAAAACATTTGAAAATTTGAAAAAGTCAAAAACATGATAAAATTCAAAAATTGAGTTTTTGCGTAAAAAGAGGAAATGATAGTACATCAGTGGACTGTCACAGTATGCTAAAGAAATGGAAAGTTTAAATGTGTTAAACGATCTCACCGTGGATGTGTCGGTAGATTTTTATACATTTAGTAAACTTTTTCGGGATATAAACCTAAATTCAAACTTGCTTATTTTGTGGGGAACACTACTTGGATATATAGGTAACCCCTGAAATCTCGTTTGAAAGGTCTCATAATCTGATATACTAGGTCTTTATACTCAATGATGTCTGGGGTATTATTCCGGGACTTCTGCTGAACGGTAGTTCTGACCTAGTCCTTGGATAATACTTTCTGCAATGCTTGAAACATAGCATTAAACCCTCAGCATGCCGATGAAACAATAAAATTGATAGTCGCTGCTGTTGTAAGCAAAAAGATCCTCTAAAGGGGACATACCGTAAAGTCGAAGCTGATATCTCTCTGCGCATACGGAAGTATCGACCTGAGATCCCTCGGCCCTCGCATACCTAATTTATGTACAGATATCATTGTAGTATACTCACCTGTAAGACTGATTATTGGGATTCTGGATACGGGAGTATATTCAAGAGGTGGGACACATGAATGAGTTTAAGTTCTTGAAACACCTAATTCGTATCCTGAATCAGTTGAACTTTGTATGAAAATTTAAGTGGATAAGTATATCGACAATCTAAGTGAATTGTTTAATGCGTAATGTGATTTTAAGCTCAACGGTACTTGTGACTTGTCGAAAACTGATATGATCCTCTGACGCATACTCAAACAAAAATATTGTCTGTAAATATGTTTTGCACATATTTCTTTATTGCTTTATATTTTCAGAAAATACAAAAAGATTTTGATTCTGCTTTATTTTCGACAACTGATGTCTGAGTGCTGAGTTTCAAAATCTAAGTAAGCTGATTGTGTTTCTGAAAATAAAACAAGTTCATTAATTTGAAACTTGAATTAAAATAAAAAATTTCAAAAACAGTTTGTGATATCTCCAAGGTCATTAGTTTGGACTTGGATGATTAACTGTGAGGGATTTGGATGCTTATACTGTTATAGAGCTAGTTTCCGATTCGATTCGATGAAACTGCCAAATTCATGAAAATTGTTTGTTTTAGAAAGTTGAGTGAGCCAGGTTACAATTCCTGGATAGCTAAAATTTGAAATGTTGTTACTTATAAATGTTTGAGTGATTGCAGATGAGATTCCAGACTACGATCCCGAAAGCTGAGTCTAAGGGGGAGTCTGAAGACGAGCTCAAAGCAAGGGGGGGCTTGTAATCGAAAAGCAAGGTGTCGATCCCAAAGCATGAAAGCTTGACGAAAGGGGGAGCCTGATGAAGAAAAGAGTCTACCGAAAGGAGAAGAAACTGAAGCTGAAGACAGATCCACCGGGATTCTGTTCAAGAAGTCTAAAAGAGAAAAAGAAGATGCTACGAGTTTGACTCAATGATCAAGATTGACTGCGGCAATATCCAAGGAGGAGTCTGTTAGTGCATTTATGTCTATAGCCTTCGTCAATCCGAGCCGTAGCGAGAAACAGAAGAAAACGAGTCTTTATAGTGTTATATCTAGTCAAAAAGGCAAGGTGGCATAATTGTAATAATGAGAAATCTCATTAAAAGCCAAGGACTATAAATAGATCCTTATGTCATAGTTTAGGGACTTTTGCCATTTTAGAGATTTGAAGAGCTCTAGTTCTAGAGAGAGAAACTAGAGAGAGAAAGTCTCTAAGTGATTCACGGTTCTTGTACGTTATCAGATTTTATCAAAGAATCACGTTTATATTACGTCATGTGTGTTTAGGTCGCGTTCGTGTACGGATTCCGCACGTTTCACGTTCGTTTCGCAATCGTTTCGGAGTCAAAACCGGTCCAACATGTGCTTACGTGGACTATGTGCCTACTTGCTTACATGCTTACACGGGCCACATGTTAGTATGGGATGACATATGATCGTGTACCTGCGTGTCAACGTGCTTCTGTGGTTGAGTACTTCTGTGATAGTACGCTAGACTAAACTAGGATTTATCGAATTGCGCTTGAATCCTATGGCGATGTCTGTTGCAGACAATGTCGTCATTTGGATCGCATCACTCTCGCACCGCTAGCCGAAACCACGAAGATAAACGTATCGCCGCTCTAGTCACAAAGCAGATCATCAAAGTTCTCCCGCAGATAGTCAGCGAACTGCAAGAAAATGCTAGCAAGTCCTCGGAGGAATCTAGGACTGAATCGCCAAGAGCGACATTTAGCTTCAAGCAGTTTAAAGCCTGCGGACCCAAATAGTTCACCGGAACCGATGGACCTACTGCTATGTTTCAATGGTTTGATTCTATTGAAGTCACCCTGCGCCAAAGCAGCTGTCCTGACAATCTCCGCACTGTTAACGCCACCGGCGTTTTCCAATCCCGGATTGGTGGACTGCCGAAAGGAACAAACGAGGGAATGATGCAGCCTATGGGCTCACGTGGGATGAGTTGAAGAACATCATGATGAAGGAGTTCTGCCCTCCCCACGAGCTTCAGAAGCTTGAGGACGAATTTTGGCATCTAAAGCAAGAGGGTGGCGACATCTCTGGTTTAACAGCCCGATTCAAGCAGTTGAGTATCATTTGCCACGGTCAAGTTACTACTCCCAAAATCACCATCAAGAAATACATCCGTGCTCTACCGGATTGTGTGGCTGATTTTGTGCAAGCCTCGAAGACGACAACTATCGAAGAAACTTTCTTGCTCGCCACCGAGATTAAAAACAAACGAGTTCGAGCTGGATTCTTTGATAAGGCCTCCAAGAATCTTCATCAGGTTACCGTTGCTTCCACCGCCGAAAACACCGCCGCATCATCTCAAGGTTCAAAGTCCTCCCGTCGTAACAGAAAGAACAACAAGAATTGAGCTGTCACAAACGCCGCACCACTCAATGCTGCTCCCGCTCCACCGCAATACCAAAACCGCCAGGTAGCGGCACCAGCAATCAATGCACCGCCGGCCAAGCGTGCATACACTGGTCCTCATCCGCTCTGCCCTACCTGCACTTATCACCACGCGATTGGATTTGCGTGCGGATTTTGTGTTCACTGCAACTTGTACGACCACTTTTCTGCTAACTGCCGTACCGGTCCCCGACAAGCCCCTGCTCAAGCTCAAGGTAAGCCCGTACTCCACAAGCCCTCCTTCCTGCTCCACAGGGTCCACAAGCAGCTCCTTCCCCCGCAGTTAATGCACGAGCCTGCTATGCATGTGGTGATCCCAACCATTTTGCAAACATGTGCCCGAACAGGGTTGTGAAGCAAGAGCTCCAACAGCAGCCACAACATCAACAACAGCAGCCTCAGCAACAGCAATAGCAAGTAGCCCGCGGCGTGCATTCAACATCAACGCCTGCCAGGCTCAGGCAGATAACAACGTTGTCAACGGTACGTTTCTTGTGAATGGTATTTATGCTTCGTGTTTGTTTGATACTGGAGCGGATAACTGTTTTCTATCGTTCGAATTCGAAAAGCTCCTTAATCGTAAGCGCGCTCATCTCCCCATGACATTCGATGTTTAAGTTGCCATGGGAAGAACCATCGCTGTTAACTCCGTTCTACGTGATTGTACGCTGGAACTCAACAATCACATCTTCCCTATCGACGTTATTCCGATGCAACTCGGTAGTTTTGACATCATATTAGGCATGGATTTCCTTCGTGAAAATCACGCTTAAGTTGTGTGCTTCGATAAAATGATTCGTTTCCTTCTCGCCAATAGTGATCAATTGTGTGTTTACTGTGAAGTCGCATCGAAGAAACTCCAACTCATGTCGTGTGTCCAGGCTAGCAAGTATCTCCGCAAGGAATACCAAGCTTTCTTGGCACACTTTGTAGTAGCGGAGAAAAAGGAAGTTAAGGCACTAGATAAGGTACCTGTAGTTCGTAATTTTCCTAAAGTTTTCCCTGATGATTTACCTGGTTTACCCACAAGTCGTGATATCGACTTTCATATCGACCTCATTCCTGGAGCCAATCCCGTTGCTAAAGCTCCCTATCGACTCGCCCCGTCAGAAATGCGGGAACTCTCAAGTCAGCTCCAGGAATTGCTTGAAAAGGCTTTATTCGCTCTAGCACCTCTCCTTGGGGCGCACCTGTCCTTTTTGTCAAAAAGAAGGATGGATCGTTCCGGATGAGCATCGACGACAGGGAGTTGAATAAGCTAACTATCATGAATCGCTATCCCTTGCCACGTATCGATGATTTGTTTGATCAGTTACAAGGAGCTACGTGTTTCTCGAAAATCGATTTACGCTCAGGCTATCACCAATTGCGTATTCAAGAAGAGGATATACCAAAGACCGCCTTTCGTACTCGATACGGCCATTACGAGTTTGTCCTTATTCCCTTTGGTCTAACCAACGCACCTTCGGTTTTCATGGATCTGATGAATCGTGTGTGTAAACCCTATCTGGACCGTTTCGTCATCGTGTTCATCGATGATATCCTGATCTATTCTAAGTCAAAAGCCGAGCACGCTCATCATCTACGTTTGGTTCTTGAATTACTCCAAGGGAATCGACTCTATGCCAAGTTCTCCAAGTGCGAATTCTGGTTAGAGGAGGTTCAATTCCTCGGTCACATTGTCAATAGTCGAGATATTCACGTTGACCCCGCGAAGATCGAAGCCGTTAAGAGCTGGGTTACACCAAGGAACTCGACTGAAGTCCGTTCTTTTCTCGGACTAGCGGGTTACTACCACCGATTTATCGAAGGATTCTCAAAAATCGTTGTGCCTCTTACGTCTCTCACGCAAAAAGACAAGCCTTTTATTTAGGGAACCGAACAAGAGACTGCTTTTCAAACTCTCAAGCTCATGCTCTGCAATACTCCTGTGCTCACTCTACCTGACGGAGATGATGATTTCATAGTTTACTGTGATGCTTCAAACCTTGGTCTCGGTTGTGTGCTTATGTAACGAGATAATATTATCGCTTACGCGTCTCGACAGCTCAAGATCCATGAGAAGAACTATACAACTCATGATCTCAAGCTCGGTGCAGTTGTTTTTGCGCTCAAGATTTGGTGACACTACCTTTACGGTACCAAGTGTACGGTCTTCCCGACTATAAGAGCCTACAACACGTCTTGAGCCAAAAAGAGCTTAACATGCGCCAACGCCGATGGGTTGAACTTCTTAACGATTACAACTGTGAGATTCGTTATCATCCTGGCAAGGAAAATGTTGTTGCCGACGCTCTCAGCCGACGAAGCTATTTGCATAGCATTCGTAATATTCACGCCCAGCACAATCTCGAAGCCCTTATTCGTGACGCCCAACATGCTTGCTTTACCGAAAATACTTTGAAAAAGGAAAGGGTTTCGAATGATGGCACTCAATTTGTGAATAAATCGAATGGTATATTCCATTATTTAGACCGAATTTGAATCTCCAAGCATACCAACTTATGACAAATCTTGCTAGATGAAGCCCACAAGTCTCACTATTCTATTCATCCGGGTGCCGACAAGATGTACCACGACCTTCGTCGACAGTACTGGTGGCCTGGAATGAAGAGAGATATCGCTATCTACGTTTCGAAGTGCCTAACTTGCTCGAAGGTTAAGGCCGAACAGCAAAGGCCCTCTGGCTTACTCGTCCAGCCCGAGATCCCTATGTGGAAATGGGAGAGTATAGCTATGGACTTCATAACGAAACTCCCGCGCACGCCATCAGGTCACGAAAACATCTGGGTTGTCGTTGACCGATTGACTAAGTCTGCTCACTTTCTGCCGATACGAGAAGACTATAAGGTAGAACGATTGGCATGGATCTACACCGACGAAATCATTTGTCGACATGGGACACCTCGTGATATCATATCTGACCGCGATGGTTGGTTTACCTCACATCTTTGAGAAATATTTCAATCTGCCCTCGGTACCACTCTTAATCTAAGTACCGCTTTCCATCCCCAAACCGACGGTCAGACTGAAAGAACGATTAGTACCCTTGAAGACGTGCTTCACTCGTGTGTCATAGATTTCGGTGGTAATTGGGACGCGCATTTACCTTTAGTCGAATTCTCATACAATAACAGTTATCACTCGAGTATTCAAATGGCACCTTTTGAGGCATTATACGGAAGAAAATGTCGATTGCCTATTGTGTGGCACGAGATCGGAGACACGCAAATTACAGGTCCTGAGCTGTTGCAAGAAACGACTGACAAAATCCTCCAAATTCGAGACAATCTACTGAAAGCTCGGAGTCATCAGAAAAGTTACGCCGATAGACGCTACAAGCCCCTTGAATTTGACGTTGGCGATCACGTGCTCCCAAAGGTATCCCCTTGGAAATGTGTGATCAGATTCGGCAAGAAGGGAAAGCTCGCGCCTCGATATGTTGGACCCTTTAAGATTTTGGAAATGATCGGCAAAGTGGCCTACAAACTCAAACTACCAGAGGAAGTTAACAACGTCCACCCGACTTTCCACGTTTCGAACCTCAGAAAATGCCTGGCCGAGCAGAATTTGCAAGTACCACTCGAGGATCTACAAGTGGACGAAACATTACACTTTGTGGAAAAGCCTGTCGAGATCATGGACAGAGAAACCAAGAAACTTAGGCGCTCACGCATTCCCATTGTGAAGGTTCACTGGGAAGGCAAACGCGGTGCCGAGTTCACCTGGGAACTCGAAAGTGACATGAAGGCGAAATACCCACAGTTGTTTGTTACGCCTGTGCCTTAATTTCGGGATGAAGTACCCTAAACTAGGGGAGGCTGTAATACCCCGTGTTTCGGAAGTCAAAGTCAAGGTCAAAGTCAAAGGAAGAAAAGATTGCTAATTCAAATATGCCACTCCTTGCTTAATTACCGATCGCGCTACTTGACTTGTAATCAACTTCTTTTAATTGTTTATCTTAGTTGTATTATGTGGAGTAAATGAGAATAATAGCAGTTTAATCGATGTATACTTATCGCCGATAATCGCGTTACGACTGTGAATGATAGGAAGTAACAATGCAATAAAGTTAACTAAACGCTAATCTACTTAACGCTAATCTCCTCGCTAACGCATCGCAATATGAATCGCAGTGAATTACAGGTTTTGGATATTGTTTTATGTGTGTGCTAATTATGTTTTAAATGTGTGTGCTTATGTTTATGTTTGAGGTGTAAACGCAATCGCAACTCCATCTCATCGCAATGCAAAACATAGAATGGTTATGTTTAGGTTTATGACGGTGTGTTAGTTAGGTTATTTGTGTAACTATTGACTTATACTATCGCATCGCTTACTCGCTACACGCTTGAACACATCGCAACACTCAACACGCGAAACGAAACGCCGAAAACTAACACGCCGTGCCAATTCGATCGAATGACCATCCGATCCGACGCTGGTGCGCTCCCTTTCCTCTTTTGGAAACCCTATAAATACCCCTCTGTCACATCATTGTGATGTGACAGCTCTCTCATTCGAACCAGAACACTCAAGCCCTCTTTTCCTTCTATTTCTCCCGATTCTTGTAAGTTTCTTCCTAAATCCTTGTACTTCTATGATCTACACATGTTTCTTCATCTTTTTCACCATTGAATCTTCGCTTTTAACTGAGAAATCACCGAATTTGAGGTGTTCTAGGGTGATGTCATCATGGAGTTCTTATGAACTTCAAGAGTTGGCTTCATTCCACAAATAATGACTCGAATTTGAAGGATTTCCACATGATTTAGCAACGATTTTACACAGATCTAAACATTTTCTATCAACGAGACATCCGGTTTCGGGTTGAACATGAACCACTGTCATGGAACAGTCCACTGGTCGGATCAGGGTGATTCCTGTTCGAACGGGAGATTTGAGACTTGACGAGGTTCCATTGTTCAGCACGTTGTCATACCGTCTCGAGCAAACCGTAAAAACTTTCAAAACCATCAAGTCCAAAACAATCAGATCATCGGGACGGATCGGCGTCCGATCAGATTGCCATCCGATCGGATCGCCATCCGATCGAACAACCATCCGATAGGATTGCAGATGGACTTCAACACTTAACTCTTGAAACGGAGTGTCTAACTAATCGGATCGCCATCCGATCGAACGGCAGTTCGATCCAGCGACCTGAAGGGTAGAGATAATTCTCTGTTTTCAAAATGCTACAACAAAAACTTCAAAGCCATCACACATAAACACATCCATCCCAAACGAGTGGCCAACCGATCGAGTGGCCAACCGATCGAATCGCCATCCGATCGAATGACCATCCGATCGGATAGCCAACCGATCGGATGACGCTTTGACACTTACCACTTTTGCATCGTTTTACGTGATGCTTATCGCTTATACTATTGTTCTGTAACTAGGCCGAGTCTCTGGCGCTCCCTTCAATCCATGAATCCATCATCACTGTGAGTATACTCGAACCCTTTTTCGCTTAACGCACTTTTGGGTGTTACATACATTACTATCAAATCACATCGCTCACACAACGTAAACACTTTTAACGCTAACCGCTATTGCATGTTATACGTGACTCGATGAATGCGTGTTTGTTATGTTAACACATTGATTGCTGTCTGCCTGCCTTAACAACGATAGTACTATAGTTTGGACTCAGCACCTTCTTACTCAGGGGTTGTTAAGGATTTTACTTCACATGTTCGCAGTGGTTAACGTATGTTGCGCACTCTACAACTCGCAGTTATTGGTATCGATAGGATCTTTGTCGATAACTTACGTGCTTTCACTTTAACGTACTACATGCTGGTTATGCGTAAAACGCTTTCGCTAATATTATGCTATTAAACTTGTATGCTCACCTTTACACTATGTGTATTGACTTTTACCTTAACGTATGTGACAGGTGTTTGAGATGCTAGGATATTGCTTGCTATCATGGAATCGAGTAGGAGAGACTAGAAACAAAGACAATTTATTTATTTAAAAATCTGAGTTGTCGGAACAATGTTTTATTTTGAGATATCTATGTCTGTAATAACTGCTTTTTTTACGGGTTATGGTATGGGACATAATGTTAACTATCTGGTAATTTAGTTGTTATGGATTTCTCATGAACAATCTGTTTCGCTCAGTGCCACGCCCCGATGTTTCCGCCATCGGTTGGGGTGTGACAGTAGGGGTTCCTGATAGTTACTTTGTTTAGCTCACGATAATCAATGCACATACGAAAAGTGTCGTCTTTCTTCTTGACAAAAAGTACTGGGCTCCCCAAGGTGACGAGCAAGGACGAATAAAACCTTTATCCAACTGTTCCTGCAATTGCGTAGAAAGTTCCTCCAGTTTGGTTGGTGCTAGTCGATAAGGTGCACGAGCTATGGGTGCCGCTCCAGGAGTTAGTTCGATTTGAAATTCAACTTACGATAAGGTGGGAGTCCAGGTAATTTCTCTGGGAAGTCACTGTCACACCCCGACTTTCCACGTGTCACCGGTGGGCCCGGTGGGGGAGTATCGTGACGTGGTTGGCAACATAATAGTCAAACAACACAATATATATGAATGCACAGCGGAAGCAAGAGATAAATATTATTACTTTTCCGAATATGAAGTAATATTCAGTATTACAACGGAAGTAAAGGATCCACAGGCGGATCTTAAAACATATCACTTGTTCAACAGACTTTAGACGCCTAGGACTTTCAAGATTCCTTATTAGCGCCCTGAGCTTCCAGCCAATTATGTTCAGTACCTGTCACTTAACCCTTTTGGAAAAATACGTCAGTTTTCACTGGTAAATACACTCAACCGACTCATTTGAAAAGAGTTTAATAAAATTGATTTAGATGCACCAGGCACAAAACCTTTTGACACTTTGATTAAAATGCACAGAGGCAAAATTAATCTTTTATACTTTGGGAAAATTAGTTGTATATAATCTTGTATTAACTGACATGCCACAGGTATAATGCCCACAAGGTTAATACCTTTAGTGGATTACCTGTTTTGGTATAATGCCCACAAGGTTAATACCTTTAGTGGATTACCTGTTTTGGTATAATGCCCACAAGGTTAATACCTTTAGTGGATTACCTATTATTTTGGTATAATGCCCACAAGGTTAATACCTTTAGTGGATTACCTATTATTTTGGTATAATGCCCACAAGGTTAATACCTTTAGTGGATTACCTGTTTTGGTATAATGCCCACAAGGTTAATACCTTTAGTGGATTACCTATTATTTTGGTATAATGCCCACAAGGTTAATACCTTTAGTGGATTACCTGTTTTGGTATAATGCCCACAAGGTTAATACCTTTAGTGGATTACCTGTTATTTTGGTATAATGCCCACAAGGTTAATACCTTTAGTGGATTACCTGTTTTGGTATAATGCCCACAAGGTTAATACCTTTAGTGGATTACCTGTTTTGGTATAATGCCCACAAGGTTGATACCTTTAGTGGATTACCTGTTTTGGTATAATGCCAACAAGGTTAATACCTTTAGTGGATTACCTGTTTTGGTATAATGCCCAGAAGGTTAATACCTTTAGTGGATTACCTATTATTTTGGTATAATGCCCACAAGGTTAATACCTTTAGTGGATTACCTGTTTTGGTATAATGCCCACAAGGTTAATACCTTTAGTGGATTACCTGTTTTGGTATAATGCCCACAAGGTTGATACCTTTAGTGGATTACCTTAATAATTTAATCATAATACAATTAAATATTCAATACCCGACCATACGGTATTTCTATAATACTGTATCCCAAGCCCGTAAAGGGAAAATAAGTTAAGAGTATTTACGGTATCGTTATACCGTATTTCAAGTCCGTATTGGGAAAATAGGTTAAGAGTATTTACCTGAGCAAAGTATAAATCCAATACAGTAATTGCAAGTACTTTTACTGGGCTCCTAATCTGGAACGAAGGTTTATAATAACCTATTAGAATCCTAACGGGTCTTTAATTAAGCTTAAGCTTAGACCGGCTAGTTTCAAAGATACGGTTCGTACGCACGATTAAGCGAAGACCGGATAGAATGTGATTTAGACCCGACAAGTTCAGAGACTTGTTTAATATGGGTCCTTCATGCACATTCTGGATTTTGAGATTAAACCGATAAGGTTTGACCCGTTTCAGCTAATTTATATAAACTAGTTATATAAACCGATCCGAACGCGAATAACGCGTAACGGGTAACCGAATAGGTCGCGAACAGGTTTCCTAAGTTAATATGCCTTAAATATGTTGTGATATCAGTAGGATACCTTCCATTATGCCCAAAACGAGTTTAATCTCAAATTAAGCCCCGTAGGGGTATTTTGGTCATTTACCTAAGGCATACATACTACCTGTCATACAACTACTCGAACGATGTGACCATAAGGTCACTTAATGTGTTTGGTCGGATCCTAATGATCGACCAAACGGGTCGGGTTTGAAAGTATAAGCGATTGTTTAGATCGCTTACCTTCACGACCCTATTTAAGCACTAAACTAAAAGTGACGAGCTAAGCATGTTAAAACATGCTTAACTAAGTTAGAAAACAAGTTTGGTATCAAAACAAACGGTTTTGATACCCATAAGTAGTTTGGTTACAAAATACGCAAGAATACGTATTCTGGTCGAAACTACGGCTCGTCACTGAGCCTAGATAACGTGGTAATCAGTAGGTATAGTCACTAGGGACTATAACCATCGTGATCACGCTCACGTTATGAAGTTCAAACGAACTTCGCATCGACCATAAACTGGTCAATGCAGAAAGTCAAAAAAAGTTTGACTTTCGGACTCGAAAAGCGATAAAAGAACAAAAGAATACTTACGAAGGGTCCCCGAATGCTAATCTAGATCAAAACAGCTCAGGTATGAAACGAAGGTTCCAACTTAGAGCACAATGATCAGATTTGTGGGTTTTTTGAAGTTGATTATGGTGGGTATTTATAGGATATGCACCACCGTTAGGATCGTTTCTTGGAGAAGAGGGCACGATCAAGGCCGTACACTTGTCGGGAAGTTGTGGTGCCTAAATTGCCACTAACCATAAGGTATCAACACTTGGCAAGGGATTAGGAAGTGGTTAACAGCTGAAAACAGGCTGTTCAGAAGCTTCTGATCTGCAGAAGATAGCTTACGGACCGTAAGGTCCTTAGTGTTGAGGTCCGTAAGCTTAAGTTTGGCAGAATTACAGTTTTGGTCCCTACAGTGCAATAAGCCCATTTTTGACACGTTTAAGGCCCGTTAACCCCATTTCAAAGCTCTAAAATGAAGTTAAAGTATAGGGAACTTAAAATGTGTTCAAAAATATGTCGGATGTCGGTTCGTTTGGCCGTACGATCGCGTTGTTCGGTTAATTACGACGGAATGCGCACATGCGTGAAAAACGATCCAAATGACGCGACGAATGGATTTTTGGCAAGCCAAACACTAAAGCATAATATAGTCATGCTTACATAAATTTTTGGATGTCCGGATGTATTCAGAACGTATGTTATGCGCGAAAATGCAAACTTATGCACTTTTTGACGCTTTTAGTCCCTGATCCTTCTACACTTGATCTTAACATGACTTCTTGCACTTTGAGCCCTCTAACTTGACTTTTAAGGACCTTAAGACATAACCAAACTTTGTTAAGTCCTTGGGTAACTTTATGGTTACCCGAAAAGTCATAAATTTCAACGTTTACGCTTTAACCCCTCGCACACGAATTTGATCACAACTTTCTCATACGATAACGAAACTTTATGAAATTTATATCGTGCATTCTAGTGAGCATAATTTACATTTACAAAGCTTCAGGTTTGTCAAAAGGTCACTCAGAGGTATATCTTTAACATGTTGACACATTTAACCCCTGTAGTTTGTAATCTCTCACTTTTAGCTTCGTATGATCCATGATTCATTCGTTTGAAGGTATGAACATTGTGCAGGGTAAATGTTCATTATATTTATTGACAGTTGACACTTAGAATCCGTATAAACACATACTTTCCATGTTTGTCAACTCTAGTCCTTTTATAACATTCATTCACACGTTCAAACTTTATGACACGTGTCAACACATTATAGGACGTGAATTTTCGAGGTGTTACATCCTCACCCCCTTAAAATAAATCTCGGCCCGAGATTTACCGAAATAAAGGAAGTATTCTCTGCCTAATAATGGCAACTTACAGATGATTAGGAATTTGTATGATCTTATTTGTTGTTTCCAACGCAACTTTCAGATCCTGAATATTGGACTTACCAATCTATTGTCCTAACAACAGATGTTTAACATTCCATTTATACAGGGTCTCCAAAGGAGTAGCCTTGATACTTATATAACAGCTTATTATAGAAAAGCTTATCTTAAGGTAAGATGGTTATCCCAACCATTGCTTAAAACTAATCTTAAGGAGTAGCTAATCAAGGTACAAGGAGATTACTGAGATTTCCATATCTCAGGCTCCAGTTCACTCATCAACACTTGTGTCTAATAAGTGACACATTCATGTTATGAGTCCACATATTTCTTTACCAGGGAATATGTATTTGGACAATTCTATTATGGATATCTTCTTTGAATACTACTAGTCGACTTTAGTATAATATGACCATTGGGATATCTTTGTGGTTCCATGCATTAAACCTCCATACTGATCAGGCATGGAAGCAATCTATGGGACACACTAGGATACGCCAATCCTCATATGACACTTTTATCAAACATAGTTTGGCATTCGCAGGCGATAGAAGACAATGAGAAAATAATTAAAATAATATACGTTGTCGTACTCTATGCAAAGAAAGAGTGCTTTTAGATTTTCGAAAAGATTCCTTTATAAGGATGACTGTTGTGATTTTCTCGAATCACATTTGTCAAGAGTGCTAACACTTTCCTAGGTGTTAACAAGGATTTGAATCCCTCGAGTAGGTTTCACCATCTTGGCCGCGTAGATTAGGTTTCACCTTTAAGATTCCCTTCAGTTGCATACTGACAGAGGAGGAAGGATATTTATTTCATTCAGAATTTTTATCATAAATCCTAATTCATAAGTTAATAATAGCACAAATGGCCTAGTCGCGTAGACAAGTTTAATTTATAAGCCATGATTTCAAAGAATCGAGGCATTAAGGTTTGAATCAAAGTTCATTACCTTTTCTTGACAGGGAGTCGTAGGCTACCACTGTTTTTAGTCTCAGAGGACATTAACTATGGCCCGTAGGCACCTCCCTTCTAAGGGACGTTTATTACGGAATTGCCCCTTAGGGAAATTCATTAACCATGGTAAGCAGAGACCATATTTGGTTAATTTATTAATCATATAGATTTAGGATTTCTATTATAGTTTATCCTAATTAACAGTTTTATTAGTGGCACTCATGGCCTGGTCACATGGACAATTATAAATTATATGCTAGGATTTCAGAGAATCAAAGCATTTGAGGTTTGAACCTAGTTCATTACTTTATCTGACAGGGAGTCATAGCTACCACTGTATTTTGGCTCATGTAGAAATGAGCAAGGCCCGTAGGCACTATATTACCACGTATGGTTAAAATATGATCATCTTAATTGATGATGTAAACCCAGGATTCAGGGATCATTAAACTGGGTTAGGGATCTTTTGAAGAATCCTATATAAAAATGACGTGTGTGATTTTAAAGGAATCACATCTGCCTGGAGTGTTAACATGTTTTAAGATGTTAACAGGGAATTGAATCTTTTTAAATAGGTCTTACCATCTTGGCCTGGTCTTATAATTGACCCGAAGGCTAGGTTTCACTTTTTTTTAAGATTCTTATTAATATTTATCGCAGAAAAATTCCTGAATTGAACTTGTTAATAGGGATCTGAATCTACATTGAGGAACTGCCATCTTGGCCGGTCTTAATATGACCCGAAGCTAGGTCTTGTCCTTTTAGATTTTGCCCCTTTATTATAATGGTAGATCTTATAATATAGGAATGATATTTTTTTAAACTTAATCGTTCCTTTGAAATTTAAACAAATATAGGGTTGCCCTAAATGGGACTTCAAAAGAATAATGTCGTCCTCGGAGGGACTGAATGATAAATATGTCCTTATAAGGACTATATACGGAAACGTTCTTCAGCAAAAGGAGTTTCTTCTTCATTCAATTCCTGAATGCTTTCTCCGTGGTTGCACGTTTCATCCTGGTCGCGGTACAAAGCTCAGCATTTCCAGGCTCCAGATGTGGAGAATTCTTATTACAGCTTCTTTGCTTGGCGACGTATCCAATAAAAATTTTTGAAGTGAAATTTCCATATTAGGATTTGAGAATAATCCTATGTTAAGTCTAGACTCAGAAGTTTAGATATATGCAATTGTGTAACTGAGATTAAACACAAAAGGCTAGTGTTTAATTCACTCAGTGTTGGCTCTGATACCAACCTGTCACACCCCGACTTTCCACGTGTCACCGGTGGGCCCGGTGGGGGAGTATCGTGACGTGGTTGGCAACATAATAGTCAAACAACACAATATATATGAATGCACAGCGGAAGCAAGAGATAAATATTATTACTTTTCCGAATATGAAGTAATATTCAGTATTACAACGGAAGTAAAGGATCCACAGGCGGATCTTAAAACATATCACTTGTTCAACAGACTTTAGACGCCTAGGACTTTCAAGATTCCTTATTAGCGCCCTGAGCTTCCAGCCAATTATGTTCAGTACCTGTCACTTAACCCTTTTGGAAAAATACGTCAGTTTTCACTGGTAAATACACTCAACCGACTCATTTGAAAAGAGTTTAATAAAATTGATTTAGATGCACCAGGCACAAAACCTTTTGACACTTTGATTAAAATGCACAGAGGCAAAATTAATCTTTTATACTTTGGGAAAATTAGTTGTATATAATCTTGTATTAACTGACATGCCACAGGTATAATGCCCACAAGGTTAATACCTTTAGTGGATTACCTGTTTTGGTATAATGCCCACAAGGTTAATACCTTTAGTGGATTACCTGTTTTGGTATAATGCCCACAAGGTTAATACCTTTAGTGGATTACCTATTATTTTGGTATAATGCCCACAAGGTTAATACCTTTAGTGGATTACCTATTATTTTGGTATAATGCCCACAAGGTTAATACCTTTAGTGGATTACCTGTTTTGGTATAATGCCCACAAGGTTAATACCTTTAGTGGATTACCTATTATTTTGGTATAATGCCCACAAGGTTAATACCTTTAGTGGATTACCTGTTTTGGTATAATGCCCACAAGGTTAATACCTTTAGTGGATTACCTGTTATTTTGGTATAATGCCCACAAGGTTAATACCTTTAGTGGATTACCTGTTTTGGTATAATGCCCACAAGGTTAATACCTTTAGTGGATTACCTGTTTTGGTATAATGCCCACAAGGTTAATACCTTTAGTGGATTACCTGTTTTGGTATAATGCCCACAAGGTTGATACCTTTAGTGGATTACCTGTTTTGGTATAATGCCCACAAGGTTAATACCTTTAGTGGATTACCTGTTTTGGTATAATGCCCAGAAGGTTAATACCTTTAGTGGATTACCTATTATTTTGGTATAATGCCCACAAGGTTAATACCTTTAGTGGATTACCTGTTTTGGTATAATGCCCACAAGGTTAATACCTTTAGTGGATTACCTGTTTTGGTATAATGCCCACAAGGTTGATACCTTTAGTGGATTACCTTAATAATTTAATCATAATACAATTAAATATTCAATACCCGACCATACGGTATTTCTATAATACTGTATCCCAAGCCCGTAAAGGGAAAATAAGTTAAGAGTATTTACGGTATCGTTATACCGTATTTCAAGTCCGTATTGGGAAAATAGGTTAAGAGTATTTACCTGAGCAAAGTATAAATCCAATACAGTAATTGCAAGTACTTTTACTGGGCTCCTAATCTGGAACGAAGGTTTATAATAACCTATTAGAATCCTAACGGGTCTTTAATTAAGCTTAAGCTTAGACCGGCTAGTTTCAAAGATACGGTTCGTACGCACGATTAAGCGAAGACCGGATAGAATGTGATTTAGACCCGACAAGTTCAGAGACTTGTTTAATATGGGTCCTTCATGCACATTCTGGATTTTGAGATTAAACCGATAAGGTTTGACCCGTTTCGGCTAATTTATATAAACTAGTTATATAAACCGATCCGAACGCGAATAACGCGTAACGGGTAACCGAATAGGTCGCGAACAGGTTTCCTAAGTTAATATGCCTTAAATATGTTGTGATATCAGTAGGATACCTTCCATTATGCCCAAAACGAGTTTAATCTCAAATTAAGCCCCGTAGGGGTATTTTGGTCATTTACCTAAGGCATACATACTACCTGTCATACAACTACTCGAACGATGTGACCATAAGGTCACTTAATGTGTTTGGTCGGATCCTAATGATCGACCAAACGGGTCGGGTTTGAAAGTATAAGCGATTGTTTAGATCGCTTACCTTCACGACCCTATTTAAGCACTAAACTAAAAGTGACGAGCTAAGCATGTTAAAACATGCTTAACTAAGTTAGAAAACAAGTTTGGTATCAAAACAAACGGTTTTGATACCCATAAGTAGTTTGGTTACAAAATACGCAAGAATACGTATTCTGGTCGAAACTACGGCTCGTCACTGAGCCTAGATAACGTGGTAATCAGTAGGTATAGTCACTAGGGACTATAACCATCGTGATCACGCTCACGTTATGAAGTTCAAACGAACTTCGCATCGACCATAAACTGTTCAATGCAGAAAGTCAAACAAAGTTTGACTTTCGGACTCGAAAAGCGATAAAAGAACAAAAGAATACTTACGAAGGGTCCCCGAATGCTAATCTAGATCAAAACAGCTCAGGTATGAAACGAAGGTTCCAACTTAGAGCACAATGATCAGATTTGTGGGTTTTTTGAAGTTGATTATGGTGGGTATTTATAGGATATGCACCACCGTTAGGATCGTTTCTTGGAGAAGAGGGCACGATCAAGGCCGTACACTTGTCGGGAAGTTGTGGTGCCTAAATTGCCACTAACCATAAGGTATCAACACTTGGCAAGGGATTAGGAAGTGGTTAACAGCTGAAAACAGGCTGTTCAGAAGCTTCTGATCTGCAGAAGATAGCTTACGGACCGTAAGGTCCTTAGTGTTGAGGTCCGTAAGCTTAAGTTTGGCAGAATTACAGTTTTGGTCCCTGCAGTGCAATAAGCCCATTTTTGACACGTTTAAGGCCCGTTAACCCCATTTCAAAGCTCTAAAATGAAGTTAAAGTATAGGGAACTTAAAATGTGTTCAAAAATATGTCGGATGTCGGTTCGTTTGGCCGTACGATCGCGTTGTTCGGTTAATTACGACGGAATGCGCACATGCGTGAAAAACGATCCAAATGACGCGACGAATGGATTTTTGGCAAGCCAAACACTAAAGCATAATATAGTCATGCTTACATAAATTTTTGGATGTCCGGATGTATTCAGAACGTATGTTATGCGCGAAAATGCAAACTTATGCACTTTTTGACGCTTTTAGTCCCTGATCCTTCTACACTTGATCTTAACATGACTTCTTGCACTTTGAGCCCTCTAACTTGACTTTTAAGGACCTTAAGACATAACCAAACTTTGTTAAGTCCTTGGGTAACTTTATGGTTACCCGAAAAGTCATAAATTTCAACGTTTACGCTTTAACCCCTCGCACACGAATTTGATCACAACTTTCTCATACGATAACGAAACTTTATGAAATTTATATCGTGCATTCTAGTGAGCATAATTTACATTTACAAAGCTTCGGGTTTGTCAAAAGGTCACTCAGAGGTATATCTTTAACATGTTGACACATTTAACCCCTGTAGTTTGTAATCTCTCACTTTTAGCTTCGTATGATCCATGATTCATTCGTTTGAAGGTATGAACATTGTGCAGGGTAAATGTTCATTATATTTATTGACAGTTGACACTTAGAATCCGTATAAACACATACTTTCCATGTTTGTCAACTCTAGTCCTTTTATAACATTCATTCACACGTTCAAACTTTATGACACGTGTCAACACATTATAGGACGTGAATTTTCGAGGTGTTACAGTCACGTACGATGCGAAAATCTTCAATCTTTCTTTCCCTTCCTGGGTGTTAGTGACGAGTGCTAAAATAGTGGTATGCCCCTTTCGCAAGCACTTTTGGGCTTTTAAGAATGAAATGATGCCTGTGACTGCACCACTTTTATCGCCTAGAATAATCAGAAGTTCACTGAAAGAACGAGGAATACGAATGATTTTCTCTTGGCAGAGTATCTCGGCTCGATGTTTCGATAACCAATCCATTCCGATGACAACGTCGAAGCTTCCAAGAACGACGAGAAAGAGATTTATGGAGAAAGTTTGACCAGATAGTACGAGCTTGCAATTATTGATAACGTGTGAGGCCTCGATGTTTCTAGTGTTAGCTAATTCGACGACGTGGTTAGAGTTTAAAGGTGTTGGTACAGGCTTAAGCGTCTTACTAATACATAGGGATATATAACTAGCATCGGCTCCAGAATCAAACAATACAGAAACATAACGATCACCGAGGAAGATCTTACCCGCCACAACGTTGGGGTTATTCCTTGCTTCGCCAGCTCCAATCACAAAAGCTCTTCCCATTGCACGATTCCCGCCATTGTTGTTGTTGTTGTGTCCAGCTCCTTGGTTGTTGTTATTTTGATTCGGGTTCAACCGAGGGCAATTCTTCTTCATGTGCCCAACTGCTCTACACTGGTAGCATCCCCGATTGTTTTCTCGTTGTTGCTGTGGTAGGTTTTGCCCTGCCGGGTACTGGCTTCTACAATCTTTTGCCTCATGTCCTGGTTTGTTGCATCTTTGACAGCGGTTTTTATCACACGGTCCGTGGTGATGTCGGTTGCACTTGTTGCACTTGGGTCGGTTTCCTTGGTAACCACCCTGTTGTTGAGTACGCTTGTTTTTTTCGAACTTCCTCTGCTGTGTTGGGGTTTGAGTGGGGTTAGCATTCTTACCTTGGTTGCCATCCCATTTGCGTTTGTTGTCTCCAGAAGTTTCAGCAGTAGTACCGATATGCTTGGGCAACTTGCCCTGTTCCACTACTTGATCAGTGAAACGATGTGCCAGACGGATAACTTGCTGGATTGTGGGGAGGTTAGCTGAAGTCACCAGGCTTTGAATTTCGGGAACCAGGCCCCTGATATACAGCTCGATTCTTCGATAGGTAGGCTGAGACATGTTGGGGTAAAGAGCAGCGTAGTCGTTGGATCGCTTAGTGTACGTCTCCATCTCAGATCCAACCATTTTCAGCTCATAGTACTCATTCTCGAGCTTGTTAATGTAATCCCTATGACAGTACTCTTCCTTGATCAAATTCTTGAAGTCATTCCAAGGAGTAGCATTGGCATTTTCCAACCCGAGCATCTGGACTTGCGCGTTCCACCATGAGAGTGCGTTTCCTTCAAGTGTTCCAGTAGCAAACTTCACCCAATTAGTAGCGGGACATTCATACATAGCAAACACAGATTCAACCTTCTCGATCCAGTGCAGAAGGCCTATGGCTCCCTCAGTGCCATTGAAGGTGAGAGGTTTGCAATCCATGAAGGTTTTGAACGTGCAAACGCGAGGTTGAGGAGGTACAGGTTGACCTGTCGCATAAATGAAGCGAACAGATTTAAGAACAAGTAAGACGACAAGAGAGTAGGATTTAAACATCCTAGAATCACATGTTTACCTCCAGGATGGCTGCCAAAGCTGCAGCCACGGTGTTAATCAGGCTCGTTAGCTGATCCTGAGTCATGTTGATGTTGCCTCTTCCGCGTCCGCTCATTGTCCTTACATCAAGAAAATACAGTATGAGGATGACGTCGTAGTATCGTAAGAATAAGTAAGAGGAAGATTGACCATTGCACATAAGTACATATATATATATACACACACACATATACATATATAACTAAGCACACTAGTACATATAGCATCACATATGCACCAAGCAAGTAACAAGTAAACACATGCCCGAGCCATGAAGTCTAGGTTGTTGAGCCTTGCACTAGGAGTGTAATGTCGTGGCGAGTCGCTTAGTACAAAAACAGGTTATAATTTAGTTTTTCTCAAAAAGACCTTTCTTTTCAAAACTAAGTTCACTATAACCAATGGCTCTGATACCAATCTATGACACCCTCAAATTCCACATGCGGAGTACTACCACGAGGCGTGTGACTGACCAGGATCCAGCCACCAATCATATTGAACAATCATAAAAATAAAACAATTTATCAAAATACGATTAGTGACTACTAAGTCCATAACTAAGTCTTAAGTTTAAAACAACGTTTAAAACAAATAGCGGAAACATAGTTCAACGGTTCAATCAAAGTCCAAATTTTATAATTTATTTAACACCTAACACGGGTTACGTGACCACTATACTCCTCAAGCAGCAAGCTCCTGCTGTCACTGATTACCTGCAAACCATGCAGTAGGGTGTCAACATAAAGTTCGCGAGTTCACAAGTTATCCAGTTTTAATTTCCATAAAACTTATTTTAGTTGTTAAGTTACTCATTTATAAGCTACTAAACTGCGTAATACCGAATACTTAGCGACCGCACATTTCCGTGATTTGCCCGTTTATCAATGTCTATCATCATTGACTGTTTGCTAGAGCCCATTAGTTCACGCCCGATCCTATCCAGGCACGGTGTGAGGTTGGTGAGACCTAATAGCGCTATCAACTAATAAACCGGTTCGCAGGCCAGGCGACTAATCGGTATAGTAAGTGGGGAGTTCTGAGATAGAGTTTCGTTTAGTACGCTTGTTCCATCTAATATAAATAGTAATTAACTGACCGTCCCACACAAGAGGAAAAATATTACCCGTATCCCGCACAAGGAGATAATGTAGCCTGTATTCCCACACAAGGGGAAAGTACCTTTCATTCCGTTTCCCAATCACCGGGAACACATGCTTTTAAAATGAAGTTGTGAACTCATCTTGTTTTGCTCGGCAGATGGGTTACTTGTTAAATCGACTTTAGTCAATCACGCCCTAATATAGTTACCATTGTTGGACTCTGTATGCCCAAGACACATATTAAATTGATGTGGCTAGTACGTTATGATCCAAGTCGGGTCATACCCAATAACAAGCTAGACAAACACCTATAATATTTATTTATGATATGATCAAACAAATAAATATTAACACTTAGAATATTTAGAAATTGGTTTTCTAAATAATTTAGAAATTGATTTTCTAAATAATTGCACTTGAGAAACTAATAAATTATATGGATAATTTATTTTGAGAGAATATTTTATTTTGTTATTTAATGGGTTAAATAACATTATAAAAGGTTGTGGAATATTGCATAAGTCTTATAACATATGATGTTATATTTTTATAAAAGTTATAAAAATATAAACAAGACTTAAAATTTTAATGGGAAAATTTTTCATTGGTTGAAATAAAGGCCCTATGGCCGCCCACCCTTGTTGCTTCTTGGATTGGTTTTCCAAGTTCCCATACATGCAAAATATCTCACATAAGATTACATGGGATTTGATTCTTCTCACACATAATTACACATAAGTTAGTTTCAAGTACAAGAACACTAGAATCCCCTTATGAATTTTCGGCCAAGAGTAGGTTGTCAAAGGGGTTTTTCAAGTGAATTTTCAAGTGTAGAAATCCTAGCAACATTAGGTGTTTGTTGGAGGCTTGGGGTATGCAAGCTTGAGGTCTTCTCCTTTGAACATTTTCATTCAAGAATATCATCCTCTTCATATCTCTTGCTATTTGGAAGGTAGTATTCTTACAACACCCAATGGTTGTGATTTTGATACCATGCATGTTCGTATATGGATCCGGGGATTGGGTTTTGCATATAAAATGGGTTTTATATCTTGAAAGTAAACTTGTTTTATATAATATTTCCGCTGCGTTTTAATTTTATTTGAATAAAATTACTTTGATAAACATGTGCAAAACCCAACAATGGCATCTAGAGCCGCTTATATGAGTGCATGCTTCATAGGATTTAAAATTTTTGGGTTTTTGGGTTTTCGGGTTTGGTTAAACACTTTGGCCGAAAGTTTTGACCATGGTTCTCCTTTTATGTTTCAAGATTATTTTCTTACATACATAAAAGTATCTTGAAAAATTATGTCATATGGATGATTGTTTTGTTTCAATAAAAAACCCACTTTTTCGGTTTTTCATTCTTGGCCGAAAATGGGTTATAAAAAGGGAACCATTTTTGCTTCTGTTGTGTAACACCCCGTGTTTCTGAAGTCAAAGTCAAAGTCAAGGTCAAAGTCAACGACCGATTTCGCAACTTAACTTGTAGTGAATTTATTTTATGTGTTTATTTTAGTTGTATTATGTGGAGTAAGTGTCAATGATTACAATAATCGACACGTGTTATTCGCTATCTAATCAACATACGACTGTGAACTATAGGAAGTAACAATGCGATAAAGTCAACTAAGCGCTATTTAATCTAATATAATCGACATCGAATCAGCATTGAACTCGCAACTCGAATTACGCTTTGCTACTGTTATACGTGTGTGTCTCTTATGTGTTACTTGTGCATGTCTATTATGTTATGTGTGGTAATCAATCGAATCGCAATCGAAACTCGAAACGCAATCGAACTCAATCTCAATCGAACTCAAATCTCAATCGAAGTAGTATAACAATTGGTGGAGAAAGGATAGTGCGAGATATGAGTAGTTGGGATTAAAAGTAATTTGACTAGGAAACTCTATCGCATCGAATCGCTCACAATTGAAATCGAAACAGCAAAAATCGTCATGCCAAACACACGAACCAAGTGCCATCCGACCAGGCTGTCACTTGATTTAGTGCCAGGTTGCCATCCGACCGAGATGACATCCGACCGGATTGCCATCCGGGCGAGATGCCATCCGACCGACCAACACTTTCCACTTTGGGTATCCTATAAATACCCCATGTCACTCCCATAGTTACCACATTTGGCAACTGACGTCCGAACAGCCCGTGCTCCTTACCTTTTCTTCGATTTCTCTCGATTCCGGTAAGATCTCGTCCTAAATCTTGTACTTCCTTAATCTACACGCACTCCTACACCTTTCTATCTTTTGAATCCTAACTTTTAACCATGAAATCACTAGATTTGAGGTATTCTAGGATGACGTCATCATGGTATTCTTATGAACTTCATGTTTTGACTTCAATCCACCAAGAACAACTTAGATCTAACCGATTTCCACACAAATAAACAAAGATCTTGCATGGATCTACACACATTCATGGTGAAAAAGGTTTGAAAGATGGTTTCTAACCTTCTTTCAACTCTTTTACACTCAATGCACTCAAAACCGATAGGATCGGACCTTGATCTAGTCTTCTACTCATTCTCAGTGTTGTGCTAGCTCAGGATCTAGATCCTACTCACGAGACCACCGATTTCGGGTTAACTGGTCGAACTAGGGTGATTCCAGTATGATCGGGTCACTTGGGTCAAGATAGGGTTCTGTTGGTTAACATGTGGTCAAAATGTCTCGATAATACGACAACAATCAAAACGGCCAAGTGAAAGACGAACGGAACAACCAGGACGGAGTGCTATCCGACCGGACTATTGTCCGAATGGATAGCCATCCGAGCGGCCGGCTGTCCGAATGACCTACATCTTGGGTCCCACACTTAACCAATTTTATCTGAAGTCTGAGTGTTGAACGAGTTACTATCTGGTCGGACTACCGTTTGACCGAATTACCCTTCGGATCATGAGATACTTGGACTTTAACACTTAAACGATTTTCAACATGTTCAATTCACCAAGGATGCCACCCAGTCGGATGGACATCCGACCGAGTGACCGTTCTGCTGTGAATTTGTTCTCACTAAGGTGTCAGCCTATCGGATTGCCGTCCAATCGGACAATTGTCCGACCGACCGACCGACCGACCTGAAAGGTAGAGATACTTCAATGTTTTCAAAATGCTACAACAAAAACTTCAAAAGTCAAGCCATCATACACAAAGACATCCTTCTCATAGGAAGAAACAATCCACTCGAATAGTCATCCGACCGGACTACCGTCTGACCGGATGACCATCCGAACGGATTGTCATCCGCAGGAACTGGCCGTCCGATCGGATCACCATCCGACCGACTGCTGTCCGAGCCACTTACACCGTGCATCGTTTTACGCGTCACTTATCGTTATGCTATCGTACTGTTCATGCTAACCCTACTCTCTAGCGCTCCCTTCAATCCATCCATCGCTGTGAGTATACTCGATCCCTTTTTGCTTTACGCACTTTTGGGTGTTACATACGTTACTTATACTAAATCACATCGAACACACTATGCAATACTTTTAACGCTAACCGTTACCGCATGTTATACATGACTAAATGAATGCTTATTTGTTATGTTTACACATGGAATGCTGTCTACTTGCCTTAGCAACGATAGTACTCTAGTTTGGACTCAGCACCCGCTCACGCGGGGGTTGTTAAGGACAATTATTTACAAGGATTACAGTGGTGATCATGTATTACGAACTACCTTGGGCAGTCAACCCGCAGTCATTGGTATCAATAGGTTCATGTCGATAACTAACATGTCTCGTTTCACCCTGTGTACGTGCTGGTTATGCGTAACGTGTTGGTGCATATTTGTGACAACAGCTTAGATTTGGTCTTTGGATATCTTGTAATTAGTTAAACGATAAATGGTTAGTGGGTTTATCTTTGTAATAGTTAGTTGTAATGTTTGGGCTAACCAATCCCACAAAACTGGGTGTATGGGGGCGAATTAGGCTTAGACAAATTCGTAGCCCATGAGGTTTTATCCTAGCCCAAGTAGCAAACCTTGTGTTATATAAACAAGGTTATGCTTTAGGGTTTAGGTTGATCAGCCAAAAACAGAGTTTGAGAGAGAATTCGTGAGAAATACTGGTCTTGGACGAATTTGTGGGTAGTGTTAGGGATCTTGATTGATTGTAATCAGTTTGATAGATAATCAATAAAGATCCGGTTTGATTGTGAATTCTGTTATTCTACTTGTTTCTGTGATATTCTGATCAAGAGGATTCCGCACTCTTGATTGGATTGACAATTCTGTGAAGATCCATACGAATAGGGGACCTACAATTGGTATCAGAGCATTAGGCTCTTGAAGGCTCGGTTCAGAATTGTTCTGGGCAGAAACAGGAAGATTTCGAAATTTTTGAAACCTAAAAAAATTAGGGTTTCGAAATTTTTTTGTTGGTTTGAAACAGATTTTCGAATTTTTTTGCTGTTTTGATCTTCTGCATTGTTTGTTTGCTATTTTGAAGGTTTTTCAGGAAAGATTTTATTGATTCTGGTTGAAGAATTTTGGCTGGAAAGGCTTGAAGATTCGAAGATTTTCTTTGTGTTCTTCACATTGTTCATCTGTTCTTCGCTGTTTTTCGTAAATTACTGATTTGTATGCTGTTTCGATTCTGCAGGAAGGTGTTAGGAGATCCAGAAAATCATCAAAATTTTCGAGAAGATTGAATTTCCAAATTTACAGACCTGCGAAATTATCTGGACCTGCGAAATTAACAGACCAGCGAACTTATCGGCGAAGTTAAAATCCAAAGGCGACTTTGGTAACCGTATAATTTTCCACAGCGAAATTATTACGGTGATCGGCGACTTTACTGGTCGTCGTAATAGCGAAATTGACCAGCGAAGTTGGAGCGAAATTGATCAGCGAACTTAAGCAGCGAATTTGACCAGCGAACTTGACTATCGAACTTGATTTTCAGCGAAATAGACCCAGCGAATTTAATCTCTGACCCAGCGAAATTAACTGAGGACTTAATACCAGCAAATTTAAAAGGGTGGAATTTTCGTTGGCAAGCGTCGATAAAATTTTAGTGTTTTACAAATAAAAATTGATCAGAAGCTCATTTGACAAAACCGTCTGCACCGTTGAATTCGTTGCATTTTTAGAAAAAAAACCTCTGGAAAATCCTGAATTCGGTTTTCGACATTAGATATCATTGGATTCATCTTTTCGAGATGATTCTAACGGTGTAATTTGGTAACCACTGTTTTCGGAGATATTTTGTACGGTTTTATCAGTCTGTACGTTCAAAATGTCAAACATGTCTAGTTTGAATGAGCTTTTGAGAATGGAGCATGAGGTTGGCACTACCAACATACCGCCTAAGATGATGAAGGTGGAAAATTAGTTGACATGGAAGGATCGTTTTCAATCCTTCATTGAATATCAGGACACTCGCATGTGGATATGTATCGAAGATGGGTACACAAACCCAACACACGACTTTGAGGGCAGACCACGTAGAACAGCCTATGTGAACATGGAAGATGCTAATAAAAAGATGTATGAGGCTGAAAAGAGAGCCTTGGCTGCAATCAAAATGTCCTTACGTAATAGCATCAAGCATACTTTCAAGAAGTACACCAATTCAAAGGATATGTGGGATGCATTAGAGAAAAGATATGCGGGAAATGCAGATGTCAAGAAAAACAAAGTTGATCTTCTAAAGAAGCAGTTTGCTGTTTTCAAATACATGAAACATGAGTCACTTGAGGACATCATCACACGTTACTACCATCTGATGTCAGAAATGGAGAATTATGAGATCGATTGCTATTCTGATGTAGAGAAGAATGACAAGCTGCTCGATGCCTTACCTACCAAGTGGGATATTTACACTCTCATGATCAAGGGAGAAGCAGATTATGAGACAAAAGAGCTTGAAGAAGTAGTTGGCAAGCTGAGAGCTTATGAGCTCAGTATGAAGAAGAAAGACACTGGATATGATCAGGTTCAAGATCTAGCGATTTACAATGGGCTTACATCTTCTTCATCTCATAACGCTTCTAGCGAATCTGCTATTGCATTTCTTTCATGTGAGAATGAGCAGGTCACAGTGAATGAAGATGGTGATGTGTGTTTTGTAGCTGCTTCAGGAGGATCAACAGGAGCCAAGAGAACATCAACTTCTAAGCAGAGCAGTGGTGTTAAGTCGATGCCAATGAGTGTGAAGTCTGCTGAAGAGCATCTTGCTCTACTAGCTTCATTTGTTGCTTCATATGAAAACTACATTCAGGGGAAGATATCTGATCCTGCTACTTTAGATGAAGATTACGATCAGATTGACCCTGATGATCTTGAAGATATGGATTTGCAATGGCAAATGGCCGTGATTACTAGACGTGTGAAGAGATTTATGAACCGAATAGGAAGGAAGTTTATAGGAAAGACTGTTGGTTTTGATAAGACCAAAGTGAGATGCTTCAACTGTCAAAGTTATGGGCATTTCACTAGGGAATGTCAAAAACAAAAGCAGGAGACTTCGAGTCAGAGTTAAAACAATAGGAATGCATCAAACAACTCTAACTCTAGAGCGCTGATCTCTACAGCTAGAGAAGGTTCATATGACTGGAGTGTTCACTTGGAAAATGATGACAATGTCACTTAGGCATTCATGGCAGAAATTGCACCAGTTGATGATGGTGAAGCTACTGTGGGAGATGCTGAAGCAAAAGTGGATGTTGAGGCTGAGGTGAAAATAGAGAGTAAAGCTGAAGAAAAGAAGGTTGATCAGACAACAGATGCTGAATAGGAAAAGCAAAAGTCTGACCATGAAAAGGAAGATGAAGAAAAGGAAGCTGAATATAAAAGAGTGAAAGCTCAGCTTGCTGCGCTAATGGCCAATCTTGACAAACAAATAGGAGAGGTACAGTCTGATTATGTGTGTTTAAAATGTCGTGAACTACAGGGTGAGGTAGACAGGTTGTCAACTCAAAACCAAAGTTTGGTGGGCGCGATGACTAACATTAAAGAATCTAACTTTTTTGCTAAAAGAAACGAATCTTTATACTTGAAGAAGATAAAAGGTTATGAAAGTAAAATTGAAGCTTTAACCTGCAAACTAAACGAAAAACTTCAAGTCATAGACTTAGCTCATGAAATGATGGCTGAGAAAACAAAAGAGATTTCTAAAAAATGCAAAGAGTTGTCAGATGCACAACTCAAAATTGTTGAACTTTAAAAGAAATTAGGTCAATTCAGGGACTCTACTTTTGTTATGAAACATATGATGGGTGGCTTGAAGAAAAGTAATGACAAAACCAGTGTGGGATTCCATGGTTTCAATGAAGTTCCACCACCTGTTAGTCATGACTATTCTTTCTTGCCTGATGAAGATGAGCTCATGGACTTTGGGTCAACATCACCAAGTAGTTCCACATCAAGTCAAGGAAATGTGTCTGAGATTGATGATGCTAAGAAGGATAATAACAGCAAACCTATTTTGAAAAGAAAACTTCATATCCTAAGAATAACAATACAACTTTTGTTAAAAATGTTAATTTTGTTCAAGGAAGTGACATGAAAAACGAAACAGTTGTTATTGAAAATGAATCTAATGTAGAGTTTGCTAAAAACAAGAACAAAGAAAATTCTGAAACTAAGCAAACTGAACCTAATCCTTCTAAGGCATCATCATCAAAACCAGAATCTAGTTCAAAGGCTTCAGATAAGAAGTCTTCGAAAAAGAGATCGTACTTCAAATGTCACACCAAGGGACATGTAGCTAGCTGCTGTCCTAACAAAAAGAGTGAAGCACAAATTAGTGAGAAACAGAGAGGGAAATCACCTGAGAAGAAAGGTGATAATGAGGAGAAAGTTGCAAATTCTCCAAAGAAATCTGCTCCTAAGCAACCAGAGAATGTTGCTGTTGGTGTAGATAAGGCTGACAAAGGAACTCCACAAGTTCCTCGTTTTCAAAGAAATCAACCAAGATTTCAGCCTAAATCTCCACCAGGCAGATATGAGAGACCTAGAAGCAGTTCATCTAGAATGGACAATTATAATTTTAATAATTTCAGAAGTCAAGGTCAATATCAAAATCGATACCAAAATAATGGTGGTCGAACTTTTTATAACAATGGCTTTAGAAATTACAACAATCATGCTTCTTGGAATCAAAATTCAACGTACCAAAATCAAAATTTTCAAAGGTCAAATAGTCCAAACACATTTAGGAACCCTCAGGACCAAAGACCTAGTGGAAATCAAAATCAAAATCAAATTCCATCAACAGGTCTGAGATCCAAGACTCTAGTTAGGAGTAACGGATATTGGATGGATGTTCAAGTAGTTGGTGAATTTGGACGACCCAAGACCATTAAGGCTTGGGTCCCCCAATCTAACTAATTTCTTGGTTGGTGTGTGCAGGAGCTGCTAAGGAGGATTATCAACTTATGGTATGTTGATAGTGGCTGCTCCAGGCACATGACGGGGGATGCGAGATTGTTAACTGAGTTTGAAGATTATGATGGTGGAAAGGTGAACTTTGCGGGTGCTAAAGGTGGTAGAATTACAGGACGAGGAAAAGTGACCAATGGGAAGATCACACTGGACAAAGTGAACTATTTTGAGCAGCTTAAACACAATCTGATGAGCGTGTCACAAGTCTGCGACAAGGGTCACTCGGTCCATTTTACCAAGAATGAAGCATTAGTGTTGAAACCAGGTTTGGTGATTCCGGACGATTGGATAGTGATGAGAGCGCCAAGGAGAAATGACACTTATGTCATGGACATAGGTGCTAAGGATCCAACTGCTGTGGTGGCGTGTTTACTATCAAAAGCATCTGAAGCTGAATCGATGTTGTGGCACAGACGCATGGCCCATATTCAGTATCGAAAAATGAATTACCTTGTTAAAAATGAGCTAGTGAAAGGGGTTCCAATGCAGAGGTTTCAAGTGGAAGATAAATGTCTTCCATGTCAAAAGGGAAAACAACACAAGAAACCTCATAAGTCTAATACAGTAAATTCCATAGATGCCCCTTATGAATTACTTCACATGGATTTATTCGGTCCAGCGAACGTGATGAGCATAGGTGGAAAATACTATTGTTTAGTTGTTACAGATGATTACTCACGTTATTCATGGGTTTTCTTTTTAGGTACAAAAGATGAGACAGCGGAAATGCTGATAGATCTTTTTACAAAATTGGAAAACGTACATGATGCTAGGATCAAGAGGATAAGGAGTGATAATGGCACGGAGTTTAAGAATCGAATTCTGGATCTCTACTGTCTTCGAAAGGGAATTGAACATCAATATTCTGCTCCTTATACACCTCAACAAAATGGAGTCGCTGGGAGGAAAAACAGGACGTTGATTGAAGCCGCTAGGACGATGCTTTCAGATTCAAAGCTACCAGTTCTTTTCTGGGGAGAAGCTGTGAATACAGCTTGCTACGTCCTAAACAAAGTTTTGACTGTTAAAAGTTTTAATAAAACTTGTCATGAATTCATGTTTAACAAGAAACCTAACTTGGAAGGCTTTGAACCATTTGGATTACCCTGCACCATTGTGCGAAATAAAGATAAACAAAAAATCGGTGAGGTGGCTGACGATGGCTACTTTCTAGGCTACGTGCCTGGCACACCAAAGAAAAGGGTTTTTAATCTAAAAACTGGTAAAATTGAGGTTGTTTACAATGTTGAAATTACTACATACAAACCTCAACAATCAACGAGTGGTCCAGCTATATTATATGATTATGATAGTGTTTTTAAATCATTTAATATTCCTGAGTTTCCAAATGCAGATGATTCTCGTTTGATTCAAACAGTGATTGGTGAAGATGATGAAGGCGAGTTCATGCCTAGATCGAATGTTGATATGACAGATGCTATGGAAACTTCCCAAGGTGCGGTTGATCCTGATTCAAGCGATAGTGACTCTGAACCCAATCAGGGGGAGGATTTCATTAATCCATTTGCGGATCAGAACATTAAGGGGGGGGGGTGGATCAAACCTGGGTGACAATCTAGAAGTCGATGCTGTTGCTACTACACGAGCAAATAGAGATCTTCCCGTTGACATGATACTTGGAGATCCTACTGCAGGTGTTCAGACGAGGAGAAGCATAGCAGCAAATTATGGGTTATTTGTTTCGATTGAGAAGACTGGGATTGTGAACGAATGCTTGTATAGTTGCTTTATTTCCCAAGAGGAGCCAAAGAACATTCATATGGCTCTTAAAGACAATTCATGGGTTGAAGCTATGCAAGAGGAATTGGCCCAGTTTGAGAAGTTGAAGGTTTGGGAGTTAGTTGACCTTCTTAAAGGTGAAAGAGAAATTGGCACTAAATGGGTATTTAGGTGCAAGAAAGATGAAAGAGGGATAGTGACGCGAAACAAGGCTCGATTGGTGGTAAAAGGTTTCAATCAGCAAGAAGGGATTGATTACAATGAAGTGTTTGCACCAGTGGCAAGGTTGGAAGCAATTCGATTGTTCCTAGCCTTCGCATCATTAAAAGGCTTTAAAGTTTACCAACTAGACGTGAAGAGTGCATTTCTTTACGGGAAAGTCCAAGAAGTGGTGTATGTATCACAACCAGATGGGTTCGTTGATCCAGATTATCCAGATCGGGTTTACAAACTTGATAAGGCTTTGTATGGATTACATCAAGCTCCCAGGGTGTGGTACGAGACACTGTATACACATCTGATCAAGAATGGTTTTGAAAGAGGTCAGATTGACAATACACTTTTCATCAAGAGAAAGAAGGAAGATTTTCTGCTAGTACAGGTGTACGTGGATGGCATCATCTTTGGGTCATCAGATGAGAGCATGTGTAAAGAGTTCGAGCAGGTGATGAAGAGCAAGTTCAAAATGAGCGCTATGGGTGAGCTGTCTTACTTTCTGGGATTACAAGTTGAACAGAAGGAGGATGGGATGTTTATTCATCAAACGAAGTATGTGTATAACATTTTAGATCTGTTCAAAATGAATGATTGCTCTACTTTCAACACACCCATTTGCGAAAATCACAATCTTGGCCCAGATCATGAAAGCACTGAAGATGTTGATCCTACTCAATACAGGGCAATGATTGGTTCTCTAATGTACTTGACTGCTTCAAGACCAGATATCATGTTTGCAGTATGTCTGTGTGCCAGATATCAGGCTAATCCAAAAGAGTCACACATGAAAGCGGTGAAGCGTATTCTTCGTTACTTGAAGGGGAAACCTAAACTTGAGTTGTGGTATCCAGCCGATAGTGATCTGAATTTTGTCACTTACACTGACTCAGACTTTGGAGGATGCAAGTCGAGCAGAAAGTCTACAACAGGTGGTTGTCAGTTCTTAGGAGGCAGGATTGTGTCTTGGAAATGCATGAAGCAATCTTGTGTGTCTACCTCTACGTGTGAAGCTGAATATATTGCTGCGGGTAGCTGCTGCTCTCAGGTTCTCTGGATACAACAGCAGATGCGTGATTACGGTTTAGATTTCACTTGTACTCCTATTATGATAGACAATAATGCCACTATTTCAATAACTAATAATCCCGTGAAACACAGTCGCACAAAACATATTGACATACGTCATCATTTTATACGGGATTGTGCTGAAAAGAGACTAATTGAATTACATCGAGTCGACACACTAGAAAACCTGGCAGATCTTTATACTAAAGCTTTTGACAGGGCTCGCTTTGAACATTTAGTCGAACTCAACGGGATGAGGAATCCTGAATAACTGGTTTTTCATAAGAATTTTGTAAATATTTTATTGTTTTCTTAAAAATCAAAATAAAAAAAATAGAAACTTCAAAAATACAAAAACATTGAAAAATCAAAAATATAAAAAAATATAATAGAAAATCAAAAATGAGTTATCACTGTGTGAAAAAGAAGAAATGATAGTACATCGGCAAGTTAGACTGTCACACTGAAAATGAATTAAATTGCTTAAGTGTGATAGCAGCTTCATCATATGATGTACCAGTAGGCAAAAAGTATGAAATAATCAACTTACCAATGTGATATAAACCTAAATAAACTGAATATGAGTGGGGAACACATCAGTGGTGTATGGTTTAATGACCTTAAATTTTGCGTTGATAGATTGCCAAAATCTGAAGTTTTGGGTCTTTATACTGTTATTTCATCTGGGGATATCAGGGTTGTCCTTCTGCTGCATCCAGATACATGCTGACCTAGGCACAACCAGGATATCTTAAAAGAGCAAAAAATGCCAAATCCCATATATGAAGAAGCTCTCATAGAGAGTCATTCAAATGTGCAAAATGCATAAATCGTACCAAAAATGGTATTTGTCATAGCACTCGTTAGATATTTTGGTCTCTTTGTTGTACGGAAGTACTGACCTGATCACCAATTATCTAAACGTTGAAAAACAAAACGGATGAATTCAGTATACTCACTTACTACGATGAATCTTTGAGCATACCTTGATCGCGGGGGTATATCCTGAAGTGGGACACACTAGTATATCAGTAATAATATTACCATAACGTATCATATGGTAATGGTACTTGAAATGTTCATGCATTTTGTTTAAGTGGACAAACATACTGTTAATCGTCTTGGACTGCTTTTCACGAAAAATTAAATAAAGAATTATCTAATAGTGTGAAAACAGTTTGATTGTGCTGATATGATCTTCTTACCAAGGATTCTCACCAAAATAGAGTGTTTATTGCTTTTGTTATTTACTTGCTTTCAGAAAATACAAAAATCCAAAAATAGTGTCTTTTTCTGTTTAAAATTCTTAACGTACGGAAAACTGTTATTCTTGGAGGAATTGTTACTGATAAGGGGAGACGGTGTTGGAAAGTGAGTTCAAAATTTTAAATCATGCGGGTTATAGGGTGTGTGATTAAAAAGTTTTGCGTGTTGGTGATAAATTGAAAATGCTTAATCTGTGATATAATCTCTTGAATAATAATAATTTATTTAACTGTGTTGAAAAATTCTTATGGTTTCTCGAGATGTTTGTTTTATAGTACACAGATTGAAGTTGTATGTTGCTGAGAAGTTAAAGTGTTGAGTTGCTGTGAAGATGAGAGTTTGATTGGATGCATGGTAGAACCTCCTTTTTACATTGCAAACAAGTTGAAGAGTTTGAAGATTTCTATACATATGCTGAACTGGAGTTTACTCAAACGCTAAAGTTTTTGAAGATTTGGTGATTGGATGCATCAGCTTAGGGGGAGTCTGTTGCTGACAGAAGCTATTGAAGCTGAAGCTATCCAAAGACCAAAGACAGTGCAAGATTACATGAAGATTGCAAGATGACTGAAGACAAAGTTATTTTATGAAGCTATTGTCAAGGGGGAGTTTGTTGGTGCATATTTGTGACAACAGCTTAGATTTGGTCTTTGGATATCTTGTAATTAGTTAAACGATAAATGGTTAGCGGGTTTATCTTTGTAATAGTTAGTTGTAATGTTTGGGCTAACAAATCCCACATGTCACACCCCAACCGATGGCGGAATCATCGGGGCGCGGCACTAGGCGAATCAGATTGCTCAAGAGAATCCATAACAACTATATTGCGATAATATTTAATACATTCGTTATCCCATACTAACAAATAATACAATCACATAAGTTATCACAGATTTATTGTCCTCTCGAACAATGCAAATCCGACAACCTAGATTTTAGTTGAGTTTCTAGACTTCCTAGCTTGATTTGATATAGTCTGCGATCTAACCTGCAACATACGTTAAAATATTTGTCAATACACAAGTATTGGCGAGTATACAGGTTTGATAAGTAGCATAATAGATAAAAGTGTAGCGAATTTCTATATGCATAAACGTAATACACAACATATATACTCACAAAACTGATACTACCAACTAAGTCCTCGATGCTCGAATGTACGATGGCATAACTAGACCCCGTCGGGCGCAATAGTACTATACTAGTCGTGGTGGGACGTCGCGAGTATAATCCTTAGCACATATGCAACTAGCATCACGTATATCTACGCATAACAGTTATTCGCAAGTGATAATTCGATTGATTGAATAGTTCGTTTGATGAGTTCGATTTGTTAGAAACGTATGTTACACCCAAAATTCGATTAAAAAGGGGTCAAGTATACTCACAATGCGTATTTAGCGAGGATACAACTTGATTGAGTCGGTTGCGAGTACATCTGTATTGATCCTTGAAGAGTAGAGTAAACGAGGTACGGTTAAGCGAGATTAGTCTTGAAAAGTTACTCATTAGGTCGAATGGTTCTCATCCGTGCGGATTGACATGTTATCCGTCCGGATGACAAGTCATCCGTCCGGATGACAAGTCATCCGTCCGGATGACAAGTCATCCGTCCGGATGACAAGTCATCCGTCCGGATGACAAGTCATCCGTCCGGATAACAGGTAATCCGTGCGGATGATGGTTGATCCGTGCGGACAATGTGTCATCCGTGCGTATAAGGGTTGATCCGTGCGGATAATGTGTCGTCCGTGCGTATAATGGTTGATCAGTGCGGATAATGTGTCCTCCGTGCGGATAATGGTGGTTCGTGCGGACAGATGTAGTTCGTGCGGATCAACATGTTATCCGTGCTGATTGCTATGTCTTCCGTCCGGATGACATGTATCCGTTCGGATGACATGTATCCATGCGGATTACATGTGATCCATGCGGACAATACGCCTGATTCGCATTTTAATTACTGTTTCAGAGTGTTTATCGAAAGGAAAACGTGTAAAGTCACCGGGACAGTGTAATCTCGCCCTAACACTTGAAGTTCCGTCAATTCCGACCTGTTCTAACGGCCGGGAATCACCCCGTTCCATCAGATCTGGCCGTTCGTGATGGTTCTTCATGGTTAACTCGAAATTGCATAGATTTAGGTGAGATTTGTCATTAAATCATGTGGAAATCACCCGGATCTGAGTCGTTTATAGAGAAATGAGACCCCAACTTGAAGTTCATAAGAACTCTTGGTGACATCACCTCAAAATGCCTCAAATCCACAGATTTCACGGTTAGAATTTGAGTTTTAAAAGATAGAACGATGTAGAATTTAGTGTAGATTGTAGAAGTACAGGTTTTAGGTTGAAATCTTACCGGAATCGCGAGGAAATCGAGAGAAAAGGGTCTTGGAGCGTGTTTGGTCGCGTAGGAGCTGTCACATCACTGTTCAAGTGATGTGACATGGTATTTATAGGCCACAGAGGAGAAGAAGGGAGTTCTGGCCCGGATTGCCCATCCGTCCGGATTGCCCATCCGTGCGGATGGCCCATCCGTGCGGATGGCCCATCCGTCCGGATGGCTATCCTGACGCGTTGGACTTCTACGTTTTGATCGTTTTGATAGTTTTCGAAGTGCGTACCTTACAAAATTAATTTATATTATCATTATATTTTTAATATTATATATATATATATATATCACTAGGGGTCGTATTTACGTATCCATAATCCAAAGTCTCGATAATTAGCAATCGGTTTCCGATTCGAGTATGCGATTATAAACGACGTTTCACGGCCATCAAGGAGGGTAGTATAGGTCCTCTCTCGACGTCATCGTGAACGTTATTGCGAGTTGTGCCACAATAACTGACGGGGTACCATTCACTCATTCTGTCATCATCGTCATGACGACTGGAGTTGTAGCACTCACCCGAGAGTCCTTGTTAGCGTTAATTGTTTACGTTCGATACATCACGGCCACTGAGGAGGGTAGAATAGGTCCTCACTCAATGCCTCCGTGAGTGTTGGTGTGATAATAGTGTAGTATAGTGATATTGTATTTCGAAAATATGCGATCATCCTTCGAATATCGATATATATACGATATGGTTACATTATGATCCGAATCTCTGGTGCTAGGCGTAACGAGTACAACGAGTAGTAACAACGCACAAAAGTGCGGGTTGTTACACCACACAATTGGGTGTATGGGGGCGAATTGGGCTTAGACAAATTCGCAGCCCATAAGGTTTTATCCTAGCCCAAGTAGCAAACCTTGTGTTATATAAACAAGGTTATGCTTTAGGGTTTAGGTTGATCAGCCAAAAACAGAGTTTGAGAGAGAATTCGTGAGAGATACTGGTCTTGGACGAATTTGTGGGTAGTGTTAGGGATCTTGATTGATTGTAATCAGTTTGATAGATAATCAATAAAGATCCGGTTTGATTGTGAATTCTGTTATTCTACTTGTTTCTGTGATATTCTGATCAAGAGGATTCCGCACTCTTGATTGGATTGACAATTCTGTGAAGATCCATACGAATAGGGGACCTACATAACGATTTCGAACTCTATATTCTATTATCAAACTTGTTTGCTCACCTTTACACTATGTGTATTGACTTTTATTTTAATGTATGTGACAGGTTCTTAGGATGCTTATCTGCTAGGAAATCGAGGCTAGAATAAGGCTCAAGAGGCCAACAAATAGTTGTCTGTACAAATGAAATCAAGAGTCTCTAGAAGCAGATAAACAATTGGGCCTATTGAAAAATCTGAGTTGTCGGAATAGAACCATTTGCCTAGATTTTGTATGTAATAATTTGTTTACCTTTTGAGACATGGTATGGGACATGTTATTTTAAATTGATTGGTAATGATAATTGTTATGGAAACTTCTGGACAATCTGTTTCGCTCAGTGCCATGCCCCGATGTTTCCGCCATCGGTTGGGGTGTGACAGATTGGTATCAGAGTCATAACTATAGGGAATTAAGCAAGACTCGACCTAGTCCGGGTCGAAGTCTTAGAGACCTAGACTATAGTTAGGAACCAACAGACCGACTTGTGCATATCCAGTAGGGGTCATGTACAAGCCTACTTTTCGCTATTCTCGCCTATACTACACTATCACTGCACTCGAATTTTCAATTTTGAATAAGCGATTAAGTCAAGAATAGGTGTGAAAACCGCAAACTCTTGACTAAAACTCACTTGATCAACACGCATTTTATTAATCAACGGGGAGAATTATGCCAAATCAGGAATGAAATCCATATTTTGATGAATAATCTCCTCTATTTTATTAAAAATAGGAATGAATTTGTTAAGCCAGAGGTGAAACCCTAACCTTGATGACTTGTTCCGACCTTTACTTGGTTTTACAAAACTCTCACCAAAGTCTTGACGGACTCCAACGACCTGAAATCACGATATGACTAACGGGAAGCGTGCCAAATGCCCAAGAATCGAGGCAAGAACACGAGTCCTGAAGGTTGAAGAGTGTACAACAAGTCCTTGAGAATATTCAAATCACTTTGGATAGTCAAAGTCTAATAGCCGCAGACGATCTATTTCTCGATTTTTATGTGTTTCAATTCTGAGCCAGCAACTGTTGACTCTGATGATTTGTCAATTTTATGTGTATGTATGTGCATTTACCTGTTTATGTTTATTTGTCAGCGTTTTGAGGTACTACTGGTTTCGATCTAACGCCTTTCTGCTTCCGCGAATCACACAACACACTACACGACTGCTGACAAATCGCTAAATTATGGACACGCTTATACGATGCTACTCGATGTGTAAAACGCGATCGCTATATTCGAATCATCGCGGACTTTGAAGGATAGGTTTATGTATTCTGACTGCATCTGGTGATCAAATGCGTATGTGCCTATGTGCTTCTGTGCTCTACGTGCTTATGTGCTTATGTGTGACAACTCGAAATTTAGAACCTTTCGTTGTATGCGTAAACGTGTGAATGGTTAACTTATGTGATAATGACAAACGAACCTCTTATACGACTATGTGATTTTTATGTGTTATGTTATGCCTATGTGTATGTATGCGAGTATGTCTCTGAACCGAAACAACAAGAACCCGACTCGAGACCATGTGGTCTCGAGTGAACTAGTATAACACATGGGCCGGATGGGCCTTACACCCCATTCAACCCAACCGAGAGCCCATTAGGGTGTGTCACTTGGGGCGGGTATTTAAACTAGATAGATAGCCATGTTGTCATTTTGGACAACACTCATACTCCTCCAACACACTCCCCACTCTCTCACACTAGAACCCTAAACCACAACATTGTTCCCCTCCATCTCGGATCCAAACCGGAGACACTAGGACTAGCGGATCGGCTCTCACACACACACACTCGGAAGCTTCGCACACTCCTCATCAACCGGTTAGTAATTCTAGTGCAAACACATGTATTTTTTTCATGATTTAAGAATGATGTGTGCTTGATGTTTGAATGCTTGTTGGTTAGTGTTCATGATACTTGTTGGTTAATGATTCTTGTTATATTTCGGATGTTGATGATGATACATGATGGAGATTATGTGATAGTATGTTATTTGTTAAGTTTATGCATGATAATGGTTAATAAGGTAGCATACTTGATTTCGGATATGTAGCATAAGGAACCCATGATGTTTTGTGTTTAAATGTAGTCTAAAACACTAGTTGTTGATGTTCATATAAATCGGATTGTGTACTCTTGTGTTAAGAACCGAAAGCTTGCTATTAGGGTGATTTGTTGATTGTTGTTCATGATTATATGTTGTGATTAAGGATAAAAACCCGGAAACAAGATGAACAAGTTTGAATAGGCAATATGAACTACTTGAATATTTGATGAATGTATGAAGAACTTGATGAACATCATAAGAGCATGGTTGAATATTTGAATTCTGATTTGTTTGATCCATTTTAGGAAATTTCTAGACAAATAAACATGTTTAAGGAATTTGGTTGGTTAGTACAAACTGTTACATGAAATCAGAATAGTACACTGTTCCGAATCAGTAGATGTCCACTCGAAACCAGCAGTTGCGACTCGAAACCAAGCACAACGAGTCGAAACCTCCCGGTTGCGACACAGATTGCGAGTCGCAAACACCCGGTTGCGACTCGAAACCACACCGGATCAGCACACCAAACCTTGTGACTCGAAACCACCGTTGCGAGTCCGGTTGCGACTCGTAACCAAAACAGCATGGACCGAAACCAGGGTTGCGACTCCGGTTGCGAGTCGCAAACGCCTAGTTGCGACTCGGGATCATATGCGGGTGCGCACTGTTGGACTTGTGTAATTATGGGCCTATTTGATTGGGCCGGACTCTTGGGCCTAGTATACAGACCTGATATATTACTGTTGAATGTGAATGTCGATGAACTGCCATGATTAAACGTGTATGCCATACGTGCACTACTTGAATACGAACCTGATTGTATGATACAACTATGATAGGACGTGAGTAACCTCAACGTTGCTTGCTTGACTTTTCTATGTTTTCTACCGAGCAAACCAAGGTGAGTTCACACCCTCTACAAAGCATGGGATTCCCAGGGGTCGGGAATTGGGGTTAAGGAACTGGGTTCCTCGTCCTCCTTGGGTAGGACAGCAAAGGTTCAGGAATGTAATTCCTCGTCCTCACGGACAGATATCTCGTACTAGACCAAAACTCTATCATGAAGTCCCTCATTTTTATATCGACTTAATCGCCGGGCCAATGGCGAGCGGGTCATTAGTTAGATAGCGCTATTTAGGTCTGACAAACCTCACACCGTGCCGCAGAGGACGGGCGTGAACTAATGGATCTGGGGCACGTCAATGATGATAGACATTGACAGTTTCAGGGCACATAAACATGACTACAGTCAGCAGTCGATATGGTAACGAGTCTAGTGTATACATGGGGTAGCCCCCACGGCCGAAATGCCAGATAACTAACACGGGGTAGCCCCCACGGCAGGATTGCCAGAGTAACCGGGAATGAATAAGTCACGTTTTTTAACTATGGGGTAACCCCCACGGCAGGATGCCAGCTAAAGGAAACTGTTTTCGAAACAACTTAAAACGAACACCCAACCGTGAACTCACTCAACTTGTTGTTGACTCGTTACTACATGCTTTGCAGGTCCCTAGGTTCTTAAGCTGGAGCTTGCATGGGGGAGGATCGTTGTGGGACATGGACGACTGTGTGCCATGTTAAACTATGAAACAATTAAACTTATGTTTTGATTTAAGACTTATGCTTCCGCTTGCAACTTGAACTATGTTTTGTTTGAACACCAATTATATTGGTTGAACTTTTATAACTACTTATATGCTTGTTCAATATGATTGGTGGCTGGATCCTGGTCAGTCACGCCTCCAAGCGGTAGTACTCCGCGGGTGGATTTTGGGGGTGTGACAGATTGGTATCAGAGCCATTGGTTATAGAGAACTTGGTTTTAATAAAGGGGAAAACGTTTTGTTAAAACCAGACTATAACCTGTACAGTGCTCAACGGTCCACAACGATGCTTCACTCCACATGCAAGGCTCGACATTCTAGGTGATATGATCTGTGTATATATTGCCTACTTGTTAGTTACATAGTACACTGCTTATGATATGCTTGGTTAGAATAACTACTGTTGCTTGAACACGTGCGTGCTTGCTCAATTTTATCGTCGTACTTTCGCGAACCCCTCTCACTCACGTTCTTCTTGATGTGAAGATCATGTCTGGACGCGTTAACATGACACAAGCCCAGTTGACGGCTCTGATCAACGAACGAGTTGCCGCAGCACTTGCAGCTGCACACGCAGGAGGTATATCCTGCAGTCCGAACTCACTCTAGGATCTTTAGGATCCTACTCTCGTGAACCAACCTTTGTGTTAAACTCTGTCTTTTCTTTCACCACGATAGGTCAGCATGTTCAGCCGCCCGTGTGCACTTTCAAGACTTTCATGGACTGCCGACCAACTACTTTTAGCGGCACTGAAGGAGCAGTAGGTCTCCTACACTGGTTTGAGAAACTAGAATCGGTCTTCGAAATGTGCGAATGCCCTGAGGCGCGCAGGGTGAAGTATGCTACTGGTACTCTCGAGGGTTTAGCCCTCACATGGTGGAACGCTCAAGTTCAGATGCTAGGGTTGGTTGCTGCCAACGCCACCCCATGGGAAACTTTTAAGGAAATGATCAAAGAGGAATACTGCAGTCGCGATGAGATTCACAAACTCGAGGTGGAGTTCTTCAACCTTAAGATGACGGGGTCCGAAATTGAAGCTTATGTGGAAAGGTCAAACGAACTGGCAATTCTGTGCCCTACTATGGTGGATCCTCCCATCAAACGCATCGAACTGTTTCTTCAGGGCTTAGTGCCGGAAATCCAAAGTCATGTGACTTCAGCGAACCTCGCCACCTACCAGCAGACAGTCCAGTTGGCTCACCGTCTCACGGATCAGGCGGTGGAGCAGAACAAGTTACCAAAACGCATTGGCGCTGCAACTACTACTGGTACCTCTAGTGACAACAAACGGAAATGGGATGGAACATCAAGTAAGGGTTCGACTTCTGTTCAGTCCCAGTCTCAGCAGAGAAAGACTGAGGACTACAAGAGCCCTAATCAGCAATCGTCTGGTGGCGGATACAAAGGAAATCATCCCAAATGCAATCGCTGCAGCCTGCACCACAGCGGACCATGCACCAGAGGCAACTGTCATCGGTGCAACAAGCCTGGTCACGCTGCAAAGGATTGCAGGAGCTTATACCCCGCCAATCAGAATCGTCAGCAAGCTCAACAGAACCCGCGCCAGCAACAGCAACAGGGTGATAACAAAGGGTGCTTTCAGTGTGGAGCTGAGGGCCACTTCAAGAGAGATTGTCCCCAACTGAACAGGAACCAGAACAACAACAACAACAATAACAACAATCAGGGGAATGGTAACAATGGGAACAACAACAACAATGGCGCCAGGGGGCGGATGTTTGTGATTGGCCAAGGTGAAGCAAGGAACGACCCCAATGTTGTGGCGGGTAGGTTCCTTCTCGACGACTTTTATGTTTCAGTTTTATTTGATTCGGGTGCCGATACTAGCTACATGTCACTAGAAGTTAGTCGAATGCTTAAGCGTATTCCAACACTTTTGAACAACAAGCACACAGTAGAGCTAGCGAATGGTAAGAGTTTAGAAGCCACACACGTAGTCAAGGGTTGTAAACTTATTCTCGCTGACCAGACCTTCTCTATCGACCTCATTCCTATCGTTTTGGGTAGTTTCGACGTTGTCATTGGGATGGATTGGTTATCCCAACACCGCGCAGAGATTCTTTGCAACGAGAAAGTTGTCCGTATTCCAGGTCCCGGTGGCGAACCTATTATGATTCATGGCGACAAAAGGAGTGCTGTTGAGAACGTCATTTCTCTCCTTAAGGCCCAAAAGTACTTGCGAAAGGGTCACACTGCCATTTTGGCTCACGTTACTGACACCTCAGAAAAAGAGAAGAAGATAGAAGATTTTCCAGTTGTACGCGATTATCCAGAGGTATTTCCTGAGGAATTACCTGGTCTTCCGCCTCATCGCCAAGTCGAGTTTCAGATCGAACTAGCTCCTGGAGCTGCGCCTATAGCTCGTGCACCTTATCGTTTAGCCCCATCAGAGTTGAAGGAACTCTCCACGCAACTACAAGAGCTCCTGGATAAGGGTTTTATTCGTCCTAGCTCATCGCCCTGGGGAGCTCCAGTACTATTTGTAAAGAAGAAAGACGGTACTTTCAGAATGTGCATCGACTACCGAGAACTCAACAAAGTGACGGTGAAGAATCGTTATCCTCTACCGCGTATCGACGACTTGTTCGACCAATTGCAAGGGTCGAGCTACTATTCGAAGATTGATTTGAGATCGGGTTATCACCAGCTGAGAGTCCGGGAAGAGGACGTCTCCAAAACAGCTTTCAGAACTCGATACGGGCACTATGAGTTTTTGGTCATGCCTTTTGGAATGACAAACGCACCTGCGGTTTTCATGGACTTGATGAACCGAGTGTGCAAGCCTTACCTGGACAAGTTCTTTATAGTCTTCATCGACGACATCCTGATCTACTCCAAGAGCCGGGAGGAACACGAGCAGCATCTGCGACTTATTTTGGAACTCCTTCGAACAGAACAGCTTTATGCAAAGTTCTCGAAATGCGACTTCTGGCTTCGAGAAGTCCATTTCCTAGGCCACGTGGTAAACGAGGATGGGATTCACGTTGATCCATCCAAGGTAGACTCGATAAAGAACTGGCCTGCACCTCGTACGCCAAAGGAAATTCGCCAATTCTTGGGTTTGGCGGGATACTACCGGAGGTTCATAAAGGATTTTTCTAAGATTGTACAGCCTCTCACCTCACTAACGCAGAAGGGCGTTATCTATCACTGGGGAAACGCACAGGAGTTGGCATTTCAGCACCTAAAGGATAGACTTTGTAGCGCACCTATCCTTTCCTTGCCGGAAGGCACAGACGATTTTGTGGTTTACTGCGACGCATCAATTCAGGGTCTTGGTTGCGTGTTGATGCAACGAGACAAAGTTATAGCCTACGCCTCACGCCAACTCAAGGTTCATGAAAAGAACTACACGACGCACGACCTAGAGCTGGGAGCTGTTGTTTTTGCACTTAAGTTATGGCGGCATTACCTGTATGGTACCAAGTGCGCCATCTACACCGACCACAGGAGCCTCGAGCACATCTTCAAGCAGAAAGAACTGAATATGCGACAACGACGATGGGTCGAGCTACTGAATGACTACGAGTGCTCAATCAGGTATCACCCGGGCAAGGCCAATGTTGTGGCCGACGCCCTCAGTCGGAAGGACGCTGCACCTAAGCGCGTACGAGCTTTACAACTCACGATCCACTCTAGTCTCCCTTCCCAGATACGAGCAGCTCAGATAGAAGCGCTGAAACCAGAAAACGTCAGGGCCGAAGCCCTACGCGGATCGAGGCAACGCTTAGAACAGAAGGAAGACGGTGCTTATTACGTAACGGGACGCGTTTGGGTCCCACTCTATGGCAACCTACGAGAGCTTGTGATGGATGAAGCACACAAGTCTCGCTACTCGGTACATCCTGGATCGGATAAAATGTACCACGACATCAAGACTACGTACTGGTGGCCTAGCATGAAGGCCCACATAGCAACCTACGTCAGCAAGTGTTTGACTTGTGCGAGAGTCAAGTCGGAATACCAGAAACCATCAGGCCTACTCCAACAGCCAGAAATACCTCAATGGAAATGGGAGCAAATTTCCATGGATTTTGTTACTGGCCTACCTAGATCCCAGCGCGAGAACGATACCATTTGGGTGATCGTGGATCGACTCACAAAATCTGCACACTTCCTGGCTATCAAGGAAACGGATAAGTTCTCCACTCTCGCGGAAATTTACCTCAAGGAAGTTGTTTCGAGGCACGGGGTGCCCACCTCCATTATCTCAGATCGAGATGCACGGTTTACTTCAGAGCTGTGGCAAGCAATGCACAAATCATTTGGCTCACGACTAGACATGAGCACAGCGTACCATCCTCAGACGGACGGGCAGTCCGAGCGCACCATTCAAACCTTAGAAGACATGCTTCGTGCATGTGTGATCGACTTTGGCAACCGTTGGGAAAAGCATCTGCCACTTGTGGAATTCTCGTATAATAACAGCTACCACACCAGCATTGGAACTGCTCCGTTTGAGGCATTGTACGGACGTAAATGCCGGTCTCCCCTTTGCTGGGCAGAGGTGGGAGAAAGTCAGATCACTGGTCCAGAATATGTGGTAGATACAACCGAGCAGATCGCTCAGATACGAAAACGCATGACGGCCGCTCGCGAACGCCAGAAAGTTTACGCCGACATGGGCAGGAAACCACTTGAGCTCCAGGTTGGGGAGCGGGTACTACTCAAAGTTTCACCCTGGAAGGGTGTGGTTCGTTTTGGTAAACGCGGCAAGCTAAACCCACGATACGTTGGACCTTTCGAGGTCATTGAGAAAATAGGCAGGGTGGCCTACAGACTAAACTTACCAGCAGAACTCGGTGCAGATCGACGAGCAGTTACGATTCGTCGAGGAACCAGTCGAAATCACGGACCGGGATGTTAAGGTCCTCAAGAGCACTAGAATACCTCTCGTTCGAGTTCGTTGGAACTCACGTCGCGGCCCAGAGTTCACCTGGGAGCGCGAAGATCAGATGAAACAAAAGTATCCCCAACTGTTCGCAAACAGTACACCCACTACTGAGGCCGAAGCTACGGAATTTCGGGACGAAATTCCAGATCAACGGGGGGTGGATGTGACACCCCAGGAAAACCAGGAAAACCAAACAACTTAACTAGCTTCCTCAGTGAGTGCCTACCAAATTTCGGGACGAAATTTCTTTCAACTTGGGGATGATGTGACAACTCGAAATTTAGAACCTTTCGTTGTATGCGTAAACGTGTGAATGGTTAACTTATGTGATAATGACAAACGAACCTCTTATACGACTATGTGATTTTTATGTGTTATGTTATGCCTATGTGTATGTATGCGAGTATGTCTCTGAACCGAAACAACAAGAACCCGACTCGAGACCATGTGGTCTCGAGTGAACTAGTATAACACATGGGCCGGATGGGCCTTACACCCCATTCAACCCAACCGAGAGCCCATTAGGGTGTGTCACTTGGGGCGGGTATTTAAACTAGATAGATAGCCATGTTGTCATTTTGGACAACACTCATACTCCTCCAACACACTCCCCACTCTCTCACACTAGAACCCTAAACCACAACATTGTTCCCCTCCATCTCGGATCCAAACCGGAGACACTAGGACTAGCGGATCGGCTCTCACACACACACACTCGGAAGCTTCGCACACTCCTCATCAACCGGTTAGTAATTCTAGTGCAAACACATGTATTTTTTTCATGATTTAAGAATGATGTGTGCTTGATGTTTGAATGCTTGTTGGTTAGTGTTCATGATACTTGTTGGTTAATGATTCTTGTTATATTTCGGATGTTGATGATGATACATGATGGAGATTATGTGATAGTATGTTATTTGTTAAGTTTATGCATGATAATGGTTAATAAGGTAGCATACTTGATTTCGGATATGTAGCATAAGGAACCCATGATGTTTTGTGTTTAAATGTAGTCTAAAACACTAGTTGTTGATGTTCATATAAATCGGATTGTGTGCTCTTGTGTTAAGAACCGAAAGCTTGCTATTAGGGTGATTTGTTGATTGTTGTTCATGATTATATGTTGTGATTAAGGATAAAAACCCGGAAACAAGATGAACAAGTTTGAATAGGCAATATGAACTACTTGAATATTTGATGAATGTATGAAGAACTTGATGAACATCATAAGAGCATGGTTGAATATTTGAATTCTGATTTGTTTGATCCATTTTAGGAAATTTCTAGACAAATAAACATGTTTAAGGAATTTGGTTGGTTAGTACAAACTGTTACATGAAATCAGAATAGTACACTGTTCCGAATCAGTAGATGTCCACTCGAAACCAGCAGTTGCGACTCGAAACCAAGCACAACGAGTCGAAACCTCCCGGTTGCGACACAGATTGCGAGTCGCAAACACCCGGTTGCGACTCGAAACCACACCGGATCAGCACACCAAACCTTGTGACTCGAAACCACCGTTGCGAGTCCGGTTGCGACTCGTAACCAAAACAGCATGGACCGAAACCAGGGTTGCGACTCCGGTTGCGAGTCGCAAACGCCTAGTTGCGACTCGGGATCATATGCGGGTGCGCACTGTTGGACTTGTGTAATTATGGGCCTATTTGATTGGGCCGGACTCTTGGGCCTAGTATACAGACCTGATATATTACTGTTGAATGTGAATGTCGATGAACTGCCATGATTAAACGTGTATGCCATACGTGCACTACTTGAATACGAACCTGATTGTATGATACAACTATGATAGGACGTGAGTAACCTCAACGTTGCTTGCTTGACTTTTCTGTGTTTTCTACCGAGCAAACCAAGGTGAGTTCACACCCTCTACAAAGCATGGGATTCCCAGGGGTCGGGAATTGGGGTTAAGGAACTGGGTTCCTCGTCCTCCTTGGGTAGGACAGCAAAGGTTCAGGAATGTAATTCCTCGTCCTCACGGACAGATATCTCGTACTAGACCAAAACTCTATCATGAAGTCCCTCATTTTTATATCGACTTAATCGCCGGGCCAATGGCGAGCGGGTCATTAGTTAGATAGCGCTATTTAGGTCTGACAAACCTCACACCGTGCCGCAGAGGACGGGCGTGAACTAATGGATCTGGGGCACGTCAATGATGATAGACATTGACAGTTTCAGGGCACATAAACATGACTACAGTCAGCAGTCGATATGGTAACGAGTCTAGTGTATACATGGGGTAGCCCCCACGGCCGAAATGCCAGATAACTAACACGGGGTAGCCCCCACGGCAGGATTGCTAGAGTAACCGGGAATGAATAAGTCACGTTTTTTAACTATGGGGTAACCCCCACGGCAGGATGCCAGCTAAAGGAAACTGTTTTCGAAACAACTTAAAACGAACACCCAACCGTGAACTCACTCAACTTGTTGTTGACTCGTTACTACATGCTTTGCAGGTCCCTAGGTTCTTAAGCTGGAGCTTGCATGGGGGAGGATCGTTGTGGGACATGGACGACTGTGTGCCATGTTAAACTATGAAACAATTAAACTTATGTTTTGATTTAAGACTTATGCTTCCGCTTGCAACTTGAACTATGTTTTGTTTGAACACCAATTATATTGGTTGAACTTTTATAACTACTTATATGCTTGTTCAATATGATTGGTGGCTGGATCCTGGTCAGTCACGCCTCCAAGCGGTAGTACTCCGCGGGTGGATTTTGGGGGTGTGACATAATGCTTACGTGATTACGTGCTTCTGTGATTATGTGAATCTGTGATTATGCGCCTATGTGTTTTAAGATGCATGTTACATTGCGACCCTAAGCTTTAGTAAGTGTTGGACGTGTGAGGTGAGATTCAACTATGATGTGTCTGAGACCTATGACGATGTCTGTTGCAGACAATGTCAACTGGACCATCATCAGTATCCCGCCACCCACCACTTTCATGCCAAGAAAAGAGAGACAAACGTCTTGCTGCTATCATCGTTAAACAATTAGCAAACGCTGTGAGTGATGTCGACGAGAACGTCAGCAAATCATCTGAGGAGACGAAAACCGGAGCTCCTAAAGCTACCCCCAAAGCTGCCTTCAGTTTCAAGCAGTTCAAGGCTTATGGGCCAAAGGAATTCACTGGCGAGGAAGGCCTTACAGCGTTGTTCCAATGGTTTGATTCCATTGAGGTCACTCTGCGACAGAGCGGTTGCCCTGACGATCTCCGCACTCTAAATGCTTCTGGCGTCTTCCAGTCCCGCGCACTAGACTGGTGGACGGCCGAAAGAAACAAACGAGGGAACGATGCAGCTTACGGTCTATCGTGGGACGAGCTCAAGGAGGTCATGCTGGAAGAATTCTGCCCTCCTCATGAACGCCAGAAGATAGAAGATGAATTCTGGCACATAAAGCAGAGGGATGGCGAAAATGCTGCTCTAACTGCTCGATTCAAGCAGCTCAGTATCATCTGCCCTGATCAAGTGAAGACTTCTGACATGGCAATCACGAAGTATATCCGAGCCCTGCCTGACTGTGTTGCAGATTTCGTGCAAGCGGCTAAGACTAAGTCGATCGAAGAGACCTACTTACTGGCCGCTGAAATCAACGAAAAGTGGGTCAAGGCTGGTGTCTGGGATAAAGCTTCGAAGTACCTGCATCAAGCTACCACCGCCGCTCCAACTGCCGAAACCGCCGCCGCTCAATCATTAAAGTCCTCACGCCGCAAGAAGAAGAAGAACAACAACGGCAGCTCCAGCAACAAGAATTGTGTTGTCACTACCACTGCTGCTCCTCTCCAGGCCGTACCGGCCCAACATCAGTTTCATCATCGACCAGCATCAGCTACTTATGCACCACCAGCAAAGCGTGCATACACAGGCCCCCACCCGGCTTACCCAATTTGTTCTTATCATCACCCGGTGGGTCTCGCCTGTCGTTTCTGCGCTCACTGCAATATATACGGCCACTTCACCGCTAATTGTCGTACTGGTCCCCGTCAAGCCCCAGCTCAAGCCACCGCTCATCAAGCTCTGCTCCCAGCCCCGCAAGGCCAACAAGAAGCCCAGGCACCCGCGATCAACGCCCGAGTCTGCTTCGCATGTGGTGATCCCAACCACTTTGCGAACATGTGCCCGAACAGGGTTGTGAAACAAGTGCCCCAGCAGCAGCAGCAACAACAACAACAACAGCCTCAGCAGTAGCAATAAGCCGCACGCGCCAGAACTTTCAACATCAATGTGTGCCAAGCCCAGGCTGACAACAATGTGGTCAATGGTACGTTCCTTGTGAATGGTATTTATGCTTCATGTTTGTTTGATACTGGAGCCGATAATTGCATTGTGTCGTTCGAATTCGAGAAACTACGTAGTCGTAAACGCTCCCATCTCCCCTCGACGTTCGATGTTGAAGTCGCCACTGGAAGAACTGTCGCCGTTAATTCTGTTCTTCGTGATTGTACTCTTGAGCTCAACAATCACATCTTCCCAATCGAACTTATTCCGATGCAACTCGGAAGTTTTGATGTCATAGTAGGCATGGACTTTCTTCGCGAAAACCATGCTGAAGTTGTGTGCTTTGACAAGATGATTCGATTCTCGCTCGCGAGTGGTGATCTATTGTGCGTCTATGGTGAAACTACTTCGAAGGGTCTCAAACTCATGTCATATGTTGAAGCTAGCAAGTATCTCCGCAAGGAATACAGAGCTTTCTTGGCTAACATTGTAGTAGCGGAGAAGGAAAAGAAAGAGAAGGGGGTAAACCAGGTACCTGTTGTTCGTGAATTTCCTAATGTATCCCCTGACGACCTTCAAGGGTTACCACCACGTCGTGATATCGACTTTCGTATTGACCTCATTCCCGGAGCCAATCCTGTTGTTAAAGCTCCTTACCGACTCGCGCCGTCCAAAATGCGTGAACTCTCAAACCAACTCCAGGAATTACTTGAAAAAGGCTTCATTGTGAAAGAACCTTTGAACGTGTGAAAGAATGTCTTGACACGTGTCATAACCTTTGAACGTGTGAAAGAATGTTCTTGAAGGACTAAAGTTGACAAACAATGAAACTATGTAAATATAAGGGTTCAAAGTGTCAACAATGAATAAATATACTTTACAATAACCCTACATGATGTTTATAACCTTAAACGAATGGATCATGGATCATACGGAGCGAATTGTGAAAGAAAGTGAGAGATTACAAACTACAGGGGTTAAATGTGTCAACATGTTAAAGATATACCTCTGAGTGACCTTTAAGCAAACCCGAAGCCTTGTAACGATTAATTATGCTCACTAGAATGCACCATAAAAATTTCACCAAGTTTCGTTATCGTATGAGAAAGTTATGATAAAATTCGTGTGTGAGGGTTAGAATCGTCAACATAGAAAATTAGGGCTTTTCGGGTGATCACAAAGTTACCCGAGGACTTGACAAAGTGGGTATAAGTATTAAAGCCCCCATATGTCAAATATAAAGCCTCTTATTGCAAGAAACAACCCGAAAACGACCTTTCGGGGGACCAAGGACCAAAACGCAATAACGAAAAACATGTTAACCTGATCAGATGGGCCACGCGGCCCGCCTCATATATGTAAAAATCCAAAGCGGGCTGCCTGAGACCTGCAGACGCGAAATATAACAGCCAGCTGCCTGTTGCTGTCATAACCGACTTAAAACACCAGATTTCGATTCTATGGGCTTGTCTATACTGGTATATAGCTTATAGTGGACACATGCATACATCTTGGATCATCCTAGACCCATTTGTCATCAAATTAGAAAGATCAAAGTTCTTATAAAAGTCACAAGTTACAACATCCAAACATATTTCAACTTCTGGACATTTTGAGGAGCTCAAGAACTGATACAAGACTTCCCAATCATCCATTAGACGTATGTAAGTGCTCTTGACCCTTCTCGATTGGGTTATGCTTAGTTTATAGCCTAGAAGTCAAACCGTCGTAATTATGGTTTGACTTAGCGATAAATCACAAACGGACCAGAGTTTTGTCGAAACGAAAGATGTTACAATTTGGTAATTATATGAGCAATTAACCCTTAAAAGGGCACTCTTTGATACCCGTTCTAACTATGTCGTTTGTCGAGTCAAACTTCTTCCGAAAAAGTCAACCGAACCATCAAACATGTAATTAACGATACAGAGGGCGTGTAACCTGTTTTAACATACATATAACCTGAATATAAGTATAATAACATGTCTAAACTTGTTTGGTTCGACAACTTTCTGTTTTGAACCGATTCGGAGCCGAAAGTCGCATAGTTTGACTTTCTGCTTTGACTTCGATTCTGACCCGGTTTAGATAGGTTTAGACATGCCTTAAAGTTCCATTAGGACCTAGTTACATGTTGGTATAACCCTCTGCGTTTATACCACTTGAAACCTCGATTGTCCGAGGTTCCGTTAATTGCCTAAATAATGACCATAATACCCTTATAGCCATAAAACGAGATTTTTAGAAATATGAAAGTACAATAATCTTAGTTACTGATTATTGAACATGTCTGCAAAATTTCACGTCAATCGGAAGTCTAGATTAGGAGTTATGCTTAATGACGTATTTATAAACACTTTTATTAATTAAACGACGTCATTAGCATAAAGCCTATCTAAACCAAATTTTTGACACCAAACCTTTTACCCACTGATGTTAAATAATATTTTAGGATTTTTGAAGATTTTTAATTATTTTTAAACTGATCATAAGTTAGGATTAGTGCCTTGATTCGGTAAATACCGAATATACCCTTTTCGGCCATAAAATGAGTTTTACAAATCCTTTTGATGCCAATCCAATTGCTACTGATTTTAAATATTAAATGGAGTGTTTTGAACCTGTTTAACTGATCAGGAAACTCATAATCCTATTTTAACCCGTACGTCGCTTAAAACGGCTTTATACGCGTATTATACGCATAGTTAGGGTTTAAAACTATTTTGGCATATAAGACTTATAACCAAATGTTATAACCTATTAAAATAAACCATTTTACTGATGTAATCAGACCTGGATCACAGAAGATAAATTAATTCCTTTTATAATCTTTAAAATGACCAAAATACCCCTACGGGACTTAATATGAGATTAAACTCGTTTTGGGCATAACGGAAGGTATCCTACTGATATCACAACATATTTAAGGCATGTTAACTTAGGAAACCTGTTTAGGACTCTTATGGTTACCCGTTACGCTTCATACGCGTTCGGTTCGGTTTATGTAACTAGTTTACATAAATTAGCCGAAACGGGTCAAACCTTATCGGTTTTATCTCAAAGTCCAGAATGTGTATAATATACCCATATTATACAAGTCTCTGAACTTGTCGGGTCTAAATCAGATTCTATTCCGGTCTCCGCCTTATCATGCGTTTGAACCGTATCTTCCTTTTGAAAACTAATCGGTCTAAGTCAAGGCTTAATTCAAAGATCCGTTAGGATTCTAATAGGTTATTAAAAACCTTCGTTCCAGATTTAGGAGCCCAGTAAAAGCTATCTATACTTGCTGATTTGATACGGCTGGGATTGAATTTATATTTAGCTCAGGTAAATACTTTTAACTTATTTTCCCTATACGAGCTTGGGGTACGGTATATAAAATACCGCTTGGTCGGGCATTGAATCTTTAATTGTATGATGATTAAAGTATTGAGATGTTCCGTTTAATTTGTTTTGTTTGCTTAAAGCCTTTGGGGGTTAATGACCGTTGTCCCGGATATCCCTGGCATCATTTTACGAAATGGCCACGACCTTAGCACACAGGTGTAGGCGTACACCTGTCAGTGTCTCATAATTAAAGTGGTGTGTCCATTAATCTTTAACCCGGCTCGATCCGGGCTACTGAACGCATAAGAAACATGTAAATCCTATACAAGTTTATATATTTAAATAAGTAACCCAAGTTATAAAAATATTATTTGTGCCATGTGCATTCAAATCAATCATTTTAGAAACCTTTTCAAATGAGTCGGTTGATTGTATTTACCAGTGTAAACTGACGTATTTTCCCAAAAAAGGCTAAGTGCAGGTACTAATCGGAATTGGCTGGCTACTCCTAGCATCAATAAAGAGTTTCGCAAGCTTAGATGCCTAAAGTCTGTTGAACAGTGTTATTTTATTTTCGATCCGCCTGTGGATCCTTTACTTCCGTTGTAATACTTTGATGTTACACTATTACGGACTGTAATATATTTATCCTTTTGCTTCCGCTGTGCATTTATATATTGTGTTGTTTGACTATGATGTTGCCAACCACGTCACGTTACTCCCCTACCGGGCCCACCGGTAACATGTGGAAATTTGGGGTGTGATTTCCGGTAACACGTGGAAATTTGGGGTGTGACAGGTTGGTATCAGAGCCAACATTGAGTGAATTAAACACTATCTTTTTGTGTTTAATCTCAATGACACATTAGCACATTCCTAGACCTTCTGAGTCTAGACTTAACATAGGAATATTCTAAATCCTTATCTGGAAATTCTGCTTCCAAAAATTTTTATATATTGGATACGTCGCCAAGCGAAGAAGCCGTAATAGGAATCCTCCACACCCGGAGCCTTAATTTGCTGACCTTCGTACAGCGGCTAGGACGAAACATGCAACCAAGGAGAAAGCATTCAGAAATAAAATGAAGAAGAAACTCCTTTTGCTTAAGATCGTTTCCTTAATAGTCCTTCTAAGGACATAATTACCTTTCAGTTCCTTCGAGGACAACATTATTCCTTTCAAGTCCCGTCTAGGGCACATCTGTATTTTTAATTTTATAGTGGAATAATTAACTTTAAATTTTCATTCAAACATTCTTTTTATAAGATCTACCTTTATATAAAATGGCAAAATCTAAAAAGGACGAGACCTAGCCACGCATTATTTTGAGGCAGGGCAAAGATGGTAGTTCCATAATTAGATTCAGATCCATATTTAACACCTCAATTTAGGATTGTTCTGCGTTAAATATTAATAAGAATCTTAAGAGTGAAACCTAGCCTTCGGGTCATTTTAAGGCCGGGCCATGATGGTAAGACCTGTTTAAAAGATTCGAATCCCTGTTAACATCTGTAAATATGTTAACACTCCTGACAGACGTGATTCATTAAAATCACACACGTCATTCTTATTAATGGATTCTTCAAAAGATTCCTAACCCAATGTAATGATCTCTGAATCATGGGTTTAGATCATCACTTGAGATGATCATATTTTGACCATACATGGTAATATAGCGCCTACAGGCCCTGCTCATTTCCATATGAGCCAAAAGACAGTGGTAGCGATGATTCCCTGTCAGATAAAGGTAATGAACTAGGTTCAAACCTTTATGCTTTGATTCTCTGAAATCATAGCTTATAATTTATAAATGTCCTTGTGACTAGGTCTGTTGTGCCAGAATACCTTCATGCCTTGATTCTCTGAAATCATGACTTATAAATTAAACTTGTCTACGCGACTAGGCCATTTGTGCTATTACTAACTTATAAATTAGGATTCATGATAAAAATCCTGAATAAAATAAATATCATTCCTTTCCTGCCAATATAGATATTAAAAGAGAATCTTAAAAAGGTTTGACCTAGCTTGAATGTCAATTGAAGACCTAGCTAAGATGGTAAAATCTGTTTAAAAAGAGATTCAGATCCTTGTTAACACTTGAAAATGTGGTAACACTCTCGACAACCGTGATGCGATAAAATCACACTTGTCATCCTTATAATAGGAAGTTTCTAAATCCCTTATTTAGCGTAAATGATCAATAGGAATCATGGCTGGTAAACGTCGAAAATGATGTACGCATCAAAACATCCATTTGGGATGTATACATACGAGTAAAGATGAATACATGAAAAAGATAGTTTTATTTCATAACTTCTTGTCAAGACAATGAACTATGAAATTTTCCGACCCAAAGGAATCATCGATTATGTTTTAAAATTTCCCTAGTGACAAGGTCTCTGAGCCATCATAAGTCCTTTGGAACAAGCCCTTGTGCTATATATAAAAGATGTCAGTATGACATTGGCAGTCGTGACTTATGTCCCCTGTCTGATAAATATGAAGGATTATATTCCGCTCAAATGCCAAAGATGGTTTATTTAAACTTAGGCAAAACATAATCAAATAAATTAAATTATATCTATTGGCCTATATGGTTTAATTGCGCCATGGCTATTTATTCATCAAATTCGACAATTCACTATATGATTAAACCAATTGTTTCTACTTGGATAGTAGCCTTCAAAGCTTCACCATGGCTGACTCCTCTGAAGCTCACCATCATCCAGTTAATCAGAATGATGATGCAAGACTGAACTTAATAAGCACCGAGTTACAGGCTATGATAAATACAGCCGTAAGCAACGCCGTGGACCGTGTGTTGAAGGATTATAAGCGAATGTGCGATGATACCCCAAATAAAGGTTACAAAAAGAGTAAGACCGGTTCAAGCTATAACCAGTCCAAACCAAAGGGGGCAAAGCCCGAATGCAATAACTGCAGGAAGCAACATTCTGGAAAATGCACCATCGACCCACGTGCTAATTTATGTGGAATTTGCAAAACCAAGGGTCACAAGACCTTGGATTGCAAGAAATTGGAAGAAGCGACCTGTCATGGCTGCAGCGAAAAGGGCCACATCAGTACTAATTACCCTAAGGCTGCCAAGAAAGGAGCAGCTAAGTATGGCAAGTATTTAAAGGACAAACAGCAGTCAGATGAAAAACCCAAATGCAAAACCTGCAAGAAATAGCACTTCGGGAAGTGCAGGTATGGATCGAACTCGCATACACAGTCGAGAACTTTTGCATGTGGGATCTGCAAGTCCAAGGAGCATAAGACCTTGGATTGTAAGAGATTGGGAGACGCAACCTGCTATGGTTGCAATGAAAGAGGGCATATTAAGACCAACTGCCCTAAATACGCTAAAAAGCTTGAGGAAGTTAAAAAGATTAAAGCTGGAAGCTCTCAAATGGATGCTCAAGAGACTGTTCAGGATAACAATGTCACAACAGGTACTTTCTATATCAATAACGCTCATGTTAGAGTATTATTTAATTCAGGTTCAGATAAGTCTCTCGTAGACAATAGATATTGTAAATCATTAAATCTGCCTGTTAAAACTCTAAGCGTTAAGTATGAAGTAAAATTGGCCGATAGTACCTCAGAGACTAATTCAGCAATATTAGATGGATGTTTTATATCCATTAAGAGTTACCCTTCTCCGTTGTCCTTGTTCCGTTAATAACAGGACTCTATATAGTAATAGGTAAGGATTTGTCGTCTTGTGACCAAGCCCATATTGTGGGTGATAAGAAGCAGTTAATTATCAAGACTGTCATTTTGAAGGTTTGCTTCGGATCAGAAGATCCATGCGGCCCGCGTAAGCCCTGGGTAATACCTTACGCGGCCCGCGTCAAAAAAATGGTGGAACCGGCCGTCCCCGGAATCGAACCTGGGTCTAGGCCGCACCCTTTCGCGCGCCTAGCCAACCGAGCTAGGTGCCTAGTTTGTGAAAATTTCCAATCCGATTAAATATAAGCACATGTACAATAACTTCCTTACTTCTTACTATAAGTCACCTACTTATCCTTCTTCTGTTAACTAAGTATTAGAATCCAAGATTTTATCTCTATGTTTTAATTACTCTTGGCTTGCTTATGTTGACTAAACACTAGAAAGGATGAAGTAGAAACCATTAAGTATATCGGTGGTTATGCTAGAAAGGACATGGTAAGGTATACGTCACAGTCATTTGATGGCAATACTCTTAATGAGTAAGGACATTAATGAAATCCTCAAGTAGGATCCTCTTATACATTATGGAACGGTCCAAGTTTTAAGGACCTTATTAGAAAAACCTGATATCCGTTTCGCGAAAAAGGGAAAAGACGGAATAAGAATTTTCTGACTCTCGCCATAAAAGTTCTAGACTGTCGACAGTGTGTCGCAAATTTTAATTCATTGGCTGAGATAGTACCCTATTAAAGCACATAATTATTAGTGGTTAGCATTGGCAATAAGAGGGCACATTAAGGTTTAAAAACCTACTCATGAAGAATCCATTATGGATCTACCTCAGCTACCCACGTTATAATGATTAAGAAGTAATCAGTCAAAGTTGAGACTGCCCTAAAGTTATCTAAGATTTTACAGCTAAGTTAGAAGGATTAATAATGGAGGCGTTTAACCCTCCTGTTGAATAATGAGAGACAGCACATATTGTGAATTTCACCAGATAAACCCTTATTGTGAATTTATTGCTATAAATAACATGTGGTTTCGGGTGCTGTTAAGTCTCTCACCAGACCATAAACTTAGCAAACTTTTAGAAATTTTTCCCTGTAAGAACCCCAGATGTTAAGAGTAAGGTAGAACCTTCAGGAAAATCATATGAACCATTTCTTCTGTTCTTGTCAGAAACCTTTAGGCATAAAATTGTAGAAGAATCCTCTCTCTAAAAGGAAGTGCGAAAGCATATATAGTTGATATCTCTTTAATCTCTACCAATTCCGAATACCAGATGGTATGATAAAAGCGCCATATGAAGATTGGTGTATCTTAATAGGTTCCATAGATTGCTTCCATGCCTGATCAGTATGGAGGTTTAATGCATGGGACCACAAAGGTATTCCGAGAGGTCATATGGTACTAAAGTCAACTAATGGTATTCAGAGGAGATATCCAAGTAAATGTTCCAGATCAAGAAATTCGTGGACTCGTAACGTAAAAGTGTCACTTAATTGACACAAGCAAAGATGGATGAATTGGAGCTAGAGATTCATAAAATCTCTGTAACCTCCTTATATCTTGATCATATTCTTCTAAGATTACCCTGTTTACCCCAGAGAGGCAGGTAGAGTTAAGGGTTATATCCCATTTAGGGCTGCATTATTATGAGACCTCCAAGACAGCTAGTACCATTTTAGGCAGAATTGAAAACCCTGGTCAAATAAGTTTTAAGATATAGATTCATATAGCCTAACTCAATATCCTGAGAGTTTGGTATAGTTAGATATGAAAGACGGTTCATTTTGCTTATGCATTATCACCGCAACCCTAATTAGGCAACGATTAAGAATTTGCCATCAGCTGCTCAGGATTGTCGAATTGTTCGACTAGCGGCAAGGATTAGCTATTCCTTAATTTTAGTTTTGAGCAGTGGTTGGAATAACCATCTCACCTTAAAATAAGTTTTTCTATAATAATTGATATGTAAGTATTAAGGCTACTCCTTTGGAGACCTTGTATAGATGGAATGTTAAATGTCTATTGTTAGATAGAGAATTGGTAAGTCCAATTATCAAGATCTGAAAGTTGCCTGGGGGACAACAAATAAGATTATACAAATCCATAATCGATTGTAGGTTGCCAGTATACGGCAAGAAATCAAGGAGTTATGAAAATATCAAATTTCCTAAGTTCTTGTTAAGGAATATGGTTTAAACAAAAGATATCACCCAGGAAGTGTGTACCAAATTTGTGAGATTATCAGGCTAGTTAAGCTCTGAATATATGGAAATCATTCGAAGGAAATCGAATGTATCAAGATCAAGTAGCTTGTAAGCTAAAACCTACTTAAGGAGTTTGAAGGAGCTCGCAATACATTGCACACTAGTGACTGGAGGATGTGTTCCGCCAATAAGTCAAGAAGCACTATCACATAATGATATGCAGAATTATGATGTGATGAGTATCCTGTATCGATTGAGGATCGACAGGTCAAGAAGCTCCAAAAAGGATACATACGCCTAATATAAGAGTCATTTTGGGAGCTTGGAAAGACTCCAGATATGCTATAAAAGTTAAGTCCATTATGCGACAAAGAGTACTTCCAGCATTTTAACAAATCTCGAGGTCGAGATTTCTTTTAAGGGGGTGAGGATGTAACACCTCAAAAATTTACGTCCTATAATGTCTTGACACGTGTCATAACCTTTGAACGTGTGAAAGAATGTTCTTGAAGGACTAAAGTTGACAAACAATGAAACTATGTAAATATAAGGGTTCAAAGTGTCAACAATGAATAAATATACTTTACAATAACCCTACATGATGTTTATAACCTTAAACGAATGGATCATGGATCATACGGAGCGAATTGTGAAAGAAAGTGAGAGATTACAAACTACAGGGGTTAAATGTGTCAACATGTTAAAGATATACCTCTGAGTGACCTTTAAGCAAACCCGAAGCCTTGTAATGATTAATTATGCTCACTAGAATGCACCATAAAAATTTCACCAAGTTTCGTTATCGTATGAGAAAGTTATGATAAAATTCGTGTGTGAGGGTTAGAATCGTCAACATAGAAAATTAGGGCTTTTCGGGTGATCACAAAGTTACCCGAGGACTTGACAAAATGGGTATAAGTATTAAAGACCCCATATGTCAAATATAAAGCCTCTTATTGCAAGAAACAACCCGAAAACGACCTTTCGGGGGACCAAGGACCAAAACGCAATAACGAAAAACATGTTAACCTGATCAGATGGGCCACGCGGCCCGCCTCATATATGTAAAAATCCAAAGCGGGCTGCCTGAGACCTGCAGACGCGAAATATAACAGCCAGCTGCCTGTTGCTGTCATAACCGACTTAAAACACCGGATTTCGATTCTATGGGCTTGTCTATACTGGTATATAGCTTATAGTGGACACATGCATACATCTTGGATCATCCTAGACCCATTTGTCATCAAATTAGAAAGATCAAAGTTCTTATAAAAGTCACAAGTTACAACATCCAAACATATTTCAACTTCTGGACATTTTGAGGAGCTCAAGAACTGATACAAGACTTCCCAATCATCCATTAGACGTATGTAAGTGCTCTTGACCCTTCTCGATTGGGTTATGCTTAGTTTATAGCCTAGAAGTCAAACCGTCGTAATTATGGTTTGACTTAGCGATAAATCACAAACGGACCAGAGTTTTGTCGAAACGAAAGATGTTACAAGTTGGTAATTATATGAGCAATTAACCCTTAAAAGGGCACTCTTTGATACCCGTTCTAACTATGTCGTTTGTCGAGTCAAACTTCTTCCGAAAAAGTCAACCGAACCATCAAACATGTAATTAACGATACAGAGGGCGTGTAACCTGTTTTAACATACATATAACCTGAATAAAAGTATAATAACATGTCTAAACTTGTTTGGTTCGACAACTTTCTGTTTTGAACCGATTCGGAGCCGAAAGTCGCATAGTTTGACTTTCTGCTTTGACTTCGATTCTGACCCGGTTTAGATAGGTTTAGACATGCCTTAAAGTTCCATTAGGACCTTGTTACATGTTGGTATAACCCTCTGCGTTTATACCACTTGAAACCTCGATTGTCTGACGGTTCCGTTAATTGCCTAAATAATGACCATAATACCCTTATATCCATAAAACGAGATTTTTAGAAATATGAAAGTACAATAATCTTAGTTACTGATTATTGAACATGTCTGCAAAATTTCACGTCAATCGGAAGTCTAGATTAGGAGTTATGCTTAATGACGTATTTATATAAACACTTTTATTAATTAAACGACGTCATTAGCATAAAGCCTATCTAAACCAAATTTTTGACACGAAACCTTTTACCCACTGATGTTAAATAATATTTTAGGATTTTTGAAGATTTTTAATTATTTTTAAACTGATCATAAGCTAGGATTAGTGCCTTGATTCGGTAAATACCGAATATACCATTTTCGGCCATAAAATGAGTTTTACAAATCCTTTTGATGCCAATCCAATTGCTACTGATTTTAAATATTAAATGGAGTGTTTTGAACCTGTTTAACTGATCAGGAAACTCATAATCCTATTTTAACCCGTACGTCGCTTAAAACGGCTTTATACGCGTATTATACGCATAGTTAGGGTTTAAAACTATTTTGGCATATAAGACTTATAACCAAATGTTATAACCTGTTAAAATAAACCATTTTACTGATGTAATCAGACCCAGATCATAGAAGATAAATTAATTCCTTTTATAATCTTTAAAATGACCAAAATACCCCTACGGGACTTAATATGAGATTAAACTCGTTTTGGGCATAACGAAAGGTATCCTACTGATATCACAACATATTTAAGGCATGTTAACTTAGGAAACCTGTTTAGGACTCTTATGGTTACCCGTTACGCTTCATACGCGTTCGGTTCGGTTTATGTAACTAGTTTACATAAATTAGCCGAAACGGGTCAAACCTTATCGGTTTTATCTCAAAGTCCAGAATGTGTATAATATACCCATATTATACAAGTCTCTGAACTTGTCGGGTCTAAATCACATTCTATTCCGGTCTCCGCCTTATCATGCGGTCTAAGTCAAGGCTTAATTCAAAGACCCGTTAGGATTCTAATAGGTTATTAAAAACCTTCGTTCCAGATTTAGGAGCCCAGTAAAAGCTATCTGTACTTGCTGATTTGATACGGCTGGGATTGAATTTATATTTAGCTCAGGTAAATACTTTTAACTTATTTTCCCTATACGGGCTTGGGGTACGGTATATAAAATACCGCTTGGTCGGGCATTGAATCTTTAATTGTATGATGATTAAAGTATTGAGATGTTCCGTTTAATTTGTTTTGTTTGCTTAAAGCCTTTGGGGGTTAATGACCGTTGTCCCGGATATCCCTGGCATCATTTTACGAAATGGCCACGACCTTAGCACACAGGTGTAGGCGTACACCTGTCAGTGTCTCATAATTAAAGTGGTGTGTCCATTAATCTTTAACCCGGCTCGATCCAGGCTACTGAACGCATAAGAAACATGTAAATCCTGTACAAGTTTATATATTTAAATAAGTAACCCAAGTTATAAAAATATTATTTGTGCCATGTGCATTCAAATCAATCATTTTAGAAACCTTTTCAAATGAGTCGGTTGATTGTATTTACCAGTGTAAACTGACGTATTTTCCCAAAAAAGGCTAAGTGCAGGTACTAATCGGAATTGGCTGGCTACTCCTAGCATCAATAAAGAGTTTCGCAAGCTTAGATGCCTAAAGTCTGTTGAACAGTGTTATTTTATTTTCGATCCGCCTGTGGATCCTTTACTTCCGTTGTAATACTTTGATGTTACACTATTACGGATTGTAATATATTTATCCTTTTGCTTCCGCTGTGCATTTATATATTGTGTTGTTTGACTATGATGTTGCCAACCACGTCACGTTACTCCCCTACCGGGCCCACCGGTAACACGTGGAAATTTGGGGTGTGATTTCCGGTAACACGTGGAAATTTGGGGTGTGACAAAAGTGTACGATCTTCACCGATCATAGGAGCCTACAACATATCTTTAATCAGAAGGAACTTAGTATGCGTCAACGACGATGGGTAGAACTTCTCAATGATTATGACTGTGAGATTCGTTATCACCCAGGCAAAGCAAATGCTGTTGCCAACGCTCTCAGCAGACGGAGTTATTTGCTCAGCAGTCGCAATGTCCAAGCCCAATACGATCTCGAAACCCCCATCCGTGAAGCTCAGCATGCATGTTTTAATGAACGCACCCTGAAGAAGGAACGAATCTATCACGATGGAGCTCAACTTGTGAACAAGTCGAATGGGATATTCCAATTTCTGGACCAAATTTGGATCCCTAAACGGACCGATTTGTGACAGATTCTGATGGACGAAGCCCACAAATCCCGGTATTCTATTCATCCCGGTGCCGACAAAATGTACCAGGACCTTCGCTACAAGTACTGGTGGCCGGGCATGAAAAGAGATATTGCTCTCTACGTTGGAAAGTGCCTGACTTGTGCAAGAGTCAAGGCCGAACACCAAAGACCCTCTGGCTTACTCGAACAGCCGCCGAACCCTATGTGGAAGTGGGAGAGTATAGCTATGGATTTTATAACAAAGCTTCCGCACACGTCATCAGGTCACGACAGCATCTGGGTTGTTGTTGACCGGTTAACCAAATCAGCCCACTTTTTGCCAATACGAGAAGACTACAAGGTAGAACGATTAGCCCGAATCTACACCAACGAGATCATTTGTAATCATGGGACGCCTCACGACATCATCTCTGACCGTGATGCTCGGTTTACCTCACGACTGTGGGAAATGTTTCAAACGGCTCTCGGTACATCGCTTAATCTAAGTACCTCATTCCACCCTCAAACCGACGGTCAGACTGAAAGAACGATTCGTACTCTTGAGGACATGCTCCGTTCATGTGTCATAGACTTCGGTGGTAATTGGGATACATACCTGTCGTTAGTCAAATTCTCGTATAACAACAGTTATCATTCCATCATTCAAATGGCACCATTCGAGGCTTTATACGGAAGAAAACGTCGATCGCCTATTGTATGGCACGAGATCGGTCACTCGCAACTAACCGGTCCCGAGCTATTGCAAGAAACGACTGACAAAGTCCTCCAAATTCGAGACAACTTGTTGAAAGCTCAAAGTTGACAGAAAAGTTACGCCGATAGACGACGCAAGCCCCTTGAATTTGACGTTGGCGACTACGTACTCCTACAGGTATCACCTTGGAAGGGCGTGGTCAGATTCGGCAAGAAAGGGAAACTACCGCCTCGATATGTTGGACCTTTTAAGATTCTGGAAAGGATCGGAAAAGTCGCTTACAGACTCGAACTACCGAAGGAACTTAGTAACGTCCACCCGACTTTCCATGTGTCAAACCTCCGAAAGTGCCTGGCTGAACATGATTTAATTGTACCTCTCGATGACCTGCAAGTAGACGAAACACTACACTTCGTGGAGAAGCCTGTCGAAATCATGGATCGTCAAACCAAGTAGCCCAGACACTCGGGCATTCCTATTGTGAAAGTCCGATGGGAAGGCAAACGAGGCGCAGAGTTCACTTGGGAACTCGAAAGCGACATGAAGGCGAATTACCCGCAGTTGTTCGTTACGGCTTCGGCCTAATTTCGGGACGAAATTCCCTCAACTAGGGGAGGCTGTAACACCCCGTGTTTCTGAAGTCAAAGTCAAAGTCAAGGTCAAAGTCAACGACCGATTTCGCAACTTGACTTGTAGTGAATTTCTTTTATGTGTTTATTTTAGTTGTATTATGTGGATTAAGTGTCAATGATTATAATAATCGACGCGTGTTATTCGCTATCTAATCGACATACGACTGTGAACTATAGGAAGTAACAATGCGATAAAGTCAACTAAGCGCTATTCAATCTAATATAATCGACATCGAATCAGCATCGAACTCGCAACTCGAATTACGCTTTGATTACTGTTATACGTGTGTGTGCCTTATGTGTTACTTGTGCATGTCTATTATGTTATGTGTGGTAATTAATCGAATCGCAATCGAAACTCGAAACGCAATCGAACTCAAAACTCAATAGTAGTATGACAATTGGTGGAGAAAGGATAGTGCGAGATATGAGTAGTTGGGATTAAAAGTAATTTGACTAGGAAACTCTATGGCATCGAATCGCTCGCAATCGAAACCGAAAAGCAAAAATCGTCGTGCCAAACACACGAACCAAGTGCCATCCGGCCGGATTGCCATCCGACTGGGCTGTCACTTGATTTGGTGCCAGGTTACCATCCAACCGAGATAACATCCGACCGGATTGCCATCCAGGCGAGATGCCATCTGACCGACCAACACTTTCCACTTTGGGTATCCTATAAATACCCCATGTCACTCTCATAGTTACCACATTTGGCAACTGACGTCCGAACAGCCCGTGCTCCTTACCTTTTCTTCGATTTCTCTCGATTCCGGTAAGATCTCGTCCTAAATCTTGTACTTCCTTAATCTACACGCACTCCTACACCTTTCTATCTTTTGAATCCTAACTTTTAACCATGAAATCACTAGATTTGAGGTATTCTAGGATGACGTCATCATGGTATTCTTATGAACTTCATGTTTTGACTTCAATCCACCAAGAAAAACTTAGATCTAACCGATTTCCACACAAATAAACAAAGATCTTGCATAGATCTACACACATTCATGGTGAAAAAGGTTTGAAAGATGGTTTCTAACCTTCTTTCAACTCTTTTACACTCAATGCACTCATAACCGATAGGATCAGACCTTGATCTAGTCTTCTACTCATTCTCAGTGTTGTGCTAGCTCAGGATCTAGATCCTACTCAAGAGACCACCGATTTCAGGTTAACTAAGAACAACCGTCTTGAACCGGTTAACTGGTCGAACTAGGGTGATTCCTGTATGATCGGGTCACTTGGGTCAAGATAGGGTTCTGTTGGTTAACATGTGGTCAAAATGTCTCGATAATACGACAACAATCAAAACGGCCAACTGAAAGACGAACGGAACAACCGGGACGGAGTGCTATCCGACCGGACTACTGTCCGAACGGATAGCCATCCGAGCGGCCGGCTGTCCGAACGACCTACATCTTGGGTCCCACACATAACCAATTTATCTGAAGTCTGAGTGTTGAACGAGTTACTATCCGGTCGGACTACCGTTCGACCGAATTACCCTTCGGATCATGAGATACTTGGACTTTAACACTTAAACGATTTTCAACATGTTCAATTCACCAAGGATGCTACCCGGTCGGATGGACATCCGACCGAGTGACCGTTCTGCTGTGAATTTGTTCTCACTAAGGTGTCAGCCTATCGGATTGCCATCCGATCGGACAGTTGTTTGACCGACCGACTGACCTGAAAGGTAGAGATACTTCAATGTTTTCAAAATGCTACAACGAAAACTTCAAAAGTCAAGCCATCATACACAAACACATCCTTCTCATAGGAAGAAACAATCCACTCGAATAGTCATCCGACCGGACTACCGTCTGACCGGATGACCATCCGAATGGATTGTCATCCGCACGAACTGGCCGTCCGATCGGATCACCATCCGACCGACTGCTGTCCGAGCCACTTACACCGTGCATCGTTTTACGCGTCACTTATCGTTATGCTATCGTACTGTTCAGGCTAACCCTACTCTCTAGCGCTCCCTTCAATCCATCCATCGTTGTGAGTATACTCGATCCCTTTTTGCTTTACCCACTTTTGGGTGTTACATACGTTACTTATACTAAATCACATCGAACACGCTACGCAATTATTTTAACGCTAACCGTTACCGCATGTTATACGTAACTAAATGAATGCTTGTTTGTTATGTTTACACATGGAATGCTGTCTACCTGCCTTAGCAACGATAGTACTATAGTTTGGACTCAGCACCCGCGCACGCGGGGGTTGTTAACGACAATTATTTACATGGATTACAGTGGTGATCATGTATTACGAACTGCCTTGGGCAGTCAAACCGCAGTCATTGGTATCGATAGGTTCATGTCGATAACTAACATGCCTCATTTCACCCTGTGTACGTGCTGGTTATGCATAACGATTTCGAACTCAATATGCTATTATCAAACTTGTATGCTCACCTTTACACTATGTGTATTGACTTTTATTTTAACGTATATGACAGGTTCTTAGGATGCTTATCTGCTAGGAAATCGAGGCTAGAATAAGGCTCTAGAGGCCAACAAATAGTTGTCTGTACAAATGAAATCAAGAGTCTCTAGAAGCAGATAAACAATTGGGCCTATTGAAAAATCTGAGTTGTCGGAATAGAACCATTTGCCTAGATTTTGTCTGTAATAATTTGTTTACCTTTTGAGACATGGTATGGGACATGTTATTTTAAATTGATTGGTAATGATAATTGTTATGGAAACTTCTGGACAATCTGCTTCGCTCAGTGCCATGCCCCGATGTTTCCGCCATCGGTTGGGGTGTGACATGTTGGTCCCTCGTATAGGATATGTTCATCAGGAACATAGATTAATCGACTTTGACTAATGTGCGGAATCCATTTGATCAAATCACAGATGTACGACAAAGTATTCAAGGATTAAACGCAGTCTGATCTTTCTATTCAACTGTTATGAAAGTACAAAAACGCCTGTAGAAGTCAGACAATGACAGAGTTCTCTCTAGAGTCAAAAGTCCTAAATGAGATACCCTGGCCGGGTATATATAGGCAACTCAGGAACAAGGTTAGAGCCGACCGCACAGATGACATGCTGTCCGAACGAATGACATGCTGACCGAACCGATGAGTGCTGTCCAATCGGATGGCCCATCCGATCGGGTGACACTGGTCAACAAAGTCAACACTTTACAATCCAGCCCCATTTCCTGATTTGTCGTTCTATCTAACATACATACATTACATAATTGTTCACAAAGGTCACAAATATACAAAACATGACTAAATGCTGACGGAATCTACAGACGAATACACTAACAGACTCTCCCTCGGATGTAGCTGCAGTTCCTTCCAGCATTGTCTTCAATTCTTCCTGTTGCGCCTTCGTTCTCGCGCTCTCTGTCTTCTCAATTCAGCCTTTTCATCTAACATTCTTTTCCTTATATGCTTTCCTTCCTCGATCAACCATTTTCTGTAAACCGGATCACCATCACGCTTCCGATCCCATTTAGGTATCTTGTTCTCATCCTTTTCAATTGGCGTTTGATCCGTATGTATCGATTTTCCCAACTTTCGTCTGCCAAGCTCAGCTGCCCTTTCAGAAATAGCCTTTGATCTTTGTTCTCGTTTGTACTTTTTCAGGAACTCATCAATCTCAAGATCTCTCCATTTCGTCTTCCAATATCTTCCTGAGTTGAGGTCTTGGGCAAAGCACACATCCATGACCGTTTGATATTGCATTGCTTGTACTTTGTCTCTTCTTTCATAAACAATCATGTTGAGGAATAAGCAGTCAATATCTTTCTTTGAACAATTTACTAGCCACATCGGGTCTAATATGCAGATTCTTCTCGACTCTCCCTTTGACTTATCAAACAATGAAATTACTGCTTCAGCTGTTGATTCATTGTAGAACCAACCTTCAAACAAATCATGAAAATCTTGCTCCATTGCCCTAAGCGGCATGTTCTTCAAACATCTTGGAGGCTTAACATCTAGAGTTATGTCTTGTTCTCCATTCTCCAGTATGGTTACAATCTGCTTTGGTCGTTGTGGCTTCCAATCAGGACAACCATTCTTAGCCTGCAACTTCACATAGTTCCACAAGCGCTGATCATGTTGTTTTACTTCCAAACCATGATAGAACTGCTTGATGTTCTTTGTCTTGACCAACTCATCTATGTCCCACCACGGAAGGGTCCTTATATCTGATAGAAATTCGAAATACTGCCCACCCTCTTCTCCTCTATTGGCGTAGACCTGCAAATCTTCCAGATAACCCCACGATAGAATGTCACCCCATGAGATGTCTTTGTTGTGAGTGAAGAACTGAAGTGCCCTAAGAGTCTTCCTCTCTTTCGGCATTACTTTAAACCATTTCTTCCGTTCTTCAGCAAGGTTTTCTCTTGGGATGGTTTCTGGAACACCTTCACTAGAAAATTTTTCCACAATCTTTCTTCGTATTTGATCTTCATTTCTGTCTTTGAACATTTCCGCCAAAGAAGGAAATGTCTCATCAACTCCAGAATAATGGAAATCAGTTTCTTCATCAGAGGAGTCTGAAGCATCTTCAACAATAACGTCATTGTAGTGATCAGCTTCATGAGCATACCTAGGCTAAAATACATCTTCAGATGACTGAGGTATCTCATCTTCAATATCAAACTTAAATTTTCCATCATTCAAACCCAGTTCTTCTAACATTTCTGCCCTTGATCTCTGAATCTGTATCTCTCCCTCATATTGAGCATTCAGATAAATCACAGTAGGGTTTGTGAGGAATACCTGATCAACGTGTTGTTTACCAGATGTGGAGGCTTCTTACTGATCATCATCCTCTTATTCGTTGATCTGATCATTCAAAAATTCTTCAATTTTCTGTTCAACATTAGGATTCTTAACCAGCAATCCCGATGAACCTTGATCATCATCATCATCATTCTTCTTGTCATCATCATCATCTTTCTGATCAGACTTATCATCATCGTCATTTTCATCTTCATCTTCTTCTTCATCACCAAGGATTTCCAGATCAGAATCACTATCCACAATTTCTCCACGAGCTCTCTTTGCCTCCTTTCACCTTTCTTCAATTTTGACTTGGCGAACAATCTCTTTTAAGCTGTAAGCCACTGTGGATGGTTTACCAACAAGAATAAACTGCTGTGTCTTCCATTCTAACAACAACATATCTTTTGCCTTCTTTTTCTTCTGAATAGCACTAACTCGGCGAATAATTTCAGAAGGATCAAATGATTCAAAAGAATTACCAACTAGCATGAATCCCAGAGGATCTGCTTCAGCTTCAACCATTTCCACGTCGACTTGGCTTAAAGACCCACCAGCTTCTTGAGTTTCCTCAATAACACTTTTGTTCTTTTGTGCGGCTTCTTCAGCTAGTCTCCTTTCTCTTTTGATTCTTCTTTCCTCAGCTCTTTTAACTTTGATTTCATTGAAAGCAGTATGTACATCAATCTTCAGGTGACTTTCCATTACTGCATATAACATGCTGAGTTCATCACTTTATCGGCTTTCATTACTTCCATTTCTAACTTCATCACCTTCATTTTGTTTGATGAAGCTTCACGCATTTCACTAAGAAGTTGGTTGAGAGTTTGATTCACATCTTGCAGATTTTTATCTTCACATTCAATGAAGTAATCTCTGCTGTCAAAAGTTTAAACACTTTAGAGTTATCATGAACATCATCCTTCATTTTCTTTATTGTCTCCTCTTGATCTATCAAAACCATTCTTGCTTCATCATGAGCTTTCATCAGTTGTTCAATCTGCCTTTTAAACACATCACGTTCTCCTTCAGCTTTAGCTTTTTCTTTTTCAAGATCAGCAACTTTCTTTAGCAATTCTTTCACAGCTTCATTGTTAAAAATGTCGTAATCATCTTCTGGAATATCTTTGCTATATACTCCCATTGCAGGTGGAAGACTTCCAAACAGATTATCAAAGGCTTCATTCTTCGGTTGAGAGGATCCAGGTTGATATTGTGGAGGTGGTGATGGAGGTGTAGCAGCTTTATACCCCATGATTTCAACGTAATCATCATCACCTGTCTTCTTCTGAATCACAACCTTAGGTACTTCAACACTCTGCACCTCTGGTTCTCGAACCTTTGACTTTTCAATATGCCTTTCTTTCTTTCCATCTTTCTCTTTTGGTAATTCAGCACCAGATTTCTTTGCCCGTACTCTCCTTGGAATTACTCCAGCTTAAACAGCTTTAGGCTTTGCCATTTGTTTCTTTGGCTCATCAGGCATATAGGTAGAATCTTCTTCATCCGATGCTTTCTGCTTCTTGGTAGGCTTTTTCTTTAGCTGTGCTTTACCTCTACCGAGTGTTGTTGGGTCGAGCTCTGACTCAGTAGCTTTGGAATCATCTTCACTTGAATCATCAACAACAACTCCTCCAGGCTCTTTATCTTTGACTCTTTCTGCTTGAACACTTGAACCTTGATCCTTTTTAGCAGCTAACCAATTGTTCAAATGTAACTTTTGCAAGATCAATTCCCTTTTGTGAAATGCTTGATAGATCCTGCACTGTATCATCCACCAATCTCTGTTGTGGCTCTGGTGAAGGCCCTGCAAAACAAGCATTGACAGATTTATTAGAAATATATAACAAATTAAAATTCTAACTGCCTTATGACTCCCCCTCTCACTGTACCCTTAATCACTATCTTAGGAGATGGTTTCTTTGGAATAGATACTGCAGGGGACGACTTGGGCGTTCTTTTTCTCTTTCCATCTCTTTCAACCCACCATCTGGTTTTCTTTTCAGCTAACAAAATCATCTTCTCATCCTCGTTATCCGAATCACTCTTCTCATGTCTCTATCTATCATTTTCTGGAGCAACATATGCTGGCCTGCTAATTTTACAGATCATACCCTTCACTCTTTCATCATTTCCTTTGGTTATCCTTGTTATAGTATCAGTTGTCATATTTCTCAAGTCCATAATATCATTTCTGTTCTTCGGAATATCCTTGAACTGATCATTGATCATCATTATGATAAAACGTGGATACATGATATATCTTTCATCTCCAGCCTTGATATTTTCTTTCATGTATTCAAAAATTACTTGCGAACATTGTAAGGCCTGTTCAGCACCAAACAAGTGACTATGTTCATGATGTAATCGGATGTCTCATCATATGCACCTTTCCTGTGAGATAAAGAGTGTACTACACAGTGCATCATGAACCTGTAAGCACTGGAAAATTGTGTTTTCAACATCCTTCCATTGATATGGCAAGTAAATCCCATTCTGCACCACATTCCTTTGGCTAGACGTTCGGGAATGATGGTCGGATCATTGTCACTATCACCTAAGTCTAAGACTCGTCTAAGATCACCAACATCAAACTTCATCTCCAAATCCACATCCTTTCCATTCTCATCCTTCCTTCGTACAGCAGAATAAATTTTCTTATCAGTTTCTTCGTATCTAGCTGCGTTCCAGAAATTTCTCACATGAGATTCATACACAACAGACTTATCAGTTAATGCTTTCCCAATCATGCTTTCTCTTAAAAACTTAGCTATTTCTTCGACCACAGTATTTTCTGTACTGGTTGTATCTAACAAGCAATAGATATTATGGCCCTTATCCCAGTCTTTTCCTTTTCCCTGCCAAAATATTCATTTTAAATCATTATGCACAAGGTTCGTGACATAAAGAGAGGACGAAAATTTTTGAAAAGTTCAAAATTTTTTCTAACATATGGGATACACTCTATGTGATAGAACTGATGGATCGGATGGTTGTCCGTTCGGGTGGCATTGCTGTCCGAACGGATGGCCTATAAAGTGTGATGAACAAAGTCAAAGTGGTCAATCAACAATTGAAAATGATGACCGCCCGATCGGATGGTTGTCCGAACGGGTTGCCACAAAGCTTTTGGCATACATGAAACTGTTTGAAAATTTTTGTCTTTTAGAAGCTGTCCGTTCGGTTAGCAATGTTGTCCGAGCGGTTAGCAATGCTGTCCGAGCAGTTAGCAATGTTGTCCGAGCTGTTAGCAATGCTGTCCGAGCGGTTAGCAATGCTGTCCGAGCGGATTGCCAATTAGCACATATTTCAAGACATAATAAGCAGGCTGTCCGAACGAATGACAATGCAATCCGCATGGATTGCCAATGCGACAAGAAAGCACAAGTTTCAACAGAATTGTGGATAAAATGACTGTCCGAACGGATTGCAAGGCTGTCTGAGCGGTTAGCAATGCTGTCCGTGCGGTTAGCAATGCTGTCCGAGCGGATTACAAAGTTGCCCGAATGGATTGCCATCCTATTCATGTCATGTGATGAAAAGTGACAAAATATAACAAACCAAACTGTCAAAGAATCAAACAATTTAAACACTTAATGCACAGATTCCTAGACACCAACTCAAAATTCTCAACAATAATATGTATAGAATCTGGTGGTTGTCCGTTCGGACTGCTGTCCGTTCGGACAGCACCTCGTTCAAAGAACATTCAAGCACAAAAATGAACATGAAAAATATTCTAATTCAAAACATCAAATTGAACATAGATCTATGTAGAAAATCTTAATGCGATCAAATCCCTATGTTCAAAGTGTTCTAATTTGGCCTATACAGAGATTAATTTGACAAAAACCTAGTCGACTGCCGTATCGTTCAATCCTTAGATCTACATATTTAAACATGTTATTTCACAAATTAAACCAGCAAAACTGTAGATCTAACCCTCGTGATCAAAACCTAGTGTTCAGATTTCATCAAAACATCAAAAATCTTCCTAGATCTAGCATTTAAGGTCCGACAGTGACGTCATCGGTCAAGAACATTCAACAAACATCAAATTTTAAACAGATTTGATCAAGAAAAACATACCTTTGCCATTATGAACGATGAGCAAACCAACGATCTAATGTATATGTGCAAAGATAATGAGGAGAAATTAAAGATCAGAGAAAGAGTTTGAGAGAATAGGGTGGCCGGTCGAACGAGTGAAAGTGTTGACTGACCGTTTGACCCTCTATTTATAGTGTGTCTTGATTCGGATTGCTGTCCTTTCGGTTAGCAGTTCGTATGGATTGCCGCCCGAGCCAAGTTCACCTCATTGATTCTCATTTGTTTGACTTTTTGACCTATTGATTTTGAGCTTTTGTTGTTTTTATCAGTTTTAAGAATCCACTTAAGTATCTAGGTCCAAGTTAATGACCCTAGGTACTTAATTCGCCGACCAAGTCCAAGTTAATGACCTTGGTTGACCCGAAGCAAAGCATACTGACGTTTTGTTCAAACTTGTTCAAACATTTTTCTGAAAATTACAAGTTTTAACTTAATGAACTTGTGTTAGACTTTCCATTTCCACAGGTTTAACATGATAAGCTCCCAACTCAATTGTCCATCTCAGAAACTTCCTGCATCTGCCTCAAACTGTGAGTCTGAAGATCCGCTTTCCGCTTTGGTTTATCGATAAAGCAAAACAGAAATGTAAAATCTTTTTGGATTAGCTATGAAATCTTTTTGGGTTTTAAATGATAAACAGAAATGGAATGCAGTAAATGTAAACTATTTACAAACATATTTTTGGTGAGCGTGTTAGGGAATCATATCAGCTACCGACAAGCTACAAGTACCGTTAAGCTTTGATTTCATACTCAGAATTAAACAATTTGCTTAGGTTGCCGATATACTGATCCACTTAAGTTCTCACACAAATTTCAATCTGTTCAGGATACGAATTTAGTGTTTTAGAGACTTAGCTTTTAAGCGTGTACCACCTCAGAATATACTCCTGTATCCAGACTACTATATTCAGTCTTACAGGTGAGTGCAAACTAATGATATCTGTAGGGGGTTAAGTGCGAGGCCATTAGATCTCAGGCTATTGCTTCCGCAAAATCAGAGAGATGATGACTCGACTTTAGGTGGGTCCCCTTTGGGGATCTTCTTTACAACAGCACATGATTAGCATTTTTCAATGTTTCATCATTTTTTATGCTAAGGGGGGGCTTTAAGAATAAAGCAGTGAAGAGTATTATACGAGGACTAGGCTATTGCTCCCACAAAATCAGAAGTCCAGGTATAATACCCCAAATATCATCACGTACAAAGACCTAGTATGTCAGAAATAGAGCCTTTCAAACAGGATTTCAGGGGTTACCTATATATCCGAGAGATGTTCCCCACTTAAAAGCAAGTTGTGATTTAGGTTTATATCCCGAACAAACTTACTAAATGTGTAAAAACCTACCGGCATATCATCAACGAGACTGCTTAATCATTTTTGAACTATACATTTCTTTAGCATACTGCAACTGTCTAGCTGATGTACTATCATTTTCCCTTTTTACACAAGCTCTTTTTCGGTTTTCTATTGTTTTTGGATTTTTGAATTTTTTATTGTTTTTTGTATTTTCTTAAAATGTAACCTATCTCCCCTAAATACCAAAACAAGTAAAAAATCGACAAACCATTGCAGATTGCTTTTCAACATCATCTACAGTGGTACCTTCATCGACGCCAATGATCCCCTCCGTAACCGATAGTAACTTCGTACCATTAAGTTTCAAAAGATATTGAAAACGTGTTTTGTCAAATGCTTTGGTATGTAAGTCAGCTTTTTGTTCATCGGTGTGGCTTTTTTTCTATTTGTATCAACTTCTTCTCGAAACAGTCTCGGATGAAGTGATGACGAATTTCAATGTGTTTCGTTTTAGCGTGATGAACAAGATTTTTTGTTATGTTTATAGCTGCCTCATTATCAACAAAGATAGGGGAGTTAAGAAATTGCAAACCGTAATCTCGCATCTGTTGCTGGATCCACAGGATCTGAGAGCAGCAGCTGCTAGCAGATACATATTCGGCTTCACATGTGGATAAAGCGACAGAGGTCTGCTTCTTACATTGCCAGGTGAATAATCGTGGTCCAAAAAACTGGGACCCCGCTGTTGTTGACTTAGCGTTCACTTTGCAGCATCCGAAATTGGAATCAGAATATCCCTCGAGTGTGAAATCGCCTTCTTTTGGATACCACAACCCCAGTGATGGAGTTCCTTTCAGGTAGCGTAATATCCTTTTCACAATTACCATATGCGAGGCTCTGGGGCTTGACTGAAACCGTGCTGCGAGGTAGGTTGGATACATAATATCCGGTCTTGATACCGTCAAATACATCGCGATCCGATCATGGAGCGATACAACGTTTCATCCACCTTCTCTCCGGTGAGGTCAGGGTTTATCCCATGGTTCGTCGCTAACGGGGTGGACATTGGTGACATTCCTGACATTCCGAATTTCTCCAGAACATCATGAACATACTTTGTTTGATGTATGAACGTTCCCTCGGGAAGTTGATCAACCTGAAGCCCCAAGAAGAACTTCATCTCACCCATTGATGACATTTCAAACTTCTGCTTCATAACTTTTTTCAAAATCTTTGCAGAGTTGTTCATTTGTTGACCCGAAAATTATGTCATCCACGTAAATTTGGACTATCAGAAGATGGTCGTCGACTTCTTTTGTGAACAGAGTGGCTTCTACCTTTCCTCGGATGAAGTTGTTGGCTAACAGATGTTGAGACAGGGTCTCATACCAGGCTCTCGGGGCCTGATGTAAGCCGTATAACGCCTTATCCAAGAGATAAACTTTATCTTTGTGTATTGGGTCGGTAAAGCCCGGTGGCTGTCCGACATATACCTCCTCTTTCACTTTGCCATAGAGAAATGCCGAATTCACATCTAGCTGAAACACTTTAAATCCTTTCCAAGATGCAAATGCAAGGAAGATTCTGATTGCTTCAAGTCTAGCAACTGGAGCATACACTTCAGTGAAATCTATCCTCTCCTGCTGACTGAAACCTTGGACAACGAGTCGAGCTTTGTTGCGAATAATAACCCCTCGATCATCCCTCTTACACTTAAACACCCACTTGGTGTTAATCTTCCTATGACCATCAGGCAGGTCCACCAGTTTCCAGACACCCAACTTCTCAAACTGACTTAGCTCCTCTTGCATAGCGTTAACCCAGGAATCTTCAGTTAGTGCTTCCTTGTACGTTCGCGGCTCAATCTGTGAAATGAAACAACTAAGTGAAAACTCTGTTTGTAAAGGAGCAACTATAGAATAAAAACAAGTAAGGCCTTGGTCAATTTGTCGTCTGGTTCGAACGCCTGATTGTAACTCTCCAATAATTAACTCTTCTGGATGGTATGAAAGAGTTCTTGGCATCACCTCGCCTGGAACATCTACCTCACTTTCCAAATTCGTAATGTTCTGGTTTGCGACTTGTTCACTGACTGGAATAGTTTGATCTTGAGACTGGATTTGCTCCCCCTCGGACTCTGAATCACCACGATCGAATGTTGGCCTTTCGTCAGAATCTGAATTATCAATTATTCCCGTCTGATTGATATGATCTGGTTCACGTTCTGAAGATGTCGGAGTTTGAATAACATCATCATTTTCTCCAGCATTGCTTGGACCAGCTTCATCATCGATCGAAGCTTGTCGTTGACGACTATAAGGTTCTGCTGGGAAACTTTCTTGTGATGCTTCATATTCTCTTAGAATATCTAACTCGTCAAAGAAATCTGGTTCTTCTTCTATGTCGAATGAATCCCACAGAGTATCGTAATTGAAACGCCATGAGTCACCGGGATTCTGAGGTGGCATCGTATAACCTTGACACTCAACATTTTGTTCTTCGATGATCCGCTTCAAGCTTGGAACAAAGACTCTTTTCAATGGGCTTGCATATCCCACAAATATACCTTCAATGCACTTTGGACCAAATTTACCAAAAGGTTCTAGAACTGTGCAGGGAGACCCGAACGGTTCCAAATACTTCAGGTTAGGTTTGCGGAGATTAATGAGCTTGAAACATGTCTTGTAGAAATTTTTCACTGTAAGGACCCGGTTGAGCGTATAGCAGGCGGTTGACACTGCTTCTGCCCAGAAATTGACAGGTAGTTTTGAATCAGCAAGCATCATCCTGGTCGTTTCAATCAGCGTCCTATTCTTTCTTTCTGCTACTCCATTTTGCTGCGGAGTGTATGGCGCGCTGAATTCATGCAGTATACCTCTATCATTACAATATACTTCCATTTTGCTGTTCTTAAACTCTGTACCATTGTCACTTCTTATTCTTCTAATATGAGTTTGGTACAAGTTTTCAATCTTTCTGAACATTATCAAACTCCAAAATGTTTCATCTTTTGTCATCAGAAACGTTACCCATGAAAATCTCGAATAGTCGTCTGTGACAAGTAAGCAATAGAGATCACCAGTTATGCTTTTAACATTCACTGGACCAAAGAGATCCATGTGAAGTCTTTCTAACGGCCTCGAGACTGAATTCATCTTCTTTCCAGGGTGAGATTTCTTTCGCTGTTTACCTTTGATACAACTAATGCACTCCCCCTCAAGATGAAAACCTTTCAGATGAACTCCATTTACTAAGTCGTTGTGTACCAGGTAGTTCATTTTTCGCAGATGAATATGGCCCATCTTTTGATGCCATAATTGTGACTCTTTCTCAGTGGCTCTAGACATGAAGCAGTGAGCTTGACCCGTGGTAGTAGTTGCTACACTCATGTCCAACACGTACAGATCGTCGACTCTTGGTGCTCTCATGATGACCCACTCTTTGGGGACAACAAACCCTGGCTTCAATATCAAACACTATTTGTCTATGAAGTGCGTCGAATACAAACAATCACAAATCTAAGAGATGCTCAGAAGTTTGTTTTCCAGCTCGGCGATATAATTCACTCTTTCAAACATGACAATTCCATTCGATAAAGTTCCCTCACCAATTATACGACCACCTTGATTGCCTGCAAATCCCACATATCCTCCATTAAACCCTCGAACATCATACAGTAGGGTTTTCTTTCCCGTCATGTGCCGAGAAGCTCCACTATCCATTATCCAACGTGAGATGGATCTCGGAAGCTCCTGCACATTTCAAAAACATTTAGTGAGATTTTGAAGCAACCCAAGCCTCTTTCGACTCAGGTAGCTTGACGTTCAGAATTGTGGTTTTGGTGTACAATGGCGGAAAATTTTTGTCATTCATCTTTAAACTTTCTTTAGTCCCAACCTCAACCTCTTTGTATAAGAAACATTCGTCTTTTTGAGGTTGACCAGATGGAGATGGTTGGTCTTTCTTCGGAACATACTTCTTCCCTGGTGGGGTAGAAGTTTGTTTCTCCAGTTTCTCATAGTAATCCAAAGGAACATTCATCTTTACCGGTGTGGTAGAAGATGATTGTTTTGCAGACTCTGAAACCTTTGGTTTTGGAGAACTTGATTTTGGCTTCCATGCTTGTTGAGATGACGCAACCCGCTTGTAAAATTTGTCATTTTTAGTTACCATCTTCTTTACGGGTTCGGTTTTCTTAACTGTCTCTTTTGCAGATTCAGTTTTAACTTTGGCATTTTCCTTCTTTAAATACTTTTTCTAAACAAACATTGGAGCTTTTCCCTTTACATCATCTTTTCTTTTCGGATTCTCGACAACCACAGACTTAGGCTTCGAGTTGGTGCACTTTCGTGCAATGTGTCCAACTTGATTGCATTTGAAGCATGTTCGAGTGTCAACTACCCGACTTGTGCCTTCGGTCTGAGGCTGCGAGGCTTTCTTCTCAAAGAATTCTTCATTTTTTTTCGAAAAAATCTCATATTCTTGCTCGGAGTGTGAACTCGAGCTTTTCACAAACACCTTTTTCTCAACAAATTTCTTGTACTGAAAGTTCTTTCTTTGATTTTTCTTACCACCCTGATAACCACCCGACCATTTGTTTTGGTTGTTGTTAGAAAAGCGTGGCGGTACGACAGGTTTTTTGTAGTAAGATTTATCTTTTTCAAAATTCAATTGCTTTTCAGAACGTTTCAAACCTTCGATTTCATAAACATCAATCTCAACCAGTTTAAACACATTTTTCAATTTGTCAACATTCACATTCTCTAATGGAAACTCAAGATCCGAATACAACTTATCCGAACCCGACATCTTGTACGTCACAAGAGTAGGTTTTTCACTTAAGTTGTTTTTGGAAGTTGATTTCGGAATGTAATTTTTCAGAAAGCATTCTTCGTCTTCAGTTGACTCACTGTCAGATTTGAAAATGTTTTCAACTACATTTTTAACAACTTCAGACTGAACACTGTCTTCATCATATGATGAAGTGAATGTGATGTCAATTGTTTCTGGAAGTATGATTTCATTTGTTTCATCATCGTTAACCAACCCAGATTTTTTCTTTGAAAATTTATTCAACACAAGTGGTGGAACTTGATGATACCCAACCCCTGTTCCATCTGCATATATATCTTCGCCAGCTTTGTTCTTCCCAATGGGTTTGGGAAGTATGTGTTGAAGAACAAAACTTGCGGAGTTGTAACTGTTGAGTTTCAGATTGATACGTTCGTTTTCAATCTTAGCTTCCTGAAACTGAAGCTTCAGATTAGCAATCTCATCCAACTGTTGGTTGATTTGCTTTTCTTTAGACTGAAGTACTCCTGACAGTTGAAAGTTTTCTTTGGTTGTTTTATCGTTTCTTTTGTCAGAATCTTTTATAGTTCTTTTTAGCTTCTCATGATTTTCTGAAAGTTGACGGTTTTCATGAATTAACTTTTCGTTTTCTTTCCTGATTCGTTCTACGTCAATTTTATCTTTTTAAAGTTTATCAGTTAATTCTTTTATTCGATCATTTGAAGCTTTTACCAATTTGTCACGACTTATGATTTGATTTTCAACTTCTTTGACTCTTTCTGTCAGTTCTTCAGTCTTTTTACCACTGAGGTAAGCATGTGTGCTACAAACCTTGCAGTCTTTCATGCAATTTTTGCAGTCACTTTCACTTTTGGCTTTATCAGTCTTACCTGACTCATTTGTTGAATCATTAGAACTGACCTTGCTCTTTGACTCAGTTCCAGACTTAGAATCTACCTCTAACTCTTTCGCTGCAAGAACTTTATCAGCCATTTTCTTCAGATTTTCTGCTGTACATTCTTTCGTCGTGTCGATTATCCCATCATCGACCTTCTTTGACTGTAGCTCCTTTTCTTTTTCTTCAGTTTCTGTTGTCCACCACATTCTCTGTTTTGCTTCATCCTCTTCTGCTATTTGCTCGATGAGAGTTTTAAGATTGATTGTTGATGGTTCAACAACTATGTTTCCATTTGGATCCAAATAGCATTCCCGATCAGCATCCCATCTTTTTGCACTCTTAGCTTCTTTCCATGTTCGATAGATTTTATCATTCATGCCTTGGGCTAACATCTTCCTGTTGACATATTTTACTTCTTATGTTTGGGTATCCTTGAAAGGAATGATTTTTGCCATGAAGGCATAACCCACTGAATCTTCTTCCGGTAATAATTCACTCCAATCAAATCCCTCATCATCATGGATAACGGCTAATGCTCTTGACTTTTCTTTGGGAGTATCTTCTAACTGTTTCATTCGTGGAGGTTCGGCTTTGTTTTGATGATAGATGTCTCTTTTATAATAATCCTCACGAAATGGATTGGCCGTTTCACCAGCAGCTGCATTTCGACATTCTCGTTTAAAATGCCCCTTTTGCTTGCATTTAAAGCATGTAACCTTCGATTTATCAAAACCTAGCTTTGTTGAAGGTCCACCAATGGAGTGTCTGCCTGTTATCTCCATGAATCTCTGAGCCCTTCTGACCGCACTTGCCATACACCATCTAATGTCAATCAACTCCATTTCTTCGGGGTCGATTTGATCATAATCTTCCTTGGTGAGGTTGGTGTTTCCGATCTTTCCAGCAACAAGGCTCTTATATGATTCCAAGACGGATGCCAAAAACACCATTTGCTGCTTGGCTGCTTCTTCGCTGAAGTTTTGTGCATTGTTGAGGTCTACAGCAATATTGCACTGGAACATGTTTTTCGGAACTGATTGTTGTTGTTGACTTGGAGCGGTTGAAGATGATCCTCCATGATAACCACTACTTGGACTTTCTTGATTTGGCATGTTTGAGTTTTCTGCTGAGAATGCAGTCTTTGGTGACACAGTTTTTGGGATCATACTTCCTCGGTAATATAAATCAACATTTTGTTGATACGAGGAGTTGTTGACTTTGTTCGTCTTCCTGATTTCCAATTCATGACTCTCCAACCTTTCGATTAGCAAATCAACTGTCAGATCAGTCGACTTCACTGTGTTCTTCAACATTAGCGCAAAATACTGCCAATCTTTCTCATCAGGCAGTGAGTCAAACAACTTATCAACCAATTCTTCCTGTGTATACGTAATCCCATATCTTGTAAGCTCCATCTTTAAGTGACCGAATCTTTCTATCATTTTTGACACAGACTCATTTTTCATACACCCAAACAAATCAAATTCCTTTTTCAACAATTTTTTCTTGTTTTTAACAATTTCTGCACCACCCACACACTTCATCTTTAATTTATCCCCTAAATCCTTGGAATCTTTGTAGTCAATTAATGAAATAATATCATCCCTCACTAATTGATGTAATAAAATGATGCATTTCTGTTCTGCAATGAAAGATTCTTGTGCAGTATCAGTTAAATTTTCATAGTCAGTTCTTCTGATGTCAAAACCATTTCTCAAACTCTTCAAACTTAGGTACCCGAAAGCCTTCAGCCATTCCTCAAGCCTACTTGCCTATCTGTTGTATTCCTCGATAGCCATTAGCTTGGGCGGTTTGTTGTATGTGCCATACGCGTTATCCACGCTCAATGAGTCGATAATGGCTTTCTTTGGATTCGGGTTAGGATCAGTAGTGTTTGTGCTGCTTGACGTAGCGTCTCCTGTGTTGCTGGTGTAAGCAAAGATGTCACTAAAAGGATTGAGAAAATCGTCTCCCATTATTAGAGTACCTGAAACAGTTTACAAACACTTAGAAAAATTTTGTGATTTTGCAAAACTCTTACACTGTAGCACTTGAATCGGATGGTTGTCCGAACGAGTGCTTGTCCGTACGAGTGCTTGTCCGAACGAGTGCTTATCTGAATGAGTAGCAGATAAGCTTTTGTCCTTTCAACCTTACACCGATCGGATGACTGTCCGATCGAGTGGTAGGATGACGTAAGCACCAAATACACTAGCAACAATGCTGTCCGATCGACCTGTTGTTCGATCGGGTAGCACTGATGATATCAGCACCACGGTTTCGCAGAACAATCAAAATCAAGTCGTTCGTACAGCTGTTCAAACGAGTTGATGATGTCAGCAAATCTAAGAACAGCTAAGCTAAGTCATCCGTATGGCTGTCTAAACGAATAGGTGACATCAGCATGCAGGAGCAGTTCTTCATAGTTTTTGATGATTTTTTATCTAGTTTTTGACGGAATTTTGTTATGAAATTTTGAAGGATTATGCTTTGATTGATTGCAAATCGATTGTTATCAGTTTTATCAAATTTTAACCGTAGATTCACGTCCAATTTTATGTTTTTCTGATTTTATGGTGACAAACTGAAAAACAATGTAAGAAATGAGTAGAAAGTGAGAGAAAATGTCAAATTTCCTGTGAAATTTGACTCTGATCAGCAAGAAGAGCTCGAATTCCGGTGAATTCGTTGTCGTAGATCTCGATTCAGCTCCCTGGAAGCTCTGATACCACTTGTTGGTCCCTCGTATAGGATCTGTTCGTCAGGAACTTAGATGAATCGACTTTGACTAATGTGCGGAATCCATTTGATCAAATCACAGATGTATGACAAAGTATTCAATGATTAAACGCAGTCTGATCTTTCTATTCAACTGTTATGAAAGTACAAAAACGACTATAGAAGTCAAACAATGACAGATTTCTCTCTAGAGTCAAAAGTCCTAAATGAGATACCCTGGCTGGGTATATATAGGCAACTCAAGAACAAGGTTAGAGCTGACCGCACGGATGACATGCTGTCTGAACGGATGACATGTTGAACGAACGGATGAGTGCTGTCCGATCGGATGGCCCATCCGATCGGGTGACACTGGTCAACAAAGTCAACACTTTACAATACAGCCCCATTTCCTGAGTTGTCGTTCTATCTAACATACATACATTACATAATTGTTCACAAAGGTCACAAATATACAAAACATGACTAAATGCTGACGGAAGCTACAGACGTATACACTAACAGCTTCTTGGATTTTAATATATATGTGGATATATATTTTGGTGTTCATAACCTAGCCATGACCTTGAGTGAAAATGTTGAATGTTTGTGTTTGTGATTTGTATTTAATTATTCAATGGGTTGAAATAATTATTATTTAATTATGCATTTTATTTTACTAGAAAAAATGTATTAGGATAATTTTTTTGTAAAAGAAGATGCACACAAAAATGCATTTTGGTTTCGGCTAATTTCGGGCCTAAAGGACTTCATTGTTCTTAACAGGATTTTAGCCCGATAACCAAGACACATTTTTGAAGTCCAAAGGAGTTTGGAGCTGAATATAAAAGACATTTGGAAGACTAAAGAATGTGAAGAAATCACAACACAAGAAGAATACTTGAAGCATTCGGATCCGGGATCAAGTGGGAGTTCAACGACACATTATTTGTGTCAATATTCACCCTTTAGGAAGGACCTTTTGACACACTTGTTTCGGCTAACAAGTGTGGTCAAAATAGTTGGCTATGGTTATGCGCCTATTTTTATGTATGTTATGCTTATGTGGTTGCTTATTTATAGTGTTTGGATGATATTTGGATATGCATGCTTAACAAACTAATAATCAACAACAAGCTTAAAAATTGGTTCTTTAAATATCATTAAAAATGGTTAATAAAAGGTTATTAAAAATTAATGATTTTATAATAAAATGGGTTTTATTAAAAAGAACCTTGAAAATTGGTTTTCACTAAAGTACCAAGGATTTGAATGCATGCAAATGTATGGTACATAAAGTTTTCTAAACTAGAATTTTGAAAACTCAAAATCCCTTTTATAAAACAAGTCAAACACCATCCTTTTATACAACACTCGAATCACTTGGGAACTCTTATTGTGGGATAAAGGTCACCTAACCACATTTGAGGGAACTTGTATATTCGAGGTGGGTTTACCATGTTTGTGGGATAAAGGTCGCCTAACCACTTATGTGTATAAACTCACACGTGTGTGTAAGTTAGACGACTTGATTTGGAAACCATGAACTTAGGGTCACCGAAGCATGGCGAACAAAGGTGTTGATGGGATTAAACATGCCAACTAAACATAAAGATGTTTAACCAATCCCATATGGCTAGAAGTTGCAAAGGGTTGCAATCGTCAAACGTTGACTACCTTGTTAATTTAAATAGAGGGATAAAGGTCACCTAACCAATATTTAAATGTAACGTTGGATTCTAGATTTTAATTATTAATTGTCTATGAGACATAAAAGGGTATTAATGATTAAATTATAATAATATCGAAAATACTAAAATTGAACCTTGTTAAATTTTGTAGATGACCGCTAACAATATTACCCAAACCGTCCGTAACCTATCACTAAAAACAATCATTGAAAAGGATCGTCTCAATCATAACACTTCATGGATTAATATCGAAACTTAAGAATCGTTCTCAAGTAAGAGAAGATATCCTATGTGTTTAACGATCCTATTCCCGATGAACATCTTATGGAAGATGAGGATGCCTATAACGATTAGATTAAGTATACCGAGGATACCATGCAAGCCTCTCGCCTCATGTTAGGAATTATGATTCCCGAGATTCAAAAGGGTTTTGAACATCATGGGCGTACGACATGATTATCCAATTGAGGGAAATGTTCCTACTATAAGAAAGGGTAGAACGCTTCGAAACGGTTCGAGCGCTTCATGCATGTCGAATGGAGGAAACCCAATCGGTCTCATCTTATATCTTTAAGATGAAAAGCCACATTGATCACCTAGAAAGGCTCAATATGGATAAAAGGGGTTTATCCATTCTAACGATCAATGAGGATGGCAACAAGAAAGGGCATCACCCCGACACCAAAGCAAATGTTGCAAATGGAACAGGTACATCAAAGGGAAAGAAAGAAAAGAAAGGCTAAAGCGTAACCACCGAAACCCAAAGAAAAGAAGGCAAAGGTTGCCACCCAAACCTCAGGTACAATCTTTATGATACATATTGACCTTAATGTTATTTCTTCAAACACGTGGGTATTAGATACCGGATGTGGAACTTATGTTTGCAATTTGTTGCCAAGGGTTTAAAAAGAAATAAGAATTACAAGAAAGGAGACTATATTTTGAAACTTCCAAGTGGTTTGGAAATTGTTTTAAAAATGATTTGAATGCTCTTAGTTTGACTAGGAACATTATTCAAGTTTCCCTTTTTGAGACAATATGGTCTTGATTTAAAGTTTGTAAACAATGACATTTATATTCCGATTAATGACATCTTTTACTTTAAAGCTATGCTTTCAAATGGTATTTATGAATTGGTTCATGATAATACATCATTTGATAGTTCAATGTACCAAGCAATCACCAAGAGACTCAAAATGGATTTGAGTGAGACCTATCTTTGGCATTATCGCCTTAGTCATATAAACAGAATCGCATACAAACACTTCAAAAGAATGGTCTTTTGGAAACAAATGAAATTGGTTCATTTGATATATGCGAATCTTGTTTAAAGGGGAAAATGACTAAGAAATCCTTTAGTGGAAAAGGGAAAAAAAATTTATTAGGTATTATACATTCGGATGTATGTGGTCCTTTTAAGCCAATAATTAGGAATGGTGAAAGATACTTCATTACTATGACCTACAACTATAGTAGTTATGGTTATGTGTACTTGCTAAGATACAAAGATGAAGTTTTGAAACGTTCAAAATCTTCAAAACAGGAGTAGATAAACAACTCAATCAAAGTTCTTCATTCTGATAGAGGAGAAATCGAACTCTATTGGATATGGTTCGATCTATGATGGCTAAGAGTGCATTATCTCTATCATTATGGGGTTACGCTTTGCTCTCCGTGGCCCGTGTATTAAATATGGCCCAAACCAAGAAAGTGGATAAGACACCCTTTTGAAATATGGCATGGAATGGCTCCATCATTATCATATTTGAAGGTATGAGGTTGTGAAGCTTATGTGAAGCAATACACCCCCAAACAAATTGGAAGCAAAATCCACTAAGTGTATCTTTGTAGGATATCCTAAAGATGGTATAGGATATTATTTCTACAATCCAACAGAGCATAAGGTATTTGTTGCTCGAAAGACTGAGTTTTTGGAAGCTAAGTTTCTTATGGAAAGAATTAGTAGAACAGTGGAACTTGATAAGGATCGAGAACCACAAGCAGATACACGTTTGGTTAATACTAGCACTCAACAAGATGTTGTTGAAAACGATCAAGTGGTTGATCATTACACATAAAACGTTCGCAGATCTGGTAGAATTAGTAGTCCACCTGAAAGATATGGATTTTTCATGGATGGATGCTACGTGGTAGATTCGGGTGAACCTACCACATACCATGATGCAATGTCAAAATACGATTGTTACAAATGGCTTCAAGCCATGAACGTAGAGATGCAATCCATGTATAACAACCAAGTATGGGAATTGGTTATGCAACCTCTTAACTCCAAAGTGGTTGGAAATAAATGGTTTTCAGGAAGAAAACAAATATGCTTGGAAACTTGGATACTTATAAAGGGAGACATGTAGCAAAAGGTTTCACTCAAACTCAAAGGGTTGATTATGATGAGACCTACTCGCCCGTGGCGATGCTAAAGTCAACTAGGATATTATTTGCCATACCTGCATAATATGATAATGAGATTTGGCAAGTGGATGTCAAAACGGCTTTCCTTAATAGATATCTTGAGGAAGATGTCTATATGGTTCAGCATGAAGGTTTTGTCGATCCAAAACATCCTAACAAAGTATGCAAGTTAAAGAAATCAATATAAGGATTGAAACAAGCATCTAGAAGTGAGAATCACCGTTTTGATAAAGAGATTAGGGAATATGGATTCATCAAGAACGTTGATAAAGCTTGTGTGTATGAGAAGGCTAGTGTGTCACGGCCCCCGACCCGGTTTGACCCATTTCAGGAGCCGCGGGACAGAAATCCCGTGGTATTTAATTAACAGCGGAAGTTTCTTCAGGATCATTTTAAAAACTGAAATATTTCCCGATTATTTTATTTCACAATTTGGGATAAAACCCGATAATTTACAATATTGAGATTTCTCGAAGAAATTTGTTTATTTTACAAAACATGTTTATTTATTTTTATACTGAGCCACTTTCTTAAGCTGATAGTGCTTCACGGCACTTTTCCTGAATCACAACAGATCACCTGAAACATGTTTGAAAAAGGTTTTGTCAGCGGGAAATACTGAGTGAATCATTCTATTAAATAAAACGACACATTTGTTATAATTTACAGTATTAAGAGAGATTACAATGTTTCAGATATCAAACCAACTACCCACAGTAATTGTCACTCGACCCATTGGCCCATTCGTCCAATGGTGTCTGTGACTATGGTCATATCACCCCTTGGCTAACTCGTTGTCCAATGGTGAAGATTATCAAGTAATGTATACAAAACCCCACATACTGGCTGTAACTTGGTGATTACATATACTTAATCACTGTAATTATAACCTTTGAAAATAAACATGATTTCAAAAGTAATTTGATAAAAAGAGAATGACTCACATTGCAGATTTAACAGAGCTTAGTTTACTGATTAGCCTTGATAACCTAATTTAAATAATCAGCACACAAATTAGGTTAGTAACTTAATACAGCATTTTCGATAACTCACGAGATTGAAACCTTCTCAACGAATGACAAAGTGCGATACTTAAACATCCATCGATTTAACGAAGAATGACAAAGCATAAACCCTAATGTGGGCAGCACTTAAACATCCATTGGATAGTTTAATCGATCGGACATTGAATCGTAGCAGCGATCGAGTTATTACCCTGAATTGTGGCAGCACTTCGTGATCAGTGTGTGTTTTGGGATTGTTTTGATTATAACTCAGCGTACAATTTGAAATTGAACGTCGAAAGAACACCCAATTGCATGAAACAGACAATCCTATTTATACATGAAATTGGGTTCCCCCGCGTGTCGCGGGAGATGTCGTGACTCCTGTCGCGACTCGCCTGGGGTGTCCACCTATCCTAGAGTAGCCTTGTCACTAGTATAGGCCTGCTGAGTCGATTTCGTGTTATTTCAAATTTTTGACAGCGTTTTGTTAAGATATTACCGAATAGGGTTTACCCCCCCCCCCCCCTGAGTTTTAGGGGCCCTAATCCTGATTCCAAATAATCTGAAAATTTTAGGGATTATACAGAATCACTTGGGTTTCTCAATTAAGGTTTCCTATTGGATAATTTGATTAAATAAATATAACTTTTGATGAGAGTTGTTACATTCTCCCTACCTTAATAAAAATCTCGTCCTCGAGATTTACTGGAATAAGTGAGGATATTTTCGCTTCATTTCTGATTCCAGCTCCCAAGTGTATTCAGCTCCTCTCTTTGAATTCCGTTTGACTTTGACTAAAACTAGTCGTTTATGTTTGAGAAACTTGATCTTTCGATCCTCAATTTGAAGAGGTTTTTCAACAAATTTCAGTTTTTCGTTTACCTCTATATCTCGAAGAGATACTACCAAAGACTCATCTGATAGACATTTCTTGAGATTGGATACATGAAATACATCATGTACTCCAGCTAACTCTTCTGGTAGTTGTAAACGATAAGCAACGGGTCCTATACGTTGGATCACTGAAAACGGTCCTACGTACCTTGGACTTAGCTTTCCTTTCTTACCAAATCTAACAACTCCTTTCCAAGGAGAAACTTTCAATAGTACTTTGTCTCCAACTTGGAATTCTAACGGTTTGCATCTATTATCTGCATAACTCTTCTGACAATCTCGAGCCGTCTTCAGCCTTTCCTTGATTTGAGTAATCTTATCAGTCGTCTCTTGCACTATTTCAGGACCTGATAATTGACTCTCTCCTATTTCTGCCCAACAAACTGGAGTTCTGCACTTTCTTCCGTATAGTACTTCAAATGGGGCGGTTTCAATACTTGAATGATAGCTATTGTTATAGGAGAATTCAATTAATGGTAAATGATCATCCCAATTTCCACCAAAATCTATCACACATGCTCGGAGCATGTCTTCTAGAGTTTGGATTGTCCTTTCACTTTGTCCATCTGTTTGTGGATGATATGCAGTGCTCAGATTTAATCGAGTTCCCATAGCTTGCTGGAAACTTTTCCAGAAATGAGAAGTAAAACGACTATCCCTATCCGAAACAATGGAGAGCGGAACTCCATGTAAGGATACAACTTCATCTACATACAATTTTGCCAACCTTTCCATACTAAAGGTTTCTTTCATTGGTAAAAAGTGAGCTGATTTGGTTAATCGATCCACAATTACCCAAATCGCATCATTACCTTTTCTTGTTTTGGGTAACTTAGTAACAAAATCCATTGTTATAAGTTCCCATTTCCATACTGGCATTTCTAATTGTTGTAGTAACCCTGAAGGTTTCTGATGTTCTGCCTTAACTTGTGAATAAGTAAGACATTTAGAAACATATCGTGCTATGTCCTTTTTCATTCTGATCCACCAAAAGTTCTTTCTTAAATCTTGGTACATCTTATTGCTTCCTGGGTGCATAGTATACCTAGATTTATGAGCTTCTTCTAAAATCTTAGGTCTTAAATCTCCCTGCTTAGGTACCCAAATTCTACTTTTGTGGAATCTCCAAATTCCATCTGCTCCTTGTTCTAATTCCTTCATTCGTCCTTTCATTCCTTCAGCATCATCCTTGATTGCTGTAGTTTGAACATTCTTCAATTGTTCCATTAAATCTATTTGTAGATTTAATCTGAGAGCACGAACTCGTCGTTGTTTCTCATAATACTTACGACTTAAGGCATCTGCAACTACATTTGCCTTTCCTTCATGATACTGAATATCACAATCGTAGTCACTTAGGATTTCCATCCATCTTCTTTGCCTCATATTTAACTCTTTTTGCCCAAATATATATCTTAAACTTTTGTGGTCTGTGTAGACAGTAAATTTACTTCCGTAAAGATAATGTCTCCAAATCTTAAGGGAAAAATTACGGCTCCTGATTCTAAATCATGAGTCGTATAGTTTTCTTCGTGCTTTTTCAATTGCCTTGAAGCGTATGCAATCACCTTTTTGCGTTGCATAAGCACACATCCATATCCTAGTTTTGAAGCATCACAATATACTTCAAAATCTTCAGTTCCTTCTGGTAAGGCTAAGATTGGTGCATTTGTTAATTTCTGCTTCAATATTCTAAAGGCTTCTTCTTGCTTGGGTCCCCATTCAAACTTAATGGCTTTACAGGTTAACTTAGTTAATGGTACGGCTATCTTGGAAAAATCCTTAATAAACCGTCTATAATACCCAGCTAAACCTATAAAACTTCTAATTTCCATTGCTGTTTGTGGAACCTTCCATTTGGTAATTGCCTCTATCTTAGCAGGATCTACATGAATACCTTCATGATTCACCATGTGTCCTAAGAATTGCACTTCTTGCAACCAAAATTCACATTTTGAGAATTTGGCATAAAGCTTTTCTTTTCTTAACAAAGTTAAGAGTGCATGAAGGTGTTCACAATGCTCTGTTTGACTTTTGGAATAAATAAGTATATCGTCTATGAAGACAATTACAAATTTATCCAAATATGGTTTACAGATCCTATTCATCATGTCCATGAATGCAGCAGGTGCATTCGTTAACCCAAAGGGCATGACTGTAAACTCATAATGACCATACCTAGTTCTGAAAGCAGTTTTAGGTATGTCCTCTTCTTGTACCTTCAATTGATGATATCCGGAGCGTAAGTCGATCTTAGAAAAATATCTAGCTCCTTGAAGTTGATCGAAAAGATCATCAATCCTAGGTAATGGGTATCAATTCTTAATTGTAACCTTATTCAATTCTCTATAATCAATACACATTCTCATTGAACCATCCTTTTTCTTCACAAACAACACTGGCGCTCCCCAAGGGGATGAGCTAGGTTGTATGAATCCTTTACTTAGTAATTCATCTAATTGCTTTTTCAGTTCTAACATTTCTGTGGGTGCTAACCGATAAGGTGCCTTGGCTATCGGTGTAGTTCCTGGAATTAGATGAATCCTAAATTCTACTTCTCTGTCTGGAGGTAATCCCGGTAAATCTTCTGGGAATACATCCGGATACTCTGAGACTACAGGAATTTCCTTAAGTTCTTTACCCTTAGTACTAATGATTACTGAAATCATATATACTATTCCTTGTTTTCGTTCATAATTAGCAACTTTCATTACTGATATGAACTTCATAGGCTTACGTGGTTTATCTCCTGTAATCCTAATTATTTCCCCAGTAGGTGCCTGAATTTCTATAGAATTCTGATCACAAAGGATTCGAGCATGATTGGCTACTAACCAATCCATTCCTAACACAACATCAAATTCGGCTAATTTCATAGGAAATAGGTTTGCAAAGAATTTATGACCTGAAAGTTCTATATTTTCCTTTTGCAAAACTTTATCTATACTAATAGAATTTCCGTCTGCCGTTTCAATTGTAAAAATCTGCCTAAGGTTGGTTAAGGGTAAATTAAGAGCTTGGCAGAATGAAGTATTAATAAAACTTTGGTTTGCACTAGAGTCAAATAATACTTTGGCGTAAATGTTGTGAACTAAGAACGTACCCGCTATCACATCTGGGATAAGTTCTGCTTCTTGAGTAGTTAGCTGAAATGCCCTAGCATTCTTCTTTGTAGCTCCATCTGCTGATTTAGCTTTGTTGTCTGCTGGTTTGACCAATTTCGGGCAATCTGGCCTGAAATGTCCAGTTTCTCCACAATTGTAACAAATTGTGGATTTCTTCCTACAGTTTTCTTCACGATGTCCTGTCATTTTGCAAAAATTGCAAATTATATTACATCTTCCAAAATGTTTCCTTTTGCAATTTCTAAAGAATGACGGATTTGAGGGTTGCCCTGTTCCTCTTCTCTTGAAATTGCTATTATTACCCATACGAAATCCCTGGGTAATTTTCTGAGCCAATTCTTTCTTTCTGTCTTCATCTCTTGTGCGCACCAATTCATCAGTTAGGGTGTTAGCTAATTCCACAGCATCGTCAATAGTGCGAGGTCTCGCAGCTTTAACAATATTGCGGATTTCGCTAATTAGTCCCCAAATGTAGCGAGAAATGAGTACCGGTTCTGGCGAAGCCAGTGTTGGTACCACTCTAGCATATTCAAAGAATGTCGAAGTATAACTGCGACAATCTACACCCATCATCCGATGATTTAGAAACTTATTTGTCATCTGTTCCTTTTCATACTCGGGACAGAATTTTCTTTCTACTAAACCCTTAAATTCTTCCCAAGTCATAGCATAAGCTATTATTCTTCCTTTTGATTGTAACACAGTGTTCCACCATTCAAGTGCTCCTTCTTTGAAGAGATTTGATGCGTACATGACCTGATCATCTTTAGCACATTTACTTATTGCAATTACTGCTTCGGTCTTCTCTAACCAACGCAGTGATGTAGTTGCTCCTTCATTGCCTGCAAATTCAGTGGGTTTACAAGCAAGGAATTCTTTGAAAGTGCAACCAGGCATTGCAGTTTTCATTTTCTTAGGAAATGGAGCTTGATGTGGTTCTACATTATGATTGACATGATCATTGCCTCCGTTTACACTATTACTGAAGTTATCTTCAGAAATGTGTTTACTAGGAATGATTTGTTGCGGTTCAATTGGATTCTTCATAGCAGCAACGAATGCTGGAATAGCATTGGCTATCCCTTGAGCAACAATATTTTCGATATCTTGTCTAGTCATATATTGATCTCCTGGATGTTGCTCTGACTGATTACCCTCATTTACTGGTTCATTACCAATTTTTGACATCTGATAATAAATTTTATGTAAATAATTAGTATAATATAAATATAATAAAACAGTTTGCACATAATCACATTGACATGTATAATTAAAATTATCGATTTCACAAGTTTCATTTCTATATATTATATTATGTCTCGTACACACGATTATCATACAACGTTTTATTGTTAAGTTATTACACATATTGGTTATTATGATTATTTATTCACACATATTCCTGCAACTCTCATTATCTGGTCAGCTAATTTCTTAAAAACGACGCTCCCTTTCGTCATACTTCCAAGTAACTCTTTCTCCCACATCCCTAATCCGATTTCCTGCATCAATTAACTCTTCGCCCCAGAGGCGAAGTTCAGTCAGATTCTCCGGACTCATAGTTGGGTATAGTGGAGGTTCTGGGTCAACTTGCGGGAAAAATGTATCAGGGTTGTTTAAAAGATTTTGGTATTGCCAATCAGTTGTCCACCATTCATCTAATTCTACTGGTAATGGTTGAGGTTGGACAATAGGATCTGGAATGGATTGGAGCTTCTAGTGGGTAACTGAAAAGATCTTCTTCAGTAAATATAAGGTTTGGATTAGCTGCTTCAAGGTTTCCATCGGCAGGTCCGATGAGGTCACTCATTACTAATTTATGATCTAAAACTTCCCAAGGAGTCATTTTCTGTTTCTGTCTAGAACTTTGTCCGACTTCTCTTTCTGTTTGCTTAAAACTATTCTCAGTTTCTAACTCTATTTGATTAATATTTTCCTCAATTTCTACCCCCTTTCCTTTGTCTTTTGGTTCTTCAGTTTTGGTAACCTTTCTTGTTGCTGGCTTTTTCCTTCGTACACGCCTCCAGCCCATAAATCTGCTTCTTTTCTTGGGTTTAGGTTTTGCCAGTGGTTTGGATTGAAATTCCATGGGTTCTTCTTTATCAGCGAAGTAACCGGTGAATTCCTTGGAAACTTCTATCTTAACGGGATAGAGGTTAAGATTTTCTAAACCTTCAGATATCTCATTCATGCTGTTTAGCATATATGCAAAATACATACCAAATGTTAAAACAACATTCTATAGATAACCCGTAAATATTATTGCATACATAAAACAACTGACAAGTAAATTATACTACGATTTACTGTAACTTATTTATTTACTAAATAAGGTTTCTAGGAAATAAAAGTGCTAAAAACTTTTGAGTATTTAGAGATTTGCATTTTCTGCTACTGTGGCTAGCATATAAAGATTTGCCCATTTCTCATCTAATTTGTCCTCCCAAGGTGATTTATTGATTAAATCCTGGGTTTCTTGTTTAACTTTCTTCTCTCGGTTTTTCCTTATTTCCTCCTGACTTTTCCTAATAATCAAACTTCTTCTATTAGGAGAAAGTGGTTCCTCGTAATGTGCCTTACGGACAAATATTCCTTCTTCAGGAATTACATAAGGTTTTGTTTGGGATGAACTTCCTTTCTCGTTGGATGACCTATCTAGTTTAAGATAGATGTTTGACAGCTTTTGTTTACCCATACTGTAATTAACAAATAATCAGTTAATAAAACACATAATCACATAATTGGCAATCAGTAAAAATTAAGTATTTCTAAATACTTAATAGGCTTAAATCAGTGGCTCTGATACCACCTTATTTCTGTCACGGCCCCCGACCCGGTTTGACCCGTTTCAGGAGCCGCGGGACAGAAATCCCGTGGTATTTAATTAACAGCGGAAGTTTCTTCAGGATCATTTTAAAAACTGAAATATTTCCCGATTATTTTATTTCACAATTTGGGATAAAACCCGATAATTTACAATATTGAGATTTCTCGAAGAAATCTGTTTATTTTACAAAACATGTTTATTTATTTTTATACTGAGCCACTTTCTTAAGCTGATAGTGCTTCACGGCACTTTTCCTGAATCACAACAGATCACCTGAAACATGTTTGAAAAAGGTTTTTTCAGCGGGAAATACTGAGTGAATCATTCTATTAAATAAAACGACACATTTGTTATAATTTACAGTATTAAGAGAGATTACAATGTTTCAGATATCAAACCAACTACCCACAGTAATTGTCACTCGACCCATTGGCCCATTCGTCCAATGGTGTCTGTGACTATGGTCATATCACCCCTTGGCTAACTCGTTGTCCAATGGTGAAGATTATCAAGTAATGTATACAAAACCCCACATACTGGCTGTAACTTGGTGATTACATATACTTAATCACTGTAATTATAACCTTTGAAAATAAACATGATTTCAAAAGTAATTTGATAAAAAGAGAATGACTCACATTACAGATTTAACAGAGCTTAGTTTACTGATTAGCCTTGATAACCTAATTTAAATAATCAGCACACAAATTAGGTTAGTAACTTAATACAGCATTTACGATAACTCACGAGATTGAAACCTTCTCAACGAATGACAAAGTGCGATACTTAAACATCCATCGATTTAACGACGAATGACAAAGCATAAACCCTAATGTGGGCAGCACTTAAACATCCATTGGATAGTTTAATCGATCGGACATTGAATCGTAGCAGCGATCGAGTTATTACCCTGAATTGTGGCAGCACTTCGTGATTAGTGTGTGTTTTGGGACTGTTTTGATTATAACTCAGCGTACAATTTGAAATTGAACGTCGAAAGAACACCCAATTGCATGAAACAGACAATCCTATTTATACATGAAATTGGGTTCCCCCGCGTGTCGCGGGAGATGTCGTGACTCCTGTCGCGACTCGCCTGGGGTGTCCACCTATCCTAGAGTAGCCTTGTCACTAGTATAGGCCTGCTGAGTCGATTTCGTTTTATTTCGAATTTTTAACAGTGTTTTGTTAAGATATTACCGAATAGGGTTTACCCCCTTGAGTTTTAGGGGCCCTAATCCTGATTCCAAATAATCTGAAAATTTTTGGGATTATACAGAATCACTTGGGTTTCTCAATTAAGGTTTCCTATTGGATAATTTGATTAAATAAATATAACTTTTGATGAGAGTTGTTACATAGTGGGAGCATTATTACTTTCTTAGTACTGTATGTCGATGACATTCTACTATTTGGAAATGACATTCCAACCATGGAAGGTGTAAAAACCTGGCTTGGAAGTTGTTTTTCCATTAAGGATCTTGGTGAAGTTGCCTATATTTTGGGAATAAAGATCTATAGGGATATATCAAGGCGCTTGATAGGTTTAAACCAAAGTGCATACATTGACAAAGTCTTGAAAAGGTTCAAGATAAAGAACTTTATGAAAGGTTTGGTACCTGTTCAAGAGGGGACAATATTGAGTGCATCTCAATGTCCAAGCTCAAAGGATGAGCAAGAAAGAATGAAAGGAATCCCATATGCGTCTGCTATAGGATCTATTATGTATGTAATGATATGATATGCACTAGACAGGACAAGTCATGCACTTTAAGCATGACGAGAAGATACCAGCGAAATCCAAGTAACGATCATTGGATGACTATTAGAGAGTATATTGAAATACCTTAGAAGGACTAAGGACATGTTTCTAATATATGGATCTGGTGAAGAAGAACTCGTTGTAAAGAATACGAGTTTCGGAATTCGTTGTAAAGGGTTACATGGATACGAGTTTCCAAACTGATCGAGATAATTCTCAATCACAATCGGGGTAGCATTGTCCACTACAGAATCAGAATACATCGCCGCTTCATTGATCGAGATGATTCATGTGGATCTGCCACTTGAATTATTGCCGATCTAGGGGTAGTCCCTACCATTCGGGACCCCTAGAGATCTTTGTGATAACGATGGTGTGATTGCTCAAATCAAGGAACCTCGTGCACATCAAAAGACTAGGCACATTGAGCGGAGTTTCAACTACATAAGGGATGAAGTTGAAAAGGGAAAGATATGTATTCGCAAAAGTTCACACTAATCAAAATATTGCGGATCCACTCACGAAGCTCCTCGAACGGGCAAAGCATGAAGGGTCATACTTGTGCCTTAGGACTTCGATATTCTAGTGAATGGATTTGATCTATTTTGTATTTGGATATTGGAACAATTGTTATTATAACTCTTTATGGTAAGTTGAGTTATGTTCCATTTTAGCTGTTTAAATCCATGAATAAGTTACTTATTCTAAATGTCCGTAGTCGATCATACTTGTGGGAACAAATATGAATGTAAGACTATTATGAACTTGGATTGGTGGATATTCATTAGGTATGAATATAGAGCAAAGTGTTGCTGCCAAGGTTCATAGATATTTGTGAGATACAAATATTGGACTGACTCGCTCTCAAATGTTACTGCATGGAATCATTTGTGATTGATCATAAGTAAATTTGAGTAAAGGCGAATATCATAGTATCCTCTGACCTGAGATACATATTGGGTCTTGATATTCACTAAATATTGTACCTTGACTTATTTCTTCGCTGTCAGTAATATGACAGTACATAATGCTAAGCTCAGGTGTGGTACAAGGTGATTGTGAGAGACGTATGTAGTCAAGAAGGGATTTGTTCCTCTTATTCGTTGAGAGTAAGATGTCTAAGGCCTACTAAAGTTAAATCAACAGAGAGTGATCACTCTATGTCTCTGGATTTAACATGACATCTGCAACAAAAGGGATAAATGATCGATTCACCTAAATCATGTTCAAGTGAGGGACTTGAAGGGGATGATGTTATTGAATGGCACTTCGTCATACGTATTAGGTGTAGTAAACCGTTGTTAGGCGTCATTTACTGCTTGCATCAATCTTCTATGTATCTTGTGCAAGTGGGAGATTGTTGGACTTTGTATGCCCAAGACACATATTAAATTGATGTGGCTAGTACGTTATGATCCAAGTCGGGTTATACCCAATAACAAGCTAGACAAACACCTATAATATTTATTTATGATGTGATCAAACAAATAAATATTAACACTTAGAATATTTAGAAATTGGTTTTATAAATAATTTAGAAATTGTTTTTCTAAATAATTGCATTTGTGAAACTAATAAATTATATGGATAATTTATTTTGAAAGAATATTTTATTTTGTTATTTAATAGGTTAAATAACTTTATAAAAGGTTGTGGAATATTGCATAAGTCTTATAACATATGATGTTATATTTTTATAAAAGTTATAAAAATATAAACAAGACTTAAAATTTTAATGGGAAAAATTTTTCATTGGTTGAAATAAAGGTCCTATGGCCGCCCACCCTTGTTGCTTCTTGGATTGGTTTTCCAGGTTCCCATACATGCAAAATATCTCACATAAGATTACATGGGATTTGATTCTTCTCACACATAATTACACATAAGTTAGTTTCAAGTGCAAGAACACTAGAATTCCCTTATGAATTTTTGGCCAAGAGTAGGTTGTCAAAGGGATTTTTCAAGTGTATAAATCCTAGCAACATAAGGTGTTTGTTGGAGGCTTGGGGTATGCAAGCTTGAGGTATTATCCTTTGAAGATTTTCATTCAAGAATATCATCCTCTTCATATCTCTTGCTATTTGGAAGGTAGTATTCTTACAACACCCTATGGTTGTGATTTTGATAGCATGCATGTTCGTATATGGATCCGGGGATTGGGTTTTGCATATAAAATGGGTTTTAATATCTTGAAAGTAAACATGTTTTATATAATATTTCCGCTGCGTTTTAATTTTATTTGGATAAAATTACTTTGATAAACATGTGAAAAACCCAACAACCATATCTAGTTAGATTTTGCGTACCATTATTTCACGTGTTGACACACGACACAAATCAAGTAGCACATAAGGTATTACATTACGACATCGATATACTAGTGATGAATTTTTATTACTATCTGTTATGCATGACTAGGAGGCATATGATCACATACAAATATTAAACATATGGTCACTTAGTTAATCTATAACACAAGCCCACTTGTAAAAGGGTATTATGTCGGCCCATTATATATACCTCAAGTGTGCGGCCAGAGGACTATACAGTCCAACAGATGACTTGTGTGGTATGGTATGAGTGTGCGACAATATTTTTGTGCATGTTCCCAGTAGTGTAGAGTTTACTCCTATAACCAGCCCACAAGACATACATGGCCCAATCATTTAGGAGCCCAAAGGAGATTGCACGGTTCAAACAATAATGTACGGTTCAATTTCAAGTGTTTGTGAGTGTACGACAGTAATGTTACAATTTTCGTGAGTGTGCGACACGTGGCTTGGCCAGTGTACGGCCCAAGGCGCCAGTTTGTACCTTGTGCTTTATCATGTTCTACATTCCCTTAGTGTGAGAAATCAACTTTTAAAACACATCATACCTCTGGTTTCTAGGATCAAACAGATAGGACAAAATTATTATATCATGTTCCTATTTGGCCAATTAATCATCAACATGCATATTCCTAGGATTTTATCACATTGATCTACCTCATCATGCATACGGCTCCCATTCTTGTGTCATTCAGCCCTTAAACAATTCATGACACAATCATCATTATTTTCATCACTTAAAACAGTAAATTAGAGGTCCTCATTATTCTAAGAATCACAATTTCTTACTTTTACGAACTCGGAAATCAAAGATTCGACTGTCTTTAAGCGATCAAGTGTGGGAACAGATTTAAACAGGGTGTATCATCATACATTCAATAGTTAGCAGATTCAAACATCAAGCATTCATTTGCACATGTATTTCAAACATCGAGCATTCATTCATCAAGCAATAAGTGTGCGGGTTAAATGTGATTATTCCTCTGATGTCGGCTGATTATAGCATATATATACCCCCTCCACAATAGTCGCACACTTGAACATCTGTTCCTTACCAACTGTGCGGGTTAAATTAGGGCATTTGAGTGTGTGTTGGGCTTCTGTTGGGCCAGATTTAAAGCGTGCGACCCATGAGGAATTCAAGGGTGCAGCCCAAACATCTTAACCAAGAAAAGGGGTGTTCGGGAAGGAGGTGAGTGTGCGTCTAGGCTTGTTTGATTATTACGCTAATAACAATAATAATAATTGTTAACATAATATTCCACATGACACACATATAATCTGTAGTAAATTAATTAGTCTATTTTATAGTTATCCACTAAGTCTCATACATACACGTATTATCATTAATAATTAACCTCATTATGATGTGGGATTACCAGTACAAAGTGAGGCGTGTGGGAATCCCGAAATGTCACACCACCCACCTTCATACACTCTTGGTATGATTTAAACCCCGCGGGGTTCTACTACAAAGTCAACTACCAAGATGCCTGGATGGACACTCGCGTTAATCTCGCGAAGGCAAACCAGATAAAAATTGAAGACCTACCACCAAAAATCCTAAGTGGGGGAACACCCATGGAAAGAAGAAGACCCTCAAACGATAGAATGGGAAAAAACTATCATAGAATATTTTAATAATATTTGCGCGTTTACACACCCTCCCATGATCGTTCTGCCAACAGACCCCAGGAGAAACCCGGTATTTGATCCCGCCCAGGATGATGAACCGTTTCACAAGAACCGCCCCCGTTTACCATTGTAATTCGCGACTTCGCAAAACCAAATTAAAAGCGGGCTATGAATGTTTTATTTAGTGTGTCAATGGTGTGCTTAGGATTAAATAAAGTTTTAATCACTCTTAAAGTGATGTAAGCACTTATGTCATGTACTTTGTTGTTTTCCTAGATATTTTCTATGTACTATTAAGTGTGATGTCATGGATGATGTAATCAAATCTTTTCTTGGCTTATAAAAGGAAGGCTCCCCCTCATTTGTAAATCATCATTGGAAAGAAATAAAATCTTCTTCTATATTTCTCTCTATCTTCTCTCTACTTTCTCACTCTAAATTCCAGAGTCTAGTAAAGAGTCTTGAGTCTTTTTGAGTCCTTCTGAGTCCAAACCCTTGAGTCTTTTATGTTTATCACCCTAGTCACTCTTACTGATCTTATATAGATTAGCCATACACTCCCCCCCCCCCCCCCCCAATCTATAGGATAATTAGATCAAGTTGCAAAACAATTTACTAAAAGTCGACATAATTAGTAAATGAGACTCTTAATACGAATAAATCAATCCATTTAACATCATGTAATAAATTTTGTGTTTATTAATCTCCCCACACCCTTCTACATGATGGTGAGTTGCTCAATTGGTTTGACCTTATTTTTTGAGCATAGTACACGATGGACTCAGTGTGGTTTATCAGACCATGTGTAGTGGTTAACACCCCACCCTTGGGCGTTTTGCGCCATGTGGCAATATAGTCAACAACGGGCATTATATGGCGTTTTCTAAAATGGGTGTAGTAGGGATGTGGGGCATTATGTTAAAAAGGGGTGTAAATAAAATTAAATAAAAAAACATCAAAAATATTTTATTGGGCATTATGTTTAAACCTGCATGTGATTAGTCAATTGAAAGTTCTCTCCGGCGTGGAATATTTCACGCTCCAACCTATTTTGGTTGAAAAACGCCCAAGGGGGCAGAGATGTGGGCGTGGGGTGGCGTTGTTTGGCTCAAAAACGCCTAAAACAAGGGCCACTATGGGTGGTCTCAGAACTTTGAATTTGATCCTCACCTTTTTCAAAACTATGGATGGTCTGATGGTTTGCACTTTGTAACGCATTTAATTTCCAACTTTGTCAAAAGATACATGGACGGCCCCAATGGTTTGCACTTAGTAACGTATTTAGTCCCTAACTAACCTTCTGGGGTAGCCCAGTTGGCCACCGACCCCCACCTCTTCCCGAGGCACCCGGGTTCGAGTCTTGGGGATACAACGGGGAACCGCCCAAGATGAGAACTCGGTATGGGGATTCACCGCGGAGCTTAGCTTGTCGGGTGCGGCTCCCGGGGGAAACCCCCCCGGCGGTTGGGAGGACCGTGCATTATCCCCCCCCCCCCCCCCCCCCATTTAGTCCCTAACTTCACCATGCTTGAATCTTATGATTTGTTGGTTGGGGAATAAATACATTACTAAGTACACACCATAAAGGCCATCCATGTACTTTTGAAAAGCCAGAGAATAAATCCAAAATTTTTGTAAATTGCGGGGACAACGTAACACCCCAAAATCCTAATTTTGACTGTAGTTCCCACTCGTGCTCTCTCACTCCCTCCACAGTCGCCTAAGCTTTTTTTTTTCTTTTCTTGTTCCTGTTATAACTATGTTGTTTTGATTTCAGCTGCTACTTCTTTAGTTAAGTTTAATCCAACTATTTTGCCATAATATTGTAATCATTGTTCCTGCTATGATCATGTTAAGTTCTATGTTAAGTATAGCTAAGATTAAGAGTCACTAGAGGTATAGCTAGATCGTAAGGTTTTATTATAAGTTTAATCTATTATCGAATCCCAAACCGTAAAACCAAACCAAAACCAAACCGTTAATGGTTAGGTTTGATTCGGTTTTAATTTTCAACGGTTCGGTTTACGGTTTGACCTAAAAACCGGCCAAACCAAACCATGAACATGATAACATCCCTATTGTTAGATTTTGCATGCATGAGGAGCCAAATTGCAAGACATGGATAATACGGGTGTGTAGTACAAAAGGTCTTTGTAAGCAGGAGGCAAATTGTAATTTACTCCTTACAAAAATAGGCTAAAAGTAATTAGGTGAATCTTAAAATTAATCTTAAATCAACTATTATTGATGCAAGCCCAAGTGTAGAGGATCGGGCCATTACATTTCTGGAGGCCCATGATCGAGCTTCCAAGGTTATTTTACGAAAACGAGCATAACTTTGGCTACGGGTCTCCGTTTTAGGCGTTCGACCAGTCAAATCGAAGCTTGAAACGAGGAGCACGTCGTGGCAAGGTCCCGGAGCCGCCTTGTCCAAGTTTCGGCTCCTCTAGATCTTTGCAAATAGATAGAAAATAAAATAAATACGCTTTATTGATAACAATTAAGATGTGAAACTTTCAAGATAAGTCAATAACTGGGATGCAAATTATTATACGAAAGCTCTTAACATACTAAATTATGTTTTAAAAATACATACATCTGACCCATCTCCATCTCAAATTTAAAAAATATCAAGCAAAACAAAATCAATACTTCAATTGTTACATTTGAATTCTTTGGAACCCTTTCTAGACCAGGCTGTGGGCAATTTTAAAACATGATATATCCAATAAATATCATAAATTGCCCTCTTTCGTGTATCCCAAAGTTAATTGGTTTGATGTATAGGAGATTAGCATATTGTAGTTTCAATGGATTTTTTTACTATGAGAATGTACCGTTAACAAATTCAACAGTGAAAACATTGTAACTTTTACCCGGTTACGTTGAATCAGTTTGGATTGTGCTAAACTGTCCTTGGCATTGTAATGGTTCTTGGATGATTGTCTTAGCATCTATCGTACTCAGGTCGCAGATTTGTTACAAAGTTTTTCCGGTTGATATTTTGTTGCTCGTGTTTGGCGCAAGTAGTCCCTATTATGCGAAGATTAGGTTAGTTTCATTCTCATAGTCACGGTTAGGAGAACTTCTGATGCATGGTTGCAACTTGATGTAACCCTATCGCACATTCATGTGATGTTGTTTGGTTGCTTGAGTGCAGTGGCGAAGCTTGAAATTTTTTACGGGGGGGTCGAAAACGTATATACCCAAAAAATTCTATAGAACCGGGGGGTCGAAAACATATATACCCAAAAATTTCTATACGAAAACTACATATACAACACTACTGGCCGAAAAGTTCGGGGGGTCGGGCGCCCCTCCCGGCCCCTTCAAAGCATCGCCCCTGCTTGAGTGTTCGACTTTTGTGTTGGCCAACCTAGAGTTTCGAAGTGCAGGTTGGTTTCATTGTTTGTTCACATTATCACACTATCCCTGTGTTATGATTCATTTGAGTTTGCAAGCTAACAACAAATAACTCAAAACCTAACCAAACCAACCCTTTTTTATACGACAACAAAACAGAAATATGAGGAGACATGTTGAAAATTATCTCTTTTGTATACAACAAACCTCTACATAAAAGAAAAAAAGTCACATTTTATAATATAAACTTCTAATTCATGGTTGCATCTGGTTGCTAGTTTCAAGCCATCCACGTTGCCATGCCAAGGAGACGTATATCATCATCGCCTTGGAAACAATCGTACCCATCCCAAAAAAAAAAAAAATCCCAAATAAGCACACAAAAATAATGACCAACAAAGCCAGTCATACAACCCACAAAACCATAATTAAGAAGCTGGCGACCACAACAAACAAGGAATTAATGAAAGCATTTCATCAAACATCACAGCTTCAAGAACATCAATTAATAGAGGTTTTAAAACTCCAACTACAAATCGTGACAACCAAACACCAAAAGACACTACTAGAAAAATGACTATTTCTAACGCGGTTTTCTGTCACAAATGTGTTGCAAATTCATATTTGCTACGCATTTACTACACTTTTCAACGAATTTCTAACGAAGATATGGTGTTAGAAATTCTTAACACATTTCCTACGTCATATCATATTTGTTCTTTCTAATTTTGCTACGCATTTGTGACAGAATAGTTTGAAAAAAAACAAAAAAAAAGACAGAATGTTAAAAAAAACAAAAAAAAAAAAGGAAAATCCAGTTTATTTTGCTTATAAACTGCAGAAAAAATCACCAAAAAGCTACAATACCTGTTTTAAATTAACCATATTTCAAAAATATAAATGAAAAAAAACAGAAACTAGTAAATCGGCATCATAGTTTCATAAGTCTCCTTCTCTCAACTTCACTTCAAGCAAGATCTTGTCTTTTAGACTTTGCCAAAGCCTTCAATAGAAAAAAAAAATACAAATTATTAACTTAAAATATAAAACATTACTCATCAAAATATTAAACAATAATTAAGCATGTATTGATGTATAAAACTAGTGTAAATTAATACTTTGCCAAATAAACTACCAGGTCTTCATCAACAGTTTTTAAATACCATCATGGTCTTAAAAAAACTAGGTTAAGAGGACGAAGTTACATGTTATTTTCAACAAATACCATATCAGGCAATAGTTTGTTATACAAACTATAATCATATTCTTTGTCCATTTTAGCATAAACATGACCTTAAAAGGACGCTAGTTGATTATGCAAACTGTAATCATATTCTTAGTCCATTTTAGCATAAACATGACCTTAGAAGCACGCTAGTTTTTTATACAAACTGTATTCATATTCTTGGTCCATTTTAGCATAAACATGACCTTAAAAGCAGGCTAGTTTTTTATATCAACTCTGTTCATATTCTTGGTCCACTTTAGCATAAACATGACCTTAAAAGCAGGCTAGTTTTTTATATCAACTCTATTCATATTCTTGGTCCACTTTAGCATAAACTCAACTGAAGGCTGGAAAGGTCAGAGGTACCTTACGGTACTAGCAAAACACTACAACATTGCAATGTCCAACTTTCATTTTAAAGAGAAGGTACCTCAGTGGCCTTTGCAACAGGTGTAATGTGTTCCTTACGGTACTAGCAAAACACTACAACATTGCAATGTCCAATCAATTAACAAATAAACGGAGAGAAACGGCTCAAAATTTGGCATACGCGCACTAACTTAAACACTAAATTAGGGATCAACTATCAAATCTTCAATCCGAAAAAAGTATCTAGGGCAAATAAACTTAAACATAACCTAAGAATGTATTTACATGGTTATGACAGTAGATTATGCTGGCCTTTTGTATAAACTTATAAACATGTTTATGAGCTTATAATTATTCATCCAACATCTGTTTAAATTCATAGCATTTTATTTCTGCAGTCAAATACATTTAAGGGCAAAAGAACATAACAAACTATATGAATAAACATGTTTTGATAAAGATGTTAAAAGAATCTTTCCCTAAAGCAAATAATTTGAAGAATGAAGTAATACCAGGTGCAATATCCTTAGGGTTGAAGGTCAGCCTTTATTACCATTCCAAATAAACACAACAAATAAAAAAAATAAAAAAATAAAAAACTTTAATAAAATCTAAGGTTTAGTCGTAAATTTCGACCATCTGACCCGTTTCCTTTCTAGCTAACTTTTTATTTTAACCATTTGACCCGTATAAAACAAAAAAAAGGACCATCAACAAGTTTTTTTAAGTAGATGGGTTGAAACTCGAAAACCTATCACCTAAGATCTTATGATAAACTTGAAAAGGCTCTCAAACAGTTCAAAAACACAACAAGATCCTACAAAATGTAAGCTTCTATATATGTTTGGCTACATCAAACAAAATACAGGAGCAGCCTATATCATCTGTATATGTGAACAAACCTAACAAACCATAACATGTTCCAAACTATATACCTTCATCACAACAATTGTTGAAAGATATGCTAAAAAGTTAAAAATAGGAACATCTTCAAAAAAGTAGAGAGACAATCAAACAAACAAAAAGTCAAACCGGTTCGCGACTTATGTATTGCAAACTAAAGGAGCATACAAAATGTTAGCTTCTATATATGTTAAGCACCTAAGTTATTATTTTATAACAAAAAAGATACTAGAGACCAGGTAACCAATTTCCATTGTTTGATTAGAAACTTATGACAGGCTCTTGGGCAATAAGTGTTTACAACCGGAACACTAGTTTAGTTCAAAATTCTCGATCAAAACTAATAATACTCTAAAACTGAATAACAACCAGAACAGAAACGATGATAAGTTCTTACATCTTATCAGCTTCCCATCTACTCTGCGCCATGTTTAGTTCAGAATTCTCGATCAAAACTAAGGTCAATCACAACTTTCCGGCTAATGACCTATCCTTTTTTAATAAACTGTTGGTTACAGTGCTAAAAACGATCATGGTTTTAAAAAACATTTGAGCCGTGCGCCTCAAGGCGCGCCTCGAGGCGAAACGACCAAAAAACAAGTCTGAGGCGCGCCTCATGGTGTTTTTAATGTATATGCGCCTTAGAGGGGCGCTAAAAAAGCTGCGCCTCAGGGGATTTTGATAGTTGTTTTTGATGTTTTTGACTTTTTGTGTTAATTTCAAGCATTTCATGTCTTTTTTAAGTGTGTCTTTGATGATTTTGATGAATCTGATGATGAAAATAGTTAGTATTATTATTTTTATAATAAGTATAATTTTTATATTTATTTATTAATACCGCCTCGGCCTTACGCTTTGTTTCACCTCAACGCTTACGCCTCTTGAGGCGAAGGGAAAACGCCTCGAAACTCGTTTCCGTTCTTTTAAACCTTGAAAACGATGATGCAATGGACAATCAGCTTCAGGTTTCTTCTTAGGTGATCCAACTAAAGTTAGATGTAGAACTTTTGGCTGTGTTTTTTTATTTTATTTTCACAATGTCGCATTGCAAGTCTTCCATACAATGCTTTTGTTCATGTTTGAGCTTCCTGAAAAAGTTGAATTTTGCTCAGTGAAAGGAATGAAAGGAATTAAAACTAAAACAAAAAAATAACAATTTAGTTGAACATACATGTCCAATACAACACAGCTAGCTTGAACTTTCTTAGCCTCTGCATCTACTGCTCCACATGCAGATCTAGAAACAATTTTGATCTTCAAGTTTATCCGCACAATAATCAGCAAAATGAGGCCATGTAATTAATTCACACATAAATATATACGACTGCAAATGCGAATAAGCAACAGACTATTTCATGTTTTCAACACAAACATCACATAGAGTTAGTTAACACTTCATACCAAAATCAACAAAATAAAGACTTCAGACAACAGATTAATACACTACAATTAGTATGCTCTGAAATAGAATATGAGCATCAAACAATTTACTACCAATTTACAGATCAATTCAATTCTTCAACGAAGCATGAACAAATCATCAAACTACAACAACTTCACAAGCTGGATCAAATCAATAGAAGTAGAACTTTAAAAGCAGAACGCTTACAAACACCGAGAAAGAGCAACACAGGGTTAATAAGTGAGAGATGAGTTAATGATACCTAGGGTTTCATAACTTTCGTGTCTAGATCCTAAACACACTAACAAGTACAGATTACCAAATAATAATACATACATCATTTCAACATTAATCTACAAAATACCAACACAACACAACACAACGCATCAAAAATTTACAATCAATCATAACAAAAATCACAAAAAAAACCTAATTCAACAATCAAATTCAGAAACAAATATCACAAAAAAACCTAATTAAACAATTCAACTATCAAATTCTAAGAAAAAATAATCAATAACTAACCTGAAACCCTAGGTTTCGAAAAAATCATTTTTGCGGAGCAACAACAGCAAGAGTACCATGATTCATTTCATCAAACACCTTAGTTGCGCAGTTTCCTGGCAAGAAATAAAAACTCAGGCAAAACCATCATAGTCTTTGAAGTTTGGCTACACACCACAGGTTCAAGACTATCAAATTACAGAGGTTTTAAAACCCCTAACACAAAATGTGGCAACCAAACACCAGAAGACACCATGATGTCCTTGATACAGACTTTTTTTGAAGAGACAGAGAGAAATAAGATAGAGAAGATAGATAGTGCGATGGTTCACTTCCTTCCGATTCCAGAAACCCCAATGGTTTCTTATTACTAATTTAGCAAAGAAACCTTCAATGGTTTCTTCATTACAATTGTTGTTGCTGAAGATGGATAAAGATTCAGTTTACAGGGAAGAAGGAGAGAGAAAGGGACCAAAGTTAATATTTTGGTTACACGTGTGTGTAGGTGTATAGAATGTGACCCGCTACCAATAGAATGTGACCTGCAATCTGACCTATGAAATACCACCTTGAGTTTAACCTGTTGTAAAATACAATGAGCTTTGCCACCCCATACAGGGTGCATCAAATGACCTCTTCGTTGTGCTTTTAGAGATCCATCTTCAATAGTTAGGTTGGAATCAAAGAAACAAAATATGAGGTAATTAAGAACCATAAACTGTATCACAGAGCCTAACCTATTGTTAATCACATTCAGGGGATTGATTTAGGACTCACCGGTCAAAACATGGACATCATGAAGGATCGACTGAGGGTTTACCTGTAAACACAGTGACGCCAGAAATGGAAGCAGGTGCAAATCGACGATGGTGCACTTTCGCTTCCTCATTTAAAAGACTTGAACTGCAACACCCACTTATAGTGGCAAACCGGTACAAATATTCGTTCTTTATCTTCACACTAAACATCGCCATTGTCTATAGTAAAAAAAAGAAATTGTTTTTTTTTTCATCCCACTTGAATATAAGTTGAATGAAAATTTAAATGAATCCCTGTAAAAGAGAGGCTCGAAATGTTTCAAATACCTATAATTGAAGATTTTTCTTGATCTTTTTTTAATTCCTAAAAGTCAATCTTTGTGGTTGATGTTCATACCAACATATAACAAAATTCATTTGGTTACGATCACATTTAAATTAGACCTGGCAAATGGGTCGGGTTGGGTCGGGTCGGGTCATGGGTCAAAACGGGTTCGGGTCAAAACGAGTCAATTAAAAAAAGGGTTATTTTGGTTCGGGTCAAAACGGGTCAAACTAAAAAAGGGTTACTTTGGTTCGGGTCGGAATAGGTTTCGGGTCGGGTCGGGTCAGGTTAGTTAAGAAAATGTTTTTTTAAAGAGATTTTACATCAAGGGGCAATTTTGTCGGGTTAAAACGGGTCCAGGTTGGTTCCAAAAGAAGACTTTTAGTAGTTCATACACAACTTGGTTCATAATTTACTTCGTTTTGACTCATTATTCAATTTGTTAGATTTCAAGATTTTATTTGTATACTTTTTATTCAATTCATTTCCTTATGGTTCATAACATTAGAATAGCAAGTCTAAGTTCAATAAATGAATTACTAATAAGAACTTGAGTTCAACTTATCAACTTTACTTTTTTTTTTGTCAAACATTACAAGAGAAAGAGTCATCTTTGGCAGTAACTTTAGGTAATTAAAAGGTAATTTATCTTAACAATAGAACAAAAAGAAACTCAACTTTATGTAAAGAAATTATAAGAGTTAATTACTGTTTTGTACCGGTGGTTTGTCAAAAATCACTATTTCAGTCCATTAGTTTAAAAATTGCGATTTCAGTCCCTGTAGTTTCACTTTCGTAACCATTTCAGTCCCTGTGGTTCCACTTTCGTAACCTTTTCAATCCGTTTGTTCTGTTAAGTACAGAGACTGAAATGGTTACGAAAGTGAAACCACATGGACTGAAATCACAATTTTTAAACTAATAGACTGAAATAGTGATTTTTGACAAACCACCGGTACAAAACAGTAATTAACTCAAATTATAATTTTAAGCAGCTAACCTTTAAGTTGCAATCACAAATGCCATTTCACATTCAAAGAAGGAAGCAAAAGGAATCTTTAAAACCTTCAAAGATCACCAACAACTGTGAAACCCATGTTTCATAGACCGATTTACGTGCAACTAATAGCCCTAAAAAACACTATTGTTTGAAACTGAATCACTTGTGATGGATTCTGGAATTTACCAACTGTTTGAAACTGAATCACTCTATAACAAATACGTAAAAGAGCATCAATCGAGAGCAAATTAAACCGTTACGAATACGAAGACAGAGAGATTATAATAACTTACTTATGGTAGATGAATCGGAATTCAAGTTAGCAGGCAAAATTGAGGGTTTTTCCGCCATTAAAGTGTAAAATTCGCACGCTACAAGAATGAACAAACGGTTGCTGCACTTGATAAGTTGATGTATTTATCCTGATTTGTTGACGTTTGGAGATCTTGAGCGTGATAATGGATCCACGAATCTTTGCTATTATATCTACAATCCGCAGATGATAAACATGGGCCAGGAATGCATATTCATGGGGTTTTAAAGGGTTCCGGCCGGCGAGTATTATTGACTTGGTAGCGGATGGTGTTGATGGTGGTGAGGAACTTTGGATGAAAGTGGTGGATAATGCGGCAGAACAGAAGTGAAAAGTGTGTGGGTTAGAGAGTGGGGTGGGGTGGGGTAGGGCAAGGTTATTAGTTTTATTTTAATATTTAAAATTTACTATTTTTAATAAACTTAAAAAGACACATCTTCCCCTCATTTACCGAAAAAATAGACGGGGTTAAGTCAGTTGTTGGACCATAATGACAATATTAAAACCTTTTTGGACGGACCAACGATAAATAAAACCCTTGGACTATACTGACAAAACTGTCCAAACTACATAGACCATTTTGGCATTTTACTCAACTAAAAATTAAAATATAATTAACTGTGATTATTCATATATTTATTTATTCAATAAATAAATAAAAGTTTAATCTCTAAGACTAGCGGGTGTGGGGCATTGGTTGAGGTGGGGGATGCCAGGCAACATTGGCTAACCCACACCGTGCCAGTGTTGGCCACGGCGTTGTCTTGCTAGCGTGGCTTTGAAGCCCAGCGTTGAGGGGGGGAGGGGGGCAGTCTGAGGTGGCTGGCTAGGATTGGGTGGTGGAATTGGACCGTTTGGGGTAGCCGTTAGTCATAGCCGTTGGGAATGGTGGTTTTGAAGTAAAAAATCAACTTTTTTAAGAAATTTACAAATTTTTACCTATAAATACCCATCCCAAATTTTATTTTTTCCACAATTATTTACAAATCTTCTTCGACCAATCCCACACCAAATAACAAATATTTTTCAACCAAACCAACATCAAAAAACCGAACATGGTGCATTGGACAGAGGGGAAGATAGCCCTTGTCACATCGATCGTCGATGCACAACATACGTTATAACGTGATCAAACAACGTATTAGAAAAAAGCGTTCCAGCAATACTAAGAACACGTTGAAAACACCCTCATTTTTTTTAAAGTTGGCTGGTGAAGCCCACAATCACAAACACAAACACAAACAGAGGATTGACCCAACCCAAACCCCACACCCTCGTAGTCTAAATCGTATCTTAATCTCTCTCCTACTTTCTCTCTCTTCCCCGTTCGAATTCTCTTCAATTCCTCATCTTCCCCCAAAAAAGTTGCATCAAATTCAATCAGGTGCAGCAGCAACGACGGTTCTCCTTCACCTGCAACTGCTCGGATGCTCGGAGTGTCAGTTTACAAGCCTAAATCCTACCAAGTTCTTGTTGCAGATGCCGCTAATTCTCTCGCCTCTGCTCTCGATGACGGCAAAACTCGTCTCGAAATTGATTTCCCGTAATTCTCTAATCTATTCATTTTAAGCATTTTATTAGACACTCATGCCTCTGTTAATATTAATAAAATTGCATCTAATAATGTGGTGATTGTTCCTCATTACATGATTTGTTTGTTGAGTGTTTCCCCCAAAAGAACAATAGCCATCACCATCCGACATGTAATTCCGTGTATGTGACATCCGACCCCTCGTGCCAACCAATTTATTCATTAGGGGACCCGGGGTGCTCAATCCCCTGCCTTCGGGTACCCCTACCCGCAGGCCGCACACCCGCCGGTCCTGCGGGTAGTAGTACCTTGAGGGTAGGGTCTTCAGTGTGATAAGATGAGAGAGATAGAGAGAGTTGTGTGTATGGAGAGAGAGTGGGGTCAAATGGTGGGGTCCATGTTTTAAGACAGTGGCGTTACTAAATCGGGTAGTTTAGGGTAGTGGATAGACCGAGTGACATGGCGCAAGGGGATTGGCGGGACTAGGTTATTCCCACTTAAGAACGTTTAGGAGCTCATAGACATGCCACCCATCACTAGGTTACTCCCACTTAAGCACGTTTAACTGTGGAGTTTTGCTCTCACCCATATCCAGTGCGACCAAAACGCGTTGGTGATATTTGAGACGGGCCATTAGTTACGGCCCGGTTATTGGAGTATATTATTATTAGGCTTTATTAGTGTGAGCCTACAGGCTCATTCTTATGATCTCTATATATAGTATGACAACCTTCATTCATAATCAATTGAAGTATTTTACCATCTTACACCAGTATGTTGTCCGTACTCCGTACTCCGTAGGAGAACAAAACGATGTGGGATTGCATTCACAGTGTAGATTGTGGAAATGTGATTGTATATAATTCATACCGTAATATAAAATTAGGTAAAGAGGTAAATATTGGATTAGTATTGAAGTAGGACTGTAGGAGACATATGATTCTAGTATGCCTGCCTATTCATGAAGTTAAAAGAGAAATGGAAGTCAATAAACAACTATCAACATTTAGATTGAGTAAAAATGGAACACCAGAGGTTATATACAATCAGAGGGGTATAAATGGAACACCAGGCTAAAATTTGCTCAATTATTCATCTGCAAGAAAACCAGCTCAATGGACTTAGGATATAACTCCAGCAAGTTCTTAGCATCAGAAACTCAGCTGCAAGTCCCGTTGCCCAATGAGGAGCCGGTAAAATTTGCTCAATTATTCATCTGCAAGAAGGCCCCCGCGCCCTAAAAATTTAATGTTTTGGTATTGGACACTTAGTTTAAAAACACCTCAGGGTCTAAAGGCGCCGCATGTGTGTCAAAATTAGGGTCTGGAGGAGGCTAAATTTCAAAAACGACCAAAAGGGATAATGAATGGGTTTGATGAAGGATGTAAAAGAGGTGAGAGAGATGCAGCTTTCAGTTGTACATATAGCAACGTCTCGCGTACAGGAGGATCGCGCTTCGCACCTTGGCTTTCGGGTCGTAAACACCTTGGAGGGCCTCACGTTTTTTAAAAAACAAGCTTGGATCCACAGTTCATGACCAGCTGCACTGGCTTCATATCCGCTATCAATACTAGTGGCTCTAGACGAGTCTAAGTCACTTTTCTCACTAAGTAATAAGAATGATCGTTAGTTTGTAACGGGAAATCAAGAAGCTAATCAGTCTTTATTTATTTACTGGAGTATATACATTGTCTGATTGACACCTATTCAATTGTCATAACTCATAACTTTGACAAAACTTCTGCTTACATTTGTTATTTTCCGTTTGCTTACATTTGTTATTTTTAGTTTGCTTACATTTTAAATCGTTGACATCAACAGGCCATTACCTACCAGCATTTCTTCATATAAGGTATCTTCATAGACTTCATGCTTTCTTGCGGGTTTCGTAAAATGAAGCTTCTCGAAGCTTTTTTCTAAGTAAAAAGATTACCTTATATGACATTGTGAAGGGGTCTTCAGATGAGTTTACCGATGCCAATGTGCAACTTGCATTGGCTGTTGTAAGGAAGCTACAAGAAATTCGGGAAACACGAGCTCGCATTGTAAGTCATTTTTATTTTCACTTCATTTTCTTCATTTGAAGTATCTACAGTTTTTGTCCCAAATTTGAGATAACACATGACCCAAATCAACCCATTTACAAGTAAACGGGTCAAAATTGCGACCTCATCGTCAACCGTTGATGGTATACGCGTTTCGAACTTATTGTTTGATGTAGGTGTTCCCTGACAAGCCAGAAAGACGTAGAGCCTCAGAGCTATTCAAATCAGCTATTGATTTGGTAAGTGAAATAATCCTTTTAGTACTAATTTATATACGGATTATTTTTACATTTCAAAGTATGTAAATTGGTGCACTTGAAATAATAGATGCTGTTCAACTGAAGTTTGTTTTGCTCCTTCAAAAAAACTCTTTTGTTATTGATCAGTTTATATGAACATATCTTTGTGGAAACATTAGCAATATGTTCTTGTTAGCTGTTTTATACAATTTGAAAACTGTTGTATTCTGCTGGTGATCAGCATAAGGCAGTATGATGATCATGGATTACAATCCCTAATTTTTAAATGTTAATGTCATTATAAACCCTAATCTGAGATTCATAAATCCCTATATGTCCTTAATGCAGGTTGACGGAATCACTATCGGTTCGTTGGATGATATTCCAGCAGGCCCTGTTTCTTCCTTTTTCAAATCTATAAGGAACACACTCGATTTTGATTTTGACGATGAAAATGAAGGTTAGTTTTATAGAAAAACAAACTTCTCTAAACTTCCATACTGCAGCGTTTATTTTAATGTGGAAGAGGAATATATACTTGTGATAATATTGGCGAATATAGTATATAATAATTAGAATGTAATCTAGACTTAGATTATTTGATCATGTATTTGGATTAAAAGTGAAAGTGCACTAATTTTAACGTTATTTTACTAATTTCGTGAAAATAATGTTAAAAGAGGGGGATGGTTAATCATGCATCATGTGGTGGCGTTGATAGCCGAAAGACACAGGAGTACATGCACTAATTGGCCTTTGTCTTAATTGCCGAGTGTTATGTGCCTTATGTCCAAGGCTTGATACAAAACTACCTTCGAGCCGGGGGTCTCACTGGAAGCAGCCTCTCTATTCCAACGGGTAGATGTATGGCTGTATGATGATGAGTATGATGATGATGATGATTGGTCATAAGGCAGGAAACGGAAGTCAAAGGCCGTTAATTGGCAGTTAATGACAGTTTTCTGGTACCCCAAACGAATAGGTATAACTACCTTGTTCGTACCGTTTCATAGACTATAAATGGGCGCAAAATTGTATGGATACGTAGATCAATTTCATAATCAAAACAGTCTGCGTTGACTTTCGTTGACAGACGAAATTTATCCAAATTGACCCCATGTTATTGTTCTTGATGCATGATTAATTCATAATTAAGTGTTCTTGATATCCAACAATAATTACAATTTTTGTTGCATAAGTGACCCGTTTATGACATTTTTTTTGTAACTGACCCGTTTATAACATTTTTTATAACTGACCCGTTTATGACACAGATAGGTGGCAGTCTGACAAACCGCCAACGCTTTATGTATTCATTTGTTGCAGCACCCGTGAACTTGCTACCATCGAGACATATCTGGTACGGGTGTATTTTCTCTTATATGGATTGGTTTAGTAACGGGTCAAAACGGTTTGGTTGACCAACAAACACTTCTTGTCCACTATAAAAATTCTGAACAGTTAATGTTCGAATTATGGTTTAGAAACAATATTGTTAGTACAGTAATTAAAATATCTGAATAAAACAATATTGGTCCATGCTGACCTGCAGGAAAAATTTGGGGCATCAACACCCGCGCTTCTATTTAATCTGGAACTTGAGACGTTGCGGTAATATTTATGTGGATTTAATTTCAGATAAAATTCATATATGATGCCATTAATTTTAGTTTTTTTCCTTTCTGGCAAATGGAATGGTTGGATTTGGCAGAGCTGACCTTGGTCTTCTTGGTTTTCCACCGAAAGATTTACACTACCGATTTCTTTCTCAATTTACTCCGGTTTTTTATATTCGGATAAGAGAGTATTCCAAGGTAGTTCTTTCAATCTTATGATTTTATTTATTTAAATTACTTTTTTTATAGTGTTTGGCATTTCTTTGATAGACATTTTTTACTTTGAAATGTAAAGACAGTAGCAGTAGCACCATATATTGTGAATTACACTGGGGCCCTCTTCCGCCAATACCCTGGTAAGAATATTAATTTTGACATTACGTTGATGACATGTCAGCAGCCCCATCTGATGCATATGAAATAAATATATTTACAAGTTCCACTAAAGTTATCTTTTTTTAGAACAATTAGCTTTAAAATATTAATTTTGACACTACTGTTGCAGGACCCTGGCAGGTGATGCTTAAGCAAACGGATAATTCATACGCTTGTGTTGCTGAAAGTGAAACCCGCTTCACCCTTAATGAAGTAAGTACTTCACACTTAGTTTTTGACCCGTTTCTTTTCAAGCCGATTTTGTTTATTTTAGTGTTCGACCTGTTAGGGATAAAAGGGTAACCCGAATCCACACATTTTTCATAGACATTTGTTTGGTATGAACAGACGAAAGAAGAACTGCTAAGGGTTCTTGGACTGAAGGAGGAACAAGGAAGCCAACTTGAGTTCCTTCGCAGGGGCTATAAGGTAAATTTCTCATTCTATTCGTTCCTCCAAAAATTCACCCTCCACCCGTAGGATGTATTTTTCTAGAAAGTTCCAGGCTAAATCACTCATCAGCCCATCCATCATCATTATTGTTATCATCATCATTAGATAATAAACTGATGGTAATTCAAAAGACGTTTCTTGGCTAAATTGCTCATTTGACCATTATCATAGTTACAAAATTTCAATAAACTGATGGTAATCCATCTTTTCTTTTTTCGAGGCTTATAAATAACTATATTTTTTATACAGTAATGCCTCTTTAAATAAAATGATTTAATCAAATTTTATGCATAGAATACGCTTTGAGCGGCTTTCAATCAATTTGACCCGTGTAGCCTGTTTTCAATTTAGTCATTTTTTTATCTTACAAATTTGACCCCTTAAAGGCTTTGTAGAGTTCAAACTTTTGACCTTCTTCCATAACCCAAATTGACCCGTTTACCATTTTTTTTGTACATTTGGTATAATTCGGTGTGTTTTCTACAGACTGCAACATGGTGGGAGGAAGATGTTGATTTGGAGTTATCATCAGCATGGCGTAACTAAGTTGAACCCGATAAAAAAACGGGGCCTAGTTATGATCATTTCATATTGTTTTTACTTGTTGTATATCAATCAGTACACATATTTCCTCTTGATTTTTTTTCTAAAGTTTTATATACTTCCATTTTTGTCACTAGGTCTCCTATTGGTCATAGTGAAGAATATATAAGTATCAGAATATAATTTTCTACCGATTGATGTTGAAGACAAAGGGCAAGCATTGGAGCAACCTTTTAACCTATCTATGTGAAATCAAAATTGGTTAATTTCGGTTATATTTTATTATTAACACGTTATATGGGTAAAGATAATGAAATCGGTTATACCAAAATGTTTTCCGCCTCCGGTATTGTTGTACCACATAAACCTTAGATCATCTTAACAATAGTTTTTTAAGTATATTTAACATATATGTTTGTGTATTGAACAAAATGAGCTCGGATTGAAACCGGTCATTTTATTAAAGTATCAGATGATAAATAAGAGTTAAGTATCAGATGACAAATAAGAGTTATAGTAACTATATATATTATTATTTTATAGATTGAACATAAAAAGACAAATCAATATAAGAATTCATAAAAACCCCCCAACATAGCTAATCAAAACCTGTGGTTGAGTAATTTTTCTGTCCTATTTTACACCTTTTTTTACAGCTTCAAAGAAAATGATCATACAAAGAACAAACTTACTAACACAAACAACACGACATAACATTATCCAGTTCTGATACAAAGTTTTCAAATTTTGAAGTAAAGCGTGAAACATATTACAACATCAACAAGAAAACCCCATGTGACAACAATTTGAGGTAAAGCATGAAACATATTACAACATCAAGAAGAAAACATGTGACAACAATACTTATGTATAACATCATAAACCATATACCTCAATTTACTCAGGAAACCAAAATATGCAATCCTCCATGATCTTCTCATTATCAATGGACCCATAATCATCCAAAATCCACAAACAAATCCAACCACTATGCTTATAATCAACCCCCAATCTGCTCCATCGTCTTCTTTTTTCTCTCCTATTGTATGAGTTGCTGCTTCAACTGGTTCACAACCATTAGCTTCAGTTAGTGGAGCTCCACAAAGTCTGTTGCCAAAGAAGCTAGACTCACCGAAGCTTTGAAGCTGTGTACTTGTTGGAATTCTTCCTGTTAAATTGTTGAAGGACACGTTGAAGCTACTCAAGAAATTTAAACTTGACAAGCTCATGGGAAGTTCCCCGGAAAGCCTGTTTACGGATAAATCTAAAGACATCAGTTCTTTCATGTTTCCGATCTTCTCTGGGATACTTCCACTCAATTGATTTCTTGATAAATTCAACGATTTTAACTCCAAGAGGGACATTAGCTCACTAGGAATGTGTCCGGTGAGACTGTTACTCGAAAGGTCTATCAACATCACTAATGGAAGAATACTGCTATATGTATCCTCTCGTCCATTCGTCACCAATGAATCACCAGCGATAGGTCTTTCACGAACAAAACTGATGTAAGCAAAGTCATCTCCTGAATTGCTTTCGATTCCGGAAAGGATACTAAAGTTGTTGAAGCATCTCGGAATATTTCCAGATAGGCTGTTATGAGCAAGATCTAATATTTGAATATGTCTAATACGACAAAGCTCGTGAGGAATATTTCCGTCAAAACGGTTTGATCTAAGGTTAAGAATTCTTAAACGAGTAAGTTTTGTTCCAATCCATGTTGGAATGCTTCCAGTAAGTTCATTCCTTCCAAGTTGAAGAACATCTAGATCTGTTAAGTTCATTAGAGAAGAATGTAATCTTCCAGAGATCTTGTTCCCATGCATGTTCAGATACTTTAAAGGTAAAGAACCCAATGTTCTTGGAATCTCACCAGACAAACTATTATTCCCCAAATTTAAGGCTACCAAACTCGGCCATTTCTCCCAACACTCTGGAACGTCACCCGACAAATTATTATTTCCCAAATTAAGAAACAACGTACTTGTCACACCACTGGAACACAACAAAGGATGTAAGGATCCCCAAAACCCATTCGAGCTAAGGTCAATAAATTCAAGTGTGGCAGGGATACCAGAGAAAGGTAATGGTCCTCGGATATGATTATTTGATATATTCAAATACCATAGCTTGGAGAATGATCTTACAAATGATTCAAGCATGGCCGATGAAATGCCTGTGTTGCTTATGTCTAATCCCCCTAAATCCTTCTGTGATTGCAACCACAGCGAAAATTGAGGCCCTAAAACCCAATTTCTCAGAAGCAAGGATCTCAACTGGAAAGGGGGAATCCAGTTTGCAACTTGCAGCCTTAAGATTAATTTGTTAGCTGATCCATCTAGATACTTCAAGCTCACTAGTTTGATAAAGTGAGCTTCTGTCACAACACCTGTAAGCAAATTAAAAGAAAAATCTAAAAAAGTCAACTTTGAAAGTTGTCCGAGGCTATCAGGAAGGATGCCATCCAGTCGATTATAACTAACATCCAACTCCTCCAATAATGATAATCGTCCAATTGAGTATGGAATGGGACCAGAAATTTGATTAGCACCAAGATCTAATGTTCTGAGAAATGACAAGTTTCCTATGGAATGAGGAATTATACCAGTTATATTGTTGTAGAACAAGGATAATGACTCCAAGGCAGGTGATTTGCACTCGATAAAACTTTCAAGAAAATATGATAAACTAATATTACCATTATTGTTAAAAGACAAATCAATCTCTCTGAAATTACAAAAGTTACCCAATGATTTAGGTATTCTCTTAGCGAGTTGGTTTCCAGACAAGTCGAGGCTAATAAGATTTGTTAGATTTTGAAGGGAATCTAGAACTGAACTTGAAATACCACAATAACTAATATCTAACGAGATGAGATTACTACTGGACAACTCTTGAAATATTGAGGAAGAATTCATGAAATCATTCCCGGCAACATGAAGCAACTCAAGAGAAGTCAGATTGCGGAAGCTAGGAATAGGACCAAGAAAACGACACCAAGTTAAATCCAATGAAACTAAACTAGTCACACTGAATATCCATTGTGATACTGAACTGCTAAAATAATTGTAAGAGAGATCGAGAACAGAAAGGGATGTGAGATTGACACTAGGAACATACATGTGTAGATTTGAGAGTTCACATCCAGATAAATGTAGCTGGACCAAAGAAGGAAGGGTGTTAATCACCTGAAGGCAATCGGTTGCTTTGCTAAGGTCCATGCCACTCATATCGAGGTGATGCAACATACCAAGAGATGACAGCCACTTCATATTCGCCATGCTCGTTGTTTCATAAAATGGACCATGAAAACTTCCAAGAGATAGAACATGTAATTCTGAGAGATTCCCTAGTTGTGGAGGGATGTTTCCGCCAAAATTGGAATATGAAAGGTTAAGGTACCTTAGTTTTTGAAAAGAACCAATGAATTTAGGAACTTGGATGCCTCCAAAATCATTGCAGCTCAAATCCAGATGCTTGAGTTGCTTTAGATCCAACAAAGATCGACTTATTTCCCCTTTCAATGTCATGCCATCATATAGGATATCACAATGACCGTCAGATCCAGGAAGATGAATACGATGAACATGACCTGTCGAATTATCACAAGCTATCCCAGCCCATGTACAGCAGTCCTTGTTCTCAGCAACCCATGAAGCGAGCCGTTGTGATTCATCAATGAGGCCATGCTTGAACCGGAAAAGTGCTTGTCTCTCAACGTCATTGCATAACACATGACGAGAGTTTTGATTAGATGAGCATAAACGAAACAAGGCCAAAACAACAAGTAAGAACAAGTGAAAACAAGAATATGAAGATGGAGCACTCATATTGTTTGATATTAGTTTAGAAGATGAGATGGGAGCTTAATCTAAACTTGAATATATATAAATACCAATAGTACGTAGCTTTTACTTGGCTGTATGAATGGACTTAAACATCTAGTAAACGCCAAGTCAAGTAAACGAATGGTACACACATGCACCAGTCTACACGGACACAAATAGCATGAGTTCAGTGTGTGGACATGATAAATGAGACTGATGGATGAATAAAGCAATTTAGAATAAGTCAAGGTTAGCTTAGCTGTCTTCCAAAGTTAGTGGACATAAATGGAGAAGTCTGTAATCAGCTTTCATTTCAACGTAGAAAACAAATCAAAATTGGGAGCAATTTGTGAAAAGAAGAAATCACTCATTTGTAGTCAACTTTGAACGAGTCCAAGTAAACCATGAAAGGTGCATGACTAAATCTGTCAAATTAAGCTATATACCTAGTGAACTATATTTTGTTTTTTTAGTCTAAATTAATCATCTTTGAATCATATAATAATTTGATAGTTTTAATAGATAAAATCACTAGAACCAAAAAAAAAAAAAAAAAATATTACATATGTATTTCAAGAGGAAAAAAAAGATGGTTCAAACTCAAAAAAAAAAAATAATAATAATAATAAAAGAGCTGAGTTGCCGTTCAAAAAAAGGACCAAGTTGCAGAACAATTTATAAAAAAGTCGACATAATAAATGAGATCGTTGTAGAATAAACCAGTCAAGTTATTATCATGTAAATAAAGGGTCATCTTATTCTCACACCCTTTTTTACTCTCTCTCTATATATATCTATGTATATAGAGAGATAGAGAGGAGAGGTGTGTGAATATTAACACCTGTAATAAATTTTGTGTTTTTATTGTTGAAGGATGGTGTTAGTTTAATGCGGTGATTGTTCCTCATTGGCATTGCATGAGATTTGTTTGTTGAGTGTTTTCACAAATACCAGAGATAGAAATTTCGTATCGATACCGTACCATACCATACCGTTGTACGGTGTCCGATTTTAAATTTAGCTCAATTTTGGTAGTAGAACTAGCCAAATCAAACTTGGGTCCTATTTGTGAAAAGTAAAAATCAGTCATTTATAGTCAACTCGGAACGAGTCCAAGTAAACCATGAAAGGTGCATCACTAAATTAGCCAAATCAAGCTCATATCTGGGTACCAAGTGAAATATAATTTATTCTTGAGTTAAATACTGTTTTTTCAGTCCTTGTGTTTTGCTTAAAATATCTATTTCAGTCCAACATATTTTTTTTTGATTTTTTTAATCTAATAGTTTGGTTTTCATATCAATTTTATCCACTTTACTAACTTTATCCATTTTTTAATGTTAATTTCTTATGGAAAGACAAAATTACCCTTAGGCCATTTTTAAACAAATATTTTAGAGTAAATTACAAGTTTTGTCGTTTATGCTTGTACCAAATTGCAGTCGATGTCCTTTACCTTCAAAATTAACTTGTTTTGCATTTAATGTTTCAAAATATTACATGTTCTGTCCTTTAGACCAAATCCAATTAGAAATATCAGTTAAATGATGTCACATGCATCGCACACCAGGGTAGAATAGTCTTTTCCCCTGCCTACTTGTTTTCACCCCTTTTAAACAAATAAAAACTCCGTCTCTCTCTCTCCTCTTTCTACCTCTCTCTTCTCTCCCTCTTTACCTCTCTGTTCTCTCTATCAGACAACCCCTATTAATAATCACAGTACTCTTCAACACATCAGAAAACCAAGATTTCGACTTCGGGTCAAGCAACAACGACCCAACAGACTCGGGTCGGGTCGGGAACAGGAACAATCTGATGCGTGTGGGTGTAGGGGAGCTTACGATGCGGTCGTGTTCTTCAAGCATGTTTTGTAGATCTTCATCGGTTGTGATTAAGATAAGAGAATCAAGGTCTTCGTTGGGGAGCTGGTACTTGAGAGCAAAGGTGCGGTTGCCATAGAGGATGCAGGAGAGGTAGTGGGTGAGGGCAAAGATGGTTGCGGCGGTGGTGCGGCGGTCAACGATGACGATGCGGGTTTCTCCACCAGCGTAGCAGAGAGACTTGGTTTGGGGACAGGGGACTATGTGATCGTCGTAGCTGCACATGAGGCAGATTTTGGATGTGGGTAACGATGGGAGAGAATGGGAATGCAGTGGTTCGGTGACAGTGGTGGTGATGGTGATGGTTGTTGGTGGTAACGGAGATGGGTCCATCGTGGTTAACGAGATTGGTTTTTGGAAGGGGATTTTGTTTAAGTAAGATATGGGTTTTCTTGTAACATTTTTATGGTTTTTTTTTAATCAAATTAACTCAAATTAAGTGGAATACTATGCTTTTTAATCCTGTAAGATGTTCTTTTTTATGGTTTTTATCAAATTAACTCAAATGGGGTAGAGAGTGTTAGAATATATAAACTTGATTATTTTATCTATATATTATGTATATTATGTAAGCATAACATTATTATACTTATGTATACGTATATGTATCAAGTATGTATAGGGACCCGTCGGTTAAGACATACCGGTTATAATGGTGGTTAATCCCGCCAATATCAACTGCCAGAAGTAACTGTCCCTCACAAAATGTATATATACAATTTACCGGGATCAATAACCGGTACCAAGATATTTCGATACAATATCCTTCACTCTCAATCATCATATTCTATTCGTGTGTGTTTTGTGTTGTGTTGATGTGCAAATTATGGTCTAATAAAAAACTAACCTAATCTAGACACCCTAGTCTTAAATTTATAAACTAAGACTCTCTAAATGCTAGACCACCAGGCAAGTGTACATATCGTACGTAGTAAAGCCTAATGAAGTCCGAGTATCGAACCCACGAGACACTAGCGACGCTAAACTAGACCCTGACTCAACTAATACTTAACTGGTTTTAATTGTTTTGGATTTTTCTAATTCTACGAAAGCGAGTAAATAAGATAACAGAGAAAACAAGATTGGCGAAGTGACGGGAAGCAGACAATGAGGAGAAAGAACTACCTAGGTATCGAATCCCTAGAATCATGCAACGCTATCTTGATTATGGTAATGGCTAAATATCCTAATCTACCCGAATAACCTCCAACTAGAGATGATCAATCGAAAGATAGGGATGAAATGCGAAGTGCTAGAACAAACCGGCTCGACCTATCGATACCAAATCCCACGAATATTAAGTAATGAAAGCTAAATTACCCCCAAAACCCTCTATTCGCGAAGCAAACCCAACCTTGAAAATCGAAATCCTAAGAAACCCTAAACGCGATGAAATAAACGAGCCCGAGCTATCGGTCACCCAATCTACCCAAGAATGATTAGCTAATAACCTAGCACACCTAAATCGTCTCTCGAGTCAAAAGATGAGGATGCTAGTTTTAGTTATTGATTTTAACTATTGATTAACTTGGTTTATTTCTAAACTCAATATTCAAACCAAAAAACCCTAAGATTAACCGATTCAAATTAAATCCTAAGGCTAGGGTGAATTTCTTCGTGCCTAAACCGCTAGATTTATCAATCAACAATCAATCACAACACTTAAACATGCAATATCAAGATCAATTTCAAGATAAAGTTATGTAAATCGCATAAAATAGCCAAACCGAGTCAAAACAACGCAACAGTCAACTAGTTCATCTCAACCTAAATAGTTTAAAAGTTTAGCTACTCATATTACATAAAAAACATAACAAATTTGGTTCTAAAAATTAAACAAACCCGCGATGCTCCAACCGCGAACGGAATATTTTTTTCCTTTTACTTTTGCGCCAAACAAAGCAGCCCTTGTCTTTATCTTTCGTCAAAAACAAAGCCGCCTCCACTGATTGTTGTCGAATTTTATTAGCCAATGATGTTGTTGTTTTCTAAAAATAATGGCAATAAACCCCACCCCTCTTGCGTCTGATGTTCCTCTGTCGTATATGTCCAACTAACTCCAATATGGAGCAACTTCAACAAATATATATTTCTTTTTCTTTTTTGTTCTTTTCGTTCCCCACAAGTAATTGGTTGCCGCCTTCAACTGGTAGAATATGGGCTTGTGGCCCAAATATGTTGTGCCGCCTAGAAGTGCACTGCACGTGTGATGTGTTCTCTTAGGCTAGAGGGTATGGTGATGGTCCTCCAAGGAAGGATGATCCGCCACGTAGGCGCCACGTCATAGTCCTCCCAAGATGGTCCATCCACAAAACTAGAGGGTATCGGAGGATGATCCTACCCCACAAACTATATACAAGTATTAATGCCTAATGTACAAATCTCATTCACAAACCAACAAACAAAAAACAAAGCGGGCCCCACCATTTGGACCGTCCTGAACGTCGATATCCCGACGATGAAGACGGGGACGGGATGAAGAAGGAGGGGGGCGGGATGGGCTGACGCGCGTCGCCGAGGGAGGACGGAGGGGGAGACGGACCATACCTTCCAGCCTTAGCTGCCGCCAAAAACCCAGAATTATATAAGTGCTTGTGATTCTTGAATGGCCCAAACAACTTGATTATTTTCGGTCAACACCCAAATGGTCAACAAGTGCTATGCTTGGTCAATAAATCTACGAATCTCAAAAGCAAAACAATACTTTCTTTTTATTCTATCATGACTTGAATGAATTAATTCCAACTTTCAACCACTTTCCATTAATAGTCCCCCATCTTTCGTAAACTATTTTTAAATGGCTTTTAACTTTTTGCACTTTAGTCTCTCGAGTTTAGCCAACTACCGATTCTTCGTGTATTTATCTGTTTAAGCTCATTTCGATTCCTTTTTCGCACCGCGACCTGTAACAATATAAAATAATAAAACATACAATAACACTAATAAAAACAACCCTAAATTTACTCAAAAGTGTAGGAATATTTATATAAAAATATGTATATTTTAGAGCATATCATGTGTATACATTTTGGTTCATCATGAATTTATCAGGTCATTATGGAGAATCAAGTTCAGTGAATGATGTGCAAGATCGTGTTAAACTTCCGCTACCAACAAGTGGTATCAGAGCCACGGCAGATCATGATGGAGAAAGAATCTATACGTCTGCAACTGTTCTACCATGCAAACACTGTTCCGACGAAAAAAAGGAGCGATCGTTGACAAAGACAATCCAGAGAAAATGCTATTACTGCAACCAACCCGGACATCAAATTGCTTACTGCAAGGCAAAAGAAGATGATGAAGCATCACTCCTGATCAGACAAGCCATTAATACCGGCATTCAAGAACATGAAGAAGATGAAGTCCGAAACATGGAATTCATTGTTAGCAGTACAGAAGGTGGTCTATGGTCAGAAATCTGGTGAACTTATTGGAACTGTACATGATAGTAAAACGAGAAGGGGGCCATAGGAATGTGACTTCGAATAACTTGTGGGCAATGGTATCTAAAGATATGGGTCATGACTATCAAGATGGAGATTACATGAGAATTTTATATGCAATGTATTTAGATGTTCTCATTTACTACTATAAGTTCAAGTCAATACAAGAAGATGTGAGAGATGGACAAGCACAAGGATATGCAGGAATTGAAGATAAAGCTGCTGATGAGGGAAGAAGATCTATGAGCACAGGCTGCATTCCGGAAGAAGATAAGGAGCACTATGCTCTGTTCGCTGGAAATGACTGGATGGGACTGAAGAAGGCTCGAAAACGACGGAGATTTGATTTTAGACAAGCTGAGAAGGCGGTGAATGAAGCAAATCGAAGCGTTCTCATGCACTCCGATAAATATAATCCAGTTTAAGGGGGAGTGTTAGAATATATAAACTTGATTATATTATCTATATATTATGTATATTATGTAAGCATAACATTATTATACTTATGTATAAGTATATGTATCAAGTATGTATAGGGACCTGTCGGTTAAGACATACCGGTTATAATGGTGGTTAATCCCGCCAATATCAACTGCCGGAAATAACTGTCCCTCACAAAATGTATATATACAATTTACCGGGATCAATAACCGGTACCAAGATATTTCGATACAATATCCTTCACCCTCAATCATCATATTCTATTCGTGTGTGTTTTGTGTTGTGTATACATTTTGGATCATCATGAATTCATCAAGTGATTATGGTGAATCAAGTTCAGTGAATGATGTGCAAGATCGTGTTAAACTTCCGCTGCCAACAGAGAGGGGGGGGGGGGGTTGATAAAGAAGGGGAGGGTAGGGGTGAGTCCCACTAATTAGATATTTTTTTTAATTTTTTCAATTTAAAAAAAACTGGATCAAAATGGCAATTTGAAAGATTTAAATTAAAAATCCCTAAAATAACCCTGGTTAAAAATGAGATTTTTGGATGGAGTTAGGTAACATGATCAAAATGGCAACAAAAGGGAAAAGTCAGGGACCCAAAGGAGGAAAAAAAAAACTATTTGAACTAAAATGGCAAATTTGGACAAACCTCGGGGACTAAAATGGTAATTTACTCAAAATGGGCGGGGTTCGACTACAAAGTCCATTTTTCCTACAAAGTCATAATACACCACAATTTCAACCATAAAACACACTCAAAACCCACAAATAACATAGTGAAGATCACTAAACACAATATCCAAAGCCTAACAGTCCATAAAAACTTCAAAAACACCATCGTAGAACTATGAATGTAAACCACAACATGATAATCAACATAAAACACACTAATTTTAGTTATTCGATAATCAAAGCCTTATCATCCAAAACACAACATAAAACCCACAAATATGGCGTTCTAGTAATCTTCACTTTGTTATTTGTGGGTTTTGAGTGTGTTTTATGGCAGAAATAATGGTGTTTTATGACTTTGTACACTTTGTAGGAATAATGGACTTTGTAGCCAACTTCAACCCTACTCAAAATTATATGTATATAATAATAATAATAATAATAATAATAATAATAATAATAATAACAATAATAATAATAACAATAATAATAATAATAGTAAGATTAATATTAATATTAGAGTTAATTACATACTTAGTCCCTGTGGTTTGCACAAAATAACATACTTAGGTACTAATAGTTTAAAATCACCTTCTAGGGTATTAACTTTTCATTTTGTAACGTTTGGAGGTATTAACTTCTAGGGTATTAACATAGCTAGTCCCTGTGGTTTGCACAAAATAACATATTTAGGTACTAATAGAATGTGATTTTAAGCCTACAAATAACGTTAATACCTTCAAACGTTACAAAATGAAAAGTTAATACCCTAGAATGTGATTCTAAACTATTAGTACCTAAGTATGTTATTTTGTGCAAACCACAGGGACTAACTATGTAATTAACTCATAATATTAATAGTCTTTTTTAAAAATATTTTGTTTTATTTTTTAAATAATAATATTAAATATATAGGTAAAAAGACAAAAATACCCTTTGGTGAGCAGATTTAACTAAAAAATCTAACTTGGTTTGACCTAAATGATAGAACGTGTAAGATTTTGAATCATTAAGTACAAAACCAGTCAGTTTTGAAGGTAAAGTACACCGCCTGCAATTTGATACAAACGTAAAGGACACAACTTGTAATTTACTCAATATTTTATTTTTCTATGCACTAATAAATACTATTAAATGAAATCGTTTTAGACACGTGTCACTCTCTAGTGTCTTCTCACTTTTAAATAAAATTAGAGTAAATTACAAGTTTTGTCCTTTATGTATGTCCCAAATTGCAGGCGCTGTCCTTTGTCTTTAAAATTGACGAGTTTTGTCCTTAATGTTTGCAAATCTTGCACGTTATGTCATTTAGGCCAAACCCAGTTAGATTTTTTTTGTTAAAACTGGTCATCCAAGGGTATTTTAGTCTTTTTACCCCATTTATTTAATGGTATTTAAAAAATAAAACAAAATAACTTAAAATATTATTATTGTTTTAACTATCTATATAACCTCCATCACCACCACCCTTCACCGCCACCAGCACCCTCCACCGCCACCTGCACTGCTACTTGCATCAAAAACCCCCAAAAATCAAAAACCTAAATTCCAAATAAAAAACCCCCAAAAATCCCTAAAACCAAAAATATAAAAAACCCCGAACAAGCATTGATGATCAAGATAAACCTGCAACAAAAACCCCCATTTTTCCTTCTTTCCCTCCTCCTCTCTAAACCCCGGTCATCGACGCAGCGGGAGATCAGAGGGAACAGAGAGAGAAAGAGAGAGAGAGAGAAGATGGAGAAGGGTAGTGCCATCTGCAGCGGCGGAGGAGCACGGCGGCGGCGGTGATTGTGGCGGTGATGATGATAAACTGATGATGATGACGGATAACCGACGGTGGTGCTGTGTCTCCGACGAGCTCCAGTTAGTGAGCCGGGTGTGTTATTTTTATTTCTTTTACTCAGATCCGACGGTGGTGTGTCTCCGACGAGCTCCGTTAGATTTGGTGGTGATGATTGTGGCAGTGATGTTGGTGGAGGTGGAGTTGAATGGGATGGCGGCGGTTGTGGTGGGGAGTGGTGACAGTGGCTGTGAAGGTGGAGGTGAAGGGTATGGCGGCGGTGGTGGTGCATCTCCTCCGCAGATGGAGAGAGAAGAGAGCAAGAGAGAGTGAGGGAGGAAGAGAGAGAGAGTGCAGTGGTTTTAATTTAATATATTTTCTATTTTTACAAAATAGTCCCAATCTATATATTAGTTACACAATAGCCACTTAAATGGTGAAATTACAATAGTACCCTCATGTGCCTTGCACATGATCAGTTTTAACCAAAAAATCTAACTGGGTTTGGCCTAAAAGACATAACGTACAAGATTTGCAAACATTAAGGACAAAACTCATCAATTTTAAAGACAAAGGACATCGCCTGCAATTTGGGACATACATAAAGGACAAAGTTTTACAATTTACGTAGAAAAAGTTTTACGTTTTACGTTAAACTTTTACGTTTTACGATTTACGTAAAACTTTTTACGTTTTACTTTAAAATTTTTACATTTTACGTTAAACTTTTTACGTTTTACGTTAAACTTTTTATGTTTTACGTAAAACTTTTTACGTTTTACAATTTACGTTAAAATTTTTACGTTTTACGTTAAACTTTTTACGTTTTACGTTAAACTTTTTACGTTTTACGTTTTTACGTTTCACGTTTTATGTTAAACTTTTTGTGTTTTACGTTTTACGTTAAACTTTTTGTGTTTTACGTTTTACGTTAAACTTTTTACGTTTTACGGTAAACTTTTTACGTTTTACGTTAAACTTTTTACGTTTTACGTTAAAAAGTTTACGTTTTACGTTAAAAAGTTTACGGTGTGGCTCAGATTTTCCGTAAATCAAAAGGCTGCAAAGTGGGGTTGGAGGTTCAAAAACCTACCCTCCACCATCGTTGTCGCGCCATCGTCATCAAAATCTAGGTTTTTTTCTTCATCGCCACCCAAATCCAACCGATCAAGACGCACATAGTTCACTTATCAAAAAATCACCAGAACATCAAAAAATCTGCCGTAACCATCAAAAATAACCATCATCATCAAAAAATCAGCCGTAAACATCAAAATAACCATCATCATCAAAAAATCAGCATCATCAAAAAATCATCCTTAAACATCAAAATAACCAGCATCATCAAAAAATCAGCCTTAAACATCAAAATAACCAGCATCATCAAAAAATCAGCCGTAAACATCAAAATAACCAGCATCATCAAAAAATCTCTAGAACATCAAAAAATCAGCCGTAAACATCAAAAAATCACCAGAACATCAAAAAATCAGCCGTAAACAAGGACACAAGATCAGAACCAAAAACATCAAAATCACCAGATCAAACCCCCACCATCAGATAAAACCGCCAAAACATACCGGAGGTCTGCCGGAGCTGAATCGGAGATAAAACCCCCCACCATCAGATAAGACCCAAACACAGGGTACGTCATTGCTCCAACCCTCACCGTTGTCGCCGTCAAAACCCACTGCCACCACAACCCCGCCCGTGAACGGCGTTGGTCGTCGTTGACGTCGCCGGCGACGTCGGCTCTCCGACTATCTCTATGCTCAGTCTTTCTCTCCATTTCGATAAAAACACTCCCAGTGGTCAGATCCAAAATAAACCCACTTCAATTGTTTAATTTCGAACAAAACCCAGAAACCAGTTTCAAAAAAAAAAAAACCAGCACCGACTTGAGGATGATGTTGAGGATGATTGTCGCCGGAGAAGATGATTGTTGGCCGGAGAAGATGATTATTGGCCGAAGAACAGGGGGGTGTTAGGGGGTTTACAAAGGGGGATCGGAGATGATGAAATATGGTGGTGGGTTATGGTTTGAAGAGAGGTTAGAGGTAGGGATGAAGGATTTTAAGAGAGAGGATGAAGGATTTTAAGAGAGATGATGAATTCTCTGCATTTAGTTTAGTAAAATGGTAGGAATGAAGGATTTTAAGAGAGAGGAGAGTTTTTCAAAATTAAGAGAGAGGAGATTGAGATATGACAAAAGTCTGGAGACTTTAAATGCAAGAGAGAGAGAGAGACTTGACATTTAGAGTAAATGACTAAAATACCCCTTATTCTGATTGGTTGAGAGTGGTTCTCGCGGTTCTTACAACTGGGGATGGTTTCTATTTTAGCGGCTCCATATATATATATATATATATATATATAGGTACGGGATCAGGAGAGAACAGTGAAAAGTGTGAGAACGGTGAGAACGTATCCTGGCCGGCCACGTGGTATAGTGCTCTAAATTATGTGCGGGGGTACGATTGTCATTGTCCACTTCCCGTTTAATAATGGCGTTATGATTCCGTTGCCAAAAAAAATTAAATAGAAATGGCGTTTTCATCGTTATGCTAGTTTTACATGGCGTTTTTTTAAAAAAGTATTTTTTTTTACGAATGGCGTTTATGTTTGAATGGCGTTCTATTGATATCCAATAGATATAGCATTGGAAGATATAACCACACTAGTTCATTTGGTTTATTTGAACGTCTGGTGTAACATTGTGCAAGAACTGTTTGTTGACTACTGCATTGTAACTTGCATGCCCCATTATAGTGAAGAATGCTAGAAGGAAATTTAGGCAGAAGTCTCTCCCAAAGCCATGCATCACAGGCAAAATGTCATCAAAGTGGAGCTTCACACTTGGTCCGTTAACCCTGTCAAACCCTTCAAACTGTGCTTTCCACTCAGCCACCACTTGGTCTTTAGTTTTTGGTCTTTTTTTCATGTTCACGTGCACCCTTCCATTCGGTATACCAGTTAAAGAGTTTACCAATTCTTCATTCATATGTACGGTATGGTTGCCAACGTTTAGGGTGTTTATCTTTTCATTGTAATTTTCAACCAACCAGTACCTGACCATTATCGGTACGGTGTCTATTTTCAACTTTAGTGTAGCACCAAACCCCATTTGGTGTACTGCCTGTCTTTGATTTTGGTTTAGATTCATAAACCAACCAGTCAAGTTTGTAGGTTTTACTCTTGACAAAACCCTAGCCCTAGTGAACTCATGACAGGTTCTTCCTCAACCTTAACATTCTGACTTAATGCCTTCCTCTTATTGGTGTTCTGGGCCTTGCCAGTGTGGACATTTATTCTCAATCTCAACCTCTCTTCTCCTATAAAAAATAATTTCATGGCGTTTAATAACACAAATGATACATGTATGGCGTTTCATTAATCAAACACAGATGATAGATGTTGAATAAGAAAATAACAGGTGATACATGGCATTTATAACACAAACCATACATATTTTGGCGTTTAGTAACAAAGCTATCAAACGATACATGTTTTGGCGTTTAGTAACACACGAATGATATATGTTTTTTCAATAAGACAATGACATATATGTAAAATTTCGTTCTCATACATTGTTAAACAAACGATAAAAAATTTTGGCGTTTTGGCAACAAAGTATCAAAGTGTATTTACAACATCACGAAAAATAACATTTTGTACGATGTCCTCTTGTTGTTTTCTTTCGTTGCTCGTAGGGTTTTTGGCGTTTTGGAGCAGATGACCCTTCCCCTTCCACACTCGTAGAAACTGCAAATTTATTGTTAAAATTAGAACGCCAAAAGCAGCATAAACTAGCACAATGTAAATCGAAGTTAACTCACTATGTTTTTTGCCTCTGGATATGGTTTGATCTTTCGACGCCATAGTTTTTTTTTGTTTCGCGTTTTCTAGGGTTTTCGCATTTTATGTTGGTTTTTGGGAGGTTTCTCTGGGAAGTATATATGTTTCGGTCACGCTTTGATGTGTTTTGTAGATGAACATTTACTTTTTTACCCTTATGGAAGCGCGCCCACTTTAAAAAGTTTATGTTATTTACGAAAACGCCACGCGCCATCTAGTCCATAGATTGTTTTGATCTGACGATCCATAATCGTTCTCATCGTTCTCACACTTTCAGCCCTTTTCTCTAAATGTTGACCCTATATATATATATATAGGATTAGGTTCAAGAGTGAACACCAGTACATTTGCGAACTGAGCGAACTAATGCTGGCCATACACGTGTGTAGATCAATGGTCAGGATTTGATGATGAAATACACTAGTGTATTTTACAATTTGATGATTAAATCCTAGCCATACACGTGTGTAAATCAATGGTCCGGATTTGTTCACTTAGTTTACAAATACACTAGTGTTCACTCTAGAACCCCACCCTATATATATATATATATATATATATATATATATATATATATATATATATAGAAACGGGATCAGGAGAAAACGCTCAAAAGTGTGAGAACGGTGAGAACGCATCCTGGCGCAACACCTGTCACGCGGCATAGAGAAGGGCGGAGGGGATTTTTTGTCCTTTTATCTTCTCCTTTTCCAGTTCCGCTTTTCACAATATTGTTTTATTTTTGGCGTTTAAGATTTTTGGCGTTAACCAAATTCAATAATTATTGGCGTTTAGTGGTTTCATTGTATTAATATTTTGGCGTTTATGGCGTTTTTCAAATCCTATGCCATTGGAACCCCAGGGGGGGTCAGGAAATCTATCTGAATGGCGTTTTTTCAAAGCGTTTTAAACAAGATGGCTCATTGTTCTAATATTTTTTATATACATTTTGGCGTTTGTGGTATCTTGGCGTTTTACAATTGTAAAATTATATTACAACGAGAGGGAAAAAAATAGAAGCGAAGAAAATAAATTAAAAATCCTAATCGGATCTCTCTTCACAATCTTCACTGTCATCAGTCTCTCTCTTCTTTAATAGTACAAGAGCTGTCACCAAATATATGGCGTTTTATGTAAAACTTAACAAACCCATCGGTTTGATTATTTTTGCTTGCTCGTCTGTTGAAGTAGCTTTTGTGGATGTTTGGGGACACAGATCTATGACGTGTGGGTGGGTTTTTCGCTTTGATCTTCAACTTGATTTTCATCTTTATAATCATCCCACTCTTCAGTGTCATTGATCTCTTCTCCTCATCCAAGCCTTCTTCAAGAACAAAGAACACAAAATGACATATGACTGTCATCAGTATCTTTTTCTTGAAGACTTGTCCATCTCATGCAGCAAAATCTTACAGAGTTACTCCCCTCAGCTAACAATCCATTCAGTGAAACTTCACGAAGAACAATATTGAATATCCAAGAAAGCATATTAGCCATCTTTGATTTTTTTAATTTTTTGGCGTTTTACAGTGAGTGGTATTTAGTAGTATTTGGCGTTTGTTTTTTTTTTTTGTTTGATTAAATGGAAGTTGCTGAGAGTTATTATTTTATAGGATTTCTTTTGGCGGTGTAGGTTAGGTGGTGCATTATTATAATAAACTATTCGTCGTTTCAGTTACTGTTTGTAATTATTGATTTTGATAAGCTTTTATCTCTGAAGTGTGTAACACGTCCCGTCTTTCAAGTTTGGCGTTTTAGATTCTAATATAATAAATTTTCTGTCTCTTAATTTTTACTGTTTTGTAGTTATTGTTTTTAGTTACCATTTTAAGTTTGGTTTTTAATTTTTTATGGGTTTTTTTATAATACTTGTCCAAAGTAATTTTATTATAGCTTGGGAGTTTTTGGGGCGTTTTATGGCATTATGGCGTTTTGACAAACATTTGTCTGTGTGGCGTTTTTATTATAAATGGCGTTGTTATTTATATAACAATCAACTGAAAAAGAAAATTAGAAAAAAATATAAACAATTGATCTTCCAAATCTTCACTGTCAACAGTCTCTTTCTTATTTTAAAGCATCTTTACTGGCTGTTTCGACTTTCGTATGATTCATTTTAATTTTTATTCATCTTCAGCCTCTTTTTCTTGAAGATTTGTCCATCTCATGCAGCAAAATTTTATTGAGTTACACCCTTGAGCTAACAATCCATTCGGCGAAACTTTTTCCCGTAGAAGAATATTGAATTTCCAAGGAAAGTTGTTTGATTTTTTAACTTTTTGGCATTTTACCGAAAAAAGATCGCTACTAAACAAAAGTACCTTAAACCTCTAAATTTGATCATGCTAAAATCAATAATGTTTTGCTGTATGAGATGGACAACATTGTTAATCATAAGTTAAGAAAGATGTCTAACAATATTGTCCACCCCATGCAGCTAAACTTTATTGATAACAAACCTCAATAATGTTTTTGTATGTTTTGGCGTTATAAATTGGATGTGTTTCTAAGACGAATGGTATATATTAAATATGGCGTTTGGGTTTTGGTGTGTTTTTTTATGGGAGGTCTGAGATGTTGTATATATAGGATGTTTTTTGGTGGTTTTTTAGGCGGGATTTTATTATTATTATTAAGTTTGGCGTTTTATATCTAATGGCATTTTAGATTAGGATGGTGTGTGGTATGTAGGTTAAGGCGGTAATTTAATGGCGTTTATTCATGAGATGGCGTTTTGTGTAGAGAAGTCAAAAGACTTTTTTACCCTTAATGAAGCGCGTCACACTAATAAAAGTGTTGTTATTTACGAAAACGCCACCGCGTCATCTAGTCCATAGATTGTTTTGATCTGACGATCCATAACCGTTCTCTCCGTTCTCACACTTTTCACCATTTTCTCTAAATCCTGACCCTATATATATATATATATATATATATATATATATATATATATATATATATATATATGGGGCCACTAAAATGAAAACCACCACTAGTTAAGAGAACCACGAGAACCAATTTCCAACCATTGATCTAGGGAGATGGATGAATGAGATTAAAAGTAATAAAAACAATATTAAATTCTTTTTATCTTATTATGTTTTAAATATTTTAATGTCAAAATGGTAGTTTAGTAAATTTGCTTATTTTGTCATTATTGTATTTATTGTTTTTTATTACTTTTTGTCTTATTAAATTAATTGTTTTTTATTAAAATCAGATTTTTTAGTTAAAAAACATTTTAAAATATGATTTTTTTTGAAAAAAAAATTATTTATTTCAGGATTTTTTTACAAAAAAACGTTTTTACGAGCCACTTTTTTACGCCTCATTTTTACGCCCGGTTTTTTTACGCTCCATATTTACTCCCCGTTTATGCGCCGTTTTTTACGCCCCGTTTTTTATGCACCGTTTTTTAAGATTCGTATTTACGCGTCGTTTTTTTACGCTCCGTTTTTAGCGCGCCGTTTTTATGCCCGGTTTTTTACGCGTCGTTTTTTACGCCCGGTGTTACGCGCCGTTTTTTACGCCCTGTTTTAATGCGCCGTTTTTATGCCCTATATTTACGCGCTGTTTTATCACCCCGGTTTTTTTACGAGCTGTTTTTTTTACGCGCCGGTTTTCGCCCGTATTTACACGCCGTTTTTTTACACACACGTTTTTAAACTTTTTTTTACGGTTTTAAACTTTTTTTTACGAAAACATTTTTTACGGTTTTATTATTTTTTTTTACAATTTTTTTTACAAAGGCTTTTTAACAAAGAACAAAAATTTATACGAAAACTTTTTTACGGTTTTAACCTTTTTTTACAAAAACTTTTTTTTACACACACGTTTTTTTTTTAACTTTTTTACGTTTTTTATGAAAACCTTTTTTTACAAAAAATTTTTTACCAAATTTATTTTACAATTTTTTTTATAAAAACTTTTTTACAAAGAGACTTTAAATATATGAGAGAGAGATGATTTGATTGTTTTGATTAAAAAGAGATTTTAAACAGGAGAGAGAGATGATTTGATGATTTTGATGAGAGAGAAATTGAATTGACTTTAAAAGAGATTTTAAAGAGCAGAGATAGATGATTTGATAGTTTTGATTAAATGACTATATTACCCTTTTGGTTGTCATTATCTGATTTGTAGAGAGTGGTTCTCGCGGTTCTCGCAACTGGGGGTGATTTTCATTTTAGCGGCCCCCTATATATATATATATATATATAGGGTGGAGTTTATACGAGAACTAGCTTTAATAAGAAAACTTGAAAACTAGTGTGAACATAAACAAAATATATCCAAAACAAAAATAAATAAATAAATAAAACACAAATAACGGAACCCCACCACCCAAAAACGATTTCATTTATTAGCGTATAGAAAAATAAATATTAGTTTAAAAATGGGCTAGGTAATTTGGCTTTTTCCGATGAGAAATTAACATAAAAATGGATAAAGTTAGTGAAGTGGAACTAAATTAATATAAAAACCAAACTATTAGATTAAAAAAGTCAAAACAATTCTTTGGATTGAAATAAATATTTTGAGCAAAACACAAAGACTAAAATATTACTTAACTCTTTGTTCTTTTAGTCTAAATTAATAACTCTAAAGTAGTTAATTTAACTTGATAGTTTAAATAGAAATCACTTATTTCACCCTACAAACATATAACAAAAGCACTTTTCCTCATCTAAACACTCAAAAATGCTTACTTGCTTTCAAAGTTTGCAATAAACTATCTAAGTAAGGGACCCCCAAACACCGCAAACAACCCATTGGTGTGACAAATATGATTACAAAAATTATCTTATTTCAGTGAATTCTTATATAAAATAATTCAGAATACTTTATATAATGTTTGAACCGTTTCTTTTCAAGCTGGTCTTCTTTTATACTACCCGTTCGACCCGTTAGGGATAAAAGGTAACCCGAATCAAAACATTAATAGACATTTGTTTGGTATGAACAGACCAAAAAAGAACGGCTAAGAGTTCTTGGACTGAAAGAGGAACAAGGAGGCCAACCTGAGTTACTTCGTAGGGGCTACAAGTTTATATTCTCATTTCTATCACTTCCTCCAAATACCTCCTCCACCTCATGAAATTTGTAGTATGTATTTTTTTTAAGGAAGTTCAGGATAAATTGCTTATTAGCCCATCATCTTCATTATCATTACCATCATCATTTTAAATAAATTACTATATATTACTAAACGAATTGAAATGAATAGCTATTTTAATATTATAATAATATATAGTTTTTTTAATACTTTTATTATTTTAATATCATAATAATAGTTATTTTCTTTACTTTTAAATTTTAATCTTTTTTTAATATCAAGGGTTGGGATAAGCTTGGTGTCAACCTGTATCGAACCAGTACTCGTATCGAAAATATCGAGACGGTCTTGTTCGGTATCAGTACATGAAGGTAAAAACCGGCACTAATACAGAAAACGCCAAAAGTTGGAGCCGAATTGATATTGGAAATCTTTTGGTTCAGGAAATTCAGTGCTGCTACCCGTTACCATTTGCTCATCCCTGATCACGGTTACCGTATGAACAACGGTATCATTTTTTTGTTGATTTTCTTCAACATTTATTTTTTTCTTTTTTTAGTTTTAGGGGTAGGGATGAGCTCGGTGCCAACCGATACAGAACACCGGTTACGGTACCGGTATATAAAGGTAAAAAACGGTTGTGAACCGGTACCAGGAACGCCAAAAGTCGGTACCGAATTGGTACTTAAGATCTTTCGGTTCCGCAATTTTGGTACCGGTACCCAGAACAATTTGCTCATCTCTGACCACGTGTTTCATACGAACAACATCGTTAACATACAACTTTTTTGGTTGATTTTCTTTCGGTTATCTTTTAGTGTTTTTTTCTACATTTTCTTTCTATTCTTGTCAGCAAATCCGTTCGCAAAACGCTCGTAGTGATTTCAAAACACATGTAAACACAGACTAAATAATAAAAGAAATTCGCCGCAACGCAGCGAACTTCGTTAAACCTAGTTTATGGTAATTCACAATTTATTTCTTGGCTAAATTACACATTTGCCCATTATTACAAAATTCCAATAAACTCATGGTAACCACATAATGTTCTGTTTGTTGTGGTCAAGAGTAGTTTAGACATTTGACAACATCTTTCAGGCTAAATTACTCATTTGGCCGTTATCATCGGTGCACATATATTAATAGAATCCACAACATCTTTTTGTTAGTTGTGTTGAAGGGTATTTTAGATTTGTAGCAAGTTCAATATATCCCCCCATGAAAATTTCATAATATTTTATCAAACAGGCACGCACCCCAGTATATATATAACATAATAAACTCACAGGAACAGCGGCTATCACAGTATCACTGGTTGATGTTTCACAGTTTCTTTTTCGGAAAAGTTTCAGAAACATAGATGAAAATCGGGTAAAATAAAGTTTTCTCAGGCCTCGAGTTTACCGCAGTTTCTTATCCGGTGCAACAATGTCGCAACCCCGATCCCTTTTTCCCGGGAACGGGCGGACGCGAACCAGTTTTGGTGGTATCCGTATGTTTAACCATTTTTGGCAGCGGAAATTTCATCAGGACCGTAGTTAAGAAATATTTTATCAGAGTAAAACCACCATATTTTATAATATTAAACACATGGGTAAACCCAAGTTTCTTATTACAACATGTTTATAGGGATAAACCCTATTTTATTGAATTTAAAACATCGTCTTTTAGGTAACTTTATAGCCACATTTTTCCAAGGCTTCAGTGCTCTCCAGCTGGCTTTCTTCTAATTGGCTTTTACATTTTGTTACCTGAAACGCGTTTTAAAAACATTTGTCAGTGGGAAATACTGGTGAGTGAATCCCAGTTTAATCAAGCCGTAGCGGGGGGTTGCCCCTTGTTATATGTTGGATCCGCCCCTGGAGTGAATCCCAGTTTAATCAAAACAGATCCTATCATTTCACATTATTGAGAGCGATCACATTGTTTATATCTACACAATTACTCATTCAGTACTTGCCACTCGACCGAATCTGTGGCTATGGTCATATCACACATTGGCTAACCCATTTTCCAATTGTGAAGATTATCAAGTAATGTATACAAAACCCTATAATACCAGCAGTAATTGAAGAATTACAAAGACTCAATCACTGCTAATCACATTTTAAGATAGTTAAGGTTTTGTAAAAAAAGTGTACAAAAAGGAAATTACTCACATTGCTGTCTTAGGTTTTCTTTAAGGGTTTCTTGGAGATTATCTATAAATTACACAAATGCACACGTGTTTGTATAATAACCCATTATTTATATTAATGATACCCTCCCCGAGACGGCATTCCAACGACTACGTCGGGCAGAACCACGACAGTCGTTACGGAACCCTGGATCAATCAGGCAGCGTATCTAATACGTAATCGGGGTTATGATACTTACAATGAGGCAGAACTTCGTTATTTAGGGGGGTATTATGCCCGAAAATAGCTTACACTATTAGAAATTTTGAGAGAGAAAAAGGAAATGAGCGAATTCTACTGAAAGCCCGAGCTCCCAATTTATAGGAGCTGATTTTGGTTTTGTCATACCCCGCGTAAGATGTAGCCAGGGGCTACGCGGCCCGCGAGGGAACATAGGGTAGGCCCTCGCTTGTTCAACTCAGCCCTAGCTTCCACACGCTGCACGACACATGGCAGCACCGAGTGTCTCCCTGACTTGGAGTTGTCGCGGCCCACGTAGGGTTTAGCCAACTCGTTCGCGGCCCGCGAGCGAGGTTAAAATCTTGTTTTTATTTAATATTTCATTATATAAGGTAATTTGGGCTCGGTTTTCACATACGGGGTATAATTTAGGATATTTTGGGACACTTTAAATATATTAGGGATGCCATAAATATTTAGGAGGGTTGTTATATACTCCCCACCTTGTTTTAGAGTTCGTCCTCGAGGTCTACTGGAATAGATGTGGGTGTTTCTTTTGCATTTCTGATTCAAGCTCCCATGTGTATTCTGGTCCTCTTTTGGAGTTCCACTTCACTTTGACTAGAACTAATCTCTTATGTTTGAGATTCTTGACTTTCCTGTCTTCAATCTGTAGAGGTTTTTCTACAAATTTTAACTTTTCATTTACCTCTATAGCTTTAAGAGGTACGACTAACGATTCATCGGCTAAGCATTTCGTGAGATTAGATTCATGAAATACATCATGTATTCCTGCCATTTCCTCTGGCAGTTGTAGCTGATAGGCTACAGGTCCTATTCTTCTAATAATCTTAAAAGGTCCAACATACCTGGGGCTTAGCTTTCCCCTCTTGATGAATCTGACTACTTGTAACATCCCGAAAATACAAATTTCTTAATTTGCAATTAGTTGCAAATAAATTTGCAAGATAAACTAACTAGGAATGACACTAACCTAGTTAGTTAAAAACTTAAGAGTAGTTAAGGGTGAAAACAAATAAAGAATGAAAGTAGGAGGGCTAAAGGTGTTAAAATGAAAACTAATATTAATAAAATAAAACAAATAAAACACAAACACCTTGTCTGTGTTTGGTGGAGATCGACCAGGAGACAGGGGCGACACAAGCTCCTCCTCCAAACCCTAGTTCAGCACAAAATTGATCAACTGAAGGCTAATTTCTGTCCCAAATCAAAATCCGAACATAGATTAGTGATCCTCATCACAAGGGGGTTACAAGGTATGTAAAATTTGGTGTTAATTCTCTGTTTGAAATTCTCATGAAATTGGGAAAATCTGAAATTTATGGTTGCATGTTTGTTTTATGATGAATTAGGAACCATATAGTGTCTAGGGACAAACCCTAGACAAATACAAGTTGAAATCATGTGAAAATTTAGTGAAATCTATGAACACCATTGTAGGTGATGAGTGGGTTATGTAGAATTTGATAAACACTAGGAAATTGGGTGTTGTTCTAGTGTAATTTGACAATTGTGAAGTGACTTCAGAATTCTAGAAGCTAACAATTATGTAAAATGGGTTAATCAATGTGAAATTCGGGCTAAATGATAAGCTAGGGAATTGCTATATAATCATGTAAAAATCTGCCCTTAAAGTGTTTGTAAAAATGCCTCAAAGAAGGCTTAAAACTGAAATTCAAAGTTGAAACGCATATTTATGATGTTTCGGTGTAATTCGCGATACATGGTTTAAAGAGAGTTCTAAACATGTTATAAATGAACTCTATAGGAAAGGACGCAGGAGCGTCAAGCGGACAAGCAAGTGGCGAATCGCGTTTGAAAGGTTTACTTTGAAGGTATGTAACTTGAATCCGTTACATTCATTGAATTGTTGTTAAATTACGCGTAGTTGATTAAAAGTTGAGTTGATTTTAGTGATCATGTTCGTTATTGGAATTAATAGAGTTAGCTTGATAAGGAACCAATTGGTAGTCATCATATTGGAGGATTTTCCACAAGATGAGCCAACGGGTCGAATAATAGTGTAAATTGTAGTAATAGTGTTTTAGCTAGTAGTAATGGCGATGTAAATCACAAGAGCATTAAACCATGGAATTGGTAAAGTAATTCAAGTGATGTTAAGCCCCGGATGATGGGCATAAAGCGCCATAGGCTTGCTAGTTAAATGGTAACTAATTGAGTAAAGTTAGAATGGGTCGAATAACACATAAGTGACTTTTATTCATTTGGCCCGTAAACCAAAATTTTGGTATAGAAATCAACGTAGTTACGTTGGTATTGAATTTACAGACACATAGGAAAAAGAATCACCTAAAACGGACTCACGAGTCAAAAGATATGCTAATTTGAAGTTAAAATCTGAGTTATCCGGAGCTGGCAGAAAATGCAGCTCACAAAAACAACCTGCTGGAAAACATATTCCTTCGTGCCACGCGAAGGGGAATATAAATTCTGTCGCGCCACGCGAGGCCCTCTCGCGGCCCGCGTAAAATATCAAGGAGTCTCTTGCGGGGCGCGAGAGACCCTGATCCGAAAATTTTATTTGTTTTCCTTATTTTGATACCAGATTTCGTTTATACGTGTTTTATTATTGTCTAAATTAACCCTTGACGTGGTTTTGGCATTAGGTGATGTTGGAAACTAACCGAATGGCGATCGAGCAATCTTTTGAAGAACCGAACACAATTTGCAAGCTTCCGCGTTAACTAAGTCTATGTTTAAACAATACTTTTGGGATAACTCCGTTTAGACAATGTTTTTGTTGTAAATGAAGTGTTAATCATGTTTCGAACGTTTGGTTTAGTCGGTAGATGACCAATGTTTGGTCACTTTGGAACTCATGTTTTGTTTCAAACGCACTATATATATAAAATCATATGTATTTTGATTAAAGTCGTGTAGTAATTAGAAGGGTGTTACAAGTTGGTAATCAGAGCTTAAGGTTGTCAACAAAGTGTTCGGTTCAAGCTTGATCAATCGTCCAGTAAGAATTAACTTATTATGTCAATAAATTATGTCTTATGTAAGAAATGAGAAATGAATTGATATGCATGGGAAGAGCGTGTTAACACACTCAAACCCGGAAAGTGCATTAAATGTGAACGGTTAAAGCAAGTTAGGAACTTGGCTAAACCGAAACAAATGAAGCAATGTTATAAATGAGAGGTTTAACGTTTAAATGTAAACATTTCAGTTTCAAGATGTCTGATGGAAACGATGATAATCCGGTGCAAACAAGCACCGAACAAATGAAAGAGATAATTGCCGAAGAAGTAGGGAAGGCGATTGAAGGTAGTCTAGTCTATCCGGGTTTATAGACAAAATTCAAAGCACGGTGTTGTCGCTTGTTGAAGAGCGAGTTAAAAGGTTGGAGGATAGCGTCAACCTTATGAAGGAGAAAACGGGAGAACGTAAAGGGTGCTCATATAAAGAATTTATGGCGTGCAAACTGCCAATCTATAACGGGGAAGTCGACTCGATAATTTGCCAAAGATGGTTGGGCGACATTGAAGGGGTGTTTGAAAGGACCCATTGCGACGAAAGTGATTTCATTGCCTACGGAACGGGTCAGTTGAGAGGACAAGCCAAGGATTGGTGGGATAATAAAAAGAATGAAATAGGGGCCGAAGCGGCAAGGGCCATGACATGGGAAGAGTTTAAGACACCATTTCTTAAACATCATAGTCCCAAAGCGGTCATTAATAAAATCAAGGAAGAGTTCATGCAACTTAGGCACAAGGGTGAAACCATAGACAAGATCACGGCGATGTTTATGGATAAAATGAAGTTTAGTAGTGAATTGGTGACGAACGAAGAACAGAAAATATATTACTACTACAATATGTTGAGCGCTGAATATAGGGAGTTTATGACTCCTTCAAATTACCGAAATCATAAACGTTGCTCGGGAACTGTAACATCTGTGCTTGTAATCATTGTGAACAGTTAAGTTATCAATAAAACAATGTTATTTGATCCCAATGTTTGTTTGGTTATGTTTTACATTTTTCATGTTTTGACTTTTTTTCAATTTTAAACTCTATATCGCCTTCTGGAGAGTTATACGCAAACTGGTGCGTAAACGTAATCAGTTTAACGCGACAAACACTCCGAAACATCAGCATATGTTAAACATACCATAAATAACCTTTACATAACTTAGAAATAAGTTTTGAAGGCTTTGGTATGGCAAAAACAAGTTAATTCGCTTACAGGGACTAAACTTGACAAACTGTGAAAATATGCCAATTTGAACTGTAACGAACATTCCGGAACATGACCATAAGTTAAACATACCATAAATATCCTTTACATAGCTTAGAAATAGGCTTTGAGGGGTTCGATGTGCTAAAATAAACTTTTGGGGCATCCAGGGACTAAAAGCGTCAAAAAGTGCACAAGTTTGCATTTTCGCGCATAACTCACGTTCTGAATACATCCGGACATCCAAAAATTTATGTAAGCACTAAAATATTTTATTTTAGTGTTTGGCATAAGAAAAATCCATTCGTCACGCAATTTGGATCGTTTTTCACGCTTATGCGCATTCCGTCGTAATTATGCGAACATCGTGATCGTACGACCAAACGAACCAACATCCGGCATATTTTTGAGCATGTTTCATGTCCACAATGTTTAGGAATCATTTTAGGGCCTTAACGTTGGCTTAACGAGCCTTAAACATGTCGGAAATGGCCTTAATACACAACGGGGACTGAAAGGGAAACTTTGGAAACTGTTGCTGATCAGAAGGACCTTAGCGTGACACCTAGCCCCCTTGGCGTCACGCGAGGCCCTTTCAGATCAGCAAAAGTCATTTTAACAGCTGTTTAGCACTCCCAACTCAATTCCAAGTGTTGTTTCCTGCTTATGGGGGGCCAATATGATGTACATGAGCTTGCCAACAAGTGTAGGGATGTGATCATTCCCTTTTCTCCAAGAAACGACCCTAACGGAGGTCCGAACACTATATATACCCAACCCCATTCATTGCAAAACCCACAAAAATCTGATCTTAGAAGCTCTAAGTTGAAACCATTGTTTCATACCTGAGCTACTTGGATCAAGATTAGCTTTCGGGGACCCTTTGTAAGTGTTCCTTCGTTCTTTTATTGCTTTTCGTGTCCGAAAGTCAAACTTTGTTTGACTTTCTGCATTGACCAGTTTATGGTCAATGCGAAGTTCATTTGAACTTCGCAACGTGAGCGTAATCACGATGGTTATAGTCCCTAGTGACTATGCCTACTAATTACCACGTTGTCTAGGGTCGTAAGGGTAAGCGATCTAATAAATCGCTTATACTTTCGAACCCGACCCATTTGGTCGATCATTAGGATCCGACCAAACACATTAGGTGACCATAGTATATAAGGAATAACCTTCCGAGGTTATACCTTATGGTTGCTTCGTTTAAGTAGTTGTATGATAGGTAGTTTATATGCCTTAGGTAAATTACCAAAATACCCCTTTGATGCCAAAATTCATTTTAAACATATGTAACATAACTTTTAGCATCTAAACTGATTTGGTAACAATATTAGGCATGTTAAGGCATATTCTACTTGTCATAAGACTAGTTAGGCGGTCCGAACGCGTTTCACGCGAACGACGCGTTAAAGTAGCATAAGCTACCTAAACGGGTCGTAAGCACTTAGGTTAGGTTTCATTTTAGAATGTAGGCTTTGTTGAACCATACTACATGAGTTCTTATACTCGTTTGGTTTACAAACCCTCATTCTATCCAATCCTCCGATCTAGGTCCGGTTTATTAACATAGTTACCTATATTAGGTGCCGTTTGATATCCGTGATCTCTAGCATTGTTTGGTTGTTACTCAAGGACTAATCTCAGGTGAGTACATAAACCCCTCTTTTACGGTTTTCCAAACATTTTGGGGTGGAACACATGTGCCTACTTATTACTTTCATGCTTTCCATGTTTTCATATCATATGCTTGTTATGTTCAATAGTACACTTATAGTACATGATTTCATTGTGTTTATGCTATGTATGTCCATTGTGTGCATACTTAGTACATCGTTTTACATTACATTTTATGCTATGTATGTCCATTGTGTGCATACTTAGTACATTGTTTTACATTACATTTTATGCTATGTATGTCCTTTGTGTGCATACTTAGTACATTGTTTACATTACATTTCACGCTATGTATGTTCATTTGATTACATACTTAGTGCATTATTTTCACATGCTTACATTTTGGTATGACATTTGGTTTGTTCAAATGGGACAATATACATTCATTAACATTAGCTACGCCGCTCGTTAGTAGGTAATGGTACCATAGGAATTGACAACTCTCGTTCCTGAACCCTAGGTTTGTTTGGGTGGAAGGAATGACCGAATTCGATAAACATAACACAGATAAACCTTTAATTTGTTTAAAGGCCTATCACCACAGTCACAAGGCTTGGATGTATGCATTTTCACAATACCGCATAGATGTTTGTATCAGTATAGCATGCATTTGTTCCACAAAACATAACTTTGACTTAAATTATGTTTAATTCAATACCCTGTTTTTGTGCATTTTACCTATGGTTTAGTTGATATATTTCACATGCCATACATGATATTTTTGGATACACATTATATGATTTACATTAAACAAAAACATTTTGACATTGACATACACATTTGGTGATTTACATTAGACATGGACATTTTGATATGGTTTACACAATAACACTTGACAATTGATTTATACATGAACAATTTACATTGGTGGTTGGTTTGGGTAAATGATTTGAGTAACGAGGCGTGTGTAATATGATACAAACATGGTGGATACGCCGCTGGTACTTCCTATATATAAGTGTTTGTATAATATTACATATCGTAGCGTTAATTAAATCATTTTAGTATAGACATATTACTTTTTGCACAAATAACATATTCTTCACAAGACATTGTTTTACAAAATAGTTTATTTTATACAACTCATTTTATTTGGTTATTTCATTAACCATACACCTTTCTTTTATATAATCTGATTTCTTATCGAGTTTTCATATGATTTATAAAAGAAAACACTTAACAAGATTCATGACTAATTTTTATTAAATCTTTCTTTTAAAAACCCAAGTCATGAATCCTATTTTCACAAAACCTATGTATCTCACAGGCATTTTTATGCTGACGTACCTATTTTCACATGTGTTTTCAGGAGCTGTTGCTTAGGATGATGATTGTGACACTAGGGCGGACCTGTGCCTTAGAGACATAAAACGAAGATAGACTTAGTTTAATTATGTTATGTACTCTTTGTTTCCTGTTTAAGACAATGTAACTCTTATGTTGATAAATAAAATACAACTTTTAATGCCATGGTTATGAAACAATTAATTCTGTTACAACACTCCCCGACGTTTTCCGCCGCGGTTGCATGTTATACGCGGTCGGGGTATAACAGGAACGGGAAATCGAGTTGAAGAAACAAGTTGAAAGAGGTGAGCAAAGGGCACATGATGTGAATCCAAGCCCTACAAAGAAAGCCCGAACTGGAGAATCGGGAAAGAAAGTGGATGCTAAAGGTGGGTCGCCAAGTTGTAAAGTGTGCGGGAAAGGACACAAGGGAGAATGTCAGTTCAAAGACAAACCATGCCCCATATGTAGTAAGACGGGGCACACGGCGTCGCTATGCCCGGGTAAAGTCTCAGTTTGCTATAAATGTTATCAACCCGGCCACAAAAAGTCCGAATGCCCGGACTTAGTCGGAAAGAGAGACGTTAAAGAATCTCCAGCAGAAGCTCCCAAAGCGAAGGCTAGGTCCTTCCAACTTACCGTGGCTGAAGCAAAAACAGAACCCGATGTGGTCTCAGGTATATTCACAATTAACTCAATTCCAGCACGTGTATTGTTTGATACGGGTGCGAATAAATCCTTCATTTCGCATAGATTTATTCGACATCCTTCATTTGTATTGACGAAATTATCTGTGCCCTTAGAAGTTGAAATAGGGGACAACAAAAGTTTTATAGTTTGTGATATTTGTCGAGGCTGCAAATTAAGCATCGATGATGAAGAATACCTGATAGATCTAATCCCGATGTCAATGGGGGAATTTCAAGTAGTCGTTGGGATGGATTGGCTATCTCAGCACCACGAGAAGGTCGTGTGTTTTCGTAAGGAGATAAAGCTAATATTTCTGAAAATGATTGAGTTGCAAGCCTATGCGGGTACGTGTTCTAATCGGTTTGAGTGATTATTGCAAAAGTGCTAATACATCATTAAAATTAGCCAACTTGTAAACCGAGTGGAGTGAACATTGTGAGGGATGTGCATGATTTATTAGTTTCAAGGGCGAGTTAATCTTGGATAACCATTTTATATGTGATTATTCACTTTACCGTTAGATATTTTGTAACTTGTAAAAAGTTTGAACCGGACATGACAATAGACCTTAACCTTAGTCTCGGGAATGGGATGTGTGTTTCTTGTTCGACCCACGTGAAAGTGAGAAACAGATTTGCTTGAGGGCAAGCAAACGAAAAGTGTGGGGATGTGATGGAGAGTGTGAAACATGGGTGCTAAAGTGTTTATCTTACGCGATTTAATCCGTTTTATGTGATTGTATGCTTGGAATATGTTACTGCGAGTGCTTGTATGTTTGCAGGTAAAATGTGCGAATGTGATGAAGTTACAGAGTTTAGAGAGGAAGCGGATCATGTGATATTGATAGTGGCGTCCAACATATTGCATCTTTGGAAATCTGGACAACATTATTAATAATACATGCAACGGCTTGGTATATGTGGGAGGATTGATAAGTACTCAACAAAAACATCATCCATAATTAATCATCATTCACGAAAAAGTGGCAGCAGCAAGACTATTTTTGTGGGCTCTCAATTCAGCCAATCTCATCATCAATATCACTTATCATCTTTCGACAATGGGCCCTTCACGAACAACAATGAGCAGCCAACATTAATTATGTTGGGCTCCTAAATCGGCCCAAGACCATCGAATTTTTGGGGGGGGGTAGCCGTACAACACGAGGGGAGCTCCAACATCATCATCGATCAAAATCATGTCTTCATCACTATCTCAGCCGGTGATCGCGTCCACCCAACCATGAGCGGCTAGTCTTTTCAGTTTCACCCCGGTGTAGGTAGTTGTATTTTCTAGGGTTTATGCATTAGTTCTTTGATTCGACTTTGTGACAACTTGTATTGATTTTTGAAACCATTGACAATAGTTTACATTTGTTTCGTATTCGTAAATTGTCGAACGATGTTAAAAGTTATGACTTTGCGAAATGGTTATGTGTAGTTATGCGTTGTCGTGGTTAGGATTTACTTGTGTTGATTACAAAGTGCATTCTTGTCCGTTCTTCGGGACGTTGATAGTTATTGGCACCTAAGTCACGGTACACTAAATCCGCTAATCGTATGCAATTGAGTTGAATTAAAACATGTAGGAACCCTAGGACTTACAATTACCGAAACCGGGTGTGATCCGTATTCTCATTTCTTGTTTTAACTTTCTAGTTAGTATTTTAGTTGCAATTTTAGTTAATCAAAAGTGTTTTAGATAATACCCATTGTCGGTTCACTCCGATTTATATTCAAATCAATTGAATAAATAAAATTAGCAAACTTCATAATCACGTTGTACATTGTTTGTAAATAGTCTAACTAATCGAACGGGTCGTGCGATACTGACCACCTGCTCTTCGTGGATACGATACCCAACTTACCCTAGCTACCTAGGTTTAATTGGGTTTTTGACTGATCGGGACGACACGGTCACGTCAAAATGGCGCCGTTGCCGGGGAGCTAGTGCGCTTAGTATTTCATTGCTTGTTCGATTTTAGTTTAGTTTATTTTTCTTTCTTTTTTCTTGTATATTTGTGATTTTACTTCGGGTGGTCGAGCTTGTCTGTGCAGGTACATGTTTTGCAGGTACATCTTTCAATATGAATTGGGTAGATGATGATCCGTGTGAGTGTTGCGGAAGCGGAAGCGGAGAGCATTATTTAGAAGATTGCTCTGTTTTCCACGCAAAAGTTCAAGCCAACAGGGATCGGGAAGACTACCTTAGCGGATTATATGATTATAGGAGGGCGGATTATGAAGATTTTAGTGGTCCATCCTCATATTATCCATATTATAATCCACCACCACCACATTATCAAGAATACTACTATGAGCCCGAATTGCCACACTTCTCAAGTTACCGGGAGGATTATGATGATTATGATAATGAATACCCTCAACCGGTATACGAGGAACCTCAAGAGTCGATGCATTCCAAGCTTGATGCTCTCATGAACATGATGAAAGAAGATCACAACATGATGAAAGAAGATCACCAGGATATCAAAGATATGAAGAAAGCGAATGAAGTGAGAGATAAAGCCCATGAAGCATTGGTGGTGCAAGTGGGTCAATTAGCGGAGGAATTAGCCCAACTTAAACGAGACCAAGAGGTTTTGGCTAAGGGCACAATGGTGGATGGTGATGTGGTGGAAGAGGTTAGAGATCTTTCGGAGCAAGAAATTGAATGTTTGAACCGATCGAAAGACATGACACCGCAAGACGAATCGGATTCGAAAGAAGCTCACATTCATATTCATCCTTCTCCCAAACTTATCACTCCAACCAACAAAGTTGGGGATGCGGGTTCGGGCATAAGGATTCGAAAAGTGGCGTTGAAAGACATTGGCCATGTTGTTAAGAGACGACCCCGAAGTTGTACATTGTGTATGCCGAATATAATAAAAAGAGTATGGATTCGACATGCCAAATACCGAGCGTATCTAGGCAACTCGGTAGGAAAATGTGCACTTCGACCACTATGAGAGGCAAATCTGGTATAATTGTTGTAAAGTTTGTACTATTATTCGTTTTATTTTTATTTTTTTCTTTGCCTAGTTAAATGAACGTTGTGGGTGTGTTCCCTATATAACCCTCACGAGACCTCTCGTCCTCCTAAGCTATTGGGGGGGTTTAAAAGGGCTTGTTGCATAAGCTAAATGCAATCGTGATTCCTACGAAAGTGAGTTAGGTTTGTTGTTGTTGTAAATTATTTTCCACATAAATCAAAGTGAAATAACGCATGGCTTGGTAATACTTTCATAAAAATGGTAGAACTAGGTAACTAACAAATTTTGATGGTTGTGAGAAGCATGCTTCTACACAAGGGTTAGAATTTGTAGGTACATGATGTTCGAGAGACAACCGTTTTTATGAAGAGAAGAGGAATATGTGAGCATCAAGCGACAAAAATCAGGTGCATGCGTTTCCTTTTTACTTTGATTATTAGTTTAATAATAAGTGGATTGTATTTTGTATTTTATTTTTTCCGGGGTGAAATTTTGGGAAGGTTAGCCGTGTCACATCCCTTGTGCGTTTAAAACTCTAGTTCTTACACATTGAGGACAATATGTACCTCAAGTGTGGGGATGGGGGAGTAGTAAAAGTTTTAGATTTTGACCCGTTCATTTAAATACTACACATTGAGGACAATGTTCACCTCAAGTGTGGGGATGGGGGAAAATTTCAAAAAAATTTCAAAAATGTCTTGTTTCGAAAGCGATCTTAAAGCACAAGTAACTAAGTCAACGAGGGATGGCACAACCCATTTGGTCTTTTGTCATGGTCAAGTTCGAACTAATAGCATAACGGGTATTTAGCGGGTGGTTATTTGGGAATAATCCGCCTAAGAAACTAGCATATTATGCATGTCACATACCATACCCTTTTATATATGTGAGGTTTTGAGCCACTTTTACATCATAGAATCACATGCTTATGTTTCTTTGTTTGAGTTGACCATTAGTCATGTATTGCAGAACTTGCAACTTTTGATACGTTTGAGACCATAGACCGAAGACAAGCACGAGAATGATTAAGGCATTAGGTGAACCTTTTCTTTTAAAACCATTTATCTATCCTTACCCAAATAAATCCCCTAGTCGCCCACTTTGAGCCTAAACCTTTCGTTTGATCAACCCGTTTAGCCCACAATCGTTAACCCCTTTTCTTTTAAACCCGTGTGATGAAAATTCGATTGTATGTCTATTTGTTTGTATAGTTGTGCTTTATATTTTGTCGAAAAGAAAAAAAAAATTCAGAAAAGTTGTGAAAAAGAAGAAAAAAAATTGTTGAGAAAAAAAAATACAAAAATACGAGTATTAGTTTGTTGAATAAAAGGCGAAAGTCGTTGCCTCATAGTGATGTTTATAGTTAGTTTGTTTAGGTTAGTTGTTTGTAATAAAAATCGAATTTTCATCATCTTAGCCACTTTAAATATCCTACTCCCTACCCTTAGCCTAACCCCGTTACAACCCTTACAAAGACCTTTTGACTTGTGCTTAGTATTCGTGTTCAGTGGTGGAGAATGATTGAGTTGCAAGCCTATGCGGGTACGTGTTCTAATCGGTTTGAGTGATTATTGCAAAAGTGCTAATACATCATTAAAATTAGCCAACTTGTAAACCGAGTGGAGTGAACATTGTGAGGGATGTGCATGATTTATTAGTTTCAAGGGCGAGTTAATCTTGGATAACCATTTTATATGTGATTATTCACTTTACCGTTAGATATTTTGTAACTTGTAAAAAGTTTGAACCGGACATGACAATAGACCTTAACCTTAGTCTCGGGAATGGGATGTGTGTTTCTTGTTCGACCCACGTGAAAGTGAGAAACAGATTTGCTTGAGGGCAAGCAAACGACAAGTGTGGGGATGTGATGGAGAGTGTGAAACATGGGTGCTAAAGTGTTTATCTTACGCGATTTAATCCGTTTTATGTGATTGTATGCTTGGAATATGTTACTGCGAGTGCTTGTATGTTTGCAGGTAAAATGTGCGAATGTGATGAAGTTACAGAGTTTAGAGAGGAAGCGGATCATGTGATATTGATAGTGGCGTCCAACATATTGCATCTTTGGAAATCTGGACAACATTATTAATAATACATGCAACGGCTTGGTATATGTGGGAGGATTGATAAGTACTCAACAAAAACATCATCCATAATTAATCATCATTCACGAAAAAGTGGCAGCAGCAAGACTATTTTTGTGGGCTCTCAATTCAGCCAATCTCATCATCAATATCACTTATCATCTTTCGACAATGGGCCCTTCACGAACAACAATGAGCAGCCAACATTAATTATGTTGGGCTCCTAAATCGGCCCAAGACCATCGAATTTTTTTTTTGGGGGGGGGGGGGTAGCCGTACAACACGAGGGGAGCTCCAACATCATCATCGATCAAAATCATGTCTTCATCACTATCTCAGCCGGTGATCGCGTCCACCCAACCATGAGCGGCTAGTCTTTTCGGTTTCACCCCGGTGTAGGTAGTTGTATTTTCTAGGGTTTATGCTAACAAAACTAACCCGGAAGGAAGAAAAGTTCATTTGGGGTGTAGATCAAGAAAGAGCGTTTCAAACGCTAAAAGAGAAGTTAACTCAAGCTCCGGTACTAACATTGCTGGACAGGGTCGAAGACTTGGTGGTTTATTTGGATGCTTCACTATCGGGGCTTGGATGCGTTTTGATGCAACGGGGCCAAGTTATAGCTTATGCCTCGAGGCAATTGAAGATACACGAGAAGAAATATCCCACGCACGATCTCGAGTTGGCTGCGATGGTATTTGCATTAAAAATATGGAGGCACTACTTATATGGGGTAAAGTGCACCATATTCACCGATCACAAGAGCTTGAAATACTTCTTCGATCAGAAGGAGTTAAATATGCGACAAAGGTGATGGTTAGAAACGGTGAAAGATTTCGACTGTGAAATACACTATCACCCCGGAAGGGCAAACGTGGTGGCGGATGCCCTAAGCAGAAAGGCAGATTATGTCCCGATACGAGTACGATCATTGCAACTCATTGTGACCTCGGGCTTACTTGAACAAATCCGAGAGGCACAAGATGAAGCAGTAAAGACAGAAAACTGGAGAAAGGAAAGGATTGTTGGCCAAGTTAAAGATCTCGAAGTAGACAATCACTGTTTGAAAACACGTTTCAATAGAATTTGGGTTCCTAACACATGTGGGGTTAAAAAGCTTCTACTAGATGAAGCTCACAAGTCCCGTTATTCCATCCATTGGTAAGTTGCAACCATTGGACATCCCAGTTTGGAAATGGGAACACATCACCATGGATTTGTTGACCAAATTGCCCAAAACCAACCGCGGGTTTGATGCTATATGGGTAGTCGTGGATAGATTGACGAAAAGTGCTCACGTCATTCCGATTCGTGAGACTTATACATCCAAGAAGATGTCGGAGGTCTACACCAATGAAATCATAGCACGTCATGGGGTACCGATGTCCATTGTGTCAGACAGAGATACTCGGTTTACTTCGAATTTTTGGCGTGAATTCCAAGAACAAATGGGAACTAAACTGTTCATTAGCACCGCTTACCATCCACAAACGGATGGGCAGAGTGAAAGAACAATACAAACGTTGGAGGATATGCTGCGGGCTTGCATTATTGACTTCGGGGGTAGTTGGGATGTCTATCTACCCTTGGTCTAATTTTCATATAACAATAGCTATCACGAGAGCATTAAAATGTCCCCGTATGAAATGTTATATGGTAGAAAGTGTCTGTAACACCCTTAACAAAATTTAACGATTTTGTTATAAATTAAGAGTAAAAATGTGTATTAATGATTACACATACTAATGAAAATACGGGTTTATTTAAAACTTTACAGAATTAGAACTATACAACATAACATGTGTGAGTTTCGTCATTTAACATAACAACGATACATAGTGCGGAAGCTTGTAACTTAATCGTGTTCGGTTCTTCGTTGAGCTTGATCATCCTCCGGTACTGTAAATATACCTACAATCCATAAAACATGAATTGAATCAGTCATACGTAGTTTAAAACGTGTCAAAACGAGTCCAGGAAGCTGAACTGATTGAAATACAAATTTTTCAACAAAAAGGGGTTCTTTCGCGCCATGTAACGGCGCCATGTTGCTCCCTCGCGTGGCGCGGGGGAGGCACTTTTCCAGCAGGTCTGCAGCTCAGTTTCAACTATACCAGTTTTTACGGAAACGACCATAACTTCTTCGTTATTGATCCGTTTGACCCGATTCTTTTTCCTACGCGTCCATAATTTAATCCTCCATCTTATGGAGTTAAAATCCTACATCCAACATAAGAAATTTTGAGACTTCTAAGCCTTCGACTCGTTACCTTTTTACCAAATTTTAACTCGTTTATGCATTTTATCAAACAAACGTATTTGTTTGGTTCCTATATCTCATACACTTCTTCAAATTAATGTTACCTACCATATTAGGTTCTAATCATAGATTTATTACACAATTTAAACCCATTTTCGCTCGTATGCTTATTTTGACCTGTTAAGGGTATTTAAGCACTTTAAAGCTTGAAATCGCTTTCATTCATTTCTAGCATTTTATTCCTACATTTCTTATCAAGTAATCTTCCACCACAACTATATGTGCGTTGGATTTTATGTGGATATCTATATGTTCTGAGTGTTACCCCTCGGATTATTATTTTACTGCAAAACTCAAATAGAGCCATTTGACTAACATATTACATCTTTCAACTTCTATACTTATTCTAAGTATTTATCTAATCATGAAATTCGTTTCCAAACAACCTTTAAGGGTTTTTTGTTCAATTTAGCCTACAAGGGCGTTTTGGTCAATTTTGGTCCTTCTTTTACGATGAAGGACTCTCACCAATTATTCGACCAAAATAGCACTTTTAACTACAACATAATTATGCGTACCTGGCTCGGATCAACATATTGACCCGTTTTAATACCTTTCGCTATTAATATCTAGATAATAGCAATGCTAACCATGTGTTAATTGCTGTGATCACAAAACTCAACAAGCAATCATCAAATATTATTGACAAATGGTGTTAACAACACCATTTGACCCGTTTAGTCGAAATGACCAATTGTCATTATAAGATGGCACTTAATTACCATTTCACCCCTTTAACCTATCCCGGTTTACTTTTTGAAATCATCCAACTTGAAAGTCGTTTCCTGTTTTATTTGACCCATTATGACTTATGCCAAATGGTGTCATTTTAAATCCCTTTATCTATTCGTTAACCCATGTCCGGATTACCGTTTCACCATTTTTACCCCTTTCTACCATAATTTATGGTTTCTACCATTTTCACTTGTTCCGACTAGCATTATTTCGCGCCGGAACATCATGTTTCATTTACTTAATACAAATCGTATTCCATGCTCACAAATAAGCATTTTGTAATAAGAGTAAAAAGGGCGTAAGCATAACTTACCTCGCATCCGAACTACGCTTTTCCTTTCCTTCTTGATTCGTTTGACCCGCTCCCTCATCAAGCTTCCACCTAGCTTGTTACGCGTCAAACTATCATCATCGTTTTCAAGGTGGTTAGTTTAATCATAATTTAATACGATTATTCCACCTTACGCATTTCATATCAAAATTACCATTTATCGTATTATAGGTCAGTTTGACTTTTTGAAAGTCAAACATCCCTTAATATATAAAATGCACATTCATGTTCATTAGCTAGCTTATGCATTTTCAATTTACCCGGTGGGCGTTCCTTTAAGCCATCGTTCTAACGAATATTTTAAATCGAGTTCATGCTATTGTTAACACTAAGTTAGCCTAGCTCTTGATTATCGAAGACACTATATTTCTTTGTCTCACAAAATCTACGGGTTTTCCTTCTATAAGTGAAACCCGTTTTGTCATGTTATTAGGCATTTATCCAAATACTTATCCAAACCAACTTCTATCTACGAACTAGTAGGTACCCAATTTCACTTAGGCATTACATCGAACACCTTATGGGCATCTTCTATAAATAATTCATTAACAAGCTCATGACTTGTCATATAACCCGAATTTTCATCATTCAAACTATTTAACACAAATATTTGCCTTTAAAGTTCTGAAATAACTTCGCATATATCAAATTACACTAGAACAACCCCAAATTTCCTAGTGTTTATCAAGTTCTACATAACCCACTAGTCACCTACAATGGTGACCATGGATTTCACTAGAATTTAGCATAATTTCAACATATACTTGTCTAGGTTTTACTCCTAGACATTTTAATGTTCCTAATTCATCTACAATTCATACATGCATCATCAGATTTCAAGTTCTCTAAATTCATGAGAATTTCAAGTAGAGAATTTTTGTCAAATTTTACATACCTTATGATCTCCTTGCAATGGGGATCATTAATCTATGCTCGATTTTCGGTTTGGACTTGGTTTGATCCTTCAATTTGTGAGATTAGTGAATGTTAGGGTTTGAGCTCCCTGGCTCCTGTGGATATTTCGACCAGAACACACACTTTAAGTGTGTGTTTTGGTGTTTAACTCTTGTTTTAATAAAACAAGTTTCCCACTTGGCAATATTAGTACCTCATGTTTTATTTTGATCAAATGAAGCTACAACTCACCGTTAGTCACTTAATTATATGCTACTAACTAGGTTAATTATTCCTAGTTACTTTAACGGGTTCGGGAAATTATAACCCGTTATGTTTTATGTCCCGTTAATTTGGGCTTTTTATATACTTTGTTTTCTCAAAGTATTTATTTTTTTTCCTTTTTAATTAATATTAGGTTTATTTATTTAAGTCCTAATATTTACCGGGTTAAATTTTACCGTTAACGGTATTTTACCCGTCCTGTAGTATTAACGTGGTTTGATTACCAAACCCGTTTTCGGGGTGTTACAAGTCTACCCCCCTTAAAGAGGTTTCGTCCCCTAAACCTTTCTTACGTTCTTTACTAGTTTAGATCATCCGAGCCTTACTTTGGTGATCACTTAAGCATTGCTCGCACGTAATACTCCTACCAGGAAAGTATGATAATGTGCTTTTGGTTTCAAAACGTATACGCCTTTTTATGTGTATGGCCTCACAGGCCGATACTTTCATTTTGTATTTCTTATTCTTGTCATTTAATTGACCGAGTTGCCATCTGATCGCTCGGTTATATTTATTTTCATTATGTTTACTTCAAGTTATTCTTATTTCAACAGGCGCTTTATATAAGTGATGAGTCGTAACACTACTCCGACTTTGAAAGGTTTTACCGGCCAGACTGATCAGTCGTCGTCATTATACTCCCCATCATTAGGGTATATCTTATTGCCAACCCGGCCTTTTATGATCTCTTCGCTTTTAACCCATTTACTTAACTTAGCGAAACCCATCGCCTTTATACGAACTTTATCTCCCGTTATTATTTTACGCCGGTAGTTACAACCAGTTTCCTCGCCTTATACTATTGGCCCGTAGGTTCTTTCACTCAGCCTCGTAGGCTGTTTCTTTAGATTTTCACCTTTTTTTTTTAAGGTGAAACCCCGACAATTCTTTTCTTTCTATCTGTGACCCAAAGGTCTTCTTGGTCCCGTAGACCTTATCACTACGTCTAATCCCGTAGATTATGATGATCCCGTAGATCATCTTTTATTCGAGTCTTTATTCAAATGTGTATATGTTTATATACGCATATGGCGTTAAGGCACCCCTCTTTATGTTTAAAATTATTCACCTTCACTTTTTGGATTCCGTTTGACCTTTTCCGTAGTCTAAGGCTACATTGTTTTCTTTCGAATTATCTTTCCGACTTCTTGACTTCTAATGTCAATTACACGTTGGTTTGCCCTACACTTACCGTTACCCGGTTCTTACCTATACTTCTTTACGTCCCATTACCCGGGTTCTTTTATTTTAATGTTTTTAACGCCTATAACTCCTTTACAAAGGTTTATTAATATTTCGCACTTTTATTTATTCGATTCACGCTTACTTACTTTAGCAAGTGTCATCCTTTATTAAATTTGTTTGACTTGTTCGTGTGAAAGTTCATCACTTATAAATGTCAAACTTCAGTCTTTGTTCGACCCGTTCAACTTTGAAATAGTTGAACGTAATTTATCAAAATTTCTATTTGCAGTATCTTATCGTCCTTTAGTCATGACCCAAAACCCGAGTCTTTTGACTTTCCATACACGTCCCTGTTTCTTAGTCTACGCGTGCGTTTAATTCCTTACCCATCAACCGGGTGTTTTACCGAAATCGTTATCATTGCACCCCTTCCGGTATGCATTAAGACTTCATTTCGATTTACTTGGTCATCTTAGCGAAATACGTCGCTTTTATTCGACCATGTCTCTTATTCTTTACATGACCACCATTGGCGGCCTTATTAATTATGAGTGACGATTATCATCGTTATCCTTGCTTTACTACGACTAAAGTTAACAGCCTTGATTATCTTTTTCGTGTGGGCAACACCTTTGTTTTTATGACCCGTCGGATCATCTATACTTTGGTTTTACTTGCCCATTTCGTTCACCATGGCCCTTTCGTCCAAGATGACTTATTTTCGTGAATTTTCTTTTGATCATTCATTTATATCATCATTTACATTAATCCTTGTCCCTTCTCTCGGGCTCATTATCCTAATGTAATACGCTTCCGTCACCCGGCTGTGCGTTTACATTATTATCAACTATTTTGTTCATTTGTTTCATTTGGGTACTTTTTAATTGTCCCATTCACCCCGTCCTTACTACATCGGATGTAAATGTGTCCGCTATAAGAAGTTCATGGTATCATATGCCACTACTTACTTGGCCAGAGTAAGCGATTAACACATGACACGCATGACCTTTTTATAGTTTTCACATCACGCCCTATGTAAGTAATGCCTCTATTTATTTCTCTTGGAAACAATTATCCCGAATACATTTTCTATTCGGGTTTTTCTAAGTTTTTAATCTACATATGCAACTTTCAATTTCTACATATTCGTTGCATATTACTATTTGTGCAATTAAATTTAAAATGTGCACCTGGTAATGCTTGCCCTCACGGGCTTCTCTTACCATTAGCCTTGTTCGCGACCGTTACGCGATTTAGGTCCTTGATGAGCATACTCTTTGAACCGTTCCTTTGTCCAATCTGCGATTTGTTAAACTCTCGCTATCTTCATATGCGAGTGTCCTTCAACTAAAACATATACAACAGTTAGTAATTTCGACATTAAAGGATGCCCGTATTATAATACAAGGCTTTTCTGCTACACGCATCAACGCGTGTAATTTCGTTGACTATATCTATTCTATATCGATTTTATTAGTGTAACGTGTATTACACGATAACAATATGTGTTGTTCTCAACACTTTAATCATACTAAACCATTGATATACATGTACTTACCGGATTTGCGATCAAGCCTCGAACCGAACACACTTTATTCTTTAACCATGAGCTCTGATTACCAACTTGTAACACCCTTAGCAAAATTTAACGATTTTGTTATAAATTAAGAGTAAAAATGTGTATTAATGATTACACATACTAATGAAAATACGGGTTTATTTAAAACTTTACAGAATTAGAACTATACAACATAACATGTGTGAGTTTCGTTATTTAACATAACAACGATACATAGTGCGGAAGCTTGTAACTTAATCGTGTTCGGTTCTTCGTTGAGCTTGATCATCCTCCGGTACTGTAAATATACCTACAATCCATAAAACATGAATTGAATCAGTCATACGTAGTTTAAAACGTGTCAAAACGAGTCCAGGAAGATGAACTGATTGAAATACAATTTTTTCAACAAAAAGGGGTTCTTTCGCACCACGTGACGGCGCCATGTTGCTCCCTCGCGTGGCGCGGGGGAGGCACTTTTCCAGCAGGTCTGCAGCTCAGTTTCAGCTATGCCAGTTTTTTAGGAAACGACCATAACTTCTTCGTTATTGATCCGTTTTACCCGATTCTTTTTCCTACGCGTCCGTAATTTAATCCTCCATCTTATGAAGTTAAAATCCTACATCCAACATAAGAAATTTTGAGACTTCTAAGCCTTCGACTTGTTACCTTTTTACCGAATTTTAACCCGTTTATGCATTTTATCAAACAAACGTATTTGTTTGATTCCTATATCTCATACACTTCTTTAAATTAATGTTACCTACCATATTAGGTTCTAATCATAGGTTTATTACACAATTTAAACCCATTTTCGCTCGTATGCTTATTTTGACCCGTTAAGGGTATTTAAGCACTTTAAAGCTTGAAATCGCTTTCATTCATTTCTAGCATCTTATTCCTACATTTCTTATCAAGTAATCTTCCACCACAACTATATGTGCGTTGGATTTTATATGGATATCTATATGTTCCGAGTGTTACCCCTCGGATTATTATTTTACTGCAAAACTCAAATAGAGCCATTTGACTAACATATTACATCTTTCAACTTCTATACTTATTCTAAGTATTTATCTAATCATGAAATTCATTTCCAAACAACCTTTAAGGGTTGTTTGTTCAATTTAGCCTACAAGGCGTTTTGGTCGATTTTGGTCCTTCTTTTACGATGAAGGACTCTCACCAATTATTCGTCCAAAATAGCACTTTTAACTACAACATAATTATGCGTACCTGGCTCGGATCAACATATTGACCCGTTTTAATACCTTTCGCTATTAATATCTAGATAATAGCAATGCTAACCATGTGTTAATTCCTGTGATCACAAAACTCAACAAGCAATCATCAAATATTATTGACAAATGGTGTTAACAACACCATTTGACCCGTTTAGTCGAAATGACCAATTGTCATTATAAGATGGCACTTAATTACCATTTCACCCCTTTAACCTATCCCGGTTTACTTTTTGAAATCATCCAACTTGAAAGTCGTTTCCTGTTTTATTTGACCCATTATGACTTATGCCAAATGGTGTCATTTTAAATCCCTTTATCTATTCGTTAACCATGTCCGGATTACCATTTCACCATTTTTACCCCTTTCTACCATAATTTATGGTTTCTAACATTTTCACTTGTTCCGACTAGCATTATTTCGCGCCGGAACATCATGTTTCATTTACTTAATACAAATCGTATTCCATGCTCACAAATAAGCATTTTGTAATAAGAGTAAAAAGGGCGTAAGCATAACTTACCTCGCATCCGAACTACGCTTTTCCTTTCCTTCTTGATTCGTTTGACCCGCTCCCTCATCAAGCTTCCACCTAGCTTGTTACGCGTCAAACTATCATCATCGTTTTCAAGGTGGTTAGTTTAATCATAATTTAATACGATTATTCCACCTTACGCATTTCATATCAAAATTACCATTTATCGTATTATAGGTCAGTTTGACTTTTTGAAAGTCAAACATCCCTTAATATATAAAATGCACATTCATGTTCATTAGCTAGTTTAGGCATTTTCAATTTACCCGGTGGGCGTTCCTTTAAGCCATCGTTCTAACGAATCTTTTAACTCGAGTTCATGCTATTGTTAACACTAAGTTAGCCTAGCTCTTGATTATCGAAGACACTATATTTCTTTGTCTCACAAAATCTACGGGTTTTCCTTCTATAAGTGAAACCCGTTTTGTCATGTTATTAGGCATTTATCCAAATACTTATCCAAACCAACTTCTATCTACGAACTAGTAGGTACCCAATTTCACTTAGGCATTACATCGAATACCTTATGGGCATCTTCTATAAATAATTCATTGACAAGCTCATGACTTGTCATATAACCCGAATTTTCATCATTCAAACTATTTAACACAAATATTTGCCTTTAAAGTTCTGAAATAACTTCGCATATATCAAATTACACTAGAACAACCCCAAATTTCCTAGTGTTTATCAAGTTCTACATAACCCACTAGTCACCTACAATGGTGACCATGGATTTCACTAGAATTTAGCATAATTTCAACATGTACTTGTCTAGGGTTTACTCCTAGACATTTTAATGTTCCTAATTCATCTACAATTCATACATGCACCATCAGATTTCAAGTTCTCTAAATTCATGAGAATTTCAAGTAGAGAATTTTTGTCAAATTTTACATACCTTATGATCTCCTTGCAATGGGGATCATTAATCTATGCTCGATTTTCGGTTTGGACTTGGTTTGGTCCTTCAATTTGTGAGATTAGTGAATGTTAGGGTTTGAGCTCCCTGGCTCCTGTGGATATTTCGACCAGAACACACACTTTAAGTGTGTGTTTTGGTGTTTAACTCTTGTTTTAATAAAACAAGTTTCCCACTTGGCAATATTAGTTCCTCATGTTTTATTTTGATCAAATGAAGCTACAACTCACCGTTAGTCACTTAATTATATGCTACTAACTAGGTTAATTATTCCTAGTTACTTTAACGGGTTCGGGAAATTATAACCCGTTATGTTTTATGTCCCGTTAATTTAGGCTTTTTATATACTTTGTTTTCTCAAAGTATTTATTTTTTTCCTTTTTAATTAATATTAGGTTTATTTATTTAAGTCCTAATATTTACCGGGTTAAATTTTACCGTTAACGGTATTTTACCCGTCCTGTAGTATTAACGTGGTTTGATTACCAAACCCGTTTTCGGGGTGTTACAGTGTCGAACTCCGGTATGTTGGGGGAGAAGTGGGTCCACGAGGACTAGCACCTACTGATATAATCCGAACCACTAATGAGAAAATTGAAGTGGTGCGAGCCCATTTGAAAGTGGCCCAAGATAGACAGAAGTCTTATGCCGACAAAAGACAAAGACCGATTGAATTTCAGATAGGTGATATGGTTATGCTAAAAGTTTCCCCATGGAAGGGCATTATCAGATTCAGAAAAAGGGGGAAACTAAGCCCGAGGTTTATTGGGCCATTTAAAATCATCGAACGGGTCGGCAAGGTGGCTTATCGCCTCGAATTACCGGAAGATTTGAATGGAATACATGGCACGTTTTACGTGTCGCAATTGCGAAAGTGTCTAGCGGACGAAACAGCTTATATCCATTACGATGATATCGAAGTGGATAATAGCCTGAATTATGCGGTGAGACCAGTGGAGATTTTAGATCGAAAGGTCGAGCGCTTACGAAACAAACAAATCAATCAAGTGAAGATCAAGTGGGAGCATAGGAAAGGCTCGGACACTACGTGAGAGTCCGAGGAGGAGATGCGGCGTCTCTACCCTACTTTATTTGGTACGTACTTTGGTTTCGGGGACGAAACCCTTTTTAAGGGGGGTGGACTTGTAACATCCCGAAAATACAAATTTCTTAATTTGCAATTAGTTGCAAATAAATTTGCAAGATAAACTAACTAGGAATGACACTAACCTAGTTAGTTAAAAACTTAAGAGTAGTTAAGGGTGAAAACAAATAAAGAATGAAAGTAGGAGGGCTAAAGGTGTTAAAATGAAAACTAATATTAATAAAATAAAACAAATAAAACACAAACACCTTGTCTGTGTTTGGTGGAGATCGACCAGGAGACAGGGGCGACAATTGAAGGCTAATTGAAGGCTAATTTCTGTCCCAAATCAAAATCCGAACATAGATTAGTGATCCTCATCACAAGGGGGTTACAAGGTATGTAAAATTTGGTGTTAATTCTCTGTTTGAAATTCGGGCTAAATGATAAGCTAGGGACTTGTTATATAATCATGTAAAAATCTGCCCTTAAAGTGTTTGTAAAAATGCCTCAAAGAAGGCTTAAAACTGAAATTCAAAGTTGAAACGCATATTTATGATGTTTCGGTGTAATTCGCGATACATGGTTTAAAGAGAGTTCTAAACATGTTATAAATGAACTCTATAGGAAAGGACGCAGGAGCGTCAAGCGGACAAGCAAGTGGCGAATCGCATTTGAAAGGTTTACTTTGAAGGTATGTAACTTGAATCCGTTACATTTATTGAATTGTTGTTAAATTACGCGTAGTTGATTAAAAGTTGAGTTGATTTTAGTGATCATGTTCGTTATTGGAATTAATAGAGTTAGCTTGATAAGGAACCAATTGGTAGTCATCATATTGGAGGATTTTCCACAAGATGAGCCAACGGGTCGAATAATAGTGTATATTGTAGTAATAGTGTTTTAGCTAGTAGTAATGGCGATGTAAATCACAAGAGCATTAAACCATGGAATTGGTAAAGTAATTCAAGTGATGTTAAGCCCCGGATGATGGGCATAAAGCGCCATAGGCTTGCTAGTTAAATGGTAACTAATTGAGTAAAGTTAGAATGGGTCGAATAACACATAAGTGACTTTTATTCATTCGGCCCGTAAACCAAAATTTTGGTATAGAAATCAACGTAGTTACGTTGGTATTGAATTTACAGACGCATAGGAAAAAGAATCACCTAAAACGGACTCACGAGTCAAAAGATATGCTAATTTGAAGTTAAAATCTGAGTTTTCCGGAGCTGGCAGAAAAATGCAGCTCACAAAAACAACCTGCTGGAAAACATATTCCTTCGCGCCACGCGAAGGGGAACATAAATTCTGTCGTGCCACACGAGGCCCTCTCGCGGCCCGCGTAAAATATCAAGGAGTCTCTCGCGGGGCGCGAGAGACCCTGATCCGAAAATTTTATTTGTTTTCCTTATTTTGATACCAGATTTCATTTATATGTGTTTTATTATTGTCAAAATTAACCCTTGACGTGGTTTTGACATTAGGTGATGTTGGAAACTAACCGGATGGCGATCGAGCAAGCTTTTGAAGAACCGAACACAATTTGCAAGCTTCCGCGTTAACTAAGTCTATGTTTAAACAATACTTTTGGGATAACTCCGTTTAGACAATGTTTTTGTTGTAAATGAAGTGTTAATCATGTTTCGAACGTTTGGTTTAGTTGGTAGATGACCAATGTTTGATCACTTTGGAACTCATGTTTTGTTTCAAACGCACTATATATATAAAATCATATGTATTTTGATTAAAGTCGTGTAGTAATTAGAAGGGTGTTACACTACTCCTTTCTAAGGAAAGACTTTCAATAACACCTTGTCTCCTACTTGAAATTCCAATGGCTTTCGTCTGTTATCAGCGTAACACTTTTGTCGATCACGTGCTGCTTTCAGTCGTTCCTTGACTTGAATGATCTTGTCTGTTGTTTCTTGCACTATCTCAGGTCCAGATAGTTGTTTTTCCCTAACTTCTGCCCAGCAAACTGGGGTTCGGCACTTTCGTCTATAAAGTGCTTCGAATGGTGCAACATTTATACTTGTGTGATAACTGTTATTATAAGAAAATTCTATCAATGGTAAGTGATCATCTCAATTACCTCCGAAATCAATTACACAAGCTCTAAGTGTATCTTCCATTGTCTGAATTGTCCTTTCGCTTTGTCCGTCCGTTTGAGGATGATAAGTTGTGCTTAGATTCAACTTGGTTCCCATTGCTTTTTGGAAACTTGTCCAAAAACGTGAGGTAAAACGGCTATCTCTGTCAGAAACGATTGATAAAGGAATTCCATGTAATGAAACTATTTCATTTACATATAATTTAGCTAATTGTTCCATACTGAAAGTTTCTTTCATTGGTAGGAAATGAGCTGACTTAGTTAGCCTGTCTACAATCACCCAGATTGTATCATTACCTTTTCTTGTTTTGGGTAATTTGGTAACAAAATCCATTGTTATTAATTCCCATTTCCATACTGGCATTTCTAACTGTTGCAACAAACCTGAGGGTTTCTGATGTTCAGCTTTGACTTGTGAACATGTTAGACACTTGGCTACATAAGTTGCTACATCTTTCCTCATTCCTATCTACCAAATTTTTTTTCTTAAATCCTGATACATCTTATCACTTCCAGGATGCATCGTATACTTAGATTTATGTGCTTCCTCTAATATACGGTGGCGTAGGTTTCCTAATTTAGGTATCCATATTTTTTTCTTATGGAATCTCCAAATTCCATCTGTTCCTTGTTCTAATTCCTTAATCATTCCTTTTAACTTTTCAGTATCATCCTTGATTACTGATTCTTGTGCTTTTCTAATCTGCTCGTTTAAATCTACTTCTAGATTTAATTTAAGAGAACGTACTCTTATTGGCTTTTCGTGATACTTTCGACTTAAAGCATCAGGTACTATATTAGCCTTTCCTGCATGATACTGGATATTGCAATCAAAATCACTAAGCATTTCCATCCAGCGTCTTTGTCTTATATTCAATTCCTTCTGCCCGAAAACATATCTTAAACTCTTATTATCTGTGAAAATGGTAAACTTACTACCGTAAAGGTAATGTCTCCAAATTTTCAGGGAAAAAATTATAGCTCCTAAATCCAAATCATGGGTTGAATAGTTCTCTTCATGATTCTTAAGTTGTCTAGATGCATATGCTATAACCTTTTGACGTTGCATCAACACACATCCATAACCTAATTTAGAAGCGTCACAATCGACTGTAAAGTCTTCGGTTCCTTCTGGTAATGCTAGTATGGGTGTGTTGGTTAATCTTTGCTTAAGGATTCTAAATGCTTCTTCCTGTTTTGGTCCCCATTCAAACTTAATGGATTTACAGGTTAACTTAGTTAAGGGAATGACTATTCTAGAAAAATCTCGAATGAATCTTCTATAATAACCAGCCAGTCCTAAGAAACTTCTAACCTCGGTTGGTGACTCAGGGGTTTTCCAATTGGTAATTGCCTCGATTTTGGTGGGATCCACATGAATTCCTTCATGATTAACTAAATGTCCCAGAAACTGAACTTGTTCTAACCATAACTCGCACTTCGAAAACTTAGCATAAAGCTTTTCTTTCATTAATAAACTTAGAAGTGCGTGCAAATGCTCCACGTGTTCCTCTTTACTCTTAGAGTAAATGAGAATATCATCTATAAAGACAATTATAAATTTATCCAAATATGGCTTACATATTCGGTTCATCATATCCATAAATGCGGCTGGGGCATTGGTTAAACCAAATGGCATGACAGTAAATTCATATTGGTCATACCTTGTTCTAAAAGCGGTCTTAGGAATGTCCTCTTCCTGTACCTTTAGTTGATGATATCCTGAGCGCAAATCGATTTTAGAGAAAAATCGAGCCCCTTGCAACTGATCGAACAGATCATCGATTCTTGGTAATGGGTACAGATTCTTAATCGTGACCTTGTTCAATTCACGGTAATCAATGCACATACGCATCGATCTGTCCTTCTTCTTAACGAATAAAATCGGTGCTCCCCATGGTGATGAACTTGGCAGTATGAATCCTTTTTCCAATAATTCGTCTAACTGTTTCTTTAGTTCCTGCATTTCTGCAGGTGCCAAACGGTAAGGTGCTTTGGCAATTGGTGTTGTTCCTGGGAGCAGGTGAATTCTGAATTCAACTTCCCTGTCTGGTGGTAGTCCTGGCAACTCTTCCAGAAATACATCTGAAAAATGAGATACTACTGGAATATCTTTTAGTTCTTTTCCTTTAGTGTTAGCACTAATGATCATTTTCTTATATAACTTGTTGTTTTCATCACAGAGATGAATTTTGTGGATCTAGATAGTTTATCTCCTTTAATTGTGATCTTTTCACCCCTTGGTGAATTTAGTTGGATTGACTTTTGATCACATAAAATACTAGCTTTATTGGCCATTAACCAATCCATTCCTAATACAACATCAAATCCTGCCAGATTCATTGGGTAAAGGTTTGCAATAAACTTATGGTTTGAAATTTATATTCTTGCTCCTTGCAAGACTTCAGAAATCTTAATGGTTTCCCCATTTGTTGTCTCTACTAGACATTCTTGTGGGAGTTTAGTTAATGGTTAATTCAGAAGTTTGCAAAATGAAGTATTAATAAAACTTTGGTTCGCACCAGAGTCAAATAATACTTTAGCAAAAATATCATTAACTAGAAACGTACCGGTTATTACGTCCGGAATCATCTTGGCTTCTTCTGCAGTCAGAACAAATGCTCTAGCATTTTTAGTAGTCTTGTTGTTTGTTGCCGGAGCTATTTTTGGACAATTTGGCTTGATGTGACCTTGCTCTCCGCAATTGTAACATACCTTATTGGTGAGTTTCTTCCTGCAGTCTTCTTCCTTGTGCCTAGATATTTTGCAAAAGTTACAATATATGGAACATCTCCCAGAATGCTTTCTTTTGCAATACTTGCAATAAGGTGCAAAGGTAGAACCTACATTTTTATCACGGTTATAGCGAAATTCCTGGGTAAGCCTTTGAGCTAGGTTTCTCCTCTGGTCTTCTTCTCGTGTACGCACTAACTCATCTGTCAAGGTATTTGCTAGTTCTACGGATTCTTCTATAGTTTGAGGTCTAGCCGCCTTGACTACATGCCTAATCTCACCAATTAATCCCCATATGTAACGGGAGATTAAGACTGGTTCAGGTGATGCAAGGGTTGGTACTATTCTGGCATATTCGAAGAATAACGTAGTGTAACCCTTACTATCCACTCCAGTCATTCTAAGATTCAGGAACTTATTTGCTATATGTTCCTTTTCATTGGGAGGGCAAAATTTCCTTTCTACCATGTTCTTAAATTCCTCCCATTCCATATTGTAAATTCTATCACTTCCTCTAGATTGGAGGATAGTGTTCCACCATTCTAAAGCTGAATTCTTAAACAGATTGGAAGCAAACATTATCTTATCCTCTTCTGCACACTTGCTTATTTTTAAGACTGTTCAGTCTTTTCTATCCAGCGTAGAGCTGCAACAACCCCTTCATTGCCCGAGAATTCCATTGGTTTACAAGACCAGAATCCTTTATAAGAACAACCATAAGACATGGTCCTTCTTCTTTTGGGAATGGCCACTTGAAGTATAGGTCCATTGTTCACACTGTGTTCAGGTTCAGTTGGTCGTTTACTATCACGGTTACTTTTATTATCAGCTTCCCTAACATTTTGGATAATAAATGGCATTGCATCTATAATTCCTTGTGCCACTATGTGTTGAATTGCACTGTTATCCACATGATTTCCATTGTTAATGTTATTCGGATTATCATTATTTAGATTATCGTCATTCTGGTTTTCCAGGTTATTATCCAGATTCTCCTGATTCACTGGATCAGCCATCTGAATTTTTAAACATCCACCACGTATTAATATCATAAAATAGTATTTAAGACAATCAATCACATGACACACATATTGATCAAAAGCGTCGAACATTGCGACTTACTTTTTCTTATAGTATGCATCTAATACAAACTAGAACTGGAATTTAAAATTACAATACAACTGAAATAAAAATTACACTACTAGTAGGCATATGTAACTATGAAATATATATATATATATAGGGGACCACTAAAATGAGAACCACCTCGAGTTGTAAGAACCGTGAGAACTACACCGTACGGGGCGAGGTGGACCAAATTTTTTTTTTCATAAGCGTAGTTGCGTGTATTATAAACACATTTGTAAAAAAAAATTCAAAAAAAAAAAGTCGTGTGTGTAGTTTTGAGCACCACAAGTTTGTGTTTACGGGTACCGTAAATCTTACCGAAAAATTTACGGTACCCGTAAACACAAACTTGTGGTGCTCAAAACTACACACACGACATTTTTTTTTTTTTTGAATTTTTATTTACAAATGTGTTTATAATACACGCATCTACGTTTATGAAAAAAAATTTGGTCCACCTCGCCCCGGATCAAAAAGTTCTCACGGTTCTTACAACTCGAGGTGGTTCTTATTTTAGCGCAATTATATATATATATATATAGGGAGAAGATCATGCGAGAACCACCTCTTATTACGAGAATCGCGAGAACCAATGTGAACACAACCAAAAATGCCTAAAAATAGCTAAAAATCACACAAAAGAATTTTTTTTGAATTTTTTAATATTTTTTTTTTTAAAAATCGCTACTTTTCGAAGCAAAAAAAAAAAATTTTTGTTTTTAAAAAAAAAAAAATTTTAAAAAATTTTTTTTTGCTTCGAAAAGTAGCGCGATTTTAACATAAAAAATATTAAAAATTTTTAAAAATTAAAAAAAAAAAAAAAATTTTTTTGCTTCGAAAAGTAGCGATTTTAACATAAAAAATATTAAAAAATTCAAAAAAAAAATTTTAGATTTTTTTTTTATTTTTTTAGATTTTTTTAGGTTTTTTGGGGGTTTAGTTTTTAGCATTTTAGCTTGGGGGGTGGGGGGGGGGTTTAGGTTTTTGGGGGGTGGGGGAGGGGGGTTTAGGTTTTTTTTTTTTTGGGGGGGGGGGGGTGGGGGTTAGGTTTTTTTTAGGTTTTTTTTGGGGGGGGGGGTTAGGTTTTTTTAGGTTTTTTTTAGGTTTTTTTAGCTATTTTAGGTTGTGTTCACATTGGTTCTCGCGGTTCTCACAATAAAGGTGGTTCTCGCATGAGCTCCTCCCTATATATATATATATATATTTCATACACACATATTATATATTATTACTATTATTATTACTACCTCCACCATCACCTTCATGGATATGGATTCATCCAGAAATCCATATTACGCTCGTCATACTTCTAGACGAGTCGTTCTCCTACCTGCCTCATTCTCTCGCTACTTTCTAAAATCTCTTCTCCGAAAGTTCGGAGCTCTTGCACATTTTCTTCACTCATTGGGGGTGCAGGTACTGGGACTGGGTTTGGAAACTGGGGCATGGGTTCCTGGTACGGGTATGGATTCTCTAAAATTTCCCTAATGTATTGATCACTATCGTAATAGGGATCTAGAGGGTCCAAACCTGGGTAAGCTGCTAGATTCGGCATGGGCAAGTCTTCGGGTATCGGGTAATGCTGCACATAGTCCTTATTATAATCTAACCACGGGTCGTAGTTTGGATCTAAGGGATTGGGTGCTGGTACCCTAGGTATCTCCATTGGGTCGAAGTCATGCATTTGGACTTGATTTTTAGGGTTGTTCTCTATTTCCATGGGCTGTAATAGTTGAGGTGCTATTAGTTGCTCCAGATTAGAATCGGCAGCTGTGGTTGCTAGGATATGAAAATTCGCTAAACCCCTATTAAGCATATCCTGGGTGTGGGCATCTGTCTCTCTTTTAGCGGCTGCTAGGGCTCGCTGTTCTTGCAACTTTTTCAATCGTTTCCTACGTTCATGTGCTCCCCTACTGAACCATCCTCTCTTTTTAGGAGGGAATGGCTTTTCAGACTGAGCCTTAAACATGAATATCCCGTCTTCATTATCAGCTGAATACCCTGAGAGGGCAGGCTGTGAAGAGGTGCCTTCGCTCCTAGGTGAGCTGGACAACTGACGATACGCGTCGGAAGGTCCTTGGTCGCTCATACTGTAAACTAACAAATAGTCAAATAACACATAACAATAATATACAATTATGCACGTATTTCCGTAAGTTATTTCCTAACATATCATATTTTGGTGTCAGCAGAACACTTCTGTGGCTAAATCAGTGGCTTAGCTCTGATACCACCTTCTGTCGCAACCCCCGATCACTTTTTCCCGGGAACGGGCGGACGCGAACCAGTTTTGGTGGTATCCGTATGTTTAACCATTTTTGGCAGCGGAAATTTCATCAGGACCGTAGTTTGGAAATATTTTATCAGAGTAAAACCACCATATTTTATAATATTAAACACATTGGTAAACCCAAGTTTCTTATTACAACATGTTTATAGGGATAAACCCTATTTTATTGAATTTAAAACATCGTCTTTTAGGTAACTTTTATAGCCACATTTTTCCAAGCCTTCAGTGCTCTCCAGCTGGCTTTCTTCTAATTGGCTTTTACATTTTGTTACCTGAAACGCGTTTTAAAAACATTTGTCAGTGGGAAATACTGGTGAGTGAATCCTAGTTTAATCAAAACAGATCTTATCATTTCACAGTAATGAGAGCGATCACATTGTTTATAATTATATCTACACAATTACTCATTCAGTACTTGCCACTCGACCGAATCTGTGGCTATAGTCATATCACACATTGGCTAACACATTGTCCAATTGTGAAGATTATCAAGTAATGTATACAAAACCCCATAATACCGGCAGTAATTGAATAATTACAAAGACTCAATCACTGCTAATCACATTTTAAGATAGTTAAGGTTTTGTAAAAATAGTGTACAAAAAGGAGATTACTCACATTGCTGTCTTAGGTTTTCTTTAAGGGTTTCTTGGAGATTATCTATAAATTACACAAATGCACATGTGTTAGTATAATAACCCATTATTTATATTAATGATACCCTCCCTGAGACGGCATTCCAATGACTACGTCGGGCCGAACCTCGACAGCCGTTACGGAACCCTGGATCAATCGGGCAGCGTATCTAATACGTAATCGGGGTTATGATACTTACAACGAGGTAGAACTTCGTTATTTAGGGGGGTATTATGCCCGGAAATAGCTTACACTATCAGAAATTTCGAGAGAGAAAAAGGAAATGAGCGAATTCTACTGAAAGCCAGTGCTCCCAATTTATAGGGGCTGATTTTGGTTTTGTCGCGCCCCGCGTAAGATGTAGCCAGGGGCTACGCGGCCCGCGAGGGCACCTAGGGTAGGCCCTAGCTTGTCCGACTCAGCCCTAGCTTCGACACGCTGCATGACACGTGGCAGCACTGAGTATCGCCCTGACTTGGAGCTGTCGCGGCCCGCGTAGGGTTTAGCCAACTCGTTCGCGGCCCGCGAGCGAGGTTAAAATCTTGTTTTTATTTAATATTTCATTATATAAGGTAATTTGGGCTCGGTTTTCACATACGGGGTATAATTTAGGATATTTTGGGACACTTTAAATATATTAAGGATGTCAGAAATATTTAGGAGGGTTGTTATAAACAAACACTTTAAAACGACGAACCATTTGACTGGCAGTTACTACGTTTTACCGACTTCACCGGTTGCTTTTCCATCCTCCTAACGGCGGAGTAATGTGTTAGACCCTTATTTCCTTTTTCTATGTTTCATCTAATTTGATTCACATTTATAATGCTAATATAAGAAAACCTCGATGAAACGATATTTAGATAAGGTTTTAAACCGTATGGTTATAACAAAACATACTTAACTTGCTAATCTACAAACCATATTTACAAAGTTGACTAAAACGTTTCTGATGTGTTTAGTATCAAAAGACGTGGTTTGCTTGCGGAAGCTTTCTCGTGTGAGTGTTCGGTTCTTGTATCATGCTTGATCGTCATCCGCCAGTTCATGTAAGCTACCTAAAACAAAAATACCCAAACTTGTTAGTTATGAGTTCCTAGCCTCAACCAGCAAACAACAACTATAAAAAAAAATTTATGTTCGCTGTCGCGTGTCGCGACAGAGAGGATCAAACCTTTCGCGTGCCGCGACAGGAGACCCGGACTACTTACTTCCATCGCGTGGCGCGAGGAAGACTAATTTCCAGCAGAATTGTGTTTGAAACCTGCATTTTCCCAGCTATGATAATATTTACTAATCTGGACATAACTTGTTCGTTATTGTTCCGAATTACGTCCTGTTTCTTCCTACGTGATCGTAATTCAATTATCTACATGGATTCAAAATCCCGTATCATGATTTGCAAATTTCTTAACTTTATGCTATTGAAAATCCTAATTTCTTACAATTTATTGGACCCGTTCAGAATTTTGAATCATAACTTTATTTGATGACTTCAAACCTACTATAAAGCAATACCAATCAACATACGTATATTTACGGCACATTATATGTAAACTTCATGTGCCGTTATCGACGTTTATAACACCTATTTGACTTGTTAAACTTACATAGCGACATCCATCGCCTTAACTTGCCAAAGTTCATCACTTTAGTTTGTTTTGACCCGTTTGATTTAAATAGCGAAATCCATCGCTTTATTATAACCAAACACATAGTATTTGAGACATTTTGATCCATTTCCAACTTTAAGCGGAATCCACTACTTTTAGCAATTATATCTTATCGAAGTTTCTAGTTTTTCTTCTCCGGTTACTACTTACGAAATCCTTCGCTTAGTAATAACCAAACATTATAACTATGTCTTTATCATTCAAGCAACTAAGCATAAATTAATAATAAGACTTTACGAAAACTATAGCTACGTACCTTTTACAGCTTTCCTTTCAACCGATTATCCGTTCCTCCTTAAGTATTAGACGGTCCACCCAAATCGCCTATAAATCCAATTCAGACACATGGCTTTAGCATTCATATTTCCATATTCATCTTCTAGTGTTTTCAACTAATCAAATAAGTGGTTATTTCAAAATTCTCACTTATTTCAAGTTCATTCAAGCATTTTATCAAACACCTTGTGTGCATAATTAGTATCCTATCACTAACATATTCATGATTAATAACTTTAACCATGTTTAAGTATAGTATTTCAATTTATATATCATGGATACCATAATCACACCTAAACTTACTTCCAAACATTAAATTAACATCAAGTATCACAAGAATTTAATATTCATCACAAAACCCATATAATCCTATACAACAATCATTGAAACTCATGGTTTATGACATGAATGAATCAAATTATTCTCTAAGACTTGTTCCTAGACTTGTATTCATCATAATTTAACCATAACATCAATCAATTTCCCACTAATTTCAGTTATAAGAAATCATGTAAATTCACAACATCACCAAATCTAAGAATTTGACATACCTTGTGATCTATTCATTTGTAGGATCACAATTCTAGCTTGGAATCGATTGAAATTTAGTTTCTCTCTTTGATTTTGAGTAGAATATGATTAATTAGGGTTTTGAGAAGATGAAGTATTGCACAGGGGTGTTTGGTCGATCTTAGCTTCACACAAGATGTGTGAAGTTATACTTATCCAGTATTTTTAAAACACTTGTTTCAAATTGACCAACTTTAGTCCCTCTAATTTGAAATGTATATAAATTAGTTAAAATCCTTTGATTCCCCATCTTTCATGACAAGATTATTAACTAATTGTAAATCTCACTATTTAATTTAAAATATGTATATGTATTTATACATGTGTACACGCATATATATAATTTAATATTTTTAGGGGTGTTACAAGTCTACCCCCCTTAAAGAGGATTCCGTCGTCGAAATCGAAGTACGTACCGAATATGGAAGGGTATAAGCGTCTCATCTCTTCTTCGGACTCCCAAGTGGTGTCCGATCCCTTCAGATGTTCCCATTTAACTTTAACTTGATTGATCTCTTTGTTTCTTAAGCTTTTAACCTTTCGATCAAGAATTTCGATAGGCTTTACGGCATAGTTAAGTTTGTCGTCAACTTCAATGTCGTCATAGCTTATATAGGTTGTTTCATCAGCTAAGCACTTTCGCAAATGTGAAATATGGAAAGTGCTATGTATACTGCTCAACTCTTCTGGAAATTCGAGTCGGTAAGCTACCTTACCCACACGTTCTACGATTTTGAATGGCCCAATAAATCTCAGACTTAATTTTCCCCATTTCCGGAATCGGATAACCCCTTTCCACCAACCTGGAACTCGATTGGTCTTCGTCTTTTATCCGCGTAGGACTTTTGTCAATCTTGAGCAGCTTTTAAATGAGCCCGGATCACTTCAATCTTTTCATTAGTGATCCTGACTACATCTTTGTGTGCTAATTCTCGCGGACCCACTTCACCCCAACATACTAGGGTTCAACACTTTCTGTCGTATAGCATTTCATACGGGGCCATTCCAATACTGGAATGGTAGCTGTTGTTATATGAAAATTCAGCTAGTGGTACATAGATATCCCAGCTACCACCAAAATCGATAATACATGCTCGTAGCATATCTTCGAGCGTTTAAATAGTTCTTTCGCTCTGCCCATCGCTCTGCGGATGATATGCGGTACTAATGAACTACTTAGTACCCATCTGTTCTTAGAAATTGCGCCAAACTTTTGAAGTAAACCGTGTATCTCTATTCGATACGATAGACACCGGGACTCCATGGCAAGATATAATTTCATTCGTATATACTTCTGACATCTTCTCAGAAGTGTAGGTCTCGCGAATCGGAATAAAATGGGCACTCTTGGTCAATCTATCAACTACTACCCATATGACATCAAATCCACGTGTTGTTTTTGGTAGTTTAGTTAATAGATCCATAGTGATGTGCTCCCATTTCCACACCGGAATGTCTAACGGCTGAAGTTTACAGTAAGGCTTCTGGTGTTCTGCTTTTACTTGTATACAAGTTAAGCATTTTTCTACATACTTGGTAATGTCTCGCTTCATTCCGGTCCACCAATAATTTTGTTTCAAATCTTGGTACATCTTGGTAGCTCCCGGATGAATAGAATAGTGGGAGTTGTGAGCTTCATCAAGAAGAAGAATTTTAACATTGTACGTGTTTGGAACCCAGATTCGATCGAAACGGGTTTTTAATCCATTATTACTATCTTTCAAGTCTTTGAGTTGACCCACCATTCTTTCCTTTTTCAAATTTTCCACTTTTACAGCTTCAGTTTGTGCCTCTTTAATTCGATCAAGTAAGCCCGAGGTCACAACTAACTGCATTGACTGCACCCGAATAGGTGAATATTCTTCTTTTCTGCTCAGTGCATCAGCTACTATGTTGGCTTTTCCGGGATGACAATGAATTTCACAATCATAATCCTTCACCATCTCTAAGCTACGCCTTTGTCTCATATTCAACTCCTTTTGATCAAAGAAGTACTTGAGACTTTTATGGTAAGTGAAAATAGTACATTTAACCATACAAATAATGCCTCCATATCTTTAAGGCAAAGACCACTTCCGCCAATTCCAGATCATGTGTCGGATATTTCTTTTCGTGAATCTTTAATTGCCTTGAAGCATACGCGATCACCTTTCCTCGTTGCATAAGTATGCACCCGAGACCAAGCTTGGATGCGTTAGAATAAATGACCAGGTCTTCAGTCCCATCTGGTAACGTTAATACCAGAGCACTGGTCAATTTTTCTTAAATATACGGAAGGCATCTTCTTGTGTGCTTCCCCATACACATTTCTCATCTTTACGGGTCAACTTGGTTAATGGCGTTGCAATTTTGGAGAAATCTTGTATAAATCTCCAATAGTAACCCACAAGACCTAAGAAACTCCTAATCTCTGATGGATTCTTAGGAGGTTTCCATTTAGACACAACTTCTATTTTGGGCGGATCTACCGACACTCCATCGGCACTAATAACATGTCCCAGAAACTGTACCTCACATAGCCAAAAGCCACATTTCGAAAACTTCGTGTAAAGTCTCTCACGCCTAAGCGTTTCAAGTACTTCACACAAATGACACTCGTGATCCGCTTCACTCTTCGAATACACAAGAATATCATCGATGAAGACTATCACCGACTAATCTAGCATCGGTTTGCAAATGCGGTTCATATGATCCATGAAAGGCGCAGGTGCATTAGTTAATCCGAAAGACATTACTAAGAACTCGTAATGTCCATAACGCGTTCGGAATGTTGTTTTCGGTATATCTTCTTCTTTTACTTTCAAATGGTGATAACCCGACCTTAAGTCAATCTTTGAAAACCAACTCGCACCTTTCAACTGATCGAACAAGTCATCAATCCTAGGAAGCGGGTATCGATTCTTTACCGTAAGTTTGTTTAACTCTCGGTAATCAATACACATTCACATACTTCCGTCTTTCTTCTTTACAAATAATACCGACGCTCCCCACGGAGAAACGCTCAGCCGAATAAATCCCTTATCGAGAAGATCTTGTAATTGAGACAACAATTCTTGTAGTTCTGATGGCGCTAATCGATAAGGAGCCTTGGCTACCGGTTTCATGCCCGGAACTAATTCGATGCCAAACTCCACCTCATGTTCAGGTGGTAACCCCGACAGGTCTTTCGGAAAAACATCTTCAAATTCCCGTACGACTGGTACGTCTTTAATTTCTGGAGACTCTTTAGTTGAATCATGTACGTAAGCTATATACGCCTTACATCCATGTCGAACCAGCTTACAAGCTTTACTAAAAGAGTAGATTATGGGGCTACAACTTTTCTCCCCATAAATAGTAACATGTTTTCCGCTTGGCGACATTAGTTGTATCTCCTTACGGTTGCATATTACTTTCGCGTGATATCGAGATAGCCAATCCATCCCGATTACCACTTGAAATTCTCCTATCGACATGGGAATTAGATCGACGAAATATTCTTCATCATCAATGCTAAATTTGCAATTCCAGCACATATCACAAACAATAAAACTTTTATTATTACCTATTTCTACTTCTAGAGGCATAGGTAATTTTGTTAACGTAAATATAGGGTGTTGAATAAATCTATGTGACACAAAAGATCTATTTGCACCTGTATCAAATAAAATTCGTGCCAGAATTGAATTTACAAGAAATATACCTGAAACAACATCAGGTTCAGCTTTAGCCTCTGCGGCTGTCATGTGTAAAGATCTTGCCCTCGCTTTTTGGGCCTCAGACTTTGTGTCAGCTGTATCCTTGGTTCCGAAAAACTCCAGACACTCAGACTTTTTGTGTCCCGATTTATAACATTTATAACATACCGACATCTTCCCTGGGCAATTTGCAACCACATGTCCCACTTTTCCGCAAGTAGGACATGGTTTATTTTTAAAATAGCATTCGCCCTTGTGATTCTTTCCACAAATTTTGCATTGAGGTATCCCCCCTTTACAGCTCCTTTCTTAGGAGTTTCATTCAGCTTTGGTTTCTTTACAGGGTTTAGGTTTATATCAAAGACCCTCCTTTAACCCCTTTCGATCTGCTTCTTCAGCTCGATCTCTCTTTCACGTGCGGCATTCACTGTCTTTGTAAGATGCCCGTATTTTGAAGGAGTTATAAACTCCCGATACTCCGCACTTAGCATGTTGTAGTAATATTATATTTTATGTTCTTCAGTCTGAACCAGCTCATCACAAAACCTGAGCTTATCTAGAAAGATTCCCGTAATCTTTTCTATCGACTCACCACTATGCCTTAGCTGAATAAACTCTTCTTTAATCCTATTAATTACAACTTTCGGGCTATGGTGTCTAAGGAAGGGTGTCTTGAATTCTTCCCACGTCATCATTCTCGTGGCCTCAATTCCTTGTTCCTTCCTCAGATTATCCCACCAATCCTTAGTTTGGCCTCTTAACTGACCGGTTCCGTATGCCACGAAATCAGTCTCATCACAATGGGTCCTCTCGAATATCCCTTCAAAGTCGCTAATCCAACGTTGACAAGCGATCTGATAAACTTCACCATTATAGAGCGGGGGTTTGCATGCCATAAATTTATTATATGGACACGTTTTCGATTTACCCGTATCTCTCTTTTTGTTCATCTTATCATCTATTACCGATAAGAGCGTAGTTTGTAGTCTATCGATAAACTCCGGTAGACTAGCTTCTAAGGCCTTTCCGACTTCCTCAGAAATTGTAGCTTTCATCTTTTCAGTTAAACGAGATGTTGATTCACCTTCGGTTACACCGGCCATTTCTTTAACTGAAATGTTCACAATAGTTAATCAATAACTATTTAATTTATTTCCATCTTGTTACATGGAAATTTATATCACACATACTTAATCACAAGTAATGTGTTATTCCTTTTTCTGTTTGGTCAAGTATATAACTTGCCTTACCTTTCTTACTTAGTGTATTTCCCGGGTTCGAGCGTAATAATACCCTCCTCCCATACACTTTTTTTGCAACACTTACATCATTTAAATCTAGAAATCTAAACTCATTTATAAGTAACTCTTACCGGATGTCTTGATCAAGCTTTGAACCGAACACACTTTGTCTTAACGAGGCTCTGATTACCAAATTGTAAGACCCTTATTTCCTTTTTCTATGTTTCATCTAATTTGATTCACATTTATAATGCTAATATAACAAAACCTCGATGAAACGATATTTAGATAAGGTTTTAAACCGTATGGTTATAACAAAACATACTTAACTTGCTAATCTACACACCATATTTACAAAGTTAACTAAAACGTTTCTGAAGTGTTTAGTATCAAAAGACATGGGTTGCTTGCGGAAGCTTTCTCTTATGCGTGTTCGGTTCTTGTATCATGCTTGATCGTCATCCGCCAGTTCATGTAAGCTACCTAAAACAAAAATACCTAAACTTGTTAGTTATGAGTTCCTAGCCTCAACCAACAAACAACAACTATAAAAAAAATTATGTTCGCTGTCGCGTGTCGCAACAGAGAGGATCAAACCTGTCGCGTGCCGCGACAAGCGTTGCGTGTCGCGCCGGACTACTTGCTTCCGTCGCGTGGCGCAAGCAAGACTAATTTCCAGCAGAATTATGTTTGAAACCTACATTTTCCCAGCTATGATAATATTTACTAAACTGGACATAACTTGTTCGTTATTGTTCCGAATTACGTCCTGTTTCTTCCTACGTGATCGTAATTCAATTATCTACAACATGGAATCAAAATCCCGTATCATGATTTACAAATTTATTAACTTTATGCTATTGAAAATCCTAATTTCTTACAATTTATTTGACATGTTCAGAATTTTAAATCATAACTTTATTTGGTGACTTCAAACCTACTATAAAGCAATACCAATCAACATACGTATATTTACGGCACATTATATGTAAACTTCATGTGTCGTTATCAACGTTTATAACATCTATTTGACTTGTTTAACTTACTTAGCGACATCCATCGCCTTAACTTGCCAAAGTTCATCACTTTGGTTTGTTTTGACCCGTTTGATTTAAATAGCGAAATCCATCGCTTTATTACAACCAAACACATAGTATTCAAGTCATTTTGACCCATTTCCAACTTTAAGCGGAATCCACCACGTATAGCTACGTACCTTTTACAGCTTTCCTTTCAACCGATTATTCGTTCCTCCTTGAGTATTAGACGGTCCACCCAAATCGCCTATAAATCCAATTCAGACACATGGCTTTAGCATTCATATTTCCATATTCATCTTCTAGTGTTTTCAACTAATCAAATAAGTGATTATTTCAAAATTCTCACTTATTTCAAGTTTATTTCAAGCATTTTATCAAACACCTTGTGTGCATAATTAGTATCCTATCACTATCATATTCATGACTAATAACTTTAACCAAGTTTAAGTATAGTATTTCGATTTATATATCATGGATACCATAATCACACCTAAACTTACTTCCAAACATTAAATTAACATCAAGTATCACAAGAATTTTAGTATTCATCTCAAAACCCATATAACCCTATATGACAATCATTGAAACTCATGGTCTATGACATGAATGAATCAAATTATTGTCTAAGACTTGTTCCTAGACTTGTATTCATCATAATTTAACCATAACATCAATCAATTTCCCACTAATTTCAGTTATAAGAAATCATGTAAATTCACAACATCACCAAATCTAAGAATTTGGCATACCTTGTGATCTATTCACTTGTAGGATATCACAATTCTAGCTTGGAATCGATTGAAATTTAGTTTCTCTCTTTGATTTTGAGTAGAATATGATGAATTAGGGTTTTGAGAAGATGAAGTCTTGCACAGGGGTGTTTGGTCGATTTTAGCTTCACACAAGATGTGTGAAGTTATACTTATCCAGTGTTTTTAAAACACTTGTTTCAAATTGACCAACTTTAGTCCCTCTAATTTGAAATGTATTTAAATTGGTTAAAATCCTTTGATTCCCCATATTTCATGCAAGATTATTAACTAATTGTAAATCTCACTATTTTATTTCAAATATGTATATATATTAATACATGTGTACACGCATATATGTAATTTAATATTTTTAGGGGTGTTACAAAATGTAAGTTATATAATGCGGCGTCGACTGGTTGCAGCGTTACCGCAACGGCAGATCGTCGGAACTCTCTCTCTCTCTCACCCGTCTTTTCTTTCTCCCACTAATATATGGGATAAAGATCAAATACAAATAAACTTACCGTACTTAATGTACGAACCGAAAGAAAAGGAAAAAAAGGCGGTGGCATTTTTGTAATTATCAGTAACTATCAAAGTTACTCTACAAATGTACCTGTAGAGTAATTTTGATCTTTTGTAGAGTAATTTTGTAAAATGGTCTTGTAGAGTAATTTTCTTCTTGTAGGGTAGTTATCAAAATTACCCTACAAGTATATCAAAATTATTTTGCATCAAAATTACTTTTACAAGTGAATCAAAATTATCCTGCAAGTTTATCAAACAACATACAATTTAAAATTACTCTACAAATGATCCTGTAGAGTAATTTTGATCTTGTAGAGTAATTTTGTAAAATAATTATATAGAGTAATTTTGATCTTTTGTAAAGTAATTTTGATCTTGTAGAGTAATTTTGTTAGCATTTAGTTATGGGGTTTAACTTTATGGTTTAGTTTTTAGCTTTTAGTTTTTTTTTTTTTTTTTGGGGGGGGGGGGGGGGGTTAGGTTTTTTTTTAGAGGGGGGGGGGGGGTAGTGTAATTTTGATAATTACCCTACAAGACCAAAATTACTGAACATGAACATTTTATAAAATTACTCTACAAAAGATCAAAATTACTCTACAGGTACATTTGTAGAGTAACTTTGATAATTACTAATAATTACAAAAATGCCATCGCCTACTTTTTTCTTTTCATGCAATTCCTATGTTTAGTATGTTAAGTTTATTTGTACTATAACTTTCCCCATATAAACTATTAAATGCTGAAATGAGTGTTAAAGTCCAAAAATAAAAAGCTTTGTGTTAAAAACCATATCATATCTGCTATTGAATTATATTAGTCATTACTCATGTGTTTTTGAGATACGTGTCTCAATTTTAGATGGTTTAATTTAATATTTAAATTGTTACTATAGTAAAAAAGTTATTAAAATGTTACTTTATTTTTTACTTATAATATTCTATTTTACTTCTTCTCAATAGTTTAGTAAATTTTTTATTTTATATGAATATTCACTCATAGCATTTAGTCAGATATAGATATAATGAGTAAATGAAATATTAAAATACTAATTAAACAATTTAATGAAATGAAAATTAGAAAAATAGTAAGAAAAAGAAAAAGAACCCAAATCACAAAAATCAAAGATACATAAGAAGCAAGATTGCAAGAAAGGACATATTTAAATTTTATATCAATTTGATTAGGTTTTCGATTTATTCTTAATATATATTTAATGGCATGTTGGGGGAGCAATATGGGATTCCGTATAAGCAAAAGGAAGGAAATAAGAGAATGAAACGACATGAAATGGATTCGAACCAGCTTCTTATGTGCATTCCTTTATATGAATTTTCAATTAAGAATACAGATCATTCATTTGCGACTATTACTAGAAGTAGGTTAATTTTGCTCCATTATGTCAATCATGTTTTCTTTTTGTTTTACTCCATAATAAATAGATGTTATTTAATATATTTATAATAATGTGTTTGATTCTTCTTTCTCAAAGATGTTATTTAGACCATGTGTAGTGGGCAAAGTTTTGGGTGTGGAATGGGCAAAAAACGCCCCAATCATGGTGCACACCGCCCCCTGATGGTTTTTTAGTGGATTTTGGGTTGGGGTGTTTCCCTTAAAATGTTTGATTCAAAAATGATGACCAATAGAATTTTTGTGATAGTTTTTTTATGTATTTTTATTTAACTGAATTATAATACCTTAAAAAATGTATAGTTATTCGTCATTTAATAAAATGTGGTATGTAAATTTTCTAAAAACCACCCGTGTTTTTACACAGGATTTACATCTAGTTTATATTATAATAGAATGAGAAAAACATTCAAGATAGTAAAGCTTGTAATTGTTGGACATTTATGTATATGCAAGTAGAGATCCAATCAAAATGAGAAAAATAAAAAAACTTATTGATGGAAGTATTTGGTAATCTTTATGAGTTTAGAGAGGAGTTATAAAAGCGATCACAATAGTGAATTCGTGATGAAAAGATTTGGTGATATCTAGTTGGAATAAAAACCATCGTAGCCATGACTTTCCAAATGGGAGGTTATTGGATGGAGTCTTGCCTGGGATTTATTTTGTTCCAGGTTAAGCCACCCATGACCTTTTATTCCGGGTTAAGCCACCCATGACCTCCTATTTGGAAAGTCATGAGGCTACCACTAACCAGTGGGTTTTACAAACATCCCCGCTAGATATCACTAAGTCTTTTCATACGAATTCACTATTCACTATTGTGATCGCTTTTATAACTCCTCTCTAAGTTGATAAAGGTTATTTCCAGTTGTGTGTTTCCTCCTAGGATGGTGATCCAGGTCACCATGTTCTGTTCTTTGAGTGGAAGGGTGATCTATTTGCCAGTGATCCCGGGTGTTTACTTACATATAAAAAAGAAGAAATTAAGAAAACAAAAATCTTCATTCCCAAAATGTGTGTTTATTTAAAGATAAAAGTAGAAAAAAATATATGGACGTAAATATGCATACTCACTAGTGTGACGTAAGATATAGAACGCTATGTTATTGAAATCTAGTGCATGTTTGGCTTAGCTTATTTTGTGTGTAAAAGTCCTTTTTGAAGGCAAAAGTCCTTTTAGAAGGTGTTTGGCTTTCCTTTTCAATGGCAAAAGTCCTTGTGATTTTCCAAAAGTCAGGAAATCCTGACTTATTTTATGCAAAAGTCCTTTTGCAAAAGTGACTAATAAGTTAAGCCAAACATGCCTCTACTCAGACAAAACTGTTATTTTATCATAAGTAAAAACATAAAAAACATTTGCATCATATCCATTTATATAATATCGATACCTATGAGATTTTTAGGTCTAGTGTTACTCTAGGTAAAATTTGAAAGAAAAAAATCACTAAATAATAACACCATGGTGTGAATAATTTTAACTCGTTAACAGAAATTTAATAACATCATAATACTGAAACAAAGTATTTTTAAAAGTTTACATTTAGATTGAGTTATGACTTCAATAAAACTTATTACTATTAGATGATAACACCCATTTTATTTTCAGAAACTTTTATTACATAACAATAGATTTGTTATTAGATGCCATCGAGGGATGAACTATATTACATGATAGTTATGTTTAACAAATTTACTAACTCAAACAACACAACACCAGGACTTTACTTTTCATAACTTAGGGTGGACGGGGTAGATAGCTCACATGCTCCACCGGGTTCCATTGAGTTCAAGCGGGAAGCGGCCCAAACCAAATCGGATTTGCAATCAAACCCGAAAATTTTAACGTTTAGTTGGAAGAAATTTGACCATCAGAAAAAGGGTAACTCACATAAGAAACGTTAGGTCCGCAAGCATATGTGAGCACAATTGGTGCACGATTTGAACGTGGATCCACCTTATGATGTGTGCCAACCTTTTTATAGGTTGTCACACACATATATAAAGAAACCTTCCACCATCACTTAACACAACCTCTTCACAAAAGAACCGTCGTATTATTTATTTATGGAAAATTGGTATTTAATAAACCAACCTTTAACCAGTTGGTAAATAATAATCCAACCTACAGAATTGGTATATAATAATCCTACCTATCAATATGTTGGTACTCAATGAACTTCTGTTAATTTTTTTTAACTGAAGTTAGTTTTTAAGTTTTATTTATTACACAAACAGTCCCTGTAGTTATAAGTTACTAGTTTTAAGTTTTATTTATTACACAAACAGTCCCTGTAGTTATAAAAAAAATCATAAAAATTCTAAAAAATCAAAAAAATTCTAAAAAATCATAAAAATTCTAAAAAAATCTTAAAAAATCAAAAAAATTATAAAAAATCAAAAAAATTCTAAAAAATCATAAAAATTCTAAAAAAATCGATAAAAATCAAAAAAAATCTAAAAAATCATAAAAATTCTAAAAAATAAAAAAAAATCTAAAAATCAAAAAAATCGAAAAAAATCAAAAAAATCTTAAAAAATAAAAAAAATCAAATAAATTCTAAAAAATCAAAAAAATCGATTTATAAAATTAACGTGTTTCGCTTTACGGAAATTTTACGAAAAACGGGCAGAGTTTCCTCTGTTTTTGGACGACCCCGACAACACCAGTTGTCGATATAATATTCAAAACGCAACAATCAATGAAGCATTAAATATTTATACGATTTATATACGATTTATACAAAACTAAAATGAAACTTAAACAAACAAACCCAAATCAGATTCTGATTTTTGAAATAAAACCCGAATCGTCCCGTGACTGAGCCGTGGCCCGAACCTGCTGATGTGCACCTGAACTGAAGCTGAACGAACCGAACATCAACCGCATCATCTTTCATCACCGTCTGAGCCTCCACCGCCGCCGCCGCCGTGAGCGGTGGTGCTACCGCTGTTACACCATCCTCTCCGATCTTGTCGTCTCTCTCCTCTTTCTCCGAGTTTCTCTTTCTCTCTCCGTCTCTCCGAGCTTTTCGACGCCGTACGCCACCCGTCACCGCCGAGATACCGTGCCGCCGCCGTGTGCGGTGGCTCTCCTTTTGCTTCAGATCTGCACGTGTGAGAGAGGGGGGGGGGGTTCCACCGACGGAAAGAACCACCGGTTTCACCGGCCGGCGAGGGAGGGGGTGGACCGAATGAGTGTTTGGTTTGGGTTTTTGTCACAAGTAGAGGAATGAAGCCTCTGTGTTTGTTTATTATGTAATCGAGAGTGAGATGAGAGGGATCGAGAGGGAAGAGGGGCATGCTTGTGTGTATCAGTTTGAGAAGAGAAGCCTGTGCTTGTATGTATTTTAGGTTTTTCTATAATATTTTTGATTTTTTAAGATTTTTTTGATTTTTTTAGAATTTTTATGATATTTTAGAATTTTTTTGATTTTTTATAATTTTTTTGATTTTTTAAGATTTTTTTTGATTTTTTTAGAATTTTTATGATTTTTTAGAATTTTTTTGATTTTTTTAGAATTTTTATGATTTTTTTTATAACTACAGGGACTGTTTGTGTAATAAATAAAACTTAAAACTAGTAACTTATAACTACAGGGACTGTTTGTGTAATAAATAAAACTTAAAAACTAACTTCAGTTAAAAAAAATAACAGAAGTTCATTGAGTACCAACATATTGATTGGTAGGATTATTATATACCAATTCTGTAGGTTGGATTATTATTTACCAACTGGTTAAAGGTTGGTTTATTAAATACCAATTTTCCTTTATTTATTTATATTTATAATAGAATGATAAAAATACTATTTATATCTTGAGAAACTGGGTTGGGGAACTCGGCTTGGGTTGGAGGGGTGTGGGTGGTTTTGATGACTTTTGTGTGGTCACGGCCCCTTCGAGAATTCTAGGTTTGTGATCAAACCCCTCCCAACCAATCACATTTGTGGCCCAATCCATCCCGTCAATCACATTTCATCATTCTAATTTGTGGTTTTTTAACAGGGCAAAAAGTGACTTCTTTATCAAATGGAAGAGAAACAGGCCACTTGTTTAAAGCAATCGCCTGTCTAAGTGCTTTGTTTTTGGCTTTACCCTTTGTTTTCTTGGTTGGGACAACTACGAATATAAATAGAATTATCAGTCACAATATATTTTTATAAAAAATGAATAAAAATACATCAACTTTAATAAGACTTACGGTCCTCTTCATGCTGGCCCCGCCAAAAACCGCCAGGAGGTGGTGGATACCATCGCCTCCATGTCTTCTTGGCATGACATCCGCCATAATTTCCTGAAAATTATAAGATATAGAAATAGTAGAAATAAACAAACATCTTGGGACATAAGTTATTTGCAAACGAGTTCTGGTTGAAACGGGTCCGGATCAGAACGAATTTCGGGTCGGGTCAGGTCATTTTGTTGCTTTTTTTACAGCAATTTTTATGCTAATTTTACAGCATTTTCCAGCTTTCTGCAGCCATTTTTTTTGCTGTTTTTACCACCCTTTTTTACACAGATTTTACAGCATTTTTTGCAGCATTTTATTGCTATTTTTACAGCCAATTTGATGCTTATTTATACAGCATTTTTTGCAGCTGTTCTACAGCCATTTTGTTGCTGTTCTGCAGCCATTTTGTTGTTGTTCAGGCCCCATAAACATTCACAATCAAACTCACTCAAAACTCACGTATGTGTTGAACTCACAATCAAATCCCTGACCCGTCACCCAATAACATGCAGACCCGTGACCCATCGGCTACTGAACCATTTCTATTCGACCCTCTGACCCGTGAACTATCCCGCAAATGACTGATTAACCCAACAAAAACTATATTATTGATAGATTATAGTGTACCAATTTATATTTTAAAGAGACAATCAGGATGATTTGTACCTATTAAGCACAACTGCTCTGTTGACTATTAACTCTGCAATTCGCTACTCACACAAATCAACAACACAAATTATGGCCTTGGTGGTGCTTCTAAACTGCAATAGAATAAAAAAGATCAGTTATATAAGAAACAAACAATATAAAACCAAAACAAAGAGCGTATTGGAATCTCCTACGACGAGTTTAGTCTTTGAATGTTCTTTCAAACGCTTAAAGACAACACTTAGTATTTTATGATTCTTTAATCCATATGCTGTTACACATAATCCTTCTTATCGATTGTTTGTCCAATACGTAAGCTCACTTTTTCGCAACCTAGTTCGCATATAAACCATATACCATAGCGTTTAAAAATACATAAACCATGACCAACCGTAAGACTAAACTAATACGTAACTTAAACCGAACCATTAACAGGTTACGTCTCCACCACTAACAATTCAGATATAGTAGTTTACCACACACTTATTCCAAATCAGTTCTAATCCAAATCAAAACATACACAATTATTAAATAACAACCAATCCAAGAACAAAATAAAATCAAACACTTTCATATATGATTTTGTCATGTGAAAAAACAAAAGAGACAAATACAAGAATTAGTACCTTCTTTTGAAGAAGAGCATACAACACAAAATACTTGCATTTGAACATCAAACAACACATAATAATTGTGATTCGAACATCAATCTTAATGATTAAACCCGATTAGGGTTCTTACCTACATAAACCACACAGAAACCTTGCGATTTGAACATCACATTGCTTCAAAAGGCTGAGAATTTGAAACTGAAGGGCGACATTCTGGCTGATGGGGTGGGCAGGTAGGGTTTACATTGCTGATTTTCTTCATTTGTGATTGTCACTCGAAATCGTGGAACCCTAAAGCTAACATCAGCCCTAATTAGGGAAAAATACTGCTACATGAAGTACGGCTCTGATTCGATTTGTTGCTACCTCCATTAAAGGATTGTTGATTTTGTTTGATGTGAAGAACTGATAGATGTAGATGATGAGAGATTGATTAAAAAAAAAAAGTAAAAATTAGGGTTTTGTATGATATTTGGGTTGTTCGTTCACCGCGAACACTTGAATCCGCATCTAATGTAAGATTACACCCCATTATACTACTCTTGATCAAATACATGTACTCTTTATTGTTAATAATTTGATTTTGATTAGGGTTGCAAACGAATCGAACAAACACAAACAAGACCTTGTTCGTGTTCGTTTGTTAAGAAATATACATGTTCATGAACGCTTAACGAACGAGATTTTATGTTCGTGTTCGTTTGTTAAGGAAATGAACTTGTTCGTATTCGTTTGTGTTTGTTTGTTAATTTTAGGCAACAAACGTTGATGAACACAACTGAGCACAAAATAATGTTTATGAACACAAATGGAAACAAACAAACACAAACAAGCGTTTATGAACAGAATATGTAAGACAATGACACTTAAATATTTTATTTGTCGGAATTTTGAGGTATTTAAATAAAATTTAAAAACTAAAAACACTAATGAACTATCGAGCACAATCAAACATATACGAACACGTTACTGAACGTTCACGAACATAAATAAACGAACGCGACCTCTGTTCATGTTCGTTCATTTAACTAACCGAACGAAATTTCTTGTTTGTGTTCGTTTGTTTAATAAACGAACGAACACAAACGAACTTCCCGCCGAATGGTTCATAAACTGTTCGTCGAACGTTTGGTTCGTTTGCAGCCCTAATTTTGATTGTATTAGGGTGAAGGGAGTGGTTAAACATTTGGAATAGGTAAACTCTTAAATCACCCAATCACATAGCGCCATGTCAATTGTTTACCTAATGCTAAAAAACGTTGGCTGTGGTTTACGTAATGGGGTTTAGGTAAACTATTTAAAAAAAAGGAAAAATGTGTGATTGGTTGAGAAGGCTAAGACCCCACCACGCACAACCCTCTCTCTCCCCTTCCCTCCCTCTCGCCGATTCGGTGAACCTTCACCGATTTCGCCCCCCATTTCAATAAAGCTTGTTCGGTAAACATGTTGTCACGCCCCAACCGATGGCGGAAACATCGGGGCATGGCACTGAGCGAAACAGATTGTCCATGAGTATCCATAACAACTATTCATTACCAGATAATTAAACGTTATGTCCCATACCACAACATATCCAAATAAAAACAGTTATTACAAATAATTGTCTCAAAAAACAAATACTGTTCCGACGACTCAGATTTAAGCGTGACATAACTAGACCCCTAGCTTGATTCACCAAAGCACAGCGTTCCTAGCATTTCAAACACCTGTCACATACGTTAAAATAAAGTCAATACACACAGTGTAAAGGTGAGCATACAAGTTTAATAGAATAATAGAGTTCGAAGTCGTTTACGGATAACTAGTATGTACAACGTATAATGTGAAGCATGTAAGTTATCGACAAAGATCCTATCAATACCAATGACTGCGATTTGACTGCGAGTAGCGAGTGCGCAACACATGTTCACCACTGCGAACACGTGAAGTAAGATCCTTAACAACCCCTGAGTGAACAGGTGCAGAGTCCAAACTATAGTACTATCGTTGCTAAGGCAGGTAGACAGCAATCAATGTGTAAACATAACAAACAAGCATTCATCGAGTCACGTATAACATGCAATAGCGGTTAGCGTTAAAAGTGTTTGCGTCGTGTGTTCGATGTGATATGATATAAGTAACGTATGTAACACCCAAAAGTGCGTTAAGCAAAAAGGTATCGAGTATACTCACAGCGATGATAGCTAATGGATTGAAGGGAGCGCTAGAGAGAGAGTCAGCCTAGTTACAGAACGATAGCATAAGCGATTAGTGGCACGTAAAACGATGTGAGTGAAAAGATGTCGAAGTGTCACTCGATAGGATGGCAATCCGATCGGATGGTCATCCGATCGGTTGGCCATTCGATCGGCGACCACTCGTTTGAGATGGATGTGTTTGTGTATGATGGCTTTAAAGTTTTCATTGTGGCATTTTGTAAAAAGAGAAGGGTTTCTACAATTCAGGTCATCCGGACGGATGGTCATCCGAACGGATGGCCGTCCGATCGGATGGCGGTTCAATGGAAACTATCCTTCGTTGAATTGTTTAAGTGTTGAGAGTTCACTAGTCACCCGTGCGGATTGCCGTTCGATCGGATGGCAATCTGATAGGATGGCACTTCGCTCGGTGACTTGTTTGTTTTGGAAATTTGTTAAGCTTTGATAGTTTCGCGGTTTGGACGAGACGATATGACAACGTGTTAAACAACGGAAAACTCCATCAGGCCCTAGTCACCTGTTCGAACAGGAATCACCCCAATCCGATCGGTCTAACTGTTCGAGACGTTAGTTCATGTTTAACCCGAATTCGGTTGTCTCTTTGGTAGGAAACAGATCTGGGATCGGCGCTTCACTAGAGAATGAGTAGAAGGCCTGAACTAGTTCCGATTCTACCGGTTTTGAGTGCATTGAGTGTAAAAGAGTTGAAAGAAAGTGAAGAAACCATCTTTCCATCCTTTTAACTTTGAAAATGTTTAGATTTATGCGAAAACAGTGTTAAATCATGTTGAAATCCGTTAGATTTGAGTTGTTCTTGGTGGAATGAAGCCAAACCTTGAAGTTCATAAGAACTCCATGGTGACATCACCCTAGAACACCTCAAACCTGGCCATTTCATGGTTAAAAGTGAAGATTTAACGGTGAAAAAGATGGAGAAATGCGTGTAGATCATGAAAGTACAGGATTTAGGGTAGAAACTTACAAGAATTGGGAGAAATCGAGAGAAAAACAGACTTGAGCGAGCTGGTCGGAGAGAAGGCTGTCACATCAATGAATGTTGATGTGACAGGGTATTTATAGGGTTTCCAAAAGAGGTAAGGCGCACCAGGTGACGGATCGGATGGCCATCTGATCGGATGGTAATCCGTTCAGATGACCATTCGATCGAATGGTCATTCGATCGAGTGGTATCCGCGAGTTGCTTTTCGTGTTTTCGTTTCGTGCGTTGAGTTTTGCCATGCGTTTCGAGCAAGCGATGCGATAGTATTACCCATTAGTTACACAAATAACCTAACTACTAAATACCCTAGATATAAATCTTGAATCTCGAGTTTGCGATGAGATTGCGTTGCGATAGAGTTGCGATTGCGTTTCGAATAATCACCACATAACATAAATAAACATGCACAAGTAACACATAAATATCACACACACGTAAAACAATATCCAGAACGCATAATTCGGGTTGCGATGCGATAGCGATGCGATTAACGATGAATTGATTAGCGATTAAACTGTGATTAAATAGCGATCTATTAACAAGTACTCCACATAATACAACTAAAGCGGTTAAAATAGATTATCGATTACAAGTCAAGAAGTACAATCGATAATTAAGCAAGGAGAGACATATCGCAATTAGCAATTTTTTATTCCTTTGACCCTGACTTGTATTTTGACTTTCGAAACACAGGGTGTTACAGCCTCCCCTGCTTTAGGAAATTTCGTCCCGAAATTTAAGAAGTAGGCGTAACAAACAGTTGCGGGTACTTCGCCTTCATGTCATTTTCGAGTTCCCAGGTGAACTCGGCGTCGCGTTTGTCTTCCCAGCGAACCTTCACAATGGGAATGCGTGAGCGTCGGAGTACCTTGGTTTCTCGTCCCATGATCTCGACAGGCTTTTCCACAAAGTGTAATGTTTCGTCCACTTGCAGATCCTCAAGAGGGACGTGTAACTCCTGGTCGGTCAAACACTTTTTGAGGTTCGAAACGTGGAAAGTCGGATGGATGTTACTCAGTTCCTCCGGTAGTTCGAGTTTGTAGGCCACTTTGCCAATCCTTTCCAGAATCTTAAAGGGTCCCACATATCGAGGCATGAGCTTTCCTTTCTTGCCGAATCTGATCACCCCCTTCCAAGGTGCTACCTTTAGGAGTACGTGATCGCCAACGTCAAATTCAAGGGGCTTGCGGTAACTCAGGACCGGTAATTTACGCGTCTCCGATCTCGTGCCATACAATAGCCGATCGACATTTTCTTCCGTATAATGCCTCAAATGGTGCCATTTGGATACTAGAGTGATAACTATTATTGTACGAGAATTCGACTAAAGGTAAATGCGCGTCCCAATTGCCACCGAAATCTATAACACACGAGCGAAGCATGTCTTCAAGGGTACGAATCGTTCGCTCAGTCTGACCGTCGGTTTGGGGATGGAATGCAGTACTTAGATTAAGCGTAGTACCGAGGGCAGATTGAAATGTTTCCCAAAGACGCGAGGTAAACCGACCATCGCGGTCAGAGATGATGTCACGAGTCGTCCCGTGTCGACATATAATTTCGTCGTTGTAGATTCGTGCCAATCGTTCTACCTTATAGTCTTCCCGTATCGGTAGAAAGTGGGCGGATTTGGTAAGACGATCGACGACAACCCAGATGCTGTCGTGACCTGATGACGTGCGCGGAAGTTTCGTTATAAAATCCATAGCTATACTCTCCCATTTCCACATAGGGATCTCGGGTTGTACGAGTAAGCTAGAGGGACGTTGATGCTCAGCCTTGACTTTCGAACAAGTCAGGCATTTCGAAACGTAGATAGCGACATCCTTCTTCATGCTCGGCCACCAGTACTTGTAGCGCATGTCCTGGTACATTTTATCTGCACCAGGATGAATGGAGTATCGCGACTTGTGGGCTTCGTCGAGCAGAATTTGTCGTAAATTGGTGCGCTTGGGAATCCAAATTCGGTCTAGATAATGAAAGATACCATTCGATTTATTCACCAGTTGTTCGCCATTGTTGATGATCCTTTCTTTCTTCAAAGTGCGTTCAGTAAAACAAGCATGTTGGGCGTCACGGATAAGAGTTTCGAGGTTGTGCTGGGCTTACGTATTACAAGCGCTATGCAAATAGCTTCGTCGACTGAGAGCATTGGCGACGACGTTTGCTTTGCCTGGGTGGTAACGGATCTCACAGTCGTAATCGTTGAGTAGTTCTACCCACTGGCGTTGGCGCATATTCAGCTCTTTCTGGCTAAAGATGTGTTGTAGGCTCTTATGGTCGGTGAAGACCGTACACTTGGTACCGTAGAGGTAGTGTCGCCACATCTTTAGCGCAAAAATAACTGCACCAAGCTCGAAGTCGTGTGTGGTATAGCTCTTCTTGTGGATCTTGAGCTGACGAGACGCGTATGCGATAACCTTGTCTCGTTGCATAAGGACACAACCAAGACCGAGGTTAGAGGCATCGCAATAGACTACGAAGTCGTCATCTCCGTCGGGTAAAGAGAGCACAGGAGCGTTGAAAATCATAAACTTGAGAGTTTGAAAGGCTTCCTCTTGTTCGGTTCCCCAAACAAAAGGCTTGTCCTTGTGCGTAAGAGAGGTAAGCGGTACAACTATTTTCGAAAAGTCGGTGATGAATCGGCGATAGTAACCCGCCAATCCGTGGAATGAACGAACTTCAGACGGGTTCTTAGGTGTGACCCAACTCTTAATGGTTTCGATCTTCGCAGGATCGACATGAATTCCTTGACTATTGACGATGTGACCCAGGAATTGAACCTCCTCAAGCCAGAATTCACACTTGGAAAACTTGGCATAGAGACGGTTTCCCTGGATTAACTCAAGAACCAAACTGAGATGTTGCGCGTGTTCGGCTTTTTATTTGGAATAGATCAGGATATCATCGATAAATACGATGACGAAGCGATCAAGATAGGGTTTATACACGCGATTCATTAGATCCATGAAGACTGCGGGGGCGTTAGTCAATCCAAAAGGCCTAACAACAAATTCGAAATGACCATAACGGGTTCGGAACGCGGTTTTTGGTATAACCTCCTCTTGAATTCGTAACTGATGGTAACCTGAACGTAGATCGATCTTGGAAAAGCACGTAGCACCTTGTAGTTGATCAAACAAATCATCGATTCGAGGCAAGGGGTAGCGATTCTTGATAGTAAGCTTATTCAGTTCCCTATAGTCGATGCACATCTGGAACGATCCGTCCTTCTTTTTGACGAAAAGGACATGTGCGCCCCAAGGAGAGGTGCTTGGGCGAATGAAGCCTTTATGAAGTAGTTCCTGGAGCTGACTCGAGAGTTCGCGCATTTCAGAAGAAGCGAGGCGATAAGGTGCTCTAGCAACAGGATTTGCTCCAGGAACGAGGTCAATTCGGAAATCGATATCACGAGTGGGAGGTAAACCAGGTAAATCATCAGGAAACACGACAGGAAAATCACAAACCACGGGTACTTCTCCTACTATCTTACCTTTCTTTTCCTTCTCCGCTACTACGATGTGCGCCAAGAAAGCTTGGTATTCCTTGCGGAGATACTTGCTAGCTTGGACACACGACATGAGTTGTAATTTCTTCGACGCGACTTCACCAAAAACACACGATTGATCACCATTTGCGAGAGAAAAACGAATCATCTTATCGAAACAAACAATTTCGGCAATATTTTCCCGAAGGAAATCCATATCTACTATGACATCAAAGCTACCGAGTTGCATTGGTATGAGGTTAATCGGGAAAACATGACCGTTGAGATCGAGGGTACAGTCACGTAGAATAGAACTGACGGTGACGGTTCTTCCAGTGGCAACTTCTACGTCGAAGGTCGTTGGGTGGTTAGCGCGTTTACGGTTTAGGAGCCTTTCGAATTCGAATGACACAAAACAGTTATCGGCTCCAGTATCAAATAAACATGAAGCATATAAACCATTTACGAGGAACGTACCGTTGACCATGTTGTTGTCTGCCTGAGCCTTACGGGCATTGATGTTGAAGACTCGCTCGCGGGCTGCTTGCTGAGCTGGCTGCTGCTGTTGCGACTGTTGTTGTTGCGGTGCGGGCTGCTGCTGCTACTGCTACTGCTACTGCTGTGGCTCTTGCTTAACCACTCTGTTGGGGAAGACGTTTGCGAAGTGGTTGGGATCACCACACGCAAAGCAAGCTCTTACGTGAGCAGCGGGAGCAGGAGCTGTTTGCTGTCCTTGCGGAGCTGGTAGAGCAGGAGCTTGAGCTTGAGTTTGGCGAGTACCGGCACGGCAGTGAGCGGTGAAGTGGCCGTACATGTTGCAGTGTACACAGAATCGGCATGCGATACCAACCGGGTGATGATAGGTGCAAGTAGGGTAGAGCGGGTGTGGGCTAGTGTATGCACGCTTGGCAAGCGGTGCATTGGCCATAGTAGCCGCTAGTTGATGGTGCTGAGCTTGCGGTTGGGCAGGTACTGCTTGGAGTGGTGCGGCAGTAACTGCACAGTTCTTGTTGCTGGAGCTGCTGTTCTTTCTCTTGCGACGTGAGATCTTTGAAGATTGCGGTGCGGCGGTCGTTTCAGCGGTGGTAGCAGCGGTGACTTGATGAAGACTTTTGGCAGCTTTATCGAAATAACCAGACCTGACTCGCTTATCATTGATCTCAGAAGCGAGCAGGTAGGTTTCCTCAATAGTTATTGTCTTTGCAGCTTGCACAAAGTCTGCAACACAATCCGGAAGAGCGCGGATGTATTTCTTGATCATAACCTCAGGGGTAGTAACTTGACCTGGACAGATGAGACTGAGCTGCTTGAAGCGAGCAGTTAAACCGGCGTTGTCGCCACCTTCTTGCTTGATATGCCAGAATTCGTCCTCTAACTTTTGGAGCTCGTGGGGAGGGAAGAACTCGCGCATCATGATGTCCTTCAACTCATCCCACGACAGCCCGTAAGCTGCATCGTTCCCTCGTTTGTTTTGTCTCGGCCGTCCACCAATCTAGTGCGCTGGATTGGAAGACACCGGTCGCGTTAACAGTGCGAAGGTTTTCAGACAGCCACTCTGGCTCAAGGTGACTTCGATCGAATCAAACCATTGGAACATGGCCGTAGGCCCATCTTCTCTGGTAAATTCTTTCGGACCACAGACTTTGAACTGCTTAAAGCTAAAAGTCGCTCTAGGAGAATCTGTCCTGGATTCTTCTGAATATTTGCTAGCATTTTCGTTCAACTCACTGACAATCTGCGGAATTACTTTAACGATTTGACTTGAAACGAGAGAAGCGAGTCGCTTGTCAGCTTGTTTGCGTCTAGCAGCGTGGGAGTGGAATGATCCAAATGACAACATTGTCTGCATCAGACATCATCACAGGACTCAAACACGGTGTCGATTACGTCTAGTATAGTCTATTATCTCTCTTAAATCTACTTATACACGTATAAAGCTCAGGAACACGTAAACACGAAATCAAGTAGGCACGTAATACACAGAGGCACGTAAGCACAAAAGCACATAGTCCATGTAAACACAGAAGCACATAATCCACATAATCTACTATATTTTGCACGTACTCACATACATATATTGCACGTATTCACCTATCTTTCACAGCGACGTTGAGCGATCGAGAGTTGCGAGTGCGTATAGTGAGATCGCGGGTAACATGGCATGCGATTGTCGCGCGGTTTGTTAGTGTACTAAGGTAAATGTGCAGCGCGAGTCGTGCGTGTTAATCAAATCGAACAGCGAAAAGCGAATAAATCACCAAAATCAAAACACATAAACACATAAATCCACATGAAACGCATAAAATCGGTAAATCTCAGAGTCAACGGCGGCGAAATCCAGAATCGGAACACATAAAATCGAATAGGATGTCTCGGGTGCGTTAGACTTTGGCTACCCCAAAGTGATTCGACTGTTCTTAAGGACTCTGGGAACACATTTTGGCTTAGCAGACTGTGCTCTTTGCCTCAATCCGGGCTATCGGCACGCATCCCTTGGGCCATTACGTATCCCTAGTCGTTGGAACTCATCGAGACTTTGGTGAGAGTTTTGTAAAAACCAAAACATAGGGCGGAATAGGTCATCAAGGTTCGGGTTTCACCCCTAACTTAACAAATCCATTCCTGTTTGTGCGATAGAATCTCGAGATGGATAGAGAAAATCTGCACCGAAGTATGGATTTCACTCCTGATTCAACGCAAATTCTCGTGTTTATAGTAAATAGTTGCGTTAGGCGTAGGATTTAATCGAGAGTTTATGGTTTTCACACCTAATCTCGACCTAATCAGCTTGCCCTACGCGGGAAATTTGAAAATTGTGCGAGTTGCCAGTCTTAGGAAAGACTGATCTTGCGCAAAACGGTAGTATGCGATGTTCACGCAAGAGTGTGTAGTGTATAGCGAGTGTAAGCGGTAATAGCAAGTAGGCTCGTACAGAACCTCTACCAGGTATGCACAAGTCGGTCTGTTGGTACTTAGACTATAGATTAGGTCGTTTCTAAGACATCGACCCGGACTAGGTCGAGTCTTGCCTAATTCCCTATAGTTATGGCTCTGATACCAATCTGTCACACCCCAACCGATGGCGGAAACATTGGGGCATGGCACTGAGCTTAACAGATTGTCCATGAGTATCCATAACAACTATTCATTACCAGATAACTAAACGTTATGTCCCATACCACAACATATCCAAATAAAAACAGTTATTACAAATAATTGTCTCAAAAACAAATACTGTTCCGACAACTCAGATTTAAGCGTGACATAACTAGACCCCTAGCTTGATTCACTAAAGCACAGTGTTCCTAGCATTTCAAACACCTGTCACACACGTTAAAATAAAGTCAATACACATAGTGTAAAGGTGAGCATACAAGTTTAATAGTATAATAGAGTTCGAAGTCGTTTACGCATAACCAACATGTACAACGTATAATGTGAAACATGTAAGTTATCGACAAAGATCCTATCAATACCAATGACTGCGATTTGCTTGCGAGTAGCGAGTGCGCAACACATGTTCACCACTGCGAACACGTGAAGTAAGATCCTTAACAACCCTTGTGTGAACAGGTGTTGAGTCCAAACTATAGTACTATCGTTGCTAAGGCAGGTAGACAGCAATCAATGTGTAAACATAACAAACAGGTATTCATCGAGTCACGTATAACATGCAATAGCGGTTAGCGTTAAAAATGTTTGCGTCGTGTATTCGATGTGATTTGATATAAGTAACGTATGTAACACCCAAATGTGCGTTAAGCAAAAAGGGATCGAGTATACTCACAGCGATGATAGCTAATGGATTGAAGGAGCGCTAGAGAGAGAGTCAGCCTAGTTACAGAACGATAGCATAAGCGATAAGTGGCACGTAAAACGATGTGAGTGAAAAGATGTCGAAGTCACTCGATCGGTTGGCCATTCGGTCGGCGACCACTCGTTTGAGATGGATGTGTTTGTGTATGATGGCTTTAAAGTTTTCGTTGTGGCATTTTGTAAAAAGAGAAGGGTTTCTACAATTCAGGTCATCCGGACGGATGGTCATCCGAACGGATGGCCGTCCGATCGGATGGCGGTTCGTTGGAAACTATCCTTCGTTGAATTGTTTAAGTGTTGAGAGTTCACTAGTCACCCGTGCGGATTGCCGTTCGATCGGATGGCAATCCGATCGGATGGTACTTCGCTCGGTGACTTGTTTGTTTTGAAAATTTGTTAAGTTTTGATAGTTTCGCGGTTTAATCAAGACGATATAACAACGTGTTAAACAACGGAAAACTCCATCAGGCCCTAGTCACCCGTTCGAACGGGAATCACCCCAATTCGATCGATCAAACTGTTTAAGACGTTAGTTCATGTTTAACCCGAATTCGGTTGTCTCTTTGGTAGGAATCAGATCCGGGACCGACGCTTCACTAGATAATGAGTAGAAGGCCTGAACTAGTTCCGATTCTACCGGTTTTGAGTGCATTGAGTGTAAATGAGTTGAAAGAAAGTGAAGAAACCATCTTTCCATCCTTTAAACTTTGAAAATGTTTAGATTTATGCGAAAACAGTGTTAAATCATGTTGAAATCCGTTAGATTTGAGTTTTTCTTGGTGGAATGAAGCCAAACCTTGAAGTTCATAAGAACTCCATGGTGACATCACCCTAGAACACCTCAAACCTGGCTATTTCATGGTTAAAAGTGAAGATTTAACGGTGAAAAAGATGGAGAAATGCGTGTAGATCATGAAAGTACAGGATTTAGGGTAGAAACTTACAAGAATCGGGAGAAATTGAGAGAAAAACGGACTTGAGCGAGCTGGTCAGAGAGAAGGCTGTCACATCAATGAATGTTGATGTGACAGGGTATTTATAGGGTTTCTAAAAGAGGTAAGGCGCACCAGGTGACGGATCGGATGGCCATCCGATCGGATGGTCATCTGTTCGGATGACCATTCTATCGAATGGTCATTCGATCTAGTGGTGTCCGCGAGTTGGTTTTCGTGTTTTCGTTTCGTGCGTTGAGTTTTGCCATGCGTTTTGAGCAAGCGATGCGATATATCCTCTTCCAAGATTCGTAATTGATGATAACCAGAGCGGAGATCGATTTTCGAGAAACACGTAGCGCCTTGTAGTTGGTCGAATAATTCATCGATGCGGTGCAAAGGATAGCGATTATTGATTGTTAGCTTATTCAACTCCCTGTAGTCGATGCACATCTGGAACGATCCGTCCTTTTTTTTACGAATAGTACAGGCGCGCCCCAAGGAGAGGTGCTTGAGCGAATAAAGCCTTTATCAAGTAATTCCTGGAGTTGACTCGAGAGTTCCCGCATTTCTGACGGGGCGAGTCGATAAATAGCTTTAGCGACAGGGTTGGCTCCAGGAATGAGGTCGATACGAAAGTCAATATCACGACTCGGAGGTAATCCAGATAGTTCATCAGGAAACACGGCAGGAAATCACAAACCACGGGTACTTCTCCTACTGCTTTACCTTTCTTTTTCTCCTCCGCTACTACGATATGTGCCAAGAAAGCTTGGTACTCCTTGCGGAGATACTTGCTAGCTTGGACACACGACATGAGTTGTAACTTTTTCGAAGCGACTTCACCATAAACACACAGTTGATCACCATTTACGAGTGAGAAGCGAATCATCTTGTCGAAACAAACGACTTTAGCATGGTTTTCCCGATGGAAATCCATACCTACTATGATATCAAAACTACCGAGTTGCATTGGTATAAGGTTAATCGGGAAAATGTGACCGTTGAGATCGAGAGTACAGTCACGTAAAATAGAATTGACGGTTCTTCCAGTGGCAACTTCAATGTCGAATGTCCAGGGGAGATGAGCGCGCTTACGATTAAGGAGCTTTTCGAAGTCAAGCGATACAAAACAGTTATCGGCTCCAATATCAAATAAACACGAAGCATATATACCATTTACAAGAAACATACCGTTGACCACGTTGTTGTCTGCCTAAGCCTGACGGGCATTGATGTTGAAAACTCACCCGCGGGCTGCTTGTTGTGCTTGTTGTTGTTGCTGCTGTGGTTGTTGCTGCGGTGCTGCCTGCTGCTGCTGCTGTTGTGGCTCTTGCTTGACCACTCTGTTGGGGCAGACGTTTGCGAAGTGGTTGGGATCACCACACACAAAGCAAGCTCGTGCGTGAGCAGCGGGTGCATGAGCTGCTTGCTGTCCTTGTGGAGCGGGTAGAGCAGGAGCTTGAGTTGTAGTCTGGCGCTGGCCGGCGCGGCAGTTGGTGGTGAAATGACCTTACATGTTGCAAAGAGCACAAAACCGACATGCGATACCAGTCGGATGATGATAGGTGCAAGTAGGGCAGAGCGGGTGTGGTCCAGTGTATGCACGCTTAGCAGGCGGTGCATTGGCAATAGGAGCCGCTACTTGACGGTGTTGCGGTTGCGGTTGGGCAGGCACTATTTGGAGCGGAGCAGCAGTAATCACACAGTTCTTGTTGCTGGAGTTGCTGTTCTTCCTCTTGCAGCGTGAGAGCTTTGACAATTGCGGTGCGGCGGTTGCTTCAGCGGTGGTAGTTGCGGTGACTTGATGAAGACTTTTGGCAGCTTTATCGAAATAACCAGACCTTACTCGCTTATCATTGATCTCGGCAGCGAGCAGGTAGGTTTCCTCGATTGTTGTTGTCTTCGCAGCCTGAACAAAATCAGCGACACAATCCGGCAGAGCGCGGATATACTTCTTGATCGTAACGTCTGGGGTAGTGACTTGAACCGGGCAGATGATACTCAACTGCTTGAAGCGAGCAGTTAAACCAGCGTTATCTCCGCCATCCTGCTTAATGTGCCAGAATTCATCCTCGAGCTTTTGGAGTTCATGGGGAGGGCAGAACTCTTGCATTATGATGTTCTTCAACTCGTCCCACGACAATCCGAAAGCTGCGTCATTCCCTCGTTTGTTTCTCTCGGCGGTCCACCAATCTAGAGCTCGGGATTGGAAGACGCCGGTAGCGTTAACGGTGCGGAGATTGTCTGGACAGCTACTCTAGCGCAAGGTGACTTCGATTGAATCAAACCACTGAAACATAGCCGTAGGCCCCTCTGTTCCAGTGAATTCTTTTGGTCCGCAAGCTTTGAATTGCTTGAAGCTGAAAGCAGACTTAGGAGACTCTGTCCTGGAGTCCTCAGATGATTTACTGGCATTTTCATGCAGTTCACTGACGATCTGGGGGAGAACTTTGACGATCTGCATGGTGACGAGAGCAGCAATTCGTTTATCCTCGTGATTGCGATGAGCGGTTCGGGAATGGTGCGACCCAAATGACGACATTGTCTGCAACAGACAGCATCATAGGATTCAAATGCAATTCGATTAACCCTAGTTTAGTCTATCGTACTAATACGGTAGTACTTAATCATAGAAACATGATCACATGTCATCCCATACTAACATGTAGCCCGTGTAAGCACATAAGTAAGTAGGCACATAGTCCACATAAGCACAGAAACATACAGGCACATAAGCACATAGAGCACATAAACACACTATATTTTACACGTATTCACCTACATATATAACTCGTATTCACTCGTCCTTCCAGTTGCGAATTCGATCGAGAGTAGCGATAGCGTAGCATCGATGATTTGTTAGCGTTTTGAAGTAGATGTGCAGTGCGAGTTGTGTGTGTTGATCGAAGCGAAAAGCATAATATCACCAAAAGTAAAGTGTAACACCATATAAAATCACATAAAATCACTTAAATCCACTGAGTCGGCAAGAGCGAACTTAGAATCGAAACACATAAACACATAAAATCAGCGAGGTCAAGCTTGAAATCGAAAATAGATTGTTTTGGCAAGTTAGACATTGACTACCCAGAGTGATTCGACTATTCACAACGGACTCGAGTACACGCTTTAACCCTCGAGACTGTGCTCTAACACCGCATCGCGGTGTCTGGCATGCATCCTTATGGTTAGTACGTGAAATTGGGTCGTTGGAGTCCGTCGAGACTCCGGTGAGAGTTTTTGTAAAACAAAATAGAGAACGGAACAAGTCACCAAGATTCGGGTCGCGCTCCGGTCAAAGATAAAATTTATATACCCAAATTACCCTTAACAAATAGCTAGTGGTAGTGAGGGGTCGAACCACGAAGAGTATGAGGTTTGTGTATGGACTTGATTGAATTATGAAGGTTGTCACTATTATGAAGCTTGCTAAGATATATTTTTGTATTTTTGTTTGATTGAAAGATGTGAAATAGAATTACTAAAATGATTTAATGAATTAACTACTAGTGATTAACTAATTGCAAGAATTGGAAATGGTTGATTGAACAATAATAAGAAAACAAGGTTCACACCCGGTTTCAACTAATGCACGACTTAGGGTTACTATGTATTTTAATTAGCTTTACTTGAAATAGTTAATTAATGGGTTGCAATCACAAAGCTTAGGTGTCAATCGCTATCAACGTCTTAAACAACGGACCATGATACACTTCGTTACTTTGGACTAGCAAATCCTACCAAAGACAAGGCATAAATACGTGCATTCATTTCACAAAGTCAAATTTAATCGTTCACTCGACAATTTGCAAATTCAACACCAACGTAGGACAATTGTCTAAGATTCAAATGCAATTCAAGTTGTCACAAAACAATTAACAAAACATAATAAACCCTAAACCTTACAAAAGTCTACACCGGGGTGAAACCTCCAAGAAATTAGCCGAGCATGATTGACGAAACTTGATCACCGGATGTTGGAAGCGTGAATTGGATCATCGTGAAGCTTGAAGATGGATGGATGGATGAAGGTTAGGGTTTTGGATGAGTGATGATGGTGAATGGATGAGTGAGTTGATGGATTGGTGAATTGATGGAGCTAGGGTTTCGAATCAAGAAGATGATGGTGCTTTGTTCTTGATTCGGGTTGATCGAGAGGATGGTTGGTGGAATGGTAGGTGATAGGTGGTGAGAATAGGCTCCAAGATCAAGTTCAAAACTCAAAACAATGTGTAACTCCCGAAATTGATGACCAACAACCCTTAAGATTCGTTCCCGGACCAATGGAGACCAAGTTACGCGACAGCAACATTGAGGGACCATCGCCGACGGCCTGATGCCCCGTCGGCGACGGTTGGTGCATGTTGGATTTAGGCCGACGTGTTAACTTGCTGTCTACGGACGAACTGGCGACGGAAAAAAAGCATAGACCGTCGGCGACGGCCTTCCTGGGCGTCGGCGACGGTGCCCATAAACTGTACTTTCTGTTTTTCGCATTTCTTGAATCCGGTTGACCCGTTTCGCATCCCGATGGCTCGTAAAGCTCCCAAAAAGCTCCTTAAACTCTGTTATACCTGCAAAACAAGTATCTAATCAAAAGTAGGCTATTCGGAATTAAAATATGTGTAAAGACATCAAATTAAGCGATTACGAGCACCGGTTTTCGACCACGTATCAGGTGTCACCCATAACTTAGCGACCACGTTCCTGTTTGTATAGTGAGGGATTTTCGTCGAAGTATGGATTTCACTCCTGATTCAAAGCAAATTCTCGTGTTTAATAGTAGAAATCGTGCGTCGTGCGAGTGATCCAATCGAGAGTTTACGGTTTTCACACCTAATCTCGACCAAATCATGTGATTGTGTTGTGCTAGCCTTAGGAAAGGCTAAGACGACTCAGACAATCTTAGGAAAGATTGGCGAGTGTTTGGAGATTGAGCTGGAATACTTCGTACGAAGTGCACAACTCGGGCAACGTGACCTACTTCATACGAGGTGTTTCACTCGAGTGAAGTAACTCACCTTGTGCGAGTTGTCCCATTTCATACTGGTATCCCTAGTATAGCATAAGCGATAGAGTTCACACAAGTAGGGGTCGCGTTGGGTACTTAGACTATAGTCTAGGTCGATTCTAAGACAACAACCCGGACTAGGTTGTGTCTTTCCTAGTTCCCTATAGTTATGGCTCTGATACCAATCTGTCACACCCCAACCGATGGCGGAATCATCGGGGTGCGGCACTGAGCGAAACAGATTGTCCATGAGTATCCATAACAACTATTAATTACCAGTTACTTAAACGTCATGTCCCATACCATAACATATCCAAATAAAACAGTTATTACAAATAATTGTCTCACAAACAGATACTGATCCGACAACTCAGATTTCAAATAGACAATTTGTTTGTTTGTTTCTAGACTCTTTCCTAGCCTCAATTTCATCACACAGCAAACCAAGCATCCTAGCATCTTAAGCACAATGTGTGATGTGAAGCACATAAGTTACCGACAAAGATCCTATCAATACTAATGACTGCGGGTTGACTGCGTAAGGCAGTTCGTAACACATATTCACCACTGCGAACATGTGAGTAATGGTCCTTAACAACCCCTGAGTGAACAGGTGCTGAGTCCAAACTATAGTACTATCATTGCTAAGGCAGGTAGACAACAATCTATGTGTAAACATAACAAACAAGCATTCATCGAGTCACGTATAACATGCAGTAGCGGTTAGCATTAAGGTATTGCGTAGTGTGTTTGATGTGATTTAGAATAAGTAACGTATGTAACACCCAAAAGTGCGTAAAGCAAAAAGGGATCGAGTATACTCACAGCGATGATGGATTGAAGGGAGCGCTAGAGAGAGATTAGCCTGAACAGTTAACGATAGCATAAGCGAGGAGCGGTGCGTAAAACGGGAAGAAGTACCAAGTGTCGAATGGTAACCCGGTCGGATGGCAATCCGGCCGGATGGCCACTCGGTCGGATGTCAATCCGTTCGGGTGGTTCGGAAGGCCACTCGGTCGGACTGACATTCGTTGGTAAGGATGTGTTTGTGTATGATGGCTTGTCCTTTGAAGTTTTCGTTGTAGCATTTTAAGATCAGAGAATATCTCTATCCTTCAGGTCGTTCGATCAAACAGTTGTTCGATCGGATGACAACCCGTCAGTTAGAAACTGGTGATCCTTAAAAATTATGAAAACTTGTTAAGTGTTGGAAGCCATTAGTCATCTTATCGGATCGTTGTTCGATCGGATGGCAATCCGATCGGACGGCAACTCGTTCGGGTGACTGGTTCGTTTTAGAACTTGTTAAGTTTGAAAGTTTGCGGTTTAATCGAGACGGTACGACATCAGATTAAACAATCAGAACTCCACCAAGTCCCAGCGATCCGATCGAACGGGAATCACCCCAACCCGATCAGCCAACTGTTCTTGACGGTTTGTTCATGTTCAATCCGAAATCGGTTGTCTCGTTGATAGAAATCAGATCTTGAGCCGACACATCACTAAGAATGAGTAGAAGATCAGAAAAAGGTCTGGTTCTATCGGTTTGAGTGTATTGAGTGTAAAAGAGTTGAAAAAAGGTAGTTAAACCATCTTTCAATCCTTTCATCCTCGAAAATGTTTAGATGTATATGAAAACATTGTTTAATCATGTGGAAATCCTTCAGATCTGAGATGTCCTTGATGGAATGAAGCCAAACCTTGAAGTTCATATGAACTCCATGATGGCATCACCCTAGAACACCCCAAATCCAGTGATTTCACGGTTAAAAGTGAAGATTGTTCGGTGAAAAAGATGAAGAATCAAGTGTAGATCATAGAAGTACAAAGATTTAGGAAGAAACTTACAAGAATCGAGAGAAATCGAGAGAAAAGTATGCTTGAGCGTCTGGTTCGGGTGAAGGAGCTGTTACATCAAATGATGTGACAGGTGGGGGGGTATTTATAGGGTTTCCAAAAGAGGAAAGTGCGCACTAGTGTCGGATCGGATGACGGTCTGATCGGATGGTCATTCGATCGAAGTGGCACGTGAGTTGGATTTCGTGTTTACGTTTTGTGCGTTGAGCGTTGTGATACGTTTCGAGCGAGCGATGCGATAGTATTACCCATTAGCTACACAAATAACCTAACTACTATATCTAACATACAATCACTATAAATAGCTTGCGTTTGGCGTTTGTGATTAGATTGTGATTAGATTGAGTTGCGATATCGATTGCGATTGATCACCACCAAACATAATTAAACATGCACAAGTAACACATAAATAACACACACACACGTAAAACAGTATCCAGAACCTGTAATTCACTGCGATTCGTATTGCGATTCGATGTCGATTCTGTCACACCCTGGCTTTTGCGGAAGCGTGGGTTTAATTAGTGTGACTTCTTAATACCATAGCAACAATCATAACAATGCTTTATGATAAAAATACGAGATGTTCATCCATTAATTAAAGTGAGAGAATACCACAACACCATTGTTTGAAAACATTGACACTTACTACAAGTTACAAACCATGACATGTGTAAACGAGTTCACAAGACTCAAACAAAAGTACTTAAATAAAACCCTGAGTTTAGAATTATGTATCCCATCCCGGAAAGGAATACACCCGCTAAACTCAACAACCCTGGATAACATCTTTATTCAACGCAGCTAGACACAATAGCACACTCCGCCAGATCCATTAATTTCCTGAAATACATGTATTTTGAAAAATCAACAAAAGTTGAGCGAGTTCATGTAAAAGTGAGTATGTATAAACCTTCAAAGTATGAATAAACGTCCCTGGTATGTAGCAATAAGGAAAAAGAGATGACCAATGGGTTGCAAAGCCACTGGTATGTGTGAAAAGGTGCAGGAAGACTCAAACCTAGCAAATTTGTGCGTCGGGCACATAGTCACCTCTATGGGCCGCCCCGGCCTCATGGGTGTGGGCTCGCTACACCCAAATAGATCTATCACTCATGTCCCTCGGTCCTAACAACGAGGATTGATGGCCTTAAGCGTTGTACCCACCCTTCACATGATCTAGTAGTAAACCCTCCTTAAGCTAACCATACCATGTATAAAATTGTCTGTAGTAATTGTAACATGTATTCCACCCCCGAAGTATAAAACTGAAAACAGTTAAGAGAAAAGGGGGACATGAACTCACAGTAGTGCGTCTTGAACCGTATCTCAACTCTGTCAGCTACACGACAACCTACAACGTACTAATGTCTATTAGACGAACGGGCCGTGCCTTGGCTTAGAGTTAAATGTTTTGAGTTACGTTTCTTTTATTATTCCGAGTAATAATTATTTGTCAAAATAATTAATATTTTAACTTAATCATATGTCGTGTTGGAATATTTGTTCGTGCAATATTCTTGTATTAATACTTCTAAAGTATTTTATATATAAGTGTTCCCTTCCCAAAGATGGGACATTTTACACACGTATGTTCGTATCGGAAATATATTTTTAAGTCCTTTTTGAGAATATATACTTAACCATTTTTATGTATAAAACCATCCTCCGATACTTTGTACTTTGTTATAAAATTTATGGCGAGGTTTATCTTTGAAGACATAATCTAAAATATACTGGTAAACACTTGTCCAGAAAATATTTACTAAGTGTTAGGATTTTCGGAAAATTTTGCCATAGTCTCCTTTGTAAATGGAGGTGACCATGCTTAATAGCATATCATTTTCTTTTACATATATCCCGTAGATCGTTCTCACATAGCCAACCCGACAATTAGACATGCAATAAACTACTTATGTCATTTCAGCTTCATTAATCAAAACTGGACTGTTTTCGAGCATTTTAATAAAATAGTTAAACTTCTCCAAAAATTCCCAAATTTTTACAGAATGTCATATACGATCCAAATTTTATTGTGTAAAAATATCGGGGTTCGGTTCATTACCAATATTTTATAGAAATTCATTTACCGGACTGCAATCAGATTCGTCACTTTCTGACTGCAGTTCACGGAAAAATTCATTTAAAATTCATCGTAAGTCCGATTGATGAAATTCCAGTGGGAGAATTACAAATACATCAGTGATCATCTACAGTAGCAATTTCATGATCTGACTCTACACAGAATCCAAGTTATGACGGAAAACAGGACGCTTATTTTTAGCAGTAAAAATGCAGCTTGAGCTGCTGTTACAAAACGGGTCTTTAAAAATAGTAACCGAAGTCCAAAAATTATGATTCCAGTGCCATTAGAACCGTATTTCATAATAACATGTTATAGACTCAAGAAAATTAGTTTTTCATTAAGTTGTGATCTGGTTACAGCCAGTTAAAGTCGGCTGCAAGTGCAAATCAGCAAGCTTTTTATAGGTTAAATGTTACCAAAACGCATATATACGATCACCATACTAATTTCTTAACCATGGAACAAGATGAACAAGGGTGTACAAGTAACTTACTACTAGCACAAGGCTAGGGAAGTTTCAAAGCGTAGAAGTGGTGGATAAAAGAAAATGAGAGCGGTCCTTGAGCTTCCGAGTACACCAAGTTTACTTGTTCGGTCTCTAGCACCCTTGGATATGTATGGATTGTTTGAAAGGGACTTGAAGGTGGTGGTATGGTGGTGTGATGGTGGCTGCCGAAACAAAGGGGAGGAAGAGAGAAGTGTGGGTGTTTAGTGATGAGAATGAAATTGAATGAGGAACTAGTGGTTTATAATGGAATTTCCCAACATCCCATTTTTTAATCAATAATCAACATATACCTAACAAAATCTAGTTTTTAATTCAATGAAATCAAGAGTGGGGAGTCCCACTATTCCATAATCGGTTGTGGGGGGGGGGGGGATATGTTTGCAATATTTCAACTAAGTGGTAACCATAAGTTAGATTGTAAGTAATATGATGTTACTTGCTAATTATAAGGTTTTTAGTGGGTGTTATGGCAAACGGGTATCATGATTAGCCAAAAATAATAAAGCAATGTCATTGACAAAAATTTAGTGTCCCGGGTAATGTCCGGTTGTTCGGTCGGATACCGTTCCGTTAAAGTGTTTAATTATTCCGTAAAGTGTCTTTTATAATGCTTTTTGTGTCACAATTTATTCCCGGCAATTAGGAAAGTATACAGGACCATTCTGTCATGTTTTTGAACTTTACTAATAATTTAAAATGCTGAATTTTATAAAAGAATGCTGAATTCTGCATTTAAAGTATGTTTTAGGCACTTCCCGGCACTTTAACTATCACCTAGTGACGCAGTTTTATGGTCCTCACTCTCCTACACTCCATACCAGTGTAGTACCTTATCCCTGGCTCATACTGGCCATAATAACACTGTCTGTCTAAGTGCTGGCATTGTCAGCATGTTTCTGAATTATCCGTTCAGTGTGCTAACTGTGCTGTGTGCATCAAGTATGTCACTAAAATGTGTATAATGAATGGAGTGACTGTATAAAATATGATGCATGTGTATGTATGATATAAGAATCATAGAGCAGTTTAAATTGTCAGTTGTAATCAAGCACAGTCATTAAGCACATAATTAAAATTAATTAATTGTACAGTACCTGTAATTTTGAGGGTTGTCACATTCTCCCCCCGTTAAGAAAATTTCATCCCGAAATTTTAGGATCTGCGTCTAGTTGCAGGGGTCTTGGGGAATAAATGTGGGTACTTAGCCTTCATACGATGCTCACGTTCCCACGTGAATTCTGGTCCATGTCGTGCATTCCATTGAACTTTGACGAGCTTGACACTACTCCTGCGTGTTTTGTTAACTTTCCAATCCGTAACCTCAACGGGTTCTTCGGTAAAGTGGAGTGTGTCGTCGATATGAACTTCGTCAGCAGGAATGACCACTGTCTCTTGAGTTGGACTCTTTTTCAAATTTGATACATGGATTGTGTCATGAACACCATTTAGTTCAGCAGGTAATTCCAACTTGTAAGCTACGAGACCAATCCTTTTTAGGATTCTAAACGGACAAATATATCTAAGGTTCAGCTTCCCACGCTTCCCAAAGCGTGCCACCCCTTTCCAGGGTGAAACCTTTAACAAAACCATATCCCCAACTTGAAACTCCAAAGGCTTCCTCTTTGGATCTGCATAGGCTTTCTGTCGGTCGCGAGCCGCCTTGATACGCTCTCGGATCTGTGAAATTTTGTCTGTCGTTTCTTGCACTATTTCGGGGCCAACAAGCTGTCTATCACCCGCATCAGCCCAGCATAAGGGTGATCGACATTTGCGTCCATAGAGAGCTTCGAATGGCGCGGCTCCAATGCTTGTGTGGTAGCTGTTGTTGTACGAAAATTCGACCAATGGCAAATGATTATCCCAGCTACCACCTAGATCCATTACACATGCTCTCAGCATATCTTCCAATGTCTGAATAGTTCTCTCACTTTGGCCATCAGTTTGTGGGTGAAACGCGGTACTCAGATTTAACTGCGAACCAAATGCTTCTTGGAAAGATTGCCAAATCCTTGACACGAATCTTCCATCTCTATCAGAGATGATTGAGAGAGGCACTCCATGTCGTGCAACAATCTCTCTCAGGTATATCTCAGCAAGTTTACTCGTGTTGTCTTTTTCCTTGATTTGCAGAAAGTGCGCAGACTTTGTTAGACGGTCTACTATTACCCAAATTGTATCATGGCCTCTGGGCGTCTTGGGCAATTTCGTTATGAAGTCCATAGAAATCTGTTCCCATTTCCATTGGGGTATTTCAGGTTGTTGCAAGAGACCTGAAGGCTTCTGGTATTCAACCTTTACCTTGGCGCAAGTTAAACACTTGCCAACGTATACCGCAACATCGCCTTTCATTCTTGGCCACCAATAAAAATCCTTAAGATCTTGGTACATTTTATCCGCTCCTGGATGGATCGAGTACCGTGACTTGTGAGCCTCGTTAAATATAACATTTCTCAAACCACCAAACAAGGGAACCCAAATTCGTTTCATGAAGCACAAAGTTCCTTCCCCGTTTGGTACTAACTGCTTCTCCATCCCACGAAGATACTCATTCTCAATATTCCTTTCCTTAAGAGCTTCTCTCTGCGCGGCATGAATGCGTAACGAGAGGTCCGTTTGAGCAATCATTTCCAAAGCCCTAACCCTTATGGGCTTAATCCTTTCCTTGCGACTCAAGGCATCGGCGACTACGTTCGCCTTCCCTGGATGATATTTGATTTCACAATCATAATCATTCAATAGTTCAACCCAGCGTCTTTGCCTCATGTTAAGCTCCTTTTGGTTAAATATGTGCTGTAAGCTCTTGTGATCAGTGAAGATTGTACATCGCGTGCCATACAAATAATGTCGACAGATTTTTAGTGCAAACACCACCGCGCCCAATTCCAAATCATGCGTGGTGTATTTTTTCTCGTGGATCTTCAACTGGCGTGACGCGTATGCTATAACTTTCTGTCGCTGCATCAACACGCAGCCTAAACCCTGACGCGAGGTGTCGCAATATACCACGAAGTCGTCCGTTCCTTCGGGTAGCGATAAGATCGGTGCATCACAAAGCTTGTTCTTCAACAACTGAAAGGCCTCTTCTTGCTTGTCTCCCCAATCAAACTTCTTATCTTTCTGAGTGAGAGAGGTCAAAGGTTGAGCGATTTTAGAGAAATCCTCAATGAACCTGCGATAATAACCAGCCAAACCTAGAAACTGTCGAATCTCGATTGGCGTCTTTGGAGTTTCCCAGTTCTTGATCGCCTCGATCTTTGTGGGATCCACATGAATTCCATTTCCATTAACCACATGACCAAGAAACTAAACTTCGCGTAACCAGAACTCGCACTTCGAGAACTTTGCGTACAACTTCTCCTTTTTAAGTAGCTCTAAAATGGCTCTTAAATGTTGCTCGTGTTCTTCTTTCGACTTTGAATAAATCAGAATGTCATCAATAAACAAAATCACGAACTTGTCGAGGTACGGCTTACAAACTCTGTTCATCAAATCCATGAAAACGGCTGGCGCGTTTGTCAACCCAAACGGCATCACCAGAAACTCGTAATGTCCATATCGAGTCCTGAAGGCTGTCTTTGGAATACTTTCCTCTTGAATTCTCAACTGATGGTATCCTGATCGCAAATCGATCTTTGAGTAGAAGCTTGAACCTTGCAACTGATCAAACAGATCATCAATTCTTGGCAAAGGATATCTATTCTTGATAGTCAACTTGTTCAGCTCCCGGTAGTCGATACACATGCGAAAACTACCATCCTTCTTCTTAACAAACAAGATTGGAGCTCCCCAAGGTGAGAAGCTTGGTCTGATGAATCCTTTGTCTAACAACTCCTGAAGTTGCGTTGACAACTCCTGCATTTCCGAAGGCGCAAGTCGATAGGGTGCCTTAGCTACAGGCGCGACGCCTGGAACTAAGTCAATGTGAAACTCGACTTGTCTTTGAGGCGGCAATCCTGGCAAGTCTTCTGGAAAGACTTCAGGATATTCCTTCACGACTGGAATGTCTTCTATCCTCGGCTCAGCTGCTTCTTTATCCACGATGTGTGCCAAGAAGGCAACACATCCCTTCTTCAAACACTTTCTAGCCTTCAAGCAACTAATGATCCTCAGAGGCGTATCGCGCTTCTCTCCGTGTACTATGATCGTTTCTCCATCCGCCATTGGGATGCGAATGGTCTTCTCGTGACAAACAATCTCAGCTCTGTTGCTTGACAACCAATCCATCCCTACTACCACGTCGAAGCTCCCCAACTCGACTGGCAGTAGATCTAGCGTAAATTCGTGTCCTCCCAGTTCTATCACGCATCCTCTGATGACTTCATTTGTTTCAACTAGTTTCCCATTAGCCAGCTCAATTGAGTACGGAATGTCTAACTTACTAGTAGTTAACCCAAGCATATTCTTAAATTCTAATGATACAAAGCTATAGTCGGCACCAGTATCAAATAGCACAGATGCAAAGCGTTGATTTATAGGAAAAGTACCAGTGACAACGTTTGGATCCTGGCGCGCTTCCCTTGCACCAATGTTGAAGACTCTTCCTTATGCTTGGTTCAGTTTTGGGCATTCCCTCTTAAAGTGCCCGATGTCTCCACAATTAAAACACCCCGGTCCTCGACCATTCCCATTTCCATTTCCACCTTGAGCATTGTTTTGGTTGCGATTTCCACTCCCAGCTTGGTTTGCAAGGTTCCCACGGTTTCCATGTCCGCCATTTCCTCCTTGTTGGCGGTTTCCATTACCATTCCCATTGCCTCGATTACCACCACGCCCAACACCAGTTCCGGCCCAACATGTATCCTTCGAGTGGCCGTTCTTCCCACATGACTCACATTTCCTTAATCTGCACTGGCCGGAATGATGGCGCTTGCATACCGCACACTTGGGCAAAGTGCCCATGTACCCCTTTCCTTTGCTCTCAGTACCGGTTTTAGCCCTGGCCGGTGCGCTTGTCTCACCCTTTTTGTCTGAACTGCTGGTGCCTTGTTTGAAGTTGGAGAATTTCCGTTTGTTTTCACCAGACGACTCCACATGAGTCTCCTTCGTCATCGGTTCAGAATCTGAAAACTTGTTCAATCTAATGGCTTCCTCAGTAAGTGCCACACTGAGATCGATGGCTTCAGTAATCATTGCAGGCTTGGACACGGTTACCATGCTCATGATCTGGGGTGCCAATCCCCAGATGAAGCGCTCAACGCGTTTAAATTCGGGCGTGACCATGTATGGCACTACATGGGACAAATCATGAAACCTTTGAACATATTCTGCAATCTTAGGACCCTCCATTTTTAGGTGCCAGAACTCAGTTTCTAGCTTCTGTATTTCAGCACGCGAACAATACTTCTTCCTCATGAGCTCTTTTAGCTCAGCCCATGTTAGTGCGTATGCTGCCGCTTCTCCCAATGTTTGCACTTGCAGATTCCACCACGATAGGGCACCGTCAAGGAACAGCCCTGAGATGTAGGTAACTTGTTGATCGGGAGCGCATTTGCTCATTCTCCGAACCAAATCTATCTTTTCAGCCCACCTGACAAACGCAGCAGCACCCCCAGTGCCGTTGAAATTTACTGGCTTGCAGTCAAGGAATTGTTTATAGGTGCACCCATGGGGTGGATTGTTGTTGCCGTTGTTGTTCGAATTGTTCCCGCTAGTTCCTCCTTGGGAGGCCGCATATTGTGCTATGGCCGCGGCAATTATCCCTTGGAGTTCTGCCTGGGTCGCGTCGCGGAGGCATCTTCTAAAAGATGATCATATTGGTCAGGTCATAGTAAATATAATATACATGCATATATAGTAGCATTCATCAACCACATAACATCTCATGTTATAATCATAAAACAAATAATTTTAACAAAGCATGTAACGAGAATACTGCGATTGAGCTTTCATATAATCAAGACCACAATACAATGTTTACAAGTTTTTCCAAATGTATCATACAACCCAAAAGAGACTAAGGGTCACACTGCCGTTGTCTGAACTGTCTAGACAAATACAACAAGCCAAGAATCAAATATCCAGAGCCATGATGTTAAAATGCGGTCTTCAAAATGCTGTAGCCTGGCTCAATCGCTGTCTTCTTACCAAAAGTAATCATTACTTGCAATAGACCAAAAGTAGCTATGCTGATGGCGGCGGAGGAGGAAAATGAGAGTAAAACAAGCGACGCATATGTAACCAGTCCTCCTCCATGGCACGATGGGCGCACAACAAATATGTTATCTGCTGCTCATAAATCCATAAACGAGCGTCTGAATCGGGGGAAAGTGGACGTGGAGTATGTGGAGTTGAGAAGGGGGTCTGACCATGACAAGACAAACGTATAGCTCTCTCGAGCTCCTGGATATGGCGGCTCTGGGCGTCCTGCTGTATCATCAAAGAAGTGAGGGTGTCCTCAGTAGTGCACCCAACATGATACGGGTGATATGGGTCAGACAGTGGCATGATAGGGGGCGTAGTCCACAAAAATGGCTCGCTCGATGGTATGATAGATGGTGCAGTAGGTGGTGTAACAGAAGGAAAATGAGACATGCCCGGATCAGGCGTCGATATGTGTGGAACAAAAGTAGAAGGAGGTATCTGTGGTATATACTGGCTGCCTCCTGGCAGGAAAGGTATGTGACCAAACGGATGACGTGATTAACCCTCCCCAGGACGTGGCGGGGGAATGTCCTGAAGGAAAGTAATCGGAAGATTGGTTCGCTGGACATCGGTCGTGTGTGGGTGGGGTAGTGAAATATCAGTGGGTGCGGTGACAGGTACTGCGGGAGGTGTGACTGATCGCATATATGGCGGGTAATCATCATCATCCTCGATCCACCCATTACGGGTGTCAGCATAACGAGGATAGATGTGAGTGGCAAAAGGTGCATGATCAGCATGCACAGGGGCTGAGACAGGTAATACTGGTGCGATGATGGGTGCCACAGACATCGCCATGTCTGAGTCGGAATCAGAGGAATAGAGCGGTACGCCCTGGGCGTGCGGTAAAGCGGACGCTACAGACTCGAATGAGTGGGCACCAAACTGATCAAATGGAGCCTCCTCAATGGGAGCCTCAGCTGGAAGGGCAGGATCAGCAATGGGCACATCAGCAGGAATCTCAGCCAAGGGAACAACAGGGTCGTCAGCGAGAGGGACATCGGCATCCATGAGGGCCACACCATCTTGGTCACCCTCCGGGGGACCCTCTAGGAACAAATCGACGTCATCATCGGCGAGCTCATCGTGAGGCAGATCCTCGAGAGATAAATCCCCAGCAGGAATCACCGCAAGAGGTAAATCCCCAGCAGGAATACCATCAGCAGGCTGTTCATCGTCACTGAAATCCGGTAATGCGAAAGGCTGGAAATCATCATCGTCACTACTGTCTGTATCAGACGTGAAGACCTCCGAATCGGTGTGCATCGGTTCATCTGAGCCTAGTGCCACGGGGTCAGAAACTCCACTCGACGAAGACATAGTGTCTGTAATAACACAACCACAAAGTGTGCACATACATCAATAATGGTCAAGTAAGCATATAAGTCGCAATTAATATATGCAAGTAATCATCCTAATCTTCCCCAGACTATCCCTCCCAGTCTCTCAGACTGAACTCCCTAGCCTCTCAGACTAACTCCCTGGTCTCTAAGACCAAACCTCCCAGTCTCTAAGACTAAACATCCCAATCTCTAAGATTGAACCCCTCAGTCTCTAAGACTGAACCTCCCTCAGTCTCTAAGACTGAACCTTCCCAGCCTCTAAGGCTAAACTCCCTCAGTCTCTAAGACTGAAATATAATTTCTGAAAAGTGTATTTGTGTCTTTTTGTTTGTAAAAATGTTTGTGCCCTGGATCTGGACGTTTCGTGTATGCAATTGTAAAAATGTTTTCGTGAGAGCCCTAGTGATCATAGTCTAGACTCGAGAAAGAATCCTAGTTCGCTATGATCGAGGCTCTGATACCAAGCTGTCACACCCACGCTTCCGCAAAAGCCAGGGTGTGACAGATTCGATTAGCGTTAAGTAGCTTAGCGTTTAGTTAACTTTATTGCATTGTTACTTCCTATTGTTCACAGTTGTAAAGCGATTATTGGCGATAAACATACATTGATTACTGCGATTAACTGCGATTATTAACGTTTACTCCACATAATACAACTAAGTTAAACACATAAAAGAAGTTGATTACAAGTCAAGTCGCGCGGTCGGTCGTTGAGCAAGGAGTGGCAGATCGTAATTGCTATAGCAATCTTCTCTTCCTTTGACTTTGACCTTGACTTTGACTTTGACTTCCGGAACACGGGGTGTTACAGTATTACCCATTAGTTACACAAATAACCTAACTACTAAATACCCTAGATACAAATCTTGAATCTCGAGTTTGCGATGAGATTGCGTTGCGATAGAGTTGCGATTGCGTTTCGAATAATCACCACATAACATAAATAAACATGCACAAGTAACACATAAATATCACACACACGTAAAACAATATCCAGAACGCATAATTCGGGTTGCGATGCGATAGCGATGCGATTAACGATGAATTGATTAGCGATTAAACTGCGATTAAATAGCGATCTATTAACAAGTACTCCACATAATACAACTAAAGCGGTTAAAATAGATTATCAATTACAAGTCAAGAAGTACAATCGATAATCAAGCAAGGAGAGACATATCACAATTAGCAATCTTTTCTTCTTTTAACTTTGACTTGTATTTTGACTTTCGAAACACGGGGTGTTACACATGTTGGCAGTGGTCACCGATCGGTGCCGAAGGAGTTTGCCGACTCCACAACGTTCACCCTTAGGCATTAGCTTTTGCAGTGTTTTCAAGGAAATCTTTAGAAATGCTAATGCTTAAAAGCTAACGTTCTCCTTCAATTAATGATTTAAGAACCCATAGGTTTAATATAAATTTTTAATCTTGTTTAATTTACTTATCTGTATATATTAAATGAAATTGCTTGAAGAGATTAAAAAAATAAAAAATAAAAACATTTCAGTTTACCAACTTTAAAGCAATTATAATTAAAATAAAATATTCATTTATATAGTATATTCAACCAATAATTTGTATCAAAAGCAAAAATAAATATAATTTTTAATCACATAGAGTAAAATACTTATAAATTGTTTTAGTAGACTTGATATTTAAGCAAGTAAACAGTGTCAGAATATGATTTTATGATTTGAGAAAATCATGGATGTCTTTTAGAGTTGAACATAATCAAAACCCAAATCAAAGTTGGTTCAAAAATAAATAAACCAATAGCCAGAGACAATAAGATAATTATTAAATAATATGTAAGTTTAATATTGTACCTCAATGTGTATACGAAACATGAGGAAAATTGTTCGTAAATATGGTAGAGGGTGACAGAAAGAAAGGAAACGAATAAGGAATGGTTTGATTTTGGAAAGGCAACGCATGGTTTTATAAGGGGTTTTCTTGCTCTCTAAGTTTTGAGAAAAAATATCAAGAAGATAGGATGTGTTTCAAATGGTTACAAGTGTTATGTTACTAAAGAAAACGACCATATTAAGTAAATGATAAGGATGATTTCTATGCTTCTAAAAAGAGTTTATATACTTATTATTATATTTTTATCATGTACGTTTATCAATTTTTTATTATATATATATTTTTTTAAAATATATATTATACTATTTAGATATATTAAAGTGCAAAATGAAACTTAGTATTTAACTAATAACAAGTTTCTCATTTATATAATAATTAGTAATATTTTATTATTTAAAAATTCAAGTATTACATAGGCATGCAGTGGAATAACTAAACCATCCAATAGGTGATGTCACATTAGAACAATGATAAGTAGTGGGGCAATAACTAAACCATCAAATAACCAAGTAGTTGGACAAATCTATGTAATAACTAAAAAATAAATTAAAGAAAATAAAAAAGAAAATAATATGATTGATCTAAACTTAAAAAAGGGCTGACCCCACCCCCCAAGGGCTTAACACCCGTTATAAGAAGATGACATTAGCCACGCCCCTTATTAACAACGGGTAGCGGTGTTTGCTGCCCATGCCTGGTGAGGTGGCACGGGACACAACCCACTACCCAAAGCTTCATGAATGAGAAGTAAACTTATAAACGACGGTAAGGGAGGTTAATGATAACGGCGACGTTATTAGCGGTTGTAATCAGCAATGATGAGTGATGGCGTTGTTAGTGGTTATAAGCAGCGATGGTGATTGGTGGTGAAAGAAGTTTGTTGGGTATTAAAACAGGGGAGAGCATGGATGGGTTTTGGTGGTGTTAGATGATCCGCCATGCCAGAGTTTTTTACCAAACTAATCACAGAAACAGAGCAAAAGTCAAACTTGAAGAAAACCCAAATCATGAAATCAAAATTAGATAAAACCTTACCCAGATATTCATAAACACCCCTGAATTACACGATGATCCTCAATGGTGCTTTCCATGATATGTTTACACACAGCAGATTCGAAAAAAAATGTTGATGTGTAATGGAGATTCTATCAAGAATTTTGTATGTATATATAATACATAAACAACCCACTAATATTAAAAAGTTACATAATTGGTCATTCATATGTCAAATGACTGATATGCCCTTCAAATTAGCAGAAAATTTAACAAATTTAATGTTAATACCCGAAGGCGTTACAAAAACGAAACCACAGAACCTCAACATGTTAAAAAAAAGTTAGTACCCAAAGGCGAAACTTGCTATAAACCACAGGGTCCATCTGTGTAATTAACTCTTAAAATATAATTAATTGTGATTATTCATATTTAAGTGTTTCTTTATTACCCAATAAATAAATAAATAAAAGTTTAATCATTTTAATCATTAATTAATGTGACTCTCTCTCCTACTTCCTCTCTCTTCCCCGTTCGAATATTACTCTTCAATTCCTCATCTTCCCTCAATAAAACTGCAGCGAATACAATCAGGTGCAGCAGCAACGAAGGTTCTTCTATTCCTGCAAGCCTAAGTTCCTCTTCTTCCCCCAATAAAACTGCTCGGAGTATCAGTTTACAAGCCTAAATCCTACCAAGTTCTTGTTGCAGATGCCGCTAATTCTCTCGCCTCTGCTCTCCATGACGCCAAAACGCGCCTCGAAATTGATTTCCCGTAATTCTCTAATCTATTCAGTTTAAGTATTTTATTAGACACTCATGCCTCTGTTAATATTAATAATGTGGTGATTGTTCCTCATTGCATGATTGTTTGTTGAGTGTTTCCCCCAAAAGAACAATAGCCATCAGCATCTGACATGTGGTAATTCCGTGTATGTGACATCCGGCCCCTTGTACCAACCAATATTGTCCAATTTGTTCATTAGGGGACCCGGGGTGCTCAATCCCCTGCCTTCGGGTACCCCTACTCGCAGGCCGCACACCGCCACCGGTCCTGCGGGTAGTAGTACCTTGAGGGTAGGGTCTACATTATGCACTACCGGATGGTCTTAAGTGTGATAAGAGGAGAGAGATAGAGAGAGAGGGAGTGGGGTCAAATAGTGGGTCCATGTTTTATGATAGTGGTTTAGGCCGAGTGACGTGGCGCAAGGGGATTGATGTGACTTAAGGTATGCGGGTTGGGCACCCATTCCCCCCATAGACCGTGCGTACTCGTGAAGAAATGGGCGTTTTTAATGCCATCCACGCCCAAAGCACGTCCCATCTCGGCCCCCATGGGCGTTTTTTCGAAAAAAAATGTGAGGAGCGTGCAATATTCCACGCCCAGCCCCTTTTCTTGTGTCCAATCACCTTCATTTTCCTTTTTGTAAAACCAATCAGATTTTTTTGATGTTTTTTTTATTTAATTTTATTACAAACATAATGCCCCACAATGCCCACATCCCCACTACACCCATTTTAGAAAACGCACCATAATGCCCCATTGCTGACTGGGATGCCACATGGTGCAAAACGCCCAAGGGTGGGGTGTTAACCACTACACATGGTCTTAGGAGCTCATAGACATGCCGCCTATCCCTAGGTTACTCCCACTTAAGCACGCTTAACTGTGGAATTTTGCCTGGTATGCCTGCCTATTCATGAAGTTAAAAGAGAAATGGAAGTCAATAAACAACTATCAACATTTAGGATATATGGAGAGATGGGGTATAAATGGAACACCAGGCTAAGAAAACCAGCTCAATGGAGTTAGGATAAAACTCCAGCAAGTTCTTAGCATCAGAAACTCAGCTGCAAGTCCTGTTGCGCAATGAGGAGCCGGTATAATTTGCTCAATTATTCATCTGCAAGAAGGCCCAGTGCCCTAAAAATTTAATGTTTTGGTATTGGACACTTAGTTTAAAAAGCGTGCTTGAGGTGCGGGGCTATCGGAAAAACGCCTCAGGGTCTAAAGGCAGCGCATGTGTGTCAAAATTAGGGTCTGGAGGAGGCTAAATTTCAAAAACGTCCAAAAGGGTGAAGAGATTGTGAATGGGTTTGATGAAGGATGTAAAAGAGGTGAGAGAGATGCAGCTTTCAGTTGTACATAAAGCTTATTTGGTTGTACATATAGCAACGTCTCGCGTACGGGAGGATCTCGCTTCGCACCTTGGCTTTCGGGTCATAAACACCTTGGAGGGCCTCACGCTTTTAAAAAACAAGCTTGGACCCACAGTTCATGAACAGCTGCACTGGCTTCATATCCGCTATCAATACTAGTGGCTCTAGACGAGTCTAAGTCACTTTTCTCACTAAGTAATAAGAATGATCGTTAGTTTGTAACAGGAAATCAAGAAGCTAATCAGTCTTTATTTATTTACTGGAGTATATACATTGTCTGATTGACACCTATTCAATTGTCATAACTCATAACTTTGATAAAACTTCTGCTTACATTTGTTATTTTCGGTTTGCTTACATTTTTTATTTTTAGTTTGCTTACATTTTAAATTGTTGACGTCAACAGGCCATTACCTACCAGCATTTCTTCATATAAGGTATCTTCATAGACTTCATGCTTATTTGCTGGTTTCGTAAAATTAAGCTTCTCGAAGCTTTTTTCTAAGTATAAAGCTTCCCCTATATGACATTGTGAAGGGGTCTTCAGATGAGTTTATCGATGCCAATGTGCAACTTGCATTGGCTGTTGTAAGGAAGCTACAAGAAATTCGGGAAACACGAGCTCGCATTGTAAGTCATTTTTATTTTCATTTTCATTTCATTTTCTTCATTTGAAGTATCTACAGTTTTTGTCCCAAATTTGAGATAAGACATGACCCAAATCAATCCATTTACAAGTAAACGGGTCAAAATTGCCACCTCATCGTCAACCGTTGATGGTATACGGGTTTCGAACTTATTGTTTGATGTAGGTGTTTCCCTGACAAGCCAGAAAGACGTAGAGCCTCAGAGCTATTCAAATCACCTATTGATTTGGTAAGTGAAATCATCATTTTAGAACTAATTTCTTTAACGATTTATTTAACATTTCAAAGTATGTAAATTGATGATCAACTTAAAGCAGTATGATGATCATGGATTACAATCCCTAATTTTTAAATGTTAATGTCATTATAAACCCTAATCTGAGATTCATAAATCCCTATATGTCCTTAATTTAGGTTGACGGAATCACTATCGGTTCTTTGGATGATATTCCAGCTAGCCCTGTTTCTTCCTTCTTCAAATCTATAAGGAACACACTCGATTTTGATTTTGACGATGAAAATGAAGGTTAGTTTTATAGAAAAACAAATTTCTCTAAACTTCCATACTGCAGCGTTTATTTTAATGTGAAAGAGGAATATATACTTGTGATCATATCGGTGAATATATAATATAATAATTAGAATGTAATCTAGACTTAGATTATTTGATCATGTATTTGGATTAGATATTGGTCATAAGGCAGGAAACGAAAGTCAAAGGCCGTTAATTGGCGGTTAATGACAGTTTTCTGGTACCCCAAACGAATGGGTATAACTACCTTGTTCGTACCGTTTCATAGACTATAAATGGGCGCAAAATTGTATGGATACGTAGATCAATTTCATACTCAAAACAGTCTGCGTTGACTTTCGTTGACAGACGAAATTTATCCAAATTGACCCCATGTTATTGTTCTTGATGCATTATTAATTCGCAATTAAGTGTTCTTGATTACGCCCCGCTTGCGGCATGCTCATATAATGTGGTGGGCGCTCGGGGGGCAAAAGTGAAAGTGCACTAATTTTAACGTTATTTTACTAATTTCGTGAAAATAACGTTAAAAGAGGGGGATGGTTAATCATGCATCATGTGGTGGCGTTGATAGCCCAAAGATAAGGAGGTACATGTACTAATCGGCGTTTGTCTCAATTGCTGAGTGTTATGTGCCTTATGTTCAAGGCTTGATGCAAAACTACAATCGAGCCGGGAGTCTCATTGGAAGCAGCCTCTCTATTCCTACAGGGTAGAGGTAAGGCTGTCTACATCTCACCCTCCTCAGACCCTACCTTAGCTTTGCTATTGGTGGGATATATTGAGTATGATGATGATGAATTAAGTGTTCTTGATATCCAACAATAATTACAATTTTTGTTGCATAAGTGACCCGTTTATGACATATTTTTTGTAACTGACTCGTTTATAACATTGTTTATAACTGACCAGTTTATGACATTTTTTTGTAACTGACTTGTTTATAACATTTTTTTTGTAACTGACCCGCTTATGACACAGATAGGTGGCAGTCTGACAGACCGCCAACGCTTTATGTATTCATTTGTTGCAGCACCCGTGAACTTGCTACCATCGAGACATATCTGGTACGGGGGTATTTTCTCTTATATGGATTGGTTGAGTAACGGGTCAAAAAGGTGGTTTTGCTACATGCAAAAAAGAACAAAATCGGTTTGGTTGACCAACAAACACTTCTTGTCCACTATAAAAAAATTCTGAACACTTAATGTTCGAATTATGGTTTAGAAACAATATTGTTAGTACATTAATTCAAGGTTTAAAAGGGCTAAAACGGGTATCGAGGCGTTTTCCCTTAGCCTCACGAGGCGTAAGCCTCGAGGCAGGTCGAGGCGTAAGCCTCAAACATTATTAAAAAAAATTAAATATATATATATATCTCTCACAAAAATCACAAATTAACATAAAACAAACATCTTAAATAGAAAATATTTCAACAAATAACATTAAACAAACATCATAAATAAAAAAAAAAATAGCCTCAGGCTTCAGCAAGAAAATTCAGCAACAAAACATAACAAAAAAATCTAAGAAAAACCTAATTAAAACAAAAAAAAAATGGCCTCAGGCTTCAGCAACAAAATTCAGCAACAAAACTGTTAAAAAATATAATCCTATATTTTTCTTTTCAATTCAATATCTAATATATATCCTTTTCTTTTTTCTATGTCCCGAGGTCCTTTATTTGTAATATTATAAAGAAGGCATGCCCCTTGAGTTCCTTGCTTCAAGGTTTTTGTTCCAGTTTCTTCCTTCAAGACAAGCATGCCCTGAGTTCCCCTTTTCTCAAGAAGTTCCCGTTTCCTTTCAAGAGGCTTTGGTTCTATAAAAGAGTGGGGTTTCTCATGGTTCAGTCAACCGAAAATATACACACACATACACTCTCTGTCTTGCTTCTGCTGTTGCCTTCTTCAGAGTCCTCTGTTCCTGTGTTCGAAGATCTCTGTGGCTGTGCTTGATCATCATCAGAAGCAGATCATCTAGTTGATGATCTGCTGGTTCTGATCGTTGTTGTTTGCAGCAAAAAAAATCTAAGAAAAACCTAATTAATTGAGATGCTTGGAGAAGAAAGTATATTTTGCGTGTGCGTACTGGAGAAGATGGTTGACTGCGTACGTGATTCTGTGTATTCTATTAGGGTTTTTTTTAACCTACAGATGTTTTTAAGTGAAGTATTGGGCTGGACCACAAATTAAGCCCAATAAACACTAAATGGGTCCAAAAACAAAGTCCACAAAACTAAAAAATGTTCAATTTTCACAAGTCTGTGAGGCTTAAGCCTCACCGCCTCGCCTCGCCTCACCGCCTCACTGCCTCGGACCGCCTCAGATGACTGAGGCCTAGGTTTCAGTTTACCCTTATGAGGCTAAGCCTTTATTGCGTTTTTCCACTGCCTCAGCTGAGGCGTACGCCTCAAGGCGCGCCTCAGACCGCCTTTTTAAACAATGCATTAATTAAAATATCTGAATAAAACAATATTGGTCCATGCTGACGTGCAGGAAAAATTTGGGGCATCAACACCCGCGCTCCTATTTAATCTGGAACTCGAGACATTGCGGTAATATTTATGTGGATTTAATTCAGATAAAATTCATATATGATGTCATTAATTTTAGTGTTTTTTTCTCTGTGACAAATGGAATGGTTGGATTTGGCAGAGCTGACCTTGGTCTTCTTGGTTTTCCACCGAAAGATTTACACTACCGATTTCTTTCTCAATTTACTCCGGTTTTTTATATTCGGATAAGAGAGTATTCCAAGGTAGTTCTTATGATCTTATGATCTTATGATTTTATTTATTTTAATTATTTTTTATTGTAAGGTTTGACATTACTTTGATAGATGTTTTTACTTTAAAATGAAAAGGCAGTGGCAGTAGCACCATATATTGTGAATTACACTGGGCCCTCTTCCGCCAATACCCTGGTAAGAATATTAAATTTTGGCATTACTTTGATGACATGTCAGCAGCCCCATTTGATGCCATATATGCATGTGAAACAAATATATTTACAAGTTTCACTAAAGTTATCTTTTTCAGAACAATTAGCTTAAAAAATTACAAAATGTCTTCCCATGCCACATCATAATTTATTAGATATATACTTCTAAAAACAATTACAATATAATGACAAATAAGATGCTACATCATTAAATTATTAATAATCAGAAAAAAAGACCTGCCAATTGGTTTGTATGATTAGCTTGTTGGAATGACATATTTTCTTTCTTGTCTTGTATCATGATGTATAAACCGTAATACTAGCATGTTTCAGTTTATAGAATTATTGTTGCAGGACCCTGGCAGGTGATGCTTAAGCAAACGGATAATTCGTATGCTTGTGTTGCTGAAAGTGAAACCCGCTTCACCCTTAATGAAGTTAGTATGAATTGCTACTCGTTTCCTTAGTGGTGGCAAACCGGTTGGGTTGGAAAACTAGCCAAAACATGGTTGAGTCAAACAGGTACATTTTGTATGAGTTGGGTTGACCCAATACACCCTTTTTCCAATTGTTTATAATCAATTGAGGGGTGTTTGACGTTGCTTATTTATGCTTATTAGCACAAGCAGGTACTAAGTTTATGAAAACATTTTTTTTTTCATCCTAAGGGTAAACTTGTAATTGAGTTCATCAATAAGCGTTCCCAAACACCCCAACCCCATTGGCCATTATGGTGATATATTTAATTACAAAAATTATCTTATTTTAGTACTGTTTTATATAAATAATTTAGGAAATTTTATAGAATGTTTGACTCGTTTCTTTTTAAGCTGATCTTTCTTTTATATTACTCGTTCGACCCGTTAGGGATAAAAGGTAACCCGAATCAAAACATTCATAGACATTTGTTTGATATGGGCAGACGAAAGAAGAACTGCTAAGGGTTCTTGGACTGAAGGAGGAACAAGGAAGCCAACTTGAGTTCCTTCGCAGGGGCTATAAGGTAAATTTCTCATTTCTGGTATGTATATTTCTAGAAAGCTCCAGGGTAAATTACTCATCTGCCCATCATCATTATTATCGTTATCATTATTATAAATACATTGATGGTAATTCACAAGATGTTTCTTGGCTAAATTACTCATTTGCCCATTATCATAATTACAAAATTCCAATAAACTGATGGTAACCACATGATGTTCTCTTTGTTATGTTCAAGGGTAACTAGTTTAATACCCGTCGGTTGGACGGGTTACGCTAAGGTACCAAACAAAGACAATGTATATTTATAGTGTTTCGGTTTGCTTCTCCTTTTTCTCTTTTCCATCTCCTATTTGAAAATACTACAACCATCGAACTTTTCTTTTTCTTCTTTTCAAACCAGTGAAACGCATTCTCAAAACACATTATCAAAACACTATAAAAATGACATATTAACTTTTAAGAAGTCAAAAACTTAAAACTGCATCAAAATAATCGATGCACCGATCTTTAACTGTAACCTATGGTTTGAAATCCCAGAAAAATTCAAGGTGTTAAGAAACTCGGGCGGATACAAAGCACACATCTTGTCATAGTTGTTTGTGCTTTGACATATTTCATCAGCACTTAACAATTCTTGAAGTTCACCTGGCATTTTTTCAAGGATGTGAAGGTTGATCTTATCGACCTCATCATTCGTTGGGCACAAAATGCAGCGTTCTTTTAAATAGTGAATGTCATTGACTCTGACTATAATATCAGGAAAGGTATTGGAAACCACTGCCCCAATCGGATTTTCAGAAACCGGGATTAAAGATCGTTAGGCATTTTGATCCACGTGGGTTCATCTTCCCCCACCAATGAAATTGTAGGCAGGCGACCGGCCCCCATGGCCAATATCCAATTGCTGAACGTTTTCATTTTTTCAAGCGAATCTCCGCTGATATCTGGATTGTGTAAGCGCATATTAGTCGTCAAATGAAATACCTTACATGCATTCCATATTGTGTCTGACTTGTTAACAACAGACGCGACAATCTGACTACGTGGTGCATGCGGAACAAATAACCAAGCATTAAAATGAACATTACAAAAGAGTACAATTAATTGAACTAAATATTTAGTGAAGAAAGAGTCTCGGTGTTACCACTCCTTGTAACTCATATTACCCAAACAAAATATAATTAACAACCCATCAAAACTTGTTAGAGTCTTTACTTCACACCAAGCTGTTTCGAATGGAAGTGAGAGTATGGCGCTTGATAGATGATCTGATTGTTCACATGAAGGGGTAAATACTGAATATAGAGGTGAACCAATCGCTATAAATTTCTGATTATTGGATGTAGATGTGTGCCGAAAATGCGTTATAGCAAAATGACGCATCGATAGTAGAGATAGCCATTGCTTACATACACTCTTAGACCAGCCCACATACTTTGTGGAAGCCTGATTAATATATCAAGAAATGCAACAACATTTTAGACTTTAGGTATACCAACAATATGTTAGTGACACCCCTGTAATGCTTAAGAATATTAAAGGAATGCGCACACGGATATAATAGAAAACCTTTTGAATTCTCACAAATAAACAGAGTAAATTTTGTGTCTTCGTTTATAACTATATTCATGTCACCATAAATTAATACGTAGCTTTAGGTGGTGTTTGTTTTTTCCAAGAAGAGCTTCCTGGCCTCTTCTGTCTGCACCGTGCAGACGCGGGAAGAGGTTTAGCCTCAGAAGAGTGTTTGGTGGTGTTTTTTGAGAAGTGCTTTTTACCTCTCCCCAGCCTCTTCCTGAGGAAGATATAAAACAAAGCTTCTAACCTCTTCTTGGCACCACCTCCACCCCTGCACCGACACCACCTCCACCTCTGCTTCGCCACCACCACCTGCACCGACACCACCTCCACCTCCGCCCCTGCTCCGCCACCACCACCTCCACCTGCACCGACACCACTGCTCCGCCACCACCACCTCCACCTGCACCGACACCACCTCCACCACCACCCCTGCTCCGCCACCACCACCTCCACCTCCACCCCACCTCCGCCAACACCCATCGACCTCCACCTCCGAAACCCTAAAATCGATGGCAAACAAAACACCCCAAATCGATCTGTTACATCATCATCATCATCGATCTGTTAGAGAGAGAGTAGAGAGAGAGTAGAGAGAGATCAGTGTGTGGCGGTGATGATGATGGCGGTGGTGATGATGATGGCGGTGGTAATGATGGCGGTGGTGAAGTGGTGGTGATGATGGCGGTGGTGATGATGACGGTGGTGAAGTGGTGGCGGTGGTGAAGTGGTGGCGGTGATGATGATGGCGGTGGTGCAGATCTGTTAGAGAGAGAGTAGAGAGAGAGTAGAGAGAGATCAGCTTTGTTGTGTGTGTGTGTTATGGTGAAGAGGTTTTATATAAAAAAAACAAACCCTCTTCTCCTTGCAGCCTGCAGACATTTGGTCCACCTCTTCTCCTGCAGATGTCTGCAGATGTGGCCTGCAGCAGAAGAGGTTTTCCTGCAGAAAAAACAAACACCACCTTAGTATGTTGGGTACTCATGATACATGAAACTCTCATTTTGAAAATGAGTAGCTAAAAAAATACGACCATGAGTTCCATGCCATCAAATAAGTGAACCAAATTGGTTGGGACAACTGCTACAACTCTTTTTTGCTATAATACAAACTATGTTACTTACATTCAATCCATATAAACTTATAAAACCAAAACAATACAAATATATGAGCTTACATTTTTATCAAGTGAAATAAGTAGTAATATGTTTCGCTGACATCAAACCAAGTAAATTTGACATGCACAAAGATAAGATTATATCATGCTCCATGATGTGTTAGTGAAGAAAAACCAGCTACATTGTAGTGTTCATCCATTTTTTTATTGAAAAATATTTTTTTTAATAATATGTCTAATAATAATTTTAAAAATACAAAGTAAAACAATAAAAAAGTATTATCATCAATAATAAAAATTAGGAACAAACTAATGTGCGTATTATTTGAAAGGGTTTTTCTATGTGGGCCAGGTTAGGTTATTGGGCCATGGGATCAAACATAAAATGAAATGGGAGATGGACCGGGTGTGAGCTACAAATATGGATATTGAGTGGGTATGGATCTTCCGAAATAAAACATGGATACTATTTAAAAGTAGTGATCACATAACCTTAGCTTATTTTCAACTTTTGCAAAAGGACTTTTGCCCAAAATAAGTCAGGAAATCCTGACTTTTAGCAAATCTAAAGGACTTTTGCCCTTCAAAAGGAAAGCCAAGCACTTTTCAAAAGTTCTTTTGCCCTTCAAAAGTCCTTTTACCCTCAAAATAAGGAACCCCAAACACCCTCTTATTCTTTTGCAAATCGTTTCTTTCTGAATATGGTTTTCGTCATCGTTATCAGTTTTGATGACGATTCACCATTGTTATGGCTGTATACACTATGTACATTGTCGTCATATGTACCGTCACTTCAATCGTTTTCGTAATTTAGGGTTTTCATTTCTGAAACCCTAGGGTCTTACACATGATATTATTTTGTTCGATTTGGGTGCTTGATGTTTGATTAACAATTTATTTGTTGATCGATTGTGAAAGATAACGACCGAAGCTTTTCGGATTTTAGGGTTTTAGTCAACTGAAACCCTAGGTTCTGATACACTGTGAATATTTGATCGACTGGGGTGATTCATGTTCGTTTAACAATGTGCGCATCTGTAATTAGGCATATGAAGGGGTAATGCTATTTTGTTTGTTCGTTTAACATTTATGTAATTTTTATTAGGTTTATAACTGCAATATTGTATACTTTTCTAAGGTACTAATCTGTTTGAATGTGCTAATAGGAACCTTGATATGATGTACAGAAGTTAGGGCTTATCCTTGAGTGTTTGAAACAACTCACGAAACTATTATGCATCTTCTAACCCATGTTCTTAATCATATCATATGTCACAGTAAGTATTTCTTACCAATCTGTCATACTATTTGCTCTACCTATGTGTCTGGTTTAACAGAAACCTATTTGAATTGAATGGTATAAAATGCATAATGTTTTTTTTTTTTGACATCTGTTATATTATGTGTTATACATGTAAGGCTTATTGTGATTATAATGTTGTGAGTTCTAAGTTTGTTTTGAGATGAGTCACTTAGATTATACACATTTGAAGAAAATTCAGTATACATACCTTAGCAAACCTATTACACGCCTAAATGGTTTTGTTTGCATATAAGTCTTTAAAATTTAAAAGTGTATAAACATACCAAAGTATATGTAATAAAAGCTAAAGTAAAGCTATTATCATAACATACGATGGTTTTACGAAGCGACACAATATGATGATAGCATCTTAAAATCCTATATTACTACATTATATATAGCTATTTACTCAAGGCCGTTAAGGTTTTTGTCTGAAAATTATGGGTGGTTAATTAATCATGGGATAGTGTGAAAGTGGCCTACTTGGTCATTAATTATTATAACTGAACAATCTATAACTTTTAAAAGTCAACATGTGTTTGTGTGTAAATTTTATAACCGTATCATATGTTTCTTCAAAAAAAAAATTAAAAACCTTGTACATTTTATCAAATATTATACATCATCAACATCATTTTGGGGATATTGCTAATCCACACGTATTTACAATAGTATTTTTTTATCGCAGTTTGAAGAGGTAGGGGGCTAGCTTCAGGATGTTGAAGAAGGGAATGAGCAAATTAGGTCAGTTTTGTTAATAACTAATCTACCTGGTTTTAGTTAACAATAAGTGTTCATTTGTTGTTTTCCTTTGTATTTTTTGTTTAAAAAAGGCGGTTAACATATGAGGGATTTTTGTAAATATTTTAATAAGAGAATTCAAAATGGCTATGATGGTCTACTAATCTGTAATGAAGGTTTAACACATGAGAGGTTTTTGTAAGAGAATTAAAAAATGACTATGAAGGTCACTAACCTGTAATGAAGGTGTTAACACATGGGAGGTTTTTGTAAGATAATTTAAAATGGCTATGAAGGTGTTTACAAATGAGAGGCTTTTGTAAGAAAAATCAAAATTGCTTCAACTTGAGGTTGTACTTTCTGTGTGGTACCTTCAGGACACTACTATATTTTTTATTATTTTTTCAAGTCTTTCATGTGTTATCCCATTTCATTTACACCACTTGAAAAGAGAATTTACAACATTAAGAACATGAAAATAATCAAAATACTTACTTTTTTTTAATAACTGAAACAACTTATTTACAGAGCACAAATTATGAGTTAAGTAAAAAATATTGGACTCACTAATTTAAGGAATCAAAAAATAGGAAGTAAAACTTGTGTAAAATGTATAAAAGACAAACTATCTTTTATGAAAAACCATTTATAAAAACACATTGCCCCTTTTAAAAAAAAATATGAAACTTGTGTAAAATGTACAGAAAGCATTATATGTTTTGAAAACCACTAAAAAAACCAATTAACATTTTTAAAACAAAACAATATGTAAACTTGTGTAAACATTTAAAAAGCGAAATTAGCATATTTAAAGAAACCTTATCCAAATCTTTTTCTAAGTTTTTTAAGGTTAACAAATTACAAATACACCATTTGCCATTCGATCTGATCCGATACTGTTTAAATAAAAAACAGAAAATATGAATATTTAATTACATGTTTAAAGATCAAATGGTAAACTGAAAAAAAGAAAGTACACGAACTTGAGTTCGCCTTCGATTTATCATGTTCGGCCTCATCTTCTAAACCTGTTTAAATTAAGAACATAAAATTTGAACTTTTAGTTACAACTTTAAAGATGAGATTGTAAATTTAAATAAAAAAAACGTGACTTGAGCCCGCCTTCAGTTTATCATGCTTCGACATCATCTTATAATCCTGTTTACATAAAAGCAGAAATTTGAACTTTTTAAATACATATTTAAAGATGAGATTGTAAACTAAGTACTTGTACAATGAATGAAAGAAAGTACATGAATACAAGTTCACCTTCTATTCACCATGCTTCACCATCATCTTCGTGTCCTTTTTATGTTAAGAGTTTCAAAGCTGAAAGTGTAATATGATGGAAAGAGTACCTTGGCCAACTGATTTGTGTTTTTTTATGATTATCTTCCATTTAGACAGCAGAGGTAGTGTTTTTTAACCCCAATATCTTCCTGTATGTTCCAAAAAGAAAAAAATATACATGAGAACAAATCAAACTCATTACTAACATTTTTAAATATAATTAATCTACACTTTCAGGTCACAGTGTAAGTCAGATGTCAACGGACTGGTAAACGGGTTGCAGGTCTCAGCGCTCTCATCAATTGCAAGGCCTTTTTTGGCTCAACCTGGTATGAAATGAAACTCTCAAATTAGTAGGTGAAAGTATTAAAACAATTTATCAAGTTAAATATCCTGGAAACTCTTAAATTAGTAGGTAAAAGTATCAAAACAATTTATCAAGTAAAATACCCTGGAATTTAGATCTGTTGCTTTCATCTTTATATGCTCCATTGCTTTCATCTTTATCTGCTCCATTGGAATGTTTAAACTTTGGTAGCATATATAATAAAAAAAATAAATGGAAGATTATGCTACCTCAATCCGTATTATATAGCCAGCAAACTATTCAGTTAAGTGTCCACTACCCCACTAAGTTCCTGAAAATAAGGAACACCCTTTTAACTGTCAATTGATAACTTGCACTTTTCTAGGACCCATGTTCTAATAATGCATTCTGATTGGTGCATCTTGATAAACTGCAGGAAACTGCAAGATCGTGGGTGAGAGAGTGCTGAACTGCCGTGAACTGCTTCTTCTAGAAGGAATTTAGAGACTTTAAACGGCTGAGATTAAAAGTTGATGACTTTCTACGGCTGTAATTAGCCCAAATAGCAGTTACAAACAACCGGAACAATATAAACATGATAAATTATAACAATAAAATCAATTTCCTGTTAGTTACACAATAATATACGAGAACATGATAAATTATAACAATAAAATCAATTTCCTGTTTTTTACACAATAATATACGAGAACATGATAAATTATAACAATAAAATCATAGTAGGTATAAAAAAGCTATTAAATTGATTATAAAGCTCCAACTTACCTTATCCGATTCATATGAAGGTTTACACACGATTGGGCAAAGAAAGGAATTGTCCATTGATGCAATCTGCAAGAAAAAAAAAAGGTGGAGTTTACAACCAGCCGCAATAAACAGGTATGTATGAAGCTTACTTTAACATTTTTATCCGTTTTTGCATCTTCAAACTGCTGCTCCATTGTTGCAACTTCAATCTGCTGCTCCATGTTCAGCGACATAATCTCCTCACTTATATCTAATCAAAATGATACTTGACAGAAGGTAAAGAAATAAAGCAGGATGTACTATTTTACGGTCAGGTTTTAGTATTTATAAACTCAGGTATAACTGCAAATGAACTAAAATATAGGAAGGTGGAGAACATGGCCTTTTTTTTAGGAAAAATAAAAACTGAATAAAAACCATTTATAAGAGAGATTCGGAGGTAACTTCCAGCTAAATAAAATGTGATTTGCTGAAAATAACTTCCACATTTATCGTGGCTTTTTTTATTTTGAAAACCCTCCACATTTATCGGTTGCAGGTAGATAATGGGGCAGAAATAATGGAGCAAAACCACCGGATCATGGGGCAGAAATATATGGAACCAAACCACCACCGGAAACTACCAGGTAACTACTATGAACCGCCGCTGGTAGCGGTTATTTTTGCTAGTTTAAACGGACAAGATTTAATCTCAGCAAGATCTAAGGGCCAAGAATGATTTGAAAAGCGGTTAGACTTAATGGGTTTAATATATATATATATATATAATTTAGACATTTGACAAATTAAATTTACACTTGTCTTCCCCACCTCATGAGAATTACCATATTTCTTCTCTCTAGAAGGCTTCCAGGCCAAGTTACTCATTTGGCCATTATTAGCACTACACATAAATTAATAGAATCCACATGAGTGGGATAAGGCTTAGGTACCATGAGGTCCTGGGTTCGATTCCCACAAGGGGGTTTTCCCAGTGGGTCCTGGAAAATATTCAGTATAAAGTACTCACTTTTGTTGATCCATGAGATTGTTTTTTTCTATTTTCCTGGTGTTGTAAATTGGATATCTAGTCAAACATTTTCCTCTAGAGTCAAAGTTTGCAATTTTCTTGAGATTGACCGAGCACATTTTTATACAGTAATCTATCTCTAAAGCAAATGATTTATAAAAATTTAGTAATCGATCGTTAAAGAAAATGATTTATAAAAATTTATGCATTTTTAATACACTGAGCAGCTTTCAACCAATTTGATCCAATTGGCATGTTTTCATTTTTGTCATTTGTTTATCTTACGAATTTGACCCATAAAGGCTTTGTAGAGTTCAAACTTTTGACCTTCTTCCATAACCCAAATTGACCCGTTTACCATTTTTTTTTTGTACATTTGGTATAATTCGGCGTGTTGTCTGCAGACTGCAACATGGTGGGAGGAAGACGTTGATTTGGAGTTATCTTCAACATGGCGTAACTAAGTTGAACCCGAAAAAAACGGGGCCTAGTTATGATCATTTCATATTGTTTTTACTTGTATATAAATCAGTACACATATTTCCTCTTGATTTTTTTTCTCTAAAGTTTTATATACTTCCATTTTTGTCACTAGGTCTCCTATTGGTCATAGTGAAGAATATGTATGTATCATCGTAGATTTATTTTTATTGGACAGTTAACATCTAATGCATAATTTTCTATGGATTGATGTTGACGATAAAGGGCAAGCATTGGAGCAACCTTTAACCTATTTATATGAAATCATTAACAAGTTAAATGGGTGGAAAGAGTAAAATGCACGGATAGTCCCTGTGGTTTGTCAAAGTAATATCTTTAGTCCCTAACTTTTAAAATTTACACTCGTGCTCTCTATGGTTTGCTAGGTTGTTACTCGGATAGTCACTAAAGTGGATGGCAATTAGTTTTCTCTGTTAAATCCATGTAAAATTACAAATTACCCCTACTAATTAAAAAACAAAAAAAAACTAATTAATTTTTTAAAAACTATAAAAACAACAAACTTGTAGTTTATTTGTGGTGCCCATCCAAAACAACTTATCTTCCACCACCACCACCACGTAGTACTTCATCTTCAACCTCCACCCCTACCAATAAAATCCCCCCAATAACACCTTCTTAAACGATATGATTGGAACAAAACCAGAACATATGCAAGAATACTCGACTATTTGTAACTGAAGTTGACTGGTATGATTGGAACAAAACCACTGCATATACGTGTTGTTCTTTGTCTACATCAGACCAGATAACAACAAAAAAATGACAAGATGGTGGCTTACGGTTGTGGTGCGGTGGGTGTCAAAGTGGTGAAACGGTGGGGGTTGCTGGTAGACGGGTTGTGAGGGTGCAGATCGGAGATGCGTGGTGGATTTCAGGGTGTTTGGAGGTGACCGGAGGTGGGATGGATGTCGGTAGTTCGAAATAGGGGACGGAGTTGGTGGGTGTTTAACGGTGACCGAACCTTTTCCGGCGAAACGTACGACGGAATGATGACATGCTCAACGTCTTGACACTGGTGACGGTGTTTAACGATAAACGTCTGCAATATTATCGAGTTTTACATAAATTTCCGGTATTCCGTTAGCCACTGCTTTATCCTCCTACAATACAATTTAACAAAAGCAAAACATTCAATCATGAATTAGTTAACGGTGAGTGTTGGAAGATGAGAGAGAAAGAAAGAGAGAAGAGGTGGGGTGGGGTGGGGTTGTTTTTTATTTTTATAGAGAGAAAGAAAGAATGATCTACAATGTTCACTAGTGATAGAATTCCATCACTCATAACCACCCAATCAAGTTACGCAATGTCATCAATCATTTTTCCACCACTCACAACCTTTTTTGGTGGCAATGGTCATCACTCACAACACCCAACAATAAACCCTCCACACCCCCTCACATCCATTTATCACGCTAACCCCATAACGCGTTGATTTTATCACGGAACATATATTATCACACGTTAAGATTTAGGTGGCGGTGGTCAAATGTTTTCTCCACGCGTGAACATTCCTTTATAACCGAAAAATAACGCACCGCCCCTCCTCCTCTTAGTAGGTCCTATATATATAATGTATTATATGGTCACTGACTCATTTTATTGAGAAATGTTTGTTTGATTAATTGAGTTTTGGTCTAAGTAAAAAAAAAAAAAAAAAAAAAAAAAAACAAAAACAAAAAAAAGAGTGAGAAACTTACTAACACAAACAACACGACATAACATTATTTAGTTTTGGTACAACATCAACAAGAAAACATATTACAGTATGAAACATATTACATCAGCAAGAAAACATAACATCATAAACAATATACCTCAATTTACTCAGAAAACCAAAATATGCAATCCTCCATGATCTTCTCACTATCAATGGACCCATAATCATCCAAAATCCACTAACAAATCCAACCACTATGCTTATAATGAACCCCCAATCTGCTCCATCGTCTTCTTTTTTCTCTCCTATTGTATGAGTTGCTGCTTTAACCAGTTCACAACCGTTAGTTTCAGTTAGTGGAGCTCCACAAAGTTTGTTGCCAAAGAAGCTTGACTCATCGAAGCTTTGAAGTTGTGTACTTGTTGGAATTCTTCCTGTTAAATTGTTGAAGGACACGTTGAAGCTACTTAAGAAATTCAACGATGATAAACTCATGGGAAGTTCTCCAGAAAGCTTGTTTACTGATAAATCTAACGATATAAGTTCTTTCATGTTTCCAATCTTCTCTGGGATACTTCCACTCAATTGATTTCCTGATAAATTCAATGATTTTAACTCCAAGAGGGACATTAGCTCACTAGGAATGTGTCCGGTGAGATTGTTACTCGAAAGGTCTATCAACATCACTAATGGAAGAATACTGCTATATGTGTCCTCTCGTCCGTTCGTCACCAATGAATCACCAACGGTAAATACTTCATCTCCAAAATCGATGTGAGCAAAGTCAAAAGGTTTTGAGTTACTTTCGATGCCGGAAAGGATACTAAAGTTGTTGAAGCATCTTGGAATATTTCCAGATAGGTTGTTATGAGCAAGATCTAATATTTGAATATGTATAATATGACAAAGCTCATGAGGAATATTTCCGTCAAAACGGTTTGATCTAAGGTTAAGCATGCGTAAATGAGTAAGTTTTGTTCCAATCCATGTTGGAATGCTTCCAGTAAGTTCATTCCTTCCAAGTTCAAGAACAAGTAGTTCTGTTAAGTTCATTAGAGAAGAATGTAATCTTCCAGAGATCTTGTTCCCACGCATGTTAAGAGAGTATAAAGGTAAAGAGCCTAATGTTCTTGGAATCTCACCAGACAAACTGTTATTCTCCAAATTTAAGGCTGCTAAGCTTGGCCATTTCTCCCAACACTCGGGAACGTCACCCGACAAATGATTATTTCCCAAATTTAGCGATTTTGTTCTAGTCACACCACTGGAACACAACAAAGGATGTAACGATCCCCAAAACACATTCGAGCTAATGTCAATATATTCAAGTGTGGCAGGGATACCAGAGAACGTTAATGGTCCTCGAATATGATTATTTGACATATTCAAATATGTTAGATTGGAGAATGATCTTACAAATGATTCGGGCATGGGCGATGAAATGCCTGCGTTGCTAATGTCTAAATCCCTTAAATCCTTCTGTGATTGCAACCACAGCGGAAATTGAGGCCCTAAAACCCAAGATTTCAGATACAAGTATCTCAACTGGAAAGGGGGAATCCAGTTTGCAACTTGCAGCCTTAAGATTAATTTGTTAGCTGATCCTTTTAGATCCTTCAAGCTCACTAGTTTGATAAAGTGAGCTTCTGTCACAACACCTGTAAGCAAATTATAAGAAAAATCTAAAAGAGTCAACTTTGAAAGTTGTCCGAGGCTATCAGGAAGGCTGCCATCCAGTCGGTTAAACCCAATACTCAACTCGGCCAACGATGATAATTGTCCAATTGAGTCAGGAAGGCTGCCATCCAGTCGATTATAACTAACATCCAACACCTCCAATGATGATAATTGTCCAATCGAGTTGGGAAAGCTTCCATTTATTTGGTTATAGCTAACATCCAACCATTCCAATGATGATAATCGTCCAATTGAGTATGGAATGGGACCAGAAATTTGATTATAACTAAGATCTAATGTTCTGAGAAATGACAAGTTTCCTATGGAATGAGGAATTATACCAGTTATAAAGGTATAGTACAAGGATAATGACTCCAAGGCAGGTGATTTGCACTCGAAAAAACTTTCAAGATAATATGTCAGACTAATATTACCAATATTGTTACGAGACAAATCAATCTCTCTCAAGTTACAAAAGTTACCCAATGATTTAGGTATTCTCTTAGTGAGTTGATTTCTAGACAAGTCGAGGCTAATAAGATTTGTTAGATTTTGAAGGAAATCTAGAACTGAACTTGAAATACCACAATAACTAATATCTAACGAGATGAGATTACTACTGGACAACTCTTGAAATATTGAGGAAGAATTCATGAAATCATTCCCGGCAACATGAAGCAACTCAAGAGAAGTCAGATTGCGGAAGCTAGGAATAGGACCATGAAAATCACACCAAGTTAAATCCAATGAAACTAGACTAGTTACACTGAATATCCACGGTGATACTGAACTGTTAAAATAATTGTAAGAAAGATCGAGAACAGAAAGGGATGTGAGATTGACACTAGGAACATACATGTGTAGATTTGAGAGTTCACAATGAGACAAATGTAGCTGAACCAAAGAAGGAAGGGTGTTAATCACCTGAAGCCAATCGGTTGCTTTGCTAAGGTCCACGCCACTCATATCGAGGTGATGCAACATACCAAGACTTGACAGCCACTTCATATTCGCCATGCTCGTTGTTTCATAATAATATGGATCTTGATGAAAACTTCCGAGACACAGAACATGTAGTTCTGAGAGATTCCCTAGTTGTGGAGGGATTGTTCCGCTAAAATTGGAATGTGAAAGGTTAAGGTACCTTAGGTTTTGAAAAGAACCAATGAATTTAGGAACTTGGATGTATCCAAAATCATTGCAACTCAAATCCAAATGCTCGAGTTGCTTTAGATCCAACAAAGATTGACTTATATCACCTTTCAATGTCATGCCATCAAGTCCAGGAAGATGAACACGATGAACATGACCTGTAGAATTATCACAAGCTATCCCAGCCCATGTACAGCAGTCCTTGTTCTCAGCAACCCACGAAGCGAGTCGTTGTGATTCATCAATGAGGCCATGCTTGAACCGGAGAAGTGCTTGTCTCTCAACGTCATTGCATAACACATGATGAGAGTTTTGATTAGATGAGCATAAGCGAAACAAGGCCAAAACAACAAGTAAGAACAAGTGAAAACAAGAGAAACAAGAATATGAAGATGGAGCACTCATACTGTTTGATATTAGTTTAGAAGATGAGATGGGAGCTTAATCTAAACTTGAATATTTATAAATACCAATAGTACGTAGCTTTTACTTGGCTGTATGAATGGACTTAAACATCTAGTAAACGGTCAAGTCAAGTAAACGAATGGTACACACATGCACCAGTCTATACGGACACAGATAACTTGGCTGTATGAATGGACTTAAACATCTAGTAAACGGTCAAGTCAAGTAAACGAATGGTACACACATGCACCAGTCTATACGGACACAGATAGCATCAGTTCAGTGTGTGGACATGATAAATGAGAGTGATGGATGAATAAATCAATTTATAAATACCAATAGTACGTAGCTTTTGCTTGGCTGTCATCCAATGTTAGTGGACATAAATGGAGAAGTCTGTCATTTGTAGTAAACTTTGAACTAGTACAAGTAAACTATGAAAGGGACATGACTAAATCTGTCAAATTAAGCTTATATATGGATAGCAGGTGAACTATATTTTATTCTTTTAGTCTAAATTAATAATCTTTAAATCATATAATCATTTGATAGTTTTAATAGATAAAGTCACTAGAATCATCAAAAAATATTACATATGTATTTCAAGAGAAAAAGGAAAGATGGTTCAAACTAGGGGTGGCAAAATGGGTGGGTTGGGTAGGTTTGGGTAATGGGTTAGGATGGGCATGGGTTAGAATGGATTTGGGTTAAGATGGGTTTATTAAGAGATGGGTTAGAATGGGTTTAGGTCAAGATGGGTTTTTGTCAAAAAATTCAAAAAAATTCAAAAAAATTTAAAAAATTCAAAAAAAAAAAAATACAAAAAATTCAAAAGAATCAAAAAATTCAAAAAAATTCAAAAAAATTTAAAAAATTCAAAAAAATCAAAAAAATAAAAAAAAATTCAAAAAAATCAAAAAATTCAAAAAAATCAAAAAATTCAAAAAAAATCAAAAAAAATAAAAATAAAAAAAAACCATCGAGGGGCTATACTCTGACGATGCATCTTCAAAATGCTTTATATAATTACTTCAATTATCATTTGAATAACATTCAAAATCAATTTTATAGCACAACAAAATACCATCAAACATATTCACAACTCAGATGCTTGAACCTGCTTTAATGTAGGGTGCATTTTGTTTTAAAGGCTACTTCATGTATCGATATGATCACACAAAGTTTACTATAATCAGACTTTCCTTTACTGTATAGTTAAATATAAGTAAAGGTGTGACTTGGAACTACAATGTAGGGTGCATTTTGTGTCTTTTTTAGCTCATAACTATAATACAAGTATATCCACATAGAAAAGAAAGCGAATGAAGATGATTCCACGAAACAGCATTCTTTACAGGCATTTCATCGAAAACACGTCTAGCTTCGTCTATCATACCGTTCTGCACATAACCCGACACCATCGCTGTCTATGTATGCACATCTTTAACCGGAGATTCATCAAACAACTTGTGTGCTTCGGATAACTCTCCATTCTGGGCGTAACCCGATATCATCGTATTCCAAGACACTTCATCTGGCATAGGCATTCTATCAAAAAGACGCCTTGCATCAACCAATCTCTTGTTCCTTACATACCCACCCATCAAACAGTTCCAAGAGATCACACGATTCACATCCCAAGCCGACTTGGATTGAAACAATTTACGTGCATCCTCTATCCTCCCGTTTTGCACGTAGGCTGCAAGTATACCATTCCAAGAGATGGAATTCTTGTTGGGCATCCTATCAAAAACCATCCTTGTTTCTTCCACGTATCCGTTTTTGAACATAACCGGACAACATGGCGTTCCAAGAAATCGAATCTCTCTATGGCATTTGATCGAACAGCTTCCTGGCAGCACCTAGATTCCCATTTCGTACACACCCAGTGATCATGACATTCCATGAACTAAATCTCTGTCAGGCATTTTGTCGAACATCTGGCGTGCAAGAGTGAAGCTCTTGTTCAACAGGTATCCTGATATCATTGCGTTCCATGAAACTGAAGTGCGTCTTGTCATGTTTTGGAAGATGCGTAGAGCTGAATAGCAGTGGTGAAAACAGGAAGAATTAGAAACGATAATCACTGGTTTGAAATCAGATGATGATGGTGATTTAGGGATCTGTTGATGAGGTTTGAAATCAGATGATGATGGCGATTTAGGGATCTGATGATGAGGTTTGAGAGATGGTACCTACCGTTCCCATTCAAGTCTGATGCGTGTTTTAGGTTAGAGAGTAAAACCCATCCTGACCCATGTTAAAATTTTGATGGGTATTTTAAAACCCATTCTAACCCATCTTGACAAAATCCCCAGCCCATTCTAACTTATTTCCATTTTTAAAGAAACCCAAAATAACCCAAAATATCATAGTTGGGTTTTTATTGCCACCCCTAGTTCAAACTCAAAAAAAAAAAAAAAAAAGAGTTGAGTTGCCGTTCAAAAAAAGGACCAAGTTGCAAAACAATTTATAAAAAGTCAACATAATAAATGAGGTCCATGTAGAATAACCCAGTCAAGTTATTATCATGTACTCTAAATAAATGGTCATGTTATTCTCACACCTTTTTTCACTCAATCTCTCTCTACATATATCTATGTATATAGAGAGATAGAGAGAAGTGGTGTTTTTATTGTTGAAGGATGGTGTTAGTTTAATACGGTTATTGTTCCTCATTGAATGAGATTTGTTTGTTGAGTGTTTTCACAAATACCAGAGATAGAAATTTCGTACCGATACCGTACCGTACCATACCATACCGTTGTACGGTGTCCGATTTTAAATTTAGCTCAATTTTGGCAGTGGAACTAGCCAAATCAAACTTGGGTCCTATTTGTGAAAAGTAGAAATCAGTCATTTATAGTCAACCCTGAACGAGTCCAAGTAAACCATGAAATGTGCATCACTAAATTAGCCAAATCAAGCTCATATCTGGATACCAAGTGAACTATAATTTATTCTTGAGTTAAATACTGTTTTTTCAGTCCTTGTGTTTTGCTTAAAATATCTATTTCAGTCCAACAGATTTTTTTTGACTTTTTTTAATCTAATAGTTTGGTTTTCATATCAATTTTATCCGCTTTACTAACTTTATCCATTTTTTTATGTTAATTTCTTATGGAAAGACAAAATTACCCTTAGCCCATTTTTAAACAATATTTTAGGGTAAATTACAAGTTTTGTCATTTATGTTTGTACCAAATTAAAGTCGATGTCCTTTACCCTCAAAATTAACTTGTTTTGTATTTAATGTTTCAAAATCTTACACGTTCTGTCCTTTAGACAAAATCCAATTAGAAATATCAATTAAATGATGTCATATGCATCGCACACCAGGGTAGAATAGTCTTTTCCCCTGCCTACTTGTTTTCACCCCTTTTAAACAAATAAAAACTCCGTCTCTTCTCTCTCCTCTTTCTACCTCTCCCTTCTCTCCCTCTTTACCTCTCTGTTCTCTCTATCAGACAACCCATTACCCATCAGACTAGGGATGAGCATGTGGTAGTAAATACCGATACCATACCGATACCATCCCGATACCGTACCATACCGATACCATACCGCTTGTATTCGGTATCGGTATCGGTATCGGTATTACGTTTTACCATTTTTCGGGATCGGGATTTTGCGGGATCGGTATTTTTCGGTAATAACGAATTAATACCGAATGTGAGGTTAGCTTATTTAAAAATTATGCACCTTCCAAACAATATAAGTAAATATATTAAAACCTTAACAAAAATCCAAGAGTTTTATTATGTAAGTGATGACGTACAGCCCCTTATTCCCATTTCCCACCCATAATTCCCATGCTTTGCTTACTGAAGAAGTTGAAACTTTCAAGTTTCAAGTAGGGTGGTAGTAGGGTAGTGAACTGTAAGTCTTCTCCTCTTATCTCATATCCCTTACCTAATCCAAATCAAATTCCAAATCCAAGTATCCAACTTCAGAAACAAAACTGTAAGTCTTCTCCTTATCTCGTTCTTTCCTGCTGGATTTGTGGGTGTTTTGTAAGTGCCCTATTTTGTGATATATATATGACAATTTTCTCTACATTCAACAGTCTTCGTTTCATCTTCCCAAGCCTTCCATTTCCTCATCTATATCAATTTTTATCAAACAATTATATTTTAAAGTTCATATGTTTCTAAAATGTATAAATTGTATTTTTTTTATTCTTTTTTAAGATAATAAGTGACTTTATGATTGACATAGGGCCATAGTGTTGATGATTTTGGTGGCAAATTATCATTTTAAGATTTCGGTATTTTTCGGTATCATACCGAAAAACCGGTACCGATACCGGTACCATACCGATACCATACCGCTTGTATTCGGGATCGGGATCGGGATCAATTTTTGAGGATTGTCAGGATCGGTATTGTCGGGATCGGTATCGGTTCGGTATCGGTTCGATACCGTGCTCATCCCTACATCAGACAACCCCTATTAATAATCACAGTACTCTTCAACACATCACAAAACCAAGATTCCGACTTCGGGTCAAGCAACAACGACCCAACAGACTCGGGTTGGGTATGGAACAGGAACAATCTGATGCGTGTGGGTGTAGGGGAGCTTACGATGCGATCGTGTTCTTCAAGCATGTTTTGTAGATCTTCATCGGTTGTGATTAAGATAAGTGAATCAAGGTCTTCGTTGGGGAGCTGGTACTTGAGAGCAAAGGGGGCGGATGCAATAGAGGATGCAGGAGAGGTGGTGGGTGAGGGCAAAGATGGTTGCGGCGATGGTGCGGCGGTCAACGATGACGATGCGGGTTTCTCCACCTGCGTAGCAGAGAGACTTGGTTTGGGGACGGGGGACTATGTGACCGCTGTAGCTACACATGAGGCAGATTTTGGATGTGGGTAACGGTGGGAGACAGTGGGAGTGCAGTGGTTTGGTGACAGTGGTGGTGGTGGTCATTGGTGGTGACGGTGATGGGTCCATCGTGGTCAACGAGATTGGTTTTTGGAAGGGGATTTTGTTTAAGTAAGATGTGGGTTTTCTTGTAACATGTTCGTAAAAAAAGTAGGTTTAATTAAGCAAGTTGTGTACTGGGTTAGAGGTTGGTGATTCAACATTGAGATAAGATATGGGGTGGTGTGGTGTGGTGGAATTGGTAGTGGTTGGTAAGTGGGGATGGTGGCGGTGAAGGCTGAGGTGGGGTGAGGTGGGTGGTGTTGGTGAAGGTTATGGGTGGCGGATGGTGCTTGATGTGGTGGTTGATGGTGCTAGAGAGTGAGGAAGTGGTAGAGAGCTAGAGTGAGATAGTAAAGAATCAGATACAAAATTATAGAGTAAATTGCTATTTTAGTCCCTGAGGTTTGTCTAAATTTGTCATTATAGTCAAAATAGTTTTGTTTTCTCCTATAGGTCCTGACTTTTCCCTTTTGTTGTCATTTTGATCATATTGCCTAACCTCATCCAAAAACCCCATTTTTAACCATGGGTCTTTTGGGGATTTTCAATTTAAATCTTTCAAATTGTCATTTTGATCCAGTTTTTTTTATATTGAAAAAATAAAAAAAAAATATCTAATTAGTGGGGCCCACCCCTACCCTCCCCTCCTTCATCAACCCCCCCCCCCCCCCCCTACCCGATTACAGGATTAAAAAGCATAGTATTCCACTTAATTTGAGTTAATTTGATATAAAAAAAAAAAAAAAAAAAAACCATAAAAAATGAATTTGAGTTAATTTGATAAAAACCACCAAAAGAACATCTTACATGAGTAAATACAGGGTAATCCATTAAATTCCAATTAATTTGATGAAAATCATAAAAACAGGCATCTTAAAGGACTAAAAAACAGGGTAATCAATTTGATTAAAAAAAACAAAACATCTTACAGGGGTAAAAACTGCTCGTTGTACCGATGAGATTCTAGTCCGGAAACCAAACGGAAAATGTTTATGCAAATTGGCATTGCTTATGGAAATGAAAAATGGCAAATGTAAGTTCGATAATATTACCAGTGGCGGATCTAGGATTCCGACCAAGCGGTAACGTTTTATAAATAAGCGGTAACGAAATCGAAAAAACGTCAAATTTTTCCAAAATTTACACTAAAAACGTCAAAAATTTTCCGACCAAGCGGTAGCGGAGGCTACCCCTTGTTCCATAATACATCCGCCCCTGAATATTACGGCATTACGCCATCTAGAGAAATTGAAATTGTTGAATGACACTTACCAGATTTCACCATTTAACGTAAATGGAAAGTTGCATGCTCTTCCTAATAGTTTGAAGTTCCCACCAATGCTAAAGAAACTTACGTTATGTGACACGGTGCTCAACTGGGAACAAATGTCTGTTCTTGGAAAACTTCAGGGGCTCGATGTTTGAACCACTCTTGTTAAGAAAGTGTACAATGACACAACCATTTAATACAAGTTTACCTTTCATTCCTGGGTTAACGTTTCACAAGTTTTTAGTCCAAAAGATGGTTTTTTTTAATCAAATTGATTACCCTGTTTTTAGTCCTTTAAGATGCTCTGTTTTTATCAATTTCATCAAATTAATTGGAATTTAATGGATTACCCTGTTTTTACTCATGTAAGATGTTCTTTTGACAGTTTTTATCAAATTAACTCAAATTCATTTTTTATGGTTTTATTTTTATCAAATTAACTCAAACTAGAATTGCGACCCGCCGCAATGCGGCGGGGATTCTTTAGTTATAACTAAGTTGATCTAGGACCCGCACGTTATGTTAAACCTGTGAAACGGGAAAAAAATAGACGAATGTAAAAACGTTCAACCACACACACACGTTGCATCGTGTTAACTCGCAAAATTTAGAAAGAAACGTAAAAACGTTAAACCAAAGACGCACGTTGCGATGTGTTAAGTCACAAAACTTAGAACGAAGCATAAAGCGAAAAATTTGCGAAAAATGAAAACTATAAAGGACAAAAGTTGAACGTAAAAAAAGTTGTGAAGATAGATTGCAAAATATAAAAAGTTTTGGGTTAAAAGTAAAAAACAAATAGTTTTTGGTTAAAAGTAATTTATGAAATACTTTTGGGTGAAAAGAAAAAAAAATCAATTTTTTTTTGGAAAACCACAAATCCAACGTTACGACAACCATATGCATAGTCATTCTTCTTTGAAAACCCTCCAAAGCACACCCAGCGTTGCGCCAGGGCGTAAAACAGTGTCAAATAATACTACTGTCACACAACCGTCATCGACCACCAACACTGACTCGACGTAGGGTATGCGTGTTGCGACGAACCTGTCAAACATGGGAAAATAGAGGTAAAAACGTTGAACTACACATGCACGTTGTGTCGTATTAACTCAAAAAAATTAGAAGTATACGTAAAACGAAAATTTACCAAAGATGAAAAGTATAAGTGACAAAAGTTGTGAAGTTAAATTGCAAATAATGAAAAGTTTTGGGTTAAAGTAAAAAAAACAAATTATGTAGGGTTAAAATTGCAAAAGGTAAAAACCTTTGGGTTAAAACTAAAAAATCAAGGTTTTTTTTTTGGAAAATGCCCAAAGCACAATGTACAACTCACGATGCACTAAAAAGTTGCTTCTTTATATATGGAAAAATTAAGTAGAATACTATGCTTTTTAATCCTATAAGATGTTTTTTTTATGGTTTTTATCAAATTAACTCAAATGGGGTAGAGAGGGGGGGGGGGGGGGGGGGTGATGAAGAAGGAGAGGGTAGGGGTGGGTCCCATTAATTAGATAAAAAAATTTTTGTATATAAAAAAAATTGGATAAAATGGCAATTTGAAAAGATTTGAATTTAAAATCCCCAAAATACTCATAATTAAAAATGAGGTTTTTGGATGGATTTAGTCAATATGATTAAAATGGCAACAAAAGGGAAAAGTTAGGGACCCAAAGGAGAAAAAAAAAACTATTTGGACTAAAATGGGAAATTTGGACAAACCTCAAGGACTAAAATAGCAATTTACTCAAAATTATATGTATATAATAATAATAATAATAATAATAATAATAATAATAATAATAATAATAATAATAATATTAATAGTCTTTTTTAAAAATATTTTGTTCTGTTTTTTAAACAATAATATTGAATATACAGGTAAAGAGACAAAAAAACCCTTTGGTGAGCAGATTTAACTAAAAAATCTATCTTGGTTTGGCCTAAAGGACAGAACGTGTAAGATTTTGAAATATTAAGTACAAAACCATTCATTTTTTAAGGTAAAGTACATCGCCTGCAATTTGATACAAACGTAAAGGACAAAACTTGTAATTTACTCAATATTTTATTTTTCTATACACTAATAAATGAAATCGTTTTAGACACGTGTCACTCTCGAGTGTCTTCTCACTTTTAAATAAAATTATAATATTTCTGTATACGCATTACAAGATATAGATATATATATATATATATATATATATATATATATATATATATATATATATATAGGACAATGCTAGACAGAAAACCCTCATTTTCTTAGAAAACTCTGAAAACCCAAATCTCCCGGCCTTTTTACCCCACCTCCCGACTTTTTTTTTTTTTTGAAAAAAATAACACATGTAATATACATGTTTTAGAGTGTCTTGGGCCAAAAAAAACAAAAAAGCGCCGAAGGGATTTTTTAAAAAAAATAAACAAATTTCAGCCATGTCCGGTCGCCTAACATGTGTTAGCAAAAAATGACAGAAATTGCTGAAATTTTTTTTTTTTTTTAAAAAAGATCCCTTCGGCGCTTTTTTGATTTTTTTGGCCCAAAACTCTTAAAAACATGTATATTACATGTGTTAATTTTTTCAAAAAAAAAAATGTCGGGAGGTTGGGTTTTCTCGGGTTTTTCATATAGATAGGGTTTTCTACCTAGCCTTGCCCTATATATATATATATATATATATATATATATATATATATAGGACAATGCTAGACAGAAAACCCTTATTTTCTTAGAAAACTCTGAAAACCCAAATCTCCCGGCCTTTTTACCCCACCTCCCGACTTTTTTTTTTTTTGAAAAAAATAACACATGTAATATACATGTTTTAGAGTGTCTTGGGCCAAAAAAAAACAAAAAAGCGCCGAAGGGATTTTTTTAAAAAAAATAAACAAATTTCAGCCATGTCCGGTCGCCTAACATGTGTTAGCAAAAAATGACAGAAATTGCTGATTTTTTTTTTTTTTTTTAAAGATCCCTTCGGTGCTTTTTTGATTTTTTTGGCCCAAAACTCTTAAAAACATGTATATTACATGTGTTAATTTTTTCAAAAAAAAAAATGTCGGGAGGTTGGGTTTTCTCGGGTTTTTCATATAGATAGGGTTTTCTACCTAGCCTTGCCCTATATATATATATATATAGTAGGGTTTATACGAGAACTAGCTTTAATAAGAAAACTTAAAAACTAGTGTGAACACAAACAAAATAAATCCAAAACAAAAATAAACAAATAAATAAATAAATAACAAATAACGAAACCCCACCACCCAAAAGCGATTTCATTTATTAGCGTATAGAAAAATAAGTATTAGTTTAAAAATGGGCTAGGTAATTTGGGCTTTTCTGATGAGAAATTAACATAAAAATGGATAAAGTTAGTGGACATAAATTAATATGAAAACCAAACTATTAGATTAAAAAAGTCAAAACAATTCTTTGGATTGAAATAAATATTTTGAGCAAAACACAAAGACTAAAGTAGTATTTAACTCTTTGTTCTTTTAGTCTAAATTAATAACTCTAAAGTAGTTAATATAATTTGATAGTTTAAATAGAAACCACTTATTTCACCCTACAAACGTTAATAGACATTTGTTTGGTATGAACAGACCAAAAAGAACTGCTAAGGGTTCATAGACTGAAAGAGGAACAAGGAGGCCAACTTGAGTTACTTCGTAAGGGCTACAATTTTATTTTCTCATTTCTATCCGTTCCTCCAAATACCCCCCACCTCATGAAATTTGTAGTATGTATTTTTTAAGGAAGTTTGGGATAAATTGCTTATCAGCCCATCATCTTCGTTATCATTACCATCATCATTTTAAATAAATTGATGGTAATTCACAAGTTATTTCTTGACTAAATTACACATTTGCCCATTATTACAAAATTCCAATAAACTGATGGTAACCACATGATGCTCTGTTTGTTGTTGTCAAGGGTAATTTAGACATTTGACAAATTAAACCTACACTGGTCTTTCCCACCACATGAAAATTACGATATTTCCTTTCTAATAGGCTTCCAGGCTAAATTACTCATTTGGCCGTTAATAGAATCCACAACATCACCCGTCTTTTCTCTCTCCCAATGATATATGAACTGTTAAATGCTGAAATGAGTTTCAAAGTCAAAAAATAAAAAGCTTTGTGTTAAAAATCATATCATATCTGCTGTTGAATTATATTAGTCATGACTCATGTGTTTTTGAGATACGTGTCTCAATTTTAGATGGGTTTTTTTTTTTTTTTTTGAAGGTGACTTTCAATGTACAGGACCTTAGGTCACCGGGTTCATGTCGAAGACATTCCCCCATCAGCCCCGCTCTTCCGGACGCGATGTTCGATCGGGCCCCGGCCGTTACGCAAGCTGACTTTCGCCCGGAAACCATACTGCCCCCACACGAGAGACTCGCTGGGGTAACAGCTGGGTAAAACCGGGTTGCCCTCAAGACCGCACCATGCCTCGGTATGATATGATCCATCATTGGGACGTCCCCCCCCCCCCCCCCCCTCTCTAAGACCACAAGTGGGAGTCGAACCGGAGACCTCCAAGGAGGAAACCGGCCGACTTAACCCCATGGGAATAACCCACTGGGCTTTAATTTAATATATAAATTGTTACTATAGTAAAAAAGTTATTAAAAAGTTACTTTATTTTTTACTCATAATATTCTATTTTACTTCTTCTCAATAGTTTAGTAAATTTTTTATTTTATATGAATATTCAATTAAGAGATCATGGCTTTACAGCCGTGTGGCATCTTGGGGGTGGGATAAGACTTTAGGACTAATAGGTCCTGGGTTCGGTTCCCACAAGGGGGTTTTCCCATATTTATTGGGTTTCCTCCTGAATTGGTGTATAGACATTATGTCTAGTGGAGATGGATATGATCGGATGGTTCCGCTGGTGGCACGATGATACTCAAGTGGTCTGCCAGTGATCCAAATTTGCCGTTCAAAAAAAAATTAAGAACTCATAGCATTTAATCAGATATAGATATAAATCGCACCAAGTTCTTGTTGCAGATGCCGCCAATTCACTTGCCTGTGCTCTAATTGATTTTCCGTAATTCTCTTATCTAATTTCCCTTTTTTGGTAATTAGGTTAAAGGTTTAGAAGGAAATGTTAGCTTAATGTGCTAATTGTTCTTCATTGCATGATTTGTTTTGTTCGTTGAGTGTTTTTCCTAAAAAAACAAGTAGCCATTAGTACCCTGCATATAATGAGGATGAGTAATTATGTGTAAATTCTGTAAATGTGATTGTAAATAATTGGATAATGTATATAAAATTAGGTAAATAGGTAAATCTTGCATTAGTATACAAGTAGTAGATATTTGATTTTAGACCATCTCCAATAGAGCGCGTTCACCGACACCTCCTCTCTATACCTCAGCAACTGCACACCTTACCCGACCCCTCCCTCTCCATTTTCCACGGTTCTGAACGGATTCAGGCCCTCTCTCACACACCTTGTCCCAACGGATTTGCCACCTCACCCCCAGCCCCTCAAGTAATGTGCAGCATGTTGGGTTATACGCACGCGGAAGCAACACACACTCACGAACAATCAACCGCAGAAATAGAAAATGAACGACACAAGGATTTACGTGGTTCGGTCGCCAACTGCAACCTACGTCCACGGGGCAACTAAGGTATTTCTTTCATTGCGTTGCACACAAATTACAATACAGATGAATTGCTTATATAGAGATTACACGAGAGTTTTTGTCAAACAAAAATGGCTGCTGCCTACTTCTTTTGACAGGCCGCAAGGCATGGCTGCTGCCTAACATGTCTGCTGCTGCTACACGTTTTCTGCCGCTACTTTGACCATCTCAATGAGTGGCTTCACACTCAACAATCTCCCACTTGAAGCCACGGAACAATCTTCACCTGTGCTTCAACTGTGCATCTGTATTTCTGTAATTCCTTCTTAGTTACCCCGGCCTTCTCTTCAATTAACTTGAAGGCCCGTTGAAGCTCCCACTGAGCCTCAACTCATCAGTCATGGCTAAATATTCCCCTGACCCGTTCTCTGTCTCTACCGGCTCCCACTGACACGAACTGCCAGATTCTGAGAAAACCTGAGAACTAACACTCTCCGAATAAAGTAGATAATCAACTGGAAAGACTTTAACCGCTGGAACACTGGTTCTCTTAACCCACTGTCTTCTGGTAACTCTGACTGAAGCACCACCTGTGCTCCCACTGCCACGAAAACCCCTGACTGGTTTCTCTGAACCTTTCCTAGCACGTTCAACCTGAATCTAACCTGTGGCTCTGGGTTTGCCTATCTACAAAACAAACCTTCTTCTGCCCACGAGATTCTGTGAACCAGACTTTGTTTTTCTTCTGAACTGGACGGTCACTCCCTCAGATGGTAATCTGACCATATACAGCGAACATTCCTCGTTCGCAAGTCTTACATTTCCAAAGTCTTACTTTCAGATTCTGCAGTGCTTCACTGCTGTGGGTAGCGTGAAATGAAGCACCAGAATTCTTGACCCAAGAGTCTTCACTGCCTTCCACTGAGTCCCAATGCATCAAACCGAGACGCATTCTCAGAAGCAGAATTCAAATATTCATGACATCGACTCCAAAAGATGTCTGAACCTCCATGCAACCTACAAGTCAACTATGCCCAGCTCCCACTGTCACTGTTATTCTTCCTTCATCTGCCAACATTCAGTAATTCACTCGATGATTCACTCGAACTTTTCCTTCTGACGTCCTCGCTCAGAATAAGATCATGAATCCCTTCAAAAGTAAATCCGCTGGTACCTGCTGAACTGGAAATCGCTGTAACAGTTCTGGACCAACTGTCTGGCAAAGAAGATAACTACAATAGAGCTTTCAAGGAAATCAAGCGGCACCAAGGATTCTATGACCGTGCACACGATCAGTTAACTCAAACCCTAACCGAAAGAACTTTTCCACAACAAGCAATAGTTCCATGACTTGCAATTGACTTTCTTTTCACTTGTGTCGACATCAACAACCCTGTTGATTCCATTTTCTCCATGTTCTCACCCATCACCTCGTCCGCAAAAAAAAAAATCTGGTGATCTCCAAGAGTTTACCCGGCTCCAGTCGACTAAAAAATTAATCAACAACCACAAACTCTAAATCACCAACTGATCACCTAGTCCACAAAAATACCCCCTTATTTTCTTTGTTGGACCTACAAGAAAAAATAATATTTATTTTTTCTTTTCCTTTTTTGCTTTTTGAAAAGGGGAGACAAACCCCACTACACTTTTCTTTCTCCTTTTTGAATGAGAATGAACGAGAGATATGTATTCCTTTGAATGGCTTCTGCCATTTTAAACACAGGGCAAACTGCACCATAAAACCCACTTCGGAGAAACAATGATGGCAACGGAGGCGGTTCTGACGGCGACGGCTTCGGAATCACGGCTGTGATTCACCTGAGCGGCGGCGGTCACAGGTCAGTATCTTCTCTTTCCTGTACACCTCCTTCTCCTGCCTCTCTGCTGATTGTTCTGGTCCGATCAGATCTTCGATACCAATACCGGCCACCTGCCAGAGAAACGAACTGATCTCTTAGAACCACTGTGTGTAATCGAGCCGTAGCTCTGATACCAGTTGTTGGGTTATACGCACGCGGAAGCAACACACACTCACGAACAATCAACCGCAGAAATAGAAAATGAACGACACAAGGATTTACGTGGTTCGGTCGCCAACTGCAACCTACGTCCACGGGGCAACTAAGGTATTTCTTTCATTGCGTTGCACACAAATTACAATACAGATGAATTGCTTATATAGAGATTACACGAGAGTTTTTGTCAAACAAAAATGGCTGCTGCCTACTTCTTTTGACAGGCCGCAAAGCATGGCTGCTGCCTAACATGTCTGCTGCTGCTACACGTTTTCTGCCGCTACTTTGACCATCTCAATGAGTGGCTTCACACTCAACACAGCAGGTTGGAGTGCCTGCCTATTGACGAAGTTGAGCGAGAATAAGAAGTCAATAAACAGCTGTTAACATTTATGATATATGGACAGATGGGTATAAATGTAATTGCAGACTAAGAAATATCAGCGCAATGGAGTTGGATCATAATTCCCGTTTGCTCAAATATTCATATGCAAGAAGACCCGGTGCAGTAGATCTTAATGTTGTATTATTGGACATTTAGTTTATTAAAAGCGTGCTTGAGGCACTAGGCGACTGTGAAAACGCCTCAGCGTCTTGAGGTGGGTAAAATTAGGGTGTGGAGGAGGCTGCTGACATGCAAAAGAGATTATGAATGGTTTACTTGAAAAATAAGGTTGATATGTAAAAGCGACGAGACAGATGCAGCTTATGGTTGTACATAGAACAACACCTCATATACGAGTGCATTTTGCCTCAACTTTCGGGATGTAAACGCGTCACGCTTTTTAAAACTAAGCTTGGACACAGTTCATCACTCTTTCTTTAATTATCGAGTATATACATTGTTTGCTTGCCAGCTATTCAGTTGTCATAACTCTAACTTTGATAAAACTGCTGCTTACATTTGTTATTTTTAGTTTGCTTAGATTTTAAATTGTTGACATCAACAGGCCATTACCTACCAGCATTTCTTCATATAAGGTATCTTCATAGACTTCATGTTGCTGTAAAATGATGCTTTTTTTGCTAAGTAAAAAGCTTCCCCAATATGACATTGTGAAGGGATCTTCAGATGAGTTTACTGATGCCAATGTGCAACTTGCATTGGCTGTTGTAAGGAAGCTACAAGAAATTAGGGAAACCCGAGCCCGCATTGTAAGACATCTTTATTTTCCGTTTCATTTTCTTAATTTGAAGTGTCTACTAGACGTGGCAATATGGTTGCTTTAGGTACGGGTCCAAACGAATAATTTTTTTTACATTAAAACTGGGTTGATCCAAAACACTTTTTGTCCCAAATTTGTGATTGTAATTAATAAATAAATTGTATTTCAAATACGATTGCTATAAACATGTTCCTTCAAGAACAATATAGTTTTTTGAACAATAGTGAAGCTAATTTTTTTAATTCGACCCAAATCAACCCATTCACAAATCACAAGTAAATGCGTCGAAATAGCCACCTCGTTTGATGGTATACGCATTTTGAACATAGTGTTTGATGTAGGTGTTGCCTGACAAGCCAGAAAGACGTAGAGCCTCAGAGCTATTCAAATCAGCCATTGATTTGGTAAGTGAAATAATAAATCCTTTTAGAACTAATTTCTCTAAAGATTTATTTAATGTTTCAAAGTATGTAAATTGGTTCAAATGAAATACCAATATGTCGTTAATCCAGGTTGATGGAATCACTATCGGTTCTTTGGATGATATTCATGCATAGGACAAATATGTGACATCATCATGACATCACAATGATGATGTCATGGTGATGTGTAAACGGGAATGGGCTTGCGGCGCTCCGTGCTTCGCGTGTCGAACTCTGGGGCGCACGACGGAGGAATGTCGTGTCGTCGGGCTTGAGCCGGACCTAACCGAGTCGACCCGAACCGAATCGAACCGAGTCGAGTCGCGTCCACATAAAGTGTACCAACAATATTTTATTATTAACACGTTATACGGGTAAAAATAATAAAATCGGTTAAGAAGAAAAAGGGTAAAAAGTTTCATTATAGCAATACCAAAATGCTTACCGCCTCCGGAATTTTTGTACCAAATAAACTTTAGATCATCTTAACAATAGCTTTTTAAGTATATTTAACCTATATGTTTGGGTTTTGGACAAAATGAGCTCGGATTGAAACCAGTCATCGTACCAAATAAACCTTGGATAATCTTAACAATAGTTTTTTTAAGTATATTTAACTTATATGTTGAGGTTTTGACCAAAATGTGCTCGGATTGAAACGGGTCATTTTAATAAAGTATCTATGACAAATAAGAGTTATAGTAACTATATATATTATTATTTTATAGATAAAACATAAAAAGACAATCAATATAAGGATTCATAAAACCCCAAACATAGCTATGCAAAACCTATGGTTGAGAAATTTTTCTGTCCTACAGGTTTATTTACCTCAATTTTCCCTGGATTTGTCGCGTCCATTTTACATCTTTTTTATTGCTTCAAAGAAAATGATTAAACAAAGAACAAACTTACTAACACAAATAACACGACATGGCATTATCCAGTTTTAATACAAAGTTTTCAAATTTTGAAGTAAAGCATGAAAGATAAACATATTACAGCATCAACAAGAAAACATGTGACAACAATTTGAGGTAAAGCATGAAACATACTACAACATCAACAAGAAAACATGTGACCGCAATACTTATGTATAACATCATAAACCATATACCTCAATTTACTCAGGAAACCAAAATATGCAATCCTCCATGATCTTCTCACTATCAATGGTCCCATAATCATCCAAAATCCAAAAACAAATCCAACCACCATGCTTATAATCAACCCCCAATCTGCTCCATCGTCTTCTTTTTTCTCTCCTATCGTAGGAGTTGCTGCTTCAACTGATTCACAACCATTAGCTTCAGTTAGTGGAGCTCCGCAAAGTTTGTTGCCAAAGAAGCTAGATTCATCCAAGGTTTGAAGTTGTGTACCTGTTGGAATTCTTCCTGTTAAACTGTTGAAGGACACGTTGAAGCTACTCAAGAAATTTAAACTTGACAAGCTCATGGGAAGTTCCCCGGAAAGCCTGTTTACAGATAAATCTAACGATATAAGTTCTTTCATGTTTCCAATCTTCTCTGGGATAATTCCACTCAATTGATTTCTTGATATATTCAATGATTTTAACTTCAAGAGGGACATTAGCTCACTAGGAATGTGTCCGGTGAGATTGTTACTCGAAAGGTCTATCAACATCATTAATGGAAGAATACTGCTATATGTATCCTCTCGTCCATTCGTCACCAATGAATCACCAATGATATGTCTTTCACGTGCAGCAATAGCGTCGTGACCAAAGTCATATCCTAAATTGCTTTCGATGCCGGAAAGGATACTAAAGTTGTTGAAGCATATCGGAATATTTCCAGATAGGTTGTTATGAGCAAGATCTAATATTTGAATATGTCTAATATGACAAAGCTCATTAGGAATATTTCCGTCAAAACGGTTTGATCTAAGGTTGAGAATTCTTAAACGAGTAACTTTTGTTCCAATCCATGTTGGAATGCTTCCAATAAGTTCATTCCTTCCAAGTTCAAGAACATCTAGTTCTGTTAAGTTCATTAGAGAAGAATGCAATCTTCCGGAGATCTTGTTCCCACGCATGTTAAGATACCATAAATTTAAAGAACCCAATGTTCTTGGAATCTCACCAGACAAACTGTTATTCCCCAAATTTAAGAATGCCAACCTTGGCCATTTCTCCCAGCACTCTGGAATATCACCCGACAAATTATTATTTCCCAAATCAAGAAAAGATGTGCTTGTCACACCACTGGAACACAACAAAGGATGTAACGATCCCCAAAACCCATTCGAGCTAATGTCAATAAATTCAAGTGTGGCAGGGATACCAGAGAACGTTAATGGTCCTCGGATATGATTATTTGACATATTCAAAAAGAGTAGATCGGAGAATGATGTCAAAAATGATTCAGGCATGGGCGATGAAATGCCTGTGTTGCTTATGTCTAATTCCTCTAAATCCTTCTGTGATTGCAACCACAGTGGAAATTGAGGCCCTAAAACCCAATTTCTCAGAAGCAAGGATCTCAACTGGAAAGGGGGAATCCAGTTTGCAACTTGCAGCCTTAAGATTAATTTGTTAGCTGATCCGTATAGAACCTCCAAGCTCACTAGTTTGATAAAGTGAGCTTCTGTCACAACACCTGTAAGCAAATTATGAGAAAAATCTAAATAAGTCAACTTTGAAAGTTGTCCGAGGCTATCAGGAAGGCTGCCATCCAGTCGGTTTGACCCAATATTCAACTCCTCCAATGATGATAAGTGTCCAATCGAGTATGGAATGGGACCAGAAATTTTATTATCACTAAGATGTAATGTTCTGAGAAATGACAAGTTTCCTATGGAATGAGGAATTATACCAGTTATATAGTTAAAGGACAAGGATAATGACTCCAAGGCAGGTGATTTGCACTCGAAAAAACTTTCAAGAAAATATGTCAGACTAATATTACCAATATTGTTATACGACAAATCAATCTCTCTCAAATTACAAAAGTTACCCAATGATTTAGGTATTCTCTTAGTGAGGAGTTGATTTCCAGACAAGTCGAGGCTAATAAGATTTGTTAGATTTTGAAGGGAATCTAGAACTGAACTTGAAATACCACAATAACTAATATCTAACGAGATGAGATTACTACTGGACAACTCTTGAAATATTGAGGAAGAATTCATGATATCATTCCCGGCGACATGAAGAAACTCAAGAGAAGTCAAATTGCGGAAGCTAGGAATAGGACCATGAAAATCACACCAACTTAAATCCAATGAAACTAGACTAGTTACACTGAATATCCATTGTGATACTGAACTGTTAAAATTGTTTAGAGAAAGATCGAGAACAGAAAGGGATGTGAGATTGACACTAGGAACATACATGTGTAGATTTGAGAGTTCACATCCAGACAAATGTAGCTGGACCAAAGAGGGAAGGGTGTTAATCGCCTGAAGCCAATCGGTTGCTTTGCTAAGGTCCACGCCACTCATATCGAGGTGATGCAACATACCAAGACTTGACAACCACTTCATATTCGCCATGCTCGTTGTTTCAAATGGATCGTCATGAAAACTTCCAAGAGACAGAACATGTAATTCTGAGAGATTCCCTAGTTGTGGAGGGATTGTTCCACTAAAATTGGAACGTGAAAGGTTAAGGTACCTTAGGTTTTGAAAAGAACCAATGAATTTAGGAACTTGGATGCCTCCAAAATCATTGCAACTCAAATCCAGATGCTTGAGTTGCTTTAGATCCAACAAACATCGACTTACTTCCCCTTTCAATGTCATGCCATCATATAGATATCTACAATGACCGTCAGATCCAGGAAGATGAATACGATGAACATGACCTGTAGAATTATCACAAGCTATCCCAGCCCATGTACAGCAGTCCTTGTTCTCAGCAACCCACGAAGCGAGTTGTTGTGATTCATCAATGAGGCCATAAACGAAACAAGGACAAAACAACAAGTAAGAACATGTGAAAACAAGAATATGAAGATCGAGCACTCATATTGTTTGATATTTGTTTAGAAGATGAGATGGGAGCTTAATCTAAACTCGAATATTTATAAATACCAATAGTACGTAGCTTTTACTTGGCTGTATGAATAGACTTAAACATCTAGTAAACGTCAAGTCAAGTAAACGAATGGTACACACATGCACCAGTCTATACGGACACAAATAGCATCAGTTCAGTGTGTGGACATGATAAATGAGGGTGATGGATGAATAAAGCAATTTAGATCAAGTCAAGGTTAGCTGTCATCCAATGTTAGTGGACATAAATGGAGAAGTCTGTAATCAGCTTTCATTTCAAGTTAGAAAACCAATCAAAATTGGGACCAATTTGTAAAAAGTAGAAATAAGTCATTTGCAGTCAACTTTGAACCGAGTCCAAGTAAATCATGAAAGGTGCATCACTAAATCTGTCAAATTAAGCTCATATATGGATACCTAGTGAACTATATTTTGTTTTTTTAGTCTAAATTAATAATCTTTGAATCATATAATAATTTGATAGTTTTAATAGATAAAATCACTAGAACCACAAAAAAAATATTACATATGTATTTCAAGAGAAAAAAAAAAGATGGTTCAAACTCAAAAAAAAAAAAAAAAGTTGAGTTGCCGTTCAAAAAAAGGACCAAGTTGCAGAACAATTTATAAAAAGTGGACGACATAATAAATGAGGCCGTTGTAGAATAAACTAGTCAAGTTATTATCATGTAAGACTATGGGGTACGGGGCTTGGGTTGGGGCGTGGGTTGGGAGAAAACGCCCAAGCCACCACCCCGGGTGGGCTTGGGTTGGAGCGTGGCCCTTGGGGCTTGGGTTTCAAGCCGGGCGTGGGGCGCCGGTCTTGACAAGCTGACATGGCGGGCTCTCAATGGCCAAACCAAACTAGCCGTTGGCCAATGGCTATGTTAAAAAAAAAATTCACTATAAAACTCACATTTTTCTTCCATTTTTTACCACATTCAACCACATCTTCTATAATCATCTTCAATTCTCCTTCTACAAAACGAAAAAATGCATCCTCATAACCGTGCTTATGACCCGAACAACCCGTATGCATTCCAAGAAAATAATCCTAGCCCACCACCCAATCGTCCAATGCCTCGTCCATTTTTTATACACTCTTCTATGTCCGTTGAAGCGAGTTATGCATCGTATCTTGGGAATCGTTTGTATACTAACTTCCCACACACCGATGATTCGATACCTACCCCGTTTACACAAACGCCCATCAACCTTTCACCAACCTCCATCGACCTTTCACAAACCGAAACCGTCCCCAAAACTCAACCACCCAACGATGGTCCTTCCGCATCGAAACCCATCAAAAAGAGAAGTCATAAGAAAAAAACCGAGGCGGAGAAAGCACTTGAAACCGTCAAACGAAAACAGCAAAAATAGGTCGTTGCTGAAGAACTTGCATTGGCGAGGGCTTGGTGTCAACAATCTCAACATCCAAGTTTAGGTATTCTTAAACTTTGTTTTTATTAATGGTTATTTTTATATAACTTTGTAATATATTAAATTTTGTTTTTATTAAAGTAGGAAATTCTCAACATCGAACCCATTTGTGGGAAGCGGTTAGTAGAGTATTCCATGAAGAATTGGGAAGGGAGGCTTATCGTGAAACCGATAGCTTATCCTTGTAGTGAAGCGAGATTAGCGGCTAACTTACAAAATATAGTGGTTATTTAAATAAAGCAAAGCAAAACCCAAAAAGTGGTGAAACCGAACCCGACATTGTGACAAATGCATTGGTTGCATTCAAATCAAATGTGGGGACCGACTTCCGTTTCATGCATTGTTGGGAGATTTGTAAGTTCCATCCAAAGTGGGCGAATATCCCCAGTGATAGCGAAAGTAACATGTCTTCCAAAAGGTCAAGGGCCTCGTCCCAAGCCCAATCTGATGCACGAGATCAAGAGTTTGAGGACCTTTTGGATGATTCACCAAACCGGCCTGAGTATGGAAGAGATGCCGCAAAAAGGCGTGCTCAAAAATCAAGATCTGGTACGACATCGCCTTCAGCTAGGAGTTCGGGCTCGCGTAGGGGAATATACAGCGATCAGTTGGATGACATTGCATGCAAGTTAGATACATTCAACGTCTTCCAACAACAAAGAGCCGAACAACGAAAGAGCAAAGAAGCTAGAGATGCCGCTAGAGATGCCCTGAAACAAAGACGGGATGATTTGAAATTTCTATCCCAGCCCATTGATCACCTAGAGGGTGACGAGTTGCAACCAGTCTTGGAGATGAGAGAAGAGATAAAAAACAAATATAAACGTTAGGAATTTTTTTTATGTAATTTTCTTTATTTAAAATATTAAAAAAATTAAATTTGTTGTTTTAAAAAATATTCAAATAGCCCAGCGAAGCCCACCAAACCCACGCCCCAAACCCCCCACCCCACCCCACCATACCATGTTGAATGTGGGTCAGCCAATGTCTACCCCCCCCCCCCAAGCCACGTGTCAACTCACGACCCAACCCAAGCCCAACCCAAGCCCCACCATACCCCACGGTCTAAATAAAGGGTCATCTTATTCTCACACCCTTTTTACTCTATCTCTCTCTATATATATCTATGTATATAGAGAGATAGAGAGGAGATGTGTATGAATATTAACACCTGTATTGTTGAAGGATGGTGTTAGTTTAATGCAGTGATTGTTCCTCATTGCATGAGATTTGTTTGTTGAGTGTTTTCACAAATACCAGAGATAGAAATTTCGTACCGATACCTTACCATATCATACCGTTGTACGGTGTCCGATTTTAAATTTAGCTCAATTTTGGTAGTGGAACTAGCAAAATCAAACTTGGGTCCTATTTGTGAAAAGTAGAAATCAGTCATTTATAGTCAACTCGGAACGAGTCCAAGTAAACCATGAAATGTGCATCACTAAATTAGCCAAATCAAGCTCATATCTGGATACCAAGTGAACTATAATTTATTCTTGAGTTAAATATTGTTTTTTCAGTCCTTGTGTTTTGCTTAAAATATCTATTTCAGTCCAACAGATTTTTTTTTTTTACTTTTTTAATCTAATAGTTTGGTTTTCATATCAATTTTATCCACTTTACTAACTTTATCCATTTTTTTAAGTTAATTTCTTATGGAAAGACAAAATTACCCTTAGCCCATTTTTAAACAAAAATTTTAGAGTAAATTACAAGTTTTGTCCTTTATGTTTGTACCGAATTATAGTCTTTTTCCCTGCCTACTTGTTTTCACCCCTTTTAAACAAATAAAAACTCTGTCTCTTCTCTCTCCTCTTTCTACCTCTCTCTTCTCTCCCTCTTTACCTCTCTGTTCTCTCTATCAGACAACCTATTACCCATCAGACAACCCCTATTAATAATCACAGTACTCTTCAACGCATCAGAAAACCAAGATTCCGACTTCGGGTCAAGCAACAACGACCCAACAAACTTGGGTCGGGTCGGGAACAGGAACAATCTGATGCGTGTGGGTGTAGGGGAGCTTACGATGCGGTCGTGTTCTTCAAGCATGTTTTGTAGATCTTCATCGGTTGTGATTAAGATAAGAGAATCAAGGTCTTTGTTGGGGAGCTGGTACTTGAGAGCAAAGGGGCGGTTGTCATAGAGGATGCAGGAGAGGTGGTGGGTGAGGGAAAAGATGGTTGCGGCGGTGGTGCGGCGGTCAACGATGACGATGCGGGTTTCTCCACTGGCGTAGCAGAGACACTTGGTTTGGGGACAGGGGACTATGTGACCGCCGTAGCTGCACATGAGGCAGATTTTGGATGTGGGTAACGGTGGGAGAGAGTGGGAGTGTAGTGGTTTGGTGACAGTGGTGGTGGTGGTTGTTGGTGGTGACGGTGATGGGTCCATCGTGGTCAACAAGATTGGTTTTTGGAAGGGGATTTTTTTAAGTAAGATATGGGTTTTCTTGTAACATGTTTGTAAAAAAAGTGGGTTTAATTAAGCAAGTTGTGTACTGGGTTAGAGGTTGGTGATTCAACATTGAGATAAGATATGGGATGGTGTGGTGTGGTGGAATTGGTAGTGGTTGGTAAGTGGGGATGGTGGCGGTGAAGGCTGAGGTGGGGTGGGGTGGGGTGAGGTGGGTGCGTAGTGTTGGTGAAGGTTGTGGGTGGTGGATGGTGCTTGATGTGGTGGTTGATGGTGCTAGAGAGTGAGGAAGTGGTAGAGAGCTAGAGAGAGAGAGAGAGAGAGAGAGAGTAAAGAATCAGATATAAAATTATAGAGTAAATTGCCATTTTTGTCCCTGAGGTTTGTCTAAATTTACCGTTTTAGTCCAAATAGTTTTTTTTTCTCCTATGATTCCCTGACTTTTCCCTTTTGTTGCCATTTTGATCATATTGCCTAACTTTATCCAAAAACCCCATTTTTAACCAGGGGTATTTTGGGGATTTTCAATTTAAATCTTTCAAATTGCCATTTTGATCCAGTTTTTTTATAAAAACCATCAAAAGAACATCTTAGACCGTGGGGTATGGTGGGGCGGGGGTTTGGGGCATGGGTTGACACGTGGCTTGGGGGGGCTTCGCTGGGCTGACCCACATTGAAGACGGTATGGTGGGGCGGGGGTTTGGGGCGTGGCTTGGGTGGGCTTCGCTGGGCTGACCCAGTTTGAATATTTTAATATTTTTTAAAACAACAAATTTAATTTTTTTAATATTTTTAAGCGCGCCATTTTAATATATTACAAAGTTATATACAAAATATTTAAGAATACCTAAAGTTGGATGTAGAGATTGTTGATACCAAGCCCTCGCCAATGCAAGTTCTTCATTAACGACCCATTTTTGTTGTTTTTGTTTGACGGTTTCAAGTGCTTTATCTGCCTCGGTTTTTTTTCTTATGACTTCTCTTTTTGGGAACTATTGAGGCGGAAGGACCATCGTTGGGTGGTTGAGTTTCGGGAACGGTTTCGGTTTAGGAAAGGTTGATGGGTGTTTGTGTAAACGGGGTAGGTATCGAATCGTCGGTGTGTGGGAAGTTAGTAAACACACGATTCCCGATATACGATGCATAACTAGCCATATCGGGCATAGGGGAGTGTATTAAAAATGGACGAGGCATTGGCCGATTGGGTGGTGGGCTAGGATAATTTTCTTGGAACCCAAACGGGTTGTTCGGGTCATAAACATGATTATGAGGATGCATTTCCGGTTTTGTAGAATGAGAATAGAGATGAGTATAGAAGATGTGGAGTGTATTGTGGTTGAATGTGGTAAAAAATAGAAGAAAAATATGAGTTTTATAGTGAAAAAATATTTTTTTTTTAACATAGCCGTTGGCCAACGGCTAGTTTGGTTTGGCCATTGAGAGCCCGTCATGTCAGCTTGCTAGACCCGCCCCACGCCCGGCTTCAAACTCCCGCCCAAGGGGCCACGCCCAAACCCAAGCCCACCCGGGGTGGTGGCTTGGGCGTTTTCCCCCAACCCACGCCCCAACCCAAGCCCCATACCCCATAGTCTTACATGAGTAAAAACAGGGTAATCCATTAAATTCTAATTAATTTGATGAAAAATCATAAAAACAGAGCATTTTAACGGACTAAAAAATAGGGTAATCAGTTTGATTAAAAAAAAAAAACCAAACATCTTACAGGGGTAAAAACTGCTCGTTGTACCGATGAGATTCTAGTCCAGACGCCAAACGGCAAATGTTTATGGAAATTGGCATTGCTTATGGAAATGAAAAACGACAAATGTAAGTTCGATAATATTACGGAATTACGCCATCTAGAGAAGTTGAAATTGTTGAATGACACATACCCGGTTTCACCATTTAACGTAAATGGAAAGTTGCATGCTCTTCCTAATACTTTGAAGTTCCCACCAATGCTAAAGAAACTTACTTTATGTGACACGGTGCTCAACTGGGAACAAATGTCTGTTCTTGGAAAACTTCAGCGGCTCGAGGTTTGAACCACTCTTGTTAAGAAAGTGTACACAAACACAACCATTCAATACAAGTTTACCTTTCATTCCTGGGTTAACGTTTCACAAGTTTTTAGTCCAAAAGATGTTTTTTTTTTTTCTAATGAAATTGATTACCCTGTTTTTAAGTCCTTTAAGATGCTCTGTTTTTACGATTTCCATCAAATTAATTGGAATTTAATGGATTACCCTGTTTTTACTCATGTAAGATGTTCTTTTGATGGTTTTTATCAAATTAACTCAAGTTCATTTTTTATGGTTTTATTTTTATCAAATTAACTCAAATTAAGTAGAATACTGTGCTTTTTAATCCTGTAAGATGTTCTTTTTTATGGTTTTTATCAAATTAACTCAAATGGGGTAGAGAGTAGGGGGTGATGAAGAAGGAGAGGGTAGGGGTGAGTCCCACTAATTAGATATTTTTTTTAATTTTTTCAATATAAAAAAAAACTGGATAAAACGGCAATTTGAAAAGATTTGAATTTAAAATCCCCAAAATACCCCTGGTTAAAAATGAGTTTTTTTGGAGGGAGTTAGGCAATATGATCAAAATGGCAACTAAAGGGAAAAGTCAGGAAGGAGAAAAAAAAACTATTTGGACTAAAATGGCAAATTTGGACAAACCTCAGGAACTAAAATGGCAATTTACTCAAAATTATATGTATATAATAATAATAATAATAATAATAATAATAATAATAATAATAATAGTCTTTTTTTTAAAATATTTTGTTCTATTTTTTAAATAATAATATTTGAATGAGTAAATTACAAAGTTCGTTCTTTATGTATGTCACTTATTACAAAGTGTGTCCTTTATCTTTACTATTTACATAAAACATACTTAATGTTTGAAAAACCATTCAGGTTATGTCCTTTACCTTTAACCTAGTTTATTTTCCCAATTAACTCAGGTCACATGGGAAGCAAGTGAGGGCATTAATGTCAATCCACCTACCAATTACAGTCCCATCTTATAAAAACCCTAAACCTTAATTTCTCTTTCAACCCTCTCTCCATACTTTTTTCCCTTTCTCTTCCAACCCTTTCAAAGACCTGCAACTCCAAATCCTCAAACGGTACAGTCTCCAAATAATAGATATCAATACTGTTTAAGTTATAATTTGAACAATAACAAATCGAATCCAACAGTTTTCTCTCGTATTCTTTGTATATCATTGTTAATTAAATGGAATTGGAATTATAAAAGATGAAATCTGACCTTTCCACAGTAGAAAAAGAACCAATCAAGAAGAAAATTGGATTTCTTCCATGGAAGGCGGCTGGAACCCAGCAAATGGAAGGACCAATCAAGAAGAAAATTGGATTGACCTTTCCACATTCACCGGCTCCTCGTTCTCCGGCGCCGTCTTCAACCTCTCAACCACCATCGTCGGTGCCACTCTGAAGCAGTTTGACCGTTAGTTCGAGAACTTTCTCAGATCATCATGTTCGGTTCCGGTGCCTGTAACGTCGTCGTTTCACGGTTCCGATAGTGGTGGAGTGTTGAACAAGTGGAGCCCCAGCGTGAAATTACGGATTGATTTGAAGGAGCTAAATTTCGTTCTACAAACTTATAATTTTCTACATTACGATTAGGATGGAGGAGATGATGTTGGGTGAAATTGGGGTGTAGGGTTTTTATAAAATGGGACTGTAATGTAATTGGTAAGTGGATCTTCTCATGTGACCTGACTTAACTGGGAAAATAAACTAGGTTTAGGGTAAATGACATAACCTGAATCATTTTTCAAACATTAAGTATGTTTTCTGTAAATAGTAAAGATAAATGACACACTTTGTAATAAGTGACATACATAAAGGACGAACTTTGTAATTTACTCTATTTGAATATATAGGTAAACAGACAAAAATACCTTTTGGTGAGCAGATTTAACTAAAAAATCTATCTTGGTTTGGCCTAAAGGATAGAACGTGTAAGATTTTGAAATATTAAATACAAAACCAGTCAGTTTTGAAGGTAAAGCACACCGCCTACAATTTGATACAAACTTAAAGGACAAAACTTGTAATTTACTCAATATTTTATTTTTCTATAAACTAATAAATGAAATCGTTTTAGACACGTGTCACTCTCTAGTGTCTTCTCACTTTTAAATAAAATTTTAATATTTCTGTATATGCATTACAAGATATATATATTTATATATTGGGTAGGGTTTATACGAGAACTAGCTTTAATAAGAAAACTTAAAAACTAGTGTGAACACAAACAAAATAAATCCAAAACAAAAATAAATAAATAATAAATAACGAAACCCCACCACCCAAAAACGATTTCATTTATTAGCGTATAGAAAAATAAATATTAGTTTAAAAATGGGCTAGGTAATTTGGGCTTTTCTGATGAGAAATTAACATAAAAATGGATAAAGTTAGTGGACATAAATTAATATGAAAACCAAACTATTAGATTAAAAAAAGTCAAAACAATTCTTTGGATTGAAATAAATATTTTGAGCAAAACACAAAGACTAAAATAGTATTTAACTCTTTGTTCTTTTAGTCTAAATTAATAACTCTAAAGTAGTTAATATAATTTGATAGTTTAAATAGAAACCACTTATTTCACCCTACAAACGTTAATAGACATTTGTTTGGTATGAACAGACCAAAAAAGAACTGCTAACGGTTCTTGGACTGAAAGAGGAACAAGGAGGCCAACTTGAGTTACTTCGTAGGGGCTACAAGTTTATTTTCTCATTTCTATCCGTTCCTCCAAATACCCCCCACCTCATGAAATTTGTAGTATGTATTTTTTAAGGAAGTTCAGGATAAATTGCTCATCAGCCCATCATCTTCGTTATCATTACCATCATCATTTTAAATAAATTGATGGTAATTCACAAGTTATTTCTTGGCTAAATTACACGTTTGCCCATTATTACAAAATTCCAATAAACTGATGGTAACCACATGATGTTCTGTTTGTTGTGGTCAAGGGTAATTTAGACATTTGACAAATTAAACCTACACTGGTCTCCCCCACCACATGAAAATTACGATATTTCCTTTCTAATAGGCTTCCAGGCTAAATTACTCATTTGGCCGTTAATAGAATCCACAACATCACCCGTCTTTTCTTTCTCCCACTGATATATGAACTGTTAAGTGCTGAAATGAGTTTCAAAGTACAAAAATAAAAAGCTTTGTGTTAAAAACCATATCATATCTGTTGTTGAATTATATTAGTCATGACTCATGTGTTTTTGAGATACGTGTCTCTATTTTAGATGGGTTTAATTTAACATATAAATTGTTACTATAGTAAAAAAGTTATTAAAAAGTTACTTTAGTTTTTACTCATAATATTCTATTTTACTTCTTCTCAATAGTTTAGTAAATTTTTTATTTTATATGAATATTCAATTAAGAACTCATAGCATTTAATCAGATATAGATATAACTAGAAAAGTAACCCGCCGCGATGCGGCGGGGGCTAGATTTTTATTTATGCGGCGGGGTAAGTTGTAATTTATGCGGGGGCCCATTTGTTTAATGAAGACTATTACCATGGATGTCAAAGTTGAAGTGCAGGTAGATTCTCTAAACTCAGTTTCAAGCATCTCTATCGCACCCCTGGAAAGCGAAATAAAAGCTCAAGATCAATTTCCGCCTTAAAGAATTTACGAGAATTTGTAGACTGTAAAACAATTATAAATAATTAAAAAGAAATACCAACCTGCAGATACCAAGAGCTTTCCTCATATCACCAGATGCTGCAGCTACTTTCTGCATACATTCATTCAAATGGTGCATCTTAGAATTTATAGCAACCTCAAGTCTTTAATTACAACTTACCATGGCCCAAGGAAACCTATAAGTCATAGAAAATAAGGATCACTTATCAAGATTCAAGAACATAGACACAAACCCTAGATTTTGCTAAACCATAACAATGAAGATTAAAAACAAAAATCGACTATTTATAAGTTAATAGGTTGAAATCGCCACCTCTAAATGAGTTGAAACAACTACATACCTGCACATGAAGGAATATATACATTTGCCTCCATGAAGAGCCTTTTTGGTAGATCTATCTTTGTAAGTTGGTTAGCAGGAGCATGCATACTCAGTGAGCAAAACAAAGTCTTAAAAAAGTTTCTTTTATCAGATTATGTTTTTACATATTTTTATAATATGAAAACCTTCTACAGGAACAAAGTAATTCGAAAAGTTTTTCTCAATGGTTACTTCTGTAGCCTATCCCATGTTATCAGTTGACCAAATTTTTTTATATATTTTATTTCCCTCTTTTTTAAATGATATCATGTGCAAGAAAGTAAAAATAATGGAATAGAATTAAAAGCTGAATCAATGTTGTAATCTTAGATTAGGCTAAATGAAGACTTCATCAAACTTGAAGCTGTCTATTTACCTTTAATATTAAAAAAACATTTACAAAATTTGCGGTTATGCAAAAGAATAATATTCATGAACCATCGTTTTCTTTTTTAAAAAAGAAAATTTATAGTCAATACAAACTAACCGCTTTGAATAAATGAATTACTTGGTCAAACCAATTGAAACCACCAATCCGATCCATTCTGTTTGGCCGGTCCAGCCGACACAACTCGATCGAACCAGACGAAACCCCTAATTCGGATCATAAAATTATTAAGGTCTTAATCACAATAAAAAAGACCTGAAGAGTGCAACCAACATGTCCAATTTCTGTTTTTTGTTGCTGGATGTTAAAGGCTTCTCCTCACTACCATGCTCACAGGGGAACAACCCTGCAATAAATTTATTAAAGATCCGAACATCTAGGTTTATTCAACATAAAACATATGCACAAACATCATTCTATTCTATATGAATTTATATATCACATAAAAAAGTGACCACAAATTTAAAGGTGAATCTTCATTGAGCATTACATTGAACACCAATTTCAAGCCTAGACTTGACTTACCTTGCTACGGTCCGGCACCTCAGATCTCCAAAATCATCTTGTACCTCCTTCAATCGCAAAGTCACATTATCGAGTACAAGTACAAACTGAAAGCAAATTAAACCAACTGTAACTACTTATTTATTGCACAAAAGATTCAAACTATCAATACACATGATTCAACAACTAAACCCTAAAACCTTAAAACCCACTCTCCAAATTCAATTTCTTACTAAGATCAAACACGGTGTAACATAAACAAACATATAATCATCAAAACAAATTAACACATGGCCAAATGGAGGTACGATAGCAAACCAAAATCGAAAACTATACTAACATTTAACACATTACAGAGAAAAAAGCGCAAACTGAAGAATCCTAACTGGATCTTTGTACTGATTTGAAAGAACGCTTAACAAACCCTAACTGATCCAAAATAGAACTCACCTGAGGTCGCAGACGAAACGGAGAGACGACCAGAGTATAAACGTGGAGCCTTAATCACTACAAAGCAAATGACTCACCACCAATAATTTTCTCTTCAATGTTGTAGTTGTAGAGATCTCTGGCGGCGTATCCGTAGCCGTAGCTTATGAAGCCGCCGGCAACAAACCGGGTAGTATCCATTACCCATCTTGTTCGTAAAACCCATCCGTCTAGAAACCACCATCCATCGCCGCTAGCGGAGGCAGCCGGATTTTGTTCAGATCCTTTTCTCCCTGGGTCTGTTTTTGTGTGTGCGAGTACAGTGAAAAGATTGATGGTGCAGAGGGATGACCTATGTATAAGAGGACCACAAATAAAACTGGTACAACAGTTTAAGCAGCAAAAGCAATTGTACAGGTTACTTATGCACATAAAACCCAAAAAGCCAAAGTTACAAGTACCTATTGCACAAAGTTGTTGCAATTTATATATATATATAATGAGTAAATGAAATATTAAAATATTAATTAAACAATTAAATGAAATGAAAGTTAGAAAAATAGAAAGAAAAAGAAAAAAAAACCCAAATCACAAAAATCAAAGATACATAAGAAGAAGATTGCAAGAAAGGACATATTTAAATTTTATATCAATTTGATTAGGTTTTCGATTTATTCTTAATATATTTAATGGCATGTTGGGGAAGCAACATGGGATTCTTTTTTTTAACGGAAAATTTGGATCACTGACGGACTGTTGGAGTATCATTGTGCCACCATCGGAACCACCCGATCATATCCATCTTCACTAGGCATAATGCCTATACACCAATTCAGGAGGAAACCCAATAAATATGAGAAAAACCCCCTTGTGGGAATGTATAGCAAAAGGAAGGAAATAAGAGAATGAAACGACATGAAATGGATTCGAACTAGCTTCTTATGTGCATTTCTTCATATGAATTTTCAATTAAGAATACAGATCATTGATTTGCGACTATTACTAGAAGTAGGTTAATTTTGCTCCATTATATCAATCATGTTTTCATTTTGTTTTACTCCATAATAAATAGGGGTTAGGATATAAAAAGAAGTTTATTTGGGTAGAAAGCCTAGGAAGTAATCTTGACCATCTATTTATTTAATCAAGGGCTAAGATTAAATGAGTGAAATTGAAGGGAAAAAAGGAAGCGTGTGGGTTTGTCTAGTGGCATTCTAGTCAATCCAAGGCAATAGTTTCTCTCTCCTTCAATTCCCCCCCCCCCCAATTTTTTAAACGTTAATAACTCTTTCATACGACATTATTTTTTTATAAAAATTGCACCAAAAAAACGAGCGTTTTTTTATCTTTAAAATGAGTATACTATTGCTATATTTTCGAAATTTTTTTTTGAAAACCGAGTTGCGTAAAACGCAATGGAAAAAACCCATTTACGTAAAACGCAATGGAAAAAAACCTAAAAAATGACATTTTTCTAAAACGCAATGCACAAAAAACACAAAAAAAATGTCTTGTTTGTAAAACGCAATGGCCAGTAAACACAAAGAAATGTCTTAATTCTAAAACGCAATAGCCTAAAAACACAAAAGAAAGTGTAGTTTCTAAAACGCAATGGATTGAAAACACATAAAAATGTGTTTTACGTAAAACGCAATGCCCAAAAAACACAAACAAATGTCTTATTCCAAAAACGCAATGGCTACTTAAGATGTCTGTTTTCTAAAACGCAATGGACTGAAAACACATAAAAAAGTATTTTACCTAAAACGCAATGCACAAAAAACACAAATAAATGTCTTATTTATAAAACGCAATGGCCAGAAAACACTTAAAAATGTCTCATTTCTAAAACGCAATGGCCTAAAAAAACAAAAGAAAGTGTTCTCTGTAAAACGCAATGGACTGAAAACACCTAAAAATGTGTTTTACCTAAAACGCAATGACTAAAAACACTTCAAAAATGTGTTTTTCTAAAACGCAATGACTAAAAACACTTCAAAAATGTGTTTTTCTAAAACGCAATGGCAAGAAAACACATAAAAATGTCTTAGTTCTAAAACGCAATGGCCTAAAAACACCAAAGAAAGTGTTCTCTCTAAAACGCATTGAACCAGGATAATAGTTTTGTCTGTGAATTGTCTGAACCAGGAATGCAGTTCTAAAACGCAATGGCATAAAACTGTCTACGAATGCAGTTTTCTAGAAGCAAATTTACAGAAAATTAAATTTTCTCGTGCATTTTTATTAAAGCAATACAATCGAAATTTACAGCTCGACCCCAGCCAGGGGCTCTGCCCCTTGGACCCCGCCAGGGGCTGCCGCCCCTTAGACCCTGCTACCAGGGGCGCTGCCTCCGGACCCCTCCAAGATCGTAAAACGCAATGACTAAATCAAAAACCCAGATCGTAAAAATGAAATTAAAGAATTTCTTACATGGATCGAAGCCGATTTCTTCAACGATTGACGAAATTTGAATGATAGAAACACTTATCAGCGATCGAATCGAACGGATCAGGTGATTATCTTCAAAATCACGGGAAAAACGAGATTTTGAATGAAATTAAACTGGGTTTTCTTCAAAAAAAAAAAAAGATGAAGAACACGTTGATCGGGTGTTTGAATCATTGATTGATGACGAAAATCGCACTTTAGTGTAGTGATTATTGAGATAGTAAGTGAAGAAAAGGTTAAAGATGGTGGGTTTTGAAAATAGTGGGTTTTGAAGTTACTGGGGAGAAGAAGGAAGAAGAAAGGATTGGATTGGCTAAAATACCCTTTCTCTTTATTTTAAATTTTGTCACATGTCATAATCCTATTGCTTCCTATCCTTCCTAACCAAAATAAACTTCCTATTTGATCCTCACCCTAATAAATAGATGTTATAATAATGTGATTGATTCTTCTTTTTAAAGATGTTATTTAGACCATGTGTAGTGGGCAAAGTTTTGGGTGTGGAATAGGCAAAAAACGCCCCAATCATGGTGCACACCGCCCCCGTGATGGTTTTTTAGTGGATTTTGGGTTGGGGCGTTTCCCTTAAAATGCCTGATTCAAAAGTGATGACCAATAGAATTTTTGTGATGGTTTTTATTTTTATTTTTTATTTAACTGAATTATAATACCTTAAAAAATGTATAGTTATTCGTCGTTTAATAAAATGTGGTATGTAAATTTTCTAAAAACAACCGGTGTTTTTACACGGGCTTTACATCTAGTTTAGGGTGAACGGTGTGGTGCGGTAAACACCATCGGTAAGGCGTTTAGCGATTGGTAACACCGCCGCCGATGGTGTTTACCGGTCGGTGAGGAACTAGAAGCGGTGAAAGTTCACCGATGCGGGGAAGGCAATTTGTCAGGGGAAGCTGCCTACTTTTCATTTATTATGTTTTTTTTAATAAAAATATTAGTTTACCTAATCCAAGATAGGTAAACCACCGTCAACGTTTTTGAGCAATAGGTAAACAAAATAGGTAAATTGACGTGACACTGTTTGATTATAATAGAATGACAAAAACATTCAAGACAATAAAGCTTGTAATTGTTGGACATTTATGTATATGCAAGTAGAGATCCAATCAAAATGAGAAAAAAAAAAACTTATTGATGGAAGTATTTGGTAATCTTTATGAGCTTAGAGAGGAGTTATAAAAGCGATCACAATAGTGAATTTGTGATGAAAAGATTTGGTAATATCTAGTTGGAATAAAAACCATCGTAGCTATGACTTTCCAAATGAGAGGTCATTGGATGGAGTCTTGCCTAGGATTTATTTTGTTCCCAAGTTAAGCCACCCATGACCTTTTATTCCGGGTTAAGCCACCCATGACCTCCAATTTAGAAAGTCATGGGGCTACCACTAACCAGTGGTTTTTACAAACATCCCCGCTAGATATCACTAAATCTTTTCATAACGAATTCACTTTTCACTATTGTGATCGCTTTTATAACTCCTCTCTAAGTTGATAAAGGTTTTTTCCAGTTGTGTGTTTCCTCCTAGGATGGTGGTCGAGGTCACCATGTTCTGTTCTTTGAGTGGAAGAGTGATCTATTTGCCAGTGATCCCGGGTGTTTACTTACATATAAAAATGAAGAAATTAAAAAAAATATTCATTCCCAAAAGTAAAAGAAAATATATGGACGTAAATATGCATACTCACTAGTGTGATGTAAGATATAGAACGCTATGTTATTGAAATATATTCAGACAAAACTGTTATTTTATCATAAGTAAAAACATAAGAAACATTTGCATCATATCCATTTATATAATATCAATACGTATCAGATTTTTAGGTCTAGTGTTACTCTAAGGTAAAATTTGAAAGAAAAAAAAAATACTAAATAATAACCATGGTGTGATTTAATTTTAACTCGTTAACAGAAATTTAATAACATCATAATACTGAAACAAAGTATTTTTAAAAGTTTACACTTGGATTGAGTCATGACTTCAATAAAACATATTACTAGTAGATGATAACACCCATTTTATTTTCAGAAACTTTTATCACATAACATGATAGTTATGTTTAACAAATTTACCAACTCAAACAACACAACACCAGGACTTTACTTTTCATAACTTAGGGTAAGTGGCGGATCTAAGAACTTTTTTTCACTGGGTTCCTTTTGGTAGATTTTCACTAATTCTTACTATTTTTTTCCAAATCATACAAGATTCTCACTAATTTTTTCTATTTTTTTCAAACCTAATGGGTTCCTGGGAACCCACAAAAGTGGGCTAGATCCGCCCCTGCTTAGGGTGGATAGCTCGCATGCTTGCGTGCTCCACCGGGTTCCATTGAGTTCAAGCGGGAAACGGCCCAAACCAAATCAGGTTTGCAATCAAACCCGAAAATTTTAACGTTTAGTTGGAAGAAATTTGACCATCAGAAAAAGGGTAACTCACATAAAAAACGTTAGGTCCGCAAGCATATGTGAGCACAATTGGTGCACGATTTGAACGTGGATCCACCTTATGATGTGTGCCAACCTTTTTATAGGTTGTCCCGCACATATATAAAGAAATCTTCCACCATTACTTAACACAACCTCTTCACAAAAGAACCGTCGTATTATTTATTTATTTATATTTATAATAGAATGATAAAAATACTATTTATATCTTGAGAAACTGGGTTGGGGAACTCGGCCTGGGTTGGAGGGGTGTGGGTGGTTTTGATGACTTTTGTGTGGTCACGGCCCCTTCGAGAATTCTAAGTTTGTGATCAAACCCCTCCCAACCAATCACATTTGTGGCCCAATCCATCCCGTCAATCACATTTCATCATTCTAATTTGTGGTTTTTAACAAAAAATAAAAAATTAGTGTGGGTTCGAAGGGGTAACCACCCCAACCAAACTGGGTTGATTGGGTTTATATGAGATGAGACTTTCCTATCTATTTTGTGTGAGTTTTTTGTGTTGAAGGGGTTAACCTCCCCTTCCACCCTTAGAAAATGTTTAAAAACCGTATTCCTCATAATACTCAAGTTACAAAAAAAAGTTTACTCTCCAAGAGTCTCCATTGTGTGTTGACTATGAATAGGCACACAATCATCCAAAATTCACTAACAAATCCAAGCATACACTCTACTAATAATCAAACCCCAATCTCTTCCCCCGTCATACTTTTGAGACAACCGTTCTTCTGAATTAACTATAATGGTGCTTCTAACTAATACAATGGCACATCTATAATGATATGAGCTTATGTATGAATGAATTGTACGATTAGAATTGTACGTCTAACTCACTACAACAACACATCTAAAAGCACGTGTAATCAAATGGACGCAATTACCATTGCTCTAAAACTAATTCAATGTGCATGTACCGCTTCCTGAATTATTAATAAATTGTTCGCCGCGAAACAACCGTCGGTCAAACCCACGTTCAAGTAGATCCTGACCGTAATAATTCAGGTGGTTACCTTCAAGATTTAATCTCATCCGTTCAAACCCAAAAAATTTGGTAGTTTGATTTTTCAACGCAAGTTAAGTTTTGCTGTGTTTTCTGCATGTTTCTCGCTACGTGGGTACGCTCTCTCAACCTTGTCGGTTCATCTTGGATAACTTCTACGTGGTAGTTAGCATACAAGATGTATATATATGTCCGTGAATGCTTTGCATTACATCCTTTTCAATAAAGCATATCACTGTAAGGTGGTTACATATTTTATGTGTTAATGATGTTTGTTATTTTTCGATAATAGTTTCTTATTTAGTTTGTTTGTTTTGCTTGAGTTATGATCAATGGATAATGCTGTGTATAATGAGGATTCAATTTCGGGGAAAAATGTAAGATGTTAATTTATATGGTATTGTGTTTATTTAACCATGTTTGTTCATTTGAATAATGATGCTTTGTTTTTCAGTTTGCTGGGTTGGACAACGTTGTGGAAATGAAGCAGCCAGCAGATATGATGTCTTCTAATATAGTTGGAAATGTAATATCATTTTGTTTTGTCAAGTATTGGGATTTACATAGCATTGTGTTTTTTAATATTATTTTTGTGTTTGTAGGAATCCTTTGTGTTATTATAGTAAAAAATCATTGACATGCTTTTTTTTGTCAGGTTGTAGCTGACGAGTGTGTGGATGGTCATTTGCATGAATTTTCTTATTGCTCTAATGAGAATGTACATTTCGTATCAAGTTTATGATGAAGTTTCTGTTATTATTTATGATATTGTGTGTTACTTAGAATTATTGTGTTATTTACAGCTATTGTGTTTTTTGTGATGGTTTTTTTGTTTTTTTTGTAATATACTATGACAACAGTGGTTAACAGTTGTTTTTTTTTGTTTTCCAGCTTGTGGCTGACAACATTTTAGTGGATGATCCTTTTCAAAAGTTGAGTAAGATATCTGATGAATCTGGAGATGTATGTAATAATTCTTTTATAATTGTAAAGATAACATTGTTTTAGTTCAACATGGTAGTTTATTTTATTAATGAGAGTATATTGTTTTTCAGTTTGAAGAATTATTTGGAGTACTTCCTGACTTGACTATGTCTTCAATCGGAGCTGCAAAGGTAAATCGTTTATGTTAAAGTATGTAAATTATTTTGTTAGTGATAGTTGGTGATGTTTATGCTGAATCTTATTATGTTTGCTTATATTTTGTTTTGTAAATTTCAGAACAAATCTAAAGGCTTTGACTTGGAGTTTGGTGCTTTGGTTGGATGTCCCGACAATTCTATAAAGCATGTGATGAACAAGGTTGGTTCCATATCTATATGTTTAGTTAATATTCTAGATGAGTGACTGACATATTATTCTCTAGCCTCGTAATTTCAGAAGAATTAATCAAAGGGTAAAGGCACTGAAGAATTGGAAGTGGGATGAGGTGATTGAAATCGACAGTTTTGGCGAAGATTAGTTATGTTGTTTTTTATTTATGATGATGGTTATTGTATTTTGGTAATGATACTGTGTTGAGTTGGAGTTTTTTTATGTGTGTATTTTCATTTCCCTTAAACATGCATGTTTTTCTTTGTTTGTAATATTTTCGTTATAATTTAAAGGGTAATTAATATTTTTGTTGATTCATGTATAGTAAGCCGTGTACCAGTTTAAGTTTCCCGTGTTTAATTAATGGTTTGTGTGTTTATAGTAATAACTGTATGTAAACGTGTGTCTCTTCAGTTTTTTGTATGATTGTATCGTTTCCCGGAGCAATTTTTACATCATGTAACCGTTGCTGCCATTAATAGTTCCGCGTTAGTGACCGTAAGCCTTTTATATATATATGCAGACATTTCATGTATATCGTATCCCAAGTTATTTAAGTTTTTCAATGGCTTCATCAAGTAATCAAGGAGAAGATTTGAAGGAACTGTTTTATAAAGTAGTGATGGAAGAATTGGAAGCTGAGTTAGAGTTTTCTAAAGATCTGAGGAAATGCTTTCATTCTTTGAAGACTGGAGTTGGCTCTCGTGATGATGTAACTGAGACGTTGCGTTTATTGCCTCCAACTGCTGTTCGTGACCTAGCACTTTTGAATAAAGGTGAGAGTGGGAACAAAGATGTTCAGTTAATGGCACAGATGTTAGAAATATTTAGACAAGTTAATGAGTCAATGGAGTTGAAGCGTAGGTTTTTACTTTCCTTATAAGTAGTTTTGTTAAGTTTAGTCATAGTTGTTATAGTGATGTGGTTTGTATTCAATTATTAAGAGTTATTGGTGGTATTTTTATTTTAATGGAATGTTTTGATTTATTTTTTGAAAGTTAGTCTGGGTGAATTGTGTTTTTTATTATGTCGTTTTTTTATTGTGTTTATTTAATCATATATTATTTCAAACATTTAATTTAATATCTTCAGTTTAATTTCTTCGAGCGACCATCTGGAGAATTGTATTTGATTTGGTTTATTTTGATGTTAAATTGTGCCTGAATATAGAGTTGCACACATAAAAAAAAAACTATCTATATCATAAAATCTAACTTTGATAGATTAGTCAGGTACTATCTATACTATCTATAATAAGAGATTATGAGCTGATGTAAATCTGCCTATGTGTCAACTTCTAAGGTATGCCACATGTCAATGATGATGTCATAATTCCGGTTTACAATTTACATTGTTGGAATTGAACCTTAACAGAGGAACAGTTGATTAAGGCGAAAACCGGTTCAGAGCAGTGGAACCAGAATAAGCAGTTGTTAGGCTTCAGACTTTCCCCTTGACAGTGGTTCAAACAACTGCTGATCTATAATTCTGATTTGTTTTATCCACTGCTTAGCACAACAGCTGATGTGAAGACCAAAAGAATGCCAAAGACTAAGTACTGCTCTTCCAACTTGTGTGATCGACCAAGTAGCATCAGGTTGAGGGGAAGTTTTAGTTTGTAAGCATGCAATGTAATCTTTTGATTTGATTTGTAATCTTTCGATTGATGAAAAGCATGTGTTTATCAAAACTATTTTCCTCATTGATTGTGTTTACAAAAGTTTGTGTTCATTTCTGCTGCATAAATCATTGAATCATATTCATTCATTGTTCATCTATTACAAAAAACACAATCAATTTAACAATCAATTTAACAATCAATTCATCTATTACAAAAAAACACAATGATGACGACATCTGAGCAGCAGATGTACAAAACAGATGTTAAAGCTCATCCACTGATATACCAACAGTTATTGATCAAATTAAACTTCAAATCCACTAAAAGACAGAAAGTTGGGTAGTGTCATATAAGAGGAGCTTCAACAGTTCAGGGAAAACAAGTTTGAAAACTTGCACACTTACCAAAGGATGAGAATCTTTTGGGAAAAAAATGGATCCTCAAAAACATTGTATATGTTGGAGTATAGTTGTCAAGATTTATACTCATCAAACTAAGCACAAACAACAGATGTTTCCACAACCACTGTTTTGAAGAAGACTATGTTGCTGCTGCATATTGAGAAAATAACTGTTTGTTTCCTCAAGCTCGGATATTTGATTTTGATATAATTGCTCAAAAGACTTCTTTTATGTAGGATTGTAAAGCAGCTGAAATATATCATCAAAAATCTTATACCATATACATCCATCCTCACTTATCATCAGACATCACTTTGTGAGGGATTGCTATAATAAAGGTTCGATTTGTCTGCATCATGTTCTCACTAAGGATCAACTTGCAGATGTGCTAACCAAAGGTTTAGACACATCTATCTTTGAAAGCTTGATCTCTATGATTGGCATGCTAAACGTGGAATAACAGGCAAAATCCTGTTTTTCTATGAATAAAAGCATTAAAATGTTTTCAGAAAATCAAAGTCTGTTGTAACCACTGATGGGTTCAAACATCTGTTGGTTTGTAGCTATCCACTGTTGAAAGTCAACCTCTGTTCCATCATTTTCATTGTTTTCCACTGTTACCAGACTTCAGTGCTTTAAACCACTGACACATCTATCCACTGATAGTTAAAGTTACCCACTGTCCTCATTTTCATTTGTAATCCACTGATATTCATCCATCAGTGGTTTCCTTAACAACTGTCTTCCATTATCCTTCATTTCATCAGAGGTTGGCATATGGTCAGTTCTTATCCGTCAGATCTTTGTACCCGTTGCCACGTCAGCAATTACCTTTTTCCCTATAAAACCCTGATCAAAAACCCTAAACAGGGGTTTTACTGTCGATTCGAATTCACAAAAAAACTGTTCTCAAAGCAGTGTCCATCTTCTTATCTCAAATTTATTCTTCGATTTTCTTCATCAAAATGACGAAATCAAAGCCATCTGCAACATCCACTTCGAAATCATCTAAAAAGGCCTCTCAAAAGGCTACTACACCCATCAAAATCCCATACAAATCCTCTCACAATTATCTGGGTATTCTTACAAAACCAGGCACCACCGATGTTTTCGATTCCATCATTGATACCATGACTGCATCAAAGTACAAAACTTTGTTAACAACAGATGCTCCGATTTACCAGAAAACCCAGAGAGAATTTTGAAAAAATGCCACTCTTGACAAACAAGGAGAAGACATCATCATAGCCATTAATTCTTCTTTATTGGGTAAACCAGTCAAAATCACACCACACTCCATCTCGGAAGTCTTTGATCTCAATGATCAGCAAGGTAAAACTTCTTTTTCCAAAAATGAGTTAAAAACTGATTTCCTTGAAAGGGGGTATGCTGAACAAATAAAGAGGGATACCTTAGAAAAAGGTTATTTCCCTCCTGCAACAAGATTTTTATTTCATACCCTGTTAATGTGTGTTTCACATAAAACAACTGCCTTCGATGAGATACCATTAAAGATTCAATCCCTGGGGTTTGCTATTTTACAAAATGAAGATTTTAATTATTCCCAGGAAATCTTTGATGATTTGGCCAAAAATGTTTTAACAAAATCCTTTCTATTATTTCCAAGGTTTTTAAGTTATTACTTTACAAAAAAATTTGCAAAGGATGATGTTCATGTATACCAACAAGGTGAATCTTTTCAAATTAAAAGCTTAACAGCTGAAACTTTCAGTAGAATGTCAACACCTTGCAAAACACAAGCAGATGTGCCTGAGCAGAATTTAGCAGCTACCACTGCTCCTCAGGTATCTGCTGCTGAGCCCACTGCTCCAGGTGTTCATAGTAGCACAACCACTGCAATGAAACCCACACCTGCCATTACCAAAAAGACCAAAAAGAAATCATTCAAAAAGCCACCCAAATCCAGTAAAATGACAACTCTGGAAGATGAGATCACAGAGCAACTGCCAGTGACAAAACAAAAGTCACCAATAACCACTGCTGCTACTTCCTCACAGCAGATGGAAGAAAGATCTCCACCATTGCCTCAAACTCCTCCGACATCCTCACAAAAGGATTCGGTTGTAAACACAGGGACCCCACATTATGAAGTTCTGGATCCAATCGGCTCCATCTTCCTCAGTCCTGATCCGAAGGACATGTCTCTTTCTACACCTATTCCTTCACCCGTCACATTACCACAATCAATGCTACCTTTGTTGTATGCAGTTGCTATAGCTCAGACACAAACCAGTTCCTCTCAATCACTTATCACTGAGAGTATACTCCCATAAGTGACTGGGTCTGATGTTCATACCTCTGCTAGCCCAGCAACAACTGAGGAGGTTACACTGCAGGAATTACCAGTAATTCCTGTCAGTAGTTCAAGTGGAGCAGCAACTACTAATGTTGGAGCCACTGGTCTACATTGGGTCAGTTGTTCAATAAATAAGACTCCCTTGAAGGCAATTTCTTCAGAGACAACCAAGGCAACCACTGGTGTGTTTACTTTAACAACTGGTGAGTTGTTCAAAGTGTCCACAAATGAAGAAAAAGTCCCCAGTACCAAGAAAAAGGGGCATCAGTAGATGACTTTTGTGACATATTCCCTAAGTCTACTGCTGATACAACCACTGTTGGTGGGAAATCAGATGATCCCACTAAGTTGGGTGATGGTTTAAAATACCAAGAACTGACGAACAGAATTGACACACTTGACAAATCTGTTGCTGAACTAAAAAATATGATGCAACAGATGTTGGAAATTCAAAAGGTACCACCTACTGTTGTTCCAAGTCAAGCACCTGCACAACCCGCACCTGCTGCAAATGAGTTATGGAACTTATTTCAACCCCTGCTCCAACAACAAAGACAGTTGACTGATCAGCAGCTTGACATACATGTCCAAAAGCTAAGGAACATGATGGAGTCCAGATTTAAAGACACCCAAGCTGACATCAAGGCCATAAAGGGCCATATCTTGAACACCACTGGCAAAGCACCTCCCACTGTTCTCTTCCTTGATAATCCACCACCAGATAATGCCAAAAAAGGGGAGAAGATCAAGCTGTGGAAGAAGAAAGGGATTGAAGATGGTCTCTACATTGAGCCACAAAAAGATTGTATGACTAAAGACATTCCCTTGCCAGATGGGAGCAAAAAGATTGATTTTACCACAAATGCACTTGCTGAAGCAAAATCAAGTGTAAAAAGGGATAGAGAGGCAAATGATAAATCAAGGTGGAATGAGGAGAAGAGAGCTTACATGGAGCTGAATGCACAGGGTTGTTCTGAGCCAAAGGATTTTAAAAATCCTGACCCAAGCCATCAAGATCAATCTTCCACCCAAACAGCTGTTGTATCAACAATTGTTGATACCTCAGTGGTTTCAGCAGTTGTTAAACCAACAACCACCACCTCAATGACAACAACTGGTACTTCAACACACACCACTCAAACATCTGATCTCACTAAATCATCCACCACCACTTCAACCACATCACCAACCATCAAATCATCACCTTCCACTATGCAGAAGACTTCTACTGACACATCAGTAGTTGTAATGACACATCAATCTTCCACCCAAACAGTTGTTGTAACTCCTGTTGTATCAACAACTGTTGGTACCTCAGTGGTTTTAGCAGTTGTTAAACCAACAACCACCACCTCAATCTCAACAACTACTACTTCAACACACACCACTCAAACACTTGATATGACTAAATCATCCACCACCACTACAACCACATCACCAACCATTAAATCACCACCTGCCACTATGCAGAAGACTTCTACTGACATATCAGGAGTTGTAATGACAACAGTGGTTGAAACACCTGTTGTTTCAACAACTGTTAGTCAAACACTTCTCACTTCAAACACAACCACTAATCCACCCAAAACATCATCAGTCTCTCCTCAACCAAAAAGGAGAAGGTTAATTTTGATTGATGACGAGCCTTCACCTTCACCAACATCTTCACAACCTCTACCACTTGTCACTTTACCAAACCCTGTACCTCTCTCTTCAACACAGATACAAAAGCCAATCACTGATATTGCTCCTGCAGGTGTTCAATTTCCTCTAGAACTTATTGCTGTCAGAGAAGAGATCAAATCCTTCTACTATGAGGATGATCCTGCAAAAAGGAGTTTACCATCTGTTGAAGGATATCCTAGGCCTAATAATATTGATGAATATTTAAAATTAAAGGCCAAACAAGCAGGGGATATTGCTAAAAGAGAATCAACAGGGAAGACTGACAAAGAATATCAAAGGCACTACCAATTTTTGTTTACTCAAGTCAGATCCCTGGAACAATTTGCAAAGAATGTTTGTCAAAAATTATCAGAAAGAGCAGATGAATCTCTGAGAAAATAGTATGTTGAGAATATCATGGCTCACAAGAAGTATAAGGGAAAGAAGCATATGTACAAATATTGGACCATTCCTGAGCTTGAAAGTGAAGCAGCCAGGATCCAAGAGATGCTTAAAAATAAGGTTAAACACACTCCTCCTGACTGGGAAAAATTCAAAAAGAATGTACCTGACAAGGCTTTAGAGTTAAAGAGAATGAAAGAGGAGTTGATAGCAGCTGACTATGGGTTAAAGAATCCAGTGTCAAAGTGGAGAGAAGATAGGGTCAGGGCCACTTACAAAATGTTGGAGGAACTAAGGAAGAAAGATCCAAATGTTCCACAAAAACCTGACTATCCTAAAACTGAAGGTTCAAAAAGACCACCAAAGTTACAAATCAAGAGATGCACTGATCCAGCAGGTGCTGCTATTTATCAAAGAAAAAGACAAAAGCAGATGGATACTGAAACCTTGAAGGAACTTATGGCTGGTGATGAACTTGTAAAAGAAGGTATCAAGAGAATGGTGATAGAAACTCTTGAACTGAATCAATCTGCAGGCACAGATCAGATCTGATGGTGATGTGATTCTCCTTGATCTTCAAATGTGCAGGGATGAGGAAGATACAGATTCTGTTTAGCCAATTATACCTTTTCACTATATAGTTTTTTTTTCTTTTTGAGGTTGAATTACATGTTAAACTCACGAAAAATTATTAGTTGGTTTTGAATGTTGATGACACTGAGTTTGTGGTTGGGACTTTTAAATGTATACTTAACTAAAATGTGAATGTGAATTCATCAAATATTTGTTCACATGATAGTTTACATATTTACATAGACAAAAACTTTTATCATTATAGTTATTATAATACTAACACATACTGTCTTTAACATTATTTTATAAAGATATAGATCTAAAGACCAAAATTTAAATGATATATTATAATCTGTTTTTTAGTATTTGATTTCGATCATTACTAAACCTACCCGTGTGGTTTTTGTTGTCTTTTGTTAATAAACTTTTTCAATTTTGGTGTAGAGCTGTATGTCTGATGATAAGAAGAATTGTACTCCAGTTTCGCTTGTGATGAGTTCCGATGGTGATACAATTGATAAAAAAACATGTTCAATATTTAACATATAAACTATAACTAGAAAACGTATATATTTATAAACACGGTTTCATAGTAGCCGTCCAAACTATGTAAAGTTTGGAACTAACAAACATGTTAACTTACTTACAAACAACTATTTTAACACTACAGAAGCTATGCTAAGTTTCTTCGTTTGGCATAACTACCATATGTTATGGTTCAACCCTGTTTCAAAGTTTCAAACATCACCACTAGCGAAAAACATCACCACTAGCGAAAAACATCGGTAAGGAACAAAGCACGAATATCTGGAAAGTACTGGAACGTGCAATGATCACCTTTTTTTATGTTGTTATCTTTAAGCCATTTTGCCCAGCCTTTGACAATGTACTTGATACTGTTTTTATTTGGCTCCGCCCTAACATCATGTTTTGTCTTCACATGTTGCCTGTTGAAGATCTTAACTTTCAAGGTTTCGTCAATTCCTGTCATCTGTGCTACTGCAACCGGTATGCGCTATAAGTTACAAAACATAATAATAATTTCCATTAATGATGTTGAAGTATTAAAAAATACAAAACTTAATCAAATTATGTAAACATATTAGACGCCTATTAACATATAATTTTGTTGGAGCTTACAAACCGTTTGGTGTATGGCACAAAAAATATCAGCGGACCAGTCTCATCATCATCAAACTCCTCTGATTCAGCCGACGAGTCTTCAGAATCCGATATGACGATAACATTGTTTTCAGCTCAAGCCATTCTAAGAAACATTTAAAACGTTGACACATTTTAGTAACGCGAAATTTATTTATTTTTTTCTTTTTGTTGTACATTAAAGGAATGACAAACATACATAAGTTGCATAATACCATTCTTCGCGATTTTACATCTTTATTCTACTTTAGTGACTTTCTTTTATTTATTATTACATAACCATATCTTATATTTCTAACCCTTTTTATTCAACCTAATCGTATAAAACACCTCACTATTGTTGAAAGTTTTACTTTAACAAAATGATACTTTTGTTAAGTACAAATTTTTTCATACAGTCATTTGTTCGAACAACTGGTCTGCATCTTATATTTAATGTCTTTTAGCATTTCCCTGTGTTCAGATGACTTTCTAAATCTGTTTTTTTTCATACCCGAAGACATGTATGCAGTCAATACACTATGAACATATGTATGTTATGTAGCTAAATCAAGGTAAATATGTCAACCAAACAAGTTACATCTACGTTTCTGTATACAGATTGCCATTTTGATTAACTTATTCAGTTATTCCAACCAACAAATAGCAAATGATTATCAAGATTGAAAAAAAGGAACAACTTTACCTGATTTTTGTTGTAATGTTGGAGAAATGAGCAATGCAAATAAGAGAAATTTTTAACCTTGATCACAAATACACTAACTGAAAGGATCTTTGTTGGAAGGGTAGTCATAAAGAAGTTCAGCTATGATGGATATTTTGACTTTTTGATACACCTTTAATTATGAGAGAGAATATGGCTTTGAAGAGAAGATTTCATAAAATCATATTGCCGCCGTTTTGTTTTTTTATATATATTTTTTATTATACATTTATCTTTTCATATAAAAGATTAAAATTCACATATTCTGTTTTGGTTGATAATTTACAAAAATCAAATTTCATAATATATTTAGAGAATATTATAATAGTAACTATTTTTGATGTTGTACAATTAACATGGATATTTAATTCCGCTTGGTGTTATTTAATCATTTATTATTTCGAACTTTTAATATTTTCATTTTAATTTGTTTTACTATATATGTAGGTGAAGTCCTACAAACCTGATAACACGAATTGTGTTTTTTCCAATGGTTTGTGTTTTACCAACAAAATTGTATTTTGATAGTATACATCGTGTATTTTTTGGCTTTTGTGTAGATTCTGATAACATCAATTACTTTTTTATGTATATGTATCATGTATGTTTATCATTTAGTATAACTCATTCATGGGTGCTAAAAGGCAGTTGTAGAAATATATGGTATGTTTATCATTTGGTACTATCCTTCTTTTGTATAATATTGTGTTAATACAATGTTAAACGGCCTTCATTATCAGTTTTTTTATATAAGTTACGTGGGTGGTTATTTTTATTTTATCACTTGGTCGTGTATGAAAAGCGGTTGTACACATTGTGTTTATATATAATCATTTACATATCAAATTGTCTCAATTGTATTTCATTTATTATATTTTATATTGTAGCCTCATAGATCATAAAATGAAAAAGCTTGGGTTTGCAATGATCGTTGATGAAATATTCACAAGGCTCCCTGCCAAAGCTATTGGTTGTTTGAAATGTGTTTGCAAAGATTTTCGTCAGGAACTGTCAACTCATTTGTTTGAGATGATGCATTCTTGTCGAGTTGGAAATTCACTACATAAGAAATATCTCTCCTTGCAAGATATGTCAATTGTTGTTGACGACGTAATAGGTGAGAATTTGGATGTGGTTACAATCAAACACATCACTTTTCCTGACAATGTTCAACCTAGATTCTTACGTATTCTAGCGTCGCTTAATGGTTTGTTGTTAGTGTGCTATGAACCGAGTTACAGTGAGGTGATAATTTGGAATCCAACAACCAGGTGCCATAAGTGGTTGTCCGACGACTACTTTCATCAGTGGTATGGTCGAAATTGTGATACAGGTGGAATGTATTTTGATGAAACCAATGATCTTAAAGTGCTTCACATCAAAAAAAAATTTTGATGACGTTGTAGCTCGTGTTTATTCACGACGTTGTCAGACGTGGAGAAAAATAGATTTCTTGAGGGGAGCTAATTTCGGTGGTCTGGGTTATTCATGGTCTTGCGGAATTTATTCCGGCAAAACCATTTATTTTGTGTGTTCAAATAATTGGTATCCACCTTTGGAGAGGTATATAGTTGCTTTCGATGTTATATCCGAAACTTTTAGAAGCTTTCGTTTTCCTGAAAGTTTGGAAGTTACTCCTTGGCAAGGACAATTTCTGAGCATTGCAAAGAAGCTCCATTTTATTGTCGTTGAAAGGTCTCCCGAGTTATCTGCTGATTTGTACAAAGTTGAAGATGAGGCCTTCATCAAGGTGTTTTCTATCAATAATCTTCATATAATTGATTATGAAGAAAGTCTCCAATGGTCCAATATATTTCAAAACAACAAGTGGTTGCTTAGAAACGTTTGGGGTGGTGTTGTTGAAGCTGACCTGAGCAATAAAGTTTTTAAATACCTCCATCATGTTGATTGCTACAACGGTTCGAAACGAGCATTATTTATCGAGACCACTGTTTCGCCGATGGATTAGAAATTATTATACTATAATAAATTGGAATGGTGGTCGTTTTTTCTAATTTTGTTTGTTGTTTCAAGTAGTTCGGTATGTATAAGTGTATTAACAATTGTCTGCATGGATATTTAATTCCGATTGGTGTTATTTAATCATATATTATTTCGAACCTTTAATATTTTCAGTTTAATTTGTTTTACTATATATGTAGGTGAAGAAGTCCTACAAACCTGATATCATGAATTGTGTTTTTTCCAATGGTTTGTGTTTTACCAACGAATTTGTATTTTGATAGTATACATCGTTTATTTTTTGGCTTTTGTGTAGATTCTGATAACATCAATTGCTTTTTTTTGTATATGTATCATGTATGTTTATCATTTAGTACAACTCATGAATTTGTTTTACTACATATGTAGAATAGGCGGACCACTGTTTTGTTTAAACATATGCTCTGTGAAAAGCTGTCCACTGCCATAACCACTGTTTTGTTCAAACATTTGCTCTGTGAAAAGCTGTCCACTACTGAAAGTCAACCCTTGTTCTCTCATTTGCTTGGATATCACTGTTGTTCAAAATCAGTGTTTTCATCCACTGATATGCCATCCACTGATAGTTAACATCACCCACTGTTTTCATTATAACCGTTGCATCCACTGATATTGTTCAATCATGTTTGTTCATTTGAATAATTATACTTTGTTTTTCAGTTTGCTGGGTTTGACATCGTTGTTGAAATGAAGCAGCCAACAGATATGAAGTCTTCTAATATAGTTGGAAATGTATTATCATTTTGTTTTGTCAAGTATTGAGATTTACATAGCATTGTGTTTTTTACAATCGTTTTGTGTTTGTAGGTATCCTTTGTGTTATTATAGTAAAAAATCATTGACTTGCTCAAAAGACTTCTTTTATGCAGGACAGTCAAGTAGCTGAAATATATCATCAAAAATTTCAATATCCCATTTGATTCACCATCAATCACCATCAGATATCACTTTGTGAGGGACTGCTATAAAAAAGGTTTGATTCTTCTGTCTCATGGTTCAAACTAAAGGTCAACTGGAAGATGTGCTAACTTAAATCATTTTTCCTTGAAAAGTTGATCTTTAGGTTTGGATTGCTTAATGTACAATAATATTAAAATATTACAACTTCAAGTAGTTAGAGGTTGTTAGGTTGTTAAGTGTCGCATTCATGGTGATGTCAGTTTAGATGCTTCAGTGGTTTGGTGTGCTCTATAAATAGAACAGTTTGCACTATTCTATTCAACGAGTTTTCTCCTTCAATTCCATTATCTTGTACGATCAACCATGGAGCTCGAGCTGAGGGGGAGTTTTAGTATGTAAGCATGTATTGTAATCATTATTTTTTGCAATCATTTGACTTAATGAAAAGTATATGTTTACTAAAAACTATTTCTACTTGATTGTGTTGTAAAGTTTGTTTCCATTTCCGCTGCATTTGATTCATCCATTTCTTCATTAATCACAAATAAACACAATTATGATAGCCTCAGATCCTAACAAATTGATTGTGATTGCGATTCATTTATTACATGCCAAAAAATATGAATAAAAAATATACATTTAATATTAAACCAACAAATACTAATGAATGAAACGAAAACACTATAATAAACCAACAAAACTTGAAAGGTACATAATACTCTAAACAAAATTTTAGTCCACAGCTTAAAGTCTTATATACAATAAAACATACAAACAAATAAACACTGATATGTGTTATTACTCATGTTCAAGATAACCTCTTTTGTGTTCATGTGAGCAAGAAGAGAGGAAGACAGAAAGGATGTGTCAAACGCAGTTCAGATGATACAGGTTCAGGTAATAAGAAGAAACCCTCTGTTGAAGATGCAACCAGTGATAGTGTTTTGGTGGAAAACATGGAGGGGTCGGTGACATTGTCGAGGGTTGTCAGAAAAAGCTATCACTGGTTGCTTCTTCAACAGTGATAAGAAACTCTCTGTTTATGAAGCAACCACGTAGCATTTTCTGACAACCCTCGACAATGTCACCGACCCATCCACGTTTTCCACCAAAACACTATCACTGGTTGCTTCTTCAACAGAGGGTTTCTTCTTATTACCTAAACCTGTATCATCTGAACTGTGTTTGACACATCCTTTGTGTCTTCCTCTCTTATTGCTCACATCCTTTGTGTCTTCCACTCTTCTTGCTCACCTGAGATGTAAACGGAAAACATAGCATTTCTAGATTAACTTTACTCATAAGAATCAGATTTATATTGATACGAAATTAGCAACGGAAAATCAATACCTAAGATTGATAACGGATGTATCCTCGCAACATATCTTCTTGCTTTGTTTATGGTTTGCTGTCATTAGGTACATTAATGATTAGATATTGGTTGTTCATACTTTCTTAAGTATAACTATAAGCTTATTATCGAATGAGACCATATTAATTTAAAATTTAACCTTATTGTAACCAAGAGGCAATCTTCGTATAGTCTGAAAGATAAGGCACCCTAGAACATGGGTCATCGGCTAACTCAAATACTAAAAAACAAATTATATCCTTGCATGAAAAAAAAATTGATAAATTTAGGGAAAATGGGTTTGAAAGATGATAACCAACAGTGGAGATCTCATTCTACAGCTCCGATAAATGCAGGGGTGTTCTCAAATAATGGTTCCTAGAACTTTGAAGACCGACAAATCAAGAAAAATGTCCACAGTGCTGCTTCTTTGGAGATTTGTAGGTCTTCAAACATCTAGGAAGCATTATTTGAAAAACACCCCTGAATTTATTGAAATTGTAGAATGAGAACCTCAACTATTAGGTTATCATCTTTCAAGCACATTTTGCCAAAAATTAACAATTTTGTTTTTCATACCTCCCAAAGCCACCTATCCAACTCCAAAGAGATCGAGACAACTTGAAGCAACAAACAGACCAAGAACATCTTCACGGATGGTAAAAGTACCTTAACTTCTGAGTGAACAACAATCGAGAATTGAGATAAAACGTCATACCAAGAAAGATAGAAGGATATCCAACTTCGTAGACTTGACGGTACTTACATACTCGATAACAAAAGACTGTAACATACAATACAGAGACAAAATGTCATACCAAGAAAGATAGAAGGATATCCAACTTCGTAGACTTGACGGAACTTTTAGACTTGATAACAAAAAACCGTAACATACAATACAGACAGAACGTCATACCAAGAAAGAATTTGTGGATCTTTACTGACTGGTGCACTTCGGAATGTAGCTGATAACCCCCTTTAGTGTAGCTCTTCGATTTTCCTTGAAATTCCAGAGCTCACTAATTACATATCTGCCACTGGGGTTATATTCATTCATATACAATTGATCGTTCTGATCAATCACTTCCTTATGTGCACTGCACCATCTTCTAGGAGGTTGTCAAGTATTCTCGCCTTCGTAGTTGGTGTTTTGCGTATCTTTACATCTGCAGCCATTCTGTACACTAAAATCATCCATAGTAAGTCGGCTGATACATATATGAGGAACCCAATATGAGGAACCCAAAACACAGTTGAAACCCAGATTTCAACATGAACAGCAGAGACTTAATAACCAGTCTTAATAACCATAGAAAACCAAAAACCCAGTGTTAATAACCAGAGAAAATCAGAGAAAACCAAAAACATCACAATCAAACTATATCACAAAAACCCAGTTTTAATCGATTGTATATTTTAAACATTTCAAACAAACTATAAAACAAAAACCCAATTTTAATAACCAGAGAAAACCAAAAACATCATTAACAAACCTTCATAATAACCAAAATCCAAACCTCTGTTTTGATACCCGATACAAAAACCCACAAGAATCAAAGAAAACCTCTGTTTTGATACCTGAGACAAAAACCCACAAGAATCAAACAATATTTTCACACAAAACCTGAAACAAACCTTCATAATAACTAAAAACCAAACATCTGTTTTGATACCCGAGACAAAAACCCACAAGAATCAAACAATATTGTCACACAAAACCTGTTACATACTAGCATATCAAAAACATAGTGTCGATCATGTTTTAGGTATGTGATTTTACCTTGGATTGTTATAACAACAAATGGTCGGTGAGGAGATTCAATGAAGATGAAGATGATGAAGATGAAGATGATGATCTGTGGAGATACAGAAGATGAAGATGAAGATCCGTGTTGGGACTTGAGAGAAAAGATTTCAATGAGTTTCTTGAGAAGTGTGATCGTTCTCATCATTCATATATGTTTATCATTAACAGTTGATGGTATAAAGGACATTTCACAATTGTTAAACAGTCAAAAATCAAATTGGTTGATAATTTTCAAAAATCAAATTTCATTAAATATAACTAGGTAATTTTCCCGCACGTTGCGGCGGTACGTTACCATAGACATTCACGAATATTGGTTCGGTTCGTTACGGTACCTGTATGATAATTAACTCGTGTAAAAATCAACATGTATTAATATCGATCGAAAATAATAAAAATGATCATTATACATGCACTGATATTGTTTGAACTATATCCACCAGTTAAGACTGTCACGGAATTGGTACCGATATTCATTTATCTTCGTAGATAGATTTGTACAAACAAAACGTTATTGAAATCGGAAAACAATAAAAATACATACATATACCATTACCAATGTTGTTTGGTCAGTCTTGGTTCGCTTTGGTACGATGGCAACACAACATCTATTTTTAATAAATTTTAAATCGTAATGTTGTAAAAAATAAACACGTTGAGGTAAATTTTAAAAAGAAATTGATGTACACAACTTTTTAGAAAAAATATCAAATTATATGATAAATAAAATATTATTATAAAAAATCTAAACAGCTACTCAAACATATTGAATTATGATAACTCTCAAATAATATATAATAAAAATCAAATTATATGATAAATGAAATATTATTATAAAAATAAAAATTAAAACAAATGATTACTGTTCATGAAGCCTTTCAATTAATATGTATAATAGTAACTATTTTTGATGTTGTTCAATTAAGATGGATATTTAATTCCGTTTGGTGTTATTTAATCATTTATTATTTTGAACTTTTAATATTTTCAGTTTAACTAGAAGTTTTACCCCGTGCGTTGTGGCGGGAGTTTGATTATCAATATAGTATAGACACATGGTATAGCAACCGAAAAAAGATAACATAAAATCATTGGAAAAGGATTATTGAAACGTCCACGTATGTATAAAAAACACTAACAAACGAAATACTAAAAGAAAAAATATTGGTTCTGATAATACCAATAGCGGAAACAATACCATTCAGTTGGATTGGCTTTGGTTCATTATGTTAGGGTGAAATTTTTTTTTGTAAAAGGCGAAATACTTAATAAATAAAAGTAAAGTAGAGTAATTAAATATGTATATCAACAAAGTTAAAGTAGATGACGTAAACATGTATATAAGCAAAGTAAACTAATGGGGAATCAAATTTATTAAGTTAAGGGACTAAATATGTATATTAGGAAAGCTAGAGTAGAAGGACAGCAAAGTTAAAGTAGAGGGACTAAACATGTATGTTAGCAAAGTTAACTAATGAGGAATAAAGTTTATTAAGTAGAGGGACTAAACATGTATATTATGATAGTTATAATAGATGGACTAAACACGTAAATTAGAAAAGTTAAGGGTTAAAAGCAAAAAATTCTTTTGACCAACCAGAAGTCGACACTTGGCTATGTCGGATTAGCCCACCGACATAGCCTTTTAAGTGTATATATAATTACTAAGTTATAGAGCCTCTCTGCTCTTATTATGTTTGGGAATATTTCAAAAATGATTTATACTATTTTGGGTATGTTTTAAGAAAAATTAATAAGAAACTAGGATTTTGACCCGCCGCGTGTTGCGGCTGTGTCAAAAGTTAAAGTCACTTGTATTTATACTTTATATTTAACCCGACTCTTTAATGAAAAAATTACGTCGCCATCGAATGAAAACGTATTATATTTGACCTGACTTGCTTTCGAATACAGTTTACGAATGTTCATAAAATAAGTATAAAACGTATTATTTTTTACCTGACTCACCTGAGAAAAAAGTTTATGTCAAAACGTGAATTTAAAATGACAGGTACGTTCAAACTGCGATACACAACACACTACGCCGGCGGCACCTTAGTTGTTTATAGCGGACGACACATTATGTGATATGCTGACCATATAAAACATATGTTTGATGTATCCGATCAAACTGAGTGTAACCTATATAATCATTTGTGGTTACAACGTACAATGATGACAATAACGTTTGATGCACGCACGTGACATTACACTTTTTTACTTTGTTACACACGGTACCTTCGTGACATTAACGCCATTATATATATATATAGAGAGAGGAAGGTTAACGTACATTACGGCTTAACGTACATTACGTACGACGGGTAATTACGCACGTTCATTTTAAAATCATGCACGTTATAACTAAAAAATCTAAAATCACGCATGTTGAAACACAATAATCATGCATATTGAAAACATTAATCACGCATGTTATAGAACTAATCATGCACGTTGTTGTACGTGAAGTACGTTAAGCCGTAATGTACGATATACTTTTTCTATATATATATATATGTATATATATAATATGGCTCGATTATTGCGGTGTAAAGTTGTAACAATATTTTAGACAATCGTGTGAAGTCGTAAAAGTAATTTAGAAATTAACATGGTTATACATAGATAACAAAATCGTATAATAATGTGTGACGTTATGGTCTAAAGTCGTAAAAGCAATTCAAATAAGATGAGACGTCAAATTATTAAGTAGAAAAAGTTAGCGGATTAAAGTTGTCAATTACCAAAAGTTAGAAGTGAATGTGTAAGTTACTTAGTTTGAAAGTGTGAAGTGAAAAAATTAAAAGTATAAGAGATTAGAAAGTAAAAGTATTATAGTTAAAATTATAATATATGATAATTGAAAAAACATAAATCTTCAAGGGCTAAATGTGTATTTTTTGTAAATGGTCATGACTTTAAACACAAAAGGACTAAATGGGTACATTTTGTAAATGTTGAGGACTTGAAACACAAAGTCTCCACCGACTTTGTGTTTTAAGATGTTATAGAATTTGTTTTACTATATATGTAGGTGAAGTCCTACAAACCTGATAACACGAATTGTGTTTTTTCCAATGGTTTGTGTTTTACCAACAAAATTGTATTTTATAGTATACATCGTGTATTTTTTGGCTTTTGTGTAGATTCTGATAACATCAATTGCTTTTTTTTTTTGTATATGTATCCTGTATGTTTATCATTTAGTACAACTCATGAATGGGTGCTAAAAGGTAGTTGTAGAAAAGTGAAAACTGCTAACATCAACAGTTGTTTTATATATATGTAACGTGGGTAGTTAGTAGTTATTATATTAGTTGTATGTGTGTTAAATTCAGTTGTATACGTTTATTCAGAAGGTATATTGGGCTTGGTACTATCCTTATTTTGTATAATATTGTGTTATTATTTTAAATGAAATATTTAATATGTGTAATTTTAATATATGGTATTTACTAGCGGTTTATAATACAGGATTTTAGGTCAAGAAGTTGTTGTAGTCTTTTTTGCATGTTCTGCTACAAAGATGATAAGGTAAACTGCTGTGTTCATTTCAAAATGTTTGTAGAAAGATCAATATTTGCTAACATAGCAGTTGTTTAAGATTGTGTTAATACAATGTTAAACTGCTTTCATTATCGGTTTTTTTATATAAGTTACGTGGTTGGTTAGTAATATTTTATCACCCGATTGTGTATGAAAAGCGGTTGTATTCATTGTGTTTATTTTTAAACATTTACATATCAAATTGTCTCAATTGTGTTTCATTTATTATATTTTATATTGTAGCCCCATAGATCATAAAATGGAAAAGCTTGGGTTTGCAATGATCGTCGATGAAATATTCAGAAGGCTTCCTGCCAAAGCAATTGGTTGTTTGACATGTGTTTGCAAAGATTTCCGTAAGGAACTGTCAACTCATTTTTTTGAGATGATGCATTCTTGTCGAATTGGAAAGTCTCTACATAAGAAATATCTCTCCTTGTCAAATATGTCAATTGTTGTTGACGACGTAATAGGTGGGAATTTGGATGTGGTTACAAGCAAACAGATCACTTTTCCTGGCAATGTTGACCCTAGATTCTTACGTATTCTAGCGTCGCTTAATGGGTTGTTGTTAGTGTCCTCTGAACCGAGTTGATGTGAGCTGATCCTTTGGAATCCAACAACCAGGTGCCATAAGTTGTTGTCCGTGTCAGACTTTTGTCAGTGGTATGTTCGAAACAGTGATACAGGTGGAATGTATTTTGATGAAACCAATGATCTTAAAGTGCTTCACATAAAATATTTTTTTTGAATGTCGTTACTGCTCGTGTTTATTCACGATGTCGTGAGACGTGGAGAGAAATAGATTTCTTGAGGGGAGCTAATTTCGGTGGTCGGGGTTATTCATGGTCTTCCGGAATTTATTTTGGCAAAACCATATATTTCGTGTGTTCAAAAAATTGGTATCCCGCTTTGGAGAGGTATATAGTTGCTTTCGATGTTATTTCTGAAACTTTTAGAAGCCTTCGTTTTCCTGAAAGTTTGGAAGTTACTCCTTGGCGAGGAGAATTTCTGAGCATTGCAAAGAAGCTCCATTTTATTGTTGTTGAAAGGTCTCCCGAGTTATTTGTTGCTTTGTACAAAGTTGAAGATGAAGCCTTCATCAAGATGTTTTCTATCAATAATCTTCAAATTATTGGTTATGTAGAAAGTTTCCATTGGTCCAATATATTTCAAAACAACAAGTGGTTGATAAAAAACATTTGGAGTGGTGCTGTTGAAGCTGACCTGAGCAATGAAGTTTTTAATTTCCTCCAACATGTTGATTCCTACATTGGTGCGAAACGAGCATTATTTATCGAGACCACTGTTTCGCTGATCGATTAGAAATTATTATGCTATATTATAGGGAATGGTGATTGTTTTTTTTTTGAATTTTGTTTATTGTTTCAAGTAGTTCCGTTATTCCGTATGTATAAGTGTATTAACAATTGTCTGCATGGATATTTAATTCCAAAAGGTGTTATTTAATCATATATTATTTCAAACTTTTAATATTTTCATTTTAATTTGTTTTACTATATATGTAGGTAAAGAAGTCCTACAAACCTGATATCATGAATTTTGTTTTTTCCAATGGTTTGTGTTTTACCAACGAAATTGTATTTTGGTAGCATACATCGTGTATTTTTTGGCTTTTGTGTAGATTCTGATAACATCAATTACTTTTTTTTGTATATGTATCATGTATGTTTATCATTTAGTACAACTCATTCATGGGTGCTAAAAGGCAGTTGTAGAAATATATGGTATGTTTATCATTTGGTACTATCCTTCTTTTGTATAAGATTGTGTTATTATATTAAATGGAATCTTTAATATGTGTAATTTTAATATATGGTATGTTCTAGCGGTTTATAATCCAGGATTTTAGGTTAATAAGTTGTTGTAGTCTTTCTTGCATGTTCTCCTACAAAGATGGAAAGGTAAACTGCTGTGTTCATTTCTTAATAAACCTCTCTTAACCGATTCTAACTCAATTTTGATGTAGAGGTAGTTAACTGGAATGGTTATTATTGTGTAATTTTTTTAAGAAATTGTGTTGTTTTATGAAGAGTGATATTTCCTCTTATTATATGACAATGTATGTGTTAGAACTTTTGTATTCAGGTTTAACTATTCCTTTGTAGTTGTGTGTCTTATTTTATCTTATTGTATATCATTAGATGCGGTGTTTATGAAAGATTTTAGGTTAATAAGTTGTTGTAGTCTTTCTTGCATGTTCTCCTACAAAGATGGTAAGGTAAACTGTTGTGTTGATTTCAAAATGTTTGTAGAAAGGTCAATATTTGCTAACATTAGCAGTTGTTTAAGATTGTGCTAATACAATGTTAAACTGCTTTCATTAACAGTTTTTTTTTATATAAGTTACGTGGTTGGTTAGTCTTATTTTATCACCCGGTTGTGTATGAAAAGGGTTGTATACATTGTGTTTATATATAAACATTTACAGATCAAATTGTCTCAATTGTATTTCATTTATTATATTTTATATTGTAGCCCCATAGATTATAAAATAGAAAAGCTTGGGTTTGCATTGATCGTCGATGAAATATTCACAAGGCTCCCTGCCAAAGCTATTGGTTGTTTGAAATGTGTTTGCAAAGATTTCCGTAAGGAACTGTCAACTCATTTTTTTTGAGATGATGCATTCTTGTCGAATTGGAAATTCACATAAGAAATATGTCTCCTTGCGAGGTATGTCAATTGTTGTTGACAACGTAATAGGTGGGAATTTGGATGTGTTTACAAGCAAACAGATCACTTTTCTTGGCAATGTTGACCCTATATTCTTACGTATTCTAGCGTCGCTTAATGGGCTGTTGTTAGTGTCTTTTAAAGCGAGAAGCTGTGAGCTGATCCTTTGGAATCCAACAACCAGGTGCCATAAGTTGTTGTCTGTCTCAGACTTTTCTCAGCGGAATGTTCAAAACTGTGATACAGGTGGAATGTATTTTGATGAAACCAATGATCTTAAAGTGCTTCACATCAAATATTATTTGTTGAATAATGTCATTACTGCTCGTGTTTATTCACGACGTCGTGAGACGTGGAGAGAAATAGATTTCTTGAGGGGAGGTAATTTCGGTGGTCGGGGTTATTCAATGTCTTCCGGAATTTATTCTGGCAAATCCATATATTTCGTGTGTTCAAGAAGTTGGTATCCTGGCCCTTTCGAGAGGTATATAGTTGTTTTCAATGTTATTTCCGAAACTTTTAGAAGCATTCGTTTTCCTGAAAGTTTGGAAGTTACTCCTTGGCCAGGAAAATTTCTGAGCATTGCAAAGAAGCTCCATTTTATTGTTGTTGAAGGGTCTCTCGAGTTATCTGTTGGTTTGTACAAAGTTGAAGATGAAGCCTTCATCAAGATGTTTTCTATCAATAATATTCATATTATTAGTTATGAACAAAGTTTCCGTTGGTCTAATATATTTCAAAACAACAAGTGGTTGCTTAGAAACGTTTGGATTCGTCCTGTTAAAGCTAAGCTGAGCAATGAAGTTTTTAATTACCTTCAACATCTTGATTCCTACATTGGTGTGAAACAAGCATTATTTATCGAGACCGTTGTTTCGCCGATTGATTAGAAATTATTATGCTATATTATAGGGAATGGTGGTCGTTTTTTCGAATTTTGTTTATTGTTTCAAGTAGTTCCGTATGTATAAGTGTATTAACAATTGTCTGCATGGATATTTATTTCCGATTGGTGTTATTTAATCATATATTATTTCGAACTTTTAAGATTTTCAATTTAATTTGTTTTACTATATATTCAGGTGAAGAAGTCCTACAAACCTGATATCATCAATTGCTTTTTTTTTTGTATATGTGTCATGTATGTTTATCATTTAGTACAACTCATGAATGTGTGCTAAAAGGCAGTTGTAAAAATAGATGGTATGTTTATCATTTGGTTCTATCCTTCTTTTGTATAATATTGTGTTATTATATTAAATGAAATCTTTAATATGTGTAATTTTAATATATGGTATGTACTAGCGGTTTATAATCCAGGATTTTAGGTTAATAAGTTGTTGTAGTCTTTCTTGCATGTTGTCCTACAAAGATGGTAAGGTAAACTGCTGTGTTCATTTGTTAATAAACCTCTCTTAACCGATCCTAACTCAAATTTAATGTAGAGGTAGTTATCTGGAATGGTTATTATTGTGTAATTTTTTAAGAAATTGTGTTATTTTATGAAGAGTGATTTTTTCTCTTATTATATGACAATGTATGTATTAGAACTTTTGTATTCAGGTTTAACTATTCTTTTGTAGTTGTGTGTCTTATTTTATCTTATTGTATAACATTAAATGCTGTGTTTGATGTGTAATAAATATTTTGTGGCAGAGAAATGAATAAATTCCCTTTATTGGATTATAAGCTAAGTATCCGGAGTGTTTATGATTGTGTGTTTATATAGTGTTGTGTTTTTTTATTTTATATGGTATTATGATTGTGTTTTTTCTATATTATTGTTTTTTTATTTTACATGCTATACTTTATGTATTATTTGTTTTACATCATGGTATGTATTAGCGGTTTACTACTTATGTGTTGTCGCCCATGTTCCTACAAATCTGGTGTCATCAACTGCTTTTTATGGTGTATAAATATCGTATTACTTGATTATTTAATAAATATATCATACTTTATTATGTCCAGTTTTATTCTCAAGGTTTGTTTAGTTCATATTCTTTCTGTTTTTAAAACAAGTGCATTGCATTATGTGATAATTGTCTGCATTGTTTTTGTATTACATCCTGAGTTACTGACAGCAAAGTTGATGCATTACTGCTTTCTAATTCTATCGGGTTGCAGGAGGTTATGGATGATTTTCTAAAGAATGTTGTTTTTAGTAACATCGATGATGTGTGGGAAATTAGTGAGGTAATCATAGACCATTTCAAGTTTCGTATTTCAATATTTACATTAGATGTAAGTGGATATATTTATATTTTTTACAGCCACGATCTGTTATCATACTGGGTACCGTAAAGGAAATATCCAAGGAGGTTGGATGGTTTTCTTTGAAGTGTCCTAATTGTTTAAATGAGGCTTGTACAAAAAACATGGGTTTAACTAAATCTGACGGAGGTTGTGATGAAGACCAACACACGTTGTATGTGTGCACTAATGAATTTTGTTGAAAAAATGTTATTGATGAACCGGTTTTAAGGTATTGTTATTATTCTGTTGTTATTTACATTGTCATTTTGTCATTATAACTTTTTTCATCACTTACCTTATTTTGGTTTATGTAATCCGTTTGAATTCAAATTAAGTTGTTATGTTATCAATTAGATTGAAGGTTCGTGTTGAGGATAGCAGTGGTGATGTATCTCTTATTTTGTTTCATAATACGGCTAACCATGTTATCGAGAAGTCTGCAAAACACTTGATTCAGGATAACACAATGGTAGTATGCATGTGTATGATTTATATTTAGTTTCTATTTCTCAAATTATATATTTTTTGTAAGCTAACTTTTTGGTTATATATCCTGTCTTTTATGTTTTCAGGATGATGGTACTGTGCGATTTCCAAACGAATTAAAAACTTTGGTGGATAAATTGTTTGCATTCAAGATTGAAGTCAGCGAGACTAACTTGACATATTGTGATGAAGAATACGAGATTCAAAGAATAACTGACGATGAATCAGTTGTTGATCTGGTTAAACAAATGTCTGGGATTAGTCAGGTACTATGAACTTTTAACTGAAGTATTATAGTTGTCTTTAGTAGTTTAGTTAATAAACTTTTTCAATCTTGGTTTAGAGCTGTATGGCTGATGATAAGAAGAATGGTACTCCAATTTCGCTTGTGATGAGTTGCGATGGTGATTCAATTGATAAAAAAACATGTTCAATGGTTTGTAAAGATACGACGTCTAAGCGTAAATTGCTTGATCTTTACAATTTGGATGTCATTTCGAACTCGAGCATCTGTGAAAGTACAAGTAATAATATTGTGGAGACCGTGAAAGATGTTGGTAAGAAAGAGATTAAGTTTACCCATTTTAATGAGTGAGATGTAGTTTCTTTTGTTTGTTGCATTTTAGAGCGATGGTTTTTATGTTTTGTGTTTGTTCAATGTTTTTTTTTTCGGGACATAAACTTTCTCTTTTGTTTTTTTTATTCACGTATGTTTTGATGCTGTTCAGCTTTCTTATGTGTGAGTATCTGAAGTTCAGTTTACATATTGGTTGTTAATAATAACATGCTAAATTAGTTAAGTTGTATATAGAAAAACTTATATGAGGAACATAAATATAACCATCATTCATTGACAAAACTACACATAATAACAAAATTTGTCAATACACTAGATGTGGAATCATGTTGGTCGTTAAGTATGAGATCAAAAAGAAAAAACATAAGGAAGATGTCCTACTATCATGGAAAGAAACCCCATACCAACAGCTACATGCACATCAATCAAACTAATTTGCATTCAGTCTAATAAGCCAGAAATTTAGTAAGAGCTTGCTTTCCTTGGTTGGTTTTTGCTATGTATTGGTCAGCTAAGCTGTTTGCTTTATCAAGAAGATCCTCTGTCTCCCTTTCTTCATCAGACAGAAGCAATCCAACAATGTACTATTCATGTGAAGGTGGGTTGCTCATGATCTTCATTTTCTCCCGTAGTTGCTGTTGAAGTAGTCGTGTTATGTCAATCAAGCTGTCTCTGATCTCTCTTTCTGTGTCTTCATGTTGACCTTTGAATCCTTCATAGATATCCCTTTTAACTTGGGACAGTTCAGACCAACCTTTGGAGTTTGATGTATTCATTGTAGTTAGAACAGAGAAGAGTTGAGTGAAGTTACAGAGTCGTTGAAGAGGTTAGAAAAGGATGTAGTTAGGAGGTATTATATATAATAGGATTAACAACTTGTGTGAAAGAAGAGTAATGATTTGTTATTGGCATCCGAGCTAAGATGCAATGATGATTTATTGAAATGGTTTTTTCATTTGCAGTTGTGTCTTTTCAAGTAATTAATGTAAAGTGGTTTAGAAGAATATAAGATATAAATATAAATTGTGTTTTTCCAATGTCCGTTATTTTTATAGTCTAGAGAACTTACATGTTATATTTTAGTTGTGTATATATTCTAAATTATAGTGTTTTTTTTCATATGCATTGTGTTATACGCAAGCCAATTGTTTGTTATGGTATGATGTTGTGTTTTTTCTTATAATTTTTTTTTGTTCTACTTCATTGTGTGTTTTATTGTGTAAGTTGAGTGAAGATAAACAAAGGTTGAAAAGATGATAAAAAAAGATGTAGTTAGGAGAAGTATTATATATAATAGGATTTAATATTGGGTGAAATGATTACTATTGAATTTACGTTGGACTAAGGGTTATATGCAATTATCGAGTATGAAATGGTCTTTTTCATTAATAGTTTAGTTGTTTGATAATACTCTATGTAAGGCGGGTTTTTTTTTTGTTAATATATTGTTGGTTTTTATATTCAAAACTTATTAAGTCAAGTGCTGTGTTTTTGATATCTGACGTGGTAGTTTAGGAGTTACTACAATAATTGAAGTCTTTTACTAAGTAGAGTCCCAGTTAAGGCAGTTTCTTACGCTTATTTGTGTATTTACTTTATGTATAATTTTATCTTTTTAATGTAGGTTATAGCATGTCAGACATTGGAATCGAAGTTGTTGTTTCTGAAATACTATCCAGACTCCCAGTGAAGGCAATCGGTCGTTTCAAATGTGTTTGTAAACAATGGCGTGATGAGTTATCAAGTTGTCAGTTTGCTGCTTTGCATTCTAGCCGGATTGGTAGTTTAAAATGTCGGAAACGAATCACCATTCAACCTCTGTCAATATTTATTGATAGCATAGTGGATGGACGGGTAGACATTGGTGCAAGGAAAACTATTTGTTTCCCTGGTAAAAGTCGGCCTTTGTTGTTGCATATTATTTCTACTGTTGGTGGGCTTTTATTAGTTTGCAACGAAAGGCCTTCATATCAGATGATGCTTTGGAATCCAACTACTATGTGTTTCAAAATTTTGTTCGATGAGCACTCTGATCGTATATATGATAGGCAATCGGATGCAGCTGGTATGTATTTTGATACATCCTCCGATCTTAAAATATTACACATTAAACGTCGCCATAATTATGATCTTGCTCGTGTTTATTCACGACGACTCGGCACTTGGAGAAATGTAGATTTTTTTATTGGGAAAAAATATGCAGCGGGGTGTTATATTTGGTCTGTTAGCTCTTTTGTGAACAATACCTTATATTTCACTGTTAAACAAGTGAGGGTACGGGGTAACATTCATATAATTGGTTTTGATGTAATTACTGAATCGTTTAAGAGGTTTCCTTTTCCCCTAGTTAATGACCTGTATGTTTATGACGGACATTTTCTCACTGTTAACAATAAGCTTCATATGTTTGTTGTTGAAATCTGGCCTAATGTTAATGCGAGTCTTTTCAAATATCAAGATAATTTATGGTCTAAGGTGTCATCTTTTCCAAATGTTGAAACATTCTCATTTGTGGAATGGTGTGGAGCATCGGATGTGGCAAGCGGCAAATTGATTTTGCTTCCCAAATTTGGGAATATTGCTGAAGTATACATGAGTGTACAAGATTTTGAATACCTTCAACATGTTTATTCGTTTTGTTGGCTTAAAGGAGCATTATTTTTAGAGACTGTTGATTCAGCTATTGGGTAGTACTATTATCTTGTATTTTTATTTGCTGTTATATTGTTAGCAATTCTGTTTATTGTGTTTATTATTTTAAAAAAGTGTTTCATTTTTATTTAGTTTTATTTTTCTATTGTTATTGGGATCATTTTTGGGAATCCATTGTAGTATTAATTGTGGTTGGCTATTTTTATTTGTTTTGAATATGTATTACTTATCATTTGTTTGATGCTTTATGCAAAAGTAGACACATTTGTAAACCAATATATATTTTTTAAACCATCACACTTATAGACATGTCATATTAAACTATCATTGGCATCAAATGCAGTTTTTTACTGCTATTGGGATATAGTAGTTGATATATGTTTGAGTGGTCTATATTTTGTGGTGATTATTACAGTGGTCTATAGTAGATGCTATATGTTACGTTAACATGTTAGTTCATACAAAATTATTTATTTGTTTGTAAGGACATATTCGGTTTGAAACAATATGATAAACAACAATGTAAGTAGAGCAACGATGATTATCATTGTGTACAGGTATTACCATTACAAAATACATTGTTTTTTGAAGTTTAGGGAAAGTGTTATAAGCCTTCATGATTAACGACGGTTAATTTAAACAAAAAAAACTACCACCAACCATACTGCATATTAGTTATTGCAAAAAGAAGTCAAGTTGGTTCTGAATCTGCTTCTGGCTGGGTGAATTAATTTAACCTGCAAACGTTTGAAAGTAATATCATACCTTCATCTTCTAAGATCTTGAAAGTGCACTTATCTCCATAAGATATATCATTCTCTGCCATAAATTCCAGCCATTCATTCACCAGGTATTCCTTTCGCGCTCTACGTGAATGAATTTTGACTCCCAGGTTATAACAACTTCCTTCTTGATTTTTAATTATCAAAGTGCGTGTCTGAGCAATTTTCTTCTTTTTAACAACTTCATCTGGGATGAACTGTTTTTCAAGTAGTATAATAAACAATGTTAGTATATGGAATAGTTGGTTAGAATTCAATGCATATAAGTCAACTGTGATTATAGTTAAAAATTGTATCGGATATCTTACGAATTTCTCTGTGGCAGTCTTTTCAAATGTGCTGTTGTCTGCTGTAGATGATGGTGCTTTGTTGTGGCATCCTTGGTTATGCGTGTGCGCTTCTTTTTCTTCAACAGGTTCTTTTTTTGGGATTATAAATTCACTTCCATCAGGATGGAAAACAGTCATCGTCAGCTTTGGTTTTTGAATTATGTCAAACACGAGAATGTAGCCGAATTTTAGATGCATGTCTTTTATAACATTCATCCATCCATCTGTCAAATAGTATCGTCTTCCTCTATCTTTATTTCCCATGTATGTCCTTCACCTACAGATAGTTGTATTGACATGTTTGGGGGCTTATTTTTCATATTGTCTTTGAGAAAGTTTTTAGGGAGCCTCTGCAATAATTATATTAGACAAATGAGATGCAGTTATTTGTTATGTAAATTATAATACATTTGTGGTTTTAAGTTATTTTGGGAGTTCATGGTTGAGAGTGTACAATGTGTTTCTCCATTTGTTTGGATATTGCATCGCAGAATGATGGTCCCAGTCGGCGTGAATCTTTAAAGGCTTTGATTTTATATTTGCATTCACTGTGAGCTTCAAATACTATCAAACAAACATCATCAAGCCCTAAATCATCAACAATATTTTTCCAGCCATCTGTAAAGTAGTATACTCTGTTTATTTTCCTGATGTTGACGTTCCAATGATGCCCGTTATCTGCCTGTATACAAATTTTGCTTTTGTTTTGTAGTTCTTTGTCATGAAAGAACCTAATTGATGGAGGTAGTGGCTGAAAGATTTACGATATAAGTGTGTGAAAGATAAACAAAACCAGTAAGCAATTATTTATATTTAATTGTATTCTCAGAGGATGTGTACCAGTCGAGAACGTGATGATTGTTTTAACACTACGCAGAAAGATGGTGCCATTTGCAGACTGCAATTCCACATGCACGCAAAGTCATGTCATTTTATAAGATATATGTTGTAGTTGTTATAGTCAGCTAATAAAGTGTAATGCTATAAACTAATTTTTTTTGATATATTATGTTGTGACAATTAAATAAGTGTTACTACTGTCAATGTGTTTTGCACTACTATGTTAAGCGCTACGGATGTCCTTATGCATTGTTACTTGATATGTCATATATCACATCGTATTTTATCAAATCTTTAAACTTTATATCATTTTCAAGTCTATGAATATCCTTATTATTCGAAATGTTCAGCTCAGCAAATTCTAACTGTATGCAATAGTTATCTAAAGTTTATTCCTTTTAGTTTGTGGCTATGTTATCAGTTATCAGTAAAAGTAATTCATCCATACATCCATGGTTAAGACATATCTTATCAGCTATCACTAATAGTAGTACAAACATACATCCATGTTTAAGGCTTGTATTTTTAAGGGTTCGTAAGGGCATACTTGATTCAATGGTAAGGGCATGACAGGTTTTAAAAAATACAAGAGTATTAATGATGTATTAGAGATATATGTTCTTTAATGACGGATAAAAGTGGCTATAGTTTTTGACATTAAACATTGCATGTATAGGTCAAAAAACCAGTAAACACAAGGTTGTCATAAACAAAGAAAACCATATCATAAATCATTCTAGCAATAAAATCAACAAATATCGAAACCTAATCTATCATAAAACACTCAACCACACATCCAAAATATGAGAATCAGAGTGCAATATACAAAAAAAAATCAGATCCCTATATCCAAAAAAAATAAAAAAATAAACGAAAACCAAACCTAAATACGGAACAAAATATCTAAAAAACTATAATTGGAGTAGAATCTTCACATATACGACAAAGATAATGACATAAAATACATGAACTTCATACAATTGATACAAAATCTTACAAATCTTACCAAAAAAAAAAAACATATACGGTAACCATAGCTTCTCGGGGAAAAATCAACTGATGCAGATTGTGAAGATAATCCTCACTTAATCGATGAAGATAATTAGAAGTAAACCATGATCATCATCCAAATCATAAAAATCTTGAAAGACAAACATATAAGGTAACCATACCTTCTCGGATAAAAATCAAGTGGTGAAGATTGTGGAGATAACCAGGTTTAAGAGAAGAAATGTTTCTCTTGTGTCGGAAATGAAGATTTGATCGATTGAAGATATGAGATATGCAGTGTAGATTTGGTGATGATCAAAGGCTTTGTGGGGAAACGTGAAGAAGATGTGGGGAGTGTGAGAGATGAACAAATATTTAGAAGACTTTTATAGGATCCGAAATAATGGGTCGGGTTTTTAGTCCGGATGATCCATTCCATGTTAAAAGATTGAGAAGGGAGTTTTGGAGCCAAAAACCATATTTGATGCCACATCAGCCCAACTTATTTTCAAATATGGTAGATATATATATATATATATATATATATATATATATATATATATATATATATATATATATATATATATATATATATATATATATATATATGTAATATAAGATATAAGATAATATAATTCTTAATGAAGTATTTTGGGAATTTCCTGTATAAATTTTTAAAGTTATATTTGTTTTTAGTTAATTTTTATTTCCGGCCTTTTAGTTTGTTCATTTTTGCCAATTTAGACCAAACTTCAAGTTTTTATCATTTTTGTCCCTGTCATTCTTGAAAGATGCCAACTTTGTCCAAAAAATTTAAGGTTGAATCAAATGATACAATTTTCAAGTTTGACCTGAACTGTAATAATTGGTCAAACTGTAATGACGATGAATAAAAGGGGGTTTGTAAATGTAACTGTTAAAATGAAGGAAATAAGCGGTACAAGTAGAGTTTTCTGAATGGGATTACTAAAAAGAGAAGTAAATAAATGATGATGTGAGAGAGAGATGATGTAAATGGGGGAAAGTCTTGGTCTTATGAATATGTTGCAGGGATCTTAAATAGTGTTGGTTATTTTTTTAACAAATTTAAATTAGGTTAATTTTTTTTCTTTTCTTTATTATTTAAAAATTTTTAAATGGATGGCATTATGGTTTGAAAATTTGAGATAATCATTTTGAAATTTGTGTCTTAGACGTGGTGAGTTTGACTTTGTTGTGCCAGCCTTTATCGCTATTTTTTAGATAAAAATGATGTTACATTAGATTTTTTTATCCATTTAATATTAAATTATGGTAATTTTGTACGTTGTTGTGCTTTTATAAATTGTTGATAATATATTCTTACGATGTTTTTGTTAATGGTTGTTGGTATATACTTACAACTAATATATAATATATAAAGTAAAAGATATACGTTAATTAAAATTATATAAATTAAATGGTAATAAAGTGGTAATTTAACAACAGTTATTTGTATTTATTCTGAACATGATATCATGTTAAATATAGCTAGATTCATATAACACAATGTTCTGATAGTGAGACTACTATAGTAAGTATTTTATTTTAGATAGAATGGATTGTGTTTTAACGAAAGCTTTTGATTTTGATGGTATAACATTGTGTGTTTTCTTTTGTGTCTTTTTTTTTTGTTAATATAATTGTGTTTTTTATATTCAGACGCATTAAAAGTTATTACATCAACAGCTGTATATTTTTTTATATGCAACATGGGAGTATAGTAGTTACGGGTAAATGAGCTTTTGTGCGTAAAACTTTTGATAATGAATAGAAATATTACATGTTAACAAGAGGTATAGTCTAGAACTATCTAAATCCCATTGGCTTTCAAAAATCGGATAACATGGGCCTTGAAAGTGTCAACCTTATTAGGTGCAATATAGGTTTCAAAGGAGATAAAAGAATAGGTCCATCTCACACCAATCATTGAGTGAGCATTGGGTTCATCTGGTTTAACATAAGAGGGAAAAATGGGCTGCTAGCTCATGCCAAACGACAGTCCAAATCCCTATATGTAAGAATCTTTGTGTAACTAATAGATGAAGTGTTATTTTATTTATTAGAAGATTAAATAAAACAAGGTATACCTTATTAAAAGTAGTCTTTATATCCTCTCCAGTATGTATGATTTCTATCAATATGGTTACTTAGACTGGAGTGTATGGGGGCCGGCCTTGCCTTGGCGAGCCCCGGCGCCGGTCACCCACACCGTCCCCTGATGATTGTCCCGGTTTCTCAGTCTCTTAAAGACGTCATTGACGGGCCTCTTTTTCTCTCCTCTCTCTTTATTCTCTCTCTCTCTCTGTAAAATCAAATCAGTTTATTTTTTCTTAAGTGTTTTTATAAATAGTGTGGGAGCCCATCATCCACCCCCTTGGTCCATCCTGCTTAGGTCCATCCTCACTCATGATGACGTGGTGTCCTACGTCAATATCTCATTCTTTTGAATAACATGTATGATGTCTATAAATTCTTTGGTTTTTTGTTCTAATTAGTGAATTATGTTTTGGTGATATTGTTAGTTATTGCTTATTTTTCGTGAGTTCTTAGTATGTTGTATATAGGATGATGAATGAGAATAAGAATGAAGTTTCAATAAAAAAATTTTTCTATATTTAAAAAAATGAATATATATTTAAATAATTATGTTTTTTTATGCATGTTATATTTGGGTTCGGTTTATTAAGTGGTACTATTTTTTTGTAATAAGATTTGTAATAAGATTAAATATTCATTTAACTGGTATTCAGTGGGGGGGGGGGGGGGGCAAAAAGGTAATTTCTTATTATTGTTTTGAGATTATCTGTATAATAGTCAAGAAAAGGGAAAACGATGAACATTCGGTTTTAACGGAAACTTAGGGCTCGAAGTTATACAATTTGCGATTGTGTTTGTTGCTTTGTGTACTAATCTTAATAATTTGGAACTACATTTGCAATGGCGTCTACTGCAAACATTGACTTGCGATTTACAAGTAAGTTGTTGTGATGGTGTTGTTGATTGCTATTTTCTTTGTGTTTTGATTTTATAAGTCTGTTGGTTAAATAGGTAAGAAATCATCAAGAAATTTCAGTGAAGATGGAGTAGGTGATATTGTTAGAGGAAGTAAACGTCAAGAGGTTGAAGTGGAAATTGCAAAGAAACATATAAGTGGAAATAGAAAGAAGTCATTCTGTACAAGCAAATCTAAGAGATTCGTAAGCAGAGGTAAATGCATTTCATTTATTTTTGGTATGGTTTATATCTTATTTTTTATTTTTAATGTTTAAACAGAAGTTGTACAAGTATATTGTGTTTTTAGATTTGTGATTTTGTTTGGAATATTGTTTCTACAAGTCGGTTAGTTTTTGTATAACTATAATGTGTATGTAGATGTTTGTTTTTGTTGTATAAAGTTGTGTTATATCCATTTTTTTTTTGTTAAAATCGAGTTATATCCACTAAGTTTTTTATATTAATTATGCTTTTTTTTTAATATTGTGGTTTTGGAAATTATTGTGTTTGCGTATGTTTCTTGATTATTTGCAGTATCTTGGTGCATGTTGTGTTTTTTTACATATGTGGTAAGCTATAGGATTGTGTTTTTGTATTTATTGTGACACCCCAGGAAAACCAGTAAACGATTACAACTTACCTAGCTCCCTCAGTAACCGCATACTAAATTTCGGGACGAAATTTCTTTCAAGTTGGGGATAATGTGACAACTCGAGTTTCCACGATTTCTATTTTCGTACTATTGCACGTTAAGGATTTATTTGTTTGTTGACACGACTTGTTGTTTCACAACTGTAAACGTTAGTTATATTTTAAAGCGTATTGCGAATAATACTTTATATCTGATGTGTATTAGTACGTTGTCACGTGGGTTGTATTATAGGGTGTTGCATCATATTTGAATATGATTTAATAACATGTTGATTTTATGCACAGTTTAATTTAGATCAATGTCCGAATACCCAACCCCACCCACGAAAACACAATGGTGAAAACACTTGTGGTGTTTTCGTCCATTGTTGTCTGCCAAAAACCAAATGGGCTTAGGCCCAGTACAATCAATATAACTGGATGCAAACCTTGAGTAAAAACAAAAATAGTGAAACCCTAGAATATCTATTGTATGCGACGGCAACAGGAGAGACCCCACCCCCCTCATTCGATCAAATCTTAAGCACTGATTAGCATCACCCTTAACCACGATACCATCATTGGAAGGTTAGTGAACCTGGTTTATTCAATGTTTCGTAATCGTTTTATCCTTGTTTACGCGTAACATGGTGATGACTCGTATGCGTGCTAGTTGATTTGTCTGATTTAGGAATGTTGTGGCTGATATTATGCGATGTTGATTAATCACACGATAGATGTTGATAGATAAGAAATTAGTAAATCTTGTATGTTACATGTTGACAGTGGGTGATTGTTGTTACCTTGAATGAATTGTATGGGCAAGATTTTGGTGATTATGATCATGTATATGCTTATGATTTAGAGTAATGGAATGAATAGATATAATACATGATGATCGATTGTATTTTGTGTAACTGTTATGTTGTTGAAGATGATTGATACCAACGAAAACACCCTCCACCACTTTAGACTGGACGAAATCACTTATGTGATTTCGGCCCAGGTGTGTTCGGCCCACATTAGTGATTTCGGTCATTAAGGGTTTTCGGCCCATAGTGGGATTTCAACATAAAGAGTTTTCGTTCATGACCAACTCAAACTAAAAAGGATTTCGGCTTTACTATGGGATTTCGGCCAAACATAAGGACTTCATATACCTAGTGTTTTCGTCACATATGTTATGTGCTATTAACCTGTTAGTAATAAACTCAGTTAGTTAATTCAGTTAGTGGTTAATTAAGTTAACTAGGTTAACTTTATTGACTTATGTAACTTAACTAAGTGGGTAACCATAAGGGTGATTAACTCAGTTAGTCAATTTAACTTCTGTTAGTTAATTGGTTCTGTCAAACATGATAACACTGTTAAGCTAAGCTGGTTAACTTTGCTGGGTTATTTGGTCTGTTAGTTGGTAACTTTGTTAAGTATGCAAACTCTGTTAAATAGATGAACTGTTAACTCTGTTATGTCAGTTAAAGGGGTTAACCCTGTTACGTGTAACTGTATTAACTCAGTCAATTATATTAACTCTGTTAAACATGACAATTAGTTAAGGAACTTGCATGTAACTTTGAAACGGGTATGATTGGCAAATTGGTTATGTGTTATTGGATGTCAAATGCCACACCACTCTGTAATACTGATTGTACGTGAAATATTGCGAGTTCGAAACTGATTATTCATACGTGCACTATAGGACGTGATTGATTTCTTGTGAGCACTAAACCTAGCATACCGAGCAAACTAAGGTGAGTTCACACAGCCAAGGCATGGGATTCCTAGGGTGGGAATGGGTTGGATTATTTACTTGTTCAGCTTATGGAACTTAGATATATGGTCCTCGGGTGAGGAAGGGTTATTGATAAGATACGACTAGACTGGTTATACTAATTGAAACGATCTTCGCACACACGCCAGGGTTGGCCGCGATATTATGACAGTCTTCGCACACATGCCTTGGAAGGCCGCGAACTATACATACTAAACTTCGCACACATGCCGGGTGGCCGCGATACACTATACCTAGTCTAGAAAACATGGGAAACCCCCACTAAACTTCGCACACATACCTAGAGGGCCGCGATACGAACTAATATGCTACATGACTTAACGAACGAACACAAGGCTTACTATACAATTACTATTACTGAACTATTAACTGTGAACTCGCTCAACTAGTTGTTGACTCTCTGCTGCATGCCTTGCAGGACCTTAGGTACATATGGAGCTTGCACAGGGAGGAGCAGGTCGTTGTGGGACATGGATCGAGGATGCCATGTTAATTATCTAAACATTTGAACTTATGATTTATGTTGGGTTTACATACTTATGCTTCCGCTACTTAAACAAAGTTTGGTTTGAACATCAATTGTATTGAATTGGGTTTTACGAACTACTTTACTTATTATGTACAATGTTCAATATGATTGGTGGCTTGATCCTGGTCAGTCACGCCTTCAAGCGGTGATACTCCGCGTGTGGATTTTGGGGGTGTGACATTTATATTGTATGTTGAATATTATGTGTTGTTTTACAACATTGTAATGTTATACTTCCTGATAGTATTTTGTTAAAATTGGCAGAATAAGTTGGAGAAATGTAATCAAACTCGGGTGTATCAAGTTTAAAATCATCAAATCAAGTATAGTTGTGCTTTCTGATTGTGATGACTAGATAATAATAAAAAACAGGTTGATAAATATAACACAATGTTTAAATTGTAACACTGTGATATATTAACAAGTCAATGTTGTATTGTATGTTGTAGTCATTAGATAATGTCAATAGTATGATTAAATAACGTTTTACAATTAATATTTTTTATGTGTTTTGTTTCTAATAAAATGTGGAGAGACATGAAGGATCTTTGTTTCGTGCTGCTGTGAAACGAAAGAGTGAAGGTATGTTATAGATCAATTTAAAATGATTAAATATAATATACATTTTTTTCCCTTCATAGTTTATTATTTTATTTGATATGCTGCTGCAGTTTTACAAGCAGGCTGTGGTGATGCTGATGATAATGATGATGTTGATTTTGTTACTCCTGCTGCATCAAAAGTAAAAAAAACCAGGTATTTATTTAAACATGAAAATCTTATTTGTAGTTTGTTTCTAAAATTCGTTAAGGTATATAATAGTTGATGATACCTTACCAAAGAAGAGACGTCGAAAGGACCAACCTGAGGAATCAAATCACCATGAATGTCAAATGTTTTTCCCATATACTGGTGAGAAGATTTTACCAAGATGTTCACCAAGCACTCTATATGATTGGATGTTAGAGTTTAATGACAAGCAAAAGAACGTTGTAAGAGATATTGGTTTTGGTCCTATTCTAAATCTAAAGATTCAGCATGTTCCTACCAGCTTGGGACTTTGGTTGGCTAAGAACTATGATGATTCAACAAGAATATTAAATCTTGGATCTCAGTCATTAAAGTTAAGTCCAGAATTGGTTCACAAGGTATTGGGAATTCCGAACGGATCAAGAATAATAACAGAGAACAATAGGCCAAGCATAAAAATCCTGTTGTTAAATTGTGGAGAAGTCAATTCCCAACAGGCTTCACCAGGTTTCTTATACAAGAAACACAAACTTATTTGGATAGGCGATGCAAGAGAGAACGCAATGATTGTGGAATGTTGTTTGTTCTTAACTTTTTGGTGTTGATGTTTACACATCTAGGCGAAGGAACGAAAAGTGGCACTGTCAACCAAATATTTTTGCCATTAATAACAAAGGATGTTGACATAAAAGAACTGGGTTGGTGTGATTACATGCTAACTTTGTTAAACAGAGCGAGAAAAGGCTGGCACCCTGCTCAAGTTTTTAATGGACCTCTGTTTTTGCTAGCGGTAAGATCATAAGTAAAATATTAATTTGTCATTTGTGGCATTTATCCAAACAAAACCGAGTGACAAATAATTTTTTGTTTACAGCTTATCTATGCAGATCATACAAGCAAGTTGCATGATGTACGTGTTAAGCGTAAAGGTTTGTTTGTTATAGAATATATTGAAGAGCGTACATTATGCAAACTGGAGGACATAAAGAATAAAGGACTGAAGTCTGAGAAAAGAAGAAAGAAAGGTACTTAAAAGTCTACAACAGGATTAAAGACCAAAAAATCAAATGAAAGTGAGGTACGTCAATGTTCTTCAACTGGTGAACCCATGCATGAAAATGTGGAACGGCAAGTCGATGCTGACGAGGGCAAAGACAATGATGGTGCTGGTGTTGAGGAGGATTTGATTCATGAAGATATACATGGAGAGGATGAAAGGCAAGTGGATGATGATGAGTGTAGAGACAATGATCGTTATACTCGAAATATACATTCGAATAGGCGAGATGAGAATGCAGATGTTGGCAGGGAATCAAACATTCCCGTGGCAGAAGAACGAACGGAGGAAGCAGAATCGGTAAGACACAAAAACATATAGTATTTCACTCTGAATATATGATATATGTATATGTATATATATATATATATATATGTATAGGGGAAGGCTAAAATGAGAACCACCTCGAGTATAACGATCATTGTCTCTACATTCTTCAAAGACTCTTTTGCCTTTTCAATTTCTACAATCAAATTTCTGACAAAGAAGTTAAAGCTCAATTGGATCCGTTGATTTCATTTGCAAAAAATGCAGGTTTTATGAGCAGAGATCCAGATTCATCTCCAAAAGATGATAATGAAATACAGAGTAAGGGAGAAAAGAAGACTCAAAGTCAAGAGACGAAAATTGATTGTAATACGGGTGTAAATGTAAATTCAGTTGAAAACATGGAAAGTGTGCATTCAGATGAAAAGGATGAAGAAAATGTAATTGATTCTACAGATGAGACTTTGGTGCCAGGATCACCTTACATTAACCGGGTGGTGGAATTGAGTGAAAAGTTGACATTTGTAGAGAAAATTTATTCTGATTGGATTTTCTCTGCCAGAGGATTTGAAATGTATGTGTTTTAACTTCTTTTATTATAATGTACTATGATTATAAGTTGATCGATGTTTTAACTCGTATTCATTGTAGGGACGCTGTTTTTCAAATTGAAGGTCAGCCAGATTCAGGTCTAACAAGGATAGTGCTAGAAACATTGAGTCATGACGAGTATGTCCATTTTGCTGTTGTTAATGTGTGGGCCAGAATCTTAAATCACGAGGAGAAGTTTAAGGCTAATGACAAAATTAAGCGATTGTTTTGTACATATCAGATTCTGGTAAGTAAATAACATAAGTGAATTGTTTATTTATTTATTTATTTATTTTAGTAATGTTATTATAATTGATACACAGGATGGTGGCACATATGGTTCAAGCTATGAGATGATGCAAGCTGAATTTTTTGGAAATATGATTAAAGTTTTAAAAGAAGAACAAGTAGCATCGTTGAAAGAAGTTGATCTTTTATTCATACCTGTTTTGCAATCTGATCACTTCTACTTGGTATGCTTTCATATGAAAAAGTGCCAAATAGCTGTGATTGATAACAGCAGTCTATATGATGATAGATCTGACTTAAAATACCGAGGCTGGCCAGAAAATTTGGTACATTCCTTGACATTTAAAAAACACAATCATATGTAAAAGATAATTTTTTATATTTATTATCGTTATATTGCAGAGGCATTTAGTAGCAGATTTTATGTTAAGTCAAGGTGTTGTGGGTGGACGTAAGATGCACAAAGCTCAGATAAGTCGACTAGAAATGCCGTGGAGAACCGTAGACAACAAAGTTGACTGTGGTATATTTTTAATGACGCATATGGAGTCATTCGAAGGGAGTTCTTTACGACGTTGGCGATGTGGGTTTGTGAAAGAAGTAGATTGTGGGCAGAAAGAACAATTAGATGAATTAAGATGCAAATATGCAACCAAAATATTGTTGCATTATCTTAATGCTCGAAGGCAGTTTGTGTATAATGATAGTGAAGCTTACGTTGTGCTGGACGCAATTGAAAGGAATAGGTTGAAAGAGCAAGCACGAGGAAGTCGTGTGGAGCGAATGAAACTGTATTGTCCTGTGTGATGTATTCGTGTTGCTTAAAACATTTGGATATTAGGTTGATTGTTTATATGTAGCTGTTGTTGTTTGAATGTGGTCTGGTCAAATGAATGTTTAGGTTTAATGCTTATGTATGAATGTTATAAGCTCTATGTTGTTGTGCAAAGTGTAATGTCTATAAACAAAAACAGTATTTTTATAAAAACAATAAAAACATTTTTTTATACAAAGCACAACATCTGATAAGATTTGAATTTTCATACATACAAATTACAATGTCATAATATGGTTGCATTTCAATTAATAAATTAATCTTTAGTTGTAAATCAACTAAAGTATTTTGTTTTAGATATAATGGATTGTGTTTTAACGAAAGCTGTTTAATTTATGGTATAACATTGTGTTTTTTCTTTTGTGTTTTTTTTGTTAATATGCTTGTGTTTTTATATTCAAATGAATCAAAACTTATTGAGTAAACTTTCGTTTTGCTCCCTGCCTCTAACTCCATCCAAATTGTTTGTTTTTCCATTTTCCTTCCTGCAGGGAGCAAAATGAAAAAACCATAGCAAACTATTGGTTGAAAATGGCTATTTTTGAAGGTTTCGGGCAAAATCGTTAAAGTGGCCAAACCACAGGGAGCAAAACGGAAGTTTACTCAAACTTATTATATCAACTGTTGAATTTTTTTATATGTGACACGGGAGTGTAGTAGTTATGGGTAAATGAGCCTTTGCCGGGAAAACTTTTGTTAATGAAGAGAAGTATTATATGTTGACAAGAGGTATACCCCTGATATATTTAACTCCTATGATTCCTGTAACATGCTTTGGGGTTGTAACACAAGTATTGCATAGAGTGCCGACTAAAGCTAATTGAACTAGGCACACGAGTAGGTGTGATTTTTTTTTCCTATGAAGCTAACCTGTGGTCCACAACTTAAAACAAATGATAATTTATTGAGAAAAATGCAATTTGCGTCCCTGTGGTATGTCCCAAACATCAGCCTGAGCCCCTAAATTCATTTTTTGGTTTTTTGAGCCCCTAACCTTATGAATTCATAAACACTTTGAGTCCCTGTCGTCAGTGTTCCGTCAGTTTTACCGTTTGACAGTTGTGAAAAGTCCATAATACCCCCCACCCTTAATATCTACACTTTTTAATAGCAGACCACCAGTTTCATTATCATCATCAACAGCTCTCCCAACTCCCAATGTCTCTCCCAACTCCCAAGATCATAATCATCATCTTCATCGAACAGATCAACAGATCATCTTCATCATCTTCATCGGACATCTTCATCATCGAAAATTTATCATCGAACAGATCAGGTTCATCTTCATCCTCATATTGATTTTTGGTTTGATTCGATGATTTGAATGTGTTTATATTGTGAAAAAACAGAGGGTTGATTCTGGGTTTGTTTTTGGGTTCCATTCGATGATTTTGGGTTGATTTTGAAAAAAAAAACAGAGGGTTGATTTTGGGTTCCATTCGATGATTTTGGGTTTAATTTTGGGTTCCATTCGATGATTTTGGGTTGATTTTGAAAAAACAGAGGGTTGATTTTGTTCAAAATGCATCAAAACAGAGGTTTTGAATGTGTTTTGGTTTTGATTCTTGTGGTTTAGGGTATCAAAACAGAGGTTTTGAATGTGTTTTGGTTTTGATTCTTGTGGGTTTAGGGTATCAAAACAGAGGTTTTCAATGTGTTTTGGTTTTGATTCTTGTGGGTTTAGGGTTTAGGGTATCAAAACAGAGGTTTTCAATGTGTTTTGGTTTTGATTCTTGTGGGTTTTTGTTTTGAGGAATGTGTTTGAGAACTGTTATTTGGTTTTGATTCAATGATTTGAATGTGTTATTTGGGTATTTTTGGGTTTGATTCAATGATTTGAATGTGTGATTTGAATGTGTTCCTCATTTTGATTTTTGGTTTTGATGGTAACAGTTATTTGGTTTTGGTTTGATTCGATGATAACAGTTATTTGGTTTTGGTTTGATTCGATGATAACAGTTATTTGGTTTTGTTTGATTCGATGCTAACAGTTATTTGGTTTTGGTTTGATTAGATAACATAATGGCTACGGATGTAAAGATACGCAAAACACCAACTACGAAGGCGAGAACACTTGACAACCTCCTAGAAGATGCGGTGCACATAAGGAAGTGATTGATATGAATGAATACGACTCCAGTGGAGCTCTTCGATTTTCCTTGAAACTCCAGAGCTCGCTAATTACATATCTACCACTTGGGTTATATTCATTCATATGAATGAATATAACCCCAGTGGTAGATATGTAATTACCTACACTGGGGTTATATTCATTCATATCTGCTTTGAACCGAAGTGCACCCGTCAGTAAAGATACACAATTGCTTGTGGTTGTATGATGTTTTGTCTCTGTATCGTATTTTACGGTCTTTTGTTATCGAGTCTGTAAGTTTCATCAAGTCTACAAAGTTGGTATGACGTTTTGTATGATGTTTTGTCTCTGTATTGTATGTATTAAAAGTTTACATTTAATATACAATTTAGGCTTTAATAATTTGTTATATATAGTATACATTTAATTATTAGATTGCATTTATTTAAAAATAAAATAGTTAATTCGAATTATTAGATTTCTTAAGAAAAAAGAAAAAAATGAATTTAGGGGCTCAGGTTGATATTTCAGTCATACCATAGGGACGCAAAGTGTTATTAATATATGTCAAAAGACGGTCTTACCCCTGCCTCAGACAGTCAAACTGACGGCAGGGACTCAGAGTGTTATGAATTCATAAGGTCAGGGGCTCAAAAAACCAAAAAATGAATTTAGGGGCTCAGGTAGGTTGTTTGGGACATACCACAGGGACGCAAATTGCATTTTTCTCTAATTTATTATAATTTTTAGATAAATTCTTTATGCTTCATCAGTGCTTTGACTTAACAGTTATTTACAGGATCAGCAGTGCTTTGACTTAACAGTTGTTTACAGGATCAGCAGTTGTTGAAAAGAGCAATTCTTTATAGGAAGTATCTACCCACTTCCCATTCTCCCATATTATTTGTACCAATTTGGGATGTAGCCTTATAATTTTGATTAGGATATCAATTGGCGGTTTGTTATATAACAGTTATATAACATGGTTGCATCTCAATTAATAAATTAATCTTTAGTTGTAAATCAACTAAAGTATTTTGTTTTAGATATAATGGATTGTGTTTTAACGAAAGTTATTTGTTTTATGGTATAACATTGTGTTTTTTCTTTTGTGTTTTTTTGTTAATATACTTGTGTTTTTATATTCAAACGAATCAAACTTATTGAGTAAACTTTCGTTTTGGTCCCCGCCTCTAACTCCATCCAAATTGTTTGTTTTTCCATTTTCCTTCCTGCAGGGAGCAAAATGGAAAAACCATAGCAAACTATTGGTTGAAAATGGCTATTTTTGAAGGTTTTGGGAAAAATCGTTAAAGTGGCCAAACCACAGGGAGCAAAACGGAAGTTTACTCAAACTAATTATATCAACTATTGTATTTTTTTATATGTGACACGGGAGTGTAGTAGTTTTGGGTAAATGAGTCTTTGCTGGGAAAACTTTTGTAAATGAAGAGAAGTATTATATGTTGACAAGAGGTATACCCCTGATCTATTTAACTCCTATTATTCCTGTAACATGCTTTGGGATTGTAACACAAGTATTGCATAGAGTGCCGACTAAAGCTAATTGAACTAGGCACACGAGTAGGTGTGATTTTTTTTCTCTATGAAGCTAACTTGTGGTCCACAAGCTAAAACAAATGATAATTTATCTATAATTTTTAGATAAATTCTTTATGCTTCATCAGTGCTTTGACTTAACAGTTGTGTACAGGATCAGCAGTGCTTTGACTTAACAATTGTTTACAGGATCAGCAGTTGTTGAGAAGAGCAATTCTTTATGGGAAGTAACTACCCACTTCCCATTCTCCCATATTATTTGTAACAATTTAGGATGTAGCCTTATAATTTTGATTAGGATATCAATTGGCGGTTTGTTATATAAGTTATATTAAACTGTTTTTTATTTCATTCGAAATCATGTTCTCCTATAAAACTGGAAATATCAACTGTTCCATTATCTTGATATGTGACGTGTGTATATAGTAGTTGCTACAATACTTGAACGTGTGTTAAAAACCGTTGTAGAATAGCTTATATAATAAGAACATGTTAGTATAAAACTGTTTAGGTTTGTGAATTTGTAGCAGAATTTTTAGATTTATCCTTCAAATATTGAGCAAGTGATGGAGAAAAATGCATCTACAATAAGTAATAATCCTGTTCATTTAGGTGATGACCGGCAGCAGTCGTTTATCAATCCTTTAAATCGTCAAGAACAGGTAATTTAGTAATATCATCAATAAATAAAGTTTATTTGTAATATTTTAATATTATTGTTTTGTTGTTTTGGTATTTTTATTTTGTTTTGATTACAGGCCGACAGTGGTAGTGTAGAGATAATTTCTGTTGTGCCATTTAGTCCTTATAAATCCCATCTTTCCCGTGAGTTCAGTGAGGAGGTGATATATATTGAAGTTGTAATTTTTTAAATCTTAGTAAAATTTGTTATGTGATAGTTTCTAGCTCATAATGAAACAAGTTATTTCTCTTACCCAGATACGAAGGATTGAGAGGCAGCGCAAACGATCTAGAGACTTGCTATATTGGAATTGGGATGATGTTGTTTCGATCAGCAGCTCTCACGAAGAAATTGAGTTTATTGATATGACTGTTGATGCTGATGTAGATGAGCTTATCGGTCAGTCTGGTTTTGACCAATTTTCTGATTCTGAAGATGAAGTTGATGATACCGCTGATTCACTAGAAAGTTACTATCGGAAACTTAAAGTTCCAAAAGTTTCAATTCACCGTCGTTCTCATGTTGTGAAACTTTGAATTTATCGTTTTATTTTATGTATAAAATGTTGGTGTATAATTTTCTCTGTGTTGTTTTTTGTTGCAAGTATTGAACTATGTTTTGGTGTTTTTTGTATGTTTTTTTCTTTTCGTATGTAGTTAGTAATATATAGTATGATGAATGACAATTTATGTGTTGGTTTTTGTTCTAATTATTTTATCCTGTTTTGGTGATATTGTTAGTTGTTGCTTTTTTTTGGGGGAGTTCTTAGTATGTTATATATAGAGTGATGAATGAGAATAAGTATGAAGTTTCAGGAAATTGTATTTTCTATATTTAAAGAAATATAACTTTATATATAAATGATTATGTTTTTTTTATGCTTCTTATATATGGGTTCGGTTTATTAGGTGGTTTTTTTGTAATAAAACTAAACATTCGTTTGAGTGGCATTCAGTATGGGGGTGAAAAGGTATTTGATATTAGTGTTTTTAAATTATCTGTATAATAACTAAAAATAGGGAAAAGGGTGACATTCAGTTTTACCTGAAAGTTAGGGCTCGAAGTTATAGAATTTGCGATTGTGTTTGTTGTTTTATGTACCAATCTTAATCATTTGGAAATACTTTTGCAATGGCGTCCACTCCAAACATTGACTTGCGATTTACAAGTAAGTTGTTCTCATGGTGGTGGTAGGTGATACCGTTAGAGCAACTCAAGAAAAACTCAAGAAATTATACTGAAGATGAAGTAGGTGATACCGTTAGAGCAAATAAAAGACAAGAGGTTGACGTGGAATCTGCAAAGGAACATATTAGAGGAAATAGAAAGAAATCATTTTGTACAAGCAAACTTAAAAGATTTGTAGGAAGAGGAGATAATTGTGTTTCATATATTTTTGGTATGATTTATTTATCATTTTTAGTGTTAAAAAGAAGTTGTGCAAGTATATTGTGTTTTTAGATTTGTGATTTTGTTTCGAATAATGTTTCTACAAGCCGGTTAGTTTTCGTACAAATATGATGTGTATGCAGACATCTGTTTTTGTTGTATAAATTTGTGTTATATCCATTTTTGTTGATTAAAATTTAGTTATATCCAGTATGTGTTTTGTATTAATTGTGTTTTTTTTATGTAATGGAATCAAGTGTAGTTGTGGTTTCTAATTCTGATGAATATATAATAATAAAGAACAGGTTGATATATATAACACAATGTTTAAATAGAAAGGCTATGATATATTATAAAGTCAGTGAGGTATTGTATGTTGTAGTCATTAAATAATGTCAATAGTTGGATTAAATAACGTCATACAATCAATTTTTTTGATGTGTAATTCAATTTAAGCATGTTTATTGTAATTCAGGTATATGTTTAAACATCGTTATAGTGTAATTCAATTTAAACAACAATAGTTACAATTATTAAATATTTGATAAACATCGTTGTGATTTTACATATTCATAGTGTATAAAACATCGGTTTATGAGAGATGTATTTAGTCATGTATAACCTCTATCCACTAATTTCATGTTTTCCGAAAATTTTGTGACCTTAGGCAGTTTTCAGTTTTTTATTCAAGTAAATATAACTTACCTGTCCAATTGAGTTTAAATCAAATATGTATTATAAATACATGTTCAAAGTTGTTTCAAATTCACACATTAAAAGAGAGAAGTCTGTCTTTGAGGTTGAATCTGAGAAGGTATGATTTTATATTTTTTTTCTCTAATCTTCATGTTCTCTATTATTTTATTACTTCCAATTTTTATTTTGTGCTATTCGTATATTAAAAAATTTTGTATTTATTTTATAGATGTCAAGTGATGAATTTATCATAAAGTCTCCGTTGAAAAACGTGTATGACCTTTGGCAAATCATGAAGGTTTGTTTAAATTTTTATAATACAAAAGGTACAATTTTTTTTTTGTTGAACTCAATTATTTTTGTATTTTTCAATTTATACAGCCTCAATTTGTTATCATAATTGGTACTATTAAGGCTATAGACAAGGATTTTGGTTGGCACTATGTGGAGTGTCCTAAATGTTTAATGGAGGCGGGTACAGATCTTGTAGACTGCGTGGGTTTGGAGTCACATTATTTTCATGTGTGTTTCAGCCGTGATTGTGATGAAAGTGTTATATATCCAGTTCCAAGGTAATATTACCTTTTTCTATCTATTTTAATATTTATATGTTTTATAAAATAATGGATTTGTATATATATGTTTTTATATTTAACTTAACTAGATTCAAAATAAAAGTTCAAGTGGAAGATAATACTGATGATGTTCCACTAATATTATTTCATCCTCTGGTTGATGAAATCATTGAAAAGTTGTTCTCAAGTCGGCTGTTCAATTGCTTAAAGAAAACTCATCATCTGTATGTATAAATAATCTTTACTTCTCCTATATTTTTTTTCTCATTGTATTTAAATATTTTTTTATATTAATTTTATCATAAAATATTCAGATTCACAGGATGTTGAAGAAGTAATGTTTCCTGTTGATTTAGACAAGTTGATTGTAAAGATGTTTGCTTTTAAAATTGAGATAACAACTTATAATCTGACTAATTTTGATGAAATGTATCTTGTCACAAACATGACTGATGATGAGTCAATTATTAATGAGCTCAAAGAAAAGATGAAGATTACTAAGGTATTTTTTATTTCAATACATGATTCGTATTTATACATTTATATTTACATCATATTTAATTCTATTATTATTTTCTTAATTTTCACATTTGTTTCAGGGAAACGATAAAGAATTTATCAAAAAAAAAGTCACATTTCAAGTGTTAAGATTGATGATGCTAAAACCAGTTGTGATACCAATGAAATCAACAAACGTAAATTGGTTGACGTCTATAAGTCTTCAACTCCAAGTAATTTCAAGGATTTGGAGAAAGTTAGCGAGAAATAAACTTATCTCATATCTCTATTAATTTAAATCAGTTGTTATGATTTTTAGGTTTTTTCCAATGGGTATTTTGGATATTTCAGTTTGTTTGATTAAAATTTAGTTATATGCAGTATGTTTTTTATATGAATTGTTTTTTTTATATGATGGATTCAAGTGTAGTTGTGGTTTCTGATTCTGATGAATAGAGAATAATAATAATAAAGAACAGGTTAATAAATATAACTCAATGTTTAATTAGAAAGACTATGATATATTAAAAAGTCAGTGATGTATTGTATGTTGTAGTCATTAGATAATGTCAGTAGTAGGATTAAATAACGTTATACAATCAATATTTTTGATGTGTAATTCAATTTAAACAGCGTTAATGTAATTCAGGTATATGTTTAAAAATCGCTATAGTGTTATTCAACTTAAACAGCTTTAGTTAGAGTAATTAAATATTTGATAAACAACGATGTGATTTTACATATTCATTGTGTATAAAACATCGGTTTATGAGAGATGTATTTACTCGTCTATAACCTCCATGCACTAATTTTATGATTTTCGAAAATTTTGTGACCTCAGCCAGTTTACAGTTTTTTATTCAAGTAAATATATCTTACCTGTCCAATTGAGTTTAAATTAAAACTTTATTATAAATATATATTCAAAGTTGTTTCAAATTCACACATTAGAAGAGAAAAGTCACTCTTTAAGGTTGAATTTTTTGAATATTTCAGTTTGTTTGATTAAAACATCGGTTTATGAGAGTTGTATTTAGTCATGTATAACCTCGATCCACTAATTTCATGATTTTCGAAAATTTTGTGACCTTAGCCAATTTACAGTTTTTATATAACTTAGTAACTTACCTGTCCAATTGAGTTTAAAACCGTTTAAATATTTACCTAGATAGAGGTGTGTTCTATTACATTTTCGTTGTAGTTGTTAGAAGAACATGAACGTAGATGTTTATAAGTTAGTGGCAAATGGTACCAAACCGGAAGAAATCATTGGCTGCCCTGTTTGCAATGTCATATGCCTTAATGAACAACAATATAGGCATCATGTAATGTCAAGGAAGCATACTACAAAGGTATAAGTGTTTGAAATATTAATCATTTTGTGTTTTTACTTTGTAATTTTGTTGTTTACTCATTCGAGTGTTAATCCAACAGTTACAAGATTTATCGTATTGTTGTGTGGATTTTCATTGTGCTCTATGTGACATATATTGTACAAGTGCAAATCAGCTTTATGCTCATTGTAAAGGAAAGAAACATGCAAAGATGTTCCGGCTTACTGTAGGGGATATGCAAGTTGAATCTCATTCTGCGTTTGATGCTTCTGGTGGTAATAATGTTTCGGGTTACGAAGGAGATTGTGACGAGGGTGATCAACAACTTATGTCTGCAGATGATAATCAAGTCAGTGTAGTCAGTAGTGATATCGAAACTGGAGATGTAGATAATGTTTGTGATGTAGAGGTCACTGATGGCTGTGATGTTGATGACGGTTTTTCTGTTTGTCCCGGTCATGTGTGTTATGCGTGTGACATATATTGTTCTTCACCCATTAAGGTGCCGTTTTGTGTTGAATGTTATAAATATATATAACTAAACACGTTGAGGCGGTGATTAGTTTAAATGATATATTGTTTTGTCGTTTTGTTATATTTCAACTTTCGTAATGTTTGTTCTTATTTGTTTCGTCATGTTTCAATCGATTGCTTTGGTGCCTTAAAAAAACCAGCACAATCTATTTATTGTCCATATTTAATATATAAAGTACCACATAATCTGTGTAGTAAAAGTTTGCACAACAATGTTGGCATTACCCAAAATCATATATATTACATGTTTTTTAAATCAAGCTACGAAGCATCATAATTAAATATAATATCATATGAACCTACAACCAAACATTTCTTAAACTCATAAAACAAAGGGTACAATACATATATGTCCTATGAATCTACAACCAAAAATTTTTTAAACTCATAAAAGATGAAATAAATAATAATAAAAATAAAGATAATAATAAAATATAATGTCGTATGATCCTACAACCAAGCATTTTTTAAACTCATAAAACATAAGGTACAATACATATATGCAATCCTAAACTATAGGTGCAACCAACCATCGCAAAAAGTCACCCTATAAGCATAAAGTACAAACAATGATGCATAACATTGTTTTAAATTATAATATATAAATGTTTTGTTTCTTTAAAGAACCTTGATTTGGTATTGATTTGTTTTGACCTAGCCAAAGTGGTCATTATGATGGTGTGGTTATGTTGGGCTGTTACAGATGGTATTAGTGCTAGGGATTGGTCTGGTGTGCCATCAAGGATGTTGGGACCTGTAAGGAGCGTGATTTGTAACATCCCACATTGGTTGTGAAGGGGAATGAAGGCTTCGTTGTAAGGGTCTTGATACATTCAACATCATGACGCGTTTTAAATCAGTGAGGAGATGTTGGAACGTCTTGGCTAAAGCGGATAGTATCATGGTGTGGTTAGCCTGGGATGTACATTGTAGGAAAGTGTTACCATGCCGGAGATTCCGATTGACTTATGTTTGAGATATTGCCAAATCTTACTGCAAGAGACGTAGGCCGTTATAAGTTGGTGTGTAAAGAGTGGTGCTCTTTCCTGTCAACGGTATTCTTTGCTAGGCTTCATTGTCGTAAGATGCCATCGTTAACCAAGATGCAATTTGTTTTAATAACAGGAGGCACACATCGTCCACTTCGTACACTTAGTTATGGTTCAGCCAATATTTCTTTAACTGAAATTGTGAAAGTGCCTTTCAAAACTCGTGCAGAATATATGATGATCTTAGGTAGTTTGCATGGAATGCTATGTGTTTGTCTAAGTAACACTTGTCAGTTGTTAATATGGAATCCACTCACCAATGCCTATAGGAACTTGTCCATTCCTAAGAAATATGGGGTTTTCAAAGTAAATTTTGATGCTGTTGGATTTTATGTGGATTACTTGAAGGATTACAAACTTTTAAATGTTGTATTTAGGCGTAACAATCAGTCGGTTTACATTTACTTCATGGAAAGCCAATGTTGGAGGCAAATAAAGTTTGTTAAAGACTTTATTTTAGATGATCAGACCGTTCAATGGTCATGTGGGACTTTGTGTTGTAATGGATTATACTTCACTGTAGGTTCGTGTTGGGATTATAATGTGGCGTTACTTGTTCGCTTTGATGTGAATTTAGAGACATTTACTAAAGTTTCCTTTCCGTTTGATGAGTATGAAGTAAATTTTAGAGGGTCTTTGGTTAATGTTTCTGATGAACTTCATTTTTTTGTTCTTCATGGTGCATTTGATGTTTCTATTGATTTGTGGAAGTTGAAAGGTGAAGAATGGATAAGGATTTTGTCTGTACCTGATATTGATTGTATTCCATTGCCTATAAAATGCTTTGTGAGGTACATTGGTTCAAGTAAGAAGTGGTTGTTGATGACTGATTATGGGGATGTGTATGAGTTTGATTTGGATGTGAGGAAAGTTGATAATTTCTATCATGTTTTCAACTTTTATGCATTAAAAGGAGCAGTGTACTCTGAGAGCCTTATGTCTCCAAATGTTTAAATCTACGATGTTAGGTAATTTACTTTGTTTTATTTTTGTATGTTTGTTATGTTTTTCATTTGTATTGTAATATACTTTGGTAATGTTAGAAGATATTTTATTTTTGTATGGTATTTTAGTTGCTTATGTTCTTTGTTATATATATGGTTATCAACTTCTTAGAGTAAGTTGTATGTTGTGTATTAAAAATTGTTGATTTCTTGTAATTACATAAGTAGTATGATAATATGTGATGTGTAACTTGGCAGTTAATTATTTGAATAAATTTTAGCAGGTATAACCCCTAATGTTAAGGAGTAGTTATTATTGTGTTTTTTTATTTTATTGTGTTTTATTTATTTATTGGTTTTTATTTATTGTGTTTTTGTTTTTTGTGTTTTTTTATTATTGGAGGGCTAAAATGAACTCTAAATGTGGGGCCTTTTCCAGTTTTTAACTTATATATGTTTTCAATACTTTATATTAAGAGAAAAATGCAATTTCCGTCCCTGTGGTATGTGTGAAACATCAACTTGAGCGGCTAAGTAACACACAATATCATAAATAATAACAGAAACTTCATCATAAACTTGCTTCTAAATGTACATTCTCATTAGAGCAACACTGTCCAACCCAGCAAACTGAAAAACAAAGCATAATTATTCAAATGAACAAACATGATTCAACAATATCAGTGGTTGCAACGGTTATAATGAAAACAATGGGTGATTTTATCTATCAGTGGATAGCATATCAGTGGATGAAAACACTGATTTTGAACAACAGTGATATCCAAGGAAATGAGAGAACAGGGGTTGACTTTCAGTAGTGGACAGCTTTTCACAGAGCAGATGTTTGAACAAAACAGCAGTTATGGCAGTGGACAGCTTTTCACAGAGCAGCTGTTTGAGATTGTGTTTTTTTCATGTGTGCAAGTGCAATTCTATATTCAGGCACAATTTAACATCAAAATAAACCAAATCAATTACAATTCTCCGGATGGTCGCTCGAATAAATTAAACTAAAGATATTAAATGTTTGAAATAATATATGATTAAATAACCACAATAAAAAACGACCATAATAAAAAACACAATTCATCTAGACTAACTTTCAAGAAACAAACCAAAACATTCCATTAAAATAAAAATACCACCAATAACTCTTAATAATTGAATACAAACCACTTTACCATAACAGCAACTATCACTAAACTTAACAAAACTACTTATAAGGAAAGTAAAAAACCAACGCTTCAACTCCATTGATTCATTAACTTGTCTAAATATCTCTAACATCTGTGCCATTAACTGAACATCTTTGTTCGCACTCTCACCATTATTCAAAAGTGTTATGTATTGTTTATGGTATGTATTTGAAGTTAACTTAGTGGAATGTATGGGTTTTTGTAAGTTTGATAGTGTTGTATGTAAAGGCAGTATGACTGATACCTGAAATTTTGAGTTGTTTGTGTGGTTACATATAATATTGCGTTTTTATATGACATGATATAAATTTTGTTTTGTGTTATTTTATCGGATAAAGTGTATTAGAAAGTTGGAGATATCATCTGCTATGTTGCCTTTTCTATATATTTATATAGAAGTTTTGCCGTTTAAAAAAAATCAACTGCTATGTTAGTGGTTACTAATCCTTTTATTACGTGATTAGTTATTAAGCATTTCTCTCCCATTATCTCCAGTCTTTTATGGGTTGACGTTTCTCTCTCACATCTTCCTATTTATATGATTATAGGGTCAGAATTGTTCCAGATCTTTGAGCAAATAAAAGTTGCTGTTTGTAAGTATCTTTTCTTCAATTTGTTATTTTGCCTTCTATTCTTCATAACTATGATTTACACTTTGATGTTAAAGTGAATTGGACTAACTAACATGTGTTGATCTAATGTGAGCAGTTAATCAATATTTGTTATGTCGGAGTTGCTTGTAGAGATATTAATGTATGGTATTTTTACAAAACTTTCTGCAAGAGATATAGGTCGTTGCAATTTGGTGTGCAAAAAATGGTTGTCTATCCTGTCCACACCAGAGTTTCCATTAATTCATTGTCGTAGTATGTCACCGTCAGCTACCAAGTGGGTGCTTGCGAAATTAGATCGTTGTGGTTCTCTTGAAAAATTGTTTTATGCATGCACGGGCTTTTGTGGTCCTAAAATGATGTCTGTTAAACCATTCAAAACCCGACCAGATGAATTGATGATATTAGGGAGTTTGGATGGAATGTTATGTGTGTGCCTGGAAGAGACTTCTCAAATTTTAATTTGGAATCCTCTTACAAAGGCAAGTACAACTTTTCCATCATGTGAGTCACATGGTTTCTTCAAAAAAGATTCTGATTCTGCTGCTTTCTATGTGGATTCTGCAAATGAGTACAAGGTTTTACATGTTATAAGAAGACGTGGCACAGAGGCAGTTTATATTTATTCTACCCGACTACATTCCTGGAGGAAAATTACGGACATTCTGTCTGTTAAGCATGGTGGAAAATGGTCATTAGGTACATTGTGTGGAGATGGTGTATATTTCATTGTTGATTCATGTTCTGGTGATTGTGTGCAGTCAATTGTACGTTTTGATGTTAACCTAGAGCAATTTTTAAGTGTTCCATTACCATGTGATTTTTATGGAGGAGGTTTTGATGGATCTTTGGTCAGTATTGCTGGGCAACTTCACATTTTTATGCGTTATAAATATGATATGTATTTAGTTGCTTTGTGTAAGTTGGGATATGAAGAATGGATTAACTTATGGGTTCTACCTTGTATTGGTGTTGTTCCATCGAGTTTCCTTGGGTTTGTAGAGTATGTAGAGTCTACTGATGAAATGATGTTGATGACTACTTGTGGGGATATTTATATGTTAGATACGAAAACTATGCAAGTTGGGTACTACTTTCCTTGGAAGTACATGACTGCCTTACAAGGGTCTGTCTATTTTGAGAGCCTTGTGTCTCCAAATTACTAAAGGTATCAAGCTTCTGTTCTTCTTTGTGTTTTGATGTATCATGTTTGGTTATAGTTTATCTTAATGTCTTTAGTATTTTAGTAATTTAATGTTAATATAGTGGTTTATTGTGTAAGGATCTTCTAATGTTCGATATTATGTTTTATTATTTGATATATGGATGATGTTTAATGTAGTATTATTTAATATATGAATGATGTTTAATGTAGTTTATGGTTCGGGTAGTGTAACAAATTATATACAGGTTTTGTGTTTTTGATTTGGCATTATATATACAGATTGTTAAATGATCAAGTCAACTCTATTGTGGTTTGCAAGTTAAACCATTAAGAAAGCTACATCCAAAATGATCGTATCACTAACAACATTAATTGAAAATTCTAAAAGTTATAGTGATTTCATATTCAATTTTTAAATAACCAAAAGTTTTTTTAAGTTCAAATTATAAACATAAACTCAAAGTTATGATTAATTATCCAATTGTAACCTAAGCTTAAAGTTTATCATATTTTATTATAAGTTCAAATTAGAAACATAAACTCAAAGTTATGATTAATTATACAATTGTAACCCAAGCTTAAAATTTATCATATTTTATTAAATTCATTGAAACATTTCAAACAGCATGGGTCCATTTTTGTGTTTGTCACCGGAAGTCTTGCAATGTTTTTTATTTTTGGTTCCATGTTATTGAAAAAAAGTCAATCTGAATTTAGAATTCATGTCATTGTTTTTGAAAACACATATAATACATAAAAAAGATACTACATTTAAAATATTCTAAAAATAATATTTCGGTTATTTAGTTGATTAATAAAAGACAAAACAATATCTTGAATTGTCTTATGGATAATGTTAATTGTGTTTTTTGCAACAGGCATCAGTGACTTGAGTCAAGATGAGATTAACTTAACTATTACATTAAAATGTATGCAGATATAAATATTTTTATCACTATACGTCGTTTGAACATAGCTTAAAATTTTGATGTGTTATTTTAAACTATTGATTATAGCTCATGTAGTGTCTCATTTATTCAATTTATTAAAAAAAAGAAAAAGAAAAACAAAACGTGGTTGGTTAGTTGTCATCTTTTTTTGACGAAATAAATGGTGTGCTTACATAATTTATGAATCTTCCACGTATTTTCAGTTAGCAGGGTATCCATGTTTTATGCTCAAGTTTGTTAGCGGTGCATATATATATGATTATATGTATGTATGTATAAATATAATCGTAAAGAAATATTTGAATTCTTTAACCTCTGATTATATCATTCGTTTGTATAATTATATCTGGTTTTCGTCGTTTTAACATTTAAATAAAAGATGGTCGATGAGGTAGTTTGGCAGTTACAGAGGGATGTCTTGTATATGACTGTTTTGAAATTCGGTTTCAAACGTGTGGCTAACTTTATAGAAGATATGCGTAAAATAGTAGGTGATTTGTTGGAATTACCTGCTTGCGATGTTCGTGACATTGGTGTTCGTGCTTTATCGATGTGATTAGGAAGGCAATTAATCATTTGGATCGTATTGTGTCCACTCTTGAAAGTGTGAAGTGTTGCATCGAAGTTAAGATTAATTATCTAGAGCGATTTTAGTACTCATGTTTGTTTTTTATTTTTCTATGTCTCTTATTTCTGTTTTTTTTTTCTTTTTTTTTTTGTAGGATAGTATTTTAGTTTGTATAAAAGAGGCTTTTGTTTCAGTTATTGTATTTCTTACAATTAAAGTTAGGCCATATTTACAGAAAAGAGTGTTTGATTTATATAGTTTGGGTTGTGTTTGTGCTTTTTTTTCCACTTAAACAAGTTTACATTGATAATCAGAATTCAGTAAAAAAAGTAAGGTTTAATAAAAAACACAATGCCTTTATTAGAGCTTAATATTGTATAAAATATACATACAACTACAAATAGTATATAAGGACTATTGCAATAGGGTAACGTACTATTCTAAACATAGTGATTTCGTATAAGCACAATCTTTTCCATAATAAAACACAATGTAATCAACAACATAAATGGTATAGGACAATATTAGTATATATTATTACATTTCTGTAAAAACACGTTTTGTTTAAAAAAACTTAAATTAGGTTAACACACCTAATGTTTGTAATTATAATTAGCATTTTAAGTTATGCATTCATTTGTGGTAGTTTCGTGTTTACTTTGTTTTTGTATAAAATATATAATATTATCTAATTAAAGACAATTATAATGCCTACAATTATGGTGCATGTTCAAAAACTACCCATTATGTTGCCCCATTATTATTTGAACTTTGATAACCGTATTTAATAACCCAACTGTTGTCTTAATATTTTTTACTACAGTTCTTTAGTTTCCCTTATCAATAGGTTTTGAAAAGTTGTAGTTGGAAACGAAGTATCAAAGGAGCTACTATCTATTTAGCAATGTATGTGTGATTTTGTTTTTCATAGTGTGTATAGGTGTTTCATATTCATATTTAATTTCATTGCTTTCTTTTGTTGTTACATGTATTTAATAGTTGGTTGCATGTCTTCTTATAGCTATGTTTGTTGCTATTGTGTTTTGTTAATTTAAATTATGTAGTATAAATAATAGATTAGGGTATAGCTTGACAATTAATGGCGTATTTATGATCGAGATGTTTGCTTTACCTGCATGAAACAGTGTTATGTTCTAAGTATGTATATAGATCCGATGGTGTTTCTATATAATAGTCGTCTATTTTCTTGGAGTGATATCAAGTATGGATACGGTGTTTTGTGCTTATGTAATGATGGGTTGTGAGATGGTATTTTGGAGTGCATTATACGCAAAACAAGTTTATACAGTGATAACAGGAAGTTTACTACAAAATATTTTCACATGTTGTTGGTTTATCTGCTGATTCTTGTAACAAATGTCAGAGCTTTCATATAGTGTGTAAGGCTGGTGCGCATTGGTTGTTTGGTATAATCCATGATATTATGTACGTATGGATTGGTAAGTATTGTGTAGAGCTTCCAGTATGTAATAGCTATCAGTATGAGTAGTTGAGGTATTTAAGTACTAGATATGAAGAGGAAGAAGATGAAGAATAAAACATTGACATTATTCATCAAGTGGTATCAAATGAATGTTGTTTGTATACAGATCTTGGTGGTATGGATAGTGTTAATATTAACCATGGTATTGCAAGTGATTCTGAAATATTATCAACACTGTCTTCTTCATCTATGTCGACATTTCGATCTGATGAAACATCCCGTAATATTAGACGCCGTGGTCGTCCTCGATTACGAGATCGCCCTGCTGGTTCAAACATTGAAAATATGCCAGTTCAACGACGTTGTTATGGTACGTATTGTTAATTTTTTTTATAGCAAGTAATGTAAACGTGTTCATGTTTTTAGGACACATCTGATTGTATCTACGTGTATTGCAGTTGGCCCAAATTCAAATCAATTCCATGGAACTAATTCAGTGAATAGTGATGCACGTTTTGTATCACATTCTTTAACTTCGGAGTTTGTTTCAGCATCATCGCCATCTATGCACAACCGGAGGTCATCTTGTGCTGGTGTTTACCAAGATGAAAACTCATCAAGTATGGATTGTTCATTGATGACTGTTAGTTGTTTGAATGCCTCATTAAAATGATAAATATAACTTTCTCTTATATGATTGTTTTATTTTGTAAAGGAGATGTATCATATTGGGATTGTGGAATTACAGAATATGTATGTCCTTATTGCAAAGCGATCTTGTGGTATGGTGAGAGAAGTACTAAATATCTTGCTCCGTCTAATCCAACTTTCTCTATTTGTTGTGGTAAAGGCAAGGTTGTTTTACCTTTACTTCGGCATGCTCCGGAACCATTGCGGCGGCTTTTACAGCTGAATGGTGAACCGCGATCTAATGTGTTTAAAGAGAATATCAAGCTTCTAAATTCAATGTTTTCGTTTACTTCTACTGGTGGTAAAGTCTGTTCGGATGTTAATGATGGAGGTGGTCCCTATACATATGTGTTGAATGGACATAATTATCATAGGATTGGTACTTTGTTACCTCAGCATATTGATGGACGGCCAAGATTTGCACAACTATATATTTATGACACAGAAAATGAGGTTGACAATCGATTAAAAGCAGTTGAGAAGTGTATTCAGTCTGGGAATGATGATGCATGTATTCGAAGTTTAGTTAATGATTTAATTAAAATGCTTAATCGGCACAATCCATTAGTTCAAAGCTTTAGGATGGCCAAAGAAAGATTTACTCACTTTTCGTAGAAACCTGTTAGACTTAGACTGCTTGGTACACGAAGAAGGGATGCGAGACAGTTTAATTTGCCTACGGTCAATGAAGTTGCTGCATTGATTCTGGGTGATGGTAATCCTACAGATTGCCGTGATATTATTGTTGAAGACCGTGGTAGTACAAATGCGAAACGTATTTCTGAACTTCATCCCAGTTACATGTCGTTGCAATATCCATTACTTTTCCCGTATGGAGAAGATGGTTTTAATGTGGGCATTCCTCTAAGTAATATTAGTGCTGAAAGTAAAAGAAAAAATGTTTCATTGAGAGAATACTATTGTTTTCGGTTGATGGTTAGAATGGAAGAAGGTAAAACATTGCATAGTTCTGGCCGGTTATTTCTTACATTTGTTGTTGATGCATATACGCAAGTGCTTGAACATGACTTACAATGGTACAAGACTCATCAGACAACAATTCGTTCGGAGTTGTATAATGGGTTGCATGATCGTATATTAGAAGGTGAGACAAACTGTGATTCTATAGGTCGACGTGTTGTGTTGCCAGCGTCCTTCACCGGGGGGCCTAGGCATATGATACAACAATATCAAGATGCGATGGCAATTTGTCGTTGGGCTGGTTTTCCGGATCTTTTTATTACCATGACGTGTAACCCAAAATGGCATGAAATTCAATAGCATTTGCAGGAAAACACAGTGGGTCACTTAGTATCTGAAAGACCTGATGTTGTTGCACGGGTATTTAAGATCAAACTTGATGAGCTCATGAAAGACATAAGGAAAAAAGCATCATTTTGGTGTTCCTAAAGCGGGTAAGTTAAATGAATTTTATTCTCAATGGTTGTATGTTAACATGTGATTAATGTGTTATTATGATGTGTGTTAAAACATTGTGTTTTTTTTCTGTCTTTGCAGTTCTTTACACAATAGAGTTTCAAAAACGTGGTCTGCCACATTGCCACATTCTTGTGTTTCTTAGTCAAGGTGATAAAATTTCTTCACCGGATGAAATTGGTAGATTTATATCTGCTGAGCTGCCTTCTGAATCGGGTGACCCAATCGGTTTTTTAAATGTTGGTACTCATATGATGCATGGTCCATGTGGTAACCTTAGACCTCTGAGTCCTTGTATGAATGATGGCAAATGTACTAAAGGATTTCCGAAGAGTTATTGTGACGAAACTTTTATTAGAAATGATGGGTGGCCGTCGTATCGACGACGTAATAACTCACGTAAAGTTCGTGTTGGTCGGCAAGATATTATGCTAGATAATGGATATGTTGTTCCTTATAATCGTGCGTTGCTTATAAAGTATGGTTGCCATATCAATGTTGAATGGTGTAACCAAGGAATGTTGGTTAAATATCTTTTCAGCTATATTAACAAAGGTCAAGATCGTGCTACCGCAGTATTGGAAGGTCAAGGTGGGAGAACAACATTTACATCACTTTTAAATCATGAAAATGAGATTGAGCAGTACATGAACTGTAGGTATATTTCAGCATCAGATGCGTGTTGGAAGATATTTGAGTTTGACATGCATTATCGTTCAGTGGCTGTTGAAAGACTCCCATTTCATGAAGAAGGGTGTGATAGAGTATATTTAAAGGATCATGAGCAAATTTATGATGTTTTACAACGAACAACAGCTGCAATGTCAAAGTTTACTGAATGGATGGCTGCAAATGAAAGGTATGAGTTTGGCCGGACATTGACGTATGCCGAATACCCAACTTTGTTTACATGGCATGAGAAGGAAAGAGTGTGGGAGCCCCGTAAAGGTTCATTTCAAACTATTGGACGTATATATTATGTAAGTCCTACGATGGGTGAAAAGTATTATCTTAGAATGCTATTAAATGTTGTGCGTGGTCCGAGAAGTTTTAAAGAGATTCGAACTGTTGACGGGGTGGAACATCCAACGTATATGTCCGCTTGTAAAGCATTAAGTCTTTTGGGTGATGATGTTGAATGGGTTGATGCTGTACGCCAGGCTTATCATTGGCAATTTGGGGATCGCCTTCGTGAATTGTTTGTTACAATTTTGTTATTTTGTACTATTAGTGATCCTCGGCAATTATTTTTTGATTGTTATGAATACCTATCAGAGGACATTCTTCATAAATATCGAACAATTTTGAAAAAATTTTCATTGAATTTCTCAGATGCTGAAATATTGAATTATACTATGAAAGAGATTGAACAAGTGTTGATTCAGAGTGGCCGGTCGTTGACTTCCTTTCCAACCTTACCGCAGATTGACCATACTTCGGAAGATAGATTTATCAACAGGTTGGTTTAATTTGAGAGAATGTATGATGCTAATGAGGAAAGGACACGTTTTATTAAGCAATACGCTGGGTTGAATAGTCAACAAAAGAAAGTGTTTGATAGTATATATTCTGCTGTTCAGGCTAGAAAAGGAGGCGTATTTTTTGTGTTAGGTAGTGGAGGAACTGGGAAAATGTTCTTATGGACGACCCTTATAGCTCGTATTCGATCAAATAATGAGATAGTTTTGACTGTTGCGTCAGCTGGTATTGCTTCCTTATTACTACCTGGTGGGCGTACAGCACATTCTCGGTTTCGCATCCCTTTTGAAGTTGATAAGGACTCTTGTTGTGCCATTGATGTTGGTTCAGATTTGGCTAAGTTAATAAATTATGCTTCACTTATTATTTGGGATGAAGCACCTCTACAACATCACCATGTATTTGAAGCTGTTGATCGAACATTGAGGGATGTGTGTCGAGACAGCATGGCTGGTGCTGAGCATAAAGTATTTGGTGAAAGGTTGTCGCATTTGGTGGTGACTTTCGGCAGATACTTCCTATTGTTCAGTTTGGTTCACGAAGTGAAATTGTTGCTTCAGCGATTAACAAGTCGCCGAATATATGGAGGTCATGTAAAGTGTTTTCTTTGACAACTAACATGCGTTTACGTGATCCAAGTATTTTTGGTAGGGATCTTATTCAAATGCAGGAATTTAGTAAATGGCTTTTAGACATGGGGACTGGTTGTCTTCCTTTAGTTTCTGTGGATGGATCAGATGATGCTACATGGATTCATATACCAAGAGATATGTTAATTTCTGTAACTGATAAACATCTTGAGTCCGTTGTGTTAAATACGTTCCCTAATATTATGAACAGATTTAATGATGTCGATTACTTGAAGGAACGTTGCATTCTTTGTCCGACTAATGATGAAGTTGATACGATTAACCAACATGTTCTTGAGAAGATACCAGGTGAAATGTATACATTGTTTAGTGCTGATGAGATATGTGCGAGTACACAAAATGTTGAAGAATTGCGTGCTATGTATGCTCCTGAGTTTCTTAACAGTTTGAAATTTTCTGGACTTCCGAATCATGTACTACATCTCAAGGTTGGTGCACCTGTTATTTTGTTGCGTAACCTAAACATGCAACGTGGCTTGTGTAATGGGACGCGGTTGGTTGTAAGTAAAATAAATCGTCGTGTTCTTGAATGTACGATTATTACAGGCCCACATGTTGGAGAGAAAGTATTCATTGGTAGAATTGATATGACTCCAAGTAATTCGTCTTGGCCTTTTGAATTTAAGCGACGACATTTTCCTATAAAAGTTTGTTTTGCTATGACTATTAATAAAAGTCAAGGCCAAACTTTTAATAATGTTTGTGTTTACTTAGTAAAGCCCGTGTTCTCCCATGGACTGTTATATGTTGCTGCATCTCGTGTAACATCTCGTGCTGGACTAAAGTTCTATGTGGATAATAAAGAAAAATGTCCTAACAATATGACTAAAAATGTTGTGTACAAGGAAGTTTTTTTATAATTTCCCATTATCGCCAGCTGATAGTATTGTGTAATTGGTGTTGTCAAACTAGGTTGTTCAAAGGTAACATGTTTTCTTTGTTGAGTATTATTAGCCTTGTGTGTATGTATATGGGTCTATATGTGTAGTCTTTTTTTATAGTGTTATGGATTATATGTGTGATGTTGATTGCAGTCTTATATATATTTGCAGCTTATTACTTTATAAAATGAATCGTGCAAGTATTTCGGATTTACATGCTTATTTTACCAACAACTGGCAAGTTGATGTGTTGGTCTCGCGTGCTTGGACATCGTTCAACCCTAAAACAAATCGTATCCTTTCGTTTGACATGATTCTATCTGATGCACAAGTAAGTATTTCTTTGTAATGCAATATTGTTTAGTTTTTGATTTTACATTGGTAATTATCTAATCTTAAAATGTATATGTTTTTTCAGGGTTCATCTATTCATGCAAAGATTCCATCTAACTTGCTGAGGTTATTTCAGAATGCGTTTAAAGAGGGATGTGTTTACAGGATTCATAAGTTTGTTGTTCATAAGTATAGTACCATGTATCGTCCATTGCGGTGCGACATTTTCATTCAGTTCTTGTATTCAACAAGTATTACTACTTGTCCGACGCATCCGTCTGTCTTCAGACGATATGTGTTTGATTTTCTTCCATTCAATCTGTTAGCCGATCGTGTTAATGATGACAAAAATCTTACATGTATGTATGCATTTTATTCTGTTAGTTTTTTATTCTTCAAGTTTTCTAATGTTATATATATGTGTGTGTGTGTGTGTGTAGATGTTATTGGCGTTCTTAGGCAAATGGGGCTCTGTTCAGTATCAATTGGAATCTGTTTCATCTTGCAATCCTGGTGTACGAAACATTGTTATCTCTGACACCAAGTATGCTAGTGTTGTCTATATTAATTCTTTCGTCTATATTGTTTATTTTTACTATCTCATTCTTAAATATATATAATTCAGTGATATGAAGGTGAATGTTTCATTATGGGGACACTTGGTGAATCAGTTTAGCGATGGTTATATTCGAAGAATTGCAAAAAATACAGTTGTTATTATTTTGTCATCTTGCAAAGTTCGATCTTATAAGGGTATGGTGTTATGTATAGGATATGTTGCATTGTTAATTTTGATTATTTATAACTTATGTTTAAATGTTTGTATTGAATTAGGTTCTACAAGTTTAATGACAACCGTGGCGACTCAAATTTACTTGAATCTTTATATACGTGAAATTGATGCCTACAGGATTATGTAATTATGTGATTTGGCATGTTTTATTAAATGCATTATTATTTTATGTTTTATATACGTTGTATTTTTTGTTTTCAGTGAGTCTCCTCAAATTACTATCATTGAAGACAATGCAGCCACCTTTCAAATTACAAGTATTGCAAACATATACAGCCTTCTTACAGCAGGAGATGTGGCTGAGGTATTGTATTGCTAATACACCCAAATAAATTATTTTTTGTTAGTTTTTTTTACTTTTAATCATTAGTTTTTGACTTTAAATCATGTACAGGGAACAATTTTCAACATTGATGCAAACATAAGTGGTGTGGAAATGCATAGTGATTGGAAATATGTTAAGTGTAACAAATGTCGTAAGAAGGCGTCAATGGTTGACGGTTACTATTTGTGTTGGAACTGTGAAGAAGATGTTGTCAATCCACATTATGTGTAAGTTTTTTTAATATTTTATTTGTTGTTTGTTTTTCATTTTATTAATCGTTTCTGTTTTGCAGATACAAATTGGAACTTTGTGTTACTAATGGTACCAATGATGAGATGACATGTGTTGTTTTTAATGAAGCTGCAGTATCTCTACTTAAAATATATGCTGATGAGTTAGTTAATAAGTCTTTGTCATAGGTTTATTTTACATTTCCTTTTACAATTATTAGTTGTTGAATTTTTTGCATGATTAGTATATATTAGTTTGTTCAGTTGTGTTGATAGCTTATTATGTTTTTTGTAGGGTGTTGATGATCCAAATTGGATAGAATCGTATTTGAATGAAAATTTATGTTCTCGAAGGGTTATTTTTGTTATTAAGATCGATCCCTATAATTTAGCGCCTAAATTTTCCAACCGTTTTACTGTTTCTAAATACCTCGGAGATGATATCAATGCGCTTATACAGCCTAGGTCTATATCTACAACTGCTGACACTGCCAGTCCTCCATCAGCTGGTGTTCTTCAAGTTGATGAGGAAACCGAAATGTGTACAAAGATCAAAGATGTTGAATGGGAGATGGCTGATGAAGTATTTAGCTCATTAGTTGATAATGCTGTTACACCGTCAAAGCAATCATCGGTAACTCTTTATGTTTTTTGTTTTTTATTTTCAATATGTATTTGTGGTTTGGTTTTTTGTGAGTTTCAAACTTTTAATTGTTTTCATGGTTGTATTAACTTTGTAATATAGGTTACTGTTACTATTATTTTAATATTACTTAATATGGTTAATTAGAGTTAGTTTAATTATTGGTTTGTTTTCTTAGGTTATTGTTGGTAATGGGCGAGATGCTAGCCTTAGCCAAAGTGTTGTACAGGTAAATGATTTGTTTTATTTGGGTTTAAGTGACTTTACCTTAGTAAGTTGGTTTGTTTGATAATAGTAACATTACTTCGTAGATGATATCAATGTGCTTATACAGCCTAGGTCTATATCTACATCTGTTGACGCTGCCACTCCTCCATCAGCTGGTGTTCTTCAAATTGATGAAGAAACTGAAATGTGTGCAAAGATCAAAGATGTTGAATGGGAGATGGCTGATGAAGTGTTTAGCTCAGTAGTTGATAATTCTCTTACACCGTCAACGCAGTCATCGGTAACTCTTTATGTATTTTGTTTTTTATTCTCAATATGTGTTTGTGGTTTGGTTTTTTGTGAGTTTCAAACTTTTAATTATTTTCCTGACTTTATTAACTTTGTAATATAAGTTACTGTTACTGTTATTTGATTAATGGTTCGTATGTTACGTTTAGATTATTGGAGATAACAAGACAGCTGGCAACCATTTGCAATCTGAAGTAGAGGTTAAGTGTATTTTTCTATAAACTTTATAGTATTAGTTAGCTGGAAATTGATTTTGATGTTATATATAGGTTATTATTGATACGGAGGTAAATGATTGCCTTACTAAAGCGAGACTTCAGGTAAATGATTCTTTTATTCGGATGTGTATTTCTATGTACTTTGAATGTAATATTGGTTGTTTTGTTATGGCAGGATATTGGTAATGATAAGAAGCATGATGACAGTTTTGGTCAATCTACGATGGAGGTGAATAAATCGATTTATTTTTATGTTATTTTGTTGGTTATTTTTTTTATGTACTTTGAATGTAATATTGGTTGTTTTGTTATGGCAGGATATTGGTAATGATAAGAAGCATGATGACAGTGTTGGTCAATCTGTGATGAAGGTGAATAAATTGTTTTATTTTTATCTTATTACGTTGGTTATTTTTTTAGTGTAACATGTTGGTTTGTTGCATTTAGGGTATTGTTGGTACTGAGCAATATGAGGGCTCTGCCAGACAAATCAATAAAGAGGTAATTGGTTTTTTGTATATCATTTTAATAATTTAGAAATTATAGAAGTGTTTCATGTTGTCTATGTTTCATGTAGGGTGCTGTTCAAAATGATCAAATGACTGATTCTAACAAAAGTCATATAGGAGTGCAAGATGCTGTCAACAATATGTCTAATTCAACGGTTGGTGGTTCTATGGTTGCTAAACAAATTGGAGGGAACTACAAGAAGAGACTTAGGAATAATTCGGAGAAGGTGAAACGCGTTAAGAAGTAGTTCGTTTCCGTCGTTGTCTGTTCACATTCCATAAATGGTTTATGCTTATGTTTTTTATTTTATTTTAATGCAGTTAGTATGTTTGTGTGTTCAAGTAATTTGTTAACTTTATGTTTGTACCGTGTAATGCCGTTTTTGTGATTGCGAAATGTTTTGTTTTCTTTGTTTTTTTTTTTGTATTTACTTTCAAAGCTTTTGACTGGTGTATTTTGTGTGACTATTATTTGTATTAGGCTGTTATTAATGTTCATAGATGTCAATTTGTGTGTAGATAATAGTTAATTACTTTTGTAATAGAGAAATTTATATTAGATTAATATTTAACAAAGTTAACATATAACAAAAATGCAGTATTTATGGTAATGTTTCCCAAAACCACATTGTTATTATTAACACAATGTCAATAACACAATGGTATACGTTAAATACAATTCTTTTGTAATATCAACAGGCATTTGTAAATTAACAAATACGTTTCATCTACTGTCTTATATTTATTGATATTTTACACGTAAAATAATCAACCTTAATATTGTAGAGCAATCTTACACAAGTTATGTAAGAAAATAAACGTTTATTAACTATAGCTGTGTTAATACTTTACAATCAGTTAGTATACATACTTCTATATGTTACTTCATCATGTGTTTTGTAATATGTTACTTTATGTAATACATCTAAATTCTAAGCAAAACAAATAAAATTTTTGGTAAAATGGTAAAATAGAGTCATTAGGTAAATTTGTTATAAGACATTGTCAATATTTAAATATGTTATTACATTAAGTAGATATGATACACTTGTAGAAGGTCAAATACATGAGCGATCAAAAATAAATAAAAGTAATCATTAAACGTTTCTAATAGTTCTTCATTATAGTAACCCTTTCGTTCTTCGTCTTCATGTACTCCCACAAGGTATCCTTGAGTTCTTCTAACGAAACTGCTATGTTTTTCTTTATCTGTAACTGTTTATCCAGATATTGTATAATCTTTATTTGATCTTCGTTCTGTAGCCCATTCGAAATATACTGCAGAACGTTGTAGTTCATGTCAGTATTGTTTCTCTCTACATCTGCAGTGGCGGTGTTATGCATTCTCTGTAGTGTTCGTAAGATTTCTGAATCCTTTTGATCCTCTACAAAGTGTGCAGTGGTTATAATTTTCTTGGCCTCTGTTGTGTCTCCGAAATGGTAGTGTGATCCAGGCATGATTGTAGTTGTGTTGAATGTAGAGATGTTTCGAGTTAGTGTTAAAAGATAGGTGATGTGTTATGGACTTATGGGTTAGTTTATTTTATAGGTGGTCAGGGGTAGGGAATTGAATAGGCGGTAAAGCGATTGGATTATTCGGTTCAAAAAAAAAGCGATTGGATTATTATGTTATAATTACTAAGGTTATTAATATTTTTCGTTGATTCATGCGTAATAAAGCGTGTATCAGTTTAAGTTTCCCGTGTTAACTGAATGGGTTTGTGTGTGTAGTAATAACTGTGTGTCTCTTCAGTTATTCGCATCGTTTCCCCAAGCAGTTTCTACATTATGTAACCGTTCCTGCCATTAACCGTTTAGTGTACCCAGATCCAAGTTTATCTGATTTTACTAACTTTTAAATTGTTTTATAATTTATAAAAAAAAAAAAACCAAACGTGTGTTGGTTGTGTACAAATATGTTATACAATTGTGTTTTTGTCATTGTGTTTTTATGTCATTATTTTTGTGTATGTGTGTGTGTCATATATTACATGTGCAGCTTCACCTTTTAAAAACATCAATCCTTTACAAGTCATTCATTTCACCAAACACTTGATATCTTCAATGAAAAAGGATTCTTTGAAAAGGTTAATCCTGAAACATTTGCCATCTCATCAACAAGTCATGCACCTTGGGGGTACTAAAAAGACAGAAAGTTGGGTAGATGTCTTGTAAGAGGGGCTTCTGCAGTTCAGTGACAACAAGTTTGAAAAACTTGTGCCACACTCAAAGAACATAGCATATGCTAGGAGCATGGTTGTCAAGATTTATCATACACAAACAAGTACAGATACCAAGAGTGTGAAAAGCTTACATCAGGGGGATATCAATTCCTAGGCAATAAGCTTAGTGTTTTGACCGTACACATGCAGCAGATGTTTTCTCAACCACTGATTGAAGAATATTATGATGCTGTTGCTGTTGCTGTAAAGTCCAACTGATAGACAAGTAACTGAAATATATCATAAAAGATTCAATATCTCATTGATTCACCATCAGACATCACTGTTTTTGTTCAAACATCTGTTCTGTTAATACTGTCCACTGCTGTAAGTCAACCCTTCTCCTCTCATTTCCTTGGTAATCACTGTTGTTCAAAATCAGTGTTTTAACCCACTGATGGCTGTCCACTGATAACTTAGAATCACCCACTTTTTCCAGTATAACCGTTTGCAAACACTGATCTTGCTTCATCAGTGGTTTCATAAATCAACTGTCTTCCATTATTAATTCCTTCATCAAGGGTTGACACGTGGACTTTTGTAATCGTTGCCACGTCAGCATTCACTTTTTCCCTTTATAAAACCTTGATCAAAACCCCCCAAACAGGGTTTTTAATGAGAAACATGTGTTTACAAAAACTATTTTCCCTTAGATTGTGTTTACAAAGTTTGATTCCACTTCCACTGCATTTAATCTCATTTTACTTTCGTTCATTTGTTCAATTATGACAAACAAAGTCAATCATAAGAAACTCAGATCCTAACAAAAATAAAAGTAAACGTGAAGTCTCTGTGTTATGTGTAATCATATATGTTATACAATTGTGTTTTTTGTCATTGTGTTTTTTATTTTGGTACTTTTTAAGTAGTTTGTATGTTATGTATACCATTCTTTTTAAGTAGATTTGTGTTACTTATCATAAACGGACTGTACGGATGAAATTATCATGGCAATCTGAATTTAAATATTAAAAAAAAACCAATGCATTGTACTACAAACATAAAAAAAGGGGGATTGAAAAGTAAATGTAAGATATATGTTTTTCGGGTTTTCAATATAAACTGAAACTCTATTGTTGTAACACTTCTGCTTGCTGGAGTTTCGTAACCAATAGCCTCGAATTCGTTTTAGACCAGTTGAAAAAGCAATCGTCACCTAAGGAAATATGTTCAGCTTGAAGTATATGTTTCCATCCAACAACACCGTACCTATGGTAGAAAAAATATGAAAAATTTTGTTAGTGATCTATACACATTGGGTAAATGAGAAATAATAACTAAGATAATAAATTGATTGACAAACCTTATTTGACCATTAATGTTGTGTGTACGAAGATTCGTAACCCAAATATTTCCTTTAACAACTTTGATCTTTACTTAAGAAAACTCATTTAAACCAGTTAAGTCAGTAATTAACTTGGGAAGGATCTACATTTTGTAAAAATGTTAAAAATATGTAAATGTTATTAAATGAAAAACACTAAAAAACAAAAAATTTTTAACATAAAACAGGATAGTATAATACCAATTGATGAGTTACTGTCATTGCAAAAAAGGATAGCTAGGATCGTCACTAACTTGTCGATAACCTTCCACATTGCTAATATGTTCATATTCTGGCTCAATCAAAGGAGTGTTGTTTAACAAAACTTGACGACCATCTTTATTGAATATGATAATATTAATATGATTCACGTCCTTTTTTTGAAAACACAGAATATCCCCAGGATTTAACCTTAGATCTTCAATAAATTTAAACCAACCATCAACAATACAATACTTTGGCCCAATCTTTCTAATACGGACTTCCCATTGATGATACTCGGATACATTAAGTATAACCATGTTATCCGGTAAACGATAATCATAATGTTTTGAAATAAAAGTATCTGGTAGAACCTGTAAAAAAATAATTATTACAATTTTATGCGTATTATGTTTTTTTAATAAATCGTAATAACAAAAAATAAAAAATAAAATGTATAAGAAAATTACGTACCGTTGGACTTTGTATAGGATTTTGAATAATTTTACAAAACGATTTTCCAAACTCTTTATTTGGATCATGAGAGAAGAGGTTGAACTTGAAAGTATGATCACCAAGATAGTTGAAAATCATGAAGAAAGATTCATGGCCGAAGTAGTTTAAAACCTCACACCATCCATCTGTAAAGTAGAATACATCTTTTATTAATTTGATAACAACAGACCATGAATGTGTTTCATCAAATTTAAGACTAACAGTTGAAGATTCTAACTTATTCATCCATATAAATCTACTCATACATATAGGTATAGCCTGAAAACCAAAAAACAAAAGGCAAATTTCTTTTGAATAAAGGATGAAACAATAGGAATCGTTACTTTAAACAAATAATTCGGAAAGGTATGTACCTGTTGAAGGGATATCGGATCAAGTATAGTTATGATAAAATTCGGACCATGACGATACATGTTAACCCAAACACGAAAAATCAGAAAGAAGACTAACAATCAAATAGTACTTGCAACACATATAATGAAACAAAATATTTCGAGTATGTATTTATAAGAGAAAGTTGCCATATTATACTTAAAAATACGATTGAATCAAAAGTTGTTATTACTATTTATGTAAATTATTATTCAACTGAATATTTGCCAAAAAATAAAATTAATGTAAATGTGTACTAAAAATTTAACCGATTTAAAAAATCTGGATAGTTATCTATTTAATAACTACCTACTACTCGTAATTGTAGGAGCTCTAATTTACGTGTGTTAACTACTGCTTGTGATAATATTTGTTGGACTTTCATCTTCTTAGGAATCTCTTTTCATATTTGTTGTATTGATCGTCAAAGTGTTTGTTATTTAACCTACATTGACAATGATTGTGAAGTTTCTTCCGTCTCTGCTGATACTTATGAATATAATCCCAAGACTTCCGTCAAAAGTTGTTACACAGTGCAAGGTTGTGTGTAAAGATTGGTTAGTCTATCTTTCAACACCTGAGTTTGCTATGAATCATTGTCGTTTCATGCACAGATTAGGTGATCATAAGATAATTGCCGTTAACCGGTTATTGTGTGATATTCGTTATGTGGATAATGAATCCCCTAAATGTTTCTTAGGTGATAAAGTTCACATTCCTTCACCGCTCATCCGTGCACTATTTTATTTCTAGCAAGTTTGGATGGGATGGTATGTGTTTGCCTAATCAATACTGGTGAATTGGTAGTTTGGAATCCATTAACTCGTGTGTTCAAGATGCTATCAAATTCTAATTCACAGGGTTTTTTTAATCCGAATCAGGATTGTCTTGGGTTTTGTGTCAGGTTTTCTGGTGATTACAATATTGTGCATATTAAACGGACACATATGATGTTGGCTGTTAACATTTATTCTCTCAGTGAAGGGTCATGGTCAACTCCAATGTTCTCAAACTATAGTCTGTTTAATTTTGATGTCTATAGTTGGTCTGTAGGCACGTTTTGTGCAAATTGTTTGTATTTCGTATTAACTAGGTTGTGGTGTGTGGGTAACGCATGTGTACTTCGTTTAGATGTTGATAGCAGGGTAATTTCTGATGTTGGATTCCCAGATACAATGGATGTGGAAGCTACAGGTCACTTGGTTAGTATTCGAGATCAACTCCATATGTTGGTTAGTATGGGATTCTATAGTGTGAATATGGAATTGTGGAAACTTGAAAATGAAAAATGGTCAAAAGTATTTTTTTGTCCACCTGCTATTTCTATGCCATTGATGATTGGGTCGTCTGTGCACTATATCAACAGCAATAAGAAGTTCATTATAGTTCAAGAATGGGGTGATATTACTGATGTAACTGTAGAGGCAGAGGAAATGCATGTTTTTTTGCCTATCATCTTTACTCAAGGTGTGAATGGATCTGTTTATTTTGAAACTACAATTTCACCAAATGTTTAGTTATGCTATTTTATGTAGTTCTTTTTTTGTTCTTCGTTGTTTTGATCAGTTAGTAATTGATGTTTGTGGTTGTTTTTTATGTGTGGTATAGTTTGTCACAATGAGATTGAATCTTTATGAATTAATGTGCTTATATTATCATGTTAAATATTCACTGAGAGTGTATGATTTTAATATTCGCTTTGTGCGTGTTTAATTATGATTACATGTGATTGTGGTTTAAAAACAAAAAGGTCTACAAAAAAAACACAATGGGCCCTTGGAGACCAAGCCCTTAGAGCAGCTTGGAAGCCCTTACCATTGTGCAGTTACATAGAATTAGAAACTTCCCACGTTGTAATAGGTGCATTTAATGATTAGTTTTTATTTGAAAGATTTCTTTTAGTATAGTCATTGTGTTTTTTGAGTATCATTGTGTCATTGTTTTTCTGTTTTTTATATATTTGATTTCTTTTGTAGTTGACTATATTTAAATATAACATTGTGTAATTAATTCCTACTTTTTGCTGTCTTTCTTATTCTTTTTTAATAGTGGTTACATATTGTGCAGTTAAGGACAATTAGAAACTTCCCACTTTGTAATATGTCCAGTTAAGGAATAGTTCTTACTGGATTTGTATGTTTGTTTTTTTTTTCTTTTTTGCTGGAATATTGTCATTTTATGTTTTGTTTATTAACGTGTTATTGATTTTTTGTTTTCCATATATTTGATTTTTTTTGTAGGTGTCTATTTTTATATATTGTATTGTGTAACTAACTTCCTATTTTTTAGTTGTGGTGTCCATTATTTTTCAATAATCCTATTATCATAAAAAACAATATTTTTATAAAAAGGACAAAATAATATATAAAACCCAATGCCAAAAAAATCTACGATGTAATTATTTTCACAATTGTAATAACACAATGTTTGACAACTAACAAAGTAATTTATAAAAATAAGTTTAATTAATAAAAAAGTATATTTGTGTACGTGATTGATTAAAAAGTATCTCCATGTATGTGTATATGTTTACCTGTAAATTAGAAACGGTTTCTAATATATATTGTTATTTAATTTTATTTACCCCCTATCGCCCATAGTGTGTGAAAACCGTTTACAACCACTACTCAGAGATTTAGGAGGTTTTACTCACCTGTGTCAACTGTTAATTGGGGTAGTTTCTATGTAGGTATTCATTTTTCAAAGGAATCGCTTTTCGTATGTGTTTTCTTCCTCTTTCTATCAACGTCAGTATTTTTAATTAAAGTATAATCCTAAGTGAATATGAAGGATCTTCCATCTCTGTTAATATTGATGAAGATTATTCCAAGACTACCAGCAAAGGAGGTTATACGGTGCAAGGCTGTGTCTAAAGAGTGGTTAGCCTATCTTTCAACTCCTGAGTTTGCTAAGAATAATATTCGTTTCTTGCGAGTATTAGGTGACCAGAAAATAATTGCTCTTGACAAATCATCGTGTGCGATTCGTTATGTTGATGTTGCATCTCCTAGATGTGTTTTAGGCAATAATATTCACATTCCCTTCGATTGTCATCCATGTAATGTGATTTTTTTAGCAAGTTTGGATGGCATGGTATGTGTTTGCTTATGTAATACTGGTGATTTGGTTGTTTGGAATCCACTAACTCGTGTGTTTAAGATGCTGAGAAATTCTAATTATCAGGGATTTTACAATATGGATGATGATAGTCTTGGGTTTTGTGTTGACTCTGCTGGTGATTACAAAATTGTGCACATTAAACGCACTCATTTCAGGTTGACTGTTAATATTTATTCGTTTAGTGAAGGTTCATGGTCAACTCCAAGGTTCTTAAATGATAGTCCATATGATATTGCTGTTTATAGTTGGTCCGTTGGGACGTTTTGTAGAAAAAGTTTGTATTTTGTACTGACCAAATTCTGGTGTATGGGTAACACAGCGGTTCTTCGTTTGGATGTTGATTCGAAGGTAATAGAAAATGTAGGTTACCCAGATACATTGAGTGTGGAATCTATAGGTCAGTTGGTGACTATACGAGATGAACTTCATATGTTGGTTAGTATTGGAATGTGTAGTGTAGATGTTCAATTGTGGCGTCTACAAAATAATACTTGGTCGAAAGTGGTGTCTTTTGTACCCCGTGTGTTTATGCCGTTGATGATAGGGTCATCTGTGCACTACATTGATGGTAATAACAAATTAATTATAGTACACGAATGGGGTGATGTTGCTCAGATAAACGTAAGGGCAAAGAAGATGCATGGTTATTTTCCTATCATCTTTACACAAGGCATTGTAGGTGCAAGCTATATTGAAACTGTAGTTTCACCACATGTTTAGTTATGGTTTTGTATTTAGTTGTTTGTTGTTATCATTGTGTTATATACATAGTATTATGTTTGTGGTTGTTTTTGTGGTTGGTATTTTTTTGTATATGGAGAATCAATATTCGAAATTAATGTGTTATTTTAATTGTTCTATTATGTTTATAATATGTTTGGTGTGTAATATTTTATGCCAGTAAATATAATCAACGTTTGTTTATCATCGGTAGTTCTTTCAACACTTTGAAAACATCTAACTTTCATATATCTTATCTAAGTTCATCTAATGGTGTTATTAATTTCTACGTTTATCAATTTACAAATAACTAATTCATTTTAAATTGTGCCAATTAGATGTAAGATTTTAATTTACTATGTTTGACAATTCGATGTATGACAATACAAGAATAGTTGTAGCTTCTAATCGCAAAAGCATAAAAAAGTCATTATTATCTTAAATATGAAGACACTTATTTATGGAGACACTTATTGATATTCTTAATAGTTGGATAAGAAGTCATTATGATATTAAAATATGCAGTGTATTTGGATGATGGAAATATTACCAATAAGACTTCTAATGTTGTATACAGGAAAACACAGCTAAATTTATAACTAATATGAACTTCGACTACCATTTGCAAATTATAATTCTAAACAAAATATGTCATCCATGCCCTAATATACTAATAATTATCATCAAGGCTAGACTACCAACCAACCAAAAAAAACCCAATAAACTGTACCAACATGTCCAACCAAAAACCATCAAATGATGACGACAAAAGGCATTAGTTTATATACGCAGACATCTGCATCATTAGCATATAACGTTAACTGTTAAGCTTGGCTGACTGCATCCACATGCGTCAACATGAGGAGGTTTGCTGATTCTACATTGGTTAAATGCATATTGTCACTCGTGCTAATATCATTTTCCTTTATGAAACTTGGCCACCCTTCAATCGCATACCTAAATCCATTTCTGTCCTTTTGTCGCTTAACTATCTTCGCAACTGTTTTCCCATCCATGTTTCTGACATTCATCTGATGCACCTTCTTTGTTAGCCTTGCCCTGTTTACAACTTTTACAGGTAATCGCTGCATTGATGTTAGAGTTAACAAGTATATTAGTCGTGTTGGATATAATTGTCAGCAGCAACAAATATCAATTGTTAATTTTCGAATAAACATAATTTAGTATCTATTATCTATTATAGTTATTTTATGAAGGTTATAAGTAAAGTTATACTTTATTGCTTAGAAAAAAACAACTGTTTTAAGGTTTTTTGTTCCAAACCAAGTTCAATTGTTATGTGTTTAACTGGTAATTCTGTACGTATAAATAGCCTCATGAATGGTGTTGTCAATTGTTCTCATTAAATAACAGAAATGACATACCATTCGATAATTTGCTTTCCTATTGAATTGATACGCACCACTTTCTTGATCATAATTTTGATGTGCAACACGTTTTTCGTCTTCATTGCTTACCTTCAACGCCAACCGACTTCTTTTCCCGTTTTTGTTAACCTTATCATTTCAAACATGCATTTCCTTTCAATATATATATATATATATATATATATATATATATAGTATGAGTAGGAGTTGGGTGGAAAGTCTATTTTTCCTAGAAAGTCTTGGAAGGAATAAGATTTGGACATGTGTCATTGAGGGATTTTAAGTAGAAGGGCTATCATGTAATTTCACATTTTAATTTTATTTTTGGAATGTATCTTCATTAACTAAAATTCCATGATTTTCGGAATTTTTATTGTGTTCGAATTCAAATCTGCAAGTCAATGTGTTTATCTGAAACTATCAGCATGTTCATGGTGATGTGTTTTACCAGTCAGAGAGGTTGAAGTCAGTGTGTTTTAACAATCTGAAATCAATATATAATCAGGTTGTGTTTTAACAGTTATTTTGCATTTTAACACTCTGAATGTGTTTTATGTTGTTTTAACAGCAAGCAGATTCTTGACATTGTGTTTTAACAGCAAGCAGGCCATTGTGTTTTAACATCAAGCAGATTCTTGATGCTGTGTTTTAACAGCAAGCAGATTCTTGACGCTGTGTTTTAACAGCAAGCAGATTCTTGACGCTGTGTTTTAACTGCAAGCAGATTCTTGACGCTGTGTTTTACATGCCTCTCTACAATCAGATTCTTGACGCTGTGTTTTAACAGCAAGCAGATTCTTGACGCTGTGTTTTAACAGCAAGCAGATTCTTGACGCTGTGTTTTAACAGCAAGCAGATTCTTGACGCTGTGTTTTACATGCCTCTCTACAATCATCAATTAAAACAGAAAAAACACAGCCAAGTTACAAGCAGATTAAGACCGAAAACGTATATGCACTTCAAGAACTTTAATCACAACACAAGATATGAATACCTAGTGAAGAAAAGGGGTATCAACAAGCCCTTGGAACCGAAATCTGAATGCTTTTGGGGTCCTGTTTTGCGTCACCAACAGCAAGGGGGAGTAGAGATCGCAGGTTTTATTATGTTTAGGGTTGGATTGGAGAGAGAAAGAGAGAAAATCAAATCAATAATGGAGAGAGAGAGGGAAAATCCCATGAAAATAGGGATTGCTGTTATCTAATTGATTAAAAAAACAGACATTTGACAAAATTGCCCCTATTCATTTAAAACAATCAATTAATTAAATTCAAATATTACAAGATTGTCATTGATTTAATCTCAACCCTTAAACACACCAATCGGATGGACCAGATCGCTTCCTAGACTTTCTAGGAAAAACACACTTTCCGTGCGAACCCTACTCTATATAGTATATATGTTAATGTATAAGAAATATTTATTGGAATATTTTGTTAACTTATGCTTAACTTACCAAACGATCACGTGTTCGTCGTCCAGTTGCTGACACAGTAGAATGATCATAAGTTGTACAGCATATCAGTTGTTTAGGTTCTTCAGATGTAGAATCGGATGCAATATGTTTACCTTTCTTTTTAACCTGTTATTACAGCCCGTAACAATAAAGCAAATTAAACTACAATCGTCAACTAAGAATGTATAATAATATGAACAAATAACTTATCCGTTATTATGTTTCAAAGACTTACATCTTCTTTTGTCTGGTTGTTATTTCCTTCACTTACAAAACTCTTTCTTTCAGACTTCAACTTTTCTTTTTCAACACTTTTCTTATTCACTTCATGTTTCTCATCATTCATCTGCATCCAAGATTTTTAAAATTCATTAACATCTGAGGATCAATATATTGTATTGTAAAAATATGTAAACTCATTACCCCAGTAATCAATTGGTTGATTGAGTCTTCTTGATCAGTAAAGATCTGTTATACGATAACATCCGTAAATAAGTCGTATTGACTAGCAAACTATTTTAACTTACTTTAAATTACTTACAGAGTTGAAGTGTTCATAGTATGTGTGTTTAGGTATTTCAACAACTGAGCTGTCTTTAGTTGTCTCCTTCTTTCTAAAAACAACCTCAACTCCGCTACGATAAAGTGTCAAGTCAAACGATTCGCTGTCTGTTTTCATCAACATCAGTATATCACCTTCTTCTATGTTAATGTATTCAAACATCTCCGGACACCCTTTAGCAAAAACGTAGCATGCATTTATTTTTTCGGTCTCAACTTTCCAACACTGACCTGCTGCGTATATGTTATAAGAATCTTTTACTGGCCAGTAACAGTAAAATTTGTTCACATAAGCTTCTGGAATGACCTGAAAAGTTGTGAAATATTTTATAAACATATATTCTTTTTTTCCATTTGCTGACAAGTATAACAAAAAACAAATTCCTACTAACATATAACTATACTTACTATGATCTTTAAATCTCCGTAATGGTTGACTGTCAAGAACGATTCATCACAAACGTTTTCTATGAAACAATGTATTTGTAGACATTTTTCTTTGATTATCCTCAAAACCAATAAGGTGTTCTTTGTCAATTTAAGACCTTTTACAATACTTATCCATCCGTCAGTGACAACACTTTCACCTCTTACACTTCTCAGCCATGCTGTATAGCTTATTCCGCTTTCATGATTTATCGTTATCTTTGTCCGGTTCCAGTAATCTCCTCCCACAAGCTTTACAAACTCAATTGGTAATGCCTGTAGTTACATTTACTAATTTCAGTTTACGTAATGAAGTTTACACTTACTTATTGAAGGCATTATAGCATACCAGTTTCAATGATTTAGGGTTTTGTAATAGACACAGGCAGGACGTAATCATTTTTGTATACCTGTGATATATAACATTTAATATTAACTGTTAGTATTAATACACAATGTGTTACAATGTAATCTTATGTCATGAGAATATTATTCCTAATTCATAATGTGCAATAGATCTCTTCTGTATACCGTTTCAATATATCAGTAAATATATATATTCGTAAAATATCTCTTTTAGCGTAATCGTACATGGGTTAGGTTATTTTGGAGCAACTTATATCTTATTGACTTATAAAATTTAATAAGTTATGTTTATAGTGTTTGGGTTAGCTTATTCAAGTTATTTTTGTGTGTTGAGAAGTTGTTTTTGATAAGTTAGTATTTGTAACTCCTCACTTATGACTTATATAAGTTAATAAGTACTTTTAGAGAAGGAACCCCAAAAATAAAAAATTTTATAACAGAATCATATGTTTTCATCCGTGTGTGTTTGGGATTCCTTCTTAAAAATGACTTATTAACTTATATAAGTGACAAGTGAGAAGTTAGAAATTGTGACTTCTCAAAAATGGTTTGTCAACACACAAAACCCTTTAAAATAAGCTAACCCAAACACTCAAAAAACAACTTATTAACTTTTATAAGTTAATAGGTCATAAGGTGCTTCAAAATAAGCTAACCCAAACACCCCCATTGTTTGATTGCAACTTTTTCATATATTATTATCATTATACTGTAAACATTAGTTCGACAATGTCCATAACATGCAATACATAAGATATATATCAACTATACATAACATATGAGAGGTTGAAGATGATTGAAACCTAAAATCAGATTTGACGTCTACAAACAAGTTATTCGCCTCAGTAACCATCATATGTGGCTGATTAAGAATCTAACAGAGGTTTAGAAATCTAATAGAAATTAAACCGTTAAGATTTACAATCGGAAGTTACCTTTTTGTCGATCAAATCTTCGGCGGCGATGATCTTCAAGGAGATATGAAACGCCGGTGATGATGAAGTTGTTTTGATTGTGATAGATATGATGTTGATTGCGTATCTTTTATTATCTTTTATATTTTATTGTTTGTTTAATTAAATAAAGAAATACTTGAATATTGGTGGTATGGATAGTGTTAATATTAGCCATGGTATTGCAACTGTTTCTATATATTGTGTTATTACGTCTAATTGTTGTGTTTTGCAACTTAGGTGGGTTTTCTATACATTATGTTATGTGTTCTTGTCATTGTGTTTACTTTGTATCCAATGGATGTTAATTTTATTAAATTAAATATAAAGAAAGATTAAAGAGTGAAATATGTATAAAATATTATACGCTATAATTAACACTTCCTAAGATTTCAACGACTCTCACGCGATTTCATTATTTCTTTTGTTTTGTAGATCGGCTAGGATTGTGGCAGATTTTCTGATCCTGTTTCAACAATTGTGTGATAAACTCTTCTGCGTTGTTCTTGAAATCTGATGGGGGAGAGTGGAGGACTTCATCAAGTTATCCGATGCTGCTCCAGGTTCGCTTGTAATTGTTATCACTGATGATGCTGACTTTTCTGTTTAGTTCTTCATAGGCTCCCTTTTCTTTGAGCGACCATATAGAGATTTGTAATTGATTTAGTTTATGTTGATCTAACTTTGATAGATCTCATTTATCTTTATTTAATGGTGTTAGCAATTGCTATGTTAATCAATTTAAAAATAGTTACTTAAAAATTTTAAATTGTGTGAATTAGATGTAAGATTTTAAGTTAGTACGTATGACAATTCGATATATAAGAATATGAGAACAGTTGTAGTTACTAATCGCAATCGAATAAAAAGTCATTATTATCTTAAATATAGACATGGTTATTGATGTTCTTAATAGTTGGATAATAAGTCATTGTGTTTTTACAATGGTTTGTGTTTTGCCAACGAAATTGTAAATTATAGTATATATTGTGTTTTTTTGGCTTTTGGGTAATATCCTTGGGAGATCCTGATAACATCAATTATTTTTTTTGTATATGTATTCTGCATGTTTATGATTTATTGTATATTATAGTATACATTGTGTTTTTTTGGCTCTTTTGTAATATACTTGTGAAATCTTGATAACATTATCTGCTTTTTTTTGTATATGTATCCTGCATGTTTATCATTTATTACAAGTCATTATTATCTTAAATGTAGACACTGTTATTGATGTTCTTAAATAATATTCTCATGACATAAATATAATCTACGTTTGGTTGTGTTGATAGTTTTTTTTAATACTTTTGTAAACATGTATCATTGATAGATCTCTTTTATCTTCATTTAATGGTGTTAGCAATTCCTACGTTAATCAATTACAAATAATTAATTAAATATTTTAAATTGTGCGAATTAGATGTAAGATTATTAATTAGTATGTATGACAATTTAAGAAGAGTTGTAGTTATTAATCGAAATCAAATTAAAAGTCAACATCTATACTATATAATAAAAGAAACCACTTTTGGGACACTTGTCATCATATTAGAGCATCTCTTATAGATAATTATTATTTTAATTTAATCTTTTTTAATTAATTATAGATAACCCTCCTATTAAATATTATTTAGTTTAATATCTTATGGATAATTATTATTTAGTTTAATCTTCTTCTCATTTATAATATTATTTAGAGAAAATTACGATTTTGGCCCCTGTAGTTATATCACTTTTACCCTTTTAGCCCAAAAAGAATTTTTTAATATTTGAGCCCCCAACGTCTTCTTTTCTAACCCTTTTGGCCCCTAACACTAACCTCATCCATTAAATGTTAGGAGCCAAAATGATTAAAAAAGACGTTAGAGGCCAAAAAGGTTATAAAAAAGACGTTGGAGGCTTAGATGTTAAAAAATCTTTAGAGAAAATTACGATTTTGGCCCCTGTAGTTATATTACTTTTACCCTTTTAGTCAAAAAGATAATTTTTTAACATCTGAGCCCCTAACGTCTTCTTTTCTAACCCTTTTGGCCCCTAACACTAACCTATCCATTAAATATTAGGGGCCAAAAGGGTAAAAAAAAAAAAAGACGTTAGTGACCAAAAAGGTTATAAAAAAAGACGTTGGGGGCTTAGATGTTAAAAAATTCTTTTTTGGGCTAAAAGGGTAAAAGTGATATAACCATGGGCCCAAAATCATAATTTTATTATTTGATGTATAAAATTAGATTTATTCAATTTGTACAATACACGAGTTTTTTAAGGATATATATTTTTATTATTTAGTACAGAAAATTACATTTATTCAAACCGTGTAATACGCATATTTTTAAAAATGTAATTTTTTTTATTATTTGGTGTATAAAATTACATTTATTCAATCTGTACAATATTGTTTTTATAGATATAACTTTTTATTATTTAATATATAAAATTATATTTATTCAACTTGTGCAATAAAGAAGGTTTTTAAAAGATATATTGTTTTATTATTTATTATATAAAATTTATTTATTCAACCCGTGTAATACACGGGGCTATTACAAATGATAAAATAATTAAGAAGGGTAAGAAGGATTCTAGTCGATTGATCTTAGATATGGAGGGTTGAGATTAGTTGTAGGGAAAAGAAGTTAATAGAAGGGCATTAAGGGAATCCTATATTTATGGATTTTCTCTCTCCACATGCAAGGCACATGCCAATTCCCCCGTCGATTTAAAACGTCCATAACTTTTTCATATGACATTTTTTTTTTAAAAAGTTCACCATAATAACGAGCGTTTTTTATCTTTAATATGAGTACCATATTATCATATAAAAATAAAATAAAAAATTTCATTTTTACTGGGTTTTTTTTGCATTGTGTTAAAGGTTCAGGTCATTGTGTCTTTTAACTGGGTTTTGGTCAGTAAAGTTTCTATACATTGTGTTATTATCAAAACCTATAAAACAATGTTAATTTGGGTTCTATCCATTGCGTTTTTATAAGAACCTATAACACAATATATGACACAATGAAGATGGTGTTATATCTGGGTTTTCTATAAATTGTGTTATTAGTTCAGGTCATTGTTTTTAATATGTTATTCATTGTGTTTTAATATGTTGTCCATTGTGTTTTAATAATTTGTTCAATTTTTTTATTATCTTTGTTCATTGTGTTTTAGTTTGTTGTGTATTGTGTTTTTAGTTTGTTTTCCATTGTGCCTTCATCTGCTCTCCATTGTGTCTTTTATCTGTTGTCATTAATTGTGTCTTTTATCTGTTGTCATCAATTGTGTTTTTATTTAGTCTGATACTTATTGTGTTATATGTTATCGCCATTGTGTTATCCGTTATGGTCATTGTGTTTTAGTATGTTGTCCATTGTATCTTTATCTGTTTTCATTGATTGTGTTTTTGATCTACTTTACATTGTGTTTTACATCATGTCCATTGTGTTATTATCAAAACTTATAACACAATGTTAATTTGGGTTCTATCCATTGCGTTTTTATAAGAACCAATAACACAATATATGACACAATTAAGATGGTGTTATATTTGGGTTTTCTATAAATTGTGTTATTAGTTCAGGTCATTGTTTTTAATATGTTATTCATTGTGTTTTAATATGTTGTCCATTGTGTTTTAATAATTTGTTCAATTTTTTATATTATCTTTGTTCATTGTGTTTTAGTTTTGTTGTGTATTGTGTTTTTAGTTTGTTTTCCATTGTGTCTTCATCTGTTCTCCATTGTGACTTTTATCTGCTGCCATTAATTGTGTCTTTTATCTGTTGTCATCAATTCTGTTTTTATTTAGTCTGATACTTATTGTGTTATATGTTATTGCCATTGTTTTATACGTTATGGTCATTGTGTTTTAGTTTGTTGTCCATTGTGTCTTTATCTGTTGTCATTGATTGTGTTTTTGATCTACTTTACATTGTGTTTTACATCATGTCCATTGTGTAATATGCAACTGGGTTTTTGAATTTTTTTTGAAAAATATAACAATATGGTACTCGTATTAAAGATAAAAAAAACGCTCGATTTTATGGTATGATTTTTTTTAAAAACAGATGATGTATAAAAAAGTTACGGACGTTTAAAAATTAGGGGGGGGGATAACATGTGACTTGCATGTGCATATTCTCTTTCCTCTTGTAGACAAAATTACCCTTTCCATTTAATTTCTCCTAGGATACTTATCACTCTCTGGTGGCTTCTTACCCTTCTTATTTTTAAATGCTTTGTATTATAACTCAACCCTATAGAGATAATCTCCATTTTATTGAATAAAACATCTTCTTTTATTTAGGTAACTTTTATAGCCACTTTTCCAAGCCTCCAGTGCTGTCCAGCTGGCTTCTAGTTGGCTTTCACATTTTGTTACCTGAAACGTGTTTTAAAACATTTTGTCAGTGGAAATACTGGTGAGTGAATCCCAGTTTAATCAAGAAGATTTTTATCAATTTACAATATTGAGAGCGATTACAATGTTTATATCTACACAATTACTCATTCAGTACTGTCAATCCTGACTGGTGGGTCATATTACCCATTGGGCCATTGGCTAACTCTTTGTCCAATGGTAACGTGTTCCACATTTTGTATACAAAACCCCAACATACCAGCAGTAATTGAAGAATTACAAAGACTCAATCACTGCTTAATCACATTGTAAAATATTTAAGGTTTTGTAAAAACAGTTTACAAAAAGGAGATTACTCACATTGCTGTCTTAGGTTTTCTTTAAGGGTTTCCTGGTGATTATCTATAATTTACACAAACGCACACATGTTAGTATAATAACCCTTAATATTTACATTAGTAATACCCTCCCCGAGACGGCATTCCAACGACTACGTCGGGCAGAACCACAACAGCCGTTACGGAACCCTGGATCAATCGGGCAGCGTATCTAATACACAACCGGGGTTATGATACTTACAACGGAGCAGAACTTCATTATTTAGGGGGTATTATACACGAGAATTATGCCTATATTATAGAATTTCGAGAGAGAAAGTTGATTGTGAGCGATCGGAGACTAAAGCCGATGCCCTCAATTTATAGGGCTGTAATTGGGTTTTGTCGCGCCCCGCGTAAACTCCGGCCAAGGTCTTCGCGGCCCGCGTAGTAGGCTGGGTAGGCCCTAGCCTGGCCCAGTCATCACACTAGCCTTCACACGCGTTGTGCCACGTGGCAGCACCAGGTACAGCCTGACCTCCTTGCTGTCGCAGCTCGCTTAGGAGGTAGCCAAAGGCTACGCGCCCCGCGAGAGACCATTAAATTCTGTTTTTAATTAGTTTTAATGAAAATAAAGGTATTCGGGCCCTGTTTTTGCATACGGGGTGTATTTTAGAACATATTGGGCATTTTAAATATATTAGGAGTGTCGAAAAATTATTTAGGAGGGTTGTTATAAATGAGGATTTGGAAACTACGACGCATTTGTTCACAGGTTGTGTGTTCTCGGATGAAATTTGGGCGCGAGTGGGATCTTGGTGTCGTTTAAGTCCCATCTATGCTTTTGAAGTGAAAGATCTTTTGAAGATGGCGGGTATTCAAACGAAGACGAAGAAGGAGAAATACATTCTTAGAGGCATTATCTACACCACAATGTGGTCGATATGGAATGAATGTAATGCTAGAATTTTCAAGGGCAACTCTCGTAAGCCGGTTGAGGTGGTGGAAATTGTCAAATCTACGGCGTTTTTTGTGGATTCGCTTTTTCATCTTTTTATTATTTATTATTTTAAATATAGACATAGTTATTGATGTTCTTAATAGTTAGATAAGTAGTCATCGTGATATTAAAATATACAGTGAGTTTGGATGATGTTAATCATATATACCCGGACAGCAGTGAGTTTGGATGATGTTAATCATATATACCCGGACAGCGGACGGGTAAACTACTAGTTCTTAGTATGTTTCACAAGTTCAATTCTTTTTCCCTCGTATATACGCACACGAATAAAATGAAAACGAAGAATAGAAGCACATATTTGTTAGCATTTATACCCTTTGTATAATCACCACGTTAGTATCTTTGATAAAACAACTCTTAGGCTAAACAATCGATGTATATTTAATCCAACAATAAATACGTAAGTCATTTGCCCCGTTAATACAAAACATTAATACAAATCATTAACACAAAAAAAATATTAAACATGTAAGCATTTCAACAGTATGTATGAACATGAATGTAAAAATATTAACTAACTATATATATGGTTAGCCATTGATCATGAATAGTATTTACCCGTCATTGGGCGCGGCCCCTATTGATGAAGCAAATCGCCCCTAAAACCTTTAGGGGCGACATATCGCTCCTAATAAGTTGCCCCTAATGCCTTGTCCCTGTTGACCTTTAGGGATGGTAATTGTCGTCAGTAATGATGCAAGAGCTTTAGGGGCGATACATGTCGCCCCTAAAAAGTTCATTGATGATGTCATTGTTTGCTTTTAGGGGCGTCCTTTGGGGGCGATATGTCGCCCCTAAAAGTCCATTCCAGGTAAAACTGTTTTTTCTTACATTCCTGATTTTTCCTTTATCGAAAATACCATAACCTGCTGATTGTTTCCAAGACATACACGTCAATTCTAACCCAAACATAACACCAATCTAAATTAAACCAAAATAACATCAAGTTTCTTTGTCTAATTAAGTTATAAGTCTAAAATAAAACATCATAGACATCAAGTTTCTTTTTTCATCATTCTTCATCCTTCTCCATGTCGTCTTCATTGCCTTTCTTTGAAGCCTTCTTTGAATTCATGAATTTTGAAAGGCGTTCTAAAAGACTTTCATTTTCAAACAAACCATCAAGAAAATCCTACAAAATAAGGTATAAATTATAATTATAAGTAAGAACAAACTACATATTGTCAAGCACAACATTAACCAAATGGGTGATTAAACCCGAGCCCACTATAATACACTTGAGACATATAACTTTTAACATATTAAAGTTGATCCGGGCCATTTTGACCCGTCCAAACTAAAAGTTGAAAACTGTAAGTCTTTTAATGTGTTCAAGTAATAAAATAAGCTACTTTTACCTCTGTAAGTGCTGGAGGTGTCTGCTACTGCTCATGAGGACCAACGCAACTCGGTGGTGCGAATCTAGATAATGAAGGTTTACGCCCCATACCTCTAACATACCCGGTCCGAGAACCAATCACCTTTTCAAATACTTGAACGTCACTCATTTGTGACACACTACCTTCTTCGAATTCGTCTTCTATGTTGGGTTCACTTCGGGACTCGAACTCTGCTTTTAATTCATTCTGTATTTTACAAAGATGACAGATTTATATCTTTATATAAAACTTATTCTTTAAATAAGATACTTATAATCAATATATAAAAATTATACTTTAAATAAGATACTTACATATTTTTGCTCCTCTAGCTCGCGTGCAAACCTTCCATCTTCAAGAGTATGACCTTTTTTAAACGCTGCGAGTCTGGTCTCATCCTGTTTAACATTAAAAATTAGACTACATTAAATAAACACTTATATATACAAATAATATATATCTATATAGCAGATTACATTTTTGTAAGAAAAACTACTGTATGTCGACGAGCCCGCACGGTTTGTGTATTTTTGCTTTTTTACGATTTAATGTGTTGGCACGTGACCGGTCAATATGTTCTTTCGTCAAGAAAAAGTCTACGGTTTTATTCCAATTTTCTTCACTCATACCCTCGGGGATGTTGGCCCTTGCTCTCGCTACGTCAGTGAGCCCTCCGTTTCCTAGAAATTCTTCTTTTGCTCTGGCTTTTCGGCTTCTATAACGCTTCATGTATACCGCATTAAGGCCACCCATCAATTGTTTACATTCATGATCCTTCTTATCGAATGCAAAGTGGCCCCACATATAATTCCCCACTTCGGGAGTGAACCAATCATTAGGGGTACCAACCGAGCAAAAAGTGACTTCTTTATCAAATGGAAGAGAAACAGGCCACTTGTTTAAAGCAATCGCCTGTCTAAGTCCTTTGTTTTTGGCTTTACCCCTTGTTTTCTTGGCTGGGACAACTACGAATATAAATAGAATTATTAGTCACAATATATTTTTATAAAAAATGAATAAAAATAGTAAATACATAAACTTTAATAAGACTTACGGTCCTCTTCATGCTGGCCCCGCCAAAAACCGCCAGGAGGTGGTGGATACCATCGCCTCCATGTCTTCTTGGCATGACATCCGCCATAATTTCCTGAAAATTATAAGATATAGAAATAATAGAAATAAACAAACATCTTGGACATAAGTTATTTGCAAACGAGTTCTGGTTGAAACGGGTCCGGATCAGAACGAATTTCGGGTCGGGTCGGGTCATGTCATTTTGTTGCTGTTTTTTACAGCCATTTTTATGCTAATTTCACAGCATTTTCCAGCTTTCTGCAACCTTTTTTTTGCTGTTTTTACCGCCATTTTTTATGCTGATTTTACAGCTTTTTTTGCAGCTTTCTGCAGCATTTTATTGCTATTTTTACAGCCAATTTGATGCTTATTTACACAACATTTTTTGCAGCTGTTCTACAGCCATTTTGTTGCTGTTCTGCAGCCATTTTGTTGTTGTTCAGGCCCCACAAACATTCACAATCAAACTCACTCAAAACTCATGTATGTGTTGAACTTGAACTCACAATCAAACCCCTGACCCGTCACCCAATAACATGCAGACCCGTGACCCATAGGCTACTACTGAACCATTTCTATTCGACCCTCTGACCCGTGAACTATCCCGCAAATGACCGATTAACCCAACAAAAACTATATTATTGATAGATTAGAGTGTACCAATTTATATTTTAAAGAGACAATCAGGATAATTTGTACCTATTAAGCACAACTGCTCTGTTCACTATTAACTCTGCAATTCGCTACTCACACAAATCAACATCACAAATTATGGCCTTGGTGGTGCTTCTAAACTGCAATAGAATAAAAAAGATCAGTTATATAAGAAACAAACAATATAAAACCAAAACAAAGAGCGTATCGCAATCTCCTACGACGAGTTGAGTCTTTGAATGTTCTTTCAAACGCTTAAAGACAACACTTAATATTTTATTATTCTTTAATCCATATGCTGCCTAAGTTCACTTTTTCGCAACCGGGTTCGCATATAAACCATATACCATAGCGTTTAAAAATACCTAAACCATAACCAACCGTAAGACTAAACTAATACGTAATTTAAACCGAACCATTAACAGGTTAAGTCTCCACCACTAACAATTCCGATATAGTAGTTCACCACACACTTATTCCAAATCAGTTCTAATCCAAATCAAAACATACATAATTATTAAATAACAACAAATCCAAGAATAAAATAAAATCAAACACTTTCATATATGATTTTGTCATGTAAAAAAACAAACAGTGGTCCCCAATAAATTCAATATGCAGCAGCCTAATTTGAATTTGAAGAAGAGCATACAACACAAAATACTTGCATTTGAACATCAAACAACACATAATAGTTGTGATTTGAACATCAATCTTAATGATTAAACCGATTAGGGTTCTTACCTACATAAACCACACAGAAACCTTGCGATTTGAACATCACGTTGCTTCAAAAGGCTGAGAATTTGATGGAACAAGAGGCTGCCTGTGGTGTGAACTGAAGGGCGACATTCTGGCTGGTGGGGTGGCAGGTAGGGTTTGCATTGCTGATTTTCTTCATTTGTGATTGTCACTCGAAATCGTGGAGCCCTAAAGCTAAAATCAGCCCTAACATCATGACATGATCGCCCTCACACCATCATCGCCCTCAATTTCTCCCGTGAAAACATACAAAAAACTGCAAATTAGGGGAAAATACTGCTACATGAAGTACGGCTCTGATTGGGTTTGTTGCTACCTCCATTATAGGATTCTTGATTTTATTTGATGTGAAGAACTGATATTTGGGTTGTTTGTTTACCACGAACACTAGAATCCGCATCTAAGGTAAGGTGATGCCCGGGGGCTAAGGGCGTGTTTGGGATTCCTTTTCCACTTCTCCTTCTTCAAAAGTCCTTTTCAAAACAATAAGCAATAAAATTCCTACTTCTTCATTTTGACTTATTGAAAACATAATTAGAGTTAGAAGAACTTATTTTATGGTGTTTGGGATTCTTTTTCTCTTCAAAAGGACTTCTCAAAACATGTTTGGGATTCATTCTCCTTCTCAAAAGGACTTTCGGGGCTAAAAGGACTTTTGGGGCTAAAAGAACTTTTGAAAAAGAATCTCAAACACACACTCACTCAGTAGGAATAATTCTCAACCAATTAAAAAAAACATTACTATAGTGTTGTTAGAAAGAAAAATTAAAATGATGATAACACCGTAATTTTGAGCTCACGGTAAAAAAGTAATTTGTAAGAACTACTGAGTGAGTGTTAGGCAGCTCAGTGACACGATTTTTAGTTGAGGGAAAAATCAAATTTTTTTACCGACAGTAAAATCATAATTTTTAGCTCGGGAGAAACCATATTTTTAATTTGAACTGGGGGCAAAACGTAATTTTGAATTGAGGGTGAAATCGTAATTTTGAACCGAGGGGAAAAACGTAATTTTGAGCTGGGGGCAAAGACATAATTTTAAACTTGGGGCAAAATCTTAACTTTAAAATGAGTATAAAATAATAAAGTGGTGTAAAATCGTAATTTTTAGCTGGGGCAAGAACATATTTTTATTTTGAACTGGGGCGAAAACGTAAATTTGGCTGAGGGTAAAAGCGTTATTTTTTAACCGATGGCGAAATCGTATTTTTTAGCTGGGGACAAAAGGGTGAATACATTTTGAAATTGGATCAAAACTGTAATTTTTAGCTGGGGGCAAAAACGTAATTTTAAAATGTGTATAAAATAATAAACTGGTTGGTCCAATGGGTATTGTTCGTCGCCCATTTGAACCAATGGCAGGAAAACACTATTCCGGGGCAAAACCATAATTTTAAAGTAGGCATAAAATAATAAACTTGTTGGTCCAACGGGGGAGTGTCGGCCGCCCATTTAACCCAATGGCAGGAAGAGACTATTCTGTGTCATGTTCTTTGTAAATGTTGAAAATGAAAATGAAAATGAAAATGAAAATATTAACTTTTGACATTTAATTGCTAAACGTTTTGACAAATTAGTCAAAATAATATTAACTTTTGTTATACGTTTATGTACAACATTCAGTTATTAAAAAAACAGTTAACAAATGTAACACCTCGAAAATTTCGGGTTTTATAATAGAACGACACGTGTCATGTTTGACAAAACGCGTTGAAATTTCCGGAATTAATAAAGATGTTTCGGCAGGATTTAAAGTGGCGTCATGTTGAATTTTTACCTCTGAACGACCTCAATAATAAATCCCAAGACCCGATTAAATATTATATATATCTATTATACCTCAATTCAGAAATTTATTGCCGATTATGGAATTGGAAAGGCATGATAAGATTCTACGAAATGAAAGAATGGAAGTCCTTAATTTACGGGTCTTGTTCTTGGATTCAAGTGAGGCAATTGATAATGGTAGGGTATGGTGATGTTCAAGGCCATACCAGAGCCCCATACTGTCAAAATAATGCTCCATAATCGAGCAAGTTGTTTATCTTTACGAAACTCCAACAAACAACAAAAATTTTGTCTCAATAAAGGGCTAGCGCACCGCTACATGTGTAGCGTAACGGTGCGCTACCACACGAGGTCAGCTGGCCACACATTGTAGGCTAGCGCACCGCTACGTCTATAGTGTAACGGTGCGCTAGCACATGCCCAGCAACAGAAAACGGGCAATAGCCTGTTTCACGCGATTTCAACCGATTTTGTGAGATCTTCTTGGCCCCTAAGCACCCCCTAACGTATAGGACACTTGTATAATTGTTGTGGTGTGTCCTAGACTTAGTTGTCAAACTCCTATGGTGCCTTAAACTCATATATAAAGGTCTTCAAGTTCCTTTCATTTCTCACAACTCTCCAACACTCTTGGATCACTCCTGGAAGCTCAAGCCTGCTCTCTTGTGTTCTTAATTAAAGCCTAGAACCTCTGTAAGTTGTCTTGACCTTCCTCATTTGTGTTTAGTTTAGTTTCTTGCATAATGGTCACATATCGTACTTAACGGTTAAGTCCATGATTTAGTAACGATAGCTCAGTCGTAATCCGATTTGAGAGTACCGTTAGATAGGTAATTATATGGGTATTAAACCCCTATAAGGGCACGTACCGATTCCAGGCCTAACTAGGTCGTTTGTCGAGTCAAATGTTGACCGAAAAAGTCAACAGAATGCTAAAATGTGTTTTAACATGTAATTAACGATCCGAGAAGCGTGCAACCTGTTTAAACCTTGATATAACTTGGTAATAAGTATAAAAACTAGTTTACGCTTGTCCGACTCGACAAATTTCTATTTAAACCCGGTTCGGAACCAAAAGACGCAAAACTTTGACTTTTGCGTTGACTTAGGTTCTGACCCGTTTTAATTTGATTCGGTATTGCCTTAGTGCATCATTAGGGATGGGTTACAAGATAGTATAAGTCTCTTTACCTGTTTCGTTGATTATCCGATGTATGCGCGCGTTTTCGCGAATCGCCTAAATCGGACCATAATACCCTTTTTACCAAACAACGAGAATTTTGAAAATATAGAAGTACAACAATCTTAATTACTGATTAAGAAACATGTACGTAAATTTTCACGTCAATTGGAAGTCTAGATTAGGAGATATGCGCGTTAGCGTAATTAATAAACTTTTTATTAATTAATCGACGCGATTAGCGCATAGCCTATCTAAACCCGATTTTCGGTACCAAAACTTTTACCCACTGATGTTAAATAATATTTTGGGATTTTTGAAGATTTTTAATTATTTTTAAACTGGTCTTAAGCTAGGCTTATCGCCTTAATTCGGTTAATACCGAATTTACCCTTTTGACCATAAAACGAGTTTTACAAGTCCAATTGGTGCCAAACCAATTGCTACTGATTTAAAATAATAAATTTAGTATTTTGGACCTGTTCAACTGATTAGAAAACTCAGATTTCCGGTTTAACCCGGAAATCGCTTAAAATGACCTTATGTGCGTTTTAAACGCATAGTTAGGACTAAAACCCATTTTGTCACGTAAGACTAGATACCTACTGATGTAACATATGAAAATAAGTAATTTTACTGATTACTTCAGTCCCAAACATCAGGGTTACGTTAAATCTATTTTTAACATTAAAATGACCAAAATACCCCTACGGGGCTTAAAATGAGATTAAACTCGTTTCAGGCATTATGGAAGGTATCATTATGATATCACAACATATTTTAAACATATCAACTTAAGAAACCTGATCGCGACCCCTTCGGATACCCGTTACGCATTATACGCGTTCGGATCGGTTTATGTAACTAGTTTGCATAAACTAGCCGAAACGGGTCAAACGATCTCGTTTTTATCTCAAAATCCAGAATGTGAATAGTAAACCCATATTAAACAAGTCTTCAAACTTGTCGGGTCTAAATCACATTCTATCCGGTCTTCGCTTAATCGTGCGTACGTTCCGTATCTTCGAAACTAGCCGGTCTAAGCTTAAGCATAAATAAAGACCCGCTAGGATTCTAATAGGTTATATTTAACCTTCGTTCCAGATTAGGAGAAACAGTAAAAGCTACCTGCTATTTGATTATTGTGACTATACTTTGCATCAAGGTAAATACTTTTAACTTATTTTCCTATACGGGCTTGGGTTACGGTACATAGCGTACCGCTTGATCGGGTGTTAAATCTTCCATCGTTTAGGTGGTTAATTGAATAATTTATTGAACCCGTTTAAACAGTCTTGTTTACTTTAAAGCCTTTGGGGGGTTAATGACCATGTCCCGGATATCCTCGGCATTATCTTACGAGATGGCCACGACCGGAGCACGGGGTGTAGGCGTACACCTGTCAGTGTATAACTCTAGAATTGTGGTGTGTCTATTGATCTTTAACCCGGATACGTTCCGGGCTACTGAACGCATAAGTGACATGTAATTCGTTCACAAGATTATAATATTAAATAATTCTCCCAAGTTAAATAAAATGATTTATGCCATGTGCATCCAAACCGATTTTTAATCATTTTTAAAATGAGTCAGTTGAATGTATTTACCAGTGTAAACTGACGTATTTTCCCAAAAAGATTAAATGCAGGTACTAGGCGAAATAGGCTGGGATTCTCCTAAGCATCACTAGAAGTCTCGCAAACTTAAGATGCCGAAGTCTGTTGAACCATAAACAATATTTTATCTTTTGATCCTGCTGTGGATAAACACCGGATAATTGTGACCTTGTTTGCAATAAATAAATTCGGTTGTATCTTATTTTTACATTAGCTTCCGCTGTGCATTATATTGATGTGTTGTTTGACTTATTCGTTGCCAACCATAACGTCACGATACTCCCCACCGGGGCCACCGGTGACACGTGGAAATCGGGGTGTGACAACAAACCTAAAATCCCGATGCTTAATAAACAAATTTTATCTTACATTGCACAAAGAAAAAAAAAAAGCAAAAGTTGACGAATGAGAATCGAACCTGCAATCCTCAGGGTGAAATACTACCAAATTTCCCACCACAACACATGTCTGTTTTGTTTTAATATTTAATCTATATTTAAATATAGACGTAAAAAGCCAAATAGAAAAAAAAACACTTGAGCCGCCCATATTCACCAATTGTAAGCAATAACTATTCCCTTCATGAGAAATGTATTTATGTTAATTTATGTACAACATTCAGTTATTAAAAAAAACAGTTAACAAACCTAAAATCCCGACGCTTAATAAACAAATTTTATCTTACATTGCACAAAGAAAAGAAAAAAAAGCAAAAGTTGACGAGTGAGAATCGAACCCGCAATCCTCAGGGTGAAATACTACCAAATTTCCCACCACAACACATGTCTGTTTTGTTTTAATATTTAATCTATATTTAAATATATCAATCAAAGACGTAAAAAGCCAAATAGAAAAAAAAAACATTTGAGCCGCCCATATTCACCAATTGGAAGCAATAACTATTCCCTTCATGAGAAATGTATTTATGTTAATTTGATTTTGATTGTTTAGTATGCCTATTAGGATGAAGGGAGTGGTTAAACATTTGGAATAAGTAAACTCATAAATCACCCAATCACATAACGTCATGTCAATTGTTTACTTAATGCTAAAAAACGTTGGCGGTGGTTTACCTAATGGGGTTTAGATAAACTATTTAAAAAAAATGTGTATTTTGTTGAGAACGCATGGACCCCACCATGCACACCCCTCTCTCTCCCCTTCCCTCCCTCTCCCCGATTCGATGAACCTTCACCGATTTCGCCCCCTATAGATTAAACTATTTAATCACATAGAGTAAAATACTTATAAATTGTTTTAGTAGACTTCATATTAAAACAAGTAAATAGTGTCAAAATATGATTTGAAAAAATCATGGATGTCTTTTAGAGTTGAACATAATCAAAACTCAAATCAAAGTTGGTTCAAAAATAAATAAACCAATAGCTAGAGACAATAAGTGTTGATACACTTTGTGGATGCGGCTTGGTTCGGTTCGACTTAGTTCGGTTCGACTCGGTTAGTTTCGGCTCAAGCCCGTCGTCGCGAAATTCCTCGGTCATGCGTCCCAGAGTTCGACACACGAAGCACGAAGAGCCACGAACCGTCATCACGCCACATCACCATGACATCACCATTATGATGTCATGATGATGTCATGTGATAACATATGTGTGCATGACAAAAGGTAGTCAACGTAAATTCATTCTTTTGAACTCAATATATGAATTCACTTTTAATATTCCAACAAAGAATGAAGACTTCGTGGGATTGCTTGTGACGAAGACTTTATCTCACGAAGACTCCATGTGACGAACTCTCCATTGTGACGAAGACTAAGGGTTCGTCCGGCCAGTCCATGTGCGGCGAATAATCATGCCACGAAGAGTGGGCTTGTGGATAAGGTTGCTTTTTAAAGGCACTTACAACACAAAATACTTACATTTGAACATCAAACAACACATAATAGTTGTGATTTGAACATCAATCTTAATGATTAAACCGATTTGGGTTCTTACCTACATAAACTACACAGAAACCTTGCGACTTGAACATCACGTTGCTTCAAAAGGCTGAGAATTTGATGGAACAAGAGGCTGCTTGTGGTGTGAACTGAAAGGCGACATTTTGGTAGGTGGGGTGGCAGGTAGGGTTTGGATTGCTGATTTTCTTCATTTGTGATTGTCACTCGAAATCGTGGAACCCTAAAGCTAAAATCAGCCCTAACATCATGACATGCTCGCCTTCACACCATCATCGCCCTCAATTTCCCCCGCGAAAACATACAAAAAACTGCAAATTAGGGGAAAATACTGCTACATGAAGTACGGCTCTGAGTCGGTTTGTTGCTACCTCCATTAAAGGATTGTTGATTTTGTTTGATGTGAAGAACTGAAGATGTAGACGAAGAGAGATTGATTAAAAAAAGTAAAAATTAGGGTTTTGTATGATATTTGGGTTGTTCGTTCACCGCGAACACTAGAATCCGCATCTAATGTAAGATTACACCCCATTATACTACTCTTGATCAGATACATGTACTCTTTATTGTTAATAACTAGGAGAATTCCAGCTCGCGTGCTGCGTGAGGGGCACGACACTTTTTTTCCCTTTCGTGGCCGGGGAAGGGAGTTGTTGCTGCCTATTGCCAATCTATGTCCTCTGTTGACATAGTGTTCATGGTGATGTCACTTAACCCCGGACCTTGCTGCGTGGGGTATTGCACCTGCATAAGCACGAGTTAGAAGAAGAAAAAAAATAAGGAATCATCATTACACACATGAAACGGTAAACCAAAATGGAACTTTCCGAAAAATAATAAGAGCATACTCAATTTGCGAAAAAACTCAGAATTGCTGGATAACAACTTAGAAGACATGCTTGTCTTTGCACAATTCACAAGAGAATCCTTTCCAAGCTTGTCAACCTAGACAAAAAGAAAACAAAAGAACCCTTAAGATCATCATAAGAGAACGTAAAATCTACAGCCTCTTCAACATAAATGTATGAAAAACCAATTCTAGTAGACATACTTTTGTTGTATTTGAACCTTGTCAATCACACCAACTTAAGCCTCTAGATACCTGTTAACATACTTGCAATCATCTAAAAGATTGGTCTTAAATTTACAAATAAAATCAACCCCATTTAAGTGTAAATAGTATTCATCATGCATGATATGTTATATTAAGCACACATGAACCTAAAGACATAGGTACATCTGCAGATGCAAAATCAAATTTCAATGAACACAATGCACATTAGAAACATCACAACAATTAGTTTATTAAAGTTGACCTTTTCTCTTAGTGCGACCTCACCGTCTACTAAACGCAGCCCTTAATGTCGATTTGAGCTTACAATAAAAAAAGCCAATTTTTAAAACTAGCAGAAATAGCGATCTTCAACTGTAGTGTAGACGCATCTGTCGATTTGAGTTTACAATAAAAAAGCCAATTTTTAAAACCGGCTAAAATAGTGATCTTAACTATAGTGTCAACGCATCTGTAAGTAACTAATTCAGCAACAATCTGCACTACACCATCTTCTACAAAGAAAAAACAAAGACCAAAATTCATTTTGCCCAAGTCACTAAAGAAGTGTCACACCCCGACTTTCCACGTTTCACTGGTGGGCCCGGTGGGGAGTATCGTGACGTGGTTGGCAACATAATAGTCAAACAACACAATATATATAAATGCACAGCGGAAGCAAAAGGTAAATATATTACAATCCGATTATATAGTAATATCCAGTATTACGACGGAAAGTAAAAGATCCACAGGCGGATCGAAATAAAATAAAAACTGTTCAACAGACTTTGACATCTAGAGCTTGCGAGACTTGAGTAATGATGTTTGGAGTAGCCAGCCTATTTCGTCTAGCACCTGCACTTAACCTTTTTGGAAAATTCGTCAGTTTACACTGGTAAATACAACTCAACTGACTCATTTTGAAAAGAGTTTATAAATTGATTTGAATGCACTTCGGCACAAAATATCTTTATAACTTGGGACAATTATTTGTATATAATCTTGTATACAGATTTACTTATTCGCCGTCCATTAGCACCCGTTAGAAGAGCCGGTTTAAGTTAACTGACACGCCACAGGTATAGTGCCCACAAGGTTGATTCCTTTAGTAGATTACCAGTTTTTACATAATGCATCTGTCAGGTGTACGCCTACACCCCGTGCTTAGGTCGTGGCCATTTCGTAAAATGATGCTAAGGATATCCGGGACATGGTCATTTAACCCCCAAGGGCCATACATCAAATAATACAGAATAAAGCGGGTTATGTAAATACATTAATCACAATCCGATTTAAATGACTACATACCCGACCAAGCGGTACTTTTATAGTACCGTATCCCAAGCCTGTATAGGGAAAATAAGTTAAGAGTATTTACCTGAGCAAAGTATCAATCAAATACAGCAAATGCAAGTACTTTTACTGGGCTCCTAATCTGGAACGAAGGTTTATAATAACCTATTAGATTTCTAACGGGTCCTTAATTAAGCCTTAACTTAGACCGGTTAGTTTCAAAGATACGGTTCGTACGCATTATTAAGCGAAGACCGGATAGAATGTGATTTAGAACCGACAAGTTCGGAGACTTGTTTAATATGGGTATTTCATACACACTCTGGATTTTGGGATAAAACCGATAAGATTTGACCCGTTTCGCTAATTTATGTAAACTTGTTACATAAACCGAACTGAACGCGTAATAAGCGTAACGGGTATCCGTAAGAGCCATATACAGGTTTCCTAAGTTAATATGCTCTAAATATGTTGTGACATCAGAAAGATGTCTTGTATTATGCCCGAAATGAATTTAAACACAAACTATGCCCCGTAAGGGTAGTTTGGTCATTTTCAAGGTTATAAAAGAGTCTAAGTATTTACCTGAGTTACGGGTCTGATATAATCAGTAAAAATACTTAGTTTACTAAGTTATAACAGTAGGGTAAAGTATATATGTGAAATTTATCAATTATAACCAAACTATGCACCGTATGGGCATTTTGGTAATTTCACATAAGCCGAAAAGCTCAAAACTGAAGTCTGAGGTTAACAACTTTTGCTTACTGTTAAAATATTATTATTTACCTCAAATATCAGTAGGTATCGCCCTTAGTATGTTTAAAATAGTTCTAGTACATACTAGGCGTTAAAAACGCTTAATTAGGCGATTAGAAGCCGTTTCCGGGTTCTATATAGAAATCTGATATTTTTATAATTCCAGGAGGTTCAAAATAATTTATTTATCATATGTAATTAGTAGCAAAAGGTTTGGAGTCGATTAGATATGTAAAACTCATTTTATGGCCCGTAAGGGCAAAACCGACAATTACCGGATTAAGCCTACGACTATTAGTTATGCTCATCCTAAAATTAATTAAAAATCTTTAAAAATCCCAAAATAATATATTACATCAGTGGGTAATAAGTTTGATATCAAAAAGTAGGCTTAACTAGGCTATATGCTAATTACGCCGTTTAATTAACAAAAAGCTTTCATTTTGCGCTAACGAGCATAACTCTTAATCTACACCTCAAACTGATGTCAAACTTTGCATACAAGTTTATATATCAGTAACTAAGGTTTCTACATTTTTACATTTTCACAAATCACGTTTTAAGGTGAAAAGGGCATAATACGGAATCATGCGTATTAATCGGTTAACTAATGAACCGTGGTGTATAATCACAGAGGGTTATACTAGCATGTAACCTGGTCCAAATGAAGCTCTTAGGTATTTCTAAATCATACCAAAACGGGTCAGAACTGAAAGTCAAAGTATAAGTCAAACTATGCGACTTTGGGTTCCGAACCGGGTCTAAACAGGAAATTGTCGGGTTGAACATGTTTAGACATGTCCTTATACTAATTACCAAGTTATGTTAATGATCAAACAGGTTGTATGTGTTCTACATTGCTAATTATGTATAAATCGTAATTTACACATTCTGTTGACTTTTTAAATACAAGTTTGACCCGACATTTGACCTAGTTAGAGTGGGAATCAGGGGGAACCATTTTGAGGGTTTATTACCCACATAATTACCAACTTATAACTACTTTTAATTCGAGATATGACTGAGCCATTGCTGACTAATCTCGAAGTCAAACCGTAATTACGACGGTTTGACTTTTAGCTAAATAACTAAGCTAAACTTAATCGAGGAAGGTCAAGGGTACTTACAAGGGTCCTATGCACGAGTAGGGATGTCTTGGATCTGCTCCTAAGCTCCAGAAATGCTCCACAATTGCAGATGAAGGTGTGATCAAAGTTGTTGCACAAGAGGGCCTTTTATAGTGATTTAATCACCACAATTTGTTGACACATGGTTCTACTAGTGACCACAACTGATCAACACATGTCCCTAGTGTTCTAGGAGGCACTTAGGGGTCGCACATGAAGTGAAACATTCGTTTTGGGTCGAGTTTTCGCGTATACAGGCTGCTGTCTGATGATTCTGCATCTGGGCGGTTAACGCGGCCCGCGTAAAGTTTAACCAGCCTTTACGCGGCCCGCATGGGCCTTAAAATCAGATTTTCCATTTTCTTGTTTTTGCAACTTGTCCCTTGGCTTCACGAAAGGTCAACTAAGCTTATATATTGCAATTTGACCCCTTAGTATTTACCTACAAGGGCTTTAAGACTTGTACCCACTTTGCCAAGTCCCTGGACACTTCCGGTTAACCCGAAAAGTCATAACTTTCAACGTTAACGCTTTAACCCCTCGCACACGAATTTGATCATAACTTTCTCATACGATATCGAAACTTTATGAAATTTATATCGCGCATTCTAGTGAGCATAATTAACAGTTACAAAGCTTCGGGGTTGTCAAAAGGTCACCCAGAGATATATCTTTAAACATGTTGACACATTTAACCCCTGTAGTTTGTAATCTCTCACTTTTAGCTTCGCATGATCCATGATTTATTCGATTGATGTTATAAACATCATGTAGGGTTATTATGAAGTATATTTATTCACTGTTGACATTTAGAACTCGTATAATCACATACTTTCCATGTTTGTCAACTTTAGTCCTTTTATAACATTCTTTCACACGTTCAAACTTGATGACACGTGTCAACACATTATAGGACGTGAATTTTCGAGGTGTTACAAGAAGGTATAGCAGCTATACAAAGCAAATCCAATTGGGAAAACCCAAATACAAACTGTAGACACCATTACTGAGAGTGAACCATGGTTTTGAAGTTGGAACCTCTTTCACACGGCACAAATTTATCACTATAAGAAGTTTAGACATTGATTTTCTTAAAATCAAATGACCACCAACTCCTAAATGGAGATTGATTTCAGATATATTACGAAAATGCAGACAATAAACATAACTTCAAGGCCTTCCCAGATCCGGTCGTAACACCGTTTCCTGCTGAAATCACCTTCTTTTCTTTTTGATGCTGCAACCTAGTTCATTACCCCACCTGAATCGCCTTCTCTTCTTTTCGTCGTCCCAACGTAGTTCATAACCCCATGGAGGTGTGTCTTAGATAGCCAATTCATGTAACTGAAACTGGAAAAGGGTAAATTTGAAATTTTATATAACCCACTTTCTTGCACATAGACATATATATAAGTTTAGTTGACCTGAGTTTAATTCACAGAGATATCCCAAATTAAAACATCATGTGCTATAAGTGTTGTAGTTGAATTGTGCATGCAATATGCAAATGTTTCTACTGTGCAAAATAATTTATACATAAACAGATAAAAAAACAAATGAATATACGGAGATAAATGATTTGTTGGGTTACCATGCGAGTGTAAAATTTGGGCACTCTCCATAGATGTTCTTCGTGCAAGCCTTCTTCTTCTTCCATGAGCTAACGACCCCTTTGTATTTCTCATGAAATTAAAAGATGAGTTTCATAAAATTTAAATATCAAAGATAATTATAAACAATAAAAATCATGGTGCTCATACACATAATTGCAGATATAGAATAATCAAATTCTCACAAAACCCTAGAAAAAAATGAACACAAAATACTCGCATTTGAACATCAAACAACACATAATAATTGTGATTCGAACATCAATCGTAATGATTAAACCGACTAGGGTTCTTACCTACATAAACCATACAGAAACCTTGCGATTTGAACATCACGTTGCTTCAAAAGGCTGAGAATTTGATGGAACAAGAGGCTGCTTGTGGTGTGAACTGAAGGGCGACATTTTGGCTGGTGGGGTGGCAGGTAGGGTTTGCATTGCTGATTTTCTTCATTTTTGATTGTCACTCGAAATCGTGGAACCCTAAAGCTAAAATCAGCCCTAACATCATGACATGATCGCCCTCACACCATCATCGCGCTCAATTTCCCCCGCGAAAACATACAAAAAGCTGCAAATTAGGGAAAAATATTGCTACATGAAGTACGACTCTGATTCGGTTTGTTGCTACCTTCATTAAAGGATTGTTGATTTTTATTTGATCATAAAAAAGTAAAAATTAGGGTTTTGTATTATTACTTTTTGTAAAGAAGTTTTTAAGTTAAAAAAGACTTTTCCAAAAAGACTTATTGACTTATGAATTTTTAATGGGTGTCTTGTTCCCACACCCCTTATATCTTATTTTCACATCCCTAGTGTATATGGGCCGTATACAAAATATACGGCCCGTATAGAATGTTTTTGAATAGGAAAAAGCGCAGAGAATGTTTTTTTGATTTTACTATATACAGCCCATATATAGTTAAACGAGCCGTATACATGTTTATACGATTTGTAAAACGTATACGGCTCAATGGAATTATTTTGGTAGGTTTTTGATGTTACCAAATGTATACGGGTCGTATAACTGTATACGGCCCGTATATAAGGATGCTTTTTCAAGTATCACGTTTTTTCCGGTAAAAACACCATCATTCTAGGGTTTCTAAACTCTTCATCATCTTTAACAACATTGATCGGAACACGCCGCTTAAATTTATTCAGATCGGAACATTGATCGGAACACGCCGTTGGAAGGATTGTAGTTGTAGGACATTGGCACCACTGTGAAAATAATGAACGTATTATTGGCCATTATTCGACCGAGTAATCAGTTGTATTTGTTTTTAGTTGCTTCTCTTGTTAAGTTTCTGAACCAACCGAAATCCACAAATTCCAAGAGTTTCTTCGTAGATTCCATCGGGTTTTCAAAGCCAGTTGATGAAACCGAAGCTGTATTTCTTTTGTTCAGTACTTCCGAGATCTGAACCAACCGAAATCCACAAATTCCAACAAATTGCATCAGGAAGCTCAACTTGAATGGACGATATGTATCTTCTATCATGCAAGTTAACCAATTACCCATAACTGAAATAGTCTGATACAAACACTACTAAAGATGAGTTGATATTGAACCAACATTTCCTTCAAACATTCTAAACCCTACTTGGAAACCGGTGTATGTGCTTGTACTATAGAAACCGGTGGTGAATTTGCGTACACAACTGAAGGTTCAGTGCACGACACAAACAAGTTCTCCACAGTTTGTTATTCAGATCTCTATTCGGTCATCTTTCCAAACTGCAACACACGATAACTTTAAACTTTATATTGTGTGATTTGACCAGGAAATGATTGGAGGTGATTGCTACTTTTAATAAACTGTCATAGTTGTCAAATTCGATTTCAACAAATCTTTTCCTTCAATTTCTAGAACATTCTCCGTTACCTGAAGACGTGTCGGGTTCTTCTACTGGTATTTTAATGAAGTGTTGAAGATTGAATGTGCAAACCCAACCGTTTTTACTAAGGAAACGGTGGCTAAGCGAAATACAAACCACAACCGTTTTTTACTACGGAAACGGTGGCTATGCGAAATACAAACCCCAATCTTTTGTGACTATGGGAAACACAAGTTTTCTTTTTTAGCTTGATGGATGTCCGTTATCTCAGTTGAGGCGGGCATTGTTTAAATCTGAGTATAACTAGATGTTACGTGTATCAGCTTTGTTTAAAAAACAGTACTATAGTTTTGTTAGAAAGAAAAATTAAAATGATGATAAGACCGTAATTTTGAGCTCAGGGCAAAAAAGTAATTTGTAAGGACTATTGAGCGAGTGTTAGGTAGCTCTTTGACACGATTTTTAGTTGGGGGAAAAATCAAAATTTTTTACCGAGGGTAAAATCATAATTTTTAGCTAGGGAGAAACCATATTTTTAATTTAAACTGGGGGCAAAACGTAATTTTGAATTGAGGGTGAAATCGTAATTTTGAACCGAGTGAAAAAACGTAATTTTGAGTTGGGGGCAAAAGCATAATTTTATTTTGAACTGCGGGCAAAGACATAATTTTAAAATGGGGGCAAAATCTTAATTTTAAAATGGGTATAAAATAATAAAGTGATGTAAAATCGTAATTTTTAGCTGGGGGAAGAACATATTTTTATTTTGAACTGTAGCGGAAACGTAAATTTGGCTAAGGGTAAAAGCGTTATTTTTTAACCGAGGGCGAAATCGTATTTTTTAGCTGGGGACAAAAGGGTGAATACATTTTGAAATTGGATCAAAACTGTAATTTTTAGCTGAGGGCAAAAACGTAATTTTAAAATGTGTATAAAATAATAAACTGTTGGTCCAATGGGTATTGCTCGCCGCCCATTTGAACCAATGACAGGAAAACACTATTCCGGGGCAAAACCATAATTTTAAAGTGGACATAAAATAATAAACTGGTTGGTCCAACGGGGGAGTGTCGGCCGCGTATTTAAACCAATGGCAGGAAGAGACTATTCCGTGTCTTGTTCTTTGTATATGTTGAAAATGAAAATGAAAATAAAAATATTAACTTTTGACATTTAATTGCTAAACGTTTTGACAAATTAGTCACAATAATATTAACTTTTGTTATATGTTTATGTACAACATTCAGTTATTAAAAAAAACAGTTAACAAACCTAAAATCCCGACGCTTAATAAACAAATTTTATCTTACATTGCACCAAGAAAAAAAAAAGCAAAAGTTGACGAGTGAGAATCGAACCTGCAATCCTCAAGGTGAAATACTACCAAATTTCTCACCACAACACATGTCTGTTTTGTTTTAATATTTAATCTATATTTAAATATATCAATCAAAGACGTAAATAGCCAAATAGGAAAAAAAACACTTGAGCCGCCCATATTCACCAATTGTAAGCAATAACTATTCCCTTCATGAGAAATGTATTTATGTTAATTTGATTTTGATTGTTTAGTATGGCTATTAGGATGAAGGGAGTGGTTAAACATTTGGAATAAGTAAACTCCTAAATCACCCAATCACATAGCGCCATGTCAATTGTTTACCTAATGCTAAAAAACGTTGGCGGTGGTTTACCTAATGGGGTTTAGATAAACTATTTAAAAAAAGGAAAAATGTGTGTTTGGTTGAGAACGCATGGACCCCACCATGCACACCCCTCTCTCTCCCCTTCCCTCCCTCTCCCCGATTCGGTGAACCTTCACCGATTTCGCCCCCCATAGAGTAAACTATTTAATCACATAGAGTAAAATACTTATAAATTGTTTTAGTAGACTTGATATTTAAACAAGTAAACAGTGTCAAAATATGATTTGAAAAAATCATGGATGTCTTTTAGAGTTGAACATAATCAAAACCCAAATCAAAGTTGGTTCAAAAATAAATAAACCAATAGCTAGAGACAATAAGATAATTATTAAATATATATTGTACCTCAATGTGTATGCGAAACTTGAGGAAAATTGTCCGTAAATATTGTCACACCCCAACCAATGGCGGAAACATCGGGATGAGACGAAGTGTGAAGATTGCAAGAGACTTCATAACGCTATTTGTGAAATTATTTAATAAACCGATTTCATTTCATAAGTGAATTAATACAAGAATTTCAAATAACAACAAGTTCGAAGGAAATACATAACAACATAATAAAAGTTGATACAACATTTAAACCTAAACGTCTATATGTGTATCTAGGCATCATTGCTACTTCATTTCATAGCATCATCATCGTCAACCTGTAACATGTTTAAAATACAATTCAATGCAAAAGCAAAGGCGAGTATACAAGTTTGGTACGTACATAGCATAAGATAAGTTTTGAACAATTCCTCATAGCAAGCATGTGATTCAAGATAAACATTTAAATATGGCATGTGTCTAACATATCAAACCAAAAGAGACGCAACATGCTCATGACATTACCCCAAGTTTACGGGGGGGCGGGTCGTCAATCCTATAGCGCTACATATGTCACGGTTAGGCTCGTATGAAGTTAATGATAAGTTCAACACATAAAGTTTCACCCAAGTTTAAAGTATCAAGCCATCACGTATACAAGCATGTTATAGGAATGTTCATGTGTTTAAGCAAAATGTTCATGTGTAAGTTGTTGATAAGTAAACATGTTACACCCCAAAAGTGGTAAAAGTAAAAGGGGGAAAATACGAGTATACTCACGGTTTCTCAAAGTTGTTCCTTTGGTAATCCCGTGACGAGTTGAAGGTTGGAAACTTCAAGCCTATAAGCGGTATAATTTTATCGTATACAATACAGTCAAACGAATCCTCGTTTCTGATGTGGAAGATCAGACTAAGCTGCAACCACAGAGCATACTACGAGATTTTAAGAGGATTAGAGAGATTAAGAGGAGAAAGGTTAGAACACTTAGTGTTCTTTTAGAATTCTTAGAATTCTTAGAATTAGAGAGAATGAGAGAAGATTGAGAGAAGAATGGTGTGAAGAAAATGGTAGAAGGAGGTTGGTATTTATAGGTGAAGAAGGGGGTAGGTGGGTGGTGAAGATAATAATAATATATATGGAAGGTGGTAGGTGGAGATAAAAAAATAATTAGAAAAGGTAATAAAAAAAATTGATTATAATAAGAAGGGAGGTGGAAAAGGTGATTGGGGAGAAAAATCCGTATGGCACTATTCACGGCACTATTCACGTATTTTTTTTTTTTTTTTTTTTTTGAGAATACTATGGATTAAAACAAGCACTTTTTATAAAAGGGACCTATGCTAAAATATTTTCTAAAATTTATTAAAAATCCTTTTGTAAAGTTTTACGTTAAAAATTATTAGAAAAATATCTTTGTATAGATTTTCAGTTTCTTATAAAAATCTTGTATTTATCCATTAACAATGTGATAAAAAAAAGTATTTATCATTATGATTAACGCCTCGAAAAGTAAAATACCATTATGAAAATACGAGGCGTTACAGTCTCCCCTACTTTAGAAAATTTCGTCCCGAAATTTATTCAAGAGGAAGGCCTCGGAGAAAAAGGATTTTAGCTAAAAGAATGATTGTCTAAAATCGAGACTTGGATGTTTGGATACGTGTTGCGGAGTATGAAGTTTCGAGGAACGAAAAGATAGATTCGTAAAAGGGTTCGTTTGTCTAAAATGATTCGAGGCATTGAGCCTAAGTAAAACATGCATGTGTGTGTAAATAAGCGATGTGTTAAGAATGGGGTCACGTCGTGGATAATCGGATATAACACGTTTGTGAGTTGTTAAAGTTTGTTTAGGTCCAAGAAAGTCTGCAAAACACTGAATTTCTCATGGCACGTTTCACGAAAGTTTGGTAACATGGTGAAAACACTTATATATAGGAAGTACCAGCGGCGTATCCACCATGTTTTGACCACGTTACGTCTGTCTCGTTATTCGGTGTCACGTTATGTTCCGTGTCTTACCATACACAGTAGTACACTCTATGGTTTTCATACGCCTATCACTATAATCTCGTGTGCACCCGCGATTATTTTGATCGTCGCATGATCCGCATAGCTTGTACTAGTTGTGTACGAATCAGGGTATACATAATTTAAAAAAAAAATAAGAATGGGTACGTATAAGTATGTAGTATATAAGCAAGTCCATGCTTAAGGGTGTATAGGACCCACGTAAGCGAATTCCTCGGATTCCGCTCGCGTACGGGCATGAATGTATAAAGCGTCATCTAATCATAGCACATGTCATCATTTCGTTGCTATGAAAAGATCCGTAATGTATAAAGCGTCGTCTAATCATAGCACATGTCATCATTTCGTTGCTATGAAAAGATTCGTAAGGTATATATGTATAAAGCTTAAGTTATGAACACGCATGCGGATGTATGTATAAACCTATGACGTATGAGTATGATATAAACATGAGTATAATCATAAATCTTCTAGTCAAGTGAGGAAACAAATAAGGTTGAAGTATCGTTTAAATCAAATAAGCATCAATATAACACAACATTAATTGAATCAAAACATAGATAGCATTGTTTGTTTGACAGTTTATTATGCTGTGGACAAATTACATTTGAAATGAGTCATGTAATGGATCAATTTCAGACTCAAAATTATCAGGTAGTGGAGGTAGTGGATCCAGTTGCATACGGGCAGCTAGCATGCTTTCCAACCATTGATTCCTTTCAGTCAGCTCTTGTATTTGCCGTAACAACTCTTGGTTCTGATTGTTCAACCTAGCCATTTCAACTACCAATTGATCTGGATGTAGATCTATTTGAGGCACCATACTTGGGCCTGCTATATCAGTTGGTGGCAGTTCTTCTACCTCGTTTAATAGCGATAGAAAAGACTGTGGCGGAAATGACTCCGATGCTAATTGTTCTTGGAGCATCAAGTTTTCATCAAACAATTCATCTTGCGTCATTGGAGCCTCCTCGAAGACTATCGGTGAGAAGCCTTGCGAGACGTTTGGTGTTAATGGTTGGGATGGGTTAATTGGAATATATTCGTGTACGTATGGCGGAGGTGGTAGCATATCAGAACGGTAGAACGACTGTTGAGGGAGCTGCAATAATGATTGTTGTAGATTTGGTGTGGGGGTACTGTCTAAGACAAATGGAGTTCCCTCCGACTGGGATGGTTGAGTTGGTGTATGGCTAAGGACAGGGGTTAGCCTAATGATGTTACAATTTACAATCCTAGGTGCCTTTGGTGGAGATAATCCCTGGATAATCTGGTCACTTAATACACCTAATGATTTTGCAATTTTAGTAATGTAAGATCCCCCCATGAGACTTCTCAGGGGATTTGTTTGTTGACTAGAAAAATACCCAGCAAGCTCGTGGGCAATATTACAAGGAGCTTGCTCGAAAATACTATGTAGATAGAAGACTTCGGAGGTGCTAACCCTTCGTTGATTAATTTCGCGCCCCGTGATAGTGTTGGCCAAAACAATGTGCATATACCGATAACGAGGGTCTTTGAAGTTTACAGAACTATTGTAGCTGCACCATGGTTTTGATGTATGGTGTAGCCAATATTCCTTCATGTTCTCATGGGGAAAGGAGGTTAATTCCCTCGTAAAAATGGGCTGATTAACTTCTTCATCGGTATATATACCCAGACGAACTGCGAATTCTGTTAACGACATGTTATGATGTTGTCCACAAAGCCGAAAATGAATGGATTCTTCGGTAAGACTTCTATCAGATTTGTAATAAAAGGTGGACAAGAATTCATACACCAGCTCATCATATGATGGCTCTAGAATGTCGAAGAAACGGCGCCACGGTGTATTGTGTGATAATAATATTGATAGTGAACCACTGGGATCAATCATTTCTATTCTATCCCAATCAATACCGCCGATGGTAAAAACTTCAAAATCTTTGAGTTTCTGATATTTCTCACGAGTGGGTAGATCATCAAACCGAAGGAATGGATGAATTCCTGCTGCGTTTGAGGGTTCAGCATGTGCTACTGGGAAGTATGCCATTTGAATATTGAGTTTAAGTGGTGAGTTTTCTACGGCGAGTGTGTGAGTGGTAAGGAAAGTTATGGTGATGTGAGAAACGAAATGTGGGAATTGTATGGGGTTCACCAGTCTTTGGAATGCATGTGATTTACTTCTATGATATATAGAAGAAAATAGAGAAGACACGTGAATTGGTAAATTCCCGAAAAGTCAAGGTGCATGAAACGAAGTTTGTCGTTGATCGGCGGAAGGCGGAAAGGAAGAGACGATAGGGACTTCGATGCTGCTGTTTTTCGTTTTTTCGGCGGTCAAAGGTGGGCGAGAAGAAAACAAAAGGGTGGGAAGAAAATAAACGATTGTTGGCACAATAATTCAGCGGGAAAGGAAATAATAGGGATCGAGTGGTGGAGGGGTTAGTGTCTTGGTAAGTTGGGTGTGAGACCCGAAAATAATTTGAATTTGAAACGAGTTTTTGTTCCCTAGAGTTTAAGTTTAAGACAATGGCCATTGAACCCTGGGCTTTAAAATCGTAATCAAATACATTCATTTCTTTTATAAATAAGTTTCAAAAATGATACAAAGGACCCTAACTTGTAGTTTGCAAAATTACAAACTTGATAATAATAAAACGTAGGTTTGATTAAAACTTGGATTGTTCCAAAATGGAACTTTGACTAAACCGAAATAAATCAAAAGTCCTTTCGAATTAGGGAAATTTCGTCCTCAAAAATCTAAGAGGAAAACATTTGAAAAAATGATATCTAAAGATTCAAAAGAGAGAGTAGATGGGACTTGATCGTAATGTGAAAAATTGCTTTCATGATTCAATATAGAATAATGTGTCACATAGCATAAAGGGTTCAAATTGATTCACATAAAAGGTTTAAACGTCTCATATAGCATAATCATGAATTTTGCATAGCATAACATGAATAAATGAAAGCATAGTAAATTTAGTTTGTTCACGAGAGATTGTTATCGTTTTTGATTGCGATACGTGAGCGAATCGAGTAAAAGTTTGAAATGAATGAACGTTCAAGTATAAATTCACATATAAATTGAGATACATAAAAGAGAGGCTCAATAAAACATAGGATTGTTTCGGGTAGAGAAACGTCGACTATTCCAAAGTGGGTCGAAAGTCCTTTCGAATTAGAGAAAACGTGCTTTGGCCTATAGGTAAGATACTCTCATCGAGAAGCGATTAACGGTATCTTACCCTTCCGGTTACTACACATCTCTAATTGATTGAAACAATCGGGACTTTGGCGAGATTGAAAATCGAGGAATGGGACTTAATCGACGAGATGCGGGTTTCACCCCTAGCTTGACGATTTCGTACCCTAAATGTGGTTGGTACTTGTCGGGTCAAAATAAAATTTCGACACTTTGACAAGGGTCCACTAGAGTTGAACTGGAAATTACCATTAAGTTGTGGATTTCACTCCTAGCTTAATGGTGAAATTTCGTGCAAAAATAGTTTAAGGTAGAGTGAGAGTCGTTTACCAAATTGTGGGTTTCACGCCTATTTTGGTAAAGTTGTCTCGTTTATGTTGCAAGAGTACACAAATAAACAAATGTGTGTTTGTGTTAGCCTTAGGAAAGGCATGTAAATTTAACAACGAGAAGTATAGCTAGGAAGCATGAAAGGTAGAGTGCATAAGTTTTAAACAACAAATAAGAGACAAAGTTCCTAAAACTATAGACTAGGGCAAAAGCATGGCAATTTTCCTAATTCCCTATAGTTATGGCTCTGATACCAATCTGTCACACCCCAACCAATGGCGGAAACATCGGGATGAGACGAAGTGTGAAGATTGCAAGAGACTTCATAACGCTATTTGTGAAATTATTTAATAAACCGATTTCATTTCATAAGTGAATTAATACAAGAATTTCAAATAACAACAAGTTCGAAGGAAATACATAACAACATAATAAAAGTTGATACAACATTTAAACCTAAACGTCTATATGTGTATCTAGGCATCATTGCTACTTCATTTCATAGCATCATCATCGTCAACCTGTAACATGTTTAAAATACAATTCAATGCAAAAGCAAAGGCGAGTATACAAGTTTGGTACGTACATAGCATAAGATAAGTTTTGAACAATTCCTCATAGCAAGCATGTGATTCAAGATAAACATTTAAATATGGCATGTGTCTAACATATCAAACCAAAAGAGACGCAACATGCTCATGACATTACCCCAAGTTTACGGGGGGGCGGGTCGTCAATCCTATAGCGCTACATATGTCACGGTTAGGCTCGTACGAAGTTAATGATAAGTTCAACACATAAAGTTTCACCCAAGTTTAAAGTATCAAGCCATCACGTATACAAGCATGTTATAGGAATGTTCATGTGTTTAAGCAAAATGTTCATGTGTAAGTTGTTGATAAGTAAACATGTTACACCCCAAAAGTGGTAAAAGTAAAAGGGGGAAAATACGAGTATACTCACGGTTTCTCAAAGTTGTTCCTTTGGTAATCCCGTGACGAGTTGAAGGTTGGAAACTTCAAGCCTATAAGCGGTATAATTTTATCGTATACAATACAGTCAAACGAATCCTCGTTTCTGATGTGGAAGATCAGACTAAGCTGCAACCACAGAGCATACTACGAGATTTTAAGAGGATTAGAGAGATTAAGAGGAGAAAGGTTAGAACACTTAGTGTTCTTTTAGAATTCTTAGAATTCTTAGAATTAGAGAGAATGAGAGAAGATTGAGAGAAGAATGGTGTGAAGAAAATGGTAGAAGGAGGTTGGTATTTATAGGTGAAGAAGGGGGTAGGTGGGTGGTGAAGATAATAATAATATATATGGAAGGTGGTAGGTGGAGATAAAAAAATAATTAGAAAAGGTAATAAAAAAAATTGATTATAATAAGAAGGGAGGTGGAAAAGGTGATTGGGGAGAAAAATCCGTATGGCACTATTCACGGCACTATTCACGTATTTTTTTTTTTTTTTTTTGAGAATACTATGGATTAAAACAAGCACTTTTTATAAAAGGGACCTATGCTAAAATATTTTCTAAAATTTATTAAAAATCCTTTTGTAAAGTTTTACGTTAAAAATTATTAGAAAAATATCTTTGTATAGATTTTCAGTTTCTTATAAAAATCTTGTATTTATCCATTAACAATGTGATAAAAAAAAGTATTTATCATTATGATTAACGCCTCGAAAAGTAAAATACCATTATGAAAATACGAGGCGTTACAAATATTGTAGAGGGTGATAGAAAGAAACGAAACGAATTAGGAATGGTTTGCTTTTGGAAAGGCAACGCATGGTTTTATAAAGGGTTTTCTTGCTCTCAAAGTTTTGAGAAAAAAATATCAAAATTTGAAGATATGATGTGTTTCAAATGGTTACAAGTGTTATGTTACTAAAGAAAATGACCATATTAGGTAAATGATAAGGATGATTTCTATGCTTCTAATATTTTTATCATGTACGTTTATCAATTTTTTATTATATATTTCTTTTTTGAAAATATATATATTATACTATTTAGATATATTAAATGTTCAAAATGAAACTTAGTATTTAACTGATAACAAGTTTCTCATTCATATAATAATTAGTAATATTTTCTTATTTAAAAATTCGGGTATTACAGAGGCATGCGATGGAGTAACTAAACCATCCAATAGGTGATGTCACGTTAGAACCACATTAAGTATTGGGGCAATAACTAAACCATCAAATAACTAAGAAGTGGGACAAACCTATGTAATAACTAAAAAATAAATCAAAGAAAATAAAAAAGAAAATAATATGATTGATCTAAACTCAAAAAAGGGCGGACACCGCCTCTCAAGGGCTTAACGCCTGTTATTGGAAGATGACATTAGCCATGCCCCTCATTAACAGCGGGTAGCGGTGCTTGCCGCCCATGCCTGGTAAGATGGCACAGGACGCAACCCACTACCCAAGGCCTCACGAATGAGAAGTAAACTTATTTATTAAAGAGTGTATATCTACTTTTAAAGTTGAATTTGTATCTTAATCTTTTAATTATACTACTAACTAAACTAAAATTTAAAATATAATTAATTGTGATTATTCATATTTAAGTGTTTCTTTATTACTCAAAAAATAAATAAAAGTTTAATCATCAAAAATCTCAACTTTGACCCACCTATACTCTTGCCATCAACAGAAGCAGCATTTGACTCTCTCTCCCTTCCCCGTTCGAATACTCCTCAATTCCTCATCCTTCCCCAATAAAAATGCAGTGAATACAGTGGGTGTTTATGGTAGTGGATAGACCGAGTGACATGGCGCACAAAGATTGGCTGGACATAAGGTATGTGGGTTGGGCACCCCTTAGGAGCTCATAGATATGCCACTCATGACTATGTTCTTGTTAGCTGTTTTATACAATCTGAAAAAAACTGTTGTATTCTGATGATCATGGATTACAATCCCTAATTTTAAATGTTGCATTATAAACCCTAATCTGAGATTCATAAATCCTATATGTCCTTAATCCAGGTTGACGGAATCACTATCGGTTCTTTGGATGATATTCCAGCTGGCCCTGTTTCTTCCTTCTTCAAATCTATAAGGAAGACACTCGATTTTGATTTTCACGATGAAAATGAAGGTTAGTTTTATAGAAAAACAAACTTCTCTAAACTTCAATACTGCAGCGTTTATTTTAATGTGAAAGAGGAATATATACTTGTGATCATATTGGTGAATATAGTATATAATAATTAGAATGTAATCTAGACTTAGATTATTTGATCATGTATTTGGATTAGATATTGGTCACAAGGCAGGAAACGAAAGTCAAAGGCCGTTAATTGGTGGTTAATGACGGTTTGTACACCAAACGAATGGGTATAACTACCTTGTTCGTACCGTTTCATAGACTATAAATGGGCGCAAAATTGTATGGATACGTAGATCAATTTCATAATCAAAACAGTCTGCATTGACTTTCGTTGACAGACGAAATTCATCCAAATTGACCCCATGCTCTTGTTCTTGATGCATGATTAATTTGTAATTAAGTGTTCTTGATATGGAACAATAATTACAATTTCTGTTGCATAAGTGACCCGTTTATGACATTTTTTTTGTAACTGACCCGTTTATACCAATATCTTTTTTTTTTGTTAATTGCCATTTTAGTCCCTGTGGTTTGGACCATTTTTCCAGTTTAGTCCAAATGTTTCATTTTTAACATCTGGATCCAAAAAGGTTTCATCGTTGCCATTTTGGTCCAACTGACTTAACTCCATCCATATCTTTTAAGTCTTCCAAGGGTATTTTTGTCATGTCATACCACTGAAATTACAAAAGGGTTAATAAAAAGAAAAATGAAATGACAAAAATGCCCTTGGAAGACTTAACAGATATGGATGGAGTTAAGTCAGTTGGACCAAAATGGCAACGATGAAACCTTTTGGGATCCAGATGTTAAAAATGGAACTTTTGGACTAAACAGGCAAAATGACCCAAACCACAGGGACTAAAATGGCAATCAACTCTTCTTTTTTTATAACCGACCCCTTTATGACACAGATAGGTGGCAGTCTGAGAAACCGCCAACGCTTTATGTATTCATTTGTTGTAGCACCCGTGAACATGCTACCATTGAGACATATCTGGTACGGGTGTATTTTCTCTAATATGGATTGGTTGCGTAACGGGTCAAATCGGTTCAGGTTGAAAAAGGTGGTTTTGGTACATGTAAAAAAAGAACAAAATCGGTTTGGTTGACCAGCAATCACTTCTTGTCCACTATAAAAAATTCTGAACAGTTAATATGCTAATTATGGTTTAGAAACAATATTGTTAGTACAATAATTTTTTTTTAACTCTTTCAAAGCATCCTCCATATATTTCATTAATAATAAGTGCACTTTACATCAATATCGCAGGTAAGCGAGCAACAAGCTGCGCCGCTACCCCTTTCTGAATAGCAAACCCTAGCCTATTAAAGACAAACCCCTGCCCCCCGTTGATGAGCAACTGTTATGGACAACCTTTTGGACCCTAGTCAACAAACGGATAGCTTCTGGAGCTAGGGAGCCAAAGGTGTCGAAGGCGAAGGGGACAAATGCATGTTAGTTATCAGCACATGCTTTAGCGTGTTTATCCACCTTTTTTGATTCTGCTTTCCTTATAGCTTGTCCTGCTACAAACCCGCTTTCCCTTAAACCAGCTAAAGGGGAGACTCCTGTGAGATCCACACAAGCATGTTTCCCTCCCGCCCAGCCAAAGACGAGCAGATCCGCTGGTCTCAGTGTAGATCTCCCTTCCATGGGGTCTGTAAGGAAATTCACAGGGGCCTCCTTCTTCGCAGAAATCCCCGCTCTCCTCAAGATGTCCCCCAAAACATTCCTCACCCAGTCATGCCAATATTTGAAACCAGGGAGCTCCTTACAATGAACAGCATGCTCACCGTATTTATCCATGCAGGCTTTACTGCAGATTGGGCAGGTTTCGTCTTCTGGATACATAGGGATCATCAGCCAGTATTTGAGGATAGCCCTATACTCAACAGCCGACATGCATAACATCCGCACTCCTATTTAATCCGGAACTCGAGACGTTGCGGTAATATTTATGGGGATTTAATTTCAGATAAAATTCATATATGATGTCATTAATTTTAGTATTTATTTTTCTCTATGACAAATGGAACGGTTGGATTTAGCAGAGCTGTCCCTGGTCTTCTTTGTTTTCCACCGAAAGATTTACACTGCCGATTTCTTTCTCAATTTACTCCGGTTTTTAATATTCGGATAAGAGAGTATTCCAAGATAGTTCTTATGATCTTATGATTTTATTTATTTTAATTATTTTTTATTGTAAGGTTTAACATTAGTTTGATAGATATTTTTACTTTAAAATGAAAATACAGTGGCAGTAGCACCATATATTGTGAATTACATTAGGCCCTCTTTCGCCAATACCCTGGTAAGAATATTAATTTTGACATTACTTTGATGACATGTCAGCAGCCCCATCTGATGCCATATATGCATGTGAAATAAATATATTTACAAGTTTCACTAAAGTTATCTCTTTTAGAACAATTAGCTTTAAAAATTACGAAATGTGTTCACATGCCACATCATAATTTATTAGATCAACAATATAATGACAAATAAGATGCTACATCATTAAATTATTAATAATCAGAAAAAAAGACCTGCCAATTGGTTTGTATAATTAGCTTGTTGGAATGACATATTTTCTTTCTTGTAGTGTATCATGATGTATAAACCGTAACACTAGCATGTTTCAGTCTATAGAATTATATAAATATAAAACATGTTTTTTTTGGTTTACTGCAACTATTGTTATAGGACTCTGGCAGGTGATGCTTAAGCAAACGGATAATTCGTATGCTTGTGTTGCTGAAAGTGAAACCCGCTTCACCCTTAATGAAGTAAGTATGAATTGCTCCCTGTTTCCTTATTGGTGGGAAACCGGTTGGGTTGGAATGTCATGTAGTCGAACCATGTTAACGGGTCGAATTAATGGAGAATGTTAAAAAGTTAGAATGGTCTTAGATCAACTCTTAGTGTGTGAACTTGGTTTGATCATAAAGACCCGTTAGATGGAAAAATATGTATGATTAAAAACAAAAGAATGATAATTGTTGAAATTAAAGAATGAATATGTTAGATTATTGTTTTGCATATCTAATTGACTTGTTAAGAATGTTGTAGGTAAATAGTCCTTTGGAGACCGAAGGAGGAACGAACACACATAGCGCCGTTTAATTGCTTCCGCTCGTCAAGTTCTAAAGGGTGATAGTGTCTTTTGGTTAATGGATGTTTTTTTATTATGATGTAATGGTTATATTTTTATGTCTTTTAGAACGTGTCGTAGAATTTAGTATTTGAATGATGATTGTTAAATGCAGGGAATCACTTATTGTTGGATCTGAGTTTGGTTTTGATTGTATTTTCTGTTTGAATTAAAATGGAAATGGATGAGTTGTGCAGCGGAATTAATATGGAAACAAACTTTGCATACAATCAAACGAGAGTACTGCTTTGATCAAGACATTTTCAACTAAGAACCGAATGATTGAATTTAATTTCACCAACGATTACAAAGTAATGCTTGAATACAAACTCCCCCTCAACCAGAGCTCAGCGTTTGTTCGTGCAGGAAAACAAGTTTGCAAAGAGCTAATAGAACAGTACAAAGCACTGTTCTATTTATAGGCACTAACAAACTACTGAGCATCTTAGCTGACGTCACCATGAAAGTGACATCTAACCTCCTAACAAACTCTAACCTCTGATCTATACAAACACTGTTATACTAACTACTTCTATTACATTTCATTATATAAAAGACACTTAAACAGCTGCTGCATCCTTCCACTGCTGTGAACCCAGCAGTGCTTGTCCGGATCAACAGTACTTGACTCAAGATAGTAGATTGAGCAGCAGAGCTTTAGTCTTCTATCAGTCTTTACAAGAGCAGCAGATTTGACGGTCAGTGGCTTGTACGATCAGTAGATAGGAGGTCAGCAGATGTTGAAACCACTTTCAAGGGGAGAGACTTGTATGTAACATCTGCTTATTCTGGATCCACTGCTCTGACCCAGTTTTGGCTTTAATTATCTGTTCCTCTGGTAGGGTTCAATCCCAACAATCTCCCCCTGGAACAGATAATGCCAAAACTCTTCATTATTGTGGAATTCTTTATTGCCTCATCAGCAGTTCCCTTATCTGACCTTTAAACTGCAGTTCAAAGTCTAGGGCATCTGTATCATCATCATCATCCCTGCTAAGTGGAAGATCAAGGAGATCCTGCAAATCTTCAAGACTCAGGCCAAGAGCTTGTTCCCTTGAGATTTTCTTCACTTCTCCACCAGACCTGAGCAAAGTCAATACGCAGGACTGTTTGTCAGTTTCCCACTTTAGTATTTTTGAGTATGGTGGGTTTCTTGGGAGATGTTTATTTGCAGAGGTATTTGGTGAGGCTGGCCTATTCATGACTGGCTGAGCAGCACTTGCAGATTGTTCTAATTCAATATCTTCTTTAATCATTAATTTCATGCCGGCTTTTACAATACCATCACCAGCTTTTAGATCTTGAATTGTTTCAGTACTCGACTGGTTTTGGCTCCTTCTTTTGTAGATGGCAGCACCAGCAGGAGCAGTGGTTCTTTTAGCTTTCAGCTTTGGTGGTCTTTTTGAAACCTCTGCTTTAGAATAATCAGGCTTTTGTGGAACTTTTGGATCTTTCTTTCTATGTTCCTCTAACTTCTTGTAGGTAGCCTTGACCCTATCTTCTCCCCACTTTGACACATAATTCTTTGACCCATAATCAGCTGCTATCAGCTCCTCTTTCATTCTCTTCAACCTTAATGCCTTCTCAGCTTCAAATTGTTTGAATTTTTCAGGGGGAGTCTGCTTGACCTTATTTTTGATCATTTCTTGAATCCTGGCTGCCTCTTTTTCAAGCTCAGGAATGGTCCAATTTTTGTACATGTATTTCTCCCCCTTGTGTTTCTTGTAGGTCATGATATTCTCAATGTAGTCTTTTCTCAAGGACTCATCTGCCCTTTCAGAGATTTGCTGACATACATTTTTGGCAAATTGCTCCATTGCTCTGACCTGTGTGAGTAGAAATTGATAGTTTTGTTTAAATTCTCTATCAGATTTCCCTTGTTTATTTTTGATAGCAATATCCTCTGCTTGCTTGGCCTCGAGTTTCAAGTATTCTTCAATATTGTGAGACCTGGGATATCCTTCAACTGATGGCAAACTCCTTTTAGCTGGGCCATCCTCATAATAAAAGGATTTGATTTCTTCCCTAACTGCAATGAGTTCTAGAGGAAATGAGACACCAGCAGGAGGTAGTGGTTTTAGAATTTGAGCTGAAGAGAGAGGTATGGGTTTTGGAATAGTGACAAGTGACAGGGATTTTGAAGATGTTGGTGATGGTGAAGGTGAATCATCATCTGATATGTAAATCCTTCTCCTTTTTGTTTTAGAAGAGGTAGATGATGTTTTGGGTGGATCAGTGGTGGTAGATTGTATGGCAGTGGTTTGTGTTTGACTAACAGCTGTTGAGACAACTAGTGTCTCAACCACTGTTGTCTTTACAACAAATGTTATAACACCTGTTGTCTTCTGCTTTTTGTCAGCAGGTGAAAGTGGTGGTGAGATTGTTTTTGGTGGTGACAGTGGTGGTGGTAAGGTAGTAGTTGTGGTGTGTGTTGAAGTGGTGTGTGTTGAAGTGAGAACAGATGTTGAAACAACTGAGGTACCAGCAGTAATTGATACAACAGGAGTTACAACAGCTGTTTGGGTGGAGGTTTGATGATGATGGCTTTTGGATGGTGGTTTTGGAGGCTTTGGAAATCTGGATGGGATGGACTTAGGTTTCCTTTTTGGCTTCGGATTTTTAGTATCCTTTGATCCAGAACAACCTTGCTCATACAGTTCCATGAAAGCTCTTTTCTCCTCATTCCATCTTGAGATATCCTTTGCCATTCTTTCTCTTTTAACACTTGCTACTCCTTCATCAAGTGCTTCTTGAGTAGCATCAACCTTTTTACTACCATCTGGCAATGGAATTTTTCTGGTCATAGCATCCTTCTCAGGTTCAATGTACAGATCATCATCTATTCCTTTCTTCTTCCACTCCTGAACTTTCTCCCCCTTTTTGGCATTATCTTCTGGGAGTTGATCAATGAAAAGTACTGTTGGAGGAGCAGTGCCAGTGGTTTCCAATAAATGGGCCTTGATTGCCTTAATATCAGCTGGAGTGTTCTTGTACCTAGACTCCATAATGTTTCTCAGCTTTTGGACATGAAGTTCATGTTGCTGATCAGCCATTTCTTTTTGTTGTTGGAGAAAAGGTTGGAAAAGGTTTCAGAGCTCATTTGTAGCAAAAGCTTGTGGTGGAGCAGGTGCTTGAGATGGAACAACAGTGGATTGCATCTTTTGTGTTTTCAACACCTGCTGTAGCATATTTTTAAGATCTGCAACAGATGTATCCAACTTTTCAATTCGTTCCGTCAAATCCTGATATTTTAAATCATCACCCAATTTAATGGGATCATCTGATTTCCCACTATCAGTGGTTTTATCAGTGGTTGAGGTAGGGAGTGTACTCCAAACACTAACCACTGATGCCCTTTTTTCTAGGTACTGGGGTCTTCTTCCTTCAACACTTGACAACCTTTTGATGTTGCCAGTAGGATAAATAAATCCACTGGTGGTTGGCAGAGGTGCTATGTAAGGAATTGCCTCCAAGGAAGTCTTATTAATGTAACCACTGTCCAACTGTAAACCAGTGAGTTCAACAGCTGTAGTGGCTGCTTCACTTGGACTACCACCAAGAGTTATATGTAACTCAAGGGGTGTAACCTCCTCAGGTTGTGTTGGTGGGTTAGCAAAGATTGATACATCAGACCCAGTCATTTGTTGAGGTATGTTCTCATTGATAGGTGATTGAGAAGGACTGGTTAGTGCCTGGTTCAAATCAATTGCATCCAACAGCAGTTTAGTTGGTGTGGGAATTGTGGATGTGATGTTTGGTGAAGAAAGAGGATTTACTCCGGGAATTAAGCTATGGATGATGGAAACGAGTGTTTCCAGAGCATCATGATGTGGTGTCCCAATGTATACAACCTGATCTTTTTGTGAAGAAGCAGGAGGGGTTTCGGCTATGGGTTGAGATATTTGTACCAACTGCTGTGAGGAAGTAGCAGCATTGGTTTCTTGTGACTTTTATGCTGTCACAGGCAATAGCTCTGGTATCTCATCCTCCAGAGTTGCCTTTTTGATGGGTTTGGGGGGGTTTTAGTGTTTTTCTTTTTGTTGGCTTTTTGGTGATTTTAGGTGTGGGTTTCAAAACAGTTGGTCTACTTCTTTGATCACCTTGAGCAGTGGGCTCAGCAGCAGATACCTGAGGAGCAGTTGTAACTGCTAAAATCTGCTCAGGCATCTCTGCTTGTGTTTTGCAAGGTGTTGACATCCTTGTAAAAGTTTCAGCAGTTAAGCAATTTATTTCAATGGAGTCACCTTGGTTTATCGCAGAAAGATCATCCTTACTGAATTTCTTTTCATAGTAGTAACTTAAAAACCTTGGAAACAGTAAAAATGATTTTGTTTCAACATTATTAACCAAATCATTAAAGAGTTCCCGAGAATAATTAAAATTTTCTTCTTGAAGAATAGCATATCCCAGATTTTGAATCTTTAATGGTATTTCATTAAAAGAAGTGGTTTTATTTGAGACACACATTAGGAGGGTATGGAATAAAAATCTTGTTGCAGAAGGAAAGAAACCTTTTTGTAAGGTAGCTTTCTTCATCATTGTGTCTGCATACCCTCTCTCATTGAAGTTAATTTTCAACTCGTTTTTAGGGAAAGAAATTTTACCTTGCTGATCCTCAAGTTGAAAGACCTCTGAAATTGATTGTGGTGTGATTTGGACATTTTTACCCTTTAGAGAAAAGTTGATGGCAGTTACAGTTTCTCCTTGTGTTTCAAGGGTTGCATTATTCCAAAACTCTCTTTGGGTTGCCATATAGATTGGTGCATTGGCTGTTAACAAAGTTTTGTACTTTGATTTAGCCATTGTGTTGATGATGGAGTCGAAAGCCTCTGTGGTGCTGGGTTTTATGAGAAGACCCAGAAGATTGTGAGATGGTTTGTGTGGGATTTCAATGGTAGTGGCCTTTTGAGAGACCGCTTTCGTCGAAGATTTTGAAGTGGGTTTTGTGGATGGCTTCGATTTTGTCATTTTGAAGATGATGATCGAAGAAATTTGTGGAGAAATGAGATGAAAAACTGCTTTGAGAAGATAATTTTTGAGAATTCAATTCGACAATAAAACCCTGTTTTTGGTATGAAGTGGGGGTTTTATAGAGGAAAAAGTGAAGGCTGACGTGGCAGCGGTTACAAAAGTACTGACCACTATGTACTGCCCACATGCCAAACTCTGAAAAAATGAAGGACAATACTTTTATGAAAGTTACTGATGAAGGCAGTGGTTTAAACGGTAAAATGGAAGCAGTGGATGATTTTTCACTATCAGTGGATAGCATATCAGTGGATAAGACTCTGCTTTTGAACAACAGAGGTTATCAAGGAAAAGAAGGAGCAGAGGATGGCTTTCAGCAGTGGACAGACTTTGAAGTTGAGCAGACGTTTGAACAAACAGTGGTTATGGCAAACTTTTAAGGATTTTAATGAAAACTTCATTTTTAGCTATTTTTAAGGATGGATTTTTGATTTTCTGAAAACATTTTAATGCTTTTATTCATAGAAAAACAAGATTTTGCTTGTTATTCCATTTTAGCATGCCAATCCTAGAGACCAAGCTTTCAAAAGTGGCTGTATCAAGTGCTTTTGTGAGCACATCTGCCAGCTGGTCTTTAGTTGAGACATGATGCAGAGAAATCAAACCTTTTTCATAGCAATCCCTCACAAAGTGATGTCTGATGTCGATGTGTTTGGTGGTTGAATGGGAAACTGGATTTTTGATGATATTTTCTGCTGCCTGACTATCCAACATGAGTGGAGTCTTTAAGGCGGTGATACCAAAATCCAGCAACTGATTTTGAAGCCACAAGAGTTGGGCTGTACAGCTTGCAGCAGCAATGTATTCAGCTTCAGCAGTGGATGTTGAAACAGCTGCTTGCTTTTTGCTTTGCCATGAAACTAAGCAATCACCTAGAAACTGGCACCCTCCTGATGTGGACTTCCTTGTAGTGTTACATCCAGCAAAGTCACTGTCTGAAAAGCCTAAAAGCTTGATATTCCCATTAGCTGGATACCAGATACCAAGTGTGGGAGCACCTTTTATGTATCTGAATATCCTTTTTACAGCAATGAGATTTGATTTTCTGGGAGCTGATTGACTTCTTGCACAGACACATATTGCAAACATGATGTCTGGTCTAGATGCAGTTAGGTACAATAAAGACCCAATCATGCTTCTATATAAAGTTTGGTCAATCAGCTCATCCTTTTCATCAGACATGACAAGCTTATTTGTTGCCATGGGTGTGCTGCATGGTATACAATCTTTCATATCAAATTTTGTCAAAAGTTCTTTAGCATATTTGCTTTGATGAATGAAAGTTCCATTTTGCATTTGCTGAACTTGGAGACCAAGAAAGCATTGCAGCTCACCCATTGCACTCATTTCAAACTCAGCTGTCATGAGTTCTCTAAACTCTTCACACATTGTGTTACATGTGCTTCCAAAAATAATGTCATCCACATAAATCTGGACAATCATTAAATCCTTCCCTCTCCATTTTAGAAACAGTGTTTTATCAATGGTACCTCTTTTGAAACCATTTGAGAGTAGGAAGTTGGAAAGAGTTTCATACCAGACCCTTGGTGCTTGTTTCAGGCCATACAAGGCTTTGTTTAGACTGTAGACATGATCTGGATAAAATGGATCCTCAAAACCTGGAGGTTGACAAACATACACCTCTTCTTGAATTGTACCATAGAGGAAAGCACTTTTGATATCTATTTGAAACACCTTCATGTTGTGGTTGACAGCAAAGGCCAGGAACAGTCTAATGGCTTCCAATCTTGCAACAGGGGCGAATGTTTCATCATAATCAATCCCCTCTTCCTGTCTGTAACCTTGAACCACAAGCCTGGCTTTATTCTTGACAATAATGCCCCTTTTATCAGTTTTGTTCTTGAAGACCCACTTTGTGCCAATGGGACTAACCTCTTCTGGCAGTGGTACAAGCTCCCATACTTGTTGTCTTTTAAACTGTTGGAGCTCCTCTTGCATGGCTTCTACCCTGCTGTTGTCTTTCAGTGCCTCTTGGTACTTGACTGGCTGATGGAGTGATAGAAAACCAGCAAAAAGACAAATGTTTTGGGTTTGGCTTCTTGTGAGCACCCCTTCATTGATGTTGCCAATTATTTGATCAGGTGGATGAGATCTCAAGAAGATTAAATCTCCTTGGTATGGTATGATGGCATTTGTTGGTGAAGGCTGCAGATGTGTATCATCTGAGCTAACCACTGCTGGGGACTTTGATGATCCAGCAGTGGCTTCAAAAGGTGGTGGAATTGGGGGTAATGAAGTGGACACATGCTGACTTTTATCCACTGTTTGGGGACTTTTGTCAGCAGTGTTTGAGGATCTGGAAGCAGTGGTTGATGGACTACTTTGGTCAACAACTGTTGAGGTAGCAGTGGTTGAGCTTTGACAGCTGTTTTGAACATCTGATGCTCTTCCCAATTTGACAGACTTTTAAGGAATGATGATTTCATATCCATAGTCTGGTGTTGAATCCTCTGATGGACCTGTACTGTTAGTCTTGACAGCAGTATTTTCAAAAGTAAATTTTTCAAGATCAAACAGATCTGCAGGATTTGCTGGGATTTTCATTGATGAAAGTTCATTAAACTTAACATTCAAAGTCTCCTCCACTGCCTTGGTCCGTGTATTAAACACTTTGTAGGCCTTGGCAGTGGTTGAGTACCCCAGATGGTAACCACGATCAATTTTGGCTGCAAATTTTGAAATGGAATCTTTTAAGTTCAAAATAAAGCATGGGCAACCAAACACTTTGAAATATGAGATCAGTGGTTTGATCTTATACAAAATTTCATAAGCAGTCTTTTTGTGCCTGGGGTTTATTAAAACTCTGTTCTGGACATAGCAAGCAGTGTTTACTGCCTCTGCCCAGAAAGTTAATGGCAAACCTGAATCAGCAAGCATGGTTCTGGAAGCCTCAATCAAAGTTCTGTTCTTTCTTTCAACAACCCCATTTTGCTCTGGTGTTCTAGGGATGCTGTACTGCCTTACAATCCCTTTCTTCACACAGAAGGCACCCAACTCCTTATTTTTAAATTCTGTGCCATTGTCACTCCTGAAGCTTTTCACTGGAAGGTCAAATTGCTTTTCAACCTGTGTCACAAAGTCTTGCAAAATGCCTGCAGTCTCATCTTTTGATTGTAAAAAGAAAGTCCATGTAAACCTAGAAAAGTCATCAACAATAACCAGACAATATCTCTTCTTTTTGAGACTCATGACTTGAACTGGGCCAAACAAATCCATGTGTAGCATTTGCAAACACTGGGTTGTTTTGGACTCTTCAATGGACTTATAAGAACTTTTATGTTGTTTTCCTTTTAAACAGGAAATGCAATGTTCAGGACATGAAAACAATTTTTGTGGTAGGCCTCTCACCAAACCATTTTTTGAAATTTCAGTGATTGTCTTAAGATTTGGGTGCCCCAACCTTCTGTGCCAAAGTTCTGTCTCTTTGTTAGAGACAGCTAAGAACAGACAGGCATCAGCTCTGGGACACTCTTTTGACATATCAACAACATAAACATTGCCACTTCTGTGAGCAACAAGTTTAGTTTGACCAGTTTTGATTATTGCTTCAATCTTCTTGACCATTTCTGGTCCAACAATCCTACAACAATCTTTTGTGAAGAATGACCCAAATCCTTTGTCACTCATTTGGGACACACTCAGAAGGTTGAATTTTAGATTGTCTATCAGATTGACATTTTCAAATTTTACATTACCAGACTGCACTGTACCAGACCCCAGAACTTTCCCTTTACTATTATTCCCAAAGGATATATCACCCCCTCCATGGATTTTAAAGTCTTTGAGGAGGGCTTTACATCCTGTCATGTGCCTGGAGCCTCCACTATCTACATACCAAAGACTATCAAAGCATGCAGAAGCTCCCTGCACATGAAGTAAAAGGATTAGTTCATTAGGGTCTCCAAAGCCAACAGGGCTTTGGATGGGGTCTCAACAGTGTCTGGGATGGATGCGGATTGATGGACAGTGGTTAGGTCAGGGGTTTGGACAGTTTTCGTATTGTTTCTTGCTAACCACTGTTGGGGTCTTGACCAATCACCTGTTGGTACCCAAAAGGATGTCTGTTCACTTTCGGTTTAGAGGGCCTTTTGTAGGCCTCATAAACGTGTGGAATCCTTTGGTAAGACCGTTTTTCCTTTCCTTTTCTGAACTGATTGGCAGGGGGTGCATCAATAACCTGAACATCTCTTTTGACAGATGTTTGGTTCAGCTGTTTTGTGACAGCTGTTTGAACTGGCACAAACAGTGGTTGGTTCTTGGTGAATTTGACAGATGATGTTGATGAACTCAAGGATGTTTTAGCAATGTACTCATTCTTTTTCACATCAAAGTTTTTGAGATACACACATGCTTGAGTTTTGTGGTTTGTTTTACCACAAACAATGCAGCTTTCAGCTGAAACAATGACACTTGTTCTGTTCAAATCATAAGCTTTTAAGTGAAAACAGTCTTTTGTTAGATGATTCCTTTTCTCACAGAATTCACAAAACAAGTTATCAATTTTTTCTTTCTTCTTTCGCTTTTCAGACTCCTTTGCAGCAGAGGTTTTAACCTCTGCTGGGATGTACTTGAGAGGAATGACTTTAGCTTTTGGAGCTTTAACACCATCAGTTGATGTAAAGTCCATTGGCTTGAAATTTTCAAGAATATCACACTCATCAGACCATTTTGGTTTAAACTGATAATCTTCAAGCTCCTCAAAAGTAGAGGATCCCATTGGTCTGTCAAGTGTGATTTTGTTACCAAGTTTGTCAGTGATTTTCACTTCTTGGCCTTTCTTGCTTGTTGGAATAAACTCAGTGGTTACATCAGTGGTTTGAACAAATTTTTCAAAAGCAGTGTTTTCATCATCATGTTTTCTATAACCAACCCCAAATTTCACATTGCTTTTTATCTGCTTTTCAAGCATAACCTCATACCCTTTGCATGATTCCACCCATCTTTCACAGGTGATCTGGGTGGACTCCAACTCCTTTTTGCAAACTTGGTATTTTTCTACCATAGTTTGGAGTTGAGTTTTGGTTATGCTTTGATCTTCTTTCAGACTGCTGATCTCTTTTTCCTTTTCAGTCAATTTGTTTTTAAGTTCTTTTAAAGACCTTTCAAATTTGACTTCATCAGTTAAGATTTTATTCCGAAGGTTTTCATTTACCTCTTTGATGTTAGCAAAAGCAATAATGCAATTGTTAGAACACAATTTTTCAAGCACTTGAGGTGATACCTTGACAGCAGCCATCATTGCACAATCACATTGATGATTTTCTTCATCATCAGCTCTTTCTTCTTTCTCACCTGCTTTCTCAATTTTCTCTTCTTCTTTGTCCTCTTTGGACCATGGGTCTGTCAGTGGTTCAATCAGGGTTTCTGAATTTTCTCCCAGCAGTAATTCACCAGCAACTGCATTAACAACTGCTTCAGTCACCTCATCCACTGTTTCATCACTTAGCTGTTCACCTTCAGTTTCAATCCCCTCTGGTATTGACTCTAATGCCATCAAACAAAATTCATCATTAGAAGGTTCATTAGAAGCATAGAGTACAAAATTTTCATCACTAAGCTCATCAGGCATGCTGCTCCAGTCAACAAAGCCTTGAGTGAAAAAACTTTGCTGATCTGGTTGTACCACTGCTGGAGCAGCAGTTTGAGGTGCAGCAGTTTGCACCTGTGCCTGGGGGACAGGGGTTTGCACGTACTAAATTTGGGGAACAGTAGTTTGGACATAGTGCACTGGCACAGGGGCAGCAGCATAATGTGCAGCGTTAACATGAGCCGCAGGGGTATATTGGGCATAGTGCACAGTGCCTTGATTTTGAGGTCTAGGATTTGAGCTAGGATGAGTGATTATAGGACCAGTAGTTTGACTCCTACATTCCCTAGCGAAATGTCCCAACCTATTACATTTGTAACACTTGATTTTCGATTTATCCAACCCAACCCTTAGATTCCCATGTAAACCTGGGAATTTCCACCCTGTTCTTTTGTAGAATTTGCTAGTTCTAACACTGAGCAAAGCCAATTGGTGCAGGATGTCCATTTCCTCTAAGTCAGTGGGATCAAAATGTTGTAAATCATTGAGTTCAAAGCACAGATTATCTGACATCTGGTTTTCAGTGTTTGCAGTGAAAGCATAGTTTGCAGAGTGAGGATCAGGGTTGGTAAAGTTACCACCAGCTGTTATATCAATGAAATGATCAAAACCCTGTTCCTTACTACTGCTCCTAAATTCTTCCTGACCCAGAATAGCTGTGCTACCGAATGAGTAATCATCAGTGGCTTTTCCAGACTCTTGCAACTTCTTTTTCTGGTTCAACTCCCTTTCATAAGTCAGGAGTCTACCACGAAGTTGGGTCAGGGTCAGATCTTTGAACTCAACAGAGTTTCTAGTCACAAATGCAATTGTGTCCCATTTATCAGGTAGCGACCTAAGAAACCTGCTATTTTGGGTTGATTTTGGAAATTCAACCTTAACAAGCCTTAGCTCACTGATGAGACAACTGAACCGTTCAAATTGTTGGGTCAATGATTCACCCTTAATGTGACAGAAGGTTTCATACTGCTGATTCAGAATTTCCCTATTGTTTTCAATAACTTCTTCGGTACCCCCAAACTGTTCCTTCAAAGCATCCCATAGCTCTTTGGCGCTGTTACAATGTAACAGTCCAGCATAGATCTCATTTGGTAATGCAGATGCTATGATGCTAAATGCTTTGGCATCCAGTTCGAATTTTTGAAAATCAGTTTCAGTATAGTTTTCATAAGGTTTTGGTACGAACTTCTTTGGATCCTCGGCACTTGGCACTGTAGGAACATGGGGACCAAAAACAACAGACCTCCAACATCCAGTGTTCTGTTGAGCAAGGATGTGACCCATCCTTCGCTCCCAGATGTTGTATTCATTTCTTTTAAGCATGGGTGGTTTAAAAAGCGAGTCAATGTTATTCTTATCATCTTGAGATTGTGACGTCATCCTGGTTGTTTTACAGACACTGATTAATCAACTTTAATGGTGATTAAACCTTGCTCTGTTTTTCAACACAAATGAACAAACTATCGATATCAACGATTTTGAGCTGAACTATTTATGTCAAAATGATTGTTAAATCAAATTTGACTGTCCAAGCTCTGATACCAATTGTTGGATCTGAGTTTGGTTTTGATTGTATTTTCTGTTTGAATTAAAATGGAAATGGATGAGTTGTGCAGCGGAATTAATATGGAAACAAACTTTGCATACAATCAAACGAGAGTACTGCTTTGATCAAGACATTTTCAACTAAGAACCGAATGATTCAATTTAATTGCACCAACGATTACAAAGTAATGCTTGAATACAAACTCCCCCTCAGCCAGAGCTCAGCGTTTGTTCGTGCAGGAAAACAAGTTTGCAAAGAGCTAATAGAACAGTACAGAGCACTGTTCTATTTATAGGCACTAACAAACTACTGAGCATCTTAGCTGACGTCACCATGAAAGTGACATCTAACCTCCTAACAAACTCTAATCTTTGATCTATACAAACACTGTTATACTAACTACTGCTATTACATTTCATTATATAAAAGACACTTAAACAGCTGCTGCATCCTTCCACTGCTGTGAACCCAGCAGTGCTTGTCCGGATCAGCAGTACTTGACACAAGACAGTAGATTGAGCAGCAGAGCTTTAGTCTTCTATCAGTCTTTACAAGAGCAGCAGATTTGACGGTCAGTGGCTTGTACGATCAGTAGATAGGAGGTCAGCAGATGTTGAAACCACTTTCAAGGGGAGAGACTTGTATGTAACATCTGCTTATTCTGGATCCACTGCTCTGACCAAGTTTTGGCTTTAATTATCTGTTCCTCTGGTAGGGTTCAATCCCAACAACTTATAGTATGAACGGGTCATGCCCATTTTTTGTTAAAATTAATATGTCATTATTATTATATTCGAATGTGAATTAAGGGCGTTTCAAATTGGTATCAAAGCGAAGGTTTGAGGGATTCAAGCTGCGTTTAGTCGGCCTGAACTCAAACCGGAGGCTCTTGCGAAGTTTGTGTGTTTGTTCCAAGAAACTGGACAAGAAGGAAGGTACGTACATTTTTTTTTATTTTACCATTGATATCTTAGTTGGTGGAAATTTAGTAGTCTGGAGACCGGGGTACTGGTAGTATGTTTAAACTTGTTAAGAAGCGAACCGGAATGAATCTTGATGGTTTGGTATTTGAATCAGGTTAAGGGGGCTGCCAAACAATAAACAGCAGTGTCTGGATCATGCAAGGCGTGTCGCCGACGCGGCAGGTGGCCGTCACCGACGCCGCTTGGTTAACCTTGGGGACCGGCCGCCTTAACTGGCTGTCTATGCTGCTTCTGACTCAACGCGGTCTTCTGCAACTTGTTGCCGACGTGACATCTACTCATCACCGACGCAACCTCCAATGCGAGGTTTTCAGATTTGTGTTTTATGCTTAATTTTCTGCGTGAGACCTTTTTCGGGACCCCGAAAAAGTCTCGAAATGTATTGTAGTGTTATTTAAACCCATAAAACTAAATTAATCAAGGATAACATGATTGAACGATAAAGAATGATCGAAAATTAGAAAGAACTGATATGTCGAAATGATCATAAATGAACTACAAAGGTATAGAACGCAAATGCATGATAGAATGACTAGTATGGTGTGGTTTTAAGAATAAGGAAGGATGTATCAAGTAGAAAGCAAATGAATGTAGAACGATAATTGATAAGAAGGAAATATCTTGTGGAAATTAAATTTAAAAAAAATGTTGTGTAGATGACGGACGAAGGAGATGTTTTGAAAGATATATACGATCAAACTTAAAAAGTATGAAAGTATTTGAATGATAAGTATGAATGAAACTAGGAAGTTATGAACATGAAAAAAAATTGCAAGTAATGTATGGTTCTAAGGATGAAACACTTGTCAAATTGGAAGTAAACATATGTAGAATGTGAAATAGGAGGGAATGTAATTATGTTGAAATAGATTCCAATATGCTTTTGTAATCAACGGACGAAAGTGATGCTAGCGCACACGAAGGAGGTCAAAAAGAGGGAATAAATAGAATGGTGGCGGAGTAAGTGAGAAAGGCTATTCCAAACTAAATCACGTAATGTTGAATTACTTAAATGATATGCATAAGCAATTAGAAAGTCAAGAATGTGAAAGTATGATTGAAAAGTGAGGTAGTATGGACTGGAGGATGCGAGGCTTGACCAGACAGAAAGTAATAGTCAGTAGAGTGTAAATTATAAAAGAAGATATTTATGTGGAAACACTATATAAAACAAAATATAGAATGTTGCGTAGAAGCGCAACGTATGAAATAAATTGTAGAATGTAGTGTTGGAACATGATGTTTGAAGTTGACTATAGAAGGTTGTTACGAAAAGTACCAAATGAAACGAGACGGGGAAAGATACGAAGGAAAGAAGAAATGAAAGAATGAACTATTTGAATCTGTCATTGAGTGCGGATCAACAGATATGGATGAAATGTATGAAAGAAAATTGTAGGATCGAATAATCGACCAAATGAGTCAATTCAGAGTCAATACGCACTGTTTGTGTGGCGGAAACACACAAACAGAGTTGAATTAGCAAAAACGGAGTAGAAAACAGAAGAATATCACTTTAAACTACACTTCTCATTCATATATGACTTGACAAACCAGCAGCAGTTCGGTACAAGAACAATGGGACTGTTACAAATGAGAAGTATCAACTACCTATTTATAAGGAATCTAATTCCGCTCCAAATGACACCTTTGTCATTTCGGGCGGAATCACTACTTTGACTTTACGAGCGGAATCATACAATTACATTTTGAGCGAAATTGTCACACCCCAACCAATGGCGGAAACATCGGGATGAGACGAAGTGTGAAGATTGCTCGAGACATCATAACGCTAAATTGTGACAATAGAATTAAAGAGAAATTGATTTCTTTCATAAATAAATGTTACAATACATGTTAAATACGAAAAGAACAATACGAAAACAAGTATGACATTTATACAACGTATTTAAGCTAAACGTCTATATGTGTATCTAGGTATCAACGCTACTTCATTCCATGGCATCATCATCCTCAACCTGTAACATGTTTAAAATAAAGTTCAATGCAAAAGCAAAGGCGAGTATACAAGTTTGATACGTACATAGCAAAAGATAAGTTTTAAACAATTCCTCATAGCAAGCATGTGATTCAAGATATCCAATAAATATGGCATGTGTCTAACATATCAAACCAAGAAAACGCAATATGCTCATGACATAACCACAAGTTACGGGCGGCGGGTCGTTAATCCTATAGCGCTACATATGTCAAGGTTTGGCTCGTACGAAGTTAATGATAAGTTCTACACATAAGTTTCACCCAAATTTACGTATCAAGCAATCACGTATACAAGCATGTTATAGGAATGTTCATGTGTTTAAGCAAAAATGTTCATGTGTAAGTTTGTTGATAGGTAAACATGTTACACCCCAAAAGTGATAAAAGTAAAAAGGGGAATACGAGTATACTCACGTAATTGCTAAGTCTTCCGATTATCCAAGTGTTGACGAGTGTAAGAGATTAGGATGATGGAACACAGATGTCACCCTATAGGGACAAACAATGGTGCGTGTGTAAGCGGAATTGTGACGGAAGTTTGGAATTTGGATAAAAGTATAACTCGTCGATATAAATGTATATTCATATAGAAATATATATGTTTATAAGGTCTAGGTAATAATTCTAAATTATTACTATCAAAAGTATTGTTGAAATGTTGTCGAAAATAGAAATAATTATACATTTATATATTTTATAAAAATTAATCGAATCTGATACGTTTCGTTTTATGACTTTAACACATTTCGTGTTATCGATTTTTTTACGAAAAACGGGCAGAGTTTCCTCTGTTTTTGGACGATCCCGACAACCAAAGTGTCGTTTAAAATTTCAAGATTCAACAAACAACAAAACAATATATTCATACGAAGTATATAACCAAAACGTATACATTTATACAAGTTACAAGACACGTTTAACGTACAAGTCAAGTAGCTAATGTTTCATGATTAAAACCGTAATTACATATATAAAATTAATAATAATGATAATAATAATAATAATAATAATAATAATAATGCGTTTGTTAAGATTTTTACCAAGTCTTGGTTCGACGGTTGACCAGCAGTTGACCGGTTGACTTTCGTTGACCGAGTTGACTGCTGTTGACTTGTGTTGACTGAACCCGAACGGCTGAATCTGCGATGAACCGTAACCGAACTAAACATCAAAACTGAACCGAGTGGGTAAACACGAAAACCCAAGCTGAGCCGCATCCACCACGGCTGTCGGGAACAGGCCCAAACCGGGTCTAACCCGAATTGAATCGAAACAGAATGGAACCTGAACATGAACCGAAACAAACACGAACCTGAACCATAACTCTAACCGCTGGCATGTGGTCGACCGAACCAAAACCCGTGACTAAAATCTGAACCGTAATAACCCGAATAGATTCTGATCGAACTGACCCGGATCTGAAGTCGACTGAAATAGAAAGAAATCAAAACTGACCAGGATTTAAATCGAGTAACATCAAAGCGGAGCCTGGATTCGAAACTAACCTGAACCGAGAACAACACAACTCAAGAACCAAGACTGACCGGACCACCGCCGCCGTGAGCGGCGCTGCTGCCGCCGCCGTCTCTACCTCTCGTCGCTATCTCTCTCTCTCATCGCTATCTCTCTCTCTCTCTCATCTTGATCTCTGTTTCTCTCTCTAGCTCGAGCCACAACCTGACGCCATCCATTCCGCCACCTCCGCCACTGATGATGAAGGATAGTTGTTTGGGGCCAGTACGAGTGGTGTGAGGTCTTGTCGGAATCAGGTAGGTCGAAGAGGGGGGCGCTGACTGTTATATCCACCATCGTCGCACCGTCGGTGTCACACCGGTGACAAACAGACAAAGGGGGGTGTCTGGTTTGTTAAGAGATATGGTTAAGAGTTTTGAATTCAGGAGAATGTTAGGGATGAAGGTGTGGTCTCTATTGTGAGTGTGTTGTGGTTGCCTGAAGTATGATCGAAGAGAGAGAGATAAGATGCAGTGACATAGTTTGATGAAGATGATGATCATTTGTTTGTGGGTGTATATAAGTTCAGACCAAATAGTGAGATGAGAGTGGAAAAGGGATAAGTGTCGGCTGATATAAAAAGAGATTTAGGGTTTGTTGCACCTTATTTTTAAGAAAGACCATACTAACCCCTAAACTTTGAATTGTTTAATCAATTACTTTAATTAACTAAGTGATGTTATAAGACTTTTAAAATAAACTAACTTTATGAATTAACTCGACTAGGTTAGTTTGTAAGAACTAACTTTAAGCTCAACGAGAATAACTCGATTAAAGTAAATACTTTTAAATTGCCAACTTAATTAATTCAATTAAATATTAAATTCTGTTTTCGTGTACTTTGAATTCTGATTTCGTGTGACTAATCCATATGATGCAATAGATGATGTCATTGTTATGATGTCATCATTTAATACGATGACATCATTCTTTTTCGGTTCTGGAACGTAACTGAGACTCGATATAAGACGAAGTCAACAGACAAATGCATCAACAAAAATGTTTGAACCCGTAAGCGAATACGGCCCAGACATACCCAAACGAGATATAAAAGTAAGAATAAAACAAATGACAAACGTGGCATCATGAGAAGGTGTAAGTATGTGTATCTATAGAAGGAATGGTGCACCGGATATGTTACGTGTTAGGCATGTAGTGATCAACTCATGAGAATCAGGATGAAAAATGGACTGGGACCTAGATGAAGGATTTAATTACGACAAGGATAAGGATTTTTGCAAGAATGGTAAGATGATAGTAAGTATGCTAGGATTGAAACGAGATGAGAAGGTAAGGCAAGGACGCTCACAAGTAGAAACTCATCACAAATATATATAGGAAAGGGTGGGAAGTAAGTGAAGGATGTACAGAAGGGTAGAGGAGGATGTGAGACACTCGGGTAAATCGAGAACGTTCCATCATAAGAGGGATGGTATGAATGAACAATAATAAAAGTAGAATAAAACTGTGTAAAAATATCAGAAAGAAAAATAGACTTTGAATGTGGAAATATATGTATGAATTACAAAACGAAGAATATAATTTGAATGTTTAAATGACATGTATGAACTTCAAGAACGTAGGATGTTGGCCCAACATGTAAGTGCAGTTACATGTTGGACATAGTAGTAATTGATTTAAAAGAAATGGGATGGCTGACGGGTTGAGACCCTAACTAGAAGCTTAGTTATAACAAGGAAGTACAAATGTGTGAATTAGTCCATATTGTGGGGATGGAAGGTGCAATGACTAAAAGTCATGAATTGATTAATGAAATTGAGTATGTAACTTGGTATGGAAGTAAAACATTAAATTTATTAAAGTAAGGTAGATAACTAGACATCGCATGCGAAAGGAAGTTGTGAATGTTTAGAAACACGGATTACGTGCAATTGAGTGCAATACAAGTAAAGTGTCGAATAAATTAACGAGAAATTAATAGGAATGGAAGTACCTAGTGTCTGTGGCATGTGTATATATATAGAGAGAGAGAGTAGGAGTTGGGTAGAAAGTGTGTTTTTCCTAGAAAGTCTAGGAAGCAATAAGAACGCGACATGTGGCATTAAAGGATTTTAATTAAAAGGGCATTTGTGTAATTTGAATATTATTTTAATTATGGATTATATTATTAGGATAACTAACTAATTAGAAAATTATGGAAACTAAATATCTCATTTAATTCAAATTGACAGTTTCAATTTAAATTATACAACATCTTTTCAGCAATGATTTTTGATGCAGGATTTCTTATTTTCTCATTGTGTTTTACCAGCAAACAGACACGCTGTGTTTTAACAGCAAGCAGATTTCTTGACGCTGTGTTTTAACAGCAAGCAGATTGCTGGAGGATTCTTGACATTGTGTTTTAACAGCAAGCATATTTCTTGAAGCTGTGTTTTAACAACATGCAGATTTCTTGACGCTGTGTTTTAACAGCAAACAGATTTCTCGACATTGTGTTTTAACAGCAAGCAGATTTCTTGACGCTGTGTTTTAACATCAAACAGATTTCTTGACGCTATGTTTTAACAGCAAGCAGATTTCTCGACGCTGTGTTTTAACAGCAGCAGATTTCTTGACGTAACAGCAGCAGATTTCTTGACGCTGTGTTTTAACAGCAGCATATTTCTTAACGCCGTGTTTTACCATCATGCTTTTTGAATATCTTCCCTATAATGTAAAATACAACACCTTTTAAACAAAAACGTAACGACAAAGACACCATTCAAGTTCTCGTATAACACACTTGGATAAACAATGTTTATAGCTGAAAAAACAAAGTTATGAAATCTAGACTTGAAATATATACAAAAAACACACCTTTCCCAGTCGATTCCTTCTTTTAAGGTTTTTTTTTTGGGATAGATCAGAATGTAATTCTTCTCCATTGTTTTCAGTATTCTTGAATCTTGTTCCTATAAAAGAAATCACAAAAAAAACACATTGATGATGAATAATCGAGATCTAAAACACATTTATCAAGTTAAAAAGCATCTTACGCTTGTATTGGAGTCCATATTTCTTATCTACATCCATGGATTCAAGCTAATTTTGGTATGATTTAGGTTTAACAGAAGTGGGTTTTTTGGAGAGAGAGAGGGAATCACATGAATAGTGGAGAGAGAGAGGGAAAATCGTAGATTAGAAGGGGTGGGGTTTGATTGACAGTACATTGACAAAATTGCCCCTAGTCTTTTAAAACAATAAATTAAATAAACTAAAAAATTACAAGATTGCCATTGACTTCATCTCAACCATTAAACACACCCATTGGATGGCCTAGATCGCTTCCTAGACTTTCTAGGAAAAACACACTTTCCGCAGGATCCCTACTATATATATATATATATGCATATGTTGGTAGACAGAATTTTATTTCACAAGGAAAGTCATTAGAAATGATGATATTAATAACAGTGTAATTGAATAGTAGGCTCATGATGAGCGTTATTGTTACTAATGATATGTCGAAGGAACAAGTATGGTTAGCAACCTAGAAAGCAGAAGTAAGTGATTGATTATGCTGGAAAGCGAATTATAAACTTCATGTTAATACAAGAACTTAGAGGCGAATGAACAAGTCTTAACTTCTTGTCTATTGCAAAGGATAGATATTGGATGTCTTAAGGAGTTGTAGTAGAAAGGAGTGTAAGGAAACTAGTATGAAAACAAGGTAAATGCTTAGTATGTTAAGTTTAAGTAATTAGAAAGAATTGTATGGAAAACTGAAAGATAAATGTTGAATGAAGTTCAAATAAAAACATTAGAATGCATAAATATTAGAAAGGTGGAATGTTACATAAAGGATGATTAAGTGGAATGTCAAATAAGGGATACTTGAATGGAATGTGGCATAAAGAATGTTGGTCATAAGTAAGTCTTGCGAAGAATGTAATATGAGATCATGCTAGGGTATGAAATTTTGGATTTAGTAAGTAAACGAATCCTACCTCTAGATGTGTTTCCTAACATATGTGAGGACCTATTAGAAGGTAAACCTTTCAAGAAATATTCGCGAATCAGAAGTTGAATACATAAGGTTTTGGTCTGTTATATAGGGCAACCATATGAGGTAGAGTTGTTAATAAGTTATTGAATGAACTGATGTACTCAGTTTTATGTAGTTAGTATGAGTAATGGAACGACATGTGTAATAATGCTTATAACCTCGTATGTAACGAAACATTAGAAGGTATATACATAAAAGTTATTCACTTTAGTACGATGTTGGTACTTGTCTTTGTATCGCAATATCAGAAGGATTGTCGTATGTACAATTGTTATAGAATATGGTGACATGTATAGTTACGTATAACAGTCTGAGTGTGTTACGAGATACATGAATGTTAATATATCGGTACAAAATTATGTTGATTATGTGGTTAAGTCCCTATGTTGGCTCTTGTAACAAATGGACAAATGGTAGGAGGTTGAAGCAAGATAGTATATATATGCGAGAGTGTATAAATGTATGTATTGAATTGCGGCTAACCATACATATATTATAAACTATCAATGAAAGAAATATTGGTCTCGGGTAGAGATCACACGTAGGCATCGCAAGAAAAGTATGAAAGGAATTATCAAGCAAGCGCCATGAAAGAAATTTTGCTCAAGGAAGAATGGAATGTATGTAGAAGCAAAATAGTTAGCAACTGCCAAATGATGTATGACTTATGATATTATGTGAATGTTTAGGAATGAACAAGTATGAATATTATGATAATTATTTCCCTAAGTAAATGATGGAGGTACGTAAGAATGATTAACTTGATAGATAAGTTTTAAGAAATTAACTTGAACAAATAAATGATGATCATGGAATAATGTAATAGGATAACATTGAATCATGCAAGGTTGATTTACCATGTGTATTAGACAAGTTTTAAAGGAGTAATGACCGATTCATCATGATGGATGATCAAATGAAAGCATGTTGTCGAAGTTCGAGGTATGTAATTACCAAGGGATACGGGTAGACCTATCAGAAGGTATTTATTCAGGTTTCGGGGACGAAACCTTCTTTAAGGAGGGTAGACTTGTAACACCCCAAATTTCGTATGTCATAATATAAAATTGGATTGTAAGGTTTTGATGATAAGAAATGGTAAATATAGATTTTTACCATTTTTAAAGTTTTATAAGTTTTAGTAAATCTAAATCTTATGTATACATGAAAGTTAATTAGGTTAGTATGTAAATGTGAGGAAAGTGGCATGTTCTAAAAGAATGAGGGGGTGGAAATGAAAATTTTGGAATTAAAACACTTAACAAAAATTTTGGTCAGTATGTGAATGTGGATGTGTGTGCGATCTAGAGAAAGGGGCAGGGGAGAAACCCTTCATCCAAAAATCCTACAAATTGACCAAATTGAGAAGGTTCAGAGCTGAATTCTAAATGCATGAGTTAGGAATGTTCATCCCCTAAGTGAATTTGATATCAAGTAAGTTTAATTTTATGTTTTTGGTAAAGTTTGATAAAGTGGGTTGTGGAAGTTGTGATTATGTATTGAATTAAACATGTATGTTAGATGATATGAGCAATTAGGAATGTAAATTATGCTTAAAATTGTCTATAATGATGATTTGGGGTAAAACCCATTTGAATGAACATGACGATATGATGATGGAACTTGAAATTGTCAAGAACTTAGTTTAGGTTAATGTATAGTATGATAAATGGTAGATTTTGGTAATTAATCGTGATGTTCGATGAAATGTCTAAATAGTGATGAAATAGTTATGCATACATAATGCTTTGCAAAAATGAGTAGTATATGAAATGGATGAATAAAAATGATATAAATTAAGAATGATCATTTAAGAATGTTGGTTGGGAATTGTAGGATTTAAAGAAGGCGGCTCGAGTCAACCGGGACGCAAACAAGACAAGACAAAGGTAAGTTTAATACTTACTCAAGTTGTAGGAAATATAGATAATAAAGTTTGATTGTGTATTGATATTGTTTTGGATATTGATGGTATGTTGGTATGATCATTCTGTATAGACGGGTCGTACTAATGGAATGTATGTTGGAATGTTATGTAGTCGAACCGTATGAACGGATCGTAGTAATGGAATGTATGTTGGAATATTATGTAGTCGAACCGTATGAACGGGTCGTACTAATGGAATGTATGTTGGAATCTCATGTAGTCGAACCGTGTGAACGGGTCAAATTAATGGAGAATGTTATAAAGTTAGACGGGTCTTAGATCAAGTCTTAGTGTGTGAACTTGGTTTGATCATAAAGACCCGTTAGATGAAAAAGTATGTATGATTAAAAACAAAAGAATGATAATTGTTGAAATAAAAGAATGAATATGTTAGATTATTGTTTTGCATATCTAGTTGACTAGTTAAGAATGTTGTTGGTAAATAGTCCTTTGGAGCAAATCTTGGACCGGAGGAACGAACACACATCGCGCCGTTTAATTGCTTCCGCTCGTCAAGTTCTAAAGGGTGATAGTGTCTTTTGGTTAATGGATGTTTTTTTATTATGATGTAATGGTTACAATTTTTATGTCTTTTGAAACGTGTCGTAGAATTTAGTATTTGAATGATGATTGTTAAAAGCAGGGAATCACTTATAGTACGAACGGGTCATGGCCAATTTTTGTTAAAATTAATATGTCATTATTATATTCGAATGTGAATTAAGGGTGTTTCATTACTAATCAGCCCATCATCCTCATCATCATTACCATCATCATTTTAAATAAATTTGATGGTAATTCACAAGCTATTTCTTTGCTATATAACTATATCTTTATACACTAACCCATCTTTAAATAAGATGTGTAGGTCCGTTTTTCTCGGTGGATCCGATACGAAAACCTATTCCCTGTTTATCACAAACACGATCGCGGGTGCGGAATCCCCGTGACGGTGCAAACCAAACAAAGTGTAGAACACACGCGTAACCAAAGATTCAATATCTATTGATTAGGGATGAGTACAACCACAAACATATACAAACAATGTTTACAGACTCTCACTAAGTCTCTCTGTGTTCACTCATACTCATAACTAAACTGTGAAACAACTTAGCTATTTATACTGAGCAACGGCAAAAACCCTTTGGACGAAAACCATGTGTGACGAAATCAGGGATTTCGCCACCAATATATGACGAAAACAAAAGGGATTTTGCCAAATATGAATATTGACGGAAATAGGATTTCATCAAAACATTTGCATGGAAATGTTATCTCACACATGACATCATCATGATGTCATCATGACATCATCATGGTGATGTCATGATGAGGTGTCAGCGGGAACAGTTCGCGGCTCTCCGTGCTTCGCGTGTCGAACTCTGGGGCGCACGACGGAGGAATGTCGCTACGTCGGGCTTGAGCCGAACCTAACCGCGTCGAAACGAATCGAGTCGAACCGAGCCGAGTCACGTCCACATAAAGTGTACCAACAAACTCCCCCTTGGACGCTACTCGTGATGGTTCGTCTTCTGTGTATTTTGTGTCGGAGAATCTTCAAAGTCTTCACGCTTCGTAAGAAGAAAGTGTATCAACAAAATCCCTTTTTCATTCAGGTAGTGTGTTAACAAACTCCCCCTTGGACTGAACTCTCCATTGAGTTATGCCCGTGAATCTTTTGATCTTCAATTCTTTAGATCCTTGTGGTGTTGATGAGTGATCAACTGCAATCCGATCATCTTGATCTTCTGATTGCACAACGCCGTGTCTTCACTTTACGGCTTGTCATCTGACACGTTCTCTTCGCCTTTAGCTGATTCTGATGTCGCATCTGCACATACAAGAAAGCTAAACACGTAATGAGAACAACCGTTTGGAATTTAGACAAATTAAACAAATGACACATATGAGATCAAATCTCAATCAAACACCGACCGACAACAGTTTGAAAGTTTAAACAAATTTGTTCAATTTTAGTTCTTAACTTTCAAAACTTGTTAACTTCGACAGTTTATGAAGATGCAATTGTTTTCCGGCTTACGATCAGGATTTTGGGTAGGATAGACTCGAGTTCCAACATCGGTCAATCAAAAATAAACTAGAAGCAAAATCTTTTTGGATTTTATAAAGTTTATATTAAAACACACCTAAAATCTTTTGAAATTTTTCATATTTCAAAAGTAAAGACGGAAAGCAATAAATAAATATATACAAAGATGCAGAAACTGAAAGCAGTAAATAAATATTTACAGACATTCTTTTTGCGAGTTTCGAGGGTAAGAGAATCATATCAGTATACGGTCATGTCAAAACGCTCTTTTTGTTCAATTAGTTAACATTTAGATAAGCATCCTATAACAATTATCGGTATTGTTGTCCACATAAGCTCAACTTATCAGATGTAATCATGGCGAGGGGATACGATTAGGGTATGAATTATACTTACCAGCCAGTGTTCATCCACACACGACACATTCCCGTATCAAGGTATGCACGAGAGTTCATCTTACTTGTGAGTATACCGTTTATCATCTGTTTGACCGTATAAAAGATGTGAGAAACTCACTTATTTTGATTGAAAACAAGCCCTATGTGATAGAATCACTTATTGATGAGGAACTTGATTTTCAGATGCATGAGGGCACAGGAGCAAGTCCGTGAACAGGTCAGTACTTTCGTACAACAAAGAGACAAACTTGACTCCCGCAAAGAATCTGTGATATTTTATCACTTATTTTGTTGGACATGTGACTGTTGATCACTTATTGAGGTCGAATACAATATGTACACGTATGTATAGTATCATGGAAGATCTAGACTTCGTCTCCGTTATTTTTATGGTTTGATACAACCATGATACCCAGATGATAAGACAGCATAAAGACCGAATATCTCAGAAAGTCGGCAATCTCTCAAACGAAATTTCGGTACTAAGACCATATGCCAATGAGTGGTTCCCACCTGGTCTTCAGTCGATTTAGGTTTATATCACCCTGCACACTTTAAGATGATTGTGAGTCTACCGATACATCTTATATAGAGCTGCTTATGAATTTTTCATTTTGCATTTCAGTTTAAAGAGGTTTAGACAGACCACTGATGTACTATCATTTTCTCTTTTGCTCGGCAGGAAACTCATTTTTGTTTTTCCAATGTTTTTGCGTTTTGAAAATTTTCACTATTTTTGAATTTTCAAATATTGGAATTACTCCCCCTAAAATCAACAAACTAAGATAAATTTAAAAAAACATAAAGGTATTTACAAAAAAGATTTTCCGATGTCGGTTAACTCATGTTTTACCTCAATGCCGTTTACCAAAATAAATTTAATCAGAAATGATTTATCGAATTTTGGAAAAATCAGTTGGCATGTTGGTAAGCGGTGCGGACCATGGCAACATTGACGAGTTTCATAGTGAAACAATCACGTGTGAGGTGATATTCGAGATCAACGTGTCTGGCCAAAGAGTGCTGTACGAGATGATAATAATTCATAAAGCAGCTTAAATATCGACAAGTATAGGAGAGATATGAAATTTAAAACCGTATCCTGCAACATCTTCTTGCATTGCAAGGAATCTGAGTGGTCTCCTAAGCTGGATATCCACTAGGTGTGGATTTCAAAGTCGATTCCGTAGCTACTGAGAAATCTCTTCACAGCAACAAGATCATAAACCTCTGGGTCCGCCTGGTCTTCCACATTGCACCAACGAAGAAATGTACATTGCACGTTCATCTTGTTGATTTTGATCTTCAGACGTGCTGCAGGTGCGTACATTTTGATTGAATCTATCCTGGGGACCCGATCAAAGCCTTTACCAATCAAACTTTTGGTATGATTTTCATTTTGTCGAAGATTTCAATTTCTTTCGACAGACAATCCTGTCTTCTTTTCTTTTTCTCTCCATCAAAGGCAACAATTCTTATGTCTCCAATCTTGTGCATGGACACTCCACTATCAACAATCCAATGACTGTCAATAGTTCCTCCTGGAACATCCTGCACACTCACTCAGAGATTAGTTGGAGAGGGGGACCCAAGCCTTCATAGACTTGGGTTGCCCCTGAGAATCAAGAAATGTAATTTCAATCTCTTGATGATTTGGAAATTTCACGCCTCCCCTGAACCTTCACCTGTTTTCAGTTTCCAAGCTTGTGTATTAATTACAATTTCTGGTTTTAACGGTTGTTGTGAAATTGGTCTCCTTTTAACATTTTCCAGTTTTAAAGCCTTTTCGATCACCTTCACATTCTTATGTCGTTGTTTTGTTTCCTGTTCTTTAATAGTGCGTTTATCATGTTTTGGAGAAACAGGACGACGTTGTGAGTGACCTTGTTCAGAAGGGGCTCTTTCTACAAAATTTGGTTTCGGAGAGTTTGTGCAATTTCTGATAATGTGGCCAAACTCCCCGCATTTAAAGCATGATCTCCTTTCAACAAAATTAGGAGATTCTGTTCGACTTTCACGTGTTGAAACTGTAGACCCAGAGGTACTTGTTCCTTCATCACACCCGTTTGTGTGTTGGGTGTAATTGTTTTGAGCGTTGCGCTTTAAAATTCTGACTTTTTGAACAAAATCGGTGTTTGATTTATTTTCAAAAGTCTCCACCTTGTCAGTACCTTTGGATGCTACAAATTTAACATCATTGTTTTTCTTCTTGAAACGAGCTCCTTTTGTTTCAGCCTTTGGTTGTGTAACCTTAGGCTTTTGAGCTCGTTGTTGTTGTTGTTTACCCTTAAAAGCGATAGATTGTTGCTTCGTTGGTGATTTTTGATTTTCAAATTTTCTTCTAACTTCAGCTTTTGGAATCGGATCACACTGAGTTACTGAAACTCTCGGGATCCCCTTTTCCAAAAACTTACTGGTAGTATCTTCAAACACTTTATCAATCAAAGATTGATTGACATTTTTAATTGGAAAAGCTGTGTTTGAATAAATTTTGTCATCACCGACTAAAGTGTACAACACGTTATCACTTTTAACAGTAGACACTATCTCAGTGATAGGATCTATCTCTTGTTTAGCACCAGTTGATTGCACATCAGGAGTAGGAGGATCACACAGAATGTGATTCTCGAAAGGCACTTCTACTCCTTTGTTCTTCTCAAGAGATTTATCCTCATCACTCACATCTGATTCATCATCCGAAGAATCATAGTCCTCAACTGTTGGAGGACTTTGATTTGAAGCACATGATGACTTTTCCTTTCTATCAGATGAGCCCTCCGATGAAATGTCCGTTTTGAACCCTAAGCCAGTTGTAACTTCCTCATAATCAAGAGGTACAGTTGGCTCAAAACGCGGCATTTCTTCCTCATCGGGCATTCTGGTATAGTTGTGTCTCAAAGGAGGCGGACACGACTTATACCCAACGCCTTTCACGTTCCCTTTCAGTTTTTGAACGTCTATGATGTGATCAAGCACATATCGGGAGTTAGAATAACTATCCAATTTGAGCTTGATCGCATCATGCTCGCATTTGGCAACGACTAGCTCTTTCTTTGTTTCCTCAATGATATTAATGTAGTTATTAATACCAATTTGTTTGTTGAAAACAGTTTTTGTCAATTCGGAAACACTTTTCTTTAAGGTTTCAATTACAGATTTAAAATCCTTTTCATTTCTAGCTAAAGCCATATTTGCCTCTTTGCACTTTGACAGTTCAATAACCAAACTCTGATTGTGACTATGAACCGTTTCAGATTCATGTTTCTATTCAGCACAATCACTACATATGCTAGGAGTTTTAGATTTTACCTGACTTGTAGAAGCTGTGACATTAGCCAAAAAGACAGTCTGAGAAGAGAAAGATCCATCTTCAGTGAGAATCTTCTCCATTTCTTCTGATGTAGCATCAGCTTTCTTGATCAAGTCAGATTTCTCGTTAGCATCATTCGACAAATTATCAGCTTCAGAATCCACTCCCTCCTTTACGTCCGATTCTGAACTGTAATCACTCACACCTGAGCCATCTTCATCAGTGCCACTATATCCTGAACTGTCATCTTTTCCTGAAGATTCACCATCATTGACATTCTTGACAATTTCAGCATAAAACGCAGTTCTTGTTTGATCACCGTTTCCCAACTGTATGGCCGGACCACAATTGACACTTGGATCGAATTGAGGTTGTGTTGTGGAAACTTGAGGTTGAGGTTGGGGTTTAGGGGGCCAAAGGTAAGCACTTTGATTGAACTGTGGTTGAGTAGTGGTAACTTGAGGTGGAGGTTGGGATTTAGGAATGGAATTCATTAAATACACGGCCATCGAAGTCTGATGTGGAGGGGGTTGAGGTATGGTACTCGCTAAATATTTGGCCATCGAAGTCTGATGTGGAGGGGGTTGAGGTATGGTACTCGCTAAATATTCGGACATCGACATCTGTTTTTGAGCTGGTTGTGGATCCGTACTCCAATCCCAAGGGCTAGTACAACTCATATTTGATGTATGTATGTGAAAAACTGATCACACTCTTGAAAACAGACTGTTATCACACTTTTAGAAGTCCTTTGTTAAAAATTGACAAGTATCGACGAAACAGGTCGAAGTGTAGCAAACGAAACAGATGGAAGTGTAAGCGATGAAACTGATAAGTATTCCGACGAAACTGAAAAGGTTTGTTTGCATATGACGAAACTGATTTGAATGTGTGAATGACGAAACAGATTTATGTTTTAAAACACTTCCCGACGAAACAGATGTTGAAGCCCAAATTAATTTGAAGCCCACTTCAGTTTTGTTGTATGTAACGAAACGGTGAAGCCCAATACAAATGAGAAGCCCAAATCTATGTATTTAATCAAATCGACGAAACAGGTGTTTATGATTTAAGATAATGGCGCCGAACTATTTGACTTGTCTTTTATGTTGACTGATCGACGAAACAAACTTCTGAATTGTCCCTTGTGCGACGAAAGTGAATAAGATTTGGTGAGTTTGGTCAGAATTTTCAACGTGACCCTTATCTATTCACTGACACAAAAGACTCTATTTTCAAACTTCAGCACATGGTTTGCTTATCTCTTTTTCAACAAATAAATCATCACATACACCCAATTGTCAACATAATATATTATAATCAATTAACACTTTAATTCAGATCAAACATACAGAAATATTCAAGAACAAGAAGAACAACGATGAACTCAGATGAGTTTATGATGATTCCGTCCAAACGACAAAATTTCCGAACAACGATTTTGCACAAAAGTTCACTAAAAATCCTTTCTTAACATGTAAAAATGAAAAACTAACAAGATTTTTATAAGAACTAACAGCAAAAACACAAGATTTTCAAAGATTTAAACCTGATTTTTCTAAAAATATAAACTTTATGTTTCAAAAATCAAGAACAAATATGGAAACACATGAAAATCTACTTGGTTTTAACGAGGAATCGAGCCAATGCTCTAATACCAATTGTAGGTCCACCCGGAGGATCGAGTAACCTCTGTTCCCTGTTTTCCGACAAACACGATCGCGGGAGCGGAATCCCCGTGACGGTGCAAACCAAACAAAGTGTAGAACACACGCGTAACCAAAGATTCAATATCTATTGATTAGGGATGAGTACAACCACAAACATATACAAACAATGTTTACAGAATCTCACAAAGTCTCTCTGTGTTCACTCATGCTCATAACTAAACTGTGAAACAACTTAGCTATTTATACTGAGCAACGGCGAAAACCCTTTGGACGAAAACATGTGTGACGAAATCAGGGATTTCGCCACCCATATATGACGAAAACAAAAGGGATTTCGCCAAATATGAATATTGACGAAAATAGGATTTCGTCAAAACATTTGCATGGAAATGTTATCTCACACATGACATCATCATGATGTCATCATGACATCATCATGGTGATGTCATGATGAGGTGTCAGCGGGAACGGTTCGCGGCTCTCCGTGCTTCGCGTGTCGAACTCTGGGGCGCACGACGCAGGAATGTCGCTACGTCGGGCTTGAGCCGAACCTAACCGCATCGAACCGAGTCGAGTCGAACCGAGCCGAGTCGCGTCCACATAAAGTATACCAACAAGATGATTTATAAAAAAATACATGCATATTCAATACACTTTGAGCTGCTTCCAACCAATTTGACGTGTTCAGCTTGTTTTCATTGTAGTCACTTTCTCATTTTTCGAATTTGACCATTCAAGACTTTGTAAAGTAAAAACGTTTGGCTTGTTTCCATAACCCAAATAGACCCATTTACCAAATTTCTTTATCTACATTTTGGTATAATTTGGTGTGTTTTCTGCAGACTGCAACATGTTGGGAGGAAGATGTTGATTTGGAGTTATCTTCAGCATGGCGTAACTAAATTGAACCCCACAAAAACAGGGCCTAGTCATGATCATTTCATATTGGTTTTACATGTATATCAATCAGTACTCATCTTTTTGTCATTAGGTCTCCAATTGGTCGTAGTGAAGAATATAAATGTATCACAATAGACTTATTTATAATTTATAATATATCAATTTGCAACATGTATAGGCTTAAGCCTGTTGTACATGTTGCATAATATGTTGTTTGTGCAAGTATTTGTAGTACCATTAGGTGGGTTGTAATATTTGTAGAATAACAGGTGGTATCTAATATTTCCATACTATAAATTAACAACATGTGTGTGCTTTATGTTGTTGTACCATATGTTTAGGGGGTATTTCAATTTTTTTTTAATATTTTTCACTTCTAACCCAAAACATCTCATTTTTGCAATTTAACCCCTTTGGTTTTTTTACTTTTTAACACAAAGCTTTTCATCTTTTGCAATTTAACCCCAATATTTTTTTACTTTCAACTTTGGCCCTCATAGTTTTCATCTTTTGCAATTTTTTCGTTTTACGTTTTGTTCAAAATTTTGCGAGTTAACACGCCGCAACGTGCGTGTGGGGTTCAAAGTTTTTTCGTCTATTTTTTTCCCATTTGAGAAGTTCGTCGCATCTCACGGGTCCTAGATCAACTTAGGTATTTTTCTATATTTTACGTTTCAGCCTAAATTTTTCGCATTAACACGCCGCAATGGGTGTGCGTGGTTTAACGATTTTACATTTTTGGTTTTATTTTCTCCTTTTCTATTTATTTTGTTTTTATGAGTTTTTCGGTGTCGATCGCTGGTAGTGGTGTGACATTGGTGCTACTTTGCATGGTTTTATGCCCCCGCCGCAACGCGGGGGCCTTAATACTAGTTTTTATCAAACGGTTCACATGAATCACATCTAATGCATAATTTTCTATGGATTGTTGTTGAAGATAAAGGGCAAGCATTGGAGAAACTTTAACCAGTTTATGTGAAATCGGTTAATTTGGGTTATATTTTATTATTAACAACCTTTAACCAACATGTTTTTGTCCCTTTTGCCTTTGACACATTTGGCTCCATAGCGTCAGAAGCTTCAATTCCTGATCAGGGTCCAACCGGTCATCCACATCAATTGTTCAGCCTCAGGGGGCATGGTTTTGTCTTTGCACTACGCCAAAAAAGGCTTACGGCCACACAAAAAAAGTGTGACCAAACACCTTTGGCCACATATTTTTTTATGAGCCCAAGTGTGACCAAAGGTCGAATCATCGTAGGCATCATATGGCCACATTCACTTATGTGTGGCCATAGCAACTAAAACTGTGGCGAAAAAGGTCTTGCTGGAATTAATCATTTTGTTTGGAAAGTGTGGCTAAAGGGGTAGCAACGGCCACATGAATTTAATATTAGTGTGGCCAGTTCTATAATATAGTCACTAATAAGTTTGTTTTAGCCACATCAATTTTTAAAAAATGTGACAAAAAAATTGTTGTAATCAAGCAAAAGGTCCATTAAGTGTGGCTAAATGGTATCAACAGTCACATGAATTTATTGTAAGTGTGGTCGTTTGTATTATATAGCCACATAAAGTTACTGTAAGTGTGGCCGTTTCTATTATATCGTCACTAAAATGTTTGTTCTAGCCACATCATTTTTTAAAAATTGTGGCAAAAAGGTTGATGTAATCAAGTAAATAGTTCATTAAGTGTGGCTAAATGGTATCAATGGTCACATGAATTTATTGTAAGTGTGGTCGTTTGTATTATATGGCCACATTAATTTACTGTCAGTGTGGCCGTTTCTATTATATCGTCACTAAAATGTTTGTTTTAGCCACATCATTTTTTAAAAATTGTGGCAAAAAAGTTGATGCAATCAAGTAAATAGTTCATTAAGTGTGGCTAAATGGTATCAATTGTCACATGAATTAATTGTAATTGTGGTTGTTACTTATAGCCACATTAATTTACTGTAAATGTGGTTGTTTCTGTTGTATAGTCATTAAAAAGTTTGTTTTAGCCATATCAATTTAAAAAAAATGTGGCAAAAAAATTGTTTTAATCAAGTAAATAGTCTATTAAGTGTAGCTAAATGGTATCAATGGTCACATAAATTTACAATTATGGTTGTCTTTTCTAACATTTAGTCACACACATGTATTGTGGTTCTCTGTGGCCATTTTCGGGTAATTACACATTCTACTTTCAATTTTTTTAAAATAAAAACGACAGTGAGCATGAGAAAATTTAATAACCAAATAATATTAACAATAATAACTCAAAATTCATACACAAATTTCAATTTAAATACTAATTAAAGACATAAACTTTTAATATAAACATATATACAAAAATTAGATAAAAAAAGAACTATTTCTAGACTCTTTATTCTTCAAATCCATATACAAAATGCTTTTGAACATAGAAGTGCTGCAGATTTGCATCCATGGGCTGGTGGCCATATCTGATGTCATATGATCCTCCAAGCGTTCACATGTCCATAGTTAGAACACACGTCTTCCACATCATCTGGGTCAGCCTGCAGGATAAACAAATGTTTGTCAATTCAGCTGTAGAATCAAAAGAATCAACAATAAACTAGTTGGGCCAATGGTGCCGAGCATCATGTAATTCAAAGAACTCCATAAAAGTGATTTAAGGAGATAAAGAATCTGGATCAACCTGAATACATGATCGAGAACTGTCTTGCATGCCTTTGATGGTCTCATCCCCTTTGCCAATAACTAGACCAACATAGATGCAAAAACAATAATAAATGTTAATACATAAACAGAATAGGAATTTTCACAACATACACCAAACATCTATAACCATTTATCTATTTCATATATCAATTAGTTCTAAAAAGCTTCTAGAACTTCTTATATTCCATTAAACATAACCCTATATATGTTGAACTTTATCAGAAAGATCACAACTTGCATTAAGATGTATGGCGTCAACGAGTTTCTCCTTTGGCAGGTAGATGACGGGATATGTTGTAACTTTCCTATCCTGAGAAACTACAACTGGATCAGCACCCTAAGTGATCACAGTGATTCTCTTGTGGGTCCCAATGCTTTTGGCAATTGAGAGATCTTGATTGCAATCTCCTCCACGTTATCAGTTTGAGGTGATAAATTTTGTGTTTTTAGCGTTTTTTAATCGTATATTGAGAGATCTTGATTGCAATCTCCTCCACGTTATCAGTCTGAGGTGATAAATTTTGTGTTTTTAGCGTTTTTTAATTGTATATAGTTACTTATCATGTTTAATCCCAACAGGTTCAGGTTCTTACCTCTCAGCCATGAACCTTTGAGAAGGTTCTTGCTTCGGTTTCATTTCCAAAAACATAATCCACCTACCTACATTGTTATCTAATACAAAATGAATAAGAAACTTCCTATGTGGGGTAAAAAATACTTGATCGAGCAACAGATTTAACTCACGGTAGGGCTTTCTCTTAAACATCCTTGAAGAACTCACAGATGGATGGAGAAGATAGGTTCATTGTGAAAACCTACATGTTTTAAGAAAGTCAAAGAATATATATAACTTAGATATTGTTTGGTTTGAGTGTATGTTTTGAAGAAATGGAGTTGACACAGATAAACTTGGGCATATCCAAACCCACCTAAAGGGTTTTAGGGTTGGGTAGTGGTTCCCAATTGGAATCAAAACGATTCAATAACTATATAATTAATTACCTTGTTTGTTGCAGCAGCATGCTCAGCTACAAGCTGAATTGATTCAGGAGACACCGTGAGGAAAAAGACAGCAATATAGATATATTTGGCCTCTTCAACTGTCAAAATTGTTTATCTTAGCAAACTGAAAGATGTCTGGAGACACAAAAATATTTAAAAAAAAAATGGAGTCGGTAATCAGTACCGAGTGCCCAGTTCTCTGGACGCTTTAAGTGCTCTGACTTGTAGCAGTTGGCAGCAGACAGGTTGGCAATAAGAGACCTGATAAAAGCAAGAATCTTTGTTAAATTACTATTACAAAGATATATTCTGGTTTGATTATAATATTTGTGCATCACTGCATCTTTCAAAAAAAGAGGAAGCAAACACTTTTGCGTTGAAAATGTTTCCAAATTAACATGAATACTGTGTAAAGTTGAGAAACATGTTTGGAGATGAAAATTGATTTACTAACCTCTCGCCACCAACAACACAGACAGCACATGTACCGGTTGGTGCGTTTTCATCATCATAACAGTGCACCTAAATAACTGCATCATTAAGAAAAATGAATTTTATACATAACTACATAAGTAAAATAGTACTGTGTGTTTGGATGTGTGTTTTGAAAGTAATTACATGATTTGAATAATCATGATCAGATTATCACTTATCAGTTGTAACAAAACGAAAAGTAGTAAAGTAAGTTTGGATGTTTAAACAGTATGAAAGTTCTAATACAAAAATACTTGACCCCTAAATTAACAGATAATCAGAAACCAAAGTTGTTTACCAAACACTAAAAACTAATTATTTTCACCATAAGGCAATCAATTTTAAAACACAAATCCAAACACCGCCTATATAACTCCAAACAGAACAAAAGAAAGAAGATTAATACATTAACACCAGCACTTTTTGAGTTCTTTGCCATCTCCTCACCATACTTGTCCTTCCAACGCAGCCCATATAACTCGTTGCACCAGGGATTTGAAGCATCCACTGAAAACCACCAAAAAAAGGGTAATCAGTATTTTCACTTACATAGATTAAAATGAAAAAAAAATCATTCAACTACTTACTTGGGCAACTCGGAGTGAGTTTTGAGTAGCACCTCCAGCAATGTACTATACATTGTATTTAGAAGACATTTCTTCATACCTAAAAAGAAGCCAAACCAAAACAAGATCATTATAATCAATTATGAGCTTACCCGTTTAATTATGAGCATGTCGATTTGAGTTATTTATTAATTATGAGCTTACCCGTTTGATCCGTTATCCTACCAGCCCAGTTTGCAAACTCTAGTTACAAATTCACAATGAATCATTTCATCAATGCACATGTCGCGCACAACGCATACATATCCATCAACCTATGCCGACACTTCTAACAAAATAACAATGAACTCCCACTAACCTGAGCAAAGAATATATCCTTAAAGGTTGCCAAAAAGGCTGGCTTTTATGGTCTGTGATGTTTTTTTTCATTTAGAAGAACAATAAGCATGAATGTAGAACCAAAGGTAATCAGAAGCCTATATACAGAGCTATCCGGAACAATATTATATAGCTTAGAAGAAAACGGATACACATACGGTAAAGAAGCTGCTAGATTGTTAATGTTAATAGCATGCTCAAGTAGACAAAAAGAAAATTATGAGAATTATGCATCACTTCTTACAAGTAGAAGAAAATTCCAACATTTAAGAACCTAGGGGTGAGCAAAAATCCGATTAAATTAATCGAAACAGCCGACAAAACCAAACCTAAATAACCAACTCAAACTAATAACCGACTTTTCAGTTTTGTATTTGTTTTTAAACCGAGAATTATGGTTCGGTTTCATTTATTCCTCCTTCCAAAGCCTAATAGATTAATCGAAATTGTTTGAATGCTTGTTATTGGAATTATGGCCCAAATTAATTAATAAGTGGTTAACAAATACTTTTGGCCAAAAGTTTTAAACCCAAATTCATTGCTTTGAGCCAACGTCTTTCAGGTCCAAACATTTAATGCCAAAATGTAAAACCGAAAGCCAAAATTTCAGTTTTGGTTCCGTTTAAGCCCCAAACCAAACCAAACCAACCCATGCACACCCCTTTAAGAACCCCAATAGAGCTTACCTAGCGAATCATCACAGCGTCTAATGAGAAATAAATGAGTCATGCGAAGAAGAAATTAGATTAAATTTAAAGCCGAACTAGAGACCAAAATCGGACTAAAATATGAAAAAAAATCGGACCAAAATCGGGTTCAATATCACCAAATTCTGAACTACAATCAACACATTGAAACGAAACATAAACCCTAGACTCCTAGAGACCAAAATCGGACCAAAATATGAAAAAAATCGGACAAAAATCTAACAAATTAGACCAGAAACAATGACGAACCTTCGTTTGTGTTCTTGTGCGGCTGGGTAGTTTAATCTTCCATGAATTTAAGTTGATTCTTCTTCTGTGCTTGCTGCGTTCTAGAAGGGGTTTGGGAATTAGGGTGAAAACTTGAAATGTGGGGTTTGGGATTTGGGCGGGGTAAGACTTGTACTAGAATTAGGTTGTTTTTCGTTTTTCTTTCAACTAGTTGATCCCCGCCCGCATTGTGGGACGATGGCCGAATAATTCTCAATCAATTAAAAAACACTACTATAATTTTGTTAGGAAAAAAAATAAAACAATGATAAGACTGTAATTTTCGGCCCAGAACAAAACTGTAATTTTTCAGGACTAATGAGCGAGTGTTAGCCAGCTCATTGACACGAAAAAAAATAAATGGAGTCAACCAATAAAAACAAAAAACTTTTATAGTTTTACTAAAAAACTAAAACGATGGGAAAAATTTTGAACTGAGGGCGAAATCATAATTTTAATTCAGGGGAGTGTCAGGCAGCTACAGGCATGACTGTAATTTTACATTGGGAAAAATTGTAATTTAACCAGGGAAACAAACAAAAACGATAGAGAAAATGTAAATTTAAGTTGGGGGCAAAATCGTAACTTGACTGTGAGAAAAAAAACTAATGGCAAAACTGTAAACGGGGCAAAATCATAATTTTGAACCAAGGGGAAAATTGAATTTTTTTGTTCGGAGCAAAAGCGTAAATTTATTTTTAAGTGGGGGTAAAAACATAATTTTGAACTAATGACAAAATCGTAGTTTTAAGGAAAAAACTAATGGCAAAAGTGTAAATTTAAACGGGGCAAAATCGTAATTTTTAACTGAGGGCAAAATTGAAATTTTTAGCTGGGAGCAAAAGCGTGAATTTATTTTTAAGTTGGGGTAAAAACATAATTTTGAAGTAATGGCAAAATCGTAATTTTAAAACGGGATAAAATCGTAAATTTGTTGGGCCAATAGGGGAGTGTCAAACAGCTGCCTGGCACAATTCCCTTTGCCGCCCATTTCACCCAATCATTGAGAAGCACTATTACCGCATCTTGAGAATGTAGATGTAGTAAATTAAAAGTCAATAAACCACGTTAATCGCCTAGACCGACTAGGCCGACTAGGCGCCGAGTTTGAACGAGTTTGGCCGAGGCCGGCTAGTTGAGTCTGCCTTGGAGGAAGTCGCCTCAGAGGGGTTCCGAGGACCGAGTACTCGCCGAGTACAAGGCCTTGGAATCCGACTTTTACAACACTGATTAAGACATATATGATGTACAATGGGGTATTGTGATCCATTAAGTCCCAATATAGTTCATTAAGACATATATGATCAACCATCGACCATTGTGATCCATTATGGCCCAATATGGTCCATTAAAACATATATGATCTATTATTGACCATTATGATCCATTAAGACTCAATATGGTTCATTAATACATGTTTAATCTACTAGTGTTCGTGTGATTCATCAGAGCCCAATATGGTCCATTAACACATATAAGATATACTATTGGCTATTATGATCCATTGAGGCCTAATACGGTCCATTAAGACATATATGATCTACTATTGGCTATTGTGATCCATTTAGGCCAAATATGGCCTATTAAGACATGTGATCCGTATAGGTCCAATATGGTCGATTAAGATATATATGATCTATTATTGGCCATTGTGATCTATTAAGGCCCAATTTGGTCCATTAAGACATGTATGATCCATTACTGGCCATTGTTATTCATTTAGACCCAATATGGCCCATTAAGACATTTTGATCTACAAGTGTCCATTGTGATCCATTAAGACTCAATATGGCCGATTAAGACATCTATCATCTACTATTGTCCATTATGATCCATTAAATCCCAATATGGTTCATTAACACATATACGATCCACTGTTTGTCATTATGATCCAATATGACCCATATGGTCCTTTAAGACATGTATGATCAACTATTAGCAATTGTGATCCAGTAAGGCTCAATAAGGCTCATTAAAACATGTATGATCCACTATTGGCCATTGCAATCCATTTAGGCCCCATATGATCCACTAAGGTATGTTTGATCTACTATTAACAGTTGTGATCCATTAAGCCTCAACATGGTTCATTAATACATATATGACCCAATATTGGCCATTATGATCCATTAAGGCGCAATATGATATATTAAGACATCTATGATTAGGGATGAGCTCGGTACCTGTACCGAACATTTCGGTACCGAAAATACCGATACCGAAATGGGTACAAGTACTGGTACCGAAAATGTTCGGTACGATACTGTATGATACTTTTATTTGAAAGTAAAATTCAGTAAGTAACGAACCGATCGAAAGTACCAGAACTCAAAACGCCAAAAAAAATGGGTACCAAAACAAAACAAGTCGGTACTAGAAATTCGACACCCATGCTAATATGCATACATTACAAACGTATATAAACGTAACTAATATGCACACATTAACATATTATTTAGAAGAAAAAAAAATATGGTTTACAATCTATAATATTTAATTTTTGAATTTTAAATATGTAATAAGTAATATTTTTTTAATATTAAATAATGTGGTTCTTAAATTAGAATACTATTTGAGAGGGAAATTTTGAATGATATATTTTGGGGGGAAATTTAAGTTTTGGAGGAAATATTTTAGGGGGGAAATTTAAGTTTTGGAATGAATTATTTTTTGGAGACGTTTTAGGATGGAATGTTTTCGAGTTAAGTTTAAGTTTTAGGATAAAATATTTTGGTGAGAATTTTTAAAGATGTAATAAGTTTAACCTTTGGTCACATATTTTTTCTATGACATTTGATAACATTTTGTCACACAAAATAAACAAAATGATGATGGTGTGACGAATGTTTATTTAAAGTAATATTAAATTTTGTAATTTTTAAGTGTGACTATTGTCGAACATTTGGTTACACAAAGTAATATATGTGATCATATGTATTGGATTTTAGCCACATTATTAAACATATAATGTGGTTGTAGATCACATTTGGCCACAGTTTTCTAGTGTGGCTGTTTTTTTATTGTCATGTGACTAATGTTTCGAATAAATATGTTTTTAGTCACATGAAACAAGTACTGTGGCCGTAGATCACATTTAGCCACACTTTTTTAATGTGATTAATAAATGTCACAATTTTTTTCTTAAAGTGTGGCTAAAGGTTTTGAATACATATGTTATTGGTCTCACGAAAATAAATAATATGATCGTAGATAAAATTTGGCGACATTTTGCTAGTGTGGCTAATATATGTTATAGTTCTTTCTTAAAGTGTGGCTAAAAATGTCAAATACATGTGTTTTTAGTCACATGAAACAAAAATATGTGGCCATAGATCACATTTGGCTACACATTTTGAGTTGTGGCTATTAAATGTCACATTATTTTCTAAAAGTGTGGCTAAAGCTTCTGAACTAGCATAAATTGTCACATTTAAAATAAAATGTGTGGCTAAAGGTATTTTAAAATGTTATGAATGACCTTTAGCCACACATTTGAAAAAATGTGTGGCAGGGTGGTTTTGCCAAAAGTGTAGCTATAGCCCTTTTTTCACGTAGTGTTGGTAGATTAGGGTTTTCAATTCAGAAAGGGATGACGACGCAGCTTGTTGCATGTCTACCTTTTGTTTTAATGTAACTTGGCAAGTATTTAATAGTGAAATGAAAATTTATTTGGTTAAAAAAAAAGAAAAAGAAAACATGTTAAAAGTTGCCTATAGCAATACCAAAATCCTTACCATCTCTGGAATTGTTGTACCAAATAAATATTAGACCATCTTAACAATAAATTTTTAAGTATATTTAACGTATATGTTTGTGTTTTTGAACAAAATGAGCTCGGATTGAAACTAGTCATTTTATTAAAGAATCAGATGACAAATAAGAGTTATGTGGAGAGTTCAAATGAGAATAAATTCTTTATAAGAAGAAAGAAGAAGAAATTTCAACCAATAGAAATGTTTCATTAGACTTCATTTAATATTTGTACTTAATGTAACTATAAGGGTATATTGGTAAACTTACATACATCATTAATTGGTAGTTTCATCTTTAATAACTAACTATATTAAATTTGTAACTTATTTTTAAAATATATATTTTTCTCAAAAAATAAAAATAAAAATTCATTTATAGTGTAGGATAAATACGAGGCGTGTAGGATAAATTACGAGTTGTGTATGATAAATTTCAATATGTGTAGGATAAATTTCGAAATATGTAGGATAACTTTTGATGTGTGTAGGCAAATTTTTTTAGTGTGGAGGATGATAGTCTTAATGACTAATTAATTAGTTAAACATAATAATAAATGAGATGAGAAAAAACTATTTAGTGTTTTACCATTGTACCATTTTGTTCTTTTTATTCTTAATAAAATTTTTCTTCTCAAATGAACCTTCCCCTAAGAGTTATAGTAACTATATAGAGTAAATTACGTTTTTGGCCCATATGGTTATATCAATTTTACTATATTAGCCAAAAATAAGATTTTTAACATCTGTGTCCCTTGGTCTCTATAACTAAATATTTTGGCCCCTGAGTCTAACTCAACCCCAAACTCTAATTAATTATTTGTCACATGGCAGGCACATGATGGGTATAATGGTAATTTCTCCTCCCCTTTTTATTGACTTTATAAAGAAAACCCTAGCTATTACTTTATCACTTCTTCTTCTTGGTGATTTCTTCTAAAACCACCTGCAACCGGACCAAACCACCAATCTTTCTACAAATTTCTTCCCCAAAAATCAAAATCGAAACCAAAAATCGGATCTTTGTTATTTACCTCCTTCCATGATTTCAATTATGTTAAGCAACAAGATGATTAAGCTGCATTTGCTCATCGACTTGGTCAATCTGCATGTTTGACTTCTCACCACCGCTACTGCCGCCTTCACCAAACGCCCCGCCACCACCAGAACGACCTCCATAAGCCACCATCTTTTCCAGGGGTGTTTCTTTAACAAGAGACTAAACCCATGACAGATCAGGTTCCTCCCTGTTATTCCCACCGTTTTCAAAAGATGATGATCTTCGAAGCTTACCGAATCCGAACTAAATTAACCCCCCACTCAGCTTTCTCATTACCCGAACCCCAATTCGACCACAGGTCAATACCTGAGCCCTGGAATCGATTCTCTCTTAGCCGACGAGATCTGGAATTCATACTTAATTTGTTGTTTGTGAAGAGGATATTAATTTGTTGTTCTTGAAGAGGATATTAATTTTGTTGATTGTATGTTGGAATTTTGCAGATCTAGAATTCGTATTAATTTGTTGAAGATCTGGAAATTTAATTTGTGAGGAAATGATGTACTTGAATTTGGGTTTTGTTTTTGATTTGTTCTTATTCATGAAGATCTAAAACTAAAATGTGGGTTTTAGTTAGGGGATGATGATGATGGTTGAAGGTGGTCATGTTCTTGAAGATATGGGTTTGAAGATGATGTGTTCTTGAAGATCTGGGTTAGAAGATGAAGATGTTCTTGAAGATCTAGGTTAGATTTAAAGGGGGGGGGGGGAGAAATTACAAATATACCCATCATGTGACTTGCATGTGACAAATAATTAAGCAGGCTAATGGATGGAATTAAACTCAGGGGCCAAAATAATTAGTTATAGAGACCATGGGGGCACCACAGATGTTAAAAAAAATCTTATTTTAGGCTAATATAGTAAAAGTGATATAACCATAGGGGCCAAAATCGTAATTTACTCAACTATATATATTATTATTTTATATATTAAACATAAAAAGATGATCAATATAAGGATTCACAAAACCCCCAACATAGCTATGCAAAACCTGTGGTTGAGAAATTTTTCTGTCCTACAGGTTTATTTACCTCAATTTCCCCCAGATTTGCCGCATCCATTTTACACCTTTTTTACTGCTTCAAAGAAAATGATCATACAAAAACAAACTTACTAACACAAACAACACGACATAACATTATCCAGTTTTGATACATAGTTTTCAAATTTTGAGGTAAAGCATGAAACATATTACAACATCAACAAGAAAACATGTGATAACAATTTGAAGTAAAGCATGAAACATATTAAGCATCAACAAGAAAAGATGTGACAACAATACTTATGTATAACATCATAAACCATATACCTCAATTTACTCAGGAAACCAAAATATGCAATCCTCCATGATCTTCTCACTATCAATGGGCCCATAATCATCCAAAATCCACCAACAAATCCAACCACCATGCTTATAATCAACCCCCAATCTGCTCCATCATCTTCTTTTTTCTCTCCTATTGTATGACTTGCTGCTTTAACCAGTTCGCAACCATTAGTTTCAGTTAGTGGAGCTCCACAAAGTTTGTTGCCAAAGAAGCTTGACTCACTGAAGCTTTGAAGCTGTGTACCTGTTGGAATTCTTCCTGTCAAATTGTTGAAGGACACGTTGAAGCTACTCAAGAAATTTAAACTTGACAAGCTCATGGGAACTTCCCCGGAAAGCCTATTAACGGATAAATCTAAAGATATCCGTTTTTTCATGTTTCCGATCTTCTCAGGGATACTTCCACTTAATTGATTTCTTGATAAATTCAACGATGTTAACTCCAAGAGGGACATTAGCTCACTAGGAATGTATCCGGTGAGATTGTTACTCGAAAGGTCTATCAACATCACTAATGGAAGAATACTGCTATATGTATCCTCTCGTCCTTTCGACACCAATGAATCACCAGTGTTAGATCTTTCAAGTCCAACAATACCGACGTAAGAAAAGTCATCTCCTGAATTGCTTTTGATGCCGGAAAGTATACTAAAGTTGTTGAAGCATATCGGTATGTTTCCAGATAGGTTGTTATGAGCAAGATCTAATATTTGAATATGTCTAATATGACAAAGCTCATGAGGAATATTTCCATCAAAACGGTTTGATCTAAGGTTAAGAATTCTTAAAAGAGTAAGTTTTGTTCCAATCCATGTTGGAATGCTTCCAGTAAGTTCATTCCTTCCAAGTTCAAGAACATCTAGTTCTGTTAAGTTCATTAGAGAATAATGTAATCTTCCGGAGATCTTGTTCCCACGCATGTTCAGATACCGTAAATGTAAAGAACCCAATGTTCTTGGAATCTCACCAGACAAACTGTTATTCCCCAAATTTAAGACTTCTAACCTTGGCCATTTCTTCCAACACTTTGGAATGTCACCTGACAAATTATTATTTCCCAAATTAAGAAATAACATACTTGTCACACCACTGGAACACAACAAAGGATGTATCGATCCCCAAAACCCATTCGAGCTAATGTCTATAAACAAAAGTCCGGCAGGGATACCAGAGACCGTTAATGGTCCTCGGATATGATTATTTGACATATTCAAATATAATAGATTGGATAATGATCTCACAAATGATTCAGGCATGGGCGATGAGATTCCTTTGTTGCTTATGTCTAATTCCCATAAATCCTTCTGTGATTGCAACCACAGCGGAAATTGAGGCCCTAAAACCCAATTTCTCAGAGACAAGGTTCCCAGCTGGAAAGGGGGAATCCAGTTTGCAACTTGCAGCCTTAAGATTAATTTGTTAGATGATCCTCTTAGATCCTTCAAGCAAACTAGTTTGATAAAGTGAGCTTCTGTCACAACACCTGTAAGCAAATTATGAGAAAAATCTAAAGAAGTCAACTTTGAAAGTTGTCCGAGGCTATCAGGAAGGCTGCCATCCAGTCGGTTAAAACGAACATCCAACCATTCCAATGATGATAATTGTCCAATCCAGTCGGGAAAGCTTCCATTTATTTGGTTAAAACTAACATCCAACTTCTCCAACGTTGATAATTTCCCAATTGAGTTGGGAAGGTTGCCATCTAGTTTGTTAAACGCAACTTTTAAAATCTCCAACGATGATAATTGTCCAATTGAGAATGGAATGGGGCCAGAAATTTGATTATAAGTAAGATCTAATGTTCTGAGAAATGACAAGTTTCCTATGGAATGAGGAATTATACCAGTTATATAGTTGTCAAACATGGATAATGACTCCAAGGCAGGTGATTTGCACTTGAAAAAACTTTCAAGAAAATATGGCAGACTAATATTACCAGCCCATGTACAACAGTCCTTGTTCTCAGCAACCCACGAAGCAAGTCGTTGTGATTCATCAATGAGGCCATGCTTGAACCGGAGAAGTGCTTGTCTCTCAACGTCATTGCATAACACATGATGAGAGTTTTGATTAGATGAGCATAAACGAAACAAGGCCAAAACAACAAGCAAGAACAAGTGAAAACAAGAGAAACAAGAATAAGAAGATCGAGCACTCATATTGTTTGATATTAGTTTAGAAGATGAGATGGGAGCTTAATCTAAACTCGAATATTTATAAACGAATGGTACACACACCAGTCAGTGTGTGGACATGATAAATGAGAGTGATGGATGAATAAATCAATTTAGAATAAGTCAAGGTTGGCTGTCATTCAAAGTTAGTGGACATAAGGCTATTGGGTATGGGGGAGGATAGTCTCCAAAGGACTACCCGCCACGTAGACGCCACGTAATCACGGGAGGAGGATAGTCTCTTTGGTGACTACCCAAGGGTGTGGGGACTACCCCACTTCAATAAAAAATAATATATATTCAAGGAGAGAGAGAGAGAGCAGCAATGAAAGGGGCCCACCACCAGCCTCGTCTCCATCGTCGGAATTCCGACGGAAGTGCCGGGACCCCCCTAAGGGGGGTGGTGTTTGACGGAGCTAAAGGGGGGGGGGGGGGGGGGGACGGCCCTAAGACGGTGCCCATACCCAACCGCCTAAATGGAGAAATCTGTAATCAGCTTTCATTTCAAGTTAGAAAACCAATCAAAATTGGGACCAGTTTGTGAAAAGTAGAAATCAGTCATTTATGACTAAATTGACCACGATAATTTTATCAAGCTGAATTTTGTTTTACCATAAATCAATTAAGTTATTATCATGTAATAAATGAGACCGTTGTAGAATAAATCAATCAAGTTATTATCATGTAATAAATTTTGTGTTTAATAACGTCCCCACACCCTTCTACATGATGGTGAGTAGCTCAATTAGACCAAGGGGTGTGGGGATCGTACCCCCCGGCTTTGGGTCGTCCCCCTCGTCCCACACCGCCCCCTCCCCCTCGTCGCGTCGCAAACGGCAAGAATCAGGCGGTGGAGATGAGCCTGCAACAAAGTTTGTTCTCTCTCTTTCCTTGTATTATATATTGTTTTTAATTAAACTTGGGTAGTCCTCCACACCCTTGGGTAGTCCCCAAAGGGATGGTCCTCCACCCAATATGACGTGGCGCCTACGTGGCGGATAGTCCCAAAGGGACTGCCCAAACCACACCCCATGGTCTTAGTTTGATCATATTTTTTTCTTGAAATACATAACTAATAATGTCTCACGCTCTATTATGAGTTTGAAACGTGATACAACTTTTACATCGAAACGTAGACAACTAGTAAGTGTTAAAGTCTGTAATGCCTGATTTCAACCACTTTTACATCATTATCAAACTCGTAAAAAATTTCACGCCAAAACATTAATAAAAATAAGCACGTAACGGAGGGTCAATTTTGAATAGAGTTTATATGGATAGATAGTTAAAAATAAGATCAAAACTAATATAAAAAGTAAAAATATTTTTAAAAACAATTATTTATTATAAGTGTGAGGTAAGGTAAAGAACTCAGTGTTTCTAGTGTTAGCATAATAAAGTTATGGGGTCATTTGTACTGGGTTTGTCTCTCAGCCCAATTAGATAGCTAACCTAGATTGTTTTCCTATATATTGTGTTTAGGGGTGTTCATGAGCCGAACCGAACCGAGCGGAGGTCTGCTCGTGCTCGGTTCGGTTCGGATTTAGGAAATCGAGCGGAAATCTTATGCTCGTGCTCGGTTCGGTTTAGAACTGAGCCGCTCGGTTCGGTTCGCTTTTGCTCAGTTTTATTTAGCATTCCTACACAGCCATTCATTCACCAAAATTCACCAACTTATATGTCTCACACACACTTTAACAATTTAACAAAATAAAAACATAAAAAGTCCCACAAAAAAAACACAAAATGTCATCCAAATGTTTAATGTTTAAGAACATCTAAAATGCAAAATAATTTCCAAAACACGCGTTGAAGTCATTCCAGACATCTTCAATCAAAAACTGAATTCAAAACATAAAATTTGCTACATGATTCTAGGGGTTGTATAATTGGATATGCTACATGTTTATTAAATTTAATAAATATAATATATATATTTAATAAATATAATATATATATATATAATAATAATAATAAATTCGATCGAAACTGAACGAGCGACGAACGAGCGTACCTATGCTCGTGCTCGGTTCGTTTTTAAACCGAACCGAACTGCTCGGCTCGGTTTTAACCGAGCAAGGAATCGAACGAGCAAATTTCCGAGCTTTTTCGAACGATCGTCGAACGATCTTCGAGCGCCGAGCAGTTTGGACACCCCTAATTGTGTTTATTGTTTTGTTTATATAACTCTTTTTCTACTCTTTAATAAAAGACCTTAGCCGTATTCTCTATACATGTTTATGAATAAGTAAGAGTGTAGTAAGCACTAATTGGTGTAAACGTTTAATTAATAAGCATTGACTGAGGATGAGTAATTTTGTGGAAATGTGATTGTATTGTAAGATTAAATATATTATGTATTAATATTTAATCTATAGCCATTATAATCATTTACATAATAAAGATCAAAATATATAATAACCTATTATATAATTAGTTGGTAATTGTTGATGGACCATATTACCCTTATTAACTAATTAGGTTTCCTCCTGGGTGCTTATATAAGGAGAGTTATGCGGAGGTTAAGGGGTTACTCAGTTACACAATTAGACAAACCCTAATAACACATAACATCAATCGACCTCCATCTCCATAGCCGATTCCCTTATTCGGTTTCTTAGCCACCATCATCAGTCAGCACCCTAAGGAGGAACCAGATCACGATGACAATCATGTCAAACCTTATTGCTGCGTCTCCATTCTGGATTCTCTGCTAGCCTGTGCTGATGCATTCAAAGGTATGTTTTCATGTTTTCCTTTATGCATAAACAGAACTGAACCAACATGTGGTATCAGAGCATATGTTGATTAGTCGGTTCTGTTTGTATCCGTAAATCTGGACTAAAGTTGGAAAACAAGTTTTGAAAAACCATAATTAAATTCGTTTTCATCATCCGAAATCATTACTGTTCGATTTCGGTATCCGGAATGGCATCTCGGATCATAGGCTTTTTCTTATGTTACTGTTCCGAAATCTGAATGTTCAAAATATGTTTAAATGTGTAAAATAATTCCAGATTTCAGATGGATTATGTTTGAGTATTTTATTTAGGGTTCATCATGTTCTTAGTTGAAATTCGAATTTCCTTTATGTTTTGGAATTTGATTTGAGTTGTTGAATGTTTTTCCAATTTTGATCTAATTTTTATCTAATAAGTTTTCGTAATCTGTTAAAAGTATAAACAGATTATGTTTTTTCGAAATTACTGATAAAAATAGATCAAAGATAAAATAGGAAACTCTATCACAATCCCAAATTTTTCGAATTTTCAGTTATCATTTCGCATTAACTACTTGCAGAACACACTTCGGATGGTCATTACGGATGATCATTCCGGATGAACTTTGTTCACCCATTACGGATCAACAACTGAGCATTTCGGACTAAGCATTTCGGATGAACTTTGTTCGCCCATCACGGATCATCAAGAACTGACCATTTCGGATGCATCTCGGACTAAGTATTACCATCCGAAATCATCCGAAATCATCCGAAATGCATCACGGATCATCAAGAATTGCCTATTTCGGATGAATCTCGGACTAAGCATCATAATCCGGAATCATCCGAAATCATCCGAAATGAACCAAAGTGACTCGACTTACGCGTCTTGGACCCATCCGAAATCATTCGAAATCATCCATTTCGGATAATCCGAAATGATTCGAAATCATTCATTTCGGATGAATCCAAGACAAGATCTATCCGAAATCATGAGTGTTCATAAAATTTAGCAGTTAATGTGAACTAAATTTTTTTGCTATTAAATCATTCAGTTCGATCCGCGCTAACGGGTGGTTTGCTATTAAATAATTGGTTTTGTAATCACTTAGTTAATTAATAAGGATCAAATAATGTTTTACAAAACCAAAAATAGCTTAACTTGAATGAGTTTTTGATGTATCATTTCTGGCCAAAGCTGACTTGATACATCTACTTATCATTCAAGTATTACAAAAGATATGTTAAGTATGCATCATAAGCATGAATGTCTTAATTTCTGGCCAAAGCTGATTTAATTCATTCATAGATGGCATACTTAACGAGTGCATAACTAAAGTGATTGTCTCAATTTCTGGCCAAAGCTGATTTGTTACAACCACTTTGCACATATGCTTAAATGATTACACTTCTGGCCAAAGCTGTTTTGTCTTCGTTTAAGTAGAATTTTTTAGCTAAGTCTATTATTTTGATGTTAGTAATAGACATATCACAACCTCTTCACTCAATGATCCTTATATTAATGATCCTTAATTAAGTTTTATGATCATTTCGTCTGCCTTATTCTTAGTACCCATAATTTTACTCACTATAATTTTTCTTCTATATATCTCTCATCCCCTCTAATTCCTAAACCTAAAATGTTTGCTTTATTTAAAGTTTCTATAAGAATTAGCTCTTAAATTAAATCCTTGATTATCTCTTAAGGCACGATAATCCTATTGCTCTCTTCTGATAAAGCACTACAGAAGAAAAGTAGAGCATGATGATTAGGATAAATCGAACTTGATGTCTCTTATGATAATCAAGAATAAGTGCTGTCACTAAAAGGTTATTCCAGATTAAGTCTTTCCTAAGACTAATCTATAATTGTGGAATAATCACTAGAACTCCTAAGATGCATGCCTTCATTTAAATTATACATTATAAAGCTAAGTGGTATATGTGAATACATAATAATGTACAATACCATGACCCATAAAGTTAAGGGCTTACGCATGGAAATAAGTACATTTTTCCAGTACATTACATACTAAGATTTTCACTTGTACAATTTGATGCATTATGAATAAACTATAACACTCAAAAGTACCAAAGTATAATGAGTGTGTTGATAAGCAACATATGTACAAAGAAATAAATGTTTGAAGCTGGAAAATAAGTTGTTACTCACCTTAGAACCACTAATAGTTTAAAAGAGGATTGTTCTAAGGTCCATAGACAAAATGCAAGTACAAAATCCCAACTTTAAGGTTCTTCAAGGGAAAATCTCACTGCATAATTATGCCATTAGACTAGGCATAAGCAACAAGACTATCCATTATTATAAAGAACAGTTGGATAAGTTAATTAGATAGTCACTTACTAAAGATATTTAAGTCTGATAATTTTAATATTCCAATTAACACATGATTAGTTGACTCTAGTTCCATACGTTTCCTTACCAGAACTTGACAAATAACTAACATGAGAGTTAGTGACAAAATTAAATGTTAAGGCTATAAGAACCATAATAAGCAGTCTTCCAACAAAGCTTTTCGATACCTTATATATATTCTGAAGATTAATCAGAATACAGTATCATTACTTAGGCTATGTCATGAAGGTTGTGAGGTTTGCATAACCTACATAAAGTCACACTTACCTTAAACTCTCATATTATTTGTTCTTAATATCTGGATAGAAACATTACTAAGATGAAACTAGATGATACCTTATACTTTCACAACTTTTGTCATCATGCAAATGAGAATTTGACAAAAGGAAAATGAAACTTATAAATTTCATCCATTATAACCGAAATTCATGAGAAATCATGACATGGTTAATGAGGATGATTATTTAACTAATCTCATTCTAAGTGATTTTAAATCATGACATTAAAGCCCTAAAGTATTACTTGGCTTAAGGAATAAGCATGGGTCCATCATAAGTCATTCATTGACATTCGTGGAACTTATTCCAAATGGAATATTCAGACATAATTCATTCATCATTTAAAAGACTATCAACTTGTATCTAAATTTTGTCGCATATGGCCCACAGTCTTAGAAGAAATCTATTCATATGTTTACTTATTAAGATTTCTATTAAATATGTCCTTAAGTTTTTTTTTATGACATTTGGACGTTAAGGAAATCAATTAAAGTCTAACATATATATGATATGTTCCCACGTCACGTACCTCATTGAAACTTCTCTTGTAGCATTTCTAGAGATATCAAAGATCAGTGGGAGTATTAAGTGTCTTAATAGTAACTTGCAATAGTTGCAAGAGGTGGGGAGTGAAAAATTTTACATTACTTCAATTTACACCTCTTGTACAAGACACTGCTCCATTATGACACTGTTCTATCATAACTTATCTCCTTCAAAATCTAATGCTACTCTTACAAAAGTTTCATTGTTCTTAATTGTGGGCACACTTAGATTTCTTATCCAAACTGTAACACCCCGAAAATGGGTTTGGTAATCAAACTCCATTAATACTAAAAGACGGGTAAAGTACCGTTAGTAGTAAAAGTAACCAGGTGAATATTTGGATTTAAATAAGAAATCCTAATAATAAATACAAACGAATCAAAGTTCTAAGGAATTGAGTTTATAAGAGCCCGAGTTAACGGGACTTAAAATAAAACGGGTTATAACTCCCGGAACCCACTAAATAACTAGGAATATCAACCTAGTTAGTCTAGTGTTTTAAAATAATGAGGAACTTGATGTAGTAACCTTTATAAACTTGGGTAAAGTTGAGGGACTAAAATGGTTAAAGTGAGAAAATGGTTTTTATTAATTAAAATTAAAAACACCAAAACACACACCTTGTGTGTGTGTTCTGGTCGTAAAACACAGGAGCCAGGAAGAGCTCTCAAGCTCAAACCCTAAAACACAGGAATTCATCAAATTGAAGGAGCAAATCAAGCCCGAATCGAAATCCAAGCATAGATTAATGATCCCCATTGCAGGGAGATCAAAAGGTATGTAAAATTTGACAAAAATTCTCTACTTGAAATTCTCATGAATTTAGAGAACTTGAAATTTGTTGATGCATGCTTGTTATATGGATAGAATAGGAACATAGTAGTGTCTAGGAGTAAACCCTAGACAAGTATATGTTGAAATCATGCTTAGCTCAAGTCTTTGTTGATACCAAATTCATGTATGAGATGTTTCTAGGGTTTTGATTGCAAAAGAATAGTGTTATGATGTCAAGAACATGCTTAATTTGAAAGCTGAATTCAAACGGTTCTTGATCAGAATTTACAGCCAACTTGTATTGGCTGTAACCTGGATAAAACGTGGTAAAAACATGTGTTTCTTGAGCCTAAAATGTAGTTCCAGGAAATATCTTTAAAACCCCACTGGAATCGCATTTTTTCGACGAAAATTGAGCGTTTTATGAATTTTTCCGTATCAAAGGTCCAAGCTGCGTTTTCTGGCAGAATTTGCAGCCCATTACGAATGTCATAACTCAATTTAGGAATTGAGTTATGATCTCAAATTTGTACTGTAGAAAGTGCTAAGTGATTAGAAAAATCTCCAATTGGAATTTCGTCAATCGGATAATCGAGGAATTTTTAATGAATTTTTCCGTAAGCTGCAGTCAGAAGTGACGAATCTGATTGCAGCTTAGTAAATGAATTTTCATGAATTTTTGGTAAAGAGTTAGATCTTGAAATTTTAACTCAAGGGCTAACCCTCCGAGAGGTACGCCACATAAAAAAATCTTAATTTTTGAAGACTTGTAAACAGGTTAAACAAGTCACCAAAAACAGCCAATTTTCATTGATATGAAATGCCTAAATGAAATCGCGGCTTACTAGTTAGTATGTAAAAATTTGATTTTTGTTAAGAGTTCGGATAAATATGCCTAAGTGAGTTCAATGAACCAAATGTGCATATGAATATGTTGGTAAGTCAATTGACTTTTAAAAGTCAAACTAACCAACGATAAATTCAAATAGTAGTTTCGACATATAAAATACGTGAGGTGGAATAGTCGTGAATTGAAATGACTAATCTAACCACCTTGTGAATGATGATAGTTTGTCGCCTAACGAGCTAGGTGGAGGCTTGGGAAAGAAGCGGTCAAACGAATCAAGCACGAGAAGAAAATCATATTCGGATGCGAGGTAAGTATAGCTTACACTAGTCATATAGTTTAGAATGTCCTCTTGTTGTTTTGATTTCGAACAAGACAAATGGAAAGTTGAGATATGGTGTTTCCGGCGTGTAGTCGTACGGAACAAGATAACCAATAAGGGTAAAATTGAAATTTGGACATTCGTTGACAATAATTATTGGTTTTGAAAGATACATATTTCGTAAGCCTTATTAGGCCAAAAAGCGTTAAGAGGTGAATTATAGTTAAAACGACCGTGCGGTGTAAATCGGAACGAGTCGTGTAGACGAGATGGCAATAAGCTTTATCTCGCCAATATTATCGGTCATTTAGACCAACGGGTCAAAAGGTGAAAATATCACTTTTTGACAATATCGACTAATGGTTTGACGAGTTGTTTGATTTCAGAAATAAATATCGAGTGGATATTTACATCGCTATTACTTAGTAGATATTGAGGCAAGGTACTTAAATGGGTTAATGTAATGATCCGAGCCATGTACGCATAATAAGATAACTCTCATTTAAATGTAAGGCTAATGAGAGTTAAACGAAGTCTAAAATAAGTTTTTGGTTACCTTAATAGGTAAACCAAATGTTACGGACGATGGTCATTATATTTGTTATAGGTTTCTAACCATTACCAAGAGTTTAATAAGGGTTTTAGCCATGGAAATGGGTTACATTTGATGGTTTGGTTCGAATTTAAAATGACCATAAACATGATTTCCGCAGCTTTTTATAAGGATTTCGACTAATCTTAAAAAAATCATATAAAACCAACCGTTTATCCGATTTGGGTGTTCTATACCTTTTCGGAAAGCTTATGAAGTAAATTTTTACTGTTTTCAATCATAAGTAACAAATGTGGTTGTTAAATAGGCCAAAAGAATGAATTAAACAGCTGTTCAAAACCTTGAAAGCTGTTTGAAAAAAAGAAAATATAGTTGCTGTGCTGATTTTATAAAAATCATATAAAATCATAGAAAATTCGTTAGAAGGTGTACCTTATATGCTTGCGAAGGTATTGAAGTTTTCTACGATCCATCTTTGAACATGTTAATCTAGTTCGGACTTTGAATGGGTCATAATGGTCAATTACAGCAGCTGTATAGAAAATCGCTGCACATTAATAATGTCATTATTAATCCAGAAAAAGACATATGATTGCGTATACTTGATTCAGTCATGCCACCGTAAGTTACGGTGGAGCTGATATGATTACGATGGTTACATACTAAGTTACGGTGGACCCAGAAACAAAGTATATTTTATTTAGTTTAAATTCCCGGATTCGTTTAGACACGTTTTAAACCCCGTATGACTAAAGTATTTCATGTTTATGGAATATAGGTACTTTTGGATGCCGGAAGACGATCAAGCTCAGCGAAGAACCGAACACGATAAAGATACACGCTTCCGCACTTTGCCACGTTGTAAATTTTAAACAACGAAATTGATCACGCTATGTAGAATAACTTATGATTTGTAAAAGTTTTAATAAACCCGTATTTTTATAATATGTGTAGTCTTAACTACACATCTAATTGTTGGTAATTACATACAAAAATCGTTAATTAGTAACTAGGGTGTTACAAGTTGGTATCAGAGCCTTGGTTTAAGAGATTCGAGTATGGTGGGGAGGAACCATGCTTGGACTTAAACCTTATGCTCTTGACAAAGAATAGTGTTCGGTTCGAGGCTTGATCGCAAATCCGGTAAGTACAAGTATGTTAATGGTTTAGCGTATTAAAGTGTTGTAAACAACACATAGGGTTATCGTGTAATACACGTTACCCTAATTAAAATAACTGAGATAGTTGACAAAAATACGCGCGTTGACGCGTATAGTAGAAAAAGCCTTGTATTATAATACGGGCGATTATTTAAAGTTGACGTTACTAACTTTTGTGAATGTTTTAATTGAAGGACACTCGCGTTTGAAGACGACGAGAGTCAAACGAATAGTGGGTATGATGATGGAACGGTCCGAGATATGACAAGAAGAGCATACTCGTCAAGGACCTAAATCGCGTAACGATCGCAAATCAGTAATGGCAAGAAAGCCCGTTAAGGCAAGCATTACCAGGTGCCCATTTTAAATATAATTGCACAAATAGTAATATGCAACAAATATGTAGAAATTGAAAGTTGCATATGTAGATTAAAAACTTGGAAAAACCCGAATAGAAAATGTATTCGGGATATTGTTTCCAAGCGAAACAAATAGAGGCGTTACTTACATAGGGCGTGATGTGAAAACTATAAAAAGGTCATGTGTGTCATGTGTTAATCGCTTACTCTGGCCAAGTAAGTAGTGGCATAGGATACCATGAAATTCTTATAGCGGACACGTTTACCTCCGATGTAGTAAGGGCGGGGTGAATGAGACTAATTAAAAAGTACCCAAATGAACCAGATAAGCAAAATATTTGATAATAATGTAAACGCACAACCGAGTGACGGAAGCGTATTACATTAGGATAATGAGCCCGAGTGAAGGGACAAAGAAGCATGTAAAATGATTTAGACAAGTATTGGGAGGGAGTGTACTTACACTCGAACCCAGAATAACGCAAGCATGTAAAATGATTTAGACAAGTATTGGGAGGGAGTGTACTTACACTTGAACCCAGAAAACGCAAGCATGTAAAATGATTTAGACAAGTATTGGGAGGGAGTGTACTTACACTCGAACCCAGAAAAACGCAAGCATGTAAAATGATTTAGACAAGTATTGGGAGGGAGTGTACTTACACTTGAACCCAGAAAACGCAAGCATGTAAAATGATTTAGACAAGTATTGGGAGGGAGTGTACTTACACTCGAACCCAGAAAAACGCAAGCATGTAAAATGATTTAGACAAGTATTGGGAGGGAGTGTACTTACACTTGAACCCAGAAAAACGCAAGCATGTAAAATGATTTAGACAAGTATTGGGAGGGAGTGTACTTACACTCGAACCCAGAAAACGCAAGCATGTAAAATGATTTAGACAAGTATTGGGAGGGAGTGTACTTACACTCGAACCCGGAAAATGCAAATATGTCCTTTAACGAGTCATTTTTGTAAAACGTCAAACTTAAGGACAAAGTCGGAATAAAAAAAAATGAAGCGAGGTCTTAATGCATACCGGGAGAGTTGCAATAATAACGACTTCGGTAAAACACCCAGTTGATGGGTAAGAATTAAACACATGCGTAAACCAAGAGACGTGAACGCGGGTTGAAAAATCAAAGAACTTGGATTACAAGTTATGACTATAAAATCTCGTATATATAAATTATGAGTAAATATGTTCAACTATTCGAAGTCGAATGGGTTGAATAAAGAATAAAGTTGATTGTTTATAAGTGATGGATTTCACATTAATAGGTCAAACAGGTTGAATACAATATAATGCCGAATGGCACAAATGAGCGCTAACCAGATAAAGGTAGCGTTAAATGCAAGAGAATAACGAGCCTGGTAATGTGATATAACCAAATAAGAATATATGCAAATCAAATAACAGTAAGCATAAGAAGAAATTACGCATAAATTACGTGAGAAGTCATAAAATCGGAAAATTGTCCGAAAGAAAACAATTATAGCCATGAAACTACAATTAAGGTTAACGGGACCTAAGCTTGAAACCAAACGATTCTTCGAAAAAAAAAAGGGGGTGCCTTGACACCAAACATGTATTTTAAGAATGCCATGAGTAAGGAGTGATCTACGGGATCAACATAACCTTTAAGGTTATAAACAAATGAAAGATCTACGGGACTAAAACAATCCTCGGGTCATAAAGAGAAGGAAACGAGTTGTTAATATCTCACCTTAAAAAGGTGAAAAATTTAAAGAAATAGCCTATGAGGCTAAGTGAAAGAACCTACGGGTCAATGGTGTAAAGCAAGGGAACTAGTTGTGATTCCCCGCGTAAAATGTGGACGGAAAAAAAATAAATAAATAAATTATGGGTTATCAATTTCTTTAATATGAGTAATTGACATAGTTAAAAGGAAAAACGTTAAACTAAAATTCAGTTTTAGTAAGAAACAACGTTTTAACAAATATGAATACTATAAGACGAATGTGGAAATAACAAAAAAATCAAAGAGTATGGGTCTTAACATCGATAGGTGCAAGACGATATATTCGAAAAAGAGGTATTTTCGAAAATGAAAGGTTGATATAAATTAAACATGACGTGACACGATCACGGTCAAGAAATGCAATGTGAAGTAGAATCGCATTATAACCAAGCGAGTAGTAAAAAGTAACTGGACTAATAAGTCGAGTTAGTGAAACCGGTTAAGGCCATTTAAATAAATTTGGTCGCTTGTAAGCGGTGGATTCGGTATAACTGAATCGAATAAATGAAATTGAAAACAAAAGAAATGGTTGCTAAAAGTGAAAGATTTCACTAAAAGACCTTTAAACGGGTCAAAGTAACGGATTCATAAGGAGTTCGATAATATATAAAAGCGATGGATATCGCTAAGTTAACTAAACTAGTAGAAATAACGAAATTACGTTATTTCAAGTTGCATTATGCCGTATGAGATACGTAGATGAATAGTAACAAAAAAAAGGGATATTATCACACTTTTCTGGTAATACTAACAATTGATTAAAGTGTGAGTAATGCTCAAAAGATTACTCAGGTCAAATGCATTCAGTTTAGAACTCGATGAACTATGTAAGAAAGGTTTCGAGGACGAAACCTCTTTAAGAGGGGTAGACTTGTAACACCCTGAAAATGGGTTTGGTAATCAAACTCCATTAATACTAAAAGACGGGTAAAGTACCGTTAGTAGTAAAAGTAACCAGGTGAATATTTGGATTTAAATAAGAAATCCTAATAATAAATACAAACGAATCAAAGTTCTAAGGAATTGAGTTTATAAGAGCCCGAGTTAACGGGACTTAAAATAAAACGGGTTATAACTCCCGGAACCCACTAAATAACTAGGAATATCAACCTAGTTAGTCTAGTGTTTTAAAATAATGAGGAACTTGATGTAGTAACCTTTATAAACTTGGGTAAAGTTGAGGGACTAAAATGGTTAAAGTGAGAAAATGGTTTTTATTAATTAAAATTAAAAACACCAAAACACACACCTTGTGTGTGTGTTCTGGTCGTAAAACACAGGAGCCAGGAAGAGCTCTCAAGCTCAAACCCTAAAACACAGGAATTCATCAAATTGAAGGAGCAAATCAAGCCCGAATCGAAATCCAAGCATAGATTAATGATCCCCATTGCAGGGAGATCAAAAGGTATGTAAAATTTGACAAAAATTCTCTACTTGAAATTCTCATGAATTTAGAGAACTTGAAATTTGTTGATGCATGCTTGTTATATGGATAGAATAGGAACATAGTAGTGTCTAGGAGTAAACCCTAGACAAGTATATGTTGAAATCATGCTTAGCTCAAGTCTTTGTTGATACCAAATTCATGTATGAGATGTTTCTAGGGTTTTGATTGCAAAAGAATAGTGTTATGATGTCAAGAACATGCTTAATTTGAAAGCTGAATTCAAACGGTTCTTGATCAGAATTTACAGCCAACTTGTATTGGCTGTAACCTGGATAAAACGTGGTAAAAACATGTGTTTCTTGAGCCTAAAATGTAGTTCCAGGAAATATCTTTAAAACCCCACTGGAATCGCATTTTTTCGACGAAAATTGAGCGTTTTATGAATTTTTCCGTATCAAAGGTCCAAGCTGCGTTTTCTGGCAGAATTTGCAGCCCATTACGAATGTCATAACTCAATTTAGGAATTGAGTTATGATCTCAAATTTGTACTGTAGAAAGTGCTAAGTGATTAGAAAAATCTCCAATTGGAATTTCGTCAATCGGATAATCGAGGAATTTTTAATGAATTTTTCCGTAAGCTGCAGTCAGAAGTGACGAATCTGATTGCAGCTTAGTAAATGAATTTTCATGAATTTTTGGTAAAGAGTTAGATCTTGAAATTTTAACTCAAGGGCTAACCCTCCGAGAGGTACGCCACATAAAAAAATCTTAATTTTCGAAGACTTGTAAACAGGTTAAACAAGTCACCAAAAACAGCCAATTTTCATTGATATGAAATGCCTAAATGAAATCGCGGCTTACTAGTTAGTATGTAAAAATTTGATTTTTGTTAAGAGTTCGGATAAATATGCCTAAGTGAGTTCAATGAACCAAATGTGCATATGAATATGTTGGTAAGTCAATTGACTTTTAAAAGTCAAACTAACCAACGATAAATTCAAATAGTAGTTTCGACATATAAAATACGTGAGGTGGAATAGTCGTGAATTGAAATGACTAATCTAACCACCTTGTGAATGATGATAGTTTGTCGCCTAACGAGCTAGGTGGAGGCTTGGGAAAGAAGCGGTCAAACGAATCAAGCACGAGAAGAAAAGCATATTCGGATGCGAGGTAAGTATAGCTTACACTAGTCATATAGTTTAGAATGTCCTCTTGTTGTTTTGATTTCGAACAAGACAAATGGAAAGTTGAGATATGGTGTTTCCGGCGTGTAGTCGTACGGAACAAGATAACCAATAAGGGTAAAATTGAAATTTGGACATTTGTTGACAATAATTATTGGTTTTGAAAGATACATATTTCGTAAGCCTTATTAGGCCAAAAAGCGTTAAGAGGTGAATTATAGTTAAAACGACCGTGCGGTGTAAATCGGAACGAGTCGTGTAGACGAGATGGCAATAAGCTTTATCTCGCCAATATTATCAGTCATTTAGACCAACGGGTCAAAAGGTGAAAATATCACTTTTTGACAATATCGACTAATGGTTTGACGAGTTGTTTGATTTCAGAAATAAATATCGAGTGGATATTTACATCGCTATTACTTAGTAGATATTGAGGCAAGGTACTTAAATGGGTCAATGTAATGATCCGAGCCAGGTACGCATAATAAGATAACTCTCATTTAAATGTAAGGCTAATGAGAGTTAAACGAAGTCTAAAATAAGTTTTTGGTTACCTTAATAGGTAAACCAAATGTTACGGACGATGGTCATTATATTTGTTATAGGTTTCTAACCATTACCAAGAGTTTAATAAGGGTTTTAGCCATGGAAATGGGTTACATTTGATGGTTTGGTTCGAATTTAAAATGACCATAAACATGATTTCCGCAGCTTTTTATAAGGATTTCGACTAATCTTAAAAAAAACATATAAAATCAACCGTTTATCCGATTTGGGTGTTCTATACCTTTTCGGAAAGCTTATGAAGTAAATTTTTACTGTTTTCAATCATAAGTAACAAATGTGGTTGTTAAATAGGCCAAAAAAATGAATTAAACAGTTGTTCAAAACCTTGAAAGCTGTTTGAAAAAAAGAAAATATAGTTGCTGTGCTGATTTTATAAAAATCATATAAAATCATAGAAAATTCGTTAGAAGGTGTACCTTATATGCTTGCGCAGGTATTGAAGTTTTCTACGATCCATCTTTGAACATGTTAATCTAGTTCGGACTTTGAATGGGTCATAATGGTCAATTACAGCAGCTGTATAGAAAATCGCTGCACATTAATAATGTCATTATTAATCCAGAAAAAGACATATGATTGCGTATACTTGATTCAGTCATGCCACCGTAAGTTACGGTGGAGCTGATATGATTACGATGGTTACATACTAAGTTACGGTGGACCCAGAAACAAAGTATATTTTATTTAGTTTAAATTCCCGGATTCGTTTAGACACGTTTTAAACCCCGTATGACTAAAGTATTTCATGTTTATGGAATATAGGTACTTTTGGATGCCGGAAGACGATCAAGCTCAGCGAAGAACCGAACACGATAAAGATACACGCTTCCGCACTTTGCCACGTTGTAAATTTTAAACAACGAAATTGATCACGCTATGTAGAATAACTTATGATTTGTAAAAGTTTTAATAAACCCGTATTTTTATAATATGTGTAGTCTTAACTACACATCTAATTGTTGGTAATTACATACAAAAATCGTTAATTAGTAACTAGGGTGTTACACAAACTAACTTATTCCTTAACAAGAGAAACTACAACGACTGACGTCATTAACTTGTTTCTCTATTAGAATTTGTTGGTCGTTAAATCTTGACCCTAAGCATGCTGAGTTCCTAAAGATTCCTAAGGTTAGTGGGAGCAGTCAAAGTCCTTATCATGATTTACAAGGAATACAAGAGGCGGGGGGAAGAGTGTCATTAAATTTCACTCCGAATTTAACTCCGATTACACCTCTTGTACACCATACTGCACCAACTCTTACAAACTTAGAATCCTGAAAATGATAGCAACCTAACCAAGAGCTAATCCATAAAATTGAAACTTCTAATGAACCCAATAATCAACTCAGGAGGTCATCTAGGTTTAAAATCCTACTAACTTTGATGATTACATAACCTCCCTAATTGAAGTTGAAATGGATTTTGGAAATGTTTGCTGATCCTATCTCTTCAAATTAAGCCATTAGCGTCAATCAATCTTCTAAATGGAATAAAACTGTTTTCTAGTAAAACCGATTTTATGTGTTCGAATAACGTTTGGGATTTGATTGAATTACCTAAGAGTGTTCATAAACTAAACCAAATCCTAATATATAAGCGTTAAGACACGAAGAAGCTTGATTGATTGTCAAATCTTGTACTTAGGAAGAGATAAATTATTAAAGAATCTTTATTACATATCTTATAGAAGATTTCTTTGAGGATCATCACTGTTCTAGTAGCTTATAATAGTTTAAAGCTACATTAGATGAACATTATAAACAATTTTCCATAACAAATGGCTGACACATTTACTTGTTCATTAGATAACAACCTAAAGTTTTAAACTGAAGGTTAAAGAACACTTTATTTGTAAGCCAATAATATCCATGTATGGGTTAATGCAAACATCATAATGTGATGAAAAGCTAACGTAATTATTTTCATCAAGAATCAAGTGGATTAATGTACCTACCTCAAAATGAGTGGGAGCAACTAAGATAAATTTGTCTATATAGATGATATTCTTTTGACAAGTATGTGTTACATAAGTCAAAGCATTGTTAACACAAACTTTGATATAATATATCTCAGAGTTATCTCTTACTTGATAGATATCATAACATACCGAGATAGACCCAATGGGACATTAGTTCGGTTCTATAAGTTTAACATTAAATGGGTCCTTACGTATGTAACAAACAATACTGCTCTCCTTCAGAGGATAATATGGTAAATGAGATTATTTTTTACGCTTCATTAATTGGAAGCCTTATGTAAGTTTAAGTCTATACTCGTTTAGATATTACTCAAATTGCAACACACTAGATATGTCTAGATTAATGTGAAGCATGTAATAGAGTATTACAATATCTTTAAAGAAACGAGAGGCTATGATTTGAAGAAGAAGTGAGAATTAAAACTGGTTTATTACTTTATCTTTGAAGTATTCAAAGATGCTAAAATGTAATTTCGGGTATATCCTTATGTCAGCAGACAAATCCATCTTATGGAGGAGTCATAATAAACTGATAATAACAACCTAAGTTATAACGACATAATATAGTCACTAAATGTTGTTGAAAATTTATCAGTGGACTCATAAGTTTATTAACTCCATATAATTAATGTTTTGAAGACTTAGTGTGATAAAGTCAGCTACCATGACTCCTTGAACAGTAACAGTTCAAGAGGTGCTGCATTAAATTTCGATACGCAATTAATTATTCGTTTAGGAACGAATTGAGGAAACTAAGTTTTGTATCGAATACATTCATGATATGCTTAAGGATCCTATAACTGAAGGGCTATTACCCACAAGTCTTATTAAGAGAGCTCAGAGACGGGTATTAATTGATGGCCATGCGCAACAGCATATCGTACTATGAATGACTAAGTATTAGTTAATTTTCCTCATCAGTTTGATTTTGTATGTCTCTAAGAATATGTCAAGCTAGCATAATGGCATATAGACAAATATAGTTACAAATCAAACAAAGGGCTTATGCGTATTTTGATCATGACGATTAGGTTTTAAATTAAGGCTATAGTATGATTAATGGGGTCCTGAGTCGCATAATGATTCAACGGCTGTATTTTTCTGCTATAGTACTTGTTTAAGGCTAAAATGAGTGTTAACTCCTGATCAGGCTTATCTAATACTCATAGTAAATGATTACTCGGCTAAGTGGGAGAATGTAAGATTAAATATATTATGTATTAATATTTAATTTATAGCCATTATAATCATTTACATAATAAAGATCAAAATATATAATAACCTATTATATAATTAGTTGGTAATTGTTGATGGACCATATTACCCTTATTAACTAATTAGGTTTCCTCCTGGGTGCTTATATAAGGAGAGTTATGTGGAGGTTACTCAGTTACACAATTAGACAAACCCTAATAACACATAACATCAATCGACCTCCATCTCCATAGCCGATTCCCTTATTCGGTTTCTTAGCCACCATCATCAGTCAGCACCCTAAAGAGGAACCAGATCACGATGACAATCATGTCAAACCTTATTGTTGCGTCTCTATTCTGGATTCTCTGCTAGCCTGTGCTGATGCATTCAAAGGTATGTTTTCATGTTTTCCTTTATGTATAAACAGAACTGAACCAACATGTATATAATTGGATAATGTATATAAAATTAGGTAAAGAGGTAAATATTGGATTGGTATAGCAATAGGAGATGTTTGAATTTAGTATATCTGCCTATAGATGAAGTAGAGAGAGAATTGGAAGTGAATAAACAACTGTCAACATTTAGGATATATGGACCAATGAGCATAAATGGAATAACAAACTCTATTAACGGGCTAACAAAAACCAGCTCAATGGAGTTAGGTGTTATGAACACTATGGGTCTGAGCCCAACTAACATTTACAACCCATAACCAAGCAGCCCATTTCAAGGACCATCTGAGATTTATCATCTCGTTGATTAGTGAATAGCATTTCGCTTCATTAGGATATAACTCCAGTAAGTTCCTAGCATCAGAAACTTAGCTGCAAGTCTTGTTACCTAATGAGCAAGTAAAATTTGATCCAATATTCATATGTAAGAAGGCCCGGTGCAATAGATATCAATGTTGTCCTTCTCGGACACTTAGTTTCAAAAGTCATGCTTGAGAAGTGAGGCGATCGGAAAAATGCCTCAGGGTCTAGAGGCGGCGCATGTGGGTCAAAATTAGGGTCTGGAGGAGGTTAGAATGTAACAACTGAAAGCCCGAAGAGATTATGAATCGGCTTACTTTTTGAAGGTTAATATGTAAATGGGACGAGAGAGGTGAAGCTTTTGGTTGTACATAGAGCAATGTCTCACGTATGTGAAGCTCTCACCTAGTGCCTCGGCTTTTGGGACATAAATGGCTCAGAAGGCCTCATGTATACTTTAAAACAAACTTGGACACACAATTCTTGACCAGCTGCGCTGACTTTATATCTGTCATCAATACTAGTGGCTCTAGACGAGTCCAAGTCACTTTTGTCACTAAGTAATAAGAATGATGGTTTGTTTGTAACGGGAAATCATCATCATCATACTCAGTAAATCCCACCAATAGCAAAATTAAGGCAGGGTCTAAGGAGGGTAAGACCTAGACAACCTTACCTCTGCCCTGTAGGAATAGAGGGTAAGATGTAACGGGAAATCAAGATACTAATCAATCTTTATGTATTTACCGGAGTATATACATTGTCGGATTGACACACGAACGAGTTAATCGTTGAATCTTTGTATTGTGTTTACTCTCTCGCTCAGTTTGTGTCGTAACGAGGATTCCGCACTCGTTAAGGCATCCGAAACAAGGAATCATCATAGTCCGACGATCCGTATCGGGACCTACAAGTGGTATCAGATCGTAAGGCTCAATTTCTTGTTGAAAACGAGTTGTGGGTGAGGTTTTTGAGCGACTGCTGAAGTTATATTGAACAAAAACTCAAAACCCATTTTTATCGGATAAAAATATGGATTAACACTCACAAATCTGATGTTATCGGTTGATGCTCTATGATAAAACTTGTTAAAAACGAGTGGAGATTATCAAAAATACAAGTTTTATTGAGTTTGGAAGTGAAAATTATAATCCACCATTCTTCCGGAGAGCAAGGTCACCGGAAAAAGTCGTCGGAAAAGTACATTGTGTTCTTTACATTTGCAAAAATTTTGTCTGATTGTGTTTTTTATTATAAAGCAGGCATTGATGTGAAGTGGGTATAATTAAATGAATCGAGACATATTTAGAAGCCCATTTCATTAAAAAAAAATTGTTTCATCAAGCCCACAATCAGTTGGACTTTCTAACATAGTGTCGATCGGCCAGTCTTGTTTTGGTTGTTTAGCCCACCATCACTGTAAACCCATAAAAATAGTTTAATCTGAAGCCCATTTTTTATTTCTTTTTCTTTCTAAATCTTAAGGCACATTTCTATATTACTTAAGTAGAAAGTCGGTGGTTTTACACCACTACCCTCTTGCTTTAAAAACTTTTGTAATTTACATTTTTGACACTATATAACTTAAAAGTATAGTCTTTGGTTTTTACATCACCACCCTCTTAGTTTAAAAACTTTTATTTTTAGCTTATTGTTTTGTAATTTGCATTTTTGGCATATTGTATTTTCGTTTTTTACCTTTATATTTTTAGATTTTTACCTATACTTTGGTATTTACGTTTTTTGCACATATGCTTTATACCGACCATTCAACTTATAAACTTTGTATTTTTACGTTTTGATGTAAATTTGGTATACGCTTTCGTGCTTTATTTTGTGTTTCCTACATATGAATCAGGTCGCATATAATACGTTTTTACTTGAGGCTATAAATTCGAGTTAATCGGGTAGCATATAATACATTATGATTGCACGGTATAAACTCGATTTACACTATGTTTTGATCTAATAGCAATGCAACTATAGGTTACATTGAGTTCAATCAAATATATTAAAACGCGCATTTTCATGTGATTAATGCATCACATAACGCTTTGATTAATCCGTTCAACGTTTGCGATGGACCTGCCAACGCGCGCGGGTCCTATTACTAGTTCATCTGAAAGTCCATATCTCATTTTAACTTAGTAAATCATCTATACATATAATAAAAGAAACCAATTGATGGACACGTGCTGATATGAGAGGCATCTACTTTTTAGTTTTCCCGCCATACATCTACGTTTATTTTTATTTTAAAAATTACAAGTTTTAAAATAATTTATCAAGTTATCCCATATTTTAAGTCGACGTTTATCTATAACTATATATTTATATTTATATTTATATTTATATTTATATTTATATTTATATTTATATTTATATTCTAATATAATCTTTATACTTATCTTTATTTTATTATTTTGTGAGTAAATTGTACAAAACGTCCTTTATGTTTCCTCAAACTTGCAGGTTCCAGCCTTAGTGTTTAAAACTTGCTAAAAACATCTTTTAGGTTTATTTTTGTTGCTGGTTTAATCCTTTATGACTAACCAAGTTAATTATCTCGGTTTATTTCCCTCACATGCGTAACATGTGAGGGTCCCACTATTGTTTGATGACCGACATCAACTGACTCGCAAAATGGAACGGAGATGTGGTGCAAATGCAAAACTGCTTGAAACCCAAGAAAAATTGCCTCTGTTTTCACCGGAGATGTAGTCCAAACACAATTGGATCTCATAAATTTATGGGGTCATTCACATGGAGCAAATCCCTTTTCATTCCGAGCTATCAACATCCACTCGGAGGAGAGATCCAGCCCGCGTTTCGCTGACTAATTGCCAAACAAGCCATATTTGCAGGTTGATAGCCTCACGTTAGTTATGTATGTGAATTCAAATTGAAAAGTGCATATCATTTTTTTGTAATGGTTTTCCTCTTTAGTTTTGATTACTTGATTGAGATTACATGTATTAAACATGGAAGAATAAAAACTAATATTTAGGTACAAAGCAATGGGTCAGGAAAGTAGAAATAAGTGGATTTAATGGACTGAATGTATATGTGGGTGCAAAATTTGAGTTTCTTTGAATTATGAATTGATTCATTTCATACTCTAAAGTCTATTTAATGTGAAAGAGGAATATATACTTGTGATCGTATTGACAAATATAGAATATATTAATTAGAATGTAATCTAGACTTAGATTATTTGATTATGTATTTAGATTACATATTGGTCACAAGGCAGAAAACGAAAGTCAAACTTGACAAAAGTCAAAGGCCGTTAATTGGCGGTTAATGACAGTTTTCTGGTACCCCAAACGAATGGGTATAACTACCTTGTTCGTATTGTTTCATGGACTATATAAATAGGCGCAAAATTGTATGGATAAGTAGATCAATTTCATAATCAAAACGGTTTGCGTTGACTTTCGTTTACAGATTAAATTTATCCAATTTGATCCCATGTTCTTGTTCTTGATGTATGATTAATTCCTAATTAAGTGTTGTTGATATCCAACAATAATTACAATTTTTTTTTGTTGCATAAGTGACCCATTTATGACATTTTTTTTATAACTGACCCGTTTATAACAATTTTTTCGTATAACTGACCCGTTTATAACACAGATAGGTGACAGTCTGACAAACTGCCAACACTTTATGTATTCATTTGTTGCAGCACCCGTGAACTTGCTACCATCGAGATATATCTGGTAAGTGTATATTTTCTCTTATATGGATCGGTTGAGTATCAGGGGTTTTTTTGGTTTATAAAACGTGTAGAATTATATAAAAGAGAAAAATGCACGGATAGTCCCTGTGGTTTGCCCATTTTTCACCTTTAGTCCCTAACTTTCTAAAATTACAGCTATAGTCCTCAACTTTTCCAATTTCGTTCCCGGATGGTCCCTGGCACGGATAAAGGTTAGTTTTCTCAGTTAAGTGGGTGTGAAATGACCAATATACCCTTAATGTGAAACAAAACAAACTAGTCCTGTTAGAAAAGGGCAACCTTTCATCTTCATCCAAAATTAATCACATTCAGATCAAAACACTTATCCACCGCCGTCGTATGTATTTTCCGGCGTCCCCACTCGCATCGTTCTTCTAGCGTTTTCCGACGACCCCCACCTCATTCACTCCTCTCACACACAAACCAGCGACCCTACCATCTCCTCCCCTCTCTTCGATTTTCAGCTCAAAACTAACACGATCGCCACACCACTACTACAACCGCCCCATCATGGCCTGAAAACACATCACCTGAAGGAAAAATCTGGAAACCCACCACCTGAAACCATCGAGTTGTAGGTTTCCGGCTAGATCTCTTTTCTCCTTTTCCGACAAGAGCTCGTTCCTCATTTCTACTAGTTCTCATTCTTCGTTTCACCATATGTACCAGATGTCCATTCCAGTTGAAATCTCACCACTTCGAATGTTTCTAGAACGAAGTTTCTAGGACCAGAATGAAGTTTCTTGGAACAATTTCATCGATGGAACTAATTTATTTGTTGGGTTTGTTCGATCATCTAATCGTTCAACAATCTCATCTTTATCTTCATTAACAGTCATAAAGAAATAACAAGTTCCAATCATTTTGTGGGGTCCAATTTTCACAATTCCAACTGGGCGAAGAACTGGGCGTGATTTTTTTTATCAAATCCATTTTCACAATTCCACTTTCTTCTTCACGCAATCACATCAAGATTTCTCTTTTATTAATCTTTTCGCTTTCTTATATCCAATCGTTTTCGTATTCCACTTCAATTTCTCACGTGATCTGATCATTCAACAGAACCCCTAATTTCTATCAATCTCCAAACGAGTAACCGACCGCCACAGAAATATCTTTAATTTAGGAAATCATGAATGCTGGGGATTGAGCTCACATTGTTTTTGGTGTTGAAATCGTATGGTTTCAATACATACTGTTTGAACTTAGGCGTGCACACCAACTGTTTGATGAAATGCCAACCTGAAGTTTATTGTTTATCCGTGTAAAAAAGGCCTAGCACCATTATTTCGCACCTTTTGTGTATCACCTCCGTCGCCCCCAAGCCTTTCGGCCTCTGCCCACTCCCTTCGGCTGGCTTACTCTTTCGCCTATCCCTCATTTTCCCACCTCTCCCTACCACACATGGCTTAAAGCGTGGGGTCCTAACCCCGTAAGGGGGGCAGGCAACTCGTGGTTGCTCCCCCTCCTTCCTCCCTGGCAGGGAGTTTTAGTTTTTGGCGCATCCCCCTACTTCACTCGAGTTGGGTTATTGTTCTTAGGTGTATGGTGAAAGGTGTTGTGCAGGGGGGAGGCTCTGAGGGTGCTAGGCCTTGCCCCTTCAGGAATTTCCACTCTTGCAAAGATGGTTTTGTAGGGTCCAAAGGATACGCGAGACTGCTCTCTCACTTCCAACGGGACCACCTCAAGTCAGATAACAGGAAAGATACTTTACGGGATGCGATTGCTAAGGATCCCGACTTATATGAGGACGTGGGAGAAACTTTGAAAACGCTTAACAACTGGCTGTGCGGGGAGTGCATGGTTGTGCATGCTCTTAGCCGGGGGTGTCATGATGTTGATGACCTTGTTAAATCCGTCCCTAGCTCGAGGGGGACCGAGGACTTTATTGTGGGGATTCCCAAACCACAAGTTTCGGGAGGGGGGGCTTCAGGGGAAGGCATTGCCTCTATCGGTGTGGATGGCTCCCTTTTGGAGCGGGTTTTTTCTCTTCCCATCACGACAGTCAAGAGCATTCCTCCTAGTTGTCGAATGGCGTTCGCGCAAGCTTTAACATCGGCTATGCGGAAGGTGATTGCTACCCCCGGGTCGGTTGAATATTGGGTTAAGCTACTCTTGTTGCCTCGGTGTACTTTAAAAGTTGTGCGCCCTGCCAATAGGCAAGAACGTCGGTCTGGGAACAGGAAAACGTTACAGTGCTTTAGCATCCAACGGGCTCTTTCTGTCTGGAAAGACGGGGAAGGGATTAGCGAGCTAGTTGCTTCCCTCTTTCAGGATGTAAAGGAGAAAGGGGCGGTATATGGGTCCGACCCGTTTCCCGAAGGTCGGGAGGGCCGAACCAATGTTAAGCAGTGCCTTCGTAAAGTGGCAGATGGTCATTTCACAGCTGCGGTCAAGGTGTTGTCCCCTTCTGGCGTTGCCCCCTTTGGGCCCTCCACTATGGAGGCCCTCGCGGAGAAACACCCGGTTACGCCCCCTCCGGCTGTACCGGCAGACACAATCCCTCAGGCACCCTTAACTGTTGATGCAGAGTGCGTTTTGGGGTGCATTAAGTCATTCCCCAAAGGAACTTCGTGCGGGAGAGATGGGCTCAGGGCGCAACACTTACTGGATAGCTTTTGCGGAGAGGGGTCCTCAACTTCCTCGGGTTTAGTTTTAGCCATCACCGGGGTAGTCAATGTCTTCTTGGGGGGGTTATGCCCCAAGTCTCTTGCTGAGTTCGTTGCCTCCGCTCCTCTGACCCCCTTGCTGAAACCTGATGGGGGGATTCGTCCTATTGCGGTCGGGGCCATTTGGCGTAGGCTGGTCTCCAAGATAGCGATGAAAAAGGTAGGGAAAGAGATGGTTAGGTACCTGGGGGATCATCAATTCGGGGTTGGGACACCAGATGGGGCTGAAGCTATCCTCCATAGCGCGAACAGGTTCCTTAACGCCTTTCATGATGATGGGGCCTTTGCCATGCTTACCGTTGACTTCTCCAATGCTTTCAACCTAGTGGATCGCACAGCTCTTTTGCGGGAGGTTGGGATTCGATGCCCATCTATATTTCCGTGGATACATTTTCTTTATGGGCAAACCGCTAGGCTTTATGTGGGTAATGACTGTATTGGGTCGTCCACGGGGGTCCAGCAGGGGGATCCTTTGGGGCCTCTATTGTTCGCTCTTTTCTTGCACCCCCTCACACAACGTATACGAGACAGTTGCACCCTCCCCTTCCACGTGTGGTATTTGGATGATGATACTATTATGGGAAAAACATCTGAGGTAGCAAAGGCTCTGGCTATCATTCAATCTGAGGGGCCACCTTTGGGGCTCCGGCTTAATATAAAAAAAACAGAGGTATATTGGCCTTCTTGCAATGGAGAAAAATTGGAGGCTAGTTTATTCCCGAAGGAGATTGGAAGACCAACGGGGGGCGTGAGACTCCTTGGGGGAGCTGTGAGCCGGGACCCCAGTTTCATTAGTGCTTTGGCTGCGCGGCGAGCTTCCCGGGCAGTGGACCTTATGAGTAGCCTTTCGCAACTCCGAGACCCGCAAAGTGAGCTTCTCCTGCTGCGCTCTTGCATGGGAGTCGCCAAGCTCCTTTTTGGTCTGCGAACTTGTCAACCTGTGTTTGTAAAGGAGGCGGTATCCTTATTCGATAAAGGGCTACGGGGGGCTATAGAGGACATTGTGGTGTGTGGGGGGCCGTTTTTTGGGGATTTTCAGTGGCGGGTTGCTTCTCTGCCCTGTAAGATGGGGGGCTGGGGCTTCTATCGGCCATGGATGTCTCCATTTACGGTTTTGTTGCCTCGCGAGCTCAATCGTGGGGGCTGCAAGATCACATCCTGCGCGAGAGTGGGGTTGTTGGAATGGATGGGGATTATGACATGGCTCTGGAGGAGTTGCATAGACACCTCCCGGATTTGGATATTGGCGGTTTCGCTAACAGGGACACCGCCCCACCGAAGACCCAAAAGACTTTGGCGAGTGCTCTGTTTTGTCGTATCGCTCAGAATATTGGATCAGATTTCTGTACGACTCCTCGTCAGAACGCCGTCCTAGAATGCTTGCGGGGCCCCCACGCCCAAGATTTTTTATCGGTCATCCCCATCGAGGGCTTAGGCCAAAAGATGTCAGCCGTTGAATACCGTGCTATCTTAAAATATCGGCTCATGATTCCTTTGTTCCCTGATGATGAGCAATGCCCGATTTGCCGTAAAGCTTGCTTAGACCAATTTGGGGAGCATGCTCTGCACTGTAAAGAACTGCCAGGTTTTAAGTATAGGCACGACTGGGTGCGGGATGTCTTGGGGGACATCCTCAAACGGGCGGGGATCTCGGTGAAGAAAGAAGCCCCCGTAAACTTTTTGACAGATCCGAGGGAAGGAAGATCCACATTGCGCCCCGCGGACGTTTTAGTTTTCGGGTGGGATGCAGGTAAACACGCTTGTGTTGATCTTACCGGGGTTTCCCCCCTTGTAGGCTTTCGGGATACAGGTTTTGTCCCTGGTCAGGCGATTGCAAGGGCGGCAGCGAAGAAAATGGACAAACATGCAAAAGCCTGCGAGGATAATCAACATTCCTTTATCCCTTTTGCCTTTGATACCTTTGGCTCGCTAGCCCCAGAAGCCATCAGATTTCTTGAACGGGTCCAACGGGTTGTTCACAGCAACATTTTGTCTCCTAGAGATCGGGGTTTCGTTTTTACTAGGTTAGGTTTCGCTATTCAAAAGGGGGTAGCGGCGCAGCTTGTTGCCCGCTTACCGGCTATCTTGGTGTAATTTGTTTCATATGATATAGAAATTATAAAAACCTAAAAAAAAAAAAAAAAAAAAAAATAGTTGTTTGCATTGACAAATTTAGAGGTTTCTGGTGTTGTAGGTGCGAAAAGTGTGTGGATTTTTACGGGATGTTTCTTGTTTATTGACTTTTTCAACCCTAAGTTCAACGTTATACTATATATTTGTTTATGATTTTTGGTGTGAAATTTTATGAATGCTTCTGTTAGTTCTGTTAGGTTATAATTGTTGAAGGGTGATGGTGGCAGTTGTGGTGGATGAGGTTGAAGATGATGGTGGAGGTGGGTGATTGCAGGTGGTGTTGTAATGAAGAAGAGGTGGACCCCACTTGATTTAAATATATTTCTTTTTTACATTTACGTTATTTTTTAATAACAAGGGCATTTTAGTAATTTCATATTCACTTAACACAAAAAACTAACCCCTATCCGCGCCAGTGACTATCCGAGAACGAAATTTGAAAAGGTGGGGACTATAGCTGTAATTTTAGAAAGTTAGCGACTAAATATGAAAAATGAGCAAATCACAGGGACTGGACTATCTAAGCATTTTTCTCTATATAAAATATAAAACGTGTTTTTTTTTGTTTATTCCAACTATTGTTACAGGGCCCTGGCAGGTGATGCTTAAGCAAACAGATAATTCCTATGCTTGTGTTGCCGAAAGTGAAATCCGCTTCACACTTAATGAAGTAAGTACGGAAGATAACTAGTCAAAATGGGTTTGAGTCAACAAGGTACATTTTGTGCCTGTCGGGTTGACCCAGAACCTGTTTGTCCAATTTTATTAGCAATTGAGGGGAGTTTGACATTGCTTATTTATGCTTATAAGCACAAGCAGGTAATAAGCTTACTAAAGGTAAACTTGTAAACAAATTTATCAAGAATAATTAGTTTGAGATAAGCAGTTTCAAACTTCTATTGAAACAATTTATTACACCCTATAATAAGCATATAACGCATAAACATTTTATTTTGAGATTGCAGTAGACATAGGATATGGGTTGCGGTGGCCCAACATCCCCTTAGTGTGACAAATCTGATTACAAAAATTATCTTAATTCAGTAATGTTTTATAAAAAAATAATTTAGGAAATTTTTTATAGAATGTTTGAGTCGTTTCTTTTTAAGCCGGTTGTGTTTACTTGTTCGTTTGACCCGTTAGGGATAAAAGGTAACCCGAATCAAAACATTGATAGACATTTGTTTGGTATGGACAGACCAAAGAAGAACCGCTACGGGTTCTTGGGCTGAAGGATGAACAAGGAAGCCAACTTGAGTTCCTTCGCGGGGGCTATAAGGTAAATTTTATCAGCCCATCATCCTCATTCTCATTACCATAATTATTTTAAATAAATTGATGGTAATTCACAAGCTATTTCTTGGCTAAATAACTATACCTTTATACGGTAATCCATCTTTAAATAAAATGATTTATAGAAATACATGCATATTGAATACACTTTGAGCGCCTTCCAACCAATTTGATCTGTTCAGCTTGATTTCAATTTAGTCACTTTCTTATTTTGTGAATTTGACTTTGTAGAGTAAAAACGTTTGACCTGTTTCCATAACCCAAATTGACCCATTTGCTAGATTTCTTTTTCTACATTTGTTTGGTATGGACAGACCAAAGAAGAACCGCTACAGGTTCTTGGACTGAAGGATGAACAAGGAAGCCAACTTGAGTTCCTTCGCAGGGGCTATAAGGTAAATTTTATCAGCACATCATCCTCATTCTCGTTACCATGATTATTTTAAATAAATTGATGGTAATTCACAAGCTATTTCTTGGCTAAATAACTATACCTTTATACAGTAATCCATCTTTAAATAAAATGATTTATAGAAATACATGCATATTGAATACACTTTGAGCGCCTTCCAACCAATTTGACCTGTTCAGCTTGATTTCAATTTAGTCACTTTCTCATTTTGTGAATTTGACTTTGTAGAGTAAAAACGTTTGACCTGTTTCCATAACCCAAATTGACCCATTTACTAGATTTCTTTTTCTACATTTTAGTATAATTCAGTGTGTTTTCTGCAGATTGCAACTTGGTGGGAGGAAGACGTCGATTTGGAGTTATCTTCAGCATGGCATAACTAAGTTGAACCCGATAAAACAGGGCCTAGTCATGATCATTTCATATTGTTTTCACATGTAAAGTTTTATATAATTCCATATTATTATTATTATTTTATAGATAAAACATAAAAAGACAGTCAATATAAGGATTCAAAAAACCCCCAACGTAGCTATGCAAAACTTGTGGTTGAGTAATTTTTCTGTCCTACAGGTTTATTTACCTCAATTTCCCCTAGATTTGCCGCATCCATTTTACACCTTTTTTACTCGCTTCAAAGAAAATTATCATACAAAGAACAACCTTACTAACACAAACAACACGACATAACATTATCCAGTTTTGATGCATAGTTTTCAAATTTTGAGGTAAAGCATGGAACATATTACAACATCAACAAGAAAACATGTGACAACAATACTTATGTATAACTCATAAACCATATACCTCAATTTAAACCATATACCTCAATTTACTCAGAAAACCAAAATATGCAATCCTCCATGATCTTCTCACTATCAATGGACCCATAATCATCCAAAATCCACAAACAAATCCAACCACCATGCTTATAATCAACCCCCAATATGCTCCATCGTCTTCTTTGTTCTCTCCTATCGTATGAGTTGCTGCTTTAACCGGTTCACAACCATTAGTTTCAGTTAGTGGAGCTCCGCAAAGTTTGTTGCCAAAGAAGCTAGACTTAGTGAAGCTCTGAAGTTGTGTACCTGTTGGAATTCTTCCTGTCAAATTGTTGAAGGACACGTTGAAGCTACTCAAGAAATTTAAACTTGACAAGCTCATGGGAAGTTCCCCGAAAAGCCTGTTTACGGATAAATCTAAAGATATCAGTTCTTTCATGTTTCCGATCTTCCCTGGGATACTTCCACTTAATTGATTTCTTGATAAATTCAACGAAGTTAACTCCAAGAGGGACATTAGCTCACTAGGAATGTATCCGGTGAGATTGTTACTCGAAAGGTCTATCAACATCACTAATGGAAGAATACTGCTATATGTATCTTCTCGTCCATTCGTCACCAATGAATCACCAGCGATAGCTCTTTCAGGTCCATCAATACTAATGTAAGTAAAGTCATCTCCTGAATTGCTTTCGATGCCGGAAAGGATACTAAAGTTGTTGAAGCATCTCGGAATATTTCCAGATAGGTTGTTATTAGCAAGATCTAATATTTGAATATGTCTAATATGACAAAGCTCATGAGGAATATTTCCGTCAAAACGGTTTGATCTAAGGTTAAGAATTCTTAAACGAGTAAGTTTTGTTCCAATCCATGTTGGAATGCTTCCAGTAAGTTCATTCTGTTGGATCGGTTCTGTTCAAACATGAAGGAAAACATGAAATCATACCTGTTACAGCAGATAGTGCAGTGGAGAATCCAGTCAGAGAAGATGATATCGAGTTCGACATGATTGTCAGAGTGATCCGGTTCCTCCTTAGGGTGTTGACTGATGATGGGGCTTAGAGAACCGAAAAGGGTATCGGTCAGGAGAGGAGGTTGAAATTGATGTTAAGCTTATGGGGTGTGTAACTGAGCAACCCTCAACCTCTACATAAGACTCCTTTATATAAGCACCCAGGAGGAAACCTAAATTAGTTAATAAGGGTAATATGGTCCATCAACAATTACCAACTAATTATTTAATAGGTTATTATATATTTTGATCTATATTATGTAAATGATTATAATGGCTATAGATTAAATATTAATACATAATATATTTAATCTTACATTCTCCCACTTAGCCGAGTAATCATTTACTATGAGTATTAGATAAGCCTAATCAGGAGTTAACACTCATTTTAGCCTTAAACAAGTACTATAGCAGAAAAATACAGCCGTTGAATCATTATGCGACTCAGGACCCCCATTAATCATACTATAGCCTTAATTTAAAACCTAATCGTTATGATCAAAATACGCGTAAGCCCTTTGTTTGATTTGTAACTTTATTTGTCAATATGCCATTTTACCGGTTGAACATATTCTAAGAGACATACAAAATCAAACTGAGGAAATTTCATTAACATAAAACATAAGCTAGTACAATATGCTCAAATAAGGTCTTTACTAAACCCCATATTACGAACATGTTCTTCATAAACCTTAGGAGGGAGACCTTTAGTCATCGGATCCGCAAGCATATCTTTAGTACTAATATACTCGATACAAAGATTATTTTCCTCAACTCGTTCACGTACGAACAGATATTTTGTATCAAGATATAAACCAGCTCCAGTCGAACTGTTACTGTTCGAGAAACTAACGGCAGCTGAATTATCACAATAAAGCTTCAATGGTCTAGAAATGGAATTAACGATTTTGAGTCCAGTGATCAGATTTCTAAGCAACATTCCATGACAGGTTGCGTTATAAACAGCAATGTATTCTGCCATCATTGTGGAAGTTGTGGTCAACTGTTGTTTATGACTCTTCCATGAGATAGGGCCGCCTGCTAACATAAAGATATAGCCCGAAGTGGATTTCTTGTCATCTTTGCACTTGGCAAAGTCAGAATCAGAATAGCCCACCACTTCTAAATAATCACTTCTTCTATAAGTCAGTTTATAGTCTTTCGTCCCTTGCAGATATCGAAGTACCTTCTTAGCTGCTTTCCAGTGATCTAGGCCAGGATTAGTCTGATAACGGCCTAACATTCCAGCAATATAAGCGATATCTGGGCGAGTACAGACTTGAGCATACATCAAGCTCCCGACTACTGATGCGTAAGGTATCTGGCTCATTTGCTCCTTCTCAACCTCTGTTGTCGGACACTGAAATGAACCGAAAACATCTCCCTTAACTACTGGAGCGACGGAGGGTTTGCACTGTTGCATGTTGTAACGCGTAAGGACACGATCTATGTAGGCCCTTTGGGACAATCCTAAGATCCCTTTGTGTCTATCTCGGTGAATTTCGATGCCAATGACGTAAGAAGCCTCTCCGAGATCCTTCATGTCGAAGTTATGCGAAAGTAACCGCTTCGACTCATGCAACATGTCTAAACTATTACTTGCCAATAGAATGTCATTTACGTAAAGGACAAGAATAGTAAAGTTGCTCCCACTCATCTTGAGGTAGGTGCATTGATCCACTTGATTCTTCATAAAACCTTGCTTCTTCATGACTTCATTAAACTTGAGGTACCATTGACGTGATGCTTGTTTTAACCCGTAAATGGATTTCTTCAACTTACAGACTAGATGCTCCTGACCTTCAGGTTTAAAACCTTCAGGCTGCTTCATGTAAACATCTTCGTCCAAATCTCCGTTAAGGAAAGCTGTTTTAACGTCCATCTGATGTAACTCCAAATCAAAATGAGCTACTAGGGCCATGACGATCCTTAATGAATCTTTACGAGAGACAGGTGAAAACGTCTCTTGATAATCAATTCCCTCTTTCTGAGTGTAGCCCTTTGCAACCAATCTTGCTTTGTAGCGTTCAACGTTACCATTCGGATCCAGTTTTGTTTTGAATACCCATTTACATCCTACGGGTTTGGCTCCGTTGGGTAATTCTACCAAATCCCAAACGTCATTTTTCTTCATGGATTCAAGCTCATCAATCATCGCTTTATTCCATTCAGAAGACTGATCACTGCTAATGGCTTCATTGTAAGAGATAGGATCATTGAGCTTTCTAGGATCCATTTCAGTCAGGTAGGTAACATAATCATCCATATTAGTAGGCCTTCTTTGCCTAGATGACCTCCTGAGTGGAATATCGGGTTCAGCGTTGTCTTGGTGCTGAGCGTTTGATGTGCCTTCGTCATGAGGTATAATGGGTTCTGATTGTAGAGGTAAATTTGGAGTTGGTGCAGTAGCTTCAGGTACAGTAGTTGCATTGGGTACAAGAGGAGTAACCGGAGTAATGGTAAGCGACGAGTCTCTCCCCCCCGCGTCTTGTACTTCTTGCAATTCTTCGTAAGGGTTGGTACTGCTCCCACTGACTTTGAAATCCTCCAGGAACGCGGCACGCTTGGTTTCAACAATACGGGTGACATGAGAAGGACAATAGAAACGATAACCCTTAGAGTTCTCAGGATACCCGATAAAGAAACAGGTAACTGTTTTAGGGTCAAGTTTCCTTAGGAAAGAATTGTAAAGTTTTGCTTCAGCAATGCATCCCCATACTTTCATATATTTAAGACTCGGTTTCCTTCCTGTCCAGAGTTCATAAGGAGTTTTAGGGACAGACTTAGAAGGAACTCTATTGAGTATATGAACAGCTGCTTTTAACGCTTCAGTCCAGAGGAATAATGGTAAATTAGTGTTGGCTAACATACTACGCACCATGTTCATAAGGGTACGGTTTCTTCTTTCAGCGACACCGTTCTGCTGAGGTGTACCAGGCATGGTGTATTGGTTCACAATCCCCTGGCCCTTACAAAACTCATAAAATGGACCAGGAGCTTGACCCACATCAGTATGTCTTCCATAATATTCACCGCCTCTATCTGATCTCACAACTTTAATCTGACGATCTAATTGCTTCTCAACTTCAGCCTTATAATCTTTAAAAGTTGTAAGAGATTCAGACTTCTCCTTAATAAGATACAAGTACATGTAACGAGAATAATCATCAATAAAAGTGATAAATGAAGTATGTCCTGTTATGCCAGCGATTTGGTAGGGACCACTAATGTCAGTATGAATGAGTTCTAATAAATTAGAGCTCCTAGTGGCACCTTTCTTATTCGCTAATGTCATTTTACCTTTAAGACATTTGACACATGTTCCAAAATCAGAGAAATCGAGAGGAGGTAAGACTTCATCCTTCACAAGACGATTTAATCGTTCTTTTGAAATGTGGCCTAAACGCTGATGCCACAACATGGATGAAGTTTCTAAGTCTCGTTTCTCTTCCATCTTTGTGAGTGATTCATTAATGTTATATGACAACAAAGATTTGGAAAAGTCATCTTCTAGTTCTAATCTATAGAGACCACCATCCAGAATACCAGTACCATAAAGAACAGAATTATAGAGGATAGAGAGTTGGCGATGACCATGGGAAACAATAAAACCGTCCATGTCTAACTTTGGTCCTGATACAAGGTTCCGAGTTACCTCAGGAACATATAAGGTATCATAAAGTTTAATACATAAACCAGTTTTCATAACTAATTGTAATGTTCCAATGGCCTTCACTTCTAATTCTCGATCATCCCCAACCTTAAGCGTTCTTTGGTTTCTTTCCAGCTTCCGGATTGAAAGGAATCCCTGAGTAGAATTGGTAACATGAACCATAGAACCAGAATTAAACCACCATGAATTAGCAGGAATACTTAAATTATAGGACTCAAGTATCATAAAATAATCGTTACCTTTCTTAGCCAGCCACTCCTTAAAATCAGGGCACTCCTTCTGCATATGTCCTGTCTTTTTACAGAACTTGCAGCGGATACTGCCTAAGGAGTTCTTAGAGCTGGAAGCTGCACTTGTACTAGGATTAGAATTAGGCCTTTGGACTTTTGAAGCATCCTTCCTCTGATAATTGTTCTTCCTTTTCTTAGAGTTGGAGGTAGTAAAGTTGGCAACATCAGTATGGCGATCCATCCTCATACGCTCTTCCTCCTGTACGCACATAGCGACCAGCTCACTCATCGTCCATTTGTCCTTCTGAGTGTTGTAATTGATCTTAAATGCTTCAAAGGACGAAGGAAGCGAAGTAATGATGAAATGAACAAGGAAACCATCACTGATTTCCATTTCCAGCCCCTTCAGCTTATTGGCCATGTCATTCATCATCATGATGTGCTCGCGAATGCCACTCCTCCCATCATACTTAGTTGTCACCAGCTTGAGAATGAGAGTACTAGCGTGTGCTTTAGACGTCCCCTTGAACTGAGCCTCCACAGAAGCCAAGTAGGTTTTAGCATCGTCAGAATCAGGAATAGCTCCTCTGATAGAGTGATTAATGGACTGCTTCATGAACATGAGAGACATACGGTTACTTCTAGTCCACTTATCATGAAGTAACTGCTGAGGAGCAGTACTCTGTGGAGTAAGGTCCGCTGGCTTATCCTCTCTTAGAGCATAATCAAAGTCCAGCACTCCAAGTGTAAGCATGAGGGCATCCTTCCATGCAGCAAAGTTTTCACCAGTCAAAGGTGGAATTCCGCAATTTGGTGCTGATAGTTGAAATAAGATGAGCAAGTTATGATACTAAGGAAGAAGTTCTAATGTGATCTAAGGGCACGTTAAACTAAGGCAGGTATAAATAATGACCATTTTACATTATGAAGCTGTGATATTGTCTATTGTAAGTCCCGAAAATCGGATCAAACAACGATATCAAACGGATCACCAAGGATGGGCGGAATCCAAACTTGATGAAGATCAAGAAATAATCAAGAACAATATGAAGATTTGTTTAATTGAAAGCTTAAACTTGCATACAATATAGAAATTGTCTAATACAAGTTTCTAAAACTCATCAACCAACCTAAACCCCTAATTATCATTATCTATTTATAGGGAGGGTTTCCCCTTAAACCCTAGGCCCATATTCCCCCAAAGCCCACTCTAATACCCCCATCAACTTCTAGAACTTGGTCCATTTAGCCAATGCTACTAATCCATAAACCTATTGGACCTAACAATCCCCCCCCTAGGTTTACTGGATTAGTTGCTGAATCCGTAAGGAGGACCACCAGGCAACGGAGCCGGATCAGCAAATTCACGATTCTTGATTACGATCTTGAACTTCCTTTCCAGCTTAACTTTCAACAAACCTCAGTATACCCGCATTGCTTTGTAGTTGCTCGATCCTCTGATCTTTGCTTGATTTTTGAGCTTGCAAAGATGAGATCTTAGCTTCTTTCAGGGCAGCATCTTGTTTCAACGCAATCACTCTTCTTTGCAGCTTCGCTACATCAACAGCCGTATCATCATCACTATCTCTATCTTCAATAAATTTCATGTTGTTGGCTGCAAAGAGCATGGATGCTTCATCATGCTCAGAGAAATCGGCACCACTGGAACTTCCTACATTGAACCTGATGCCGCTTGAGCTTTCTGGTTGCAAATGAGTTGTTTCAGGCAGATCGAGATCGAAGTCGAATTTTAAATCAAAATCGAGATCTTGCGTGCTTGTTTCTTGAGTAGCAGCAGTGACTTGTGGATCGGTGGGCATAGTAGGCTAAGGTTCTGAGCTTGGGCCAGAGAATGAATATAAGGAGCTGTTTCGGTTCTTCGTTTCTTGTTGGATGCTTTTTCAGAATCATCTTTCGAGTCATCTTCAGTTTCAGGAATAGGTACAGAAGGAGGGTTTCCGACACTATTCTTCAATGATTCAATCAGGGCTTGTAGGATTTCTTCAGTCATTAATGTTGATTCTCGAACGGGTTCTTCAGCTTTCTCAGAGACAATCACTTCCACTTCACTGTCGGAATCGGGTTCTTCTTCACTAGAGTCTGATTCTGAATCTGAATCAAGTGTCTCAGCTTTCTCGTCAACACGTGTATGTTGCATGTCACGTTCTTTTGGCAGCTTTGGCATTCAGAGGGCTTTGGTTCAAAAAGCACAGAAACCTGCAAACTTTGAAATTCGAATAAGTGGTCCAAAGATAATAAGAGAATCCGTGATGATTAGAAGATGAGATTAATCCGAAACATGACTCGAAAGAGAGAATGATTGCCAATTAATAGTGTTTCGGATTGGGCCTGAGATCAAACGGCCAAGCCCCAACTCGAAACAATGGTCCGAATTATATTTGAGAGCAATGAGCCGGATCTGATTCGTTTTATCCGAAATAGTGGGCCCCAATCCAAAACAGTGGGCCAGATTATTACTTTGATGTTTTGCATTTTCAGGACAGGAAACATCTTTCTCAAAATCAACGATCCAACCAACCAAGCAACCTTTTTGAGCATAAAAATAACAATAACAAAACAAAGAAACTTAATAATAGAAAACTAATGGAGAAGTAATATAGGGAGAACCTGCCATGGGATCAAAATCGTTTTCGAACCGATTAAGAAACATTTTTCAGCTCTTATCTTACTTGGACTGGTCCATGCGATTGTTAATATGTTTGTCCTCTTAAATCCAACGGTCAAACTTTAACTTTTAGCTTTGTGATACGCTTTTAGGTAGAATTGTACTGTAACATCCGTGTGTCCCATTCCAAGGCATACCCCCGCGATCAAGGTAAGCACAACGGTTCATCGTAGCAGGTGAGTATACTGAGATCATCCTTTTATTATATTTTTTATTTTTCAACGCCAGACTTCCTGGTGAACAGGTCAGTACTTCCGTACAGCAGAGAGACCAAGGAAGATCTGACGAGGGCCCTTTTATTCTATTTTTTTAATTTTCTTTAATGCCAGACTTCCTGGTGAACAGGTCAGTACTTCCGTACAGCAAAGAGACCAAGGAAGATCTGACGAGGGCGAGACAAGTTTTGGCCCTTTTTGAGGCTCTTTTAGCAAGATATCCTGACTGTGTCCAGGTCTGCATATAATCTGGATGCAACAGAGGAACAGCCCTGATATCCCGGATGAATCATCAGTATAAAGACCCGAAACCTCAGATGTTGGCTATCTATCAACGCAGGATTTAAGACCATGAAATCATACACTGTTGATCTGTTACCCACGAGATGTCCAGTCCATTATGTTCGTATCACTTTTGCCTCTTTTTGCTTTTCGAGCGTTAGACCTATCAACACATCGCAGTGGATCCTAGCCTGTTCAGCTTCAAACCTTACATGTGTTAATCAAGTTCTTTAGCACGAAAATTCATTTCATTTCCCAAGCAACTATTTCTCCCCCTCAAACGATGCGTATTCTTTGGCATGATTTTTGTTTTTCCTTTCTCCCCCTCAAACAATGCATATGTACATGTTTTTTTTTTTTTTGTTGTTTTTTTTTTTTTTCATATGTGCATATAGAAACCATGACTTTTACTTGAGATCATGTCCAAGGACGAGAGGTGCAGGTAAGGGTAAAGTTAGAAGCTGTAGTTTACGTGTGGCGTCTTGGAACGTAGGAACTCTTAGTAGTAAATTGTTGGAAGTGATAGACGCACTTAAAAGACGTAGGGTACAAATAGCGTGCCTTCAGGAGACTAGGTGGAAAGGACATAGAGCAGAAGAGCGCAATGGGTACAAGTTGTTGTATTCTGGGTCGGATGGGGCCAAGAACGGAGTAGGATTCTTGGTGTCTATAGAATTGCATAAGAATGTAATTGAGGTGATACGACACAACGATAGAATTATGGTGTTAAAGTTAGTATTAAGTGAGCAAGTAGTGACAGTGGTATGCGCATATGCACCGCAAGTGGGACTAGGAGACCAAGTGAAAAGAGAGTTCTGGGATTGTCTAGATGTAGTAGTAAGGGCCATACCTAGAGAGGAGAAAATTTTTATAGGAGGAGATTTTAATGGACACATTGGTAAGGAAAGTGATGGCTTTGAATTGGTGCATGGGGGTTTTGGTTTTGGTGATAGGAATGACCCTGGTAGAGACCTTCTAGACTTTGCGGCAGCTCACGGCCTAGGTATTTTAAACTCGTTCTTTAGGAAGAGAGAATCTCATTTGATCACTTTTAGTAGCGGAGGATGTAACACTCAAATCGACTATCTTTTGATGAGGCAGGATGATCGACGTATGTGGATGGACTGCAAGGTTATACCAAGGGAGACTGCAGCGGCTCAACATCATTTGCTAGTAGCAGATATAGCCCTAAAAGTAAGGCTAACTGAGGGGGAAAGGAAAACCAGACCTAGGATCCGTTGGGGAAACTTGAAGGGAGAAAAATGTTTGATGTTTAGAGATAAAGTTAACTCGGTGACATCGATGCAACTAGGTGACGACGCAAACCGGATGTGGGAGGCTATGGCGACTACGATCACTACAGTGGCGAATGAGACGCTAGGGGTCACAACAGGGAAGACTGGTGGTCATAAGGAGTCCTGGTGGTGGAATGAAGACGTGCATACCAAAATAAAGGATAAGCAACAGAGTTTTAGAGAGCTTTTGAGGTGCACAGATGAGGAGGAGCGGCTGAGGGTAAGGGAGATATACAAGAAGGCAAAAAGGGAAGCGAAAAAGGCGGTAACCGATGCAAAAAACAAAGCCTATAAACTAATGTACGAACGTTTGGAAAGTAAAGAGGGGGAGCATGATATGTTCAAGATTTCTAAAGCTAGGGAGCGAAGAAGACAAGATCTAGGAGTAGTAAAGTTTATCAAAGGAGAGGATGGACGTGTTTTACTCAAGGCACATGACATTAAGTTGAGATGGCAAACCTACTTCCACAATCTTTTCAACCATGGTAGGGCATACCAACAAGATAGCAGCAGTCCCAGGATTCAAAGGCGACAACAGAATAATGGCTACTGCGGGAGGATCACACATGACGAGGTGAGGATGGCACTTATGAAGATGGGAAGAGGAAAGGCAGTGGGTTTGGACAACATACCGATTGAGGTGTGGAAGTGTTTGGGGGAAGAAGGAGTCCGATGGTTAACACTTTTGTTCAATTGTATTTTCAAGACTGGAAAAATGCCAGATCAGTGGAGGAGTAGCATCGTGGTGCCTTTATGCAAGAATAAAGGAGACGCTCAATGTTGTGGGAACTACAGAGGAATCAAATTGCTAAGTCACACTATGAAGCTCTGGGAGAGGGTAATTGAAACTAGAATTAGAAGAGAAACCCAGGTTTCAGTAAACCAATTTGGATTCATGAAAGGGAGGTCAACCACAGAAGCGATTCATATTCTAAGGAGGTTGATGGAAAAATATAGAGCGAAGAAACAAGATTTACATATGGTGTTTATCGACCTAGAAAAGGCATATGACACTGTCCCACGACAACTGATTTGGGATAGTTTGGAGCGTCGAGGGCTACCGGGGAAATATATAGACATAATTAAGGATACATACGATAGAACGGAAACTAGTGTCCGCGCGCCTGTAGGAGATACAAACTTCTTTCCTGTCGAGGTAGGACTCCACCAGGGGTCTGCGTTGAGCCCTTTTCTTTTTGTGGTTGTCTTGGATGAGTTGTCCAAGTTGATTCAGAAGACTGTTCCGTGGTGCATGCTTTTTGCAGACGATATTGTGTTGATTGCGGAGACTAAACAGTGTCTGAACGTGAGGGTAGAGGAGTGGAGAGTAGCCTTAGAGAGCAAGGGCCTAAGGATTAGTCGATCTAAGACGGAGTATCTACACTGTGATTTCAGTGGTGTAGCCGATGACGATGACACCCAAATCACCATTGAGGATCAATTGGTCCCGCAGGTAACTAGGTTTAAATATCTGGGGTCGTTTGTACAAAGAGATGGTGACATAGATAGTGATGTAACCCATCGCATACAGGCTGGATGGTGTAGATGGAGGGCAGCCAGTGGGGTATTGTGCGATAGGAGGTTCCCAACTAAATTAAAGGGGAAATTTTACAGGGTAGCAGTCAGACCCGCTATGCTATATGGAACAGACTGTTGGGCTATCAAGAAGACACAAGTGCGCAAGATGGAGGTAGCAGAGATGAGGATGCTGAGGTGGATGTGTGGACACACGAGGTTAGACCGGATAAGAAATGAGGTTTTTAGGGAAAGATTAGGAGTGGCTAGTATATCGGAGAAGATTAAGGAGGGGAGATTGAGATGGTTTGGGCATGTGAAGCGGAGGGAAACGACGGCACCGGTTAGAGTAGTGGAAACTCTTACTGTCGAGGGGAGGAGAGGAAGAGGCAGACCCAAACTGACATGGGATGAGCAGATTAGGCATGATTTAGTAGAGTTGCATCTGTCTGAGGACATGGTCCAAGATAGGACTGCGTGGAGGCATAGGATTAGGGTTAAGGACTTCTAGAAGATACTACAGTAAGGTCTTAGGTGTATTTTAAGGAGGTAGGTTTTTCCTAGTCTTTAAGGGACTTTTCCGGTGATTGCCTTCTTGTGTTTATGCCCAAATGATGTTGTATGCATGCTATTATACATGATTTACATTATATTGTGTCAACTCGGATCAATTTCTTGGTATGGGGACTTCTTATTTGTATATTCTTTTACTTGGTGTGTTGGTTTGTTGTGCGTTTTCGAGCCGAGGGTCTCTCTGGAAGCAGCCTCTCTATCCCTATGGATAGAGGCAAGGTCTGCCTACATCCCACCCTCCCCAGACCCTATAAGTAGCTTTGCTATTTGTGGGATTTACTGGGTATGGTTGTTGTTGTTGTATATACGTCCCTCTCCCCCCCTAAATTTGTGCATCACACTTTATGCGCAAATTTACTTATTTATTTACATTATTATAGAAACCCTGATTTTTTTTGTTGTGTCGCTCAGTCGGTGATACGTATCATTTTCAAAAGATCTACAAGCACATTGAATCTCGAGATGCTGACAGGTTTTGTAAAAAGATCCGTTGAATTAGCACCAGTGTGGATCTGTTTGAGTTTAAACAATTCTCTGTCATAGCAATCTTGAATAAAGTGCACCTTGATATCAATGTGCTTGGTTTTAGAGTGAAAGACAGGGTTTTCGATAATCTGGATAATGGTATCATTATCAAAATAAGTAGTAGAGTTTAGATAAGTCAAACCGAAATCCTTGAGCTGGTGTTGCATCCAAAGAACCTGGGAGCAGCAGGCAGAAGATGCTGCAACGCACTTTGCTTCCGCTGCAAAAGTAAGCTGTTGCTTCTTGTACTGCCATGAGATGAGACTGTCCCCCAAGAATTGGCATCCAGCTGATATACACTTCATATCCCTGTTTTGATGAACTTGCAAGCCCAGAAACATTTTCACTTCTCCCAACGAGCGTATTTCGAACTTCTTTCTCATCAACAATGCGTGTTCCTCATCAAGATCCGGATCTTTAACTTGTACGAAGCAACTTTCTCATACCTGATTCGCTGTGGAATTGTGCACCCGCAACTTTCTTATGCTATACCAGATTGCTCCCCCTCATTTGGTGCAGTGGCGTTGTTGATCACCGGTGGATCTACAGTGCAATCTGAGGGTCCTTAGGAGAATTCAGTGTTACGGACTGCACCATCAGGGATAGCTATAGCAGGTTCAGAAATCGGCTTCTGAACAGTCGAAGAATGAAGGTGTGCTTCAGATCAGGGATAGAATTGACTCTGAGAAGATGTGAATCCTGTTTTTGACAGTGCCCTTCATGATAATTCTTCCAGTTTCCCTTCCCACGAAGTTGACAAATCCACCGTCGAATATTTTTTTTTTTTGTTTTTGTTATTCAACTGGGATAAGTCTTCTGTCACATGTCTGGAACAACTACAATCGACAAACCAAGGTCTAACGATCGCCCTCCATAGCCGTTCCTGCACACTTAGCGGGATTAATTAGAAACCGGAACCCAGGCCATTGTTGACCTGAGTTGACCATCACTATCGGTGTATGAAACCTCGCGAAAAATCATATAACTTTTAGTAGAATTTGAGGTTTGAGGTGAAGATGTGGATGTTGACGGTTGTGAACAATGAGACTGGGATCCAGCAAGAACCGTGGGCTTCCAAATCTTAGAGTCAGTGTTGTTGTTGTTTGAAATATTTTTCTTTACAGATAAGACTCTTGACTCCATTTGTTTACTTTGGAACCCATTTGTGTTTGAAAACCTTTGATGGTTCCTTTTTGCTAGATTCCAGTCTCCATCAGAAGGCTTGGCTCGAGAAAATCGATTTCTGTCTGATCGATAATGCATAGCCTTCTGATAATGTGTGCTACTAGAGTAGTGAGGCACGAAAGGCCGATTAACACAATTTCTTGCAATGTGCCCCGGAATTCCACAATTAAAACAGGTTTGTCTCTTTGAGAAAAAGACATTTAGCTCTGCTTGTGTTATTCCAGGGAACTGATTAAGTCCTTTCTTTTCTTTTGATGCTGACTGCTTGTGTGTATGTTTTGTCTTTGAAGAACCCTGCTTACAGTTATCAACACTTGAGCAAGTATCGACAGCTTTACCCTTCAGCTTAGGTTCAGTTTGCTTGAGAGTCGGGTTTTCCTTTCGAACTTTCTTTTTCCGTGGTCTTCTGTTTTTACGTGACCGTCTTTTCTTTATAGGAGCAGATTCAATAGACTTTGCTTTATTTGAAATGCTTTCTTCTGAATCTGATCCTTTGGGATCGAGAGTTGAATCATCTATTGAATTGATTTCCACAGATTCCTTTTCCTCAGAAACTACGTTATCAGGAGTTTCTGCAGAATTGGCTTCCACAGATATCTCTTCTTCAGTTTCATCAGTTGAATCAACTGTTGAATTGATTTCTGTGGATCCCTTTTCTTCAGGCTCCGAGATCTCATAAGTTTCCTCAGAATTGGTTTCTACGAATATCTCTTCTTCAGCTTCATCAACCTCTGAGTTTCTGACATCAGCTGATTCTGGTTTCTCAGATGAAGAGCAATCTATGTTTGAAACTGTTTGACTCTCTTCAGGCGTTGCACTACTTGGTTCTGAGTGTTTGTCACACTCAAAATTCCCAGAAGCGCTGCGCTCATTATCTGATGAACCAGAATCTGCAACTTGAATGTTAGATTCATCAGATGATCCCTGTTCATGAGTTTCTGATCTATCAGCTGATGTTTCAGGCACACTAGAATAGTTGCTCGAATCACCAGAACTGATTTCTAAGTCACTTGAAACAGGTGTTTCAAGTTTGTCAGACAAAACATCAGATTTCCCTGTTAAAGCATTCTCGTCACGATCATAATCATCAGTTTTAATCGGAATACCCCGACTCTCAGCATACCAAGACATAACACAGTTCCAAGCGTAATGATCGGGTTTGGTAGCATCCGAATCATCAGCAACATCAGCAACATTAGAATGTAGTTCATCATCCACTACAGACTGCTCTTCAATTGTTACTGATTCTGCACATGAACATGAACAATTAATATTATCCACGGAATCAGAATCAGAATTTGACAAAATTTCTTGTGGCTCATTTGCGGATGTTTTCACTGGTTCCGATTCATTTTCTTGTTCATTTTCCTTTCCTGATTCGCCAGCTGATTCATTTGAGCAATTTTCATTTTTAACAAAATTCATTCGTTTTTGAAGATCAGCTGGTCTGGCATTCTTTGGTCTGAAGGGCTCCCATGGAACATAGTCACTAAGTTTGCCATACATCATAGTGTCATAATTTTCCATTTCCTGCTCAGTGATCGGCAATCTAGAATAATTATGATTGTATGGTGGCGGAGCCTGTTTATAGCCCAAACCCTTACCCTTATTTTCTTTATAAGCAAGTTGCGCATCGCACAGATTACGAACAGTGTCACTGGAAGTATCAAACTTTTTGATGTTTAACTCGTTTTGTTTATACTTTCCAGTGAGGAGATCTAGCTCACCCTTCACAGAGTCACATTCAAGAGTTTTAACTGTGAGTCTATGTTTGTAGTCGTGAACCCAACATTGCTGTTGATTCACGTCTCTGTGAAGCTGAGCTATATCCTTCTTAAGTGCGTCAATCTTTTCATAGAGAATTTTATTGTTCTCTCGAAGACTGATGTACTTTTCCATGACACTGTTGTAATCATCCATCATTTTAGAATTGAGTGCCCTAAGTTGTGCAACCCTATTCCTGCACGTTTCAGTACACAACAGATAGTTGACAGTGTCGATGAGCGATCTTGGTTTGTCTGGCTGAGTTTGGTCTTGGGCTTGCGGTGCTGGTTTGGCCACTTCATCTGGATGTGATCCTGTTGATTGTGAGGCCTTCACATTAGTAGCAGCCATAGGTAACGGTGAAGCTGAGGGAATCTGAGCAGCGTTGTGAGCAGCGTTGGGATCAGTAGCAACGGCCTTCTGACAGTTAGACATAGGTGACGATGTGTTTGCGTGATTCTGGTTCCTCTGCTTGTCTTCCTGGACATATTTATTGACTAAGGAGATCACATCTTGTGTTTCCGTTGTAGCAGAATTGTATGTCCCCATGATAACTGCAACACGATAGTCCCATGTCTTGCTACGTGGCAAACCGTACAGAAAAGCCCTGTTAATTCTACCAAGTGTCACTTTTAATCCGCTTTTCTCAATTTCAGAAAGCAGCTGCGTAAACCTTCTGATCACGTCTTCTACAGTTTCACCCTCAGTATATCCGAAACTATCGAGTTGTTTCCAGACCAACTCACGTTGAGATACAGTGCCCGGAGAATTCATTGTCGAACCAAAGTTATCGTAGAACCAAGTTATGTAAAACACGAGCCGCGACAAGAAACAATGCACACTCTAATTCGAGCACTTCACCGATGTACGAACCAGTTTCCTTTACCGCAACGAACAAACACCCTTTTTTTTAATTTTATAACCAACCCCTTTTTTTTAATTTTTAGATTTTTTTTTTAAATTTCTACTTTTAAAATTTAATAATTAATAATTTTTAATATATTATATTAAACCTTTTTAATTAATATATATAGTTTGATTTTAAAATAAACTAATATTATAATATTACAATTATATTTTTTAATAAAAACTTTTAATTAATATATATTAATGATAGAGTAATCATTACTTAATAATTAAAACCTAATAATTAATGTTATAATTATCCTAAAACGACAATAGAAATGTCGTTTCTGTCTTCTTTACAAAATAACCTCCCGAAACCCTAATATGAAAACGATCTGCCGCCGTCGCCGTCAGACCTGTTCCGACAACACCTTGTGACGAGTGATCGGAGATGACGATGCAGGTGGAGGAGAAAGATGAGCAGAGGGTGTTGCAGGTTTTCGGTGTCAGGTCGGTGAAGGTTTTACGGTTGTCGACGGTGGTTATCGGAGAAGGTGATGAAGGTGGAGGTGGAGGTTACTGATGGTGCACGATGGTGTAGAGTGGACCGGAGATGAAATCTGAGATGTGATGATTTTCCGAGTTGCAGGATGGACGCCGGAGGTGATAACGATGATCGGAGAACGGTGGAGGTCGGTTTCACGGTGATAACGGCGATCGGAGATTGATGAACGCAGATGCAGGTTTTTGGTCGGAGATGATGGTGAAGGCAGTTGGTTATCACCGGAGATCAGTGAGGTTGCAGGTTTGGTTGATGACAACGGAAAGTGATGGTGTTCGGATATGATTTCGAATACGAAGTTGTTAGATTGCGGACGATGAAGATGAAGATTACGGATGAAGATGTATGATATGGATAATTACGGATGAGAATAATGTTGATTACCGATGAAATTGGTAATCCGAGATGAAATTTTTATGAAGTTGTTTGATTGCGGATGATTGCGGATACGTATGTTGTTGTCAGACGATGATGAATGTAAGACGATGATTAATGAAGAGATGAATATATGGTGTTTATGATTACGGATTGATGATGATGTTGATGAAGTATGGTGATTTCGGATGAAATGAATGTATTACAAATGAAAACGTTGGTCCGAAATGATGAATTACGGACAAATGGAGAATGATGTTGACTTTTGTGGATGAGCTAATGATGATGATTTAATACGAAATGGAATTCGAAATCTATTCGAAATACTTCTGATGTATGATTGACGTTGTCTGATGGATCAAATGACAAATCGATAAATATTGATTATGTACGATGATGAATGATGTCAAACCATGATTTTCAAATATTTAAATATTCGAAGATTTTAAACACTGTTTAACCAGATTAAAAAGCAAAATATGATTTTTGGTAAAAACAAATGAAGAATGCGACGAACACGATGAAGATCACGAAGAACGCGATGAAGATCTTCAACCAAAATGCAGAATTTCTTGAAGTTTGATATCAAATTGGCTCTGATACCAATTGTAAGTCCCGAAAATCGGATCAAACAACGATATCAAACGGATCACCAAGGATGGGCGGAATCCAAACTTGATGAAGATCAAGAAATAATCAAGAACAATATGAAGATTTGTTTAATTGAAAGCTTAAACTTGCATACAATATAGAAATTGTCTAATACAAGTTTCTAAAACTCATCAACCAACCTAAACCCCTAATTATCATTATCTATTTATAGGGAGGGTTTCCCCTTAAACCCTAGGCCCATATTCCCCCAAAGCCCACTCTAATACCCCCATCAACTTCTAGAACTTGGTCCATTTAGCCAATGCTACTAATCCATAAACCTATTGGACCTAACATCTATTACTAACATCAAAATAATAGACTTAGCTAAAATTCTACTTAAACGAAGACAAAACAGCTTTGGCCAGAAGTGTAATCATTTAAGCATATGTGCAAAGTGGTTGTAACAAATCAGCTTTGGCCAGAAATTGAAACAATCACTTTAGTTATGCACTTGTTGAGTATGCCATCTATGAATGAATTAAATCAGCTTTGGCCAGAAATTAAGACATTCATGCTTATGATGCACACACAACATAGCTTTCGTAATACTTGAACGATAAGTAGATGTATCAAGTCAGCTTTGGCCAGAAATGATATATCAAAAACTCATTCAAGTTAAGCTATTCTGGTTTTGTAAAACATTATCTGATTCTGATTAATTAACTAAGTAAATTACAAAACCATTTATTTAATAGCAAACCACCCGTTAGCGTGGATCGAACTGGCTGATTTCGGATGAAAATGGCTGATTTCGAATCCATTTTGGACAGTCCGTAATGGCTGATTTCGAAGCCTTTCGGATGTGTCCAAAACGCGTAAGTCGAATCATTTCGGATGCATTTCGGATGACTTTTAGTCCGAAATTGATCCGAAATGGTGATGCTTATCCGAAATGATCCGTAATGGTGATGTTTAGTTCGAAATCAACAACTTATGATGAAAGATGATCCGTAATGATCAACATCCATCCGAAATGAATCAATAATGATCCGAAATCATCCGTAATGATCAAAGATGATCCGTAATGATGAAGCTCCAGATCCGAAATCATCCGTAATGACCAGTGATGATCCGTAATCATGAAACTTTGATCCGAAATCGTCCGTAATGATTAAACTTTGATCCGTAATCATGAAACTTAGATCCGAAATCGTCCGTAATGATCACTGATGATCCGTAATGATGAAATTTACATCCGTGATCATCCGAAATCATCCGTAATGAGGATTTCGGATGGCAAAAACGTAATCTGATATGAATTTTTTTCGATTCTTTTTCCAGATTTTCCGATATAAAACAGAACCGACTAATCAACATATGCTCTGATACCACATGTTGGATCGGTTCTGTTCAAACATGAAGGAAAACATGAAATCATACCTGTTACAGCAGATAGTGCAGTGGAGAATCCAGTCAGAGAAGATGACATCGAGTTCGACATGATTGTCAGAGTGATCCGGTTCCTCCTTAGGGTGTTGACTGATGATGGGGCTTAGAGAACCGAAAAGGGTATCGGTCAGGAGAGGAGGTTGAAATTGATGTTAAGCTTATGGGGTGTGTAACTGAGCAACCCTCAACCTCTACATAAGACTCCTTTATATAAGCACCCAGGAGGAAACCTAAATTAGTTAATAAGGGTAATATGGTCCATCAACAATTACCAACTAATTATTTAATAGGTTATTATATATTTTGATCTATATTATGTAAATGATTATAATGGCTATAGATTAAATATTAATACATAATATATTTAATCTTACACATTCCTTCCAAGTTCAAGAACATCTAGATCCGTTAATTTCATTAGAGAAGAATGTAATATTTCGGATATCTTGTTCCCATGCATGTTCAGATACTTTAAAGGTAAAGAACCCAATGTTCTTGGAATCTCACCAGACAAACTGTTATTCTCCAAATTTAAGACTAACAACCACGGCCATTTCTTCCAACACTCTGGAAGGTCACCCGACAAATGATTATTTCCCAAATTAAGTAAAGATGTGCTTGTCACACCACTGGAACACAACAAAGGATGTAACGATCCCCAAAACCCATTCGAGCTAATGTCAATAAATTCAAGTGTGGCAGGGATACCAGAGAACGTTAATGGTCCTCGGATATGATTATTTGACATATTCAAATAGAATAGATTGGGGAATGATGTCACAAATGATTCGGGCATGGGCGATGAAATGCCTGTGTTGCTTATGTCTAATGCCCATAAATCCTTCTGTGATTGCAACCACAATGGAAATTGAGGCCCTAAAACCCAATTTCTCAGAGACAAATATTCCAACTGGAAAGGGGGAATCCAGTTTGCAACTTGCAGCCTTAAGATTAATTTGTTAGCTGATCCATCTAGATACTTCAAGCTCACTAGTTTGATAACTGTAAGTAAATTATGAGAAAAATCTAAATGAGCCAACTTTGAAAGTTGTCCGAGGCTATCAGGAAGGCTGCCATCCAGTCGGTTTGACCCAATATACAACTCCTCCAACGATGATAATTGTCCAATTGAGTCGGGAAGGCTGCCATCTAGTTTGTTAGACGCAGCATCCAACACCTCCAACGATGATAATTGTCCAATTGAGTCGGGAAGGCTGCCATCCAGTCTGTTTGACCCAATATACAACTCCTCCAACGATGATAATTGTCCAATTGAGTATGGAATGGGACCAGAAATTTCATTTGCACCAAGTCTTAATGTTCTGAGAAATGACAAATTTCCTATGGAATGAGGAATTATACCAGTTATATGGTTCTCAGACAAGGATAATGACTCCAAGGCAGGTGATTTGCACTCGAAAAAACTTTCAAGAAAATATGTTAAACTAATATTACCAATATTGTTATACGACAAATCAATCTCTCTCAAATTACAAAAGTTACCTAATGATTTAGGTATTCTCTTAGTGAGTTGATTTCCAGACAAGTTGAGGCTAATAAGGTTTGTTAAATTTTGAAGGGAATCTAGAACCGAACTTGAAATACCACAACTTCCAATATCTAACGAGATGAGATTACTACTAGACAACTCTTGAAATATTGAGGAAGAATTCATGAAATCATTCCAGGCAACATGAAGCAACTCAAGAGAAGTCAGATTGCGGAAGCTAGGAATAGGAACATGAAAATTACAGGCAGTTAAATCCAGTGAAACTAGACTAGTTACACTGAATATCCACTGTGATACTGGAGTGTTAAAATTATTGTTAGAAAGATCGAGAACAGAAAGGGATGTGAGATTGACACTAGGAACATACATGTGTAGATTTGAGAGTTCACATCCAGACAAATGTAGCTGGACCAAAGAAGGAAGGGTGTTAATCACCTGAAGCCAATCGGTTGCTTTGCTAAGGTCCACACCACTCATATCGAGGTGATGCAACATACCAAGACTTGACAACCACTTCATATTCGCCATGCTCGTTCTTTCAAATGGATCGTCATGAAAACTTCCAAGACACAGAACATGTAATTCTGAGAGATTCCCTAGTTGTGGAGGGATTGTTCCGCCAAAATTGGAGTATGAAAGGTTAAGGTACCTTAGGTTTTGAAAAGAACCAATGAATTTAGGAACTTGGATGCCTCCAAAATCATTGCAACTCAAATCCAGATGCTTGAGTTGCTTTAGATTCAACAAAGATCGACTTATAGCCCCTTTCAACATCTGCTTCAAGGCTTCTTTTTCTCCTATCGTGCTATAATAATCATCGATACTACAATGACCATCAAGTCCAGGAAGATGAATACGATGAACATGACCTGTGGAATTATCACAAGCTATCCCAGCCCATGTACAGCAGTCCTTGTTCTCAGCAACCCATGAAGCGAGTCGTTGTGATTCATCAGTGAGGCCATGCTTGAACTGGAGAAGTGCTTGTCTCTCAATGTCATTGCAATGAGAGTTTTGATTAGATGAGCATAAACGAAACAAGGCCAAAACAACAAGTAAGAACAAGTGAAAACAATAATATGAAGATGGAGCACTCATATTGTTTGATATTAGTTTAGAAGATGAGATAGGAGCTTAATCAAAACTCGAATATTTATAAGTTCCAAGATCTAGTTAGTAAACGCCAAGTCAAGTAAACGAATGGTACACACATGCACCAGTCTATACGGACTCAAATAGCAACAGTTCAGTGTGTGGACATGATAAATGAGAGTGATGGATGAATAAAGCAATTTAGAATAAGTCAAGGTTAGCTTAGCTGTCATCCAAAGTTAGTGGACATAAATGGAGAAGTCTGTAATCAGCTTTCATTTCAACGTAGAAAACAAATCAAAATTGGGACCAATTTGTGAAAAGTAGAAATCAGTCATTTAATTTGTAGTAAACCTTGAAGGAGTCCAAGTAAACCATGAAAGGTGCATGACTAAATCTGTCAAATGAACTCATATATGGATAGCAGGTGAACTATATTTTGTTCTTTTAGTCTAAAGTAATCCATCTTTTTTTTTTTTTTTTTTGAAAGGTGAATTTCGAATCTGGTTGTGAACGAATCCACAGCTCCCAAACCGGGAGCCGCAACCGCCCCACGGACTCCAGGGCATACCAACAGGCTGCCCCGTGCCCAGTGGCGGACCCAAGATTTTTTTCCTGGGGGTGCAGAAATTTTTTAAAGATTTTAGATCACTAGCTATATAAAAAAATCGGTTCATAGCGGGTCGGGTCATGTAAAACAAGTAAAAACAAACAAACAAAGTTTCATAGCGTGTCGAATCAGATCGGGTCGGGTCCATTTCAATTCTCAAACAATCAAACCCTAGTTCCTAACTACCTATCACATTAACAAACAAAAAAAAATCAAAGTTCAAACCATCATTACTTTTATTTCTCTTAATCATTCAATAAAAGAACAAAAAAAACTTATCTATAACATACCTTGGTCTTTAATTAGAATACTCCGGCGAAAAAAGTGGTTCAACCCCTTTACTCTTGAGAAATCGCGGCATAACTTCCGTACTCATTGTTCATTCCTAATCCTATCACATCACACACAAAATAAACAAGGATCTTCAAGTGTTCAACCATAGCTCATGTTCCTTAATTTTCAATTTAAAATTTTGAATTTCAAGTCCTAGTAATTATTATTTGCCAACCAATAATCATATAATCAACAAACATGTTTGCCAACCAAAATTTTTGAATTTCAAGCCCTAGTAATTATTACAAGCCCTAGTAAAAAACATGTACCTGTCAAGGGCGGCCTGAATTAACCAGTTTGCAGCCGAAATTTTGCAGTCGCCGGCCGGAATTATGTTGTCGCTGGGCGCTGAAGTGAGGCAGAGGGAGGGCGGGAGTCGCTGGCAAGTGGCAGCGATTTGGGTTTTTTTTATTATGTGCACTGGTTTGTTTAACAAAACTAGTAGTTGGGTTGGGCTTGAATGGGTATTAAGTTATTGGGCTTGATGGATTGAATTAAGTTTTATTAAAGGGGTTAGTAGGCTAACTTGTTTACATAATTTGATCGGGTTTCAATCCGTGTTCACAATTTTTTTTTTACATAAATTTCTAACATTTTTTTCTAAGGGGTGTGGACGTAAATTTCCAAGGGGTGCGGTCGGAATTTTTCAAGGGGTGCGGACGAAAATTTCCAAAGGGTGCGGTCTAGATTTTTCGCGAAAAATACCACTAAATTTTTTTTTTCAAGAGGTGCGGCCGCCCACCCACCCCATAACTTGGGTCCGCCCCTGCCCGTACCGTGTGACTCGGCTTTCCCCGAGAAAATTTCCCGCCCTCCACCACTTGATGGGGGTTGCACCTCCACCTAGAGCGGACACTCTAGGCAAGTATGCACAGTAATAGAAAACTCGGGCGGTCCTCCGTCTCGAACCCACGACCTCTCGGTCATGTTTCCGAAACATCATTGTTCCTGGCCACTGGGCTAGAGCCAGTGGTTAAATTTGAATCATATAATAATTTGATAGTTGAGTAAAATGCCAAAAAGATCCTCAAGTTTAGGTCACTTTTATAACTTCAAAATGAAACATTTTTGTATCCGGCTCCCTAAGGTTTCATTTTTGTTGTTATTTCCATCCAAATCACTAACTCAGTTAAAAAGTATTTTTAAGTCATGGACGATTTTGGCAATTTGCCTATTTATTTATTACTTTCTTTTTTACCTTTAAATAAAAAAAACAAAAAATAATTATAAATATAATATATATACACACATTGGCCAAGCTTTATTAGGGCAGGGGTACCTCCACCAGTTTTTTGCTCGTAGTGATAATTTTACAAAAGTTTCTGAATTTTTTTGTAGTGTAAAATATTGGATTTTTTAAGAGGTCGTCCCCCACAGATTTGGATTTTGAGAGTTTGGCTCCTACTGAGTTTTCGTTCAAGCTCCGCAATTGTATACACACTCTATCTCCTTTATCCTACTCTCTTCTCCACCTCCACCTCCATCTCCATCACCACCACCACTGTCGCTGCCACAACCACTCCCTTCTATCTCGGTACTCGTACGTCATCTCTTTCCGTCTACCCGTCGTACCAAACATCAGTACCACACGTCTCTCCCATCGTGCCAAACATCGTTAATTTATTATTATTTATTTATTAAAGGTAAAAAAGAAAATTAAAAAAATATTGTATAAATTTATAAATGTGTATATGTATATATATATTTTATTTATAATTATTTTTTGAAAGACAAAAACAATATTTTATAAAATTCGAAAACAAAAGAATAAATGGGAAACTGCCAAAATCATCCCTGAGGTTTGAAATTCCCAAAATCATTCATGAGAGTTAACGATATATTTTAACTGAGTTTGCCTTTCAGATAGAAATATCAAAAAAGAAAGAAACCTCAGGACCCAGATACAAAAAAGTTCCATTTTTTAACTGAAGATGCAAAAGTGACTTAAACTCACAGGCTATTTTGACATTTTACTCTTTGACACGAGAACCACACTACAACCAATGCACAGCCTGATCATAAATTGACCATTAAAAATTTCTCAAGCCGGATTTTGTTTTTCAATGCCAGCATAATCATTATTGTTGTCATTTGAGGTGCACAAAATAACCGGTTAATTAACCGTAACTGGTTATTAACTGAAACCGTAACTGGTGGTTATTTTTAACCGTAGGTTAGTAACTGGTTATAAGTATTTAGTATAGGAACCAGTTATTAACCGGTTTTGACTGGTTAACCGATAAAAAAAATAAAAAGTTCATAAAAAAGGCAAAATAAACGGTTAATAACCGAAAATAGCCGGTTAATTAACCAAACCGGTTAAAGTAATTAATTAACCGGTATAACCAGTTAACAAAAAAAAGTTAAATTAACCGGTATGCCATAATGTAGACATACCCATAGGCATTCAAGGAATATTTATATATTTTATCTTCAGTTTATATAATTAAATGAGTAAATTGCCATTTTAGTCCCTGAGTTTTGTCCAAATTTGCCAGTTTGATCCAAATAGTTTTTTTTTTTGCATCTGGGTCCCTGACTTTTACATTTTGTTGCCATTTTGATCACTTTTCCTAACTCCATCCAAAAACCCAGTTACTCGCCTAACTCCATCCAAAAACCCAGTTACTCTTTTCAATTTAAACCTTTTTCAGTTGCCATTTTGATCCAATTCTTAAAAAAAAACATAAAAATTCTAAAAAATCCAAATAATTCTAAAAAATCCAAATAATTCTAAAAAATCCAAAAAAATCCTAAAAAATTCTAAAAAATTGAAAAAATTCTAAAAATTCTAAAAAATTCTAAAAAATTCAAAAAAATATAAAAATCAAAAAAATTCTAAAAAATCAAAAAAATTCTAAAAAATCAAAAAAATTCTAAAAAATCCAAAAATCATTAAATGTTTCGGCACGAACCGTTTCGACCCGTACCGTTTCGAACCGAACCATTTCGACCCGTACCATATCGTTTCGAACCGTTTCGAACCGAACCGTTTCGAACCCGTACCGTTTCGAACCCGAACCGTTTCGAAACCGTACCGTTTCGAACCCGAACCGTTTCGAACCGAACCGTTTCGACCCGTACCGTTTTGAACCCGTACCGTTTCGAACCCGTACCGTTTCGAACCCGTACCGTTTCGAACCCGAACCGTTTCGAAACCGTACCGTTTCGAACCCGAACCGTTTCCCGAACCGTTTCGAACAGTACCGTTTCAACCCGAACCGTTTCGACCCGTACCGTTTCGAACCCGTACCGTTCGAAACGGTACGGGTTCGAAACGGTACGGGTTCGAAACGGTTCGGGTCGAAGCGGTTCGGGTTCGAAACGGTTCGGGTTCGAAACGGTACGGGTTCGAAACGGTTCGGGTCGAAACGGTTCGGGTTCGAAACGGTACGGGTTCGAAACGGTTCGGGTTCGAAACGGTACGGGTCGAAACGGTACGGGTCGAAACGGTTCGTTTCGAAACGGTACGGGTCGAAACGGTTCGGGTTCGAAACGGTACGGTTCGAAACGGTTCGGGTTCGAAACGGTACGGTTTCGAAACGGTTCGGGAAACGGTTCGGTTCGGTTCGGTTCGAAACGGTTCGGTTCGAAACGGTTCGAAACGATATGGTACTGGTCGAAACGGTTCGGGTCGAAACGGTTCGGGTCGAAACGGTTCGGGTTCGAAACGGTTCGGGTTCGAAACATTTAATGATTTTTGGATTTTTTAGAATTTTTTTGATTTTTTAGAATTTTTTTGATTTTTTAGAATTTTTTTTATTTTTATATTTTTTTGAATTTTTTAGAATTTTTATGATTTTTTAGAATTTTTTATATTTTTTTGAATTTTTTAGAATTTTTATGATTTTTTAGATTTTTTTTGAATTTTTTAGGATTTTTTAGAATTATTTGGATTTTTTTGAATTTTTATGTTTTTTTAAGAATTGGATCAAAATGGCAACTGAAAAGCTGAAAAGGTTTAAATTGGATGGAGTTAGGCGAGTAATTGGGTTTTTGGATGGAGTTAGGAAAAGTGATCAAAATGGCAACAAAATGTAAAAGTCAGGGACCCAGATGCAAAAAAAAAACTATTTGGATCAAACTGGCAAATTTAGACAAAACTCAGGGACTAAAATGGCAATTTACTCTAATTAAACACTAGGTTAGAACCCGCGTGTACACGCGGTTTAACAAATGAAAATACTTTATATTTGTTCAAATTTAATGCAAATAAATTAGATATTAATAAAATAAACATAAAAATACATAGGATATTAATCAAAAGGTATGTTTTCTAAATAAAATAACCTTAACGATGTAAAACATACAAGTTTTTTTATAATGGACTTTGTTAGTAATTGTTTTTTTAGTATGATCTAAAAACAAACTCCAATAACATCAAGTCTATTCTCTTTAACATACTCAAAAATTTCAAATCCTTCAATTTCAAATTTTCAACCATACATTATTTCTCAGTCTTCTATTTTCTTCTTTTTTTTATCTTTTTTTTCTTTTTCATACTTGGTTTTTCATCTTCTCCATTGTCGGTTTAACATGTTTTCTCTTATTTTTCTTCTTCTTTGTATCTTTTTCAGCCTCTGCTTATATTCGCGCCCAAGAACCAAATATGTCGATGCATTGTATGACTGCAAAACAAATGACCCATATTGACCCTAAATTGTTTAGACCCGTTGCATAATCTGCCCGATCCGCTGACTGTAGTTACAAGAAGTAAAAGATAAAATGTTAAGCAATATAATAAGTTGTTAAACCTGAAATCTGATTGATCAAAATTTTTTAATTAAAGGTAAGTTTTGGTAAGAAAAAAATAAATATTGAAAAACAATTAGCAAGATGAACAGAAATCATGAATTACCTGAAGCTTAATGATGAAGAACTCTGAGCGGCCCGTATTACATACACGTTAACAAAATAAACCGTGTATTACCTTTTACACTTAATGATGAAGAACTCTGAGCAGCCTGTATTTGATGTCCTAAAACTTCATTTTCTACCATCCACTACTCAAATCTGTAATAAGAAAGTAAAAGAGGTAATAAGAAAAAAAAAGTCCAAAGGCATCTTCCTGTTCTATTATACAGCTTGGATTTTGTGCTCCAGTACTCCAAAAATCTATGCTATGGATCGGAAGCCACAATTACTTGGATCAACTTTATTTAACAACAATATAAGTCAAATATAGATGTTTATCAAAATCAAGTGAGATGTTATTAAATTATGTCGCAAAAGTTTGTCATGTAGTCATGAGATTTAATCTGCATAACAGATGTAATTCCAAATAATATTTTAAGTTGTTACATCATATATAGATGTTTTAATATAACAATTCATATACAACCCTATAGAAAACTAAATACCATTTATTTAGGGAGTGAGGTAGTACGTACAGTCGTTTGGTATAGAAATGAAACTCTTCAAGTAATAATTTATGTAAATGCTTCATTGATATAACTGCTTTTTATTACATCAATTTAAGAGTTGAGATAATTTGATTAAAAGCTCGCCCAAAATCAACAAATAGACTTAAGCGGCATTTATAATTTATAATATAAAATAAATATACATTAGTACATCTTATGCACAGAGCTACTGAATCTAAACAAGCATAGAAATCAAACCTGAGTCTTCTCTTTCGAAGCACTGTTTGCAGCAACCGAGACCTCAAAACACAAGTAATGAAGCTCAACCACTGATCAAACTCAAAACATGAAAAAACCAATAAACCGAATTAAAATCTAACCTGTTTAACAGCAAGAAGCTCTCTAAAATCTCTTGAGTTAGTCTTGATTAATATACAAGTATGTAAATAATACACTTCTACAACGATTTTATTCATTTAAATGGATAATGTACTACACTTTCATCATATAATCCCAATACTAACTGATTTTTTTCAAATCAAAAGGGAACAGTATCATGTACTTTCTTTGGAAACAAACTTGGTCAAGAATCATGGTCGAATCCTTAAGATCCTGTGTGAGTGTGAATTAAAAAAAATACAGTGGTCAGAACCGTGTCTTCTGAAGATGCTTTGTAAGCAAGGTTTGTGATAGAATATAAAAGCCCTAATCTCCAAACATAAATGGTGAAGATGAATATTGAGAGCTCAAATAATCAAAAATTGAAATACAAAACGTATACTAACCTTGATTGCGATTTAAGGCCACAATGAGAATAGGCAAGATTATAATCGGTAAACACTTTAACTTTAACGATGAAGATGACATAGAGCAAATTAATGAAAAGAAAAGGCAAGATAGCCAATATGAGTTGTCACCTTTATCTTCACAGAAGATTGAAAAAATGATAATCACAGAAAAGAGGGGTTAGGGTTTGGGAAGTTAGAATGTTGCGTATGAAAGAAGATGATAAAGATGAGTATAATACGCGGGTCGGGTTATCTGCGTGTTGCCCCATATTGTTATTTGGGCTTTGAGCGAGAAAAGTAGCCTCACAAAACGTCACGTGTTCCAATTCAGGTTTCTTTTATTATAGTAGTAAGATTTTTTCATGTCTTTTGGGATTTTGGGCATCTAGCTTTATGCGAGCCTTCTTAACATGCAGTTTGACATCAATGCTATCGGTAGGACTTCAAATTTAAACTAACTTCCACTAATAAATTAGAAAAAAAATATATATTCAATCCTGCTACTTATAATATAAAAAAATATATTATATGTTATGAACTTGTAGTAATTTGAAGTCTTCCAAAAATGGAAACTTTATAAGTTAGTTTTGATAGTTAAATAACAAGAGTGCCCGGATGAAGATCAAGCTCGAAGAAGAACCGAACACGATAAAGTTAAAAGCTTTTGCGCGGCGTTTCGTCGTATCTTTTAAACGACGAATTCAATTACATTAAGTTGTTCTAAACTTTTAAATTGTAAAAGTTTTAGTAAACTCGTATTGACATACTTACGTGTAATCGTATAAACATGTATTTTTACAAATCTTATATAAAATATTGTATTAAACAAGCAAGGGTGTTACAAGTTGGTAACACTACTAGAAATTTTGCATTTTCTAACAAGCTTTTCCGTTACAAATGCGTAGCAAACCTGAGTTTGCTACGCATTTGTAACAAGACCTTGATGTTGGAAAAAGCCCCGTCGGAAACTTTTTACTACGCATTTACTACGCAACTTACAACACATTTGCAACAAAAATATGGTGTCGGAAACATCACCACTAATCTGTATTAATGAATGAAATATCATTACCAGTGAAAGCAGTTCACAGGTAATGCCTCTTCACAGTAGGACAGAATGATCATGCCATCAAATGTGGTCTGTTTAACCCATTTCGGTCCTAGGCAACTTACCATCCAAACTTTATGTTCTGTTAGGTCAATGAGTCAATCACACACATATCTCTCTCTCTCTAGTGAAAGCGTAAAATACAATATTCCTTAACGTCAAATATAGGTTATATCAGTGATATATCGGTCAATATCGTCGATAATATCGGTACTCATATTCTGACCGATATTTGACGGCGACATTTTACTAAGGGACTGATATATCACCGATATTAACTGCGTAGCTTACGCCTAACCGATTTTCCAAATCCGATTATAATAATCATAATAACACAGTTAGGTTTTCAAAGCTGATTATCCGATTCTGTACCGTACAACAAATACCTATTTCTCGGATGATACACCGCCGACAACAGCCGGAATATCCTCTCAGCATCGCCACGTGTCCCGGAGATGTAGTACGCGAACGCTGGCGGGTGGCCGCACCCGTGGCGTACGTTAGCGTAGAGTTTGTATGAAGAACTGGACATGCGGATCGAGGAGATGGATATGAGTAGTTAGATGAATGCCGCGATGAAGAGTGTGAGTATTAACTTCTTCTCAGCTGCCATTGATGTGTTGAACTGATTCAGATGTTGAATTTGTGATCCGTTCTGCATATGGAGTCATTTTAGGGTTTCAAACTCTCCATTTTGCTTTCATTTTGTGATCTGTGGTGCATGTGGAGTGAAATGGAAGTAAAATTGAGGAAAATTAGGGTTTCAGCGTTTGATTTTGTGATCTGTGGAGCATGTGGAGTGAAATTGGGGGGAAATTAGGATTTCAAACTGTCGATTTTGCTTAAAACTGATTTAGATTTTGAGATCTGTGGAGTATGTGGAGTGAACTGGAGGAAAATTAGGGTTTCAAACTATCGATTTTGCTTGAAAGTGATTCAAAGTTTGATTTTGTGATCTGTGGAGCATATGGAGTGAAATTAGGGCTTCAAACAGTCTATTTTGATTAAAGCTGATTAATTTTATGATTTGTAGAGCATATGCAGTGAAATTGAAGTAAAATTGAGGGAGAATTAGGGTTTCAAACTGTCGATTTTGCTTGAAACTGAGTAATTTTGTGATTTGTGGGGCATATGGAGTGAAATTTGGGGAAATTAGGGTTTCGAAGTTTCGATTTTGGATGAAATTGACAGGTGTGATTGAATCAGTATGTTGATTTTAACGATTTTGAAGTTGATTTTGTGTATGAGAGTGATGAAAGCTGAGTTTTGGTTTAGTTTTGAATTGATTGAAACTTTTGACAAAAAGGATATGAAATGAAGGGTTATGATATAATAGGAAGTTTATTTGGCTAAGAAGGCTAGGAAGTAATCTTGACCATCCATTTATTTAATCAAGGGCTAAGATTAAATGATAGAAATTGAAGGAAAGAAAAGAGGCGCGTGAGTTTGTTTAGGGCATTCTAGTCAATCCAAGGCAATAGTTTCTCTCTCCTCCAATTCCCCCCCATTTTTTAAACGTTATTAACTCTTTCATACGACACTATTTTTTTATAAAAATTGCACCAAAAAAACGAGCGTTTTTTATCTTTAAAACGAGTATACTATTGCTATATTTTCGAAAAAAAAATTCGAAAACCCAGTTGCGTAAAACGCAATAAAAAAAACCCAGTTGCGTAAAACGCAATGAAAAAAAACCTAAAAATGACATTTTTGTATAACGCAATGCACCAAAAACACAAAGAAATGTCTTATTTGTAAAACGCAATGGCCAGAAAACACAAAGAAATGTCTTATTTTTAAAACGCAATAGCCTAAAAACACAAAAGAAATTGTACTTTCTAAAACGCAATGGACTGAAAACACATAAAAATGTGTTTTACCTAAAATGCAATGCACAAAAAACATAAACAAATGTCTTATTTCTAAAACGCAATTCTCTCTGTATTTCCCATCTTCTTCTTAATGCTTTTATTAATAAATCTGTGTTAACTATCTGCGATTTATCATCTTGTAATTGATTAGTGAATATCATTTCGCTTCATTAGGATATAACTCCAGTAAGTTCCTAGCATCAGAAACTTAGCTGCAAGTCTCGTTACCTAATGAGCAAGTAAATTTTTGATCCAATATTCATATGTCAGAAGGCCCGGTGCAATAGATATCAATGTTGTCCTTCTCGGACACTTAGTTTCAAAAGTCATGCTTGAGAAGCGAGGCGATCGGAAAAACACCTCAGGGTCTAGAGGCGGCGCATGTGGGTCAAAATTAGGGTCTGGAGAAGGCTAGAATGTAACAACTGAAAGCCCGAAGAGATTATGAATCGGTTTTCTTTTTGAAGGTTAATATGTAAATGGGACGAGAGAGGTGAAGCTTTCGGTTGTACATAGAGCAATGTCTCGCGTATGTGAAGCTCTCACCTTGTGCCTTGGCTTTCAGGACATAAATGCCTCGGAGGGCCTCATGTATACAAACTTGGACACACAGTTCTTGACCAGCTGTGCTGACTTCATATTTGTCATCAATACTAGTAGCTCTAGACGAGTCCAAGTCATTTTTCTCACTAAGTAATAAGCAGGGGCGGCTCTTATGGTGTGCGGGGAGGACTTCCGCACAAGGCCCGTAATTTCGAGGGACACGGGTTTTTTTTTTTAAATCGATATATATATATATAGGATAAGGCTCTACAAAAAACCCTATTTTTTTAGAAAACTTAGCAAACCCCACTTGTGGCTTAGATTTAGCCACGTTGCCCATATCCCTTACTCTTACTTTTTGCTTCCAAGGCTATATTAGTAATTTATGTTAACCACCAAGTTATGCCCCCAAGATGAATTGACATGCTCATTTATTGCCCATCAAATCGTATGTAACATTCACCCACCCCCATATTTCTTTTACAATTTTTCCTGTATATCTTCTTCAACATTCACCAGAAAAACCCCCATTTCATATTATACTCAAAATTATCATTTCTCCATTAATATCCATGGAGACAAATGCCGGAAGGAGGTGGCGGAGGGAGGAGGAAGCCGTCGTCGAGAGAGAAGGAGAATATCCGGAGGAGAGAGAGACGACAGAGAGCGATTCCAGCGAATATATACAATGGGTTGAGAGCACAGGGGAATTATAATTTGCCAAAACATTGTGATAATAATGAGGTATTGAAAGCTCTTTGTAAAGAAGCTGGTTGGGTTGTTCTTCCTGATGGTACTACTTTTCGTAAGGTATCTTTTTAGTTTAACTTTTCATCAATTCATTTTTAGATCTAGGGGTTATGATTTATGAAGTGTGTTGTGATCGATTAAACGGTTGAGATTGAATCGGAGTTGCATAAATTTTGTGTCTTCTGTTGTTGATTTAGGGTTTTTAAGGTGTAGATCTAATGAATTGATTTGAAATGTTAGTTAATGTTGTTGAGTTGATTCGATTAGTCGATTGATTGATTATGCCACCATATGCAGCAGCTTAATCTGCTTGAAAGTAGAGGTGTACAAATAACCAGTTCTGGAACTGAACCCGGAATAGACCCGATTTAGAAACCAGTTTTTAACTCGGGACCGATCCGATATGGTAACTGGCTTTGTAACACAGGACTGATCCAGTATACAAACTGGTATGTATAGGAATTGGTTTGAAAATCCTTCTGCTGAAAATAGTTAAAACCGAACGAACGGGTCAAAAACTTGTAGAAAAAACGGCGCTATGTTAGGGTGAAAACTGGTTTTGACTTTCATTGACCCAAACCTCTACTTGAAAGCTCACTAAATTTCTGTAAATCTAATAAAAAAATTTGCAGAAATTCATGATTCTTTTATCTAAATGGCAGGGAATTTGTAATTAAGTTTGTAACTTTAGTGTTTGTTTGAATTACAGGGTTCCAGGCCACCACTGCCTACCATTGATACCGATGCAAGATCGAATGCTACAACTCCATGTTCTTCCCAAAAACCGAGCCCATCGTCTTCATCATTCCCTACCCCGATCCCATCATATCAATGCAGCCCTTCATCCTCGTCGTTTGCGAGCCCGTCCACCCAGGACATGAACAAGAACCCGTTTGCGTATCTTAATAACACATTTTCTGTTGTAGGCGCCCGTATTTGTACCTCTACTGTTACAGTTACTATTGAAGTTTATGCATCCATTCTGGAAGTCTTAACACATGTTATAATATATGCTTAACACACGTTATATCATGTTTACTCTGTTGTTATTAAGTTACTATTGGAGTTTATTCATCCATTGTGGAAGTCTTTACACACGTTATAGTAAATTATTAACACCCGTTATACATTTCAGTCGCTTAACACATGTTACAGTATGTATATACACATCATGGTGTTTTGGAAACCAATAGCTTATACATGACACCATGTTAGGTTAAACCAAGATTATAACAGAGGCTTAACACATGTTATCCCAGGTATACGGTGTTACAATATTAACTTGTATGTTTCATATTAACTTGTACACGTGTTACGGTCAGTATATGCACATCATGGTGTTTTGCAAACCACTTTCATATACATGAATACAAGTCGGGTTATAATGGATGCTTACATGTTAGGGTTACAACAAGATTACAATATTAACTAAGCTCACCATTAAACTCATCGCCCCCGTCGACTGTTTTCACCCTTGTCACATGTTAAGCAATTACATGTTTCGAACAGACAAATTGTAACACATGTTAGATCAGTATATACACATCATGGTGTTTTGTAAACCACTAGCTTATACATGAATACATGTCAGGTTACAAAAAGATTATAACAGAGGCTTAACACATGTTATACATTCCAGAATGTGCAAAACAAATGACCCGTTTCATATTATATTTTCCAAAATTACCGGTACATGTGTTACCATAAATGGCTCATTTCATATTACACGTTACATACTAACTTGTACATTTATTACTTGTACAAGTTTTACGCTCAGTTTCCACATTATCGGATATTTTAAACATCAACAAAAATAAAATAGATATTACTTGTTTTTTTTAATTAACAAAAGGTTAACACACGTTATATATCATTCTAACAGGGGCTTAACCCATGTTATACACGTGTTACGATCAGTATATGCACATCATAGTGTTTTGCAAACCACTTTCATACACATGAATACAAGTCGGGTTACAACAAGATTATAATGGTGGAGGCGCCCGTATTTGTACCTCTACTGTTACAGTTACTATTGAAGTTTATGCATCCATTCTGGAAGTCTTAACACACGTTATATCAGGTTTACTCTGTTGTTATTAAGTTACTATTGGAGTTTATTCATCCATTGTGGAAGTCTTAACACACGTTATAATAGATGCTTAACACACGTTATACATTTTTCAGTCACTTAACACATGTTACAGTATGTATATACACATCTGTTATATTGCCCAAACATCCACAAATCTCAACAAAACAGGTTCATAACAAAAACAAATTAACGGAATCTTGAACAACTTCATCTTAAGTTACTATTGGAGTTTATTCATCCATTATGGAAGTCTTTACACACGTTATAATAAATGATTAACACCCGTTATACATTTCAGTGTTTTGGAATGATTAACAACATTATGGAAGTCTTTACACACGTTATAATAAATGATTAACACCCGTTATACATTTCAATGATTAACAACATCATGGTGTTTTGGAAACCAATAGCTTATACATGACACCATGTTAGGTTAAACCAAGTTTATAACAGAGGCTTAACACATGTTATCCCAGGTATACGGTGTTACAATATTAACTTATATGTTCCATATTAACTTGTACACGTGTTACGATCAGTTTTTACTCTGTTGTTATAATAGAGGCTTAACACACGTTATATCATGTTTTTACTCTGTTGTTATTAAGTTACTATTGGAGTTTATTCATCCATTATGGAAGTCTTAACACACGTTATAATAGATGCTTAACACACGTTATACATTTTCAGTCACTTAACACCTGTGTCAGTATGTATATACACATTTGTTATATTGCCTAAACATCCACAAATCTCAACAAAACAGGTTCATAACAAAAACAAATTAACGGAATCTTGAACAACTTCATCTTAATTAAAGAAACAAGAATCATAAGTGGGACACCTCATCCACCAAAGCCTAACACTCTCGATTCAGATTTAATTGGGGAAAAACATATGCTATAACTTAAGACCGATTTAATTGTGAAAAAACACCAAACCATGATTCAGTTGCAGAAGACGATGGCGGTTGTAGCAAGGGTTAGGTCAAAACAAAATCATCACCGCCGAACACTGCCCACTACTGCCCCTGCCACCATCCAACAGAACACACCAAATCAAACCACAACCCCACCTGCCACCATCCAACACACGAAAACCCCCTTCTCAATTTCGAACAATCTCGTCACCATCCAGCACCACCAACCACCCACCCTCCACCACCTTCTACAACCACCCATTGTCGCCGCTATCAACCACCAACACCCTAGAATGAACCAGTCACCACCTTCCACCAACCACCAGATCTGCAACCACCATCGTGCCTCACTCATTCCCCTGCCCCAACCATAACGGTCAACAACACCACCGCCACAGCGCTGCTGCTGCCGTGGGTGGCTGGAAACCCACCAGTTTTCTCTCTCTCTTTCGATTTCTCTGGACCTCTCTTTCTCTTTCGATTTCTATGGAACTCTCTCTCACGGCTCTCACTCTCTCTCTAGGCTTGCAGGTTTTAAGTGTTGTGTAGAGAGAAGGGAAAGTCATGGGGGCTAGGGTTTTGATTCGGGGAGGAGAAGATGAGATCTGTGATTTTTAGAGAGAGGGATTGTGATTTTGAATTGGATATGAAGAGAGAGAAAGAGAGGTATTAAAGAGAGATGACAGTGGAGAGAGAAGGAATATGCTCAAAAAGTCTTTTTTACTACCCAAAATGCCCTTTATGCATTAATTTAAATCTAATATATACACAAAAAATGGAGAGCCATTGATCTATTAAAGTGAAACCAAATCAAGGGTGAATCTAGGGTTTCCAAGGTTTCTTAAAAAAGATGGGGTTTCTTATATAGCCAAGCCCTATATATATATATATATATATATATATAGTGTAAGTATATGGAGAAAACTCATTTTATTGGGAAAACTTAGGAAACTAGAATTTGTGGTGCATATGCATCCACCTCATCAATTCAATTACATCCATATGAGGGTATTTTTGTCACTAATTTTTATTCTCTTTCTCTTTGTCTTAAATCAATCACACTTTTCAACACTTTCTCTCTCATACATCCAAGATCTTCAACACACCTTTCAACACTTTCTCTCTCATACATCCAAGATCTTCAACACACATTTCAACACTTTCTCTCTCATACATCCAAGATCTTCAACACACCTTTCAACACTTTCTCTCTCATATATCAAGATCTTCAATATTTTCTTCTTCACATCTTCAAGATTATCTGAAGATAATATTCTCTCTTAGATATTCAACATTCTCTTCTTCGCATCTTCAATACTTTCAATTCTAGATCTGAAGAAAAACCCATGATATTCTCTCATGAGACTCAAAGATACTAATAAGAGTTTTCTCAGGATCCATGTTCGTTCCAAATATGTATGGCTAAGGCAGTCGATGATTCGATACGTCGGCTAGGGTTTTCTCAGGATGAAAGTCTGGTCAAAATCGTTCCAGATCTATGTTTATCCCAGAATCCAGTAAGAACAGAGAGACCTGGCAAGATGAAAACTCTGGATGATAAACTTCAATTTAAAAAGAAAAAGATTCAGGTATCTAGCATTTAGATAATGAAAAAGCTCTCTGGTCATGGTTAATAGGAAAATCATATAGATATGCCTCATGGATTCTAATTTGCAGAGGTGGATATGAACAAAACTAAGCCATGGGAATTGCCTAGTGAGTTTTTCTTAACTTCCAAATTTTATTTTCTTTATTTATTTATATATTTGGTAATCTTAAACTCCTTTATTTTGTTTGAAAAGGGTTTGCGATATGTGATGTGTTTGATTTTGTTTTTCTTAAACTCCTGTGTTTTAAACTCTGTTATTTTTCTTTATAAGTTTTTCCATAAATTATTTACTTAAACTCATGCTTTCCTTGGATTTTTCTAATGATTTCTAGGTTTTTTATTGCCAAAGTTCTAGTTAGTTGTAGATTTATTTAATTTTTGAGTTTGCAATTATGTGTGGAGATGACTAGCATATAGGGTGTTATATGTGTTACATGTGATACATACAGGGTGTTACATTTTTTATTGACAAAGTTCTATATGTTGTAACACATGTTACACTGCGGGTAACATGTGTTACATATATGGTGTTACATGTGTTACACCCAGTTGGTTAAAGATGTATACCTATGTTACATATATAGGTTACACATGTGACCTATATGTTGCAACATATGTTAGCTACATATGTTACATTTCTGCTAGCTACATTCTAAACTGTTTGTCCTATATGTTGTAACATGTGTTTCACTTCGGGGTAATATATGTTGCATACAGGGTTTTACACAGTTATACATAATGTAATAGTAAGTTTAAATGTTAAAATGTTTTTTAGATGGGCTGTTAAATGTTAAAATGTATAAACTTCATAATTTATTCAGAATATCACGTTAATTTTACCAATAAAATGTCGTGTTTTTTTGTGGGATAATTAGCTACATATGTAGTAACAACGTTACACAAGTAACTTATAGATATGTCACACCCCTAATTTCCACGTGTCACCGGTGGGCCCGGTGGGGGTATCGTGACGTCGTTGGTATCATCATAGACAAACCACACAATATAATAATGCACAGCGGAAGCAAAAGATAGATTCGTTTTAACTTTAGATAAATGTAATAATAAAATATCACAAGTAGTCAAAACGGATCCACAGACGGATCGAAATAAAATAGGAAAAATTGTTCAACAGTTTATTTGTCGTCCATGCTCGTGAGACTTATTGTGGACGTTCTAGAAGACTGCCAGCCTAGTTCGTGTAGTACCTGCACTTAACCTTTTTGAGAAAAATACGTCAGTTTACACTGGTAAATACAATTCGACTGACTCATTTTGAAAAGTTTGAAAATTGATTTAAATGCACATGGCATAAAACATTTTATTACCTTGGGTCAATTATTTAATATAATAATCATGTGAACGAATTACATGTTACTTGCGTTCAGTGGCCCGGATCTAGTCCGGGCTAAAGGTCAAAGGACCCACCACATTAGAGAGTTATACACGGAAAGGTGTACGCCTACACCCCGTGCTCAGGTCGTGGCCATCTCGTAAGATGATGCCAAGGATATCCGGGACATGGTCAATTAACCCCCCAAAGGCCTTAAGATAACAAGACTGTTTAAACGAGCCGATTAAACTATTCAACTATCCACACAACGGTGGAGGATTTAATGCTCGATCAAGCGGTATTCTATATACCGTAACCCAAGCCCGTATAGGGAAAATAAGTCAAAATGTATTTACCTGAATAAGTATCAATCACAATCAAGAAAAATGCAAGTATCTTTTACTGGTGCTCCTAATCTGGAACAAAGGTTTATAATAACCTATTAGATTTCTAACGGGTCTTTATTTAAGCCTAAGCTTAGACCGGTTAGTTTTAAGGACGATACGGTACAAGCGCACGATTAAGCGAAGACCGGATAGAATGTGATTTAGACCCGACAAGTTTGAATACTTGTATAATATGGGTATACTAAATACATTCTGGATTTTGAGATAAAAACGATAACGTTTGACCCGTTTCGGTCAATTTATGCAAACTAGTTACATAAACCGAACCGAGCGCTAAAAGGGCGTTACGGGTAACCAAAAGAGTCATATGCAAGTTCCCTGAGATAATATGCTTTAAATATGATATAATATCAGCAAGTTATGTTCCATTATGCCCCGAATGAATTTTAAACTCAATTTATGCCTTATAAGGGCATTTTGGTCATTTAAAAGATTATAAAAGGGTTAAATTGGAAATCTAAGTTTCGGGTCTGAATCATACAGTAAATATACTTAATTTGTCTTATTATAACAGTAGGGTATGACCCATATACAAAACTTATCATTTAAAATCAAACTATGCACCGTAGGGGTATTTTAGTAATTTCACAAGGGCTAAAAATGTCAAAACTGGAAATCTGAGTTCAAAAACTTATACTTACTGTTATTATATGAAAATATGCTAAATACATCAGTAGGTATGAATCTTATGTGTTTAATATGAGTATAACGCTTACTATGCGCTAAAAACGCTTAAAAATGCGATTTAGAGCCGTTTCCGGGTTTTTAAAAGAAAGCTGGGATTTTTATATTTCCAGAATGCTCAAAATAATCTATTTAACAATTAAAATCAGTAGAAAAAGGTTTGGGGTCAAAAGAATTTATAAAACTCATTTTATGGCTTAAAAAGGTCAAAACCGGCATTAACCGAATCAACTTAGCGACCTATGAAACGATCAGCTAAAAATTAAATAAAAATCATTAAAAATCCCAAAATATTACATAACATCAGTGGGTAAAAAGTTTTATACCAAAAAGTGGCCTTAAATAGGTTATACGCTAAAAGCGCCGTTTATGTACATAAATATATAGTTTTACGATATCGGCCATAACTCAAAATCTGGACCACCAACTGATCTCAAATTTTCGGTGCAAGTTTATAAATTAGTAATAAAGATTTCTACTCTTTCACTTTTCCAAAAATCACGTTTTATATCAAAAAGGGCAAAATAGTCAACTTTAAGCATAACTCGGAAACATGCATACGAATCGGTTAAGCATAGACTTAAGTTATAAAAATTCCAGAGAGTCATACATAAATAAAAATGGTCAAAAATAAACTCTAATACAGATCTCAAACATGCATGCACGGATCCGAATCGAGAGTCAACGAAAAAGTCGTTTTATAAGACTTTCGGTTCCAATCCGGGTTTATACCAAAGATTGTCGAGTTGATCATGGTAAAACATATTCTTACATTCATTATAAAGCTATTTTTGATGATCAAACTGATTGCATGTCATCTACATTACCATTTATGCTATATTTCACAAAAACAATTTCTGTTGACTTTTTAAGAACAACTTTGACTCGACAAATAGCATGCTTAGAATGGGAATCAGAGAATACCCTTTTGAGGGTTTGTTTCCCACATAAATACCAACTTATAAGTGGTTTCAATTTGAGAAATGACAGAGCCAAATTCGTTTAATCGAAAAGTCAAACTATATGAACAACGGTTTGACTTTTAACTAATAATCTATGCTAGAACGGATTAGAGGATGATATGAATGCTTACAAAGGTCCTAATGAAGCCTAGAAAGCACTTGGAGGCTGCCTTGTCGATCAGATTGCTCCTGGAGAAGCCTTGTGAAATTTTGATAGTTGCTATGTTCTTGTTTCTCTAATTCAAGTGCCCAAAATGTGAGCTTTGATCTGAATTATAAAGGAAATCAGATGTTGTGAGGAGTCTACATGTGTCTATACTTGCATGTCCATCCATTGGTGCATAAGGGAGGTGATATTAGCTGTCAAACACTCAAAAATTCGGACTTAACAGCAGCTGATCGCGAATTCTGCACCTGGGGCTGCCAAACTTTGATTAAAAATGGCAGCTTTGGTCCCTGTCTTTGCACGCGAGGTTTCGGCTATTTATTTTGACTCGTAAACCCCCAAACTTGGTTTTTAAGAACCTTGGGACATTTACCAACATGGTAATGTCCTCGGATAACTTTGCGCTCACCCGAAAAGCCATGAAATTCGACGTTGACGCTTTTAGCCCCTCAAGTACGGTTTTGGCCATAACTTTCTCATACGATAACGAAACTTCATGAAATTTTTACCACATATTCTAGTGAGTATATTCTAGCATTATAAAGCTTCGGGGCTGCCAAAAGTTCACTCAGAGGTATAAATTCAACATGTTGACACTTTTAGTCCCTATAGTTTGTAATTCCTCACTTTCGTGCATTTTCCGCTTCGTATGATCCATGATCCATCCGTTTAAGGTTATAAACATTATGTAGGGTTATTATAGAGTCTATTTATCCATTGTTGACACTTTGGACCCTTATGTTCCATAGTTTTCACTGTTTGTCAACTTTAGTCCCTCTAAAGTATGTTTTCGCATATGTAAAGCTTATGACACGTGTCAATGCATTATTGGACGTAAGTTTTCGAGGTGTTACAAGATACCCCAGCCTTTTTTTGGACACACATGGGGGCTGCACATAGGTAACACATGTATAGCCACGTTATACATATTACATATAGTTGTTACAGGTGTTACAACAAAACTTTACACATGTACACATGTTACATAGGAGATCAATAAGTTTAACTATAGAAGATTAATACTGATGTACTTGTTTTGTTCATAGGTGAATAGATGTTTTGTGTTCAAGATGAAGATGGTAATTAAGAAGCGAAGCCCGCCGAAGGATTACAACGCATCATCAAGTTTTCGTGGTAAAGATGGTGTGTTTTTTGTTGGCTGCTATGTGTTTTAGAGAAAGAAAGCTAATGTTTTGGAGAGATTGTTTACTGATGAGTTAGCATTAACGACAAACTTGAAGAACTAAAACAAGAAATCCGACGAAAGAATGATTATTTAGTGATGAGTTGGTCTATACTTGTATAAAATACATTATATACGCTATGTCACACACGTTATACATTACATGTAACATTTTATGTGTAATAGTCCAATGCTTTGAATTTTTTCTTTTCGCAGCCTGATATATAAAATACATTACATGTAACATTTTATGTGTAATAGTCACCAATCACATGATATACGTTATGTCACACACGTTATACAACAGATGCAACAGGTTGATCGATGTTACACATGTGTAACATCGTTCCCAAAGCAAAGAAATAGTGGGTTCTGTGTCACCGATGTTACATTTTTGTTTTATAACATGTGTAACATCGTTTCAAAATCAAAGAAATTGTTGGTTCTGTATCACCTTACAAGTAATATGTTTTGCTGACAAACGCCATGTCACACATGTTTTGCTGACAAACGCCATGTCATACATGTTACACACTATCGATGTTGTAGGTTTGCTACATCATATAACATGTATAGAGAAGTTGGATGATATTGCGTTGACATTGGATTTGAGTTAAATTTCTTGTTCAATCACAATGACTTACGTTGACTTTGGAGTTTAAGGGATGCAACCTGTAACATGTGTTACACTGAAGTGTTACACAAGTGTTTCCAATTTACACATGTTACATCTTGTGTAATATATGTAACCTGATTAAGCAACAGCTAGGACCTGCTTAGTATCGTACAAACTAACTAGTTGTATATCAATAGTTGTAATGCTTAAAAAAACTAACTAGTTTTATATCAATAGCTGGTGTTAGTAAGTTTTATGTCATAATGGGTTTTTAGTATTTGCACACATTACAATTAAACTTAAACGTAACAAAAATGTTTATACAAACTTCAATATATATAAAAAAATGATCCAAAAAATATCATAAGGAAACAAAAATCTAGCTATGCTTCGCGTCTTGATAACCATCTTTATCTTGAACACAAACATCCATTCACCTTTGAACAAAACAAGTGCATTAGTGTGAACTGTGTGAACTCCTAAAGTTACTAACACCAGCTATTGATATAAAACTAGTGTTACATATGTGTAGCCCCTTTTGTGTCCAAGAAAGGGCTGGTTTTAACACACGTTACAAACATGTGTTATATATGTGTAGCCCTCCTGTGTAACACACGTTACAAACATGTGTTAGATGTGTTACCCTCCTGTGTAACACACGTTACAAACATGTGTTACGTATGTGTAGCCCCTTTTTGGATGCAACAACTATATGTAACATGTGTAAGATGGCTATACATGTGTTACATATGTTGCCCCATAGTGTAACATATGTTATAAACACGTGTTACATATGTCAGTCCCTTTGGTGTCAATTTAAACTTAGTAAAATTACATATGTAACAACATTACATCATCCAAAATGTCATATCAATGAACAAACAAGTAATATATGTAACTATAAGTATATGAGACTAGTGTAACGAATTAAAGGGACAAACGATACACTTCATGTTACATATGTACCTAGAGTTGTTATTAACAATGTTATTAGTAGATAAAAAAACTGCATTAACGTATATTTTTTACATTGAACCCAGCTTATTGGTCATAAGTCTTATACATGGCAAGAAGTTCTTCCAGTGTGACGTATGATTTAACATTAATAGGATGATATTGCTCGTTGACATTCGGTGTCCACAATTTAGTGCCATTAGAAGACTCGTAAAGATGGTAATGTGGAGTATGTTCTAGATCATATGTGGACATAGGGATGGATGTTAGTATAAGTTTACGTGCGTTATGAACGTTGTAATACGTTTAGCACCCTAGGGTAACAAAAAAACATCACACATGACACTTGTCGCCATGTTACACATGTTAATTGTGTGTGCACATGTAACATCTTCTCCACAACGTGTGTAACATCCTTAAAAGTTGTGTTCCTACTATGCTTTATATTTTTTAAGTACTTATAGGTAAACATGTTTTTTAAGATACAACATGTAACATGTGTTACACCGAAATGTTACACAAGTGTTTCCAGTTTACACATGTTACATCTTGTGTAACTCTGCTTTATATTTTGTAAGTGTTTCCAGTTTCCAGTTTAAACATGTTTTAAAGATACAACCTGTAACATGTAAGTATTTATAGGTAAACATGTTTTAAAGATACAACCGTATCACCTTACAAGTTATATGTTTTGCTGACAAACGCCATGTCACACATGTTACACACTATAGAGTGAAACAACAGTATTGAACGCTGCTACACATTTCCCATTCTGTCATAACATGTGTAACCTTTTTGGGGGTTTCGATGTTGTAGGTTTATACAGACTTAAATATATACAAATGATCCAAAAATGATCATACATGTGTTACCCTCTAGTGTAACATAAGTTACAAACATGTCTTTCATATGTGCAGCCCCGATTTTTGGTAACAAAGGGGTTGAACATGCGTAACACATGTTTGTAACATGTGTTACACTAGAGGGTAACTTTTGTGCAACGTCAAAGGTACCCACCACCTGCCCTTCATCGACTTCTTGTTCCCATTCTTCATTGGTTTCTCCATCTACCTTCTTTCGCTTTATGGCCACCTTTTGTCGTATCCGATATTGTAGTTCTTTTTTTTTCCTGCCAAGATCCCTTCTCGTTTGGTTGCAACTGCTATGGTCAAGTCGTAATAACACAAGTTACGCTCCAGTATTTTTAATCTATTAATTAAAAAAATAGTAGTAACATAACTAACACTAGTTACCTTCTACCCAATTATGCCCTGAACTTGAAGACTCCCTAAATTTTGAGTTTTTATCTGCATCATTTCACACATAATGTTTTGTTAGGTTTCTTCCCAGTCCCAGTCCTGCCCAAGAAATGAAAAACACAAATATTAGTAGTCAGCAAAAGAGTACTTACTAAGATGAGGATACAACAATTACCATTCACCATTTCAATATCCACTCATATCAAAACAAAATGTGTAACACAATGTATGCACCATATATTGTCCGAAAGTGTAACATATGTTACAACATACAGGACAAACAATTTAGAATCTAACTAGCAGAAATGTAGCTGGCAGAAATGTAACATACGTAACTAGTTATGCCTGCAAAAATTTGAAACATTTAACACTAATTATAAAAAAAGAACAACTTAACCAACAAAATTTTGAAACCTTTACTGTAACAATTATGGATTTTCAAACTAATTATCTACCAATAATTGGGATGCCCAATTTAAACAAAAAACAGAAAACAAAATAAAGCAAATCCAATTCATAAAACCTAACACAAACCCAACCCATAAATTATTGGCTAACAAACTGAAAATATCAAAAAACTAAAAATGATTTTAACATAAAAACAAAAACCTGCAAAATACATGAACATTAACCCATTACTAGAACACTTTGAGCACACAAAAAGTTATTGACAACCATTTTAACAAAAAAATCAAGTGTGTTCTTGCTGTTAGTAGAACACTTACCGGATCTAGACCCGTCCGATCAACACGATGAAGATCTTCAAAAATGATTCTCTCTCACACACTTGTGCGTGTGTTCTAGATGAACATGATGAAGATTTGTACCGCCGTACTGTGTTGGAGAGATCGAATGGGGGTGATGATGATTTCTGACCTTCTTCTCTCACACACACACTTGTGTGTGTGTTCTTGGCGTTCTAACAACTTTCTCTCTCTAAAAACCCATGAACCAAATGATTTCTAACCTGCTTCTCTCTCACACACTTGTGTGTTTTCTTGGTCTTGGTGTTCTAATAACTTTCTCTCTCTAGAAACACATGCAACCGAATGATTCAGGCCTGCTTTTCTCTCACACACTTGTGTGTGTGTTCTTGGTGTTCTTCATGAACACGAAGGAGAATCTTGTTTCTCTTTCTCTCACACACTTGTGTGTATGCTTTTGGTGTTTCTCTTTCTTTAACAATAACGATTCAGGCTTGCTTCTCTCACACACACTTATGTGTGTGTTCTTGGTGATTGAAACATGAAGAAAGAGAGAGGATGAGAGAATGGATGATGATGATGGTTTGATGGTGAATGTACAGAAGATATTTTGAATTCTCAAAGAAGAAGAAAGAAGAAAGAGAGACAATGATGATGCTTTGATGGTGATGGTGACAACTATACAGAAGAGAGAGAATGAGATAGGGTCTTTTTGACACAAATACCCTCCTGGCCCACTCATCAACATATGTTATGTATTAAATTTAAATCAATAAACATCAAATTTCCCTAACCCTTAGATGATCAAGATCAATGGTCACAATTGGGTTTCCTTAGTTTTCTCACTAAAAAATGGTTTCCTATATATCCTTGCCCTATATATATATAGGATTAGGTTCAAGAGTGAACACTAGTGTAGTTTGCGAACTGAGCGAACTAATCCTGGCCATACATGTGTGTAGATCAATGGCAATGATTTGATGATGAAATACACTAGTGTATTTTACGATTTGATGATGAGATCCTAGGCATCCACGTGTGTAAATCAATGGACAAGATTTGTTCACTGAGTTCGCAAATAAATTAGTGTTCACTCTAGAACCCCACCCTATATATATATATGAACAAATCTTGTCCATTGATTTACACACGTGGATGCCTAGGATCTCATCATCAAATCGTAAAATACACTAGTGTATTTTATCATCAAATCCTGGCCATTGATCTACACACATGTATGGCCAGGATTAGTTCGCTCAGTTCGCAAACTACACTAGTGTTCACTCTTGAACCTAATCCTATATATATATATATATATAGGGGACCGCTAAAATGAGAACCACCTCCAGTTGTAAGAACCGCCAAAACTTTTTGATCCGGGGGCGAGGTGGACCAATTTTTTTTTTCATAAACGTAGAAGCATGTATTATAAACACATTTGTAAAAAAAAATGTCGGGTGTGTAGTTTTGAGCACCACAAGTTTGTGTTTACGGGTACCGTAAAATTTAAATAAAATTTACGGTATCCGTAAACACAAACTTGTGGTGCTCAAAACTACAAACACGAGATTTTTTTTTTTGAAATTTTTTTACAAATGTGTTTATAATACATGCATCTACGTTTATAAAAAAAATTTTTGGTCCACCTCGCCCCGTACGGTGTAGTTCTCACGGTTCTTACAACTGGAGGTGGTTCTCATTTTAGCGGTCCCATATATATATATATATATATATATATATATATATATATATATATATATATATATATATATATATATATATTTATATAGGGAGAAGATCATGCGAGAACCACCTCTTATTGCGAGAACCGCGAGAACCAATGTGAACACAACCAAAAATGCCTAAAAATAGCTAAAAATCACATAAATTTTTTTTTTAATATTTTTTATATAAAAATGGCAACTTTTCGAAGCAAAAAAAAAAATTAAAAATTTTTCTTTAAAAAAATTTTTGGCCACTAAAAGTAGCGATTTGAGCATAAAAAATATTTAAAAAAAAAATTTAGATTTTTTTTTATTTTTTTAGAATTTTTAGATTTTTTTAGGTTTTTTGGGGGTTTAGTTTTTAGCATTTTAGCTTGGGGGGGGGGGGGGGGGGTTAGGTTTTTGGGGGGTGGGGGAGGGGGGTTTAAGTTTTTTTTTTTTTTTTGGGGGGGGGGGGGGGGGTGGGGGGGTTAGGTTTTTTTTAGATTTTTTGAGGGTTTTAGTTTTTAGCATTTAGCTTGGGGGGGTGTGGGGGTTAGGTTTTTTTATGTTTTTTTTTATGTTTTTTTAGCTATTTTAGGTTGTGTTCACATTGGTTCTCGCGGTTCTCGCAATAAGGGTGGTTCTCGCATGATCTCCTCTCTATATATATAGCTAAAAAAACCTAAAAAAAAGCTTAAAAAAACCTACCCCCCCCCCCCACAAGCTAAAATGCTAAAAACTAAACCCCCAAAAAAACAAAAAAAAAATCTAAAAAAATAAAAAAAATCTAATTTTTTTTTATACTCAAATCGCTACTTTTAGTGGCAAAAAAAAAATTTTAACTTTTTTTTTTGCTTCGAAAAGTAGCGATTTTATATAAAAAATATTAAAAAAAAATTGTGTGATTTTTAGCTATTTTTAGGCATTTTTGGTTGTGCACATTGGTTCTCGCGGTTCTCGCAATAAGAGGTGGGTCTCGCATGATCTTCTCCCTATATATATATATGTATATATATATATATATATATATATATGTTATTTAACAAAAAAAATTGTAAACACATACAAATCCAATATAGAGGCCCATTATCAAATATATTTTTATGCTTTATTAACATTAGGTTTATTGGGTCCAACCCAATACTAATATGATTTTAAAAAATAAAAATAAAAAAACACGGCTGGAACTGAAAGGGCAGATTGCTGAAGACGCTGGAATCATTGAACATCAGAACCTGTATGATACGACTGGATTGCTTATCGTTAAAGCATATGGGCATATTTTTCGAGCTCGAATAGGGTACGTGAATTCTCAGAGACGCCACTGGTAATAAGAATGATGGTTTGTTTGTAACGGGAAATCAAGAAACTAATCAATCTTTATGTATTTACTCGAGTATATACGTTGTCGGATTGACACCTACTCAATTGTCATAACCCGTAATTTTGATAAAACAGTTGCTTACATTATTAAATTGATGACATCAAGAGGCCATTACCTACCAGCATTTTGATAGACTTCATGCTTCTTTTGCTGGTTCTGTAAAATGAAGCTTCTGGAAGAGTTTTTTGCTAAGTAAAAAGATTCCCCTATATGACATTGTGAAGGGATCTTCAGATGAGTTTACTCACGCCAATGTGCAACTTGCATTGGCTGGTGTTGGGAAGCTACAAGCCTACAAGAAATTAGGGAAACCCGTGCCCTCATTGTATGACATTTTTATTTTTCATTAAATTTTCTTCATTTAAAATATCTACAAGATGTGGCAATATGGACGTTTTGATGGTGTAGATTAGTGTCAAACTTATTTAGCAAGAGCTGAGATTGCAAGCACAGCAGATAGTTGTCACACCCCGATTTCCACGTGTCACCGGTGGGCCCGGTGGGGGAGTATCGTGACGTCATGGTTGGCAACGTAATGGTCAAACAACACAACATAATAATGCACAGCGGAAGCAATTTAAAATAAGATACAACCGAATTTATTTATTGTAATCGAAGTCACAATTATCCGGTGTTTATCCACATTAGGATCGAAACAAAATAATATTAACAATGGTTCAACAGACTTCAGGCATCCTAAGCTTGCGAGACTTTTTATTGATGCTTAGGAGACAATCTCAGCCCATTACGCCTAGTACCTGCATTTAACCTTTTTGGGAAAATACGTCAGTTTACACTGGTAAATACATTCAACTGACTCATTTTAGAAAATGATTGAAAATTGGTTTGGATGCACATGGCATAAACATTTTTATTTAACTTGGGAGAATTATTTAATATTATAATCTTGTGAACGAATTACATGTTACTTATGCGTTCAGTAGCCCGGAACGTATCCGGGTTAAAGATCAATAGACACACCACAATATTAGAGTTATACACTGACAGGTGTACGCCTACACCCCGTGCTCAAGTCGTGGCCAATCTCGTAAGATGATGCCAAGGATATCCGGGACATGGTCATTAACCCCCCAAAGGCTTTAAAGTAAACAAGACTGTTTAAACGGGCTCAATAAATTATTCAATTAACCACCTAAGCGATGGAAGATTTAACGCCCGATCAAGCGGTATGCTATATACCGTAACCCAAGCCCGTATAGGGAAAATAAGTTAAAAGTATTTACCTTCGCAAAGTATAATCCTTAATTTGAATAAATTGCAGATAGCTTTTACTGGTTCTCCTAGTCTGGAACGAAGGTTTAATAAAACCTATTAGAATACTAACGGGTCTTTATTTAAGCTTAAGCTTAGACCGGTCAGTTTAAAGATACGGTTCATACGCACGATTAAGCGAAGACCGGATAGAATGTGATTTAGACCCGACAAGTTTGAAGACTTGTTTAATATGGGTTTACTATTCACATTCTGGATTTTGAGATAAAATGATATCGTTTGACCCGTTTCGGCTAGTTTATGCAAACTAGTTACATAAACCGAACCGAACGCGTATAACGCTTAACGGGTAACCGAAAGGGTCGTGAACAGGTTTCCTAAGTTAATACGCTTTAAATATGTTGTGATATCGTTATGATATCTTCCATAATGCCCATAACGAGTTAAATTCCTAAATATGCCCTGTAGGGGTATTTCGGCCAATTTAAGGGTTATAAAAGAGATTTATAACACTTCTCAGATACGGGTCTGATTAAATCAGAAAAATTATTAATTTTAACAGGTTACGTCTATTGGTATTAAGTCTTACGTGGGAAAAATGGTTTTAATACCAAACTACGCGTTTAATACGCGTATAAAGCCGTTTTAAGCGATGTACGGGTTAAAATACGATTCCAAGTTTTCTGATCAGCATAATAGGCTCAAAATGCTATATTTATTATTTTAGATCAGTGGTAATTGGATTGGTATCAAACGGAATCGTAAAACTCGTTTTATGGCCTAGAAGGGCATATTCGGTATTAACCGAATCAATGCGATAAGTCTAGCTTAAGACCAGCTTAAAAATAATTAAAAATCTTCAAAAATCCCAAAATATTATTTAACATCAGTGGGTAAAAGTTTTAGTGCCGAAAATCGGGTTTAGATAGGCTATGCGCTAATCGCGCTGATTAATTAATAAAAAGTTTATTAATTACGCTAATGCGCATATCTCCTAATCTAGACTTCCGATTGACGTGAAAATTTACGTACATGTTTAATAATCAGTAACTAAGATTATTGTACTTCCATATTTTCAAAATTCTCGTTGTATGGTCATAAGGGCGTTATGGTCCAATTTAAGCGATTAACGGAAACGTGCGCATGCATCGGATAATCAACGAAACAAGTTCCGAGACTTATACTATCATGTAACCCAACCCTAATGAGACTTTAAGGCATGTCTAATTCAAACTAAAACGGGTCAGAACCGAAGTCAACGCAAAAGTCAAAGTTTTGCGTCTTTCGGTTCCGAACCGGGTTAAAACAGGAATTTGTCGAGTCGGACAAGCGTAGACAAGTTTTTATACTTATTACCAAGTTATATTAAGGTTAGAACAGGTTACACGTCTCACGGATTGCTAATCACGCGTTAAATCACAAATTGCATTTCTGTTGACTTTTTCGGTTAATGTTTGACTCGACAAACGAACTAGTTAGGATGGGAATCAGGGGGAACCCTTTTAGGGTCTTATTACCCACATAATTACCAACCTAACGGTACTTTTATTTCGGGTTACGACTGAGTCAACTTTAATTAAACTGGAAGTCAAACGTTAAGTACGATATGTTGACTTCTAAGCTAAAAACTAAGCAAGACTTAATTTAGAAGGGTCAAGGGTACTTACAAGAGTATAATGATGATTAGGGGTGCCTTGTATCAACTTGAAAGCTCCTCAAATTGCTCAGAGATGATGTTGTGAAGGTGTGATCAAGGTTGAAGTTTCTTGGCACTTATATAGTGGATTAAGACACCATAAGGTGTTGACAACTAACTCTAGCACCCATCCACAAATGCTTGACACTTGTTTCTAGTGTGCTAGGGGTATTTTAGGGGCCAAGGGATGAGTTAAATCGACCAAGGGTGGTGCACCTTGGCTATGGCAGACAAGCATGCAACAAGAATCAACTTTCTGATCTGGGGAGGCAGTCGCGTAGCGCGACGCCCTTAGCCCTCAGGCTCGCGCTACGCGAGCGTGTAGTCTTCAGCCAACAAATTTTTATTAAATTGTAGATTGGTCCTTGGCTCTTCAAATTTCGTACAGACACTCGTTTATTGCTGTGTGAACCCTTATAATTGACATATAGGGGCTTCAAGACATATACCCACTTTGTTAAGCCCTCGGGAAATTTAATTGTTACCCGAAAAGGCCTAACTTTCAACGTTTGCGCTATAAACCCTTGCACACGAATTTGATCACAACTTTCTCATATGTTGACGAAACTTTATGAAATTTTAACCGTGCATTCTAGTGAGCATAATTAACCGTTACAAAGCTTCGGGTTTGTCAAAAGGTCACTCAGAGGTATATTTTAAACATGTTGACGCATTTAACCCCAGTAGTTTGTAATTTCTCACTTTTAGTTTCTTATGATCCGTGATTTATTCGTTGGAAGGTATGAGCATCTTGTAGGGATAATGTACATTATATTTATTCACAGTTGACATTTAGAATACGTATATTCACATACTTTCCATGTTTGTCAACTTTTAGTCCTTCCATAATATTTCTTTCACACGTTTAAACATACGACACGTGTCTACACATTATAGGACGTGAATTTTCAGGGTGTTACAATAGTGCTTCGGTTGTTTGGTTTAAGATCATAATGCGTCGGGTTTTCATACAAGCACAACAGATAGTGCTGTGATGCGGGTGTTTGCTGTTTAACCGGGGCACCCGGGTTCGAATCCCGTTCCACCTGGTTCTTCGCCTTTCTGTTCTTTTCTTTATTTTAATTTTCAATAATAGACACATTCAGCCCTTGAACTTATAAATTCACTTTCAACTTTGACAGTTTCAGCCCCTTTGTCTTATAACTTACAAATTTTAATATACTAACTTAGAGCATTCACAATTTCACATCCAACCCACCATTTTTTTACCTATATTACACTAAAATTCACTATCTTTTACCTCTCATTTTCAATTAAATAATATTTTTTTAATATCTTTATCATTATATTTTCTCTCTTCCACTCATAAAAAATAGGCTAAATGTAATTAGGTGAATCTTAAATCAACTATAATCCAAAAGATTCAATCAAGTTGGTGCATTAGTATATGTTTGCCATCGGAAACGAATCCTTTTAATATAATTTGAAGTTTGGATCACAAATCTTGTGAAGCCACGTGTTTTTCTAACAATTCACTCACTCCCTGACTTTACTTCTAAATTACACATTTTTTAAACAATCGTAACACTTAAATTTCACCATTTGAAAGGATAAAGGCTTATCCCACTTATTTTGCTTAGTTCTAAAAGTTGGGATTTGTATGCATCCAGGGGCGGACCTACCTCTTTGGTAGGGGTAACCCCCGCTACCACTTGGTCGGAAAAATTTTGGAAAAATTAGTGTAAATTTTGAAAAAAATTGACGTTTTTTCGATTTCGTTACGGCTTATTTATAACACATTACCCCTTGGTCGGAATCCTAGATCCGCCACTGTATGCATCTTCATAAATCTCCTATAAATAAGTACTATAAAGATAAAACAAACCATAAGGTATTTGGAAAGACTTGATATTAAAGAATCGGGAGGCATTGTACTGGATGACATGACTTTGATGACTCCTCTAACAGGTTTCACACACATCTATATTTAACAAAATACTAAAATGTTCTAACAGGTTTCACATACACAACTATATTCAACAAAATACTACAATGTTAAGATAAAAAAAATAATAATAAACACGTCAACGTATTTAGTTTTTTGAAAAAAAATCTAAAGAATGTAATTTTTAGATAAAACCAAATCAGTAAAAAATGAAATAAAATAAAAACATATATTATATAAGGGGATAAACATATAAATAAAAAAAATGGTTAAAGTTACATTTTATTTTGTTTTGTTTTGTTTCAATTAGACCATATGCAGTGGAATAACTAAACCATCCAATAGGTGATGTCACGTTAGCACCACGTAAGTAGTGGGGCAATAACTAAACCATCAAATAACTAAGCAGTAGGGCAAACCTATATAATAACTAAACCATCCAATAGGTGATATCACCTTAGCCCCTACGGCCTACCCACTTGTACTACCAACTAAACTAAAAAATTAAAATATAGTTAATTGTGATTATTCATATTTAAATGTTTCCTTATTACTCAATAATAGCTAAATAAATAAATAAATAAATAAAAGTTTAATCATCAAAAATCTCAACTTTCACCCACCTATACTCTCGCCATCAACAGAAGCAGCATCTGACTCTCTCTCCTACTTTCTCTCTCTTCCCCATTCGAATACTCTTCAATTACTCATCTTCCCCCAATAAAACTGCAGCGAATACAATCAGGTGTAGCAGCAGTGACGGAGGTTCTTCTACACCTCGGAAGCTCAGAGTATCAGTTTACAAGCCTAATTGTCACACCCTCAAATTCCACATGTGAAGTAATACCGCGAGACGTGCGACTGACCAGGATCAAGCCACCAATCATATTGAACAGATACAATAATAGTAAAACAGTTTCACCAAACCAATACGATTAGTGACAATTAAAGTTTAACTCCAAAACATTTAAGTCCAAAACAACAATTTAAGAAAGTAGCGGAAGCATAAGTGAATTGGTTCAACATAAGTTCATAGTTCAAGATTATTAAAGAACCCAACACACGGGTTAAGACGTCCACTACACATCCCCAAGCTGCAAGCTCCAAAGTCACTATGTACCTACAAAGCATGCTGTAGGGTATCAACATAAAGTTGGCGAGTTCACTAGTTGTCCAATTTTGATTTCCAAAAACCTGTTTAAGTAATTAAGTTACTCATTTATATCATGCCATGAGGAGCTACCCCATATGTAAGCTACTAAACTGCGTAATATCGAATACTATGTGACCGTACGTTTCCGTAGTTTTGCCCTGTTTATCAATGTCTATCATCATTGACGGTTTGCCAGAGTCTACTAGTTCACGCCCGTCCTCAAAAGTGTATGGTCAGGAAACTTTATAATATCCTAAGAGTGTGCATGTACTCCTTTAAATCATAATACAAACATATTCCAATTGTGTATGTACGACAAAAGGTTTCAAAAAGTGAGTGTGGGGCCCGTTGTTTGGTGTGTGTGATTCATTATATAATTTGTACAAACATCTAACTAGGAATTAGTACCCGCCGCAATGCGGCGGGGTTCTTACATGCGAGAAATATCGTTGGACCCATAAGCCTGGGCATAAGCAGCCTCAAGAGCTCCAGTGGTGCTGCATAATAAATATTGTTATTTAAAGTTATCAAAAAAGTAGTTCACAAGATTAGAGATATTTACCTGAATGTCCAGCAGGATCCACAAGATCCTTGATTCTTGACTAGGCTCACAATTCCTGTTTTCCTCCAATCTTGGTGCAACACACATGACAAATGACAAGTAAGTAAGATGATAGATAGATATATAAAGGTAGGTTGATCATCTACCGTGAGTGGGACGACAACATCAGTGAGTTTGTAATTGCCCTTTTTAGTAGCAGAGCAGTGTTGAGCTGCTCCCAGTTTGTTTTTGCTGAATTCTTCCCATGTCATATCAGCATATAATGTTCCAACCAGCAACTAACAAAATCATATTTTGGTCTCCAACAACTTAGTATGTGGAACCAGTAACATAGGCTAAATTCACAAGCAAAAACCCCACATCACATGGCTAATGACTAATAGGCTAAAATCAAACCGCACACGGCTAACTAAGTGCTTGTTTACTAATCATCAATGTAAAAAAGGAACTCTGCTAGCCTACAATCGTTAGTGGCAGAAAATAATTACATAGTTGAAAAAACTCACCGTTGACTCCAAGGGTATAGGATAGCCCCTTGTTGTTGTGCCATCTAATCGTCTCCAAACTTTCAGCGAAAATTGAGTACATGTGCTTCATTTCCTCACTACTCTGGTACTTCCTCTACCGGAAAACTGAAATATTAAACATAGTCTCAATCATCTCCCAGTGAGTTGATCTATTCGAAAAGAAGACATGCAAAAGAAGACATTGGTTAAATCGGTTTTCCGGTTCGATCATACAGCATAATGGTTTATTTTGTTCCTTTTCAGATCATGTCCTATTAATTATAACACATATGAAGTACTAATTAGCAGTAAAATTAAACTAAACAAATAACCTAAAACCGAAACATTGGTTAAATTATTTTTTTCGGTTATGGTCCGGTTCGATCATAGTTGATAAAAGATTTATTTATTTTACTTTTCATGAATTAAGGTTGAGATCATATTCAATTAATTATCCACACATATGAAGTAATTATTAACAGTAAAAATAAAGAAACCCTAAAACCCTTTTTCACAATAACAATTCCATTCACTTAAATTAATTAAATTAGAAATTTTCTAACAAAATTCATAAAAAATAGACTTTTTTATTAAAATGAACAGGCTATAGAACTTGAAGATTGATTGTATTTGTCAAGATGATTTTACATAATACTTATAACATAATATATAGAGGTACAAGGGAAATGCAATTAATTACAAAGTAATTGAATGGATAATATGAATGCAATTAATATGCAATGGAATGGAGAGAATAATATGAATGGAGAGGATAATATGTATGCAATTAATATGCAAATAATGTTGACTTAATGTGTGGTGTTAATATGCCCCCGCAAGATGGAGGATCCATTGGAGACTCCAATCTTGGACCGAAAATTCAGAAAAGGTGCTCGTGGAAGTGGTTTGGTAAGAACATCCACAAGTTGGTCCTTTGAGCTGACGTGAAAAACTTTAAGCTGTCCGGAGTTAACTTGTTCCCGTACAAAGTGATAGTCCAGGGCGATGTGTTTCATGCGTGAGTGGTAAACAGGATTGGCACATACATAGGTAGCCCCGGTGTTGTCACAGTAAAGTGATGGAGTGGTCACAGTTGGTAAACCAAGTTCACCGAGTAAATTTTTAACCCATGAAAGTTCAGCCGCCGCATTGGCAAGAGCCTTGTACTCAGCTTCGGTGGATGATCTAGAGACCGTTTTTTGTTTTGCAGATTTCCAAGAGATGATGTTTGACCCAAGGTATAAGATATATGCTGTAGTGGATCGTCCCCCATCATGAATACCGCCCCAGTCCGAGTCCAAGAAGGCTTGTAAGGTAAGATTGGTATTTCGTTTCAAAAACAACCCGTGATATACCGTTCCTTTCAAATATCGGAGTACCCGTTTGAGAGCTTGCCAGTGTGATTGTTTAGGTGAATGCATGAATTGAGATAGTTTGTTGATGGCGAAAGAGATGTCGGGGTGAGTGAATGCAAGGTACTGTAGGGTACCTACAAGTTTGCGGTAGGGAGTTGGATCAACTGGAGGAGAGGAATCAGTAGAGGAAAGAGGATCAGAGACGCTTAGACGAGTGAGGACCTCCTTGGCACCATCCATTTTGAAGGTGGTGAGAACATCTTGGATATGGCAATGTTGAGAAAGGAAAAGACCATGGGACGTAGGAATAACCTCTATTCCTAGGAAGTGATGAAGAGGACCTAAGTCTTTGATAGAGAATTTGTTGCTTATGGCCTGAACAAAGGAATCTATGAAAGGATTGTGATTGCCAGTGAGGACAATGTCATCAACATAGACTAATAGGTAGCATGTGATACCATTGGAGTTATATACAAAGAGAGAGGCATCGGATAGGCATTTTCTAAAACCAAAACCAATGAGAAAAGTGGTGAGCTCAATGTACCAAGCACGCGGTGCTTGTTTAAGGCCATAGAGAGATTTTTTGAGTTTGCAAATATGATTTGGGAACTCGGAGTTTGTGAAACCGGGAGGTTGAATCCTAAAAACATCTTCAGGTAGGGTCCCATGAAGAAAGGCGTTGTTTACAACAAGTTGACGTAAGGACCATCCTTTTGAGAGAGCAATGGAGAGGACGGTGCGAATAGTGACAGGTTTAGTAACGGGGCTGAAGGTGTCATGGTAGTCTTTCCCATATTGTTGGTGAAAGCCTTTGGCAACGAGACGGGCTTTGTATTTGTCAACAGTGCCATCGGGTTTGCGTTTAATTCGGAACACCCATTTGCAACTAATGGGGTGTTGGGGCGGTGCGAGGAACAAGTTCCCATGTGTGGTTTTGGATAAGAGCATTGTACTCAAGATCCATGGCATGACACCATGATGTGGGGTAAAATACACATATTTGTCCGGTGTAAATTGTGTAATTATTGTATAGTTTTTATTTATTTTTATTTAGTTTTAGTATTATATTATATTATTATGTGTTTTGGCAGGTCCTGGTGCAAATGGAGAGAAAAAGAGTAATAATTAAGTGACCAGTCAGTTGGGCAGAGTAGAATGTCAGTGCCCGAAGTAAAATTACCACTATTTTTCTTGAGTGGCCCAAAGCCACTATCTCTATTTTATAAAGGAAAATTGGTATTTAATAAACCAACCTTTAACCAGTTGGTAAATAATAATCCAACCTACAGAATTGGTATATAATAATCCTACCTATCAATATGTTGGTACTCAATGAACTTCTGTTAATTTTTTTAACTGAAGTTAGTTTTTAAGTTTTATTTATTACACAAACAGTCCCTGTAGTTATAAGTTACTAGTTTTAAGTTTTATTTATTACACAAACAGTCCCTGTAGTTATAAAAAAATCATAAAAATCCTAAAAAATCAAAAAATTTCTAAAAAATCATAAAAATTATAAAAAAAACAAAAAAATGTTAAAAAATCAAAAAATTATAAAAAAATAAAAAAAAATCAAAAAAATCATAAAAATTCTAAAAAATCAAAAAAATCATAAAAATTCTAAAAAATAAAAAAAAAATCTAAAAAATCATGAAGGGTAAATTACACTATTCGTCCATAAATGTAAATTACACTATACATACAACTCATTTCCTCCTTAAGCTTTCATCCTAAATTAAAACAACCATCATCCTCCTTCTGTAACAACCATCACCATCATCTCAGGTAACAACCATCAGCACCATCCCTGGCAACCAGCACCACCACCATCTTCGAAAACCATCACATGTATTCTTTAGTTCAACCACCACCACATCCGCCATCCGCCACATGCATAAACCCCGACAACCATCACAATCCACCACCTGAAAGCCTCTGACTACCACAATCTCTCTATCTCTGTAGTTTCCGGCCCCTCCGATTGCGATGGTGTGGCCGGATTTTGGATCTGGAAAAAACCCCTCACAACCTTGAAAAACTTTCAGATCTGAAACCCTAGAACATAACAAAACCCCCCTCACAGCATGGTGGTTCTTCGCAGACCTGAAACATAATGGCGGCGGTTAGGGTTTCGTGTATAAAGGCAACAGCGGTGGTGGAGTTTATATGGGTGACAAGCATGTGGCAAGGGATATGGTTTATGTTGTCACGGTGGTTCTGGCGGCCCGTCAGCGGTAGGTAAGGCTAATGGCAGGGGTTTTGTAGACTGAGAGAGGATAAGAGTGTAGGGGTTTTGTCATCGTTTTGTAACAACGCAATAAAGGTGGAGTTGTAGAGGGGTGGGTCAACCGGCTGACAGTGAGTGACGGAGCTGGCCACCGGCCGTCGATTGGTGAAAATGTTTTGTGGCCGTTCTGTAACAAAGGTTCTATGGTCGTTCTGTAACAATGCAACGTATAGGTGTTTTGGTTTGTGGTTGAAATATGTGGTTGGGTTTTTGTTTATTGAGAGATTTGTGAATTGTTGGTGGAGATGACTTGCAGGTATATAATTGTTTAATGTTTCATATATAATTGTTTAATGTTTAATTTTTTAATTGTCATATTTTGAATAAATGAATAAAATTCCTAATCTACCCTCGTGTGCAATACACTTAACTGATTTTTTAGATTTTTTAGGATTTTTTAGATTTTTTAGGATTTTTTTTGATTTTTTTAGAATTTTTATGATTTTTTAGAATTTTTTTGATTTTTTAGGATTTTTATGATTTTTTTATAACTACAGGGACTGTTTGTGTAATAAATAAAACTTAAAACTAGTAACTTATAACTACAGGGACTGTTTGTGTAATAAATAAAACTTAAAAACTAACTTCAGTTAAAAAAAATTAACAGAAGCTCATTGAGTACCAACATATTGATAGGTAGGATTATTATATAACAATTCTGTAGGTTGGATTATTATTTACCAACTGGTTAAAGGTTGGTTTATTAAATACCAATTTTCCTTTTATAAATTAGTGGGGTGTTAATAAAAATCAAAATAAAGAAATCGATGGGCTGCCAAAAAGCATATCAGTCCAGTGAATTAAGTGAATTGGGGTGTTGGGCTATGTGACTCAACTAAAGGAATATTATTTTATATTAAAACCCTAACATTCCCAATTCCTAGTCAACATAAAAAGGCTTGGACGAATACATAATATACACGGCTGGGCCTGGGCCTGGGCCTGGGCTGCCAAGAGAAGGAAACAGCAATTATTTATATTCGAAACATTGAAGGCGGCAAGAGTAGGATATATCGACAGAAGCAATAGGAGCCGTACATCAGACGCAAAGTCACAAACATGCTGGACGAATATTGAGGCAAAAGTTTATGTGGATTAGCCTTGGACGAAATTTATTTGGGCTTGGCAGGCCCATTAAGGGACGAATTATCATACGGGGGAATCCCTAATATATACGAACACAACAAGCTTTTGGGAGGAACATCAGATATACGAATTTTGGAGTTCTTAGGCACCATTAGAGGCTGTTTGAAGTTCTTGGAGCATCTTGGAGGCGTGGAATCATTCGGGTAACATCTTGGAGCATTCGGGAGTGAAGATTCGGGTTTTATCATCCTTATTCCTTCGTTTTCGTTTGTTTAAACTTTGTTGCACAATGAATTCAGAATATATATTGATTTTGATTATGTTCTTGACCATGTTTTCCGGCTAAACTTCATAAACTACCTAGGCTAATGACAATAATTAAATAAAGTTTGCTTCTTTATTCGATTTTTGGCGTGGTTGTGGATTTTTCTTGTATTGTAAAAGCTTCGGGAATTTAACTTGGTGCATATGCGTGCTTGACGATTATTTTATCACTGTTTATTGCTTCGTATAATCCTTGGTGACGGTCTTTATCACATAATAGGGTTGTATTAGGGTTTCTTGATTTAGGTGACGGTCTTTATCACATAATAGATCATTAATCCTTTAGGGTGAAAATTGCATAAGTAACCATAGAAGTAATATCCGGTAATTTAATAAAATCAAGTGTGCTGCTAAACTCGTTGCTGTGAGGCTCGAGGTTATTAATAGGTCTCGGTTTGGTTATAAGTCCTTAACATTCCATTGTCTATTAAACCAAGATTAAAACCCGTAGTTGCTTTAGACGTTCGCGCTGTGAGGTAGAGCGTCTTATATAGGCACTTTCAAGAAACTAGAGGACTGTGAAGAAATCTAGAAAACCGGTGAGCGTAACAGCCTAGGTAGTGCCACAAGAATCGCCTTGAGAGTGTTTGAGGGGCTTAGTGGTGTCTTAATAGGTTTAGTGTAACAACTCTCATCAAAAGTCATAAGTATTAGATTAATTAATCCAAAAAGGAAACCCTAATTGAGACACCCAAGTGATTCTGAACAAACCCTAAAAATTTCAAAATTTTCAGAATCAGGATTAGGGCCCCTAAAACTAAGGGGGATAAACCCTAGTTGATAATTATCTATAAAAATTCGTTGTCAACATTGAAAGAACTGAATTAAGTGATTCATCTAAGCTAGTCCCAATCGTGGCTAGTCTATTAGCCTATTTTTAACCCATACGCATCGTAGCGGTTTTATGCATACGATGCGCAGGCCTGATAAAAGACCATACGCATCGTAGGGGTTTTTAGGCTACGATGCGCATGGCTGAAAAAAATTCAGCTATAAATAGAAGAGTGTGGCATTCGAATTCAAAACATATTACGTCGAAAGAATTCACACAATTACACTGAGATACGAACTGCTCTTTCAAATTATACCCCCGGGTTCTGAAATTCTGCCACAAAACAGGGTATTAGCACAATCGCTGCTACGATTCAATTATCCGAAGATCAATATATCCAATGGATGTTTAAGTGCCGCCCACATTAGGGTTATACTTTATCGTTCGTCATTAATTTGACGGATCATCGTTAATTCGATGGATTTAGTATATTACTTTATCGTTCGTCATTAATTTGACGGATTGTCGTTAATTCGATAGATAAAGTATTGCACTTTGTTATTCTTTGTGATAATTTGATCTCGGGAATTATCGTAATTTGCTGGATTGATTACTAACCCAGTTTTGTGTGCATTGTTATTTAAATTAGGTTAACAAGGATAATCCATAGATTAGATTCTGTCTGTAGTAAATCAGCAAGGTGAGTCATTCTCTCTTTTTATCAAATCTATTTACAAAAACCTAATTATTTCAAAGTTATAATTACGGGGATTAAGTCTTTGTAATCACCAAGTTACAGCCGGTATGTGGGGTTTTGTATACATTACTTGATAATCGTCACCATTGGGGCAGCCAATGGGGGATATGACCATAGTCACAGATTCGGTCGAGTGACAAATACCGTGGGTAATTGGATTGATAATAGAAACATTGTAATCGCTCTTAATACTGTACATTATAACAAATGTGTCATTTTAGTAAATAGAATGATTCACTCAGTATTTTCCGCTGACAAAACCTTTTTCAAACATGTTTCAGGTGATCTGTTGTAATTCAGGAGAAGTGCTGGAAAGCATTTAAAGCTTGAGGATGTGGCTCAATATAAAATGAATAAATAAAAGTTTTGTAATATAACGATTTCGTAGTAAAAACATAATATTGTAAATTATCGGGATTTTATCCCTAATTGTGAAATAAAATAAAAAGGGAAAAAAATTTAGCTTTAAACGATCCTGATGTTAAACTTCCGCTGTTAAACTCAATTAAATAAATACCGCAGAATTTCTGTCCCGCGACTCCTGAAACGGGTCAAACCGGGTCGGGGGTCGTGACAGAAATAAGGTGGTATCAGAGCCACTGAGTTAAGCTAATTAAGTATTGAGAAAATACTTAATTTTTCCTGATTACTATTATGTGATTATGTGTTTTATTATCTGACTATTTGTTAGTTACAGTATGGGTAAACAAAAGTTGTCCAGTATCTATCTTAAATTAGATAGATCATTCAACGAGAAGGGAAGTTCATCCCGAACCAAATCCTCAAGTCAGTCTGAAATTCCTGAGGAAGGAATATTCGTGCGAAAGGCACAATACGAGGAATTACTTTCCCCTAGAAAAAGGGAAATGATTATTAAGAAAAGTAAAGAGAAAATCCGAGAAAAGAAAATTAAACAAGAAACCCAGGAAATACTCGATAAATCACCCTGGGAAGATAAGTTAGATGCTAAATGGGCAAATTTATATATGTTAGCCACCGTAGCAGAAAAGATAAATCTTTAAAGTTTTAGTATATTACCTTTATAAATCTAGAAACCTTCGGTAGTAAATAAATAAATTTACAATAAACCTTAGGTGTGTTTTCTGATTATCTTTGTAATAAGTTAGTACACGGTGTGTAATAAATTTTAAAGGTTACTTATAAATTTTAATTTAATATTTTATGCATTTTGCATATATGCTATATCAGCATGAGTGGAATATCTGAAGCTTTTCAGAACCTTAATTTATACCCGGTGAATATCGAAGTTTCCAATGAATATGCTAGATACTTTCCTGATATAGAACAACCGGTAGAATTCAAGGTTCCACCTATGAATAAGCCAAAACGAAAGAAAAGAAGTTATGTAGGATGGAGGAAAATTCGTAGGAAAAAGCCAGCTACAAAACTTCCCAAAATAAATAATCCTTTGAAAAAGGGAAAAGAGGTTATAACCGGAGAAAGTTCTAAACGACCAGAAATGGAAACTGAAGGTAAGGAAGAGATTAAGGAAATGGGAATGCAAATGGAGGAATACACGAAAGATATACAGATGGAAGTTGGACAAAGCTTTAAATCAACTCAAATGGAAATCGGAGAAAGCTCTAATCCAAACCAGAGAAGGACCTTTCAAGACGAGATAGATTTCTTATTGGCAAGCTGTGAAACCATTCAGCCTGTCAATACTGATATTTTTACTTATCCTCTTGAAAGCCAACTCCCTATGAATTGGGAACCAGCAATCCCAGACCCTATAGTCCACCCTCAACCTGTAGGAATGGACGAATGGTGGACGAACGATTGGCAATTCCAGAGTATTGTCAATGATCCCTATTCTTTTCATCCACAATTCGATCCAGAACCTCTACCTAATCCACCCATGAGTAATGAAAACCTGGCTGAACTTCGCCACTTTGGTGAAGAGTTGATTGATATGGGGAATAGAATGAGGGAGATAGGGGGACAAATTACATGGAAGTACGATGAAAGGGAGATGCGTTTTTAGACAACAAGTAAACGAGGGACAATAGAACTATAGTTGTGTAATAGTAGTAGTAAAATCGGCCTGTAAATAGACTACTAATAAAACGTTGTAATATATTGGCAAGTAATGATGCATACTATACTAAGATATAAAATGAAATCGAGAAATCGATTGTTTTTTACCATACTTGCATTATAGAATTTCTGATTGTTTGTATAACTACTAATTATTAGATACTAATAAAATTTATATATATATTATCAGATGGCAAACAGTGGTAATGAACCAGTAAATGAAGTTAATCAGTCCGAGCAACATTCAGAAGATCAATATATGACTAGACAAGATATTGAAAATATTGTCGCTCAAGGGATAGCCAATGCTATACCTGCAATCGTTGCTGCTGTAAAGAATCCAGTAGAACCGCAACAAATCATTCCTAGTAAACTTAATACTGAAGATAACTTCAGTAATAGTGTAAATAATCATGTTAAACATGAAACACGACAAGCTCCGCTCCCTAAGAAAATGAAAGCCGCAACACCTGGTTGCACTTTCAAAGAATTCCTTGCTTGTAAACCCATGGAATTTGCAGGCAATGAAGGAGCAACTGCATCACTGCGTTGGTTAGAGAAAACCGAAGCAGTCATTGCAATTAGTAAATGTGCCAAAGATGATCAGGTTATGTACGCGTCAAATCTATTTAAAGAAGGAGCACTTGAATGGTGGAATACTGTGCTACAAGCCAAAGGAAGAGCCATAGCATATGCTATGAACTGGGAAGGATTTAAGAATCTTGTCGAAAGAAAGTTTTGCCCTGAGTATGAAAAGGAACAAATGGCAAATAAGTTCCTTACTCATCGGATGGTGGGTGTAGATTGTCGCAGTTACACTTCGACATTCTTCGAATATGCTCGAGTGGTACCAACACTGGCTTCGCCAGAACCGGTACTCATTTCTCGATATATGTGGGGGCTAATTAGCGAAATCCGCAATATTGTTAAAGCTGCGAGACCTCGCACTATTGACGATGCGGTAGAATTAGCAAACACTCTGACCGATGAACTGGTGCGCACAAGAGATGAAGATAGGAAAAAGGAACTAGCTCAGAAAATTACCCAAGGATTTCGCACGGGTAATAACAACAGCTTCAAGAGAAAAGGTGCAGGGCAATCTCCAGCTCCGTCATTCTGCAGGAAATGCAAAAAGAAGCATTATGGAAGATGCGATATCACTTGCAATTTTTGCAAAACTATAGGACATCGTGAAGAAAATTGCAAAAAGAAAACCGTAATCTGTTTTAACTGTGGAGAAGCAGGGCATTACAAAACAGAATGTCCTAAATTGGTCAAACCAGTAGACAACAAACCCAAGGCAACCGAAGGAGCTACTAAAAAGAATGTCAGAGCATTCCAGCTAACTACTCAAGAAGCAGAACTCATCCCAGATGTGATAGCTGGTACGTTCTTAGTTCACAACGTATACGCAAAAGTATTATTTAACTCTGGTGCAAACCAAAGTTTTATTAAGACTTTATTTTGTCAAGCTCTTAAGTTACCTTTAACCAACATTAGGCAAATGTTTACCGTTGAAACCGCAGACGGGAATTCAGTTAAAATTAAACAGGTTTTGCAAAAAGTAGAAATAGAACTTTCAGGCCACAAATTTGCTGCAAACCTATTACCTATGAAATTAGCTGAATTCGATGTTGTGTTAGGAATGGATTGGTTGATAGCCAACCATGCTCGAATTCTTTGTGATAGAAATTCCATAGAAATTCAAGCACCTACTGGAGACGTGATTATGATTACAGGAGATAAACCACGCAAACCCATGAAGTTCATATCGGTAATGAAAGTTGCTAGTTATGAACGAAAACAAGGGATAGTATATATGATTTCAGTAATCATTAATACTAAAGGGAAAGAACTGAAAGAAATTCCTGTAGTCTCAGAATATCCAGATATATTCCCAGAAGAATTACCTGGATCACCACCAGATAGAGAAGTGGAATTTAGGATTCATCTAATTCCAGGAACTACACCGATAGCCAAGGCACCTTATCGGTTAGCTCCTACCGAAATGTTAGAACTGAAAAAGCAATTAGATGAATTACTAAGTAAAGGATTTATACAACCTAGCTCATCCCCTTGGGGAGCTCCAGTGTTGTTTGTAAAGAAGAAGGACGGTTCAATGAGAATGTGTATCGATTATAGAGAATTAAATAAGGTTACAATTAAGAATCGATACCCATTACCTAGGATTGATGATCTTTTTGATCAACTTCAGGGGGCTAGATATTTTTCTAAGATAGATTTACGCTCCGGATATCATCAATTGAAGGTACAAGATGAATACATACCTAAAACTGCTTTTAGAACTAGGTATGGTCAATACGAGTTTACAGCCATGCCCTTTGGATTAACAAATGCACCTGCAGCATTCATGGACATGATGAATAGGATTTGTAAACCGTATTTGGATAAATTTGTAATTGTTTTCATAGACGATATACTTATTTATTCCAAAAGTCAGGACGAACATTGTCAGCATTTGCATGCACTCTTAACGTTGTTAAGAAAAGAAAAACTGTATGCCAAATTCTCAAAGTGTGAATTCTGGTTGAAAGAAGTACAATTCTTAGGCCACATGGTGAATCACGAAGGTATTCACGTAGATCCTGCTAAGATAGAGGCGATTACCAATTGGAAGGTTCCACAAACTGCAATGGAAATTAGGAGTTTTATAGGTTTAGCCGGTTATTATAGACGGTTTATTAAGGATTTTTCCAAGATAGCCGTACCATTAACTAAGTTAACCTGTAAAACCATTAAGTTTGAATGGGGAACTAAACAAGAAGAGGCTTTTAGGATCTTGAAACAAAAATTAACCAATGCACCAATCTTAGCCTTACCAGAAGGAACAGAAGATTTTGAAGTATATTGTGATGCTTCAAAACTAGGATTAGGATGTGTATTGATGCAACGCAAGAAGGTAATTGCATATGCCTCAAGACAATTGAAGAAACATGAAGAAAACTATACGACTCATGATTTAGAATTAGGAGCCGTAGTTTTTGCCCTTAAGATTTGGAGACATTATCTTTACGGAAGTAAATTTACTGTCTATACGGATCATAAAAGTTTAAAATACATATTTGGGCAAAAAGAGTTGAACATGAGGCAAAGAAGATGGATGGAAATTTTAAGTGACTACGACTGTGATATTCAGTATCACGAAGGGAAGGCAAATGTAGTTGCAGATGCCTTAAGTCGTAAGTATCATGAAAAACCACGACGGGTTCGTACGCTTAGATTAAATCTACAAATAGATTTAATGGAACAAGTGAAGAAGGTTCAAGAAACAGCAATCAAGGATGAAACTGAAGGAATGAAAGGACGAATCAAGGAATTAGAACAAGGAGTAGATGGAATTTGGAGATTCCACAAAAGGAGAATCTGGGTACCTAAGCAGGGAGACTTAAGACCTAAGATTTTAGAAGAAGCTCATAAATCTAGGTACACTATGCATCCAGGAAACAATAAAATGTACCAAGATTTAAGAAAGAACTTTTAGTGGATAGGCATGAAAAAGGATGTAGCGCAATATGTTTCTAAGTGTCTTACTTGTTCACAAGTTAAGGCAGAACATCAGAAACCTTCAGGTCTACTACAACAGTTAGAGATGCCAGTGTGGAAATGGGAACTTATAACAATGGATTTTGTTACTAAGTTACCCAAAACCAAAAAAGGTAATGATGCGATTTGGGTAATTGTGGATCGATTAACCAAATCTGCTCACTTTCTACCTATGAAAGAAACCTTTACCATGGAAAGATTAGCAAAGTTGTATGTAGATGAAATCGTATCTCTACATGGAGTTCCACTCTCCATTGTATCAGATAGAGATAGTCGATTCACTTCCCATTTCTGGAAAAGTTTCCAGCAAGCTATGGGAACTCGATTAAATTTGAGCACTGCATATCATCCTCAAACAGACGGGCAAAGTGAAAGGACAATCCAAACTCTAGAAGACATGCTTCGAGCATGTGTAATAGATTTTGGTGGAAATTGGGACGATCATTTACCATTGATCGAATTCTCCTATAATAATAGTTATCATTCAAGCATTGAAACTGCTCCATTTGAAGCACTGTATGGAAGAAAATGCAGAACTCCAGTTTGTTGGGCAGAAATAGGAGAAAGTCAATTGTCAGGTCCAGAGATTGTGCAAGAAACGACTGACAAGATTACTCAAATTAAGGAAAGACTAAAGATGGCTCGAGATCGCCAAAAGAGTTATGCAGACAATAGATGCAAACCGTTAGAATTCCAAATTGGAGATAGAGTAATGTTGAAAGTATCTCCATGGAAAGGAGTGGTGAGATTCGGTAAGAAAGGAAAGCTAAGTCCAAGGTACGTAGGACCATTTCCAATAATCCAACGTATAGGACCAGTTGCTTATCGTTTACAACTACCAGAAGAATTGGCTGGAGTACATGATGTATTTCATGTTTCCAATCTCAAGAAATGTCTAGCAGACGAATCCCTGGTAGTACCTCTTCAAGACATAGAGGTAAATGAAAGGTTAAAATTTGTTGAGAAACCTCTTCAGATAGAAGATAGAAAAGTGAAGTTTCTCAAGCACAAACGCTTAGTGCTAGTTAAAGTAAAGTGGGATTCAAAGAGAGGAGCTGAATACACTTGGGAGCTGGAATCAGAAATGAAGCGAAAATATCCTCATTTATTCCAGTAAATCTCGAGGACGAGATTTTTCATAAGGTAGGGAGAATGTAACAACTCTCATCAAAAGTCATAAGTATTAGATTAATTAATCCAAAAAGGAAACCCTAATTGAGACACCCAAGTGATTCTGAACAAACCCTAAAAATTTCATAATTTTCAGAATCAGGATTAGGGCCCCTAAAACTAAGGGGGATAAACCCTAGTTGATAATTATCTATAAAAATTCGTTGTCAACATTGAAAGAACTGAATTAAGTGATTCATCTAAGCTAGTCCCAATCGTGGCTAGTCTATTAGCCTATTTTTAACCCATACGCATCGTAGCGGTTTTATGCATACGATGCGCAGGCCTGATAAAAGACCATACGCATCGTAGGGGTTTTTAGGCTACGATGCGCAGGGCTGAAAAAAATTCAGCTATAAATAGAAGAGTGTGGCATTCGAATTCAGAACATATTACGTCGAAAGAATTCACACAATTACACTGAGATACGAACTGCTCTTTCAAATTATACCCCCGGGTTCTGAAATTCTGCCACAAAACAGGGTATTAGCACAATCGCTGCTACGATTCAATTATCCGAAGATCAATATATCCAATAGAGTCTTAGCTTAATCCTTAGAGTCTCGTGGGTTCGATACTTGGACTTGCTTTAGCTTTACTACATTGATCGGTACACTTGCTGGTTGTGTGGTTTAGGGTTTAGATCGAGTCTTAGTTTATAAATTTAAAACTTAGAGTGTCTAAATTAGGGTTAATTTTAGTTGTTTTTGTTAAACCACTTTGTGCACATCAAGTTTTTGGCGCCGTTGCCGGGGACTCTTTGGCGATTGCGTTAATTACTTTGTTTGGGCTTGTTTGACATTATACTTGCTATTTATTCGTTTGTTTGAGTCGTAGGAGTCTAATTGTCCGTATTTTTTTTTATTTTGATTTTAGTAAATATGTGTGAGATTTGTGGAGGGCCCCATTTCACTATTCATTGTCCAAATTCACCGGGGTACTCTACAGATTATTATGCTAACCCTTTTGTGCAGCCGCAACCATATTTTTCACAGGGGTATTCTTTGCATTTTTATGATGATCGGCCATATTACGATGATCCGTATCAGCAGCCACAACATAACCAGGGTCAGACTAGCGATAGAGGTTTAGAGGATAGTTTGAGTAGGATGGAGGAGATGTTCGCCCAGATGATGGCGCATAATCAGAAAACCCTAGCAGAGTTCGATAATATTCTGAGAAATCAACAGTCTATTCTGAGAAATCAACAGTCTGCTATATTAGATCAAGAGTTTGTTATATCAGAACAGCCAAAGACTGGTTATACATATGATGCGGAAGGGAAAAAGCTGTCATATGAAGAATGGTCAGATGAAGAGATCACTTCAGTCACGGAGACGAAAATGGACGTTGTAGTGGGTTCCACAGGTTCCAATTATTAATTACTGGAGTGACTCTGATGATGAAATAGACGAAGAAGAATGGGCGGCATATCAGAGGTCGTTAGTGAAGAAAGAAGTAATTGAAGAAGAAGTGGAATTAGGGGAGTCCACTGGTTGGATGTTTGATGAAGTGGAAAAAGAAAAAGTGATGGAGGAGGAAGTGGATTTAGGAGACTCCCTTGGGTTAATGTTTGGTGCAGAGGAAGAAATCGAAGAGGTAGAAATTAAGTCATATGGGGAGGATAAGTTTTTAGAGTTAGAATTAGAGGGTTTACCGGTCCATGAAGAGGTAGGGGTGTTGGACCCTGATGGGGACATAACATACTTTGATGCCCTACTTGAAGGTGAACTGACAGAGGTGAGCAACCCTACACCAGACGAAGAAACTAAGTGTGGGGATCGTTTTTTGAAAGTGGTGGAAGAAGAAGAAGAACACCACAACTGGCCCCTGGTGTTAGTAATAACTGAAACTGAAAAATCAACAACACCACGGGAGAGGGCAAAGAAAAGGAAGATAAATGATCTAAACAGGAAGAGGATCGAAGGTTGGGGCGAGATGGTAAAGAAGAAGACATTAAAATTCATACATGATCAGTCCTCCCGTTACATGCCGCGCATTCGGTTTCTTCCAGGTAAGTTTAAATTCTGGTGGTCTGACCCGTTTAATATTTTTAAAATATTTTATAATTCCACCAATAATTTATTAAGTATTTTTGAGGATCGGGTGGAATTAAACGGGTTAAATAGGGTCCAAGTCAAAGAGAAACCTCCTGATTAAGTTCAAGTGTGGGGAGGTGTAACAACTCGTATCAAAAGTCTTATTTATTATATTATTTTATTCAATAGGAAACCCTAATTAAGAAACCCAAGTGATTATGTATAAACCCTAAAATTTTCAGAATAATTGGAATTAGAATCAGGGCCCCTAAAACTCAGGGGGGTAAAACCCTACTAACGATTATCCTTATAAAACGCTGTCAAATTCGAATTTTACGAAGTTGTCGACTCATCAGGGCTAGATAGGTGACGAAGCAGGCCTACCCTATTTTGACACCCCAGGCGACACGCGACACGTACCGCGGATTCTTCCGCGACTAGCGGGAGGTGCAAATTTTGGGTATAAATAGAAGGGCCTGGCACTTGCATTCTGTTGTTCGTTCGACGATCAAATTTCAAATATACGCCGAGTTATAGTCTGTTTACCACAATTAACACACACGGATCACTAATCGACACAGCAATCAGGGTAATAAATCGATCGCTGATACGATTCAATGTTCGATTGATCAAAATATCCAATGGATGTTTAAGTGCTACCCACATTAGGGTTATGCTTTGTCATTCGTCGTTAATTCGATGGATGTTTAAGTATCGCACTTTGTCATTCGTTGTGAGGGTTTGATCTCGTGAGTTATCGTAAATGCTGTATTAAGTTACTGACCGAATTGTGTGCCTGTTATTAATTTAGGTTAAAAGGCTAAATCAGTAGGCTAGGCTCTGCTCAAATTAAATCTGCAATGTGAGTTATTCTCTTTTTATCAACTATTTTACAATACCTCAAATTATTTTCAAAAGTTATAATTACAGGGACTAAGTCGTGGATATCTTAAATCACTGGCTAGTGGGGTATTGTGCACATTACTAATTTTCTCCCAGTTAGGTTCATTGACCTACTAGGGATAATCATCACTATTTAGGTTCATTGACCTGATAGTGGTATGACCATCGTCACCATTGTGACATGTCACCATTGTGACACGGCGCCAGATAAAAATAAGATAGAAGCCATTGTAATCTCTCTTATGCTGTAATTAATAACTATGCATCATTTTATGTAAATAGAATGATTCACTCAGTATTTCCCGCTGACAAAACCTTTTTCAAACATGTTTCAGGTGATCTGTTATGATCCAGGAAAAGTGCCGTGAAGCACTACAAGCTTAAGAAAGTGGCTCATGATAAAATAAAGAAACTTGTTTTGTAAAATAAAAGATTTCTTCGTGAAATCAAATGATTGTAAATTACCGGGGTTTTATCCCGAGTTGTGAAATAAAATAATCGGGAAATATTTCAGTTTTAAAAATATCCTAATAATAAACTTCCGCTGTTAAACTCAATTAATTAAATACCACGGGATTTCTGTCCCGCGGCTCCTGAAACGGGTCAACCCGGGTCGGGGGCCGTGACAGAAAAAGGTGGTATCAGAGCCACTTATCGAGCCACTGATTTAAGCCAATTAAGTATTTAGAAATACTTAATAATTTTTATTAATTGCTATTTTGTGATTATGTGTTTTATTATCTGACTAATTTTGTACAGTATGGGCAAATCTTTATATGTTAGCCACTGTAGCAATAAATACAAATCTTTAAATATTTTGATTTAAGTTTTAGCACCCTTATTAAATATAAGCCAGAAACCTGATTCAGTAAATAAATAAATTTACAAATAAAACCTAGTATGTTTTCATATTCGGTTGTTTCATAGTTACCCAATATGAAATAATATTTAAAGGTTTTCTATGAAATTTGATATAATTTTTAACTTAGTATTTGTGGGTATTTTGCATAACAGCATGAGTGTCTTGTCTGACGCCCTTCAGAATTTAAATCTCTATCCAGTAAGAATAGAAGTTTCCAGAGATTTCAATAGGTATATACCAGACATAGAAGAACCTATAGAATTCAACGCTTCACCTCTCGAGAAACCCAAGCCTAAGAAAATGGAAATTAGGGAAAGCTCTAGGCAAATTAAGGGGTTACCATCTCAGGAAGAGCTAGATTTTATATTGGCAAGTTATAATACTATTAAGCCTGTTAATGAAAATGTTTTTATTCACTCTCTTGAAACACAACTACCAATGAACTTAGAACCAGCTAGTCCAAACCTTTCAATCCACTCGCAAATAGACGAATGGTTGACTAATGAAATACAGTTCCAAAACAATCCCTATAAGCTTTTTCCTCAGTTCAATCCAGAACCTTTACCAAATCTATCAATGAGTAACGAGAATATGGCTGAACTCCGCCATTTTGGCGAAGAACTAATGGATGCTGGGAATAGGATCTAAGAGATTGGGGGACAGATCTCCTGGAAATACGATGAGAGGGAACGCCGTTACTAGAATATCATCTGACAAAGGATAGGGGATTTATGGAACTGTGGTTGTGTAATAGTAATAGTAAAAATCAGTCTGTAAAATAACTACAAATAAAACTTTGTAAGATAATAGTGTGTATTGATGCATACTATAAATGGGAATCGAGAAATCGATATTTTTGGCTATATGTGTATTGTGAAATTGTATGATGATTTTTTGTTATTTATTTGATACTAATAAAATATATATATTAATTATCAGATGGAAAACGCGAATAATGAACCAGTTAATGAGGTTAATCAATCTGAGCAACAACCGGGGGATCAATATATGACCAGGCAGGATATAGAAAATATCGTTGCTCAAGGGATAGCCAACGCTATTCCAGCAATCGTTGCTGATGTTAAAAATCCAATCGAACCGCAACAAATCGTTCCTAGCAAACGTATTTCTGAAGATAACTTCAGTAATAGCGTAAACGGAGGCAATAATCATACTAATCATGAGAATGAACCACGGCAAGCTCCTCCTCCTAAGAAAATGAAAGCTGCAATGCCTGGTTGCACTTATAAAGAATTTCTTTCTTGTAAACCCATTGAGTTTGCAGGCAATGAAGGAGCGACTGCGGCACTGCGTTGGTTAGAGAAAACCGAGGCAGTAATTGCCATAAGTAAATGTGCTCAGGATGATCAGGTCATGTATGCGTCAAACCTTTTCAAAGAAGGGGCGCTAGAATGGTGGAATACGGTGTTACAAGCAAAAGGAAGATGGATGGCGTATGCTATGAACTGGGAAGAAGAGCTTTGTAGAAAGAAAATTCTGTCCCGAGTATGAAAAGGAACAAATGACAAATAAGTTTCTAACCCACCGGATGGTGGATGTAGATTGTCGAGGGTATACTTCGACATTCTTCGAGTATGCTTGAGTGGTACCAACCCTGGCTTCGCCAGAACCGGTACTTATTTCTCGTTATATTTGGGGATTGATTGCCGAAATCCGTAATATCGTCAAGGCTGCGAAACCTCGCACGATTGATGATGCGGTGGATTAGCCAATACTCTGACTGACGAACTAGTACGGACAAGAGAAGAAAATAGAAGGAAGTAGGCCAAAAGATTACCCAAGGATTCCGTCTGGGTAACCATAACAATTTCAAGAAAGGAGGGAATGGGCAATCTTCCACTAGTCCATTTTGCAATTCATGCAAAAGGAAGCATTTTGGAAGATGCAAAGGATATTGCAATTTTTGCAAAATTCCGAGGCATCAAGAAGAAGACTGCAGAAGGAAGAAATTTTTAGTCTGCTACAATTGTGGAGAAGCTGGGCATCTTTGGCCAGATTGTCCAAAACTGAACAAACCATCTGACAATAAAGTCAAACCTGCAGAAGGAGCAAAAAGGAATGTAAGAGCCTTCCAACTAACTGCTAAGGAAGCAGAACTCATTCCAAATGTGATAGCCGGTACGTTCTTAGTTCACAACGTTTACACAAAAGTATTATTTGACTCTGGTGCAAACCAAAGTTTTATAAATACTTCATTCTGCCAAACTCTTAACTTACCTTTAACCAACATTAGGCAAATTTCTACAGTAGAAACGGATGATGGGAGTTCAGTTAAAATAAATAAGGTTCTGCAAAACGTAGAAATAGAATTTTTAAATCATGAATTTTCTGCAACTCTATTATCTATGAAATTAGTTGAATTCGATGTTATGTTAGGAATGGATTGGTTAGTAAACAATCATGCTCGAATTATCTGTGATAAGAATTCCATAGAAATTTATGCACCCACTGGAGAAGTAATAATGATTACAGGAAATAATCCATGTAAACCCATAAAGTTCATATCAGTAATGAAAGTTGCTAATTATGAACGAAAGCAAGAAATATTATATATGATTTCAGTAATCATTAATACTAAAGATAAAGAACTTAAGGAGATTTCTGTAGCTTCAGAATACCCAGATGTATTCCCAGAAGAATTACCAGGGTTACCACCAGTTAGGGAGGTAGAATTTAGAATTCATCTAATTCTAGGAACTATACCGATAGCCAAGGCACCTTATCGGTTAGTACCCACATAAATATTAAAACTGAAAAAGCAATTAGATGAATTACTAAGTAAAGGTTTCATACAACCTAATTCATTCCCCGTAGGGGGGGCACCAGTGTTGTTTGTTAAGAAAAAGGATGGTTCGATGAGAATGTGTATTGATTATAGGGAATTGAATAAAGTTACAATTAAGAATCGATACCCATTACCTAGGATTGATGATCTTTTCGATCAACTTCAAGGAGCTAGATATTTTTCTAAAATTTATTTACACTCCGGATATCAATTGAAGGTGCAAGAGGAAGACATACCTAAAACTGCTTTCAGGACTAGGTATGGTCATTACAAGTTTACAGTCATACCCTTTGGGTTAACGAATGCACCTGCAGCATTCATGGACATGATGAATAAGATCTGTAAACCGTATTTGGATAAATTTGTAATTGTCTTTATAGATGATATACTTATTTATTCAAAAAGTCAGGAAGAACATTGTCAGCACTTGCATGCACTCTTAACTTTGTTAAGAAAAGAGAAGCTTTATGTCAAATTCTCGAAGTGTGAATTTTGGCTGCCAGAAGTGTAATTTCTAAGTCATATGATAAATCATGAAGGTATTCATATAGATTCTGCTAAGATAGAGGCAATTACCAAATGGAAGATTCCACAATCCGCAATGGAAATTAGGAGTTTTCTAGGTTTAGCCGGATACTATAGACGGTTTATTTTTCCAAGATAGCTATACCATTAACTAAGCTAATCTGTAAAACAGTTAAGTTTGAATGGGGACCTAAACAAGAAAAAGCCTTTAGAATCTTGAAACAGAAATTAACCAATGCTCCAATCTTAGCCTTACCAAAAGGAACAGAAGATTTTAAAGTATACGGTGATGCTTTAAAGCTAGGATTTGGATATGTGTCAATGCAACGCAAAAAGGTAATTGCGTATGCATCAAGGCAATTGAAAAATGCACGAAGAAAACTCTACCACTCATGACTTAGAATTAGGAGCCATAATTTTGCCCTTAAGATTTGGAGACATTATCTGTATGGAAGTAAGTTTACTATCTATACGAATCATAAGAATTTAAGATATATATATTTAGGCAAAAAGAATTAAACATGAGGCAAAGGAGATGGATGAAAATCCTAAGGGACTACGACTGTGATATTTAGTATCACGAAGGAAAGGCTGAAGACGGCTAGAGATCGCCAGAAGAGTTATACAGATAATAGACGAAAGCCGTTGGACTTTCAAGTTGGAGACAAAAAGCTATTGAAAATATCTTCTTGGAAAAGATTTGTTAGATTCGGTAAGAAAGGAAAGCAAAATCCAAGGTACGTAGGACCATTTCCAGTGATCCAACGTATAAGACCAGTTGCTTATCGTTTACAACTACCAGGAGAGTTAGCTGGAGTACATGATGTATTTCATGTATCCAATCTCAAGAAATATCTTTCAGACGAATTTTTGGTAGTATCTCTCCAAGATATAAAGGTAAACGAAAAATTAAAATTTATAGAGAAACCTCTTCAGAGAGAAGATAGAAAGATCAAATTTCTCAAAATACAAACGATTAGTGTTATTTCAAGTAAAGTGGGATTCAAAGATAGGACCCTAATACACTTGGGAACTGGACTCAAAAAAAAAAAAAAAAAAAGAAGAAGCGAAAGTATCCTCAATTATTCCAGTAAATCTCGAGAACGAGATTTTTATTAAGGTGGGGAGAATGTAACAACTCGTATCAAAAGTCTTATTTATTATATTATTTTATTCAATAGAAAACCCTAATTAAGAAACCCAAGTGATTATGTATAAACCCTAAAATTTTCAGAATAATTGGAATTAGAATCAGGGCCCCTAAAACTCAGGGGGGGTAAAACCCTACTAACGATTATCCTTATAAAACGCTGTCAAATTCGAATTTTACGAAGTTGTCGACTCATCAGGGCTAGATAGGTGACGAAGCAGGCCTACCCTATTTTGACACCCCAGGCGACACGCGGCACGTACCGCGGATTCTTCCGCGACTAGCGGGAGGTGCAAATTTTGGGTATAAATAGAAGGGCCTGGCACTTGCATTCTGTTGTTCGTTCGACGATCAAATTTCAAATATACGCTGAGTTATAGTCTGTTTACCATAATTAACACACACGGATCACTAATCGACACCGCAATCAGGGTAATAACTCGATCGCTGATACGATTCAATGTTCAATTGATCAAAATATCCAATGGATGTTTAAGTGCTACCCACATTAGGGTTATGCTTTGTCATTCGTCGTTAATTCGATGGATGTTTAAGTATCACACTTTGTCATTCGTTGTGAGGGTTTGATCTCGTGAGTTATCGTAAATGCTGTATTAAGTTACTGACCGAATTGTGTGCCTGTTATTAATTTAGGTTAAAAGGCTAAATCAGTAGGCTAGGCTCTGCTCAAATTAAATCTGCAATGTGAGTTATTCTCTTTTTATCAACTATTTTACAATACCTCAAATTATTTTCAAAAGTTATAATTACAGGGACTAAGTCGTGGATATCTTAAATCACTGGCTAGTGGGGTATTGTGTACATTACTAATTTTCTCCCAGTTAGGTTCATTGACCTACTTGGGATAATCATCACTATTTAGGTTCATTGACCTGATAGTGGTATGACCATCGTCACCATTGTGACACGGCGCCAGATAAAAATAAGATAGAAGCCATTGTAATCGCTCTTATGCTGTAATTAATAACTATGCATCATTTTATGTAAATTGAATGATTCACTCAGTATTTCCCGCTGACAAAACCTTTTTCAAACATGTTTCAGGTGATCTGTTATGATCCTGCCGTGAAGCACTACAAGCTTAAGAAAGTGGCTCATGATAAAATAAAGAAACATGTTTTGTAAAATAAAAGATTTCTTCGTGAAATCAAATGATTGTAAATTACCGGGGTTTTATCCCGAGTTGTGAAATAAAATAATCGGGAAATATTTCAGTTTTAAAAAGATCCTGATAATAAACTTCCGCTGTTAAACTCAATTTATTAAATACCACGGGATTTCTGTCCCGCGGCTCCTGAAACGGGTCAACCCGGGTCTGGGGCCGTGACAGGAGGTTTTGTAGAGTTTGTATAGAGTCGTAGTTTTTGCACCATGAGTCTAATTTAGTAGTGTTTGAGTCGTATTTTGTTTAGAGTCGGTATTGCTTTGGTTTTTGCTTGTTTTTGTTTATGCAGGTTTGAATATGTACCACCCGTACTCAATCTCCATTCGCGTGATTTTGGAGCTGCTTATCAAATTCCAGGCATTTATCGAGCGTACTAGTCAGAGTCAAAGCCGATCGCGAATGAAATGTTATACGATCGAGCTGGATTGGACAAGAGTTTTGGAGCATACGCGATATAACCAGCTAAGTCCTTTCCAATTATGCCCTTTGTCTTTTATTTCTTATTTATTTTTAGTTTTTTTTGGAGTCGGTTTCCATCCTACATTGAGGGCAATGTAGAATTTAAGTGTGGGGATGGGGAACTATCGTTTAGTGTCCAGTTAGTAGTGTCTTGAGTCATAAAAAGAAAAAAATACAAAAAAATTTAAAAATTTAAAAAATAAAAAAATTCAAAAAATCCAAAAAAAATTGAAAAAAATCAGAAAATGTCTTTTGAAATAAGAAGTTTGCAAAATAAAAAAACGGAAAATGATAGAAAAGTCGGGTTTTTTGTTCGGGTTCAAATAATAATAATATGAGATAATATAATCGTGCTTGTGTCTAGTTTGGGATGTGCGGGTAGGCTCGATTCGGTTCTGGGTTCCTTTGATCTAAAATATACCTAATTGTCGGTCTACTAGTGGGTTCTCATCTAGGGAAAGTGGGGAAATTGAAACCGCCAATAATAGTATAAGGGATGCCGTTATAAGTTAAGATCGTTAGAGTTTTTGGTCATTATCTCGTTGGAAAAGGAAAAAAAATAAAAAAAAAATAAAAAATAAGCGTTGTTTACATCAAGTTGACGTAAGGACCATCCTTTTGAGAGAGCAATGGAGAGGACGGTGCGAATAGTGACAAGTTTAGTAACGGGGCTGAAGGTGTCATGGTAGTCTTTCCCATATTGTTGGTGAAAGCCTTTGGCAACGAGACGGGCTTTGTATTTGTCAACAGTGCCATCGGGTTTGCGTTTAATTCGGAACACCCATTTGCAACTAACGGGGTGTTGGGCGGTGCGAGGAACAAGTTCCCATGTGTGGTTTTGGATAAGAGCATTGTACTCAAGATCCATGGCATGACACAATGATGTGGGGTAAAATACACATATTTGTCCCGTGTAAATTGTATAATTATTGTATAGTTTTTATTTATTTTTATTTAGTTTTAGTATTATATTATATTATTATGTGTTTTGGCAGGTCCTGGTGCAAATGGAGAGAAAAAGAGTAATAATTAAGTGACCAGTCATTTGGGCAGAGTAGAATGTCAGTGCCCGAAGTAAAATTACCACTATTTTCCTTGAGTGGCCCAAAGTCACTATCTCTATTTTATAAATGAAGATACATGTCCGAAGCGTTACATGATCCATGGGACGAACAAGACTCCACTTGGACGGACATCCGAAACATGTCCGTCCCGTACCAAGAACCTCCGAGGACGAACTTTCATTCAAGTGTGTCTAGACGGATGATGTCATCTCAGTTGACTACTATAAATACCCCATCAAGTACAAAGCCAAGTACGATTTTCTGAACCTTCGTCCTTACTTTCTCTCTCTATTTTCTCTCTCTACCAATACTTATCCTCACGCCGGAGGGTGGTCGCAGAGGGGCCCTCCCATCTCTGCGGCGAGCCTAACGGTTTTCTGTTTTGCAGGACTGTTCCACAAGTTCTCTCACAAGATCCAAACCCTCGTTTACAGGCTCCGGCCTAAACACGATTCTTTGGTTCTTCAATTGGCGCCATCCGATCTCAAAGCATCAAGGCATCAAGCGATCCAGTCATCACATGGCCGCTTGGATGCAGCAACCCATCGCTTTTCCTCCTATCAATCCGGAAGAAATCAAGGACGGACCAATTATAGTGTCTGCAATCATAGCAGGTCACAAAGTCCGGAGGATTTATGTTGACAGCGGAAGTGCCACCGAAATCATGTACAAACAGTGTTTCCAACAACTAGCTCCACAGACCAAGGCAAAATTGATCCAAGTTTCAATGCCGCTGGTAAGCTTCTCCGGAGAGGTAGTACAGCCCATAGGGCAAATTACCTTACCAACAACGTTAGGAGACGGAAGTTTGGTACGAACAGTCAGCTTGACGTACTTGGTAGTAGAAGCAAGGTCCGTCCATAATGTTATTCTAGGGAGGCCCGGTATGTGTGCTTTTGGTATCATCAGTTCTACCATTCACGGATCGTTAAAATTCCCCACCGAAGCAGGAGTGGCAACTCTGCACTCCGAATCAACGATCTGCGTAGCCGAAATACGACAAAGCAAGGGCGCTGACAAGCCTCCGAATCTTCTCACAGAAGAATGGGCCATCCATCCGCAATTCCCAGAGCAAAAAATTGCAGTCGGAGCTCAACTTCCTGAACGTACTAAAAAGAAGTTGTGGAAGCTTTTATCCAATTCGCTCGATGTATTCGCCTGGCAAACCTCCGATATGGTGGGAGTTCCTCGGTGTTTGGCTGAACATAAATTAAAAGTATCGCATTCGGCAAAGCCAGTAGCTCAAAGAAAAAGAAACATGGCTCCAGCCAGAAACAAAGCAATCTCCGAAGATGTGCGAAAGTTGTTAAGTGCCGGAATCATCCGAGAAGTACGCTACCAAACCTGGGTTTCTAACCCAGTGATGGTAACCAAGAAAGATAAAACCTGGAGAATGTGCGTAGATTTTTCCGATCTAAACAACGCATGTCCGAAGGATTGTTATCCCTTACCAGAGATCGACCTAAAGATTGATTCCCTTTCCAACTTTCGTCTTAAATGCTTCTTGGATGCATACAAAGGCTATCATCAGATACAGATGGCTTTAGAAGACGAGGATAAGACATCATTCGTAACCAATGAAGGGCTTTATTGTTATACCAAAATGCCGTTTGGATTAAAAAACGCCGGAGCCACGTATCAGAGGTTGATGGATAAGGCATTCAAGGACCAGATCGGAAGGAATTTGGAAATTTATGTGGACGATCTGGTCATAAAAAGTCAGGCCGAAGATAACATGATTGATGACATACTCGAAACCTTCACCAGGCTTCGGAGTATCAATCTTAAACTTAATCCCAAAAAATGCTCCTTCGGTTTAGAAGAAGGGAAGTTTCTCGGTGTATGGATAACTCAGTCCGGAATCAAGGCACATCCAGACAAAATCAAAGCAGTAGTTTCTATGCAACCTCCCAAAACTGTCAAAGAAATTCTGTCATTAAACGGAAAGCTCGTTGCTCTTCATCGTTTTGTGTCAAAAGCGGCTGATCGCTCTATTCCCTTCATGAATGTGTTGAAAAAACGAACGGGAAAAGGCCAAATAGAATGGACACCGGAAGCCGATTCGGCATTTCAGGAGCTGAAAGTCTGTCTTGGATCCTTGCCCACCTTAACCGCTCCAATCACCGGAGAAACTGTCATGGTATATCTCTCCGCTTCTCATTTTGCCATAAGTGCAGTGCTCGTAGTGCATCGGAATCAAGCACAAATCCCGGTCTACTACGTAAGCCGCATCTTGAAAGATTATGAAACCCGGTACCCGATGATTGAAAAGTTAGCACTTGCTTTGGTACATGCCTCTAGACGCCTCCGAAGATACTTCCAAGCTTTCAATATAGAAGTACAGACTGATCTCCAGATTCAACAAATTCTTAGAAAGCCAGAGGTCTCCGGACGTCTCACTAAATGGGCAATTGAACTCAGCGCTTTCGACATCACATATCGTACCAGAGGACCGGTGAAAGGCCAGGCGGTGGCAGATTTCCTCACGGAGGTGCCGACCGGAGAGAGCACCAAAGAAAAATCCGCCCTACCAAGGGTATGGAACTTATATACGGATGGAGCCTCCAGCAAAGAAGGATCGGGGGCAGGGCTAATCCATATAGATCCAGAGGGGATAGAGTACACTTATGCTTTACGATTCGAGTTTAAAACTTCAAATAATGAAGCAGAGTACGAGGCTCTCCTTGCAGGTCTCCAAACCGCGGCCAAAGCCGGCGCAACCTCCGTATTGGCACATGTTGATTCATTGTTGGTGGCCAATCAAGTCAGCGGAGAGTACGAAGCTCGAGAGGATAACATGGTTCGATATCTCCAGCAAGTTAATAGCTTAATATCCTCTTTTGACTCTTGCAAGATAGTACATATACCGCGGAGCAAAAACAAAAAGGCTGATCCCTTGAGTAAACTCGTGTCTGTAGCGTTTTGTCATCTATCAAAAGAAGTCTTAGTTGAAACCTTGCAAGCCCCGGCCATCCAGCAGACGGAGTCGGTCATGTCAGTCTCTGCGATAGAAAAATCCTGGATGACTCCGATTGTGGATTACTTAAAAGAAGGAACGCTTCCAGAAGATAAAGCTCAGGCTCGGAAGTTAAAGGTCAAAGCGCTGCAATATCAGATCCATAACGGGCAACTTTGCCGGAAGACCTTTTTAGGTCCGCTCTTAAAATGTTTAACGCCAGAAGAAGCCAGCTACGTCATAAGAGAAATCCACTGGGGGATATGCGGCATTCATGCCGGACCAAGGATGGTTATAGCCAAAGTAATGAATGCCGGATATTTTTGGCCGGGTATGCATCAGAGCGCAGTAAACGAACTGCAATCATGTGAAGACTGCCAACGGCACGCTCCCATTAGCCATCGAGCGAAGAACAACCTCGTTCCGGTAACATCGGCATGGCCTTTCCAGAAATGGGGGATTGACATTGTGGGTCCTTTCCCCGTTTCCACCGGAGGGGTGAGGTTCCTATTGGTTGCCAATGATTATTTCACCAAATGGGTCGAGGCCAAACCTCTCCGGACCATCACAGGGGAGCAAGTGCTGAGGTTTGTCTGGGAAAATATAGTGTGCAGATACGGAATGCCGATGTGCATAGTCAGTGATAACGGAAAACAGTTCGCCGAGAAGCCATTCAAAGCATGGTGTGAAAGAATGTGCATTGAGCAAAGTTTTGCTTCGGTTTCCCATCCCCAAGCCAACGGGCAGGTAGAAAGAGCCAACCGCAGCATTGTGGAGGGCATTAAAAAACGCTTGGGGAGGGAAGGCGTCTCATGGGCGGATGAACTCCCACACGTCTTATGGGCCCACCGAACGATGCCGAAGATGAGCAACAGGGAAACTCCCTTCAGTTTAACATACGGTACCGAAGCGGTTATTCCCGCTGAAGTAGGGATACCAACCCCCCGCATGCAGCTCAGTCAGGAAGAAAACGAACAGGAACTCCTTCTGAACCTGGATCTAGCCGAAGAAAGGAGAGAGCTCGCGGCGATCCGAGAGGCGAAATATAAACAAGAGTTGGAAAAGCATTACAACTCAAAGGTGAAGGAGGTCCGGTTCAAAGTTGGGGACTACGTCATGCGGAGTAATGAAGCGAGTTTAGTAGAAGGTACCGGAAAAATGGCACCAAAGTGGGAAGGCCCCTACCTGATTAACACCGCAGGAAGGGACGGGGCATATACACTCAAGAAAATGGACGGAACCATCATACCACGCACATGGAACGGAGTCCATTTAAAGAAGTGCTTTCTTTAAAAAAAATCCTTATGTTAAAATAAGATTGTAACACGAAAGCTACAGCTTCCGTCATTTTTCTACTTTCCTGTAATGCGGATGGTTGTACCCGCACCGAATGAATTATAAATTCCAAGAACCGTGGAAGGTTTTACCCACGGATTACATAAAATGTTTTTACCATGTCAATCGGAGAAGCATAACTCCGGATAAGAAAATAAAATAAATTTTTCTATCTTTAACAACATTGCAACACAAGTTTATTATTCGGCCGAATTAGGGATGCTAACCCTAAAAGGAAAGAACGAACTGGTCTCGTTCGTACTTTGCCTTCATTTAAAAAATTATCCTAAGTAAAATAAATCGGATCCGTGCCTTTAAAATGAACGTTCAAGAAACAAAAGAAAATGTAAAACAGCAAAACATGGACGCATGTATAGACAAGTGATTACATCAAAAACTAACCGGACTTGTATAAACCGGAAGTTACATAATTATACACAGGATAATTGTTCAAACATCAGTAAAAACATCATTACATTCATCCGAAATAAGGTGCATGCCCCAAGTTACCAGACATGTCCACCTTCCAAAAAGAACTAAATCAACTATAAACTTCCAAGGTGCATACCCCAAGAAGCCGGGCATGTCCACCTTACTCGTTCGGAGAATCATCATTTGCGAAACGTAGAGCTTTTTTGATCTCGGAAAGGGGCGCATCGCTAAGCTTCGGAAGATCCTCTATCACCGGGAACTTAAGTGTATCAAAGTAAGCAACCGCTGTTTTAAGCTCCTCCGTAGCTTGACGATTCAGTAGTGGCACATCCTTATAAGGGGTCTTTTTCTGTAAGGCATGAACGTAACCAGCATGCAGACCGGAGTTGATTCCCACCGCGCTCATTGCATTATTAACTCCAGCCACCGCGGCAGTCATCTCTTTACCCTTATGGATGTTCTTCGCCAAAAGCTTGGCTCCCTCCGAAAGCATCCAGACTTTTGTCTCTTGAAGATCGCTCACTTTAGCTCTCAGAGAAGCATTCTCCGCTTCCATATTCTCTTCACGGCCTTTCATCTCCTCAATGCGGTCCTTTAAATCAGCTTCCCCTGATTTAAGCGCATCCCGTTCTGGAAAAAGTGTTAGAAAAACAAGAGAAATAAAGAGACAATTAAACCAGAAAAAAGACGTACCAGCCATCATGCTCTCATAAGCAAGACGAGCCTTGTTAAGAGAATCCTCCATCTTCGCTAAAACTACCTTGTGCTCCTCATCCTTCTGCTTCATCGATTCGGAAAACGCTTTGAACTCCGAAGAAATCTTATCCCTGTCTTCTGCGGCAGCAGCAGCAGCCGCTTGGGACGATTGATTCTGAGCAATCAAAGAATTAACCTTCTCTTGCTGAGTCTGAAGATCTTGGGTCAGCTGGGTGATTTTCTTTTCTGCGTCCGGTGACCTTGAAACCTTCCTCTTCAAAGAACGAGTTTCTTTCTCCAAATTCTCCCTAACCGATTCCGCTTCTACCCATCGACGATATAGCTCCGTCACAAAGATGTTTGACTGGGCTTGATTGGTCAAAACCGCAGCCCCTAAATCTGGGTTCTTCATTTTCCGACTCCTTGCATGATCTATCGGAGTGTTGATATTGAAGAGCATAGTCCTGGCAACCAAAGTATCCATCACCGAATCTTTGTTCCGGATGTCCCAATCAGGAATGAATTTTTCTTCGGCAGTTGCTGGGTCAATATCCATATCATCCGAAAACAAATCTGCATATCGAAAAAAGGACATCAACTCAGGTCCGAACCAAGATGAGGGAAGCGAAGACACTTGATCTTCCTCATCATCTGCAAAACAGTCCGGACCCAAGGATGAGCCTAAATGCGTACCTGAAAAAGTCACCACCTTTGGCTCACCATGAGTTTTTCCTTTATCCGTAATCACCGGATTCTCCATCTCCATGCTTTCCACCTCACTATCAGGTACGAAGCCACCTGAATAGACAGGAGTTGGTTTATTACGAGCCAATGCGGCCTCCTCCCTAGAAAACCTACCTCCGGTAAGATGTTCATCCAATTCAGCCATCACATTACCTTCGGAATGAGAACCCTTCCTTGATCTCTTCGACTGGGGCAAAGGAAGAGGATCGGTAGAACGTATCAGCATCGGTTCGGTCTTCCTCTTACGAGAACGAACTTTTAAATCCACGCCCGGAACCACACCTTTGCTTTTTAAAGAAGAAGGCCGATATTGAAGGGCCTCATCTAATTCACGTACTTCCGGGTCATCATCCACGTCATCAAGAAACGATCTCTTGCCAGACTGAGATCCGGACGAACCAACAGCTTCCCTCGTTGATTTCGGAGTAGAAGAAGCAGTCTCCATAGCAACCTGTTCGGGCACATCTTGAGGAATGGAAGAAGTTGCTTCGGCAGCAGATGGCCCGGTCACATTCAGATTCACCTGTGGGCGGACGGGATGAGCCAAAGGTGCTATCTGTTTCATAAACGGAACGTCTTCTTCACCTTGTTCCTCAAAGTCAAAATCAAACACATCCGCGCCTGGAACCTTCAGAGCATCGAGTAAAGACATTGCGGCACCTGCATTTCCAAAATAGAAAAGGAGGGTTAGCAAAACAAATAAGGAGTAGTGACCGAAGGGGATGTAAAGGGCCGGAACTTACGATCACGCTTTCGGCGAATAATCGGCCATTCCCTATCCCCTCGGGCCCAGGTAAAACTAACTCGACCTAACCAAAGTAAATGCTCGGAAAGGGGACGGATGGGAGATTTATGCTCAATCAGGGCACGGACAAGACTTTCGTCATAAACAAAGTCTTCATCAAAGGACATCGTCTGATCCTTGAAACGCCACCTCATATCCTCCGGTAGGCAGCGGTCATCCAGCCAGAAAAAATTGTCTTTCCAATTTTTTAGGCTAGATCGTTCGCCGGAGGATGGGGAAGGGACACCCTTTCGGTGCGCGAACGTATACCAATCTCCGGCCGTTATAAACTCATAAAAGTAACGAAAAACGTTCAGGTCCGGTTTCCGATCTAAGGCTCGGCAAGAAATTTCAAAATGGTTAATACGGCTAAGGCCGAAGGGGTTAACCTGACAAATATGAACCCTAAAATATTGTAAAACCCTAATCAAGAAGTGAGAGAAAGGAACCCTATAATTCGCGAAATTGCAGACGCGAGTATAAAAGGGAAACTTCCCTTGACGGAACGGATATATTGCTTCCCTTTCGGAGGGAAGGACCGGGTAAAGATCCAGGGGAATCCTATAATCTCTAATGAACTTATCCAACTGCCGTTGGGTAAGCACGCTCACGCTCTCCGAAAGATTCTCCTTACCAGGAGCCATAACTTTAAAAAGTAAAAAGAATAAGGACGCACCTTTTTCTTTGGAGAAGAAGAAGAAAATTAAAGAGGATAAACAGCAGAGAGGATGGAAGAAGAGAGGAGAAAAGGTAAAAATGAAGTGGTAAAAATCAGATTTATAGGAGAAGTAAGTTGGTGAGAGGCCCATCATGTCAACCGTCACTTCCCACGACTCCCAACACGGGTTCCGCTACCGTCACCAATAGGTGATTGACGGTCAAGAAAATGAAGGTCACCCACACCACTCAAAATCTGCCACGTCATCAACTCAAGACCATTCCCGCGGTGACACGTCATCCGAGTAGGACAAAAAAGTTCAAAATTATAGTTTGCTAAGTTTTTACAAAGACTTACCAAACTGGGGGACTTGAAGATACATGCCCGAAGCCGGACATGATCCATGGGACGAACAAGACTCCACTTGGATGGACATCCGAAACATGTCCGTCCCGTACCAAGAACCTCCGAGGACGAACTTTCATTCAAGTGCGTCTAGACGGATGATGTCATCTCAGTTTACTACTATAAATACCCCATCAAGTACAAAGCCAAGTACGATTTTCTGAACCTTCGTCCATACTTTCTCTCTCTATTTTCTCTCTCTACCAATACTTATCCTCACGCCGGAGGGTGGTCGCAGAGGGGCCCTCCCATCTCTGCGGCGAGCCTAACGGTTTTCTGTTTTGCAGGACTGTTCCACAAGTTCTCTCACAAGATCCAAACCCTCGTTTACAGGCTCCGGCCTAAACACGATTCTTTGGTTCTTCAATAAATTAGTGGGGTGTTAATAAAAATCAAAATAAAGAAATCGATGGGCTGCCAAAAAGCATATCAGTCCAGTGAATTAAGTGAATTGGGGTGTTGGGCTATGTGACTCAACTAATGGAATATTATTTTATATTAAAACCCTAACATTCCCAATTCCTAGTCAACATAAAAAGGCTTGGACGAATACATAATATACACGGCTGGGCCTGGGCCTGGGCTGCCAAGAGAAGGAAACAGCAATTATTTATATTCGAAACATTGAAGGCGGCAAGAGTAGGATATATCGACAGAAGCAATAGGAGCCGTACATCAGACGCAAAGTCACAAACATGCTGGACGAATATTGAGGCAAAAGTTTATGTGGATTAGCCTTGGACGAAATTTATTTGGGCTTGGCAGGCCCATTAAGGGACGAATTATCATACGGGGGAATCCCTAATATATACGAACACAGCAAGCTTTTGGGAGGAACATCAGATATACGAATTTTGGAGTTCTTAGGCACCATTAGAGGCTGTTTGAAGTTCTTGGAGCATCTTGGAGGCGTGGAATCATTCGGGTAACATCTTGGAGCATTCGGGAGTGAAGATTCGGGTTTTATCATCCTTATTCCTTCGTTTTCGTTTGTTTAAACTTTGTTGCACAATGAATTCAGAATATATATTGATTTTGATTATGTTCTTGACCATGTTTTCCGGCTAAACTTCATAAACTACCTAGGCTAATGACAATAATTAAATAAAGTTTGCTTCTTTATTCGATTTTTGGCGTGGTTGTGGATTTTTCTTGTATTGTAAAAGCTTCAGGAATTTAACTTGGTGCATATGATTGCTTGACGATTATTTTATCACTGTTTATTGCTTCGTATAATCCTTGGTGACGGTTTTTATCACATAATAGGGTTGTATTATGGTTTCTTGATTTAGGTGACGGTCTTTATCACATAATAGATCATTAATCCTCGATAAATAACGCAACTAAGTTGGTTTTAAAAAAATTTTCAACAAGTGATTTGAATTGTGGGAAAAGTGTTTTGACATCTGATTTTCTTTTGAGTGGGTATAACCAAATATATTTAGAGTAATAGTCAACAAAAATTATGTAGTATTGAAAGCCATCAATTGATGTTTTGACGGGTCCCCAAGCGTCCGAATATATAAGTTGTAGGGGTTGAGTTGCAACAAAAGAATTTTAACCAAAGGGTTGTTTGTGGCTTTTATTTAACGAACACAAAGTACAATGAAAAGACTCATGGGTCACCTTATTACAACGAAGTCCTAATCTAGAAAATAAAGACTTAAATACTTGAAGCGATGGGTGTCCAAGTATGTGGTGCCACATGAGAAGAGAGTTTGTGTGAGTGGTGTTGACTTGAGGGGATGTAGAGATTGGTCCGTAGTAGACATCATTGACGTTCACTCCCTGCATGAGACGCGCCCCCGTGCGTAGATCCTTGACAAAAAAATGATAGGGAAAAAATTCAACAGAAACACGATTAGTACGACAAACTTTGGCAACGGAAATAAGATTATTTCGAAGATTAGGAGCAATTAAAATGTTATTTAAGAGAAGTGGACGAGATTTTGTAGGAAGAGTTGTTTGTGCAATGTGAGTTATAGGAAGACTTTTACCATCACCTAGCACGATCTCATCGGGTCCTCCGTATTCGGAAAGAACGGGAAATTGTTGGTTGTTGTTCGCGGTGTTGTTGGACGCACCGGTGTCCCACATCCATGATTGGGTTGTGGCCGATGGGTGAGGGGTTGTGTAGTTAACCATCGGGGTGTTGTTATTTTGTGGAGAAACATTGTGTTCTCGTAAGAAACGACTTAGTTTGCGGCAATCTTTAGTGTCATGACCGGGAATGTTACAATAGTAACAATGAGCGTTGTTGTTGCGGGTAGGGCGAGTGTTGTTAGAGTTGTTGCGAGAGGAGTAGTGGTTGTGGGTAGTGGGTGAGTTTGGGTGTCGAGTGGGGCGCTGCTCATAGGTGTTGGTTTGCCGATTTTGGTTGGTGCGTGGGTTGGTTCGGTGGGTGTAGTTCATGGTGGTGAGGAGGGGTTCGGTGATAGTTTCCTTTAGAGTTCTCTCATGATCTAGAAGTTTTTCAAACAACTCGGAAAAAAGATAAAGTGGTGTCCCGGGTGCGAAAGGAAGCGACTAAATTGGAATAGTCATCTCCTAGTTGATTCATAATGTGGATGACTAGGTCCTCTTCGGACATGGGGCTTTGGGCAATGGCAAGTTCATCAAATAAGGATTTCATTTCGTGTAGGTAGTCGGAAATGGAGCGATTTCCTCTTGGGTTTTTGGCTAGCCGTGATTTGAGGGAGATGATTCGGGAACGTGAGCGACTTGCATAGCTTGAGTTTAGTAGTTCCCAAGCTTTGCGGGCTGTTTTGGCGGAGGAAACATTGGGTTGGATTTGGTCGGAACAACTACCAAGGAGGGCACTTATTATCATTTGGTCTTGGCGAAACCAACGAAGAAAGTCAGGATTCGGCTTGGTGGTTTGACCGTCATAAATAGTTTCAGCAGGCGTTTGGTCGGATCCAATGATGTGGTGGTCTAGTTCGAGACCAATAAGGGTGGCGGTGACTTGGGTGCGCCATGAGGGAAAGTTTTGTGGTGTTAGTTTGATAGGGAAATGAGTTGCAGCGGTGATATGGACAATTGGTTTGGCCATTGGATGATTGAGGGTAATCGGCTGCAAGAAAAAAGGAGAGGGTACTGATAAAAAAAAAGGATTGCAGTGGATCAAAATTGCTCACAGGAGCTTAATGGCTCTGGATACCATATAGAACTTGAAGATTGATTGTATTTGTTAAGATGATTTTACATAATACTTACAACATAATATATAGAGGTACAAGGGAAATGCAATTAATTACAAAGTAATTGAATGGATAATATGAATGCAATTAATATGCAATGGAATGGAGAGAATAATATGAATGGAGAGGATAATATGTATGCAATTAATATGCAAATAATGTTGACTTAATGTGTGGTGTTAATACAGGCAACCAAACAGGGAAAATTACTAACAATATATCTTCTATAAAAGGGATTAATTGTAGTACTTAATTGTAATCAAGATTCAAGATTTAAAAAGCAAGAATCTTGAAACCAACATACACATTCTTAACCCTAAATTATGCACAACACATAACACCAGCAACCAAACACCATTCTCCATAACAAAAACTCAAATTTTGCAATAAAGATAAACAACCCAGATAAAATTAACCACAAATCTATCAAACCCAACTGTAAAAACTAAAAATTGATGAAAAATCAGTCACCTTTATCCACCCCAAGATCAATCTGCTTGCAAAAGTTCAACTGCCACTAATTTTTTCCCTCAAATATAAGAAAAAGATGCACATAATCAAGAGAAAGAAAGTTAAAGATGTCTTCTTTTGAATATAAAATGAATAAACTTGAATAAAAATTGAAACTTTTCAACATACCTGAATTGGGTCACCGGAAACTTGTTGAAAACTCGTCGGAACCCTAGAAAATCCACGATCATCAGTCATCTAACCACACATAGGGTTTGAGATCGTCGCCTGATGAGACGATTCAACCACCCTACGCCATCGACGCCGTTAATCACCACCAGAATCTTCATCAACTAATACGTGTCCTTGCTACCAGAGATACGGCGTCGGTGGCTATACCGGTGGCGTTGGCGATGGAGGTGAAGCTGATACAGCTGTGTTGGCGGATGGTTCTTTCTCTGGACTGTGTGGATGTGGATTTGGGGTAAAAAGAAGAGATGAAACACGTGTATATAGCTGACAAGAAAAATGTAAAAGAAAAATCAAGTTTTTTTTTGAAACACTCCCTAAGCTCATGTTACAACCAACATATGCACAAAGTAGTTGCTTCTTTATATAGGTTTTAATTTAATATGTGCGACTGATGTTCTTGTACCCGGCCCACCAAATGTTTAAAGCCCAGCACAAGGATTTCATTGGCCCAATGTTTGTGACAAACTAATAGGGACTGTGCGATTTATCTTGAGTGTGCGAGGTGTTATGATGGGTTGTACAAGAAGCTCTTTGAGATGTACCTAAGTGTGCGGCCCCTATAACAAAAATCAATAAACAGGTTTCTAGATCAAACCTAATAGGACAAACAACCTTTAATCCTTAAATCACCTCTCAATTCAAAACCCATATTCCTATTTTATTTACTTTACCTTACCTTGATTCCTCTAATTCATATAACATGGACTCACCCTTTCAATATCATCATCACCTTATTCCTTTTAAATGATTTATCAGAGGCCATTCTCTATTACTTAACCATTCAAGTGCGCATAACCAGGTTGTACTTATGTATATATGGTTGTACATATTCAATCATCAAACCTTTCAAGTGGCATACACATTTTAGGATTCAATCATATAAAACTGATGAAACACAGGTTAACACCAGGGTTAATCTGTGGGGTTATTTCTTCTGTGGGTTCAATCTCCTTTCTTACTCGTGGAAATGACTCGGGTCCTGCAAAACAGCAACACCGTTAGTCTCGTTAAGAGGGGAATATGGGGGTTTCCCTCTTAACCAGGCTCCGGCGTGAGAATAAGTACTGTTCCGAGGAAGAATAAACAGTGTGTGTTAAGTGTGAGAGTATAGAGAGCAATGTGTATCAACCTGGATGATGAAGGGTCCTATTTATAGCCGGAGGGTGAAGAAGGGAGGAGCAGCTGTGCCAGCTGTGGTTGCGCGCCAGCTGTCCGACAAAGGGGAATATCCTCTTGGTCTCCTCTGCTGTGGTCAGTGTAGTGGTACACGTGGCGCGCTTACATTTGCCTATTCTAGAGACATCGTACTGGTGTTGTCGGACTGCTCCTTGGTTCGTTGCAGGCCTACCTGGCGCCTGATGAGTGGTGACACGTGTTGTCCTTTATGTCGGATGGAGCATCTTTGGTGCCACCTTGACATTTTCCAGAAGCTTCTGGAAGCTTCTGGATGATCTCGTTGATGTCAGCGCCACATAGGATGGAAAAGTAGTGTGGTCCTGGCCATGTGGGTAGCGAATTGGGACCATACCTCTTCAAGTCCCCCCAGTCCAGTGTGCCTTCTAGTTGAGTTGATCGTCTAGGAGGGATTCTGGACTTATGAAGGCAGTGGTTTCAATGGCGTGTGCCATGTGTAAAACATGGCACATGGGTTTTGGCCACTAGTAAAAGTTGAGCCAAATGGACGCACGGCGCATGGGTTTTGGCCACTTGTAAAAGTTGAGCCAAATGGACGCATGGCGCATGGGTTTTGGCCACTTGTAAAAGTTGAGCCAAATGGACGCATGGCGCATGGGTTTTGGCCACTTGTAAAAGTTGAGCCAAATGGACGCATGGCGCATGGGTTTTGGCCACTTGTAAAAGTTGAACCAAATGGATGCATGGCGCATGGGTTTTGTCCACTTGTAAAAGTTGAGCCAAATGGACGCATGGACCATGGGTTTTGGCCACTTGTAAAAGTTGAGCCAAAGTGGCGCACGACGTAATGGCCCTTGCTGTTGTCTTCTGGAGGAAGTTTTGTTGTCTTGGAAGGGAGTGACTGATGTGACTGTCACGTGTCCCCTGTCTTATCAAGGGTGAACAGGCGCCTTTTCAGTCGCTGTCAGTTACTTTTCGGCGATGTGTCAGGCGTCTGTTCACCTGCTCCCGAAAAAAGAGGTGTCGTCCTCTCTCTCCTCTGACGTGTCTTTCTCTTATTGGAGGTCCTTCTGTATCTCTGACGGTTCACTACCCATCGCATTAAATGCGATGGGTATAAATACAAGGCTGTTCCTTCTAAAACTTCACTTTTCAAAATTTGAATTCCTGATTTCTCTCCCATTTCTTCGTCTTCTTTCACCCTTCTTATAGAGTTCACTCATATTATTTTATGATTATGTCTGGAGCAAATCCGTCGTCAAGGAAGAAGAGGAATAAAGGGAAGGCTCCTCCGGGTCCTGACCAGGCAGTCATAGGGTGGAAGGAAGAGGAGTTCCACAATCTTGTGAGGGAGATGGGTTTCTTGTCTGAATGGGGGGCCCAGTATCCGATCGCCGGTTCGACTGCTATGGATGCACCCCTGGTTATATGACGTTGTATGCCGCGTTTTTTCGAGAGGGCAATTTCTGGCTTCCAATCACTAAGTTTACCGCCAACGTCTTGAGAAACTACGGGCTCCATCTTTCTCAAATTAATGCTATCGGGCTTCCTCGTATTACCCATTTTGAGTTTGTTTGTATGGCTAATCGCTTGGATCTGACGTTTGAGATGTTCAACGTCTTTTATTCCGTCACGTACACTAGTGGTTTTTATTCTTTTAATGCCCGGACCGGTGTTGCTCCTGTTTGCTCTGTTCCGTTGAAGAGTCTTCATGACTGGAAGCAAAAGTTTTTCTATATTCGTCGGGGTGTTATCCCTATGGATATGCATTACCGGTCGGTGGATGAAGGTATCCCTAAGGTTGATGTGGTTGCGGATTTTTCTGAACAAGACTGGTATAAAAAGTTGACTCGTAAAGCCACTCCGATTCTGCAGCTTGAGGAGATGGCGTTGGTGGGTGCCGGTATGAGTATGAAGTGGATTCCTAAGCATCCGTTGGGGGTCCCAGTTTATGGTTATGATGGCAAATGTATGTGTTTTTCCATAACCTTTTGCTTCTCTTTTGCATATATATTTTGTCTTGTGTTCGTCATTACTCTTTATCTTCGTGTTTTTTCCAGTGGGTTACACCTTGTTGAATGTTCTAGATCTTAAAGCTGGTGGTGCCATGGTTGAGGCGATGCAAAAGGCTGAGAAACAACCTTGGTTGGATCAGATTCGCGGTCGTTTCTTGCATCCGACCAACGAGAGTTTTGTTGCTTATGCCAGCGTTGTGTTAGGTGACACTGATGAAGATGATCCTATTGGTCCCACCCGAGAGGAAGTTGTTGTTCTCTCGAGTGGAAGTTCTGGTAGATCCTTCGGAGATCTAACTTCTCGTTCCGCGCGTGCAGGTCCCGCGCAGGGTGTTGTTAATGAGCCAGTTCAAGAGATTGTTGGTGATGAGGATGATGAGCCACTTGGGCTTGCTGATCAACTGGAGACGAGAAGGAAAACGAAAGCTGATAAGCCTGAGAGGAAGGAGCAGAGGGTTGAGGAGAAATCTGCTGGTACTTCTCGTAAGCGACCCTCTACTCTTCCTGTCCTAGATTACGTAGTTGTTTCTGATACATTGTCTGGTTTAGGGACCGGGGAGAAAACTCGTGATTCTGATCTGGACGACCGCGCTACCTTGACGGAACTGATGCATAAGAAGGCTTTTGATGACAAAAAACGGAAGCTTGATGAGCAAGCTGCTGCTCTACTTGCTTCTAAAAAGATTAGACTCCAGAAGGAAACCCCTCCTGCACCATCCGAATCTGAAATTGATATGGGTATATTTAGTGAAGGTCGTGGGAATCTCTTGGAGGAAATATATGCCGCCTCTGCTCCTACAGGTGAGGCATTTGTGATAGTGGATTTTGTCGTCCGGATTTTTTGCTTGTTTTTTATTTTGTTTTTTCTCGTCTCAGGTTTCAAGTCAGGGAAACCACCGCGCGTGATCGATGTTTCAAAAATTACTGCTCCTACATCTCCGCCGTCAAGAAATATTGACTTGTCCCCTCCTCGTGAGGATCTTGGAAAGAAAAAAGAAGATGAAGTGATGACCGAGCAAGTGGGTGAAGGTGGTGGTGATACTGCTGGTGGTGATGGTAGAGGTAAGGGTGTTGATGTTACAGTGGAGTCCAGTCAGACCGCTCCGCATCAAACCATTTATACTAAACGCCCTCCGGGTGGCGATGGTGGGGCTACTTCAGGTGCTGTCCGCAGCCCTCAGTTTGAGAATGTGCGTGCGGATCCTTTTGATACACAGAATCCTGCTTGTGATGATCTTCCTCATGCCCCTCGCTGGAATCTAACTCAGGGTTCCAGGATGACTGATCTGGATAACTGTCATGAGTTTTTCTCTCTGTCCCTCCCCCCAGCTGAAAGGTTATTTCAGAAGAGACGCCGCCGGTTAGAACTGTTAGATGATCATGTTCGTGCTGGGGTTAACTTCTTGTCCACTTCGCAGGAGATTGTCCGTGAGTGGAAGCTGATGGGGGAGGACACTCTTGAGTTTGAAAATGAAAAGAAGCTATTCGCGGAAGAGAGGGAAAAATTTAATGCTGAGAAGAAGGGGTTGATGTGGAGGGTATCTGATGCTGAAGAGAAACTTGCCCAAGAGAAGCAAGTCAATGTTGACAAGCAGAAAAATTGGGAAGCCGCGTGTGAGCGTACCAATGCCGAGCTGAAAACCCAACGTGACGCTATTGTGCGTTTGACTGGTGAGAAAACGGAGATTGCTGAGGAAGCCCAACAGGCGCGTGTTGTGTTTGAGAAGAAAGAAAAAGAGTATGTTGATCGTATTACGAAACTGGAGAACCTTGCTAGGCAGAAGGTTGCTGAGTGTGAAGCTGCTGAACGTCGCCTTGAGGAGAAAGCCGCTGAATGTAAGGCTTCTGATTTGCTGGTTGAAGAAGTCTCTGCTGATAGCAAGTGGTTGTTATCGCGTGCTGTACCTTTGGTAACTTCCTTTGTTTCTTGTGTTGTTTGTTTGTTTTTGTCTTTTGGTTTACTGTACTTCCTTCTTACCTTGTTGTATTTTGCAGCTTGCGGATCGTATTGTGAACTCTCGCGAGCTTGCTACTTACATGTTCGAATTAGGTCAAGCGGGGTATAATAGTGGTCGGAAGTATGGTTATGCTGAGGGGAAGGCTGCGGCCGCGAGCAGTGCAAAAGACTACCACTTCGAACTTTACAAAGAGGATTGTGATGGTAAGTATGCTGACAAGCGTAAGGAGTTCTCGTCTTTGGAGTTTGCCGTTGTTAAGGCTGCTCGAAAGCTATCCCAGAAGGCAGATGGTGTTGCTTTGTTAAAAAAGGCGCTTGGTGATGAAGGCGCTGGGACCAGTCATCCCCAATGAAGGATTCCGGCCTGCGTGCCGCGTATGGCCTTAGACGGCCTTGTAATCATTTGACAAGTTTGTGAACAATTTTAATTTTTGCTTATCTGTCGAGCTTCTGAACAATTGGGTATGCTTGACGGTTGTCATGTTAATATTTGCCTTCGTTTTATTTTGAATTTTGTTAACGTCATAATATGTGCATGTATAATTACTTTGTTTCAGGTGTCATGAATGAATGATGGCGCTGACAGGTTGTGTTGTGTTTATTACAACGTTTTATTCTGTCGTTTATGTGCGCGAGCTGGTCCGTGAATGCGAAGTGATCGAATTACAGGTTATTGTGTGGACCCAGCTGTGCTCAGCCTTGGGGGTGCTTACAATGTTTGTTTGTCCTGTGTTCGATGCTTTCGTGTTTATGTGGGCACTAAGTATTTATTTGGCGTTTGTTAGGCTTTAGTTGTGTATTTGACCCGGCTGCGCACTTTGTTTGTGACAGGCCTTGGAGGTCTACAACGTTTCCTAATGGTCGAGCCATTGATGTTTTCGTGTATGCCCAAAGTAATATATGCAGTTGTGACAAGAAATTTGCATGATATAGAGGTAGCCAAACACTTCTTGTATTACTATAAATGTGTTGGCGATTCGGCCATTGCGGTTACATAACTTTTTTACATATAACATTTTCTCAGCTGTTGAGCGTTCCAAGTTCTTGGAACCTCCTTGTTGTCAATGGTGCGTAGCTTATAGGCTCCTTTACCGAGTACTGCGTCTATGACATATGGACCCTCCCACTTGGGAGCCAATTTGCCGGGTTTTTCAGCATTTGAGGCCTCGTTGTCTCTGAGGACGTATTCTCTCGGGTTGAAGGTGCAGACTCGGACTTTGGAGTTGTAATACTTTTCCAGCTTCGTTTTGTACTTTGCTTCATTTATTGCCGCCATTTCTCTCCTTTCTTCTAGGAGGTCAAGGTCGATCCTCCTCTCTTCTTCGTTGTTGATCAGGTTCATTGAGAGCATTCGTGGTGACGGCAATCCTATTTCTGCTGGTATTACTGCCTCGGACCCGTAAACTAGGCTAAACGGTGTTTCACCGTTGCTTGTTTTGGGCATCGTCCTGTGGGCCCACAAGATGCTGGGCAGTTCGTCGACCCAGCCTCTTCTTTTGTCTCCCAACCTTGCCTTGATTCCGTCGACAATACTCTTGTTGACGGCTTCAACTTGACCATTCCCCTGCGGATGTGCTACCGAAGAGAATGTGTGCTCAATGTGTAGTTCTTGAAACCACTGTTGAAGGTTGTCTGTGGCAAAGTTCGTTCCGTTGTCGGTGATGATCCTGAGTGGTAATCCGAAACGGCATATGATTTGTTCCCATATAAATCTTTTGAAAACGGTGGTTGTGGTTGATGCAAGCGCCTTTGGCTCTACCCATTTTGTAAAATAGTCGACTGCGACTATTATGAATTTTACAGCTCCTGGGCTTCAGGAAAGAGACCGACCATATCTATTCCCCATTGTTGAAACGACCACGCCGTTGTTACGGGAACTAGTTCGTTCTTGGGACGCATCGTCTTTGGGGCGTGTCTCTGACACCCGCTGCATTTCCTCAGAGCTTTCACCGCCTCTAAATGCATTCCGGGCCAGTAGTACCCGACGTTCATTACTTTTGCTACGACCATTCTTGGTCCGGCATGGATGCCGCAGATCCCTTCGTGCACTTCTCTGATCAAATAATTTGCGTCCTCTGGATCAACACATCTTAACAAAGGCCCGAGGTATGATTTTCGGTATAAAATTCCATCAGCCATCTGATAATGTTCTGCCTTGTACTGGATTTTTCTCGCTTCCGCTTTGTTCTCCGGGAGTATTCCGGATTGAAGGTACGCGATTATTGGAGTCATCCAAGACGTTGTTCCTACTTGAACGACGCTTACTTCTCTCAGTGGCACTGACGGTTTGCTTAACACTTCTATGCACACATCTTTCGCCAGGTGTTGGAAACTTGTAGAGGCAAGTTTACTCAGTGCGTCTGCTGGTTTATTCTCACTTCTATTAATGTGGTGCACCTTGTAAGAATGGAAGGTTTGTAGCAACGTCTTTGCTTGACTCAGGTAGAGCGCCATTGTATCTCCCTTTGCTTTGTACTGCCCGTTGATTTGTCCGTCCACTAACATGGAGTCCACATGCGCTTCGATGTGTCTAACTCCCATTTTGATTGCCAACCTTAAACCAGCGAGGAAAGCTTCATATTCAGCTTCATTGTTCGTGCTCTTAAAATCCAAACGTATGGCGTAGGTGAATTCATGTTTGTCAGGGCTCACCAGCCGAAGCCCAGCACCTGCGCCGTCTTCGTTAGACGCGCCGTCTGTGTATAACAACCATGGTTCTTCTACTTGCTGTTTTTCGGCTTTTTCCATTGCTTTACATTCCCGATCCTTGTCATCCGGTACCTCTGTCATGAAGTCTGCAAGTACTTGGCCCTTGATTGCCGGTCTAGGCCTGAAAACCACATTATGGCCCCCGATCTCTATTGCCCACTTTGCTAGTCTTCCTGAAATCTCTGGCCTTGCGAGGATGTTGCCAATATTGTAGTTTGTTAATACGTGAATGACGTGGTTGGCAAAGTACCTGCGCAGCCGTCTTGATGCATGGATCAGTGCGAGTACTAGTTTCTCCATGATGGCATACCGGGTTTCTGGGTCAGTCAGGGTTCGTGACACATAGTAAACTGGTGTTTGAACACCCTGTCGATCAACAAGTAACACTGCTCCTACTTCTCTGTCAGAGGCTGATAAGTAGAGCACTAGGGGCTCTCCCTTGACTGGTGCAGTTAATGTTGGCAACTTGATGAGGCAGTCTTTCATCTCGCGGAATGCGCTCTCGGCTTCCGGAGTCCACTGAAATTAGCTTTTCTTCATGCAGTTTCGGAGAGTTTTGATAAACGGGAAAGATTTGGCTGCGTGGTTGGCCAGGAAACGGTTAAGTGCTGCCAACCGCCCTGCCAATTTTTGCATCTCCTTGATCGTCGAAGGTGAAGGCATGCATTCAATTGCTTGTATTTTATCAGGATTCACTTTGAAGCCATCTTTTGTGACGATGAAACCCAGGAATTTCCCCTCTTCCATGCCGAAAGAGCATTTCGCTGGGTTTAGCTTGATACTTACTCCGCGCAGGGTATCGAATGTTTTTTGGATGTTCATCAACATTGTGTTCTCTTCTTTGCTCATAATGACTAGATCGTCCATATACACTTCGATGTACTTGCCGATAGCATCGTGGAAAGTTTCATTCATGAGCCTCTGATAAGTCGCGCCCGCATTCTTTAAACCGAAGGGCATCTTGGTGTAGCAGTATAGCCCTGTCGGTGTGCGGAACGCGGTTTTGTCTTCATCTTGCACAGCCATCTGTACCTGGTGGTACCCCTGGTAACAATCAAGGAAACATTTCCATCGGAATGTTGCTAGCGAATCAATCTTTTCGTCAATGTCTGGTTAGGCGTAACAGTCGCGTGGACATGCCTTGTTCAGATCCTTGTAATCTACGCACATTCTCCAGCTACCGTTGTTCTTTTGAACCATCACTGGGCTTGCTACCCATGTTTGGTATCTGACTTCTCTGATGATTCCCGCGTTTAACAATTCTATCACCTGCTCTTTCATGGCGTCGTGCTTTATGTCTCCCAAGTGGTGCTTGGCATGTACCACCGGCTTTGCGTCTTCTAAGACGTTTAAGCGATGTTCCGCTATGTGCCGTGGAACACCCACCATGTCTGCTGGTGTCCAGGCGAACACATCCATGTTTTGGAACAACAGTTTTTTTAGCGCCGCGCGTGTTAGGTCGGACATTGCCGTCCTAAGGTAACTGTCTGTTCCGGGTATGCGCTGTTTAACACCCATTTTTCTGCCTCATGGCGTGGTGCTGGTTTGCTTGCCTTTGCGGGTCTGAGTTCGTCTGTTGCTAAGACTTCCTTGCTTGCGTATATTATTGCTACTCCCGTTTCTGTTGGGAATCCCACAGCTGAATGTGGGCCGGAGCAGATCATGCTGAAGTCGCCTTGGGATTCTCTTCCCAGCAGAATATCGTGCCTTGAATGCGCTGGTAGCACCATGAATGTGACCTCTTCTGTTTTTGAGTTTCTTCCGTCTGAGAGCAACACTGGGAATGATATCTGTCCTAGAGGAAAAACAGCTTCGTTGCAGAAACCGGTCAGTGGGTAATCTAACGGTTCCAAGCGCGCTTTGTCCTCTTGGTCGAATTGGTTAAAACATTGTTCATAGATGATATCCGCAGTGCTCCCTGGGTCGATGAAAATGTAATCTGTCTGGTAGTGACCGATTACTCCAGGGATGACTATGGGTCTTCTTTCTCTTGGGCCTCCTCTTACGACCGGAAAAACAACCTGCTTTTCGCGCCACGAGTCGTCCTGTGTGCGCTTGTTGTAGTTTTTCTTTGGTCTCCGCTGACCTCCTTGAATCATATGGGTTTCTAATTTCCGGAGTTTTTTGTTATCTGGTCCTTCGTCTCTTATTTGTATTTGGCGGTAATCGCGCTTTCCGCCCTTTATCAAATGAGTGAGTTTTCCATCTCTCAAGGCCCTTTCTATCTCTTGCTTTAGACTGAAGCAGTCGTCGGTTAAGTGACCCGTGTCTTTGTGAAACTCGCAGAAAAGATTCGGGTCTTGACCCCTCTTGTTCCGCATTTGTAGGGGTGATTTGAACTGGTGGTTCTCAGTTGCCAAGACTTCTGAAGGAGTTTTCGTTAGGAGTGTCCATTGTTTCTCCCTGTTTTCTCTTTTCACCTCTTTCCGGTGGGCTATCTGGTTGATTGTGTGGCGCGCATCCTCCCTTGCTGGGCTTCTTTCTCTGTGACCGGATGTTTTCCATGGTTGGCTTCTGCCTTTCTTGTTACGCCGGTCGTTGTGATTGTATCCGCGCTGACGGTTGTCATCACCGGTCAACTGTCTATCAGACTGCGCAATGGTTTTTGCTGCTTCAATGAAGGTTTCCCAATCTTTGGGTCCTCCGTCTCTTCCCTTCACACGTTTGATTAGATCATCGCACTTGACTGCCCTCATGAAGTGTGCACGCATCATCTTCTCGCCCACATCGCCAATCTCCAAACATTCTTTGTTATATCTTGTAATGAAATCTTCTACGCTCTCGTGGTCTCTGCGCCATATGTTTAAACAATCAGCTGGGTCTCTGGTGTGTCTTCGTTGCTGAGAGAAGTGTGCAAGGAACTTCTCTCGGAAATCGACCCATGATTTGATTTTTCCTGCTGGCAGGCTGTCAAACCAGACGCGCCAACGAAGGTTTGAGCGAAGAGATGACACCAAGTTGGTAAATTCCATCCGCCTGTTGCTCCAGCACCGTTAAAAACTTGAAGGTGATCGTCTGGGTCTGTCAACCCGTTGTATTTGCCCACGTTGTGTGGCAATTTCGTTTTATCGATAGCAGCCGTGGCAATCTCTCTAATGAATTTTGAATTCTCAGCCATGTCGTCTGGACGATAACTCAAAGTATAATCATGCTCTGCTTTTGGGTTATAACCTGCACGCTTTCGAGGTTTGTACGCTTCATGTTCTGGCGGCAACCTACTGAACACTGTGCTTTCTTTGTACGTCTCGTCTTCTTCTTCTTCGTAGTTATCGAGCTCGTCGTTTATGTTGCGCGGACCTAGACGACTTTCTATTGGCTTTCTTGGTTGGTGAGAGTACTGCACATAATTGCTTTCTGTTTCGCCGTAAGTATCGCGCGTGTCGTGCGCGTTTGGCCTTCTGATGTGTGGTGGAGGTACTGATTCAGGGCGTAAATTGAATGCATTGGTCTGTTGAGGCATGGGAGCGCTCAAAGGCCTTTGCGGTGGGGTGACAAATGCAGACTGGTTGGCTTGTGCCTGAAGCAGAGCTTGCTGCGTACTGAGCTGTGTGTAAACAAGATTTATAGACGCCACTTGTTCGGCATACCAGGAAGCCAGAGTTTTTCCTTCGGGTAGCCCTAGTAGTGCAGAGAAGTTCAGTTGTGTTTGGTCCGATGGAGCTGATGGGCCAGCTCCATGGCTCTGTGTTTGCACTGGTGGAGGTGTTTGTTGTACTACCTCCGACGGAGGTTGGAAGGTGGCTCCGTTTGTAGTTTGGGTGATGATCCTAGGTGGGGTTTGGAAAGTAGCACCAGTGGTGTTTTGGGTAATAACCCTGGATGTACTCCCAAAGATACTAGGAAAATCGTTGTTCATCGGCCCTTCTTGGATAATTTCGTTCCTTTGACCCCTTTGGACGTGTACATTGTCCGAAACGAGTTCAAAAGAAGAAACGTCTCCATCTACCGGGTGAGAAGGGTTTTGTTCAGCCATTTTGACGAGTGTTTTTCGAAAAAGAAAAGAGATGAGAGTGGTTTTTGCTAAAAGCGGATGGCGCCAATGATGAAACACAGGTTAACACCAGGGTTAATCTGTGGGGTTATTTCTTCTGTGGGTTCAATCTCCTTTCTTACTCGTGGAAATGACTCGGGTCCTGCAAAACAGCAACACCGTTAGTCTCGTTAAGAGGGGAATATGGGGGGTTTCCCTCTTAACCAGGCTCCGGGGTGAGAATAAGTACTGTTCCGAGGAAGAATAAACAGTGTGTGTTAAGTGTGAGAGTATAGAGAGCAATGTGTATCAACCTGGATGATGAAGGGTCCTATTTATAGCCGAAGGGTGAAGAAGGGGGGAGCAGCTGTGCTAGCTGTGGTTGCGCGCCAGCTGTCCGACCAAGGGGAATATCCTCTTGGTCTCCTCTGCTGTGGTCAGTGTAGTGGTACATGTGGCGCGCTTACATTTGCCTATTCTGGAGACGTCGTACTGGTGTTGTCGGACTGCTCCTTGGTTCGTTGCAGGCCTACCTGGCGCCTGATGACTGGTGACACGTGTTGTCCTTTATGTCGGATGGAGCATCTTTGGTGCCACCTTGACATTTTCCGGAAGCTTCTGGAAGCTTCTGGATGATCTCGTTGATGTCAGCGCCACATAGGATGGAAAAGTGGTGTGGTCCTTGCCATGTGGGCAGCGAATTGGGACCATACCTCTTCAAAAACAAATCCGTTTTTAATATTCAATCGATCCCAAAGCCCAGTTCATCATCTTCCTTATTTACACAATTTTATTCCTCCTTGTTTTCATGAAGCATTTCAATTAGCAGAAATAATTTAACTAAAACAAAACCCAGATCTTTTCTTTATGCCTTTCATGCTTAGGTTTGTACTCCTATCGCATATCATTTCATCACAGCTTTTGTATCATACTATCACAACAGGTTATTGCTTTTAAATTACATTAGCAGACCTAAACATCAACATGAGCCATTCGCGTGTATCATTCAAGCTAGTTCGTAGGGACTCATCATCATCGACACAACTCTTAAAGATGACTGTGTTCTAACCTGGATTTCGGAGTCGGAATAGTGTGTGTGCCGAATAAACGAAACGGAAACGGAGTTCCGGGTTGCGGAGGTGCGAGCTGCCGTCGATATCGGAATGTACTGAAGTCGACGGTGGTCTTCAATAAAGATGGGAATGATTTTTCCGAGAATGGTGGGAAGGTGCTTTTAGTGTGTTGCAGGTTTTAATGAAGAAGAACGAGAGAGAGAGAGAAAGAGCATAGGGATTGCTGCTTTGATGATGACCAAATGTTTAATGTTGTCGGCTGTTATTGTTTTATAGGAGTATCTAGTACATGGTCGCACACTCTCAGGAATCTCTTGATCCTTTGTGCGAATAAGGGTATACGGAGTGGGCGGTAAAGGGGAGCGGTAAACTCCTTTATCGCGCGGTAACACCGCCGCCAACCTCCTTTACCGCTCGGGAAGTGTTTGGTTTTCTTGACCGTTGTGCAATCCAACGGCTATATGGCCGTTTAACATAAAAAAATAATAATAATTTTCACCTTTATAGACAAACCCAATCCAATGCCATTTTTATAAACAACTTCTTTTAAACAAATAATTTTCACCTTTACATTCAAATCTTTTCAAACAAATGGAAGGCTCAAACAAAGGTGAAGGGAAGAAAAAACATTCGGGGTCCGGTTCGAAGGCGAGGGCGCAAGATAAACGTGGTGGTTCGGGTGGTTCAAGTGCGCCGTTTGATCCCCAAGTTGGCTTTGCTACCAAACCCAACCTTGCCATTTTTTTAACCAAACCATGCAACCGAATTTCGGTTACGATAACCAACCCCACCAAAATTGATTGCTACACGGTCTGACGATGGTTAGACCCGGTGTTTATGATTATCCCCTCGACGCCCAATATAAAGCATGGGGAACAATACTGGGCTATAGAGATAACTCTGTTGTGTATTAAAAAAACAAGAGTATGTATTTCTTTGATAGCAATATCACAATGTAGATGTCCATGTTCATCTTTAGTTTCATTTTGACTCGTGCAGCTGTGCTTTTCGTTTAAATTGGATACATACAATTTTTAATGTTTGTTTTTAGTTGTAGGTGTAGGTGTATATCTGCTCTAAAATGGTCTGACGTTGATTGAGAGATAAATTTGTTCATCACGTAAACTGTAAGTGGAGTTGACCACATTCATGAATAATTGTCAGAATAATCCTTAAACTGGTATACCTTTTCTCTCCCAAACCGAGACTTTAGTAAGTCATTTTGATTATCACATAACGCATGTATATCTTTGCATTAGATGAATGCCTTGATAAATGCTTTTTGTATAGTTTGTGATTTATGATTGTAGTATTGTCGGAGTTTAAGGTTGTGGGTTCGGATCTTCATGTCTTATATGCATATGTAGCGTAGATTTGAAACTACATGTTTTATGTTTATGCATGTCTAATAGTGTTTTAACATTCGAATTTAAAGATTGCATTTTATACATATGTACACTTGTGTGTATACATTTTAAGCTCATTTTATTAATGTAACATTAGATTTTGTTAGGCAATACTGTTCCGGTTGCAAGTATGAATCGAAGACGTTGGTATCGGGTTGCAAGTATGAAGACATCGGTTTGGACCCTATTGTATAACACTTTCATTATCTTTGGAGATATACATTAAGCTACTTTAAAACTGTTGTAATCTTGTGTTACTTTGAAACCTTTGTAATTTATATTTTTTGGTTATATTATATTGGTTGTAATTTAATTTTGTTTTTTTGTATATTTTAATTTCATTTTTTGGATAATTTGTTGATATAATTTATTGAGAATTTTTAATAAAATTTCCTGAAAATTAATATATATATATATATATATATATATATATTATTTTACTCTAAAACACCAAGATATTAAGAAAAAAATAGTTTTTTTTAATATATCAAAAGATGTGGTTATAGAACCCGCATCTTTTGAGTATATTAGGAAAAAGTAGTTTTTTTGTTAATATATTAAAAGATGCGGTTTTAGAACCCCATCTTTTGAACCTGCATTATTTGACATATAGTCAAAAGATGCCTTGCCATAAGATGCGGGTCTATAACCGCATCTCATAAGCAATTTAACCGCATCATTTAATCAAATTTGTACTAGTGGTTGACGGACACAAATGAGCACAAACTAATGTTCATGAACACAAATGGAAACAAACGAACACAAACAATCGTTCATGAACAGAATATATAACACTGACACTTATTAGATATTTAATTTGTCAGAATTTTGATATATTTAAATAAATATAAAAACCAAAAACACTAATGAACTATCGAACACAAGCGAACATGTTACCGAACGTTCACGAACATAAACGAACGAACGCGACTGCTGTTCATGTTTGTTCATTTAACTAAACGAACGAAATTTCTTGTTCGTGTTCGTTTATTTAATAAACGAACGAACACAAATGAACTTCCCGCCGAACGGTTCACGAACTGTTCGCCGAACGTTTGATTCGTTTACAGCCCTATTGTAATCTATAATATTTTGAGAGTTGAATACAATAATACCATGCGTGTACATTGTTCACACTTTGATGGTTGCTGACCAAGAGAGTTGTTTTATAATGTCATGATATAAGATAGTTAATATTTAATATTTAATATTTAATATTTAATATAAATAGCAATAATATATAATATGTATGGAGTCAACCAATCAATTATCACGTTTCACCTAGTTATTTTTGAGATAAAAATGACCATTGCACAAGTATAAAGATTTTATATAAAATATTTAAATCATATCTTTCAATTGCACCCGTAAAATGGTACTGTTTTGGTTCCATTGGTATATATCTTGTTATGCATTTGAAAAAAATGTGAAACTATTTTATCAATTTAGTGTGAAATTGCAACGTAAATAAAACAAGAAGAGTGATAAACAACGTATGGACACTTATTTAGCAAATCATGAACCACTAAGCGAGATTTTAAAAAGAAATAGTAAAAATAATTAAAATTTATAAACAATTACCATCCGTTGACGGGTCATGTAAAACATACCTATTTTAAAGCAAGTTGTAAATCATTTTTAGAGGTAAAATCTATACTTTATATTAAAACAAAACATCTTTTGCCACTTGTCAGTCTCATAAACCTATTATTGCCACCTGTCCTCTTCTTACGCCATTTTACTTTGGTTTAGGCGCTCAAACTTTTTCCTTTCAGCCGACATATTTTCTTTCCCCCTCTTTCAAGCCATCACACATTCACAAACCCTAAAACTCATCTAATGCATCGATGGCGATATCATCTTATAATCCGATTCAGTGCCTATCAAAAGCTTTTCGTTTCACAATTCTGTTGAATCTATCTATCGATCTCACACTATCTCTTGAAAACCCTAACCACTTCCCACAATCGGTAGTATTATGTGTTCCTGCAAAGAAGGTTTCAATCTTTCATCGCAAACCCTAATCGCAAAGAGTTCACTGAATTGGACACTCAGCAAAGTGAAGTGCAATTTTCTGCATATCCACATGGTAGAGTATGAGTTTAGTGTTTGATTTGTGTTTTCTGGTTTTAGAAATTATTTATGGAACTGGATAATTGTGATCAATCGTTACATCTAATTACAAGATTAATGGAGGTTAATCTTAACATTTATGGGAAAAAAACACCCCTTTTGTGAAGAAACAAAAAAAATAAAACTGACTATTTATGTGTTTATGTTAAGCAGCTGGTTAGCGAAAGCGAGAAGGAGAGGTTGAAGAAGCTGGAGGAGCTTAGTAAGAGCACCGAAACCATACAAAGTTAGATTATGCTCTATTTATGTTCTATCAAGTTCTTAAACTGAGTCATGAAAATGTAGAGAAATTGCTAGGATATTGTATTGAACGTGTCCCATTTCATGGATGTTATTAGCTTTTTGACCTATATTAGTATGATAAGGGGAAAAAGAGCATCTGATGGGAGATCACATTAGCTAATTACTTCAGCTGTTGTGTATCGTAAAATTTAGTGTGACCCGCTTGATATAAAACAATCATTTGATGGATCTTTTTTGCAGGTCACCCTTATTGTAGTTGACCCGTGTGAAAAGGATTGTAAGTCACCCCTATTGTAGTTTGTAATTAGTACTTTCGACCCATTTAGTTATGTTTGAGTTGATTTAGGTTATGTTTTATCCCAAACGAACGGGTCAACTAAAACAGTTTGGCAAAATAGGGAACGAGTCACCCAGATTTAAAGTCACCCTGATTGTAGTTTTATTCAACATGCACCTATTTAGATCGTTATCATGAAAGTTTTAGATTATGACTTTAATAATATAGTTTCTTTAATCATATTTTACACATTAACGTTTTCTATACTGTCACATTTCTTTTTTTATTACTTCTGATACTAATCACCAACTTTGATACTAATCACCAACTTTGTGATTGGTAATGCTTTACATGAACAATTTATATTAAAGCGCATCTTATAATTTTATAATTGACTACGTAAAGTCAAACCAGATTATTAACATAGATAAAGGATATATTATTTTGAATAGCCTTAAGGTTTTTTATAGCGCCATATCAGTAGAGATACGCTTAATTACTTCTGGTACCCATTAATTTAGGTATATAATTAAGTCTGCTCTCAGGACAATGAGCGAGTGACCATTTTGATTTAAATATGCTTAATTTCATAGTTATCTTGAATAAAAGAAAGTTTTCTTTTGGGTCAAAATTCTTATAATTGATTTTATTTATCCTTCAATCTTGGAAAACGTCAACAATCATATTTATTTTAGCGAGCGGGCTATACTTACACCTAAGAATGACGTTGTGTATGAGATTAATGACAGTATGTTATCAATGTTTCCAGGTGAAGAAAGAGAGTATCTTAGCTCTGACAGTCTTTACCCGACTGAAGACACTAATTCTACACAACAAAGAATATACTCCCCGGATGTGCTCGACGGTCTCAAAATATCAGGCTTACCAAATCATAGGTTAGCGCTTAAAGTTGATGTTCCAGTAATGCTATTATGAAACATTGACCAGCGGAGGAGGCAATTTCCACTGATAAAAACATTCCTTTTTTAATTTACAAGAGTTAAAAAGGAATTAGCTGAGAACACATGCAATGCTACTTAGTAAGGTACATCATCGATTAATATCATATTCTTGTTGATAACAAGAAAGCTCAAGTTCGAATCTAATCCGAACGGGTTTTGTCGTAGTGGTGGGCGGCCTTTTGATAGTGGGCTTGGGCTACTCATTTATCTATAATTTTGTATTTCAGTATCATTTTTATACGTTTATATTGAAAAGTTCTTTCACTACAAAGTTCATCTCAATGCCAGTAGATATTATATGTTTGTGTTAAGCCACCCGCGAAACTCGCGGGATCTTAAACTAGTTAGTACAATATAACTTTGTAATTTGAAGCAAGTTGTAAATCAATTTTAGGGATAAAATTAGTACAATATAACTTTGTAATTTGAAGCAAGTTGTAAATCATTTTTAGGGATAAAATTAGTACAATATAACTTTGTAAGTTTGAACCAGACAAATAAATTATTCAGTGTTTGAATGCGAAAAGGTTATATAATTCCAAAAGTATTAATCTTACGTTTTTTAGTGGCCACTATGCCGTATACACTATAGCTAGATATTGACTAAAAACAAATAATTTAGAACGTGTGGTATGATAGGGCGTGGGTTTTGGGCATGGGTTGACACGTGGCTTGGGGGGGGGCTTCGCTTGGCAGACCCACATTGAAGACGGTATGGTGGGGCGGCGGCGGTTTGGGGCGTGGGTTTGGTGGGCTTCGCTGGGCTGACCCAAACCGCTGGGCTATTTGAATATTTTTTAAAACAACAAATTTAATTTTTTTAATATTTTTAAATAAAGAAAATTACATAAAAAAATTCCTAACGTTTATATTTGTTTTTTATCTCTGCTCTCATCTCCAAGACTAGTTGCAACTCGTCACCCTCGAGGTGATCAATGGGCTAGGATAAAAATTTCAAATCATCCTGTTTTTGTTTCAGGGCATCTCTAGCGGCATCTCTAACTTCTTTGCTCTTTTGAATTTCGGCTCTTTGTTGTTGGAATACGTTGAATGTATCTAACTTGCATGCAATGTCATCCAACTGATCGTTGTATATTCACCTACGCGAGCCCGAACTCCCAGCTGAAGGCGATGCCGTACCAGATCTTGATTTTTTAGCACGCCTTTTTGCGGCATCTCTTCCATACTCAGGCCGGTTTGGCGAATCATCCAAAAGGTCCTCAAACTCTTGATCTCGTGCATCAGATTGGGCTTGGGACGAGGCCCTTGACCTTTTGGAAGACGTGTTACTTTCGCTACCACTGGGGATATTCGCCCACTTTGGATGGAACTTACAAATCTCCCAACAATGCATGAAACGGAAGTCGCTCCCCACATTTGATTTGAATGCAACCAATGCATTTGTCACAATGTCGGCTTCGGTTTCACCACTTTTTGGGTGTTGCTTTGCTTTATTTAAATAACCACTATATTTTGTAAGTTGGCCGCTAATCTCGCTCCACTTCGAGGATAAGCTATCGTTTTCACGATAAGCCTCCCTTCCTAGTTCTTCAAGGAATGCTATACTAACCGCTTCCCACAAGTGGCTTCGATGTTGAGAATTTCCTATTTTAATAAAAACCACATTTAAAATATTACAAAGTTATATAAAAAATAACCATAAATAAAAACAAAATTTAATATATTACAAAGTTATATACAAAATATTTAAGAATACCTAAAGTTGGATGTTGAGATTGTTGACACCAAGCCCTCGCTAATGCAAGTTCTTCATTAACGACCCATTTTTGTTGTTTTCGTTTGACGGTTTCAACTGATTTCTCCGCCTCGGTTTTTTTCTTATGACTTCTCTTTTTGGGAACTATTGAGGCGGAAGGACCATCGTTGGGTGGTTGAGTTTCGGGGACGGTTTCGGTTTGTGAAAGGTCGATGGAGGTTGGTGAAAGGTTGATGGGCGTTTGTGTAAACGGGGTAGGTATCGAATCGTCGGTGTGTGGGAAGTTAGTAAGCACGCGATTCCCGAGATACGATGCATAACTCGCTTCAAGGGGCATAGGGGAGTGTATGAAAAATGGACGAGGCATTGGACGATTGGGTGGTGGGCTAGGATTATTTTCTTGGAATGCAAACGGGTTGTTCGGGTCATAACCACGGTTATGAGGATGCATTTTTTCGTTTTGTAGAAGGAGAATTGAAGATGATTATAGAATATGTGGAGTGTATTGTGGTTGAATGTGGTAAAAAATGAAAGAAAAATGTGAGTTTTATAGTGAAAAAATATTTTTTTTTAACATAGCCGTTGGCCAACGGCTAGTTTGGTTTGGCCATTGAGAGCCCGCCATGTCAGCTTGCTAGACCCGCCTGTAAGGCCTCCTAATCCAAGATCTCACTCAGCTAAAGCCACCAACAGGTGTGCGGAATCCACCTGATGAAGAACCACTGTAGATGAAACACTAGAATGCAAGATTTGTGAGAGAAATCAAGAATACACTGAGTATTCTTGATGAGGAAGATGAATGACGTCACACACACAGTAGCCGCCAGACAAAACACACACACAATGATTAGGGTTAGGTGCACAGAATTTCACACAGAATCGCTTGCCTTGTCTATTCCACATAAAGGTATATATACAAGGTGAACTCCGGACTTTCAAGACAAACTAGAAAGCCCGGACAAAACAAAACTACACAAAACTCTGAACTTTATCCCTATACAAAACTTAGACAAAGTTCCTAGCCTTAAACCCCTGACCTTTGTCCTTGACACAAAACTCAGACAAAAGTCTTGACACAAAACTTGGACAAATGTCCCTAGGATAAAGTTGGGACAACTTTCCCTAGGATAAACTTGGGACAAAACTTTCCCTAGGATAAACTTGGGACAAAACTTTCCCTAGGATAAAACTAGGACTATCTTTCAACAAAGTACAATAAAGACCCTCTAGAATGGGAGACATGCACTTATCACCTAAAGTGCATTAACAAACTCCCCCTTGATCAGTGCATGGTCTTCATTGGACTTGAGATCTTCATCCTTTCATTGGTAACATAGGAGTCATGCACTTATCACCTAAAGTGCATTAACAAACTCCCCCTTGATAATTGCATGGTCTTCATTGTCTTGAGACCTTTATACTTTCTTCGAGAACTTGCTGCCTGGATTTCCACACAGAACTGCACGACTTTGATGTATTGATCAGCTAACGGTTGATCTTCTTCAAAGGAATGCAACGGCAGACGTCTTAGCTTCTTCAAATCTTCCATCTTGAGATGAATGATCCAGATGCACAAAGCTTCTTCAAATCTTCCATCTTGAGATGAATGATCCAGACGCACAAAGCTTCTTCAAATCTTCCATCTTGAGATGAATGAACCAGACGCACACAGCTTCTGCAAATCTTCCATCTTGTGATGACCGATCCAGACCTGAAACACTTAACCCCGGATTAAGAAACTTAACCCACGAGACACTCGGCCCAAACCTGGATCCCAACACTAAGTTCCAATATCCCGGAAACAACAAATGAATTATTAAACAACCAATATTTAATAATTTGTATTTCTAAACACGATCATTCAGAACAACTTACTTCAAAACTTATACTTTTGGAAAAATATCACAACTTGGAAGCAGATTTACCGAAACACCTTAAAATGACGTGATTACCCACACACTTAGATGGATCTTGCACGACCGATTTTTATACAAAAAGACTTATTTTAAGATTACCTAACTTGATGTTTAACACCTTATTAAAGAATGTTCACAACCCTTAGAGAATTTTCAAAATGATAACTCACACATAGAAACAAGAAAGCAAAATCTTTTTGATTTTTTTTTTTTTGAATTTTTGACTGAATAAAGAAATTAAACCTACGAACGTATTTACACTAATTATCTTTTTGTGAAATCGGAGCAAAGGGATCATATCGGTTTTTCTGTCAATATCGAACACAAGAACATAGTTTATCAGTTTAAGCTCTTAGAATGATATTAACAGTTCAAGACGTTCAACGGTATTGTGGTCCACTTAAGCTTTAGCACGCTTTCGAACACTGTTTTCGAGATATGAGATTAAGTGTTTTAATAGCTGACTGTAACTATGTTTACCCACCTCAGAATATACTCCCGTATCAAGGTATGCGCGAGAGATCATCTTACTGGTGAGTATACCATTTATCATCTGTTTTTGACGTATAAGCTAATGTGAGATACTCACTTATTTGGGATTGAAAACAAGTCCTTTGTGATAGAATCACTTATTGAGGAGGAACTTGAATTTCAGATGCAAAGGGCACAGGAGCAAGTCCGTGAACAGGTTAGTACCATCGTACAGACAAAGAGACGAACTTGACTCCCGCATGATTTTGTGGGACATGTGATTGTTTATCACTTATTTGGGTCGAATGCATCATGAATTAAGGATATTTACACGTATGTATGGTATCATGGAAGATCTAGACTTGCGTCCCCGTTATTTTCCGGTAAAAGAAACAACCATGATACCCAGATGATAAACAGCATAAAGACCACGTATCTCAGAACCTCGGCAATCTATCAAACGAAATTACGGTACCAAGACCATATATCCGAGAGATGTACCACACAAGTTACGCAGTTCATTATGTTTATATACCAAAAACAGGTTCTTATTGACGCGTAAAACCTACTGAAGCAACGTATAATGAAGCTGTTACAGTTAACGGTTAATTTTATATATTACTATAATCCTGCACCAGATACGACTAACCGATGTACTATCATTTCCCTTATATCTCAACACGACTTCATTTTATATTTTTCAAATGTTTTTGTATTTTTCTTAAAATTTATCCTACAACTAAGTAAAATATTTTTGGAGTTTTTCAATTTTTCGAAAGCGGTAAGAACTGTACAGTAAACATAAAATAAAGTTTCTATGCGAGTTTTGAAAAGCATTTTACTCGGGGTTGATCATGCCAATCATTCTGACCAGATTTTCAAATCTAGCCCGATCGAATGTCTTAGTAAACAGGTCGGCAAGATTATCCAAGGTGTCTACCCTAACCACTTCTATTAAACCCTTCTCAGCACAGTCACGAATGAAATGATGCCTAACATCTATGTGCTTAGTGCGTGAGTGATTGTGTAACACCCTCAAAATTTCTTGAATTTAAGACTAATTTTATACATGTTTATACAAAAGATATTACATTTTAGTAAGTTTCATAACTTGATTTCACAAGTATCATAAACCTTAGTCGACTAATGACTAAGTTGGAACATTCAAAAGTTTGTTTAAGAAATTGTTTACAACCCATGAACAAAGTTTAAGTAAGATTAAAAACATAGAGGAAGCTTCAAAAGTCGTGTTCGGTTCTTCAAAAGTTGCTTGATCGTCATCCATAAATCTTTGAGTACCTAAGACTGCAATGTTTACACAAACATTTATATTAGAATGGCCAAAATATTACTCGTTCAAAACCACAATCGAAATGAAATTTAAATTATTCAATTTCACAAAATTTATAAAAATTTAGGCCCTACCGTAACTTACGGTTCCACCGTAAGTTACGGTGGTCAATGTTCAAAAAGTGTCCACCGTAAATCAGTAGACTCACACCGTAAACATATAACCTCTACCGTAAATTACGGTACTACCGTAATTTACGGTAGTACCTGGAATTTCATGTGTTGTTTTGTTTGTTCATTACACCAAAACCCCAACCCTCGGATTTCAGTTTTCTATGATACCAATACATTAAAATCTCGTATTTCTAATATATTATATAATATCCAAAATCAACAATCAATCTATCATAATCCGGAGCATTAACCATGCCTTACTTGATTATTCGACCCGTTTGGCTCGTCTACGGAATTCTTTCCTTTTGACGACTACCAACGAGTTCTAACCAACTTTTAACCAATTATTCAATACAGCGATATCATCGCTTTAATTCATAGCAACCTTTATTCTAAAATTCAACTATGCATATTACAATGATCTAAATTTACTTAATGTAACGGGTCAAGTTACATACCTTTAATGCAAGCCCTTCAAACGTGCGTCCCCACCGGTTTGCCCGCTAGATGCCCCGGCTTCCCTTCCTATAGAGTTCAATCATTTTATGTTTAGAACTCTATGTTTTACATACATAACGCACATTTTGTCATACTTCATAATTATGCGTTTTTAGCTTAACATTTCAGTTTCAAGCCTTCTTTGAGGCATTTCAACAAACACTATAAGGGCAGAATTCTTACATCTTTCATATTCATGTTTATAGCTTGCTAATTAGTTAACTTAACTTCAATAAAGCCTTCATATAGTATTTAAACATCATACTTTTCTGAAATCGCTTTCTAAAATCGAATTACACTAGAACAATCATTTTAAACTCTAGTGTTCATCATCATCATCATGTAAAACCCACAACCCACCTTCAAGGTGTTCATGGCATTTCCTAAATTTGGTCATGATTTCACATGTAGTTGGCTAGGTTTCACTTCTAAACACCATATCAACTCTAATCTAACCAAATAACACACATGCAACATCTAATTTCAGATTTTCCAAAATCATGAGGATTTCAAGTTGAGAGATTTCATCAGATTTTACATACCTTATAATCCTCTTGTGATGAGGATCATGATTCTAAGCTCAATTTTCGATTTTGACTTGGATTAATCCTTCAATTTGCAAGATTTATGAAGTTTTAGGGTTTTGGAGGAGTGGGGATCGCCCCCTGCTTCACTTGATCGACCAGACACACCTAAAATGGTGTGTTTGGTGAGTTTTGTTATAATTCAGCATTTAACTTTCATTTTTGGCAAGTTTAGTCCCTCACTTATCATCTAACTTTAAGTACTAGTGTTTTTAACCAAGTGTTAGTTATTTCTAGGCTTGAAATTTTAACTAGGTTAAAATTTCTAGATGGTAAATTCTTGTTTATGAAATTATTAAATTTCTAATATAAAGATTTATATTTTCGGGGTGTTACAAGTCCACCCCCCCTTAAAAAGGGTTTCGTCCCCGAAACCTAATTACGTACCAAATAAAGTAGGGTAAAGCCGTCGCATTTCCTCTTCGGACTCCCACGTAGTGTCCGAACCTTTCCTATGCTCCCATTTGACTTTGACTTGGTCAATTCATTTATTTCGTAAAAGTTTGACCTTCCGGTCTAAAATCTCCACCGGTCTTACCGCATAATTCAGACTATTATCCACTTCGATGTCATCGTAATGGATATAGGTCGTTTCGTCTGCTAGGCACTTTCTTAATTGTGACACGTGGAACGTGCCATGGATCCCACTTAGTTCCTCTGGTAGCTCAAGGCGGTAAGCTACCTTGCCAACTCTTCCGATAATTTTAAATGGCCCAATAAACCTCGGGCTTAGCTTCCCCCTTTTTCTGAATCTAATAACGCCCTTCCATGGGGAAACTTTTAGCATGACCATGTCACCAACCTGGAATTCGATTGGCCTTTTCCTTTTATCAGCATACGCCTTTTGCCTGTCTTGAGCCGCTTTCAAGTGTGCCCGAACTATATCGATCTTTTCATTCGTGGCTCGTACTATATCTTGGTGGGCGAGTTCACGTGGACCCACTTCACCCCAACATACCGGGGTTCGACACTTCCTACCGTAAAGCATTTCGTATGGTGCCATCTTAATACTAGATTGGTAACTGTTGTTATACGAAAACTCGACTAACGGTAGGTGAACATCCCAACTTCCTCCAAAGTCGATTATACACGCCCGTAGCATGTCCCCCAATGTTTGTATCGTTCTTTCACTTTGTCCATCCGTTTGAGGATGGTACGCAGTGCTAATGAACAATTTGGTCCCCATTTGCTCTTGGAAATCTCGCCAGAAATTCGAAGTAAACCGGGTATCCCTATCAGACACGATGGACACCGGCACCCCATGACGTGCTATGATTTCATTGGTATAAACTTCCGACATCTTTTCTGACGTATAAGTCTCACGAATCGGAATGAAGTGAGCACTTTTCGTCAATCTATCCACCACTACCCATATGGCATCAAAACCTCGATTCGTCTTAGGCAACTTGGTTAACAGGTCCATTGTAATATGTTCCCATTTCCAAACCGGAATTTCTAACGGTTGGAGTTTGCCGTATGGTTTCTGGTGCTCCGCCTTGACTTGTAAACATGTCAAGCATTTTTTCCACATACTTCGCCACGTCTCTCTTCATTCCGGGCCACCTGTAATTTTATTTCAAATCATTGTACTTCTTGGTCGCACCCGGATGAACTGAATAACGGGATTTATGAGCTTCATTAAGTAGAAGCGCCTTCACTCCACAAGTATGTGGGACCCATATCCTTCCGGATCGAGTCTTCAACCCGTGATTCCCATCCGACAAATCCTTCAATTGACCGACTATTCTTTCTTTCTCCCAATTCTCTTCCTTTACTGCTTCTAGCTGCGCCTCTCGAATACGTTCAAGTATACCCGAGGTCACCACGAGCTGCATCGACCTTACTCGTATTGGGACATAGTCCGCTTTTCTGCTCAGTGCATCCGCCACCACATTAGCCTTTCCGGGGTGATAATGTATTTCACAATCGTAGTCTTTCACCGTTTCCAGCCACCGCCTTTGTCGCATATTTAACTCCTTCTGATCGAAAAAGTATTTCAAGCTCTTGTGGTCGGTGAATATGGTGCACTTTACTCCATATAGGTAGTGCCTCCATATTTTTAAGGCAAATACCACCGCAGCCAACTCAAGATCATGCGTGGGATATTTCTTCTCGTGTATTTTTAACTGCCTCAAGGCGTAAGCTATAACTTTGCCTCGTTGCATCAAAACGCATCCGAGCCCCGATAGTGAAGCATCTGAATAAACAACCATGTCTTCGACTCCGTCCGGCAATGTCAATACCGGAGCTTGAGTTAACTTTTCTTTTAGCGTTTGAAACGCTTTTTCTTGATCGACACCCCAAATAAACTTTTCTTTCTTTTGGGTTAGCTTTGTTAGCGGTAACGCAATCTTGGAGAAATCTTGAATGAATCTCCTATAGTATCCCGCAAGTCCCAAAAAGCTTCTAATTTCAGAAGGGTTCTTTGGGGGATTCCATTTTGACACGGCTTCTATCTTTGACGGATCCACCAATACTCCGTCGGCACTTATGACATGGCCAAGAAATTGTACCTCTCGTAACCAAAAGGCACATTTAGAGAATTTTGCATATAACTTCTCTCGTCTAAGTGTCTCTAACACTTCTTGTAAGTGATGTACATGTTCAGCTTCACTTTTCGAATACACCAAGATATCATCGATAAACACGATGACCGACTTATCCAGCATTGGCTTGCAAACCCGGTTCATGAGGTCCATGAAAGCCGCGGGTGCGTTTGTTAGCCCAAATGACATCACGAGGAATTCGTAATGTCCGTATCTCGTGCGGAAAGCCGTCTTCGGCACATCTTCTTCTTTGACCTTTAGCTGGTGACACCCCGATCTAAGGTCAATTTTTGAAAACCAGTTCGCACCTTGTAGTTGGTCGAATAAATCATCTATCCTCGGGAGCGGGTATCGATTCTTTACCGTGAGTTTGTTTAACTCCCGGTAATCGATACACATGCGCATGCTCCCGTCTTTCTTTCTTACGAACAACACCGGTGCGCCCCAAGGAGACACACTCGGCCTTATGAATCCCTTGTCAAGCAGGTCTTGGATTTGAGACATCAACTCTTGTAATTCCGACGGTGCAAGTCGGTACGGGGCTTTTGCTACGGGTTTCGCGCCCGGAATCAATTCGATCCCAAACTCTATTTCCCGTTCAGGCGGTATCCCCGGTAAATCCTCCGGAAACACATCTTCATAATCTCGTACTACCGGTACATCTCCAATCTTTCGTGATTCTTTTTCGGGCTCATTAGCGTATATCATGAATGCCTTGCATCCTCGCTTCATAAGCTTGTGAGCTTTCAACATTGAGCATACTATGGGGTTGCCTCCTTTTTCGCCATAAATGGTGACGTGTTTCCCGCTCGGAGATGTTAGTTTTATCTCTTTACGAAAACACACGATCTTTGCATGGTGTTGAGATAGCCAATCCATCCCAACGACTACTTGAAATTCTCCCATTGACATCGGGATTAGGTTTATCAAATATTCTTCATCGTCAATGCTCAGTTTACAGTTTTTACATACATCACAAACAATAAAGCTCTTGTTATTACCTATCTCTACTTCGAAGGGCACAGGTAATTTTGTTAGAACAAATGAAGGATGCCGAATAAATCCATATGAAACAAAGGATTTATTCGCACCCGTATCAAATAACACGCGTGCAGGAATCGAATTTACAGCAAATATACCTGAGACCACGTCAGGTTCAACCTTTGCTTCTGCGGCGGTTAGTTGAAAAGATCTTGCCTTTGCTTTTGGGGCTTCACCTTTCGGGTCCTGCCCATCCTTCTTTCCAACCAGTTCCGGGCATTCCGACTTTTTGTGACCCGTTCGATAACAATTGTAACAAACCGTCACTTTCTCCGGGCACGATATAGCCATATGTCCCGTTTTTTTTTGCATATGGGACAAGGCTTATCCTTGTAACGGCATTCGCCTTTATGACCCTTTCCGCAGATTCTGCAACTTGGCGACCCGCCCTTCGTATCAGATTTCTTTGCAGTTTCGTTTGTTCGTGCCTTCTTAGCAGGGCTTGGGTTTACATTTTGTGCTTTCCGTTCACCCCTTTCAATGCTCTTTTTCAGTTCGATCTCCCTTTCCCGAGCAGCATTTATGATCTCGGTAAGGGTCTCGTATTTGGAAGGGGTGATAAATTCTCTATATTCAGCACTCAACATGTTATGGTAGTAATATATCTTTTGTTCTTCATTCGTCACTAGATCATCGCAAAACTTCATCTTATCCATAAACGTTGCCGTAATTTTGTCTATGGTCTCACTCTTGTGCCTAAGTTGCATGAACTCCTCCTTGATTTTATTCATAACCGCCTTGGGGCTATGATGCTTAAGGAATGGCGTCTTGAATTCCTCCCAAGTCATGACCTTAGCAGCTTCAATACCGATCTCTCTCTTTTTTTTATCCCACCAATCTTTCGCTTGACTCCTTAGTTGACCCGTACCATAGGCTACGTAGTCCTCTTCGTCACAATGGGTCCTCTCGAATACCCCTTCGATATCACTTAGCCATCGTTGGCACACTATTGGGTCAACCTCCCCATTATATATTGGTGGTTTACAGGCCATGAATTCCTTGTATGAACAAGGCTTTCGTCCTCCATGCTTTTCCTTTGCTACATTTGAATCATCTTCCAATTTCTTGATTCTCTCTTCTACTATTGATAAAACTGTGTTTTGAATTTTATCAATAAAGCCCGACAAACTGTTTTCGATCGCCTTTCCAACCTCTTCGGCAATCACTTCCCTCATTTGTTCGGTGACTCTTGGCACCGCATTATCATTACCTCCATCAGCCATCTCTATTTCTGAAATGTTTACATAGGTTGTTAAACATTCCATTTATAACACATGCTTTACTTGTTTTGATTCAATCAAGTTCATAACTTGATTTAATCGTTCTTGTTTCATTTCAATCAAGTTCATAACTTGATTTAATCATTCTTGTTTCATTTCAATCAAGTTCATAACTTGATTTAATCATTCTTGTTTCATTTCAATCAAGTTCATAACTTGATTTAATCATTCTTGTTTCATGCATTTCTTGTTTTTGAGTAAGCTTACACACTCTTTTCATGCATATTTGTTCGTTTCTCATTCTTTACATAATACATAATTTATTAACAAAAGAAGTTAATTCTTACCGGACGATCGATCAAGCTTGAACCGAACACTTTGTTAACAACCTTAGGCTCTGATACCAACTTGTAACACCCTCAAAATTTCTTGAATTTAAGACTAATTTTATACATGTTTATACAAAAGATATTACATTTTAGTAAGTTTCATAACTTGATTTCACAAGTATCATAAACCTTAGTCGACTAATGACTAAGTTGGAACATTCAAAAGTTTGTTTAAGAAATTGTTTACAACCCATGAACAAAGTTTAAGTAAGATTAAAAACATAGCGGAAGCTTCAAAAGTCGTGTTCGGTTCTTCAAAAGTTGCTTGATCGTCATCCATAAATCTTTGAGTACCTAAGACTGCAATGTTTACACAAACATTTATATTAGAATGGCCAAAATATTACTCGTTCAAAACCACAATCGAAATGAAATTTAAATTATTCAATTTCACAAAATTTATAAAAATTTAGGCCCTACCGTAACTTACGGTTCCACCGTAAGTTACGGTGGTCAATGTTCAAAAAGTGTCCACCGTAAATCAGTAGACTCACACCGTAAACATATAACCTCTACCGTAAATTACGGTACTACCGTAATTTACGGTAGTACCTGGAATTTCATGTGTTGTTTTGTTTGTTCATTACACCAAAACCCCAACCCTCGGATTTCAGTTTTCTATGATACCAATACATTAAAATCTCGTATTTCTAATATATTATATAATATCCAAAATCAACAATCAATCTATCATAATCCGGAGCATTAACCATGCCTTACTTGATTATTCGACCCGTTTGGCTCGTCTACGGAATTCTTTCCTTTTGACGACTACCAACGAGTTCTAACCAACTTTTAACCAATTATTCAATACAGCGATATCATCGCTTTAATTCATAGCAACCTTTATTCTAAAATTCAACTATGCATATTACAATGATCTAAATTTACTTAATGTAACGGGTCAAGTTACATACCTTTAATGCAAGCCCTTCAAACGTGCGTCCCCACCGGTTTGCCCGCTAGATGCCCCGGCTTCCCTTCCTATAGAGTTCAATCATTTTATGTTTAGAACTCTATGTTTTACATACATAACGCACATTTTGTCATACTTCATAATTATGCGTTTTTAGCTTAACATTTCAGTTTCAAGCCTTCTTTGAGGCATTTCAACAAACACTATAAGGGCAGAATTCTTACATCTTTCATATTCATGTTTATAGCTTGCTAATTAGTTAACTTAACTTCAATAAAGCCTTCATATAGTATTTAAACATCATACTTTTCTGAAATCGCTTTCTAAAATCGAATTACACTAGAACAATCATTTTAAACTCTAGTGTTCATCATCATCATCATGTAAAACCCACAACCCACCTTCAAGGTGTTCATGGCATTTCCTAAATTTGGTCATGATTTCACATGTAGTTGGCTAGGTTTCACTTCTAAACACCATATCAACTCTAATCTAACCAAATAACACACATGCAACATCTAATTTCAGATTTTCCAAAATCATGAGGATTTCAAGTTGAGAGATTTCATCAGATTTTACATACCTTATAATCCTCTTGTGATGAGGATCATGATTCTAAGCTCAATTTTCGATTTTGACTTGGATTAATCCTTCAATTTGCAAGATTTATGAAGTTTTAGGGTTTTGGAGGAGTGGGGATCGCCCCCTGCTTCACTTGATCGACCAGACACACCTAAAATGGTGTGTTTGGTGAGTTTTGTTATAATTCAGCATTTAACTTTCATTTTTGGCAAGTTTAGTCCCTCACTTATCATCTAACTTTAAGTACTAGTGTTTTTAACCAAGTGTTAGTTATTTCTAGGCTTGAAATTTTAACTAGGTTAAAATTTCTAGATGGTAAATTCTTGTTTATGAAATTATTAAATTTCTAATATAAAGATTTATATTTTCGGGGTGTTACAGATTGACCGGATTGTTAGTTATGGAAATGGCAGAGTTGTTATCGACAAGAATAGGAGTTCGAGTAAAATTCAAACCGTAGTCCCTCATTTGCTGTTGAATCCACAAGACCTGAGCACAACAGCTTGATGCAGCAATGTACTAGGCCTCGCACGTGGATAGAGAAACAGCAACTTGCTTTTTGCATTGCCAAGAGACAAGACGGTTCCCAAGAAGTTGTGCGCCGCCAGAGGTTGACTTTCTGTTCATCCGGCACCCTCCGAAATCTGCGTCAGCATATGCCATCAAATCCAGACCACCTTCAGCTGGATACCACAATCCAAGCTTAGGCGTCCCTTTCAGATATCTGAAAATACGCTTGACTGCTTTCAAGTGAGACTCCTTCGGAGTTGATTGGTACCTAGCACACAAACAAACAGAGAACATAATATCTGGTCGTGAAGCAGTAAGATACATCAATGAACCTATCATTGCTCGATATAGAGTCGGATCCACTTCAGGATCTTTCACATCATCGGATGAAAGCTTGATATTTGTCGGGAGAGGCGTGTCATAGGGTAAGCTATCTTCCAATCCAAATCTTTTGAGAATCTCGTGGACATACTTTGTCTGATGCACGTACGTCCCGGTTTTTTCTTGACTCACTTGAAGACCTAGAAAGAAGGATAACTCGCCCATCGCGCTCATTTCAAATTTGGACTTCATCACCGCTTCGAACTCACGACACAATTTTTCATTTGAAGAACCAAAAATTATGTCATCAACGTAAATTTGCACGATCAGAAAATCTCCCCCTTTCTTCAAAATGAACAGTGTGGAGTCAATTGCACCACGCGAGAACCCGTGCTCCAATAGATGCTTTGACAACGTCTCGTACCATGCTCGAGGGGCCTGATGGAGACCATAAAGAGCCTTGTCCAATAGATAGACCTTGTTGTCTAACCCTGGAGCTTCGAAACCCGGTGGTTGGGACACATACACAGTTTCATGCAATTTACCGTAAAGGAAGGCGCTTTTCACATCCAACTGATAGACTTTGATACGCATGTGTGCAGCAAAGGCTAGAAACAAACGAATAGCTTCCAGTCTTGCCACCGGTGCATAAACTTCGGTATAATCAATCCCTTCCTCCTGATTGAAGCCTTGAACAACCAACCGTGCTTTGTTTCTGACAACAACACCCTTATCGTCTTTCTTGCACTTGAAAACCCATTTCGTGTTGATTGCATGTTGGCCCTTCGGAAGATCGACCAAATTCCACACCTTTAACTTGTCGAACTGAGCTAACTCTTCTTGCATCGCCTCACACCAAGAATTATCCTTCAGAGCCATTTGATAGTTCTTCGGCTCTATCTGAGAGATAAAACATTCATGCAGGCTAAGATTGTAGATTTCTTCTTTCTTGATAGCAGAGAACAGACATTGCATCTCTGAAATACTTCTTCGCGTTTGCACTCCCGCATTTGGATTCCCAATAATATTATCAACAGGATGATGAACATTTGTTCTTGGAACTGGGATTGCCGGAGCTTGAAGATTGTTTCCCAAATTTGATTGAATCTCCCCCTCAACATTTGCATTACTACTAGAGGCTTGATCATTACCAGAAGACGCATTAACATTTGGATATGTTGAGAAATCAACGTAAAGATCACCACTTGTAGTTTGAGCAGCTGCATTGGGGATCTGCTCAGCAACAACTTCGTTTACGATCGAAGAATCAGCGACTGGAACATTCGAAGACACATTAGTAGGAATACTTGCCCTCCAGCTCGCATCCACTTCATCTTTGTTCACAAGATGTGTGTATACAACCTCCGAATCTTCTTCTGAAACATTAGGAAGATCAAATGAATCAAATAATTTATCATAATCATAACCGCTTTTGGGACCGAATTCGGACGGTGGAGGATCGTAACTCAAAGGAGTTATATCAAACACGATCTCCACTGTACGCTTCTTAACGTTATAAACGCGTTTGTTTGGAGTTCCATTGGCATACCCCAAAAAGAACCCAACTTCACCAACTTCCCCCATTTTAGGAGTATCTTTGGTGCGTTTGATAACACACTTAATCCCAAAAGGTTGAAAACCAGATAAGTTCGGTTTCCTGTTTTCAAGCAATTCATAACACGTTTTATCTTCTCTTTTGACAGTAAGCACATGATTTAACACATAACATGCAGTGTTTACCGCCTCGGCCCAGAAGAAAATTGGCAATTTTGATTCAGAAAGCATAGTTCGGGCTGCCTCAATTAGGGTACGATTCTTCCGTTCTGCAACTCCGTTCTGTTGAGGAACATATGGAGCGCTAAACTGATGAACTATTCCCATTTCCCGACATAACTCATCCATATAATGATTTTTAAACTCAGTGCCGTTGTCACTTCGGATTTTCTTAACAGGAAGTGAATAATTTTTCTCAAGTTGTTTGAATAAGTCTCTTAAAATACCAGCAGTTTGGTCCTTTGTTTTTAAGAAAAATACCCATGAATAACGTGAGAAATCGTCAGTGACAACTAAGCAATAAGACATCCCACCAATGCTAGCAACATGGATCGGGCCGAAAAGATCCATGTGAAGCAATTCAAGTGGTTTTTGGATTGAGTTAACTGTTTTCGGTTTATGAGGCTTTCGTTTGATTTTTCATTTTTCACATGATTCACATTTGTTGTGCATATTGAAACTACGTAAAGGAACCCCCAACACTAAGTTGTTTTTCACTAAGTGGTTCATTTTTCGCAGATGCACGTGGCCCATTCTCCTATGCCAGAGATACGATTGATCTTCAGTCGCCTTTGAAAGTAGACATGTCACTGGAGCAGACGAGTTAACCAACGGGCGCATGTCCATGACATATGTGTTATTCACCCTTGGAGCCCTCATAACGATCCAATCTTCAGGAACAACAAATCCCGGACGCAAAACGAAGCAAGCTTTATCGGTGAACAACATCGTGTACTTGTTATCACAGATTTGAGAAACCGACATCAAGTTATGCTTCAGTTCTTCAACGTAGTTCACTTTATGCAGCGTAATTTTTCCATTTGAAACAGAACCCTCACCGGTGATGTAACCACCCTTCTCACCGGCAAAATTCACATAACCACCACGAATTTGTTTAAAATTGTTCAATAACTCTTTATTTCCTGTCATGTGTCTGGAACAGCCACTATCGATATACCAAATATAGATAGCTCTTTTCAGCTGCTCCTACACTCCCCAACAAGAAAATTTAGTTAGAGTGTGGGACCCAAGCCATGATGGTCTTGGGTCGTCCCGATTCATCAACATAAGAAAACTCTTTGAAATAACCATCATTGCCATTGTGTCCTCCATTTCCATTTCGGAAATTGTTGGAATGACTCCCCGCAAATCGTGGATTATACGGAGTTGACAATCTGTTGGTATAACCAGAGTTTCCATAACCTCGGCTTCCATAGTTTTGGTAACTGTAATTTTGATTCCTGGGTGGCTCAAAATTCCTACCAAATCTAGGAACATCATCGTGTCTTGAGAATGATCGTGGATGATTATCCGAATGCTGTCTTTGATTTGGAAATCGAGGGGGTGACGCATTTCGGTCATTCACGAATCTGTTTTGTGCATGAGGTCTAACATAGTTGTTGTTCGAACCTCCAGAACATTGGTCATTCTCATGTGTTTGGAAAGTAACATGATTTTGTCTTCTGTGAGGGGTTTTCTCACGAGTATCATGTTTTTGAGATGAACTTTCCGGGCCTATACCACGATTTATAACAACTGGTTTCTCCCCATGATCCTGATTTTATTGTGGTCCACACGAGCTATTTCACGCACAAGCTTTATCTTTACAAAGAAAACAGGAACTTCAAAATTTTTACTCCCCCTTTTTCTTTGTAAACTGTCAACGTTCAAGCCATGTCACGACAATATCCAAGATTGTCCCAAAACTCTAGTAAGTACCGAATCCGAACTCCGAGAATCTTGAAAAGAATACCGTGGACCACCGTTACCGCGTCTCGTCCCCTCATTTAATCCGGACAACATAAGTTCAATGACCCGAAACTGACTTAAAGTTTCACAAAGAAACTCGGATGGTTTGAGCTCAAGGAAACTCGGATGAGGGAAACTGGACCAGAGCAATCATGATCATCAGGTTTAAAAAGAAACTCGGAGATTAAGTTTAAAGGAACAGAATATGAAAACTCGGAAATTTTGATGGACAGACCATTTAAAAACACCAACAAAGTTTCAACAGATAAAACTCGGACTGTTGAGAGATTTAAAAGGCTCGGAACTGTTAACACAAAGTCCAATCCTCGAAATGTTGAAAACTCTGTACAGTTAACACAAAGTAGACTTAAGAAACTCGGACCAAATATAGTTGATTAATAAATTCGGACCAATTATAGTCCGAACTCTGATTTTTGAACAATGGTGAATTTGATTACGATGAAAAAGGTTAGTTGATTCCGAACAACACAAACTCGGAACAGTTAATACAGAAACTCAGACCAATTATAGTTGATTAAGAAACTCGGACCATCCTTCTTCTTTGGTCCGAGTTATAGTCCTCGGAACAACACAAATTAGTCCAAACAACACAAACTCGGACCAATTATAGTCCTAAAACTCGGAACAAATGAAAATTTATCGGAAGTGAAAAACTGTAGAAACTCGGAAGTGAGGAATTATTAAAACTCGGAATCAGCTGAAACAGAAACTCGGTGATTTAAAACTCGAAGCTTAACACTTGCAAACTCGGAATCAGCTTAACGGTTGTTAAAATTCGGAACATCTGGAAACTCAGAACAGCTGTAAAGTTTAAAAGCTCGGAACAAGGCCTAACTGCTTGAAAACTCGGAATAACTACTGAACTGTTTTAAAATTCGGAACACAACTGAACTATGCTGAAATGATTAAGAACTCGGAATCAGTAGTGATTTAAACTCGGACATTAATCATTGAAACTCAGACAGACATTGAAACACTGAACAGGCCAAAAACTCAGACAAAAACTTCGGACAAAAGAACTTTGGACAAAAACTTCGGACAAAAATGTGGACAAATAAGAACTTCGGACAAAAATCAAAACTCAGACATTCTCGGACATCAGTCAAAACTCGGAACAGATTTTTTTGAGGGACAAACTCTAACAAAAATTCTGAGTATCAAACCGAACTGGAAACTCGGACATCTTTCAAAATTCGGAGGATCTTCTAACAGAAACTCGGACAGGTGAAACTTTTGAACAAAACTCAGGACACCTTTGAAAGTTTAAAACTCGGACAAATTAGAACTCGTTCAGTAACTCAGAAGCTGCTAATATATGGACAAAACTCGGAACACTTTCAGGTTTCAAAGCTCTGACCTTTTGGAGTTTCCAAAACTCTGACCATTTGAAGTTTCTAAAACTCGGACAAAGCTCAGAAACAAGTCTCCAGATTTTCTCCCTAGTGTGATTTCACACTAGTTCACCAAAACCCCGGAACCACAAACACAGAGTTTTAAACTCAGACAAACCTTTTTGGATAAAACCCTAGATCTCCAAACCAACACAGCCGACGAACAGCTTCATTTTCTTCAAGATTTCTCCAGAATCTTCAAGTCTTCAGGATGTTTGGCGGAAACAAACATCAAATCAAGAGCAATGGTGATTCGGAAGGCAGTTAGACCATTCCGAATCGGTAACCACGCTCTGATACCACTTGTAAGGCCTCCTAATCCAAGATCTCACTCAGCTAAAGCCACCAACAGGTGTGCGGAATCCACCTGATGAAGAACCACTGTAGATGAAACACTAGAATGCAAGATTTGTGAGAGAACTCAAGAATACACTGAGTATTCTTGATGAGGAAGATGAATGACGTCACACACACAGTAGCCGCCAGACAAAACACACACACAATGATTAGGGTTAGGTGCACATAATTTCACACAGAATCGCTTGCCTTGTCTATTCCACATAAAGGTATATATACAAGGTGAACTCCGGACTTTCAAGACAAACTAGAAAGCCCGGACAAAACAAAACTACACAAAACTCTGAACTTTATCCCTATACAAAACTTAGACAAAGTTCCTAGCCTTAAACCCCTGACCTTTGTCCTTGACACAAAACTCAGACAAAAGTCTTGACACAAAACTTGGACAAATGTCCCTAGGATAAAGTTGGGACAACTTTCCCTAGGATAAACTTGGGACAAAACTTTCCCTAGGATAAACTTGGGACAAAACTTTCCCTAGGATAAAACTAGGACTATCTTTCAACAAAGTACAATAAAGACCCTCTAGAATGGGAGACATGCACTTATCACCTAAAGTGCATTAACACCGCCCCACGCCCGGCTTCAAACTCCCGCCCCTTGGGCCACGCCCCAACCCAAGCCTACCCGGGGTGGTGTCTTGGGCGTTTTCACCCAACCTACGCCCCAACCCAAGCCCCATACCCCATAGTCTTACAAGCTAATATCACCCGTTGACCAGTCATGCAAAACATATCCATAAGCATGTCAATCTACTCGTGTTGGTATATTTGAAAGGTTAAAAAACAAAAATGTTTTTCTCTAACAAAAGATACATCATTGAGAAAATTTATGAGAGATATCAAGTCGCTAGGTTTTTTATGGTTGAAATATAGATCCAAGTATAAAACTCTTCAGATCGATGTAATTTTCCCTTGTATATATTGTAGTTTCTTTCTATTTTGGCTGCCCCTTTCGATTTGGTAGAGTGCCTTGCTGTTGTTTTTAATTAAATTCACAGTTCAAAAAAAAGTTGATCATTTTTAAGGATAAAGTTAATAATATATAACTGTATAAGGGATTGTTTGACAACCTCTATCTTAAGTAGTAAATGTTCACCCAGTAAAAGTTCTGATCGGATAAGAGACTCTAGACAGGTAAGTACTGAACCAGTAAGTGCTGTTTCACAAAAGCTCTAAATAACTGTGCAAAATGGCTATTTTACCCATTGAAACTATTTTGTGCTGAATTAAATGTATCTGTGGTTGGCGGGTGATGATCGTGGTTGTTGGCCGGTGATGATCGTGGTTGTTGGCGGTGGCGAATGGTGGCTAAAGTTTTAGGGTTAAGAAAGTTTATTAGGGCAATGGTAAATCTATCTCTTAACCATTCCACATCATCTTATCACTTAATCACTAAGTCATTAAGAGGTAAAATGAACCATTAAGAGATATTATTTTTATGAAATCAACTTACCTCTTCTTACTGATTCAGAGATAAACAAACCCTAAGTGTTAACTAGACGAAAAAGCTCTTTAAATTACGATGACTTTAAAATTCGCCGTGTTTGAATATTAAGTGTTTGAGTGGCCACTAGGGAAGTGGCACTAGCCAGTATTGATAAGCAACCAAAAGTAGAGTTATATAAAATTTTTGGTCTATTCAATTTAACCCAAACTGTCTATGTGTTTGCGTCGTAGATGTCATGAATACATAGTTTTTATAACATACACGTAGCGTTAATGGTTGTTACATATTTATAATACGATTGAAAACATAACACTTTAATACAAAATGTCATACAATATAAAGTAATAAAGTTGTTCGTTTTTATACAACAAATGCTATTACAACTATAAACATACTACTTTTACAAAAATAAGAAAGCCAACCGATTTTTTGTGTACTACAAAAGCATGATCATCATGGTGTTGTGGCAAAGTCTTTTATCAATCACTGGTTCCATCCGGTTGCAGGTACATCATAAAAAGGGGCTTATTGTTGGTTACGCCCATTGGTTGATACAACAAAAACACCGCTTGTCTTTGAATTACGTGTGCCGTTTGACCTACAAAATTGATAATAATTATCTATGAACATAACAAAAGGCAGGTAATAATTAAAACGATAAGTATTACGCATACCATGATGTAATCACTCCGGCACTTGCATCCCAGCCCGACATGTAAATCTGAAATACGCACCCAACTGGGCAGGGAATAAGGAAATAACGAAGCAAACACAATTATGCATAAGGTATAATAGCCTATTGCACAAAAGAGCAAAAATGTATAAGGTACACACCAATATAACTCTTACCAAACTAAACGGCTTACAAACCATTATTGGTCACAAGCGACCATAGCCTCCGGTTAAATTAGGTATAGTTGCTTATCAAAACCCATGTCAAATGCCTAAAGTAAAGAGCCTAATCAAGAATGCCTAATATTAGGTATGGGGACAACGTTAAACACACAAAACATACAAAAGATCGCTATGAAACATATCATGCAGGGAGGGGGTCATGGCTTCATACCTACTCATAACACTTTGCCAGTGCTTCTTGAAATACTTGGGAATGAACTTCTCAACCATCTTAGCGTCAAACTTGGTTGTCAACATTCTATATAAGGAACCTTAATCACAAACCCTAATTGAAACAAAAACTAAGAGGCAAAAGAAACCTGAAACTCTAGCCACCTGCCACCACCACCGCGCTTTTGCAGCCATCGTCGCACACCACCGCCGCCCACGTAGCCTTGCCGCCTCGTGTTCTTTTTCATGATTCGGATTTGATCCGTATCATGTGTATGATCTCGTGGTGTTCTTAAAGATTTGTGATCAGGCTTACTAGCGGAGCCGTTCGTTGCATCTATCGTGCCAGTTTTTGGTGTTCGTCAAGGTATAATCCTAAACCCATTATGGTTGTGATTTAAAATCATCTGAATAAATTGTAACTAGATCGCTGGCGGGAATAACTTTAACTGTTTAAGTGTTTATTCACACTTCCGCATTGCTGGCGGGAATAACTTTAACTCTTTAATCTGATTAATAATAAAGTGTTATTATTATTATTATTTTATGATAAATTGGATTTCCTAAAAGAAAACAAATACCAAGGATTCCCATATGTGGTATCTATCCACTTTTACAACTATTCAGATATTACTGTTTAAATTCATCTGTAGTTTTATTTTGTCAAAACTTTTGTTTGACAACTTGAATTTTATAAAAGAAAACGAATACCAAGGATTCCCATCGGTGGTATCATAGCCACTTTTACAACTATTCAGATATTATTGTTTAAATTCATCTTTAGTTTTATTTTGTCAAAACTTTTGTTTGACAAAAAGATCAAGCCTTTATCATTAGGAGGTGATTGTGATTGCATGAATTAAGCCCTAGAGACTTGTGGTTGTGTTGGTTTGTTCGTTGTTTTTGGTTATATTCAATAATAGTTAGGTTTTTATTTTATGTAAAAGTGTTTTATTACAAAATTGTAAAAGCTGGCGAGACAAGATATTGAAGACCGACGATGGAAACGAACAAGACACTAAAGATATAGTAATAGTTATCGATATATTGTATATTGTTAGATAATTTTGTTTTGTAATTATAGTCCATATCTCTTCCCAAAATAGTGGAGAGCCATTGTATTATATAGGGATATTATTGTTGCAATACAATCATCGAAGATTACCATCCTATCATGGTATCAGCAGCATAACGATCCTCCCTCCCACCCTCTGATACTTCTGTCGCCTTCTATCTTCTCACCTCTGATATATATATATATATATATATATTTTTCCCTTCATCTTCCCTATGGCTACTCCTCTTCACCCCGCGGTAACTGTTTCTAATATCCGAACACTTATCCCAATCACCCTGGACATTGAATCCGGCCACTATACATCGTGGTCGGAACTTTTCAAGAACCAATGTAAGGCTTTTCAAGTATATGATCACCTTCAACCAAGGACCGCTCCTGCTACATCCTCTGGTACGGATAAAGAAAAGTCTGCCCCAACCGAATCTTGGGAGCGCCTTGACGCCATCGTCCTGCAATGGATATACGGTACTATATCCACAGATCTGCTACACACCATATTGAAGCCAAACACCACAGCCTACGATGCCTGGACCGCACTATCTAACCTTTTTCAAGACAACAAGGCCACACGGACAATTGATCTCAACAATCGGTTCGCTACTACCCGCCTTGATCAGTTCACATCCATGTCCGCATACTGCCAGGCTATGAAAGTTATCTATGATCAACTTATTAATGTCGGAGCATCTATTACAGATGAGCAGTTGGTACTACAAATTCTCACGGGTCTCACAGAACAATACGAAAGTGTTGCTCTCATCATACAACAAACAAAACCATTACCCGACTTCTATGACACCCGATCTCGTATGTGTATGGCTGAAACTCGAAAACTGAATCAAGCCAAGCAAGCTGTACGGATCGCTGGAACTGCACTAGCTGCAACCGCGGACCGCGGTACCTCTCCTCGTACATCGGACAGCCGCACGGATTCTTCAGATCGCACCGGGGACGTGGCTGTGGCCGGGGCCGTGGTCGTGGCCGTGGAAACTCGAACAGGGGACGTGGCTACTCAAACTCAGCATCACAATCTGTCTCTCAATCTGCTGGTCAGCCCTTCTCCTCACCCTTTCCGTACTAGGCCAGTCCACCACCTAATTACTATTCACATCAGTGGGCCCCTTGGACAATACCCCCATGCCCTTACCCGACGGCCGCGAAATCCACCAACCCAGCCCAAGGCATATTAGGCCCAAGACCAGCCCAAACTTACGCTGCAAGTCAGGCTTCATCATATGACGGTCAGACCATGACAGACATTAATCAGGCACTTTACAACTTATCCCTGCATCAGCCTGATCAAAACTGGACAATGGACACAGGTGCGTCTGATCACATGACTCGTAATTCAATTAATTTCTCGTCTTTTTTTAATAATGGCATGTTTCGTCAGATAGTAGTCGGTAATGGTAAAACTATACCCGTCCGTGGACACGGCAATCAAACCTTACCACCTCCCTTCCCACCCTTTAAATTAAACAACGTCCTTTATGCCCCTTCTTTAATCAAAAACCTTCTTTCTGTCCGTCGTTTCACAACGGACAATCAAGTGTCTATTGAATTTGACCCGTTTGGTTTTCTTGTGAAGGATCTCAAGACCCGGACCCCTATCCTACGATGCAATAGTTCCGGGGATCTCTACACGTTGGATCCTACACAAGTATCAAAGTTCACATCTCCTACCACCTTTGCAGCTATCACTCAAGACATTTGGCACCAATGGCTTGGTCATCCGGGCTCTAATTTATTGCATTCTTTAAACATTCTCATTTTATTAATTGTGGTGTTTTGAAACCTAAAATTTGTCAATCATGCATGTTTGGTAAACATATTAGACTTCCGTTTGTGGATTCTCTTAATAACACGTCTTTACCTTTTGATATCGTTCACAGTGATTTATAGACCTCCCCAATTTTGAGCAGTGGAGGTCACCGTTATTATATATTGTTTCTTGATGATTTCACAAATTTCTTGTGGACTTACCCGATCAGTAATAAATCACAAGTTTTCTCAACCTTCAAGATCTTTTCCACACTCATTAACACTCAATTTCAAAAACACATCAAACAATTCCAATGTGATAACGGAAAAGAGTATGCTAATTCTCAATTTAAACAATTTTGCAATCAAAATGGTATGCATTTTCGGTTTTCCTGCCCACACACCTCCTCACAAAATGGTAAAGCCGAACGAAAGATCCGATCCATAAATAATATAATTCGGACTTTACTTGCTCACTCTTCCTTACCCAACACCTATTGGCATCACGCTCTTGACGTTGCCACTTACCTCTTAAATATCATACCTAGCAAAATTCTTCAATATCAATCCCCAACCCAACGACTCTACCTCACTCGCCCTTCCTACGACCACCTTCGTGTGTTTGGTTGTCTATGCTATCCTCTAATCCCTCACACTACGATTCACAAACTCGAACATCGATCCATGCCATGTGTTTTCCTAGGCTATCCCCCAAACCACCGAGGCTACAAATTCCTTGACTTAGCCACAAATAAAATCATAATTAATCGTCATGTCATCTTTGACGAACATACCTTCCCCTTTGCTAATCATCCCCAACCCTCACTTCAATCTTATGATTTTCTTACTGCTTCTCTTAACCCTCTCATTTGGCCATATGTCCAATCACAATCTACTTCTCAGCCTACAAATCCACCTACACACACCACCTCCACCCATCCTCTCGGCCCACAACTCACTACACCCGCATCTCCCTCTCCCGGCCCAAATAACAACCCACTTCCTACTCCCTTTAAACAACCGATACCCACCCACATAAACTTAGCTCCTTCCACCCCTGGTCCAACACCAATAGGCGATACTTCCAGCCCACCCCCTACTATTCGAACTTATTCCAGGTGTCCTCGGACGTCTTCCACTTCCACTCATCACCATATGTCCCCTCCTTCTAACCCGCCTCCCCCTCCTCCCTCCATTCCGCAAACGACTTGGACAATTTGCACACGGTCAATGGACGGGATATCTAAACCTAAACAACCATTTAACCTTTACACCGCACTTATCACTCCCATACCAAAAACACCTAAAGATGCCTTGTCCATAACGGAATGGTACAATGCCATGACTACTGAATTCAATGCTCTTATTAAAAATAAGACGTGGGAATTAGTCCCTCGAACACGTGACATGCATGTTATACGTAGCATGTGGTTATTTCGCCACAAATTCAGGTCTGACGGCACTTTGGAGCGATATAAAGCTCGTTTAGTTTGTGATGGCAGCACACAACATGTAGGTATTGACTGTGGTGAGACATTTAGTCTAGTTGTAAAGCCAGCTACCATCAGGACTGTTTTGACCCTAGCTTTATCAAAGTCTTGGTCTATTCATCAGCTGGACGTTACAAATGCTTTTTTACATGGTAATTTGACTGAAACTGTATACATGTATCAGCCTATGGGGTTTCGTCATCGTCACTATCCGGATCATGTGTGCCTTCTGAAGAAATCCTTATATGGGTTAAAACAGGCACCTCGTGCCTGGTACCAACGATTCACTGACTTCGTTTTAACCATTGGTTTTCAGCAAAGCAAAAGTGACAACTCCCTGTTTATTTATCACCATGGCCAAGACATTGCCTATCTGCTTATCTATGTCGATGACATCATTCTTACTACCTCACGTGATGCATTACGGGTTCTTCTTATGAAACAGTTAGCCGATGAGTTTGATATGAAAGATCTCGGTCCTCTAAGTCATTTTTTTGGTATCAATGTCACTAGGCAGAAGAACCACATGTTTTTATCCCAACAGTCATATGCCATGGATATTATTGAACGGGCCGGTATGCATTCCTGTAAGCCGGTTGCAACACCTGTTGACACCAACTCAAAATTAAGTGCAACTTCTAGCCCCGTTTTTGATGACCCTACGCTGTATCGTAGTCTCGCTGGTGCACTACAATATCTTACTTTCACCAGACCAGATATTACTTATGCAGTTCAGCAGGTTTGTATGCACATGCATTCTCCATCCATTGATCACTGGAATGCATTGAAACGGATCATCAGGTATCTTCAGGGCACCTCCTCTTATGGTCTAACCCTTGGGACATTCACTGAGTTCTCCTTACGGGGCTACACGGACGCTGACTGGGCAGGATGCCCTGACACCCGTCGTTCGACGTCTGGTTATTGCGTGTATCTCGGCCCCAATCTCTTATCTTGGTCCTCCAAACGCCAGGCAGTCGTCTCTCGTTCCAGCGCTGAAGCAGAATACAGGGGCGTTGCTAATGTAGTGGCTGAACTCTGTTGGCTTAGAAATCTTCTGTTGGAATTACACCAGCCCTTGCCAACAGCTAGCCTTGTTTATTGTGATAATATCAGTGCAGTTTACCTCTCGGGTAATCCGGTTCAGCATCAGCGCACCAAACACATTGAATTGGATATTCATTTTGTTCGTGATTTGGTGCAACGTGGTACCGTTCGTGTGCTTCATATCCCCTCACGCTATCAGATAGCAGACATCTTCACCAAAGGACTTCCTCGAGTGCTATTTGATGATTTTAGATCCAGTCTCAGCATTCGGCCACCTCTCGCTTCGACTGCGGGGGTGTAATAGTTATCGATATATTGTATATTGTTAGATAATTATGTTTTGTAATTATAGTCCATATCTCTTCCCAAAATAGTGGAGAGCCATTGTATTATATAGGGATATTATTGTTGCAATACAATCATCGAAGATTACCATCCTATTATATAGATCTTGCACTAAGTGGGAGCAAGGCTAAACTTGTGTTTGTTTATCCCATTTAGATCCTTTCAGTTTGTTGTTCACTAGCTCGAACGAAACTGAACAAATAACCACTAGTGGCTCGTTCTATATTTTGTTTTGTATGGTTGTGATTGTTTAGTGTAGATAATCTTTTACCAACAAACTCCATTGTTTCTATGAAATCCACACTAAAAGTTAAACTCAATGAAACAAATTTCATAGCTTGGTATAGCAACCTAAAAGAGGTACTTAGAGCTACAGTTACCTCTGAAAGTCCAATTGCCATTTCAACCTCCCAAGCATATAGTTAATCTAACAAGATGGATTATAATCTTTGACAATATGAGTGAAGTAGCAAGATATATTAAAAATATCCATATCACCATAAATTCAGAATCATTTAAAAAGCTTCATTGCTTACGAGATGGTGATAGAGTTTAAGGAAATGTTCCCTCGACCAAAGGACATGGGAACTCATGAGGCATGGTGGGAGTTTATCTCTAAATGCTTTGTGAAATATCTTAGGCGTGCTTGGAAGCTTAGATGTAGTTCGACTACAAATGATGTTGAAATACGTCTCACTAAGAAAATTGTCAACAAAGTTGTTGATGACATAAATCTAAAATGAACTTGGATGAACTAGCCTAGAGAAGGGCAAAGATGGAAGAACAAGACAAGAGCGTTCAAGATAATAACGCGGGCAAATTTGTCTTAGGAATGCCTAAAAGACAGAAGAACAAGCCACGAGCTTGAACTGGAATGTTGCTTATAATAGCAAAAGCGAAGGAATGCATCAGTCGCATTCACTTCAGATATTTGCAATAAATAGTCTTTGACTCTATCCTTTAAGGTACTAACCTTTTACATGCAAAAATTGTTTCGCAAGGATGAGGAAGTCTGAGAATGAAATTGAAAGAGAAACTTAAATATCACTTTACCATGAGATTTGAATATTCAAGTTCTTTTAACCATAAGATGATTTTTATTGTTTATGTACCAATTATTTAAGTTTACATATTTTGCATGAACAAATATTTGGATAATGTTTGGTACTTATGGATATAAGTAATTCTTGCATAGTTTGTCTATTGTTTTGAGTTATGAACTCTTATGTTAGATAATATCAATATCTATGACTAACATGAAACAGATATTTGTGATCATGGATTATATTCGTATAAAGTATACAAGTCGTGTGAAGTTGACAAGATTATCATATGAACAAGTTGATTCTAACGATGATATTATAAAAAAATGTTTAATACCTAACATGAGTAAGATATAATTAGATTATTGAACTCAATTAACTAAATGGTAATGTAGTTCTACCAAGTTTTCCGGATGACGATCCTAGAATTAAGTAGTTAAATGCTCTTCTCAAATAGTACCTTGGAGAACATTATATCTTACTAGCAAACTTAAGATTGAACTGATGAGCAAGCGTCATAAGATGACATAGAGTGCTCAAAGAAAAGTAGGAAGTCTCTTGGACGTCCTAGACATGTGAAATAGTTTACATTAGGGATGTCAATGGGAAGAAATTAATATCTATTATAAATAACTTGATAATAATGGAATTGTTCCAATTCCCTTTTAGAGTTTGAACTTGAATCATAATTGGATTATGATAAGTACTCAAACAAGGCATGTTCTTATGTGATTACCCCGTCATTCAGATCATATGAAATGGGTGAATTGCAAGTATGAAACATCTGTTTCAAACGTTGCAAGTCATAGAAAGTCTATGATCCAATAACACACTAAAATGATAATTCATGGTCATTAAGTTAGAACTTAATGGTTGTACAAAGAGTAGGAATCAAAGGTACAAACTGGATCATGTGAAAGGACCAATGTATGAATTACACATTATACTATCAAAGGCTTGATAAGGAACTTAAATCAGATCAATGGATGACCTGTAATAAGATCAGCTTGAATTATGTTAACCCATTGTCAAGAAGACACTGACTATAAAGCCTTGGATCAGAAAAAGGATTCTAATTGAGTCAAAACAGTTTTGATTAAGGAATGTCATGACGATGCTCTTGGGAAATTCGTTATAGTCATTCACAATAAGGTATGTGGTTATTCAAATTCCATTTGGAGTTTGAAATGCAATTTTAAGGACTTTAAATTTGATGAGATTAAATTATAAAGAGAAATGCTTTGTGGATTGTGTGAGCTAGTGAGAGTTGAATTGTCTTCCTAACTTGTATGTGAGATACAAAGAAGTTTTGACAAGAATATGTAGTGACACATTGCTTCGTTCTAAAGAACATATAAATCATGAGTTATAAGATATATGGATATCTTAAGTACAAATAATTGTGAAGATCTCTACAAGATAATGTATCTAGTGAGATTCCCGAATCCGACAGAACTGTTAAGTATAAGAGATATACAATAAATCTTTTGACAGATTTGAAACAGTTAATTGGCCATATCCACATATGATAGATGAGTGTAGTGCAGGAAGGCTTAAGACCATCCGTAGTGGGCGTGATTTTTTCAAAAAAAAAAGCCCCCGAACACGCCACCTCCCCACCCCCTTGGGCGTTTTTCGGCGTGATCTTGCAAAAAAGGCCTCCAGGCGTGCTTTAAATCACGCTAAATGGCAAATTGGTTGGCCAATCAGATGGTTCCCACTTTTTCTTGGTCAATCCCTTTTTTTGGTTAGTTTTTTTATTTAATTCTTTACACCCCTTTTTAACATAATACCCACATCCTCACTACACCCATTTTAGAAAACGCCCAATAATACCCCTTGCTGACTGGATTGCCACATGGCGGAAAACGCCCAAGGGTGGGGGCATTATTCACCTTACCACTACGCATGATCTAAGCCTCTACAACTTATGGCAAACCTAAGATATGATGTAATCTAGCAGTCATATTAAAGTAACTTTTGACTAATAAAGTTGAAGTATGAGAAAGGTTCTCATGAGCTTCAACTGGGATTACATGATAGAACATTACTAGATGTTCATAGCCAAATATTTGCAAAGAGTTGCAAAATAATCAGATTGTATTAAGAAGGGTATAATAGTTATAGTGTCAATTGTGTTTTAGGAAAATGTATAGATATGATATTTCAAAATATATATATATTTGGATTAGGTATGACCATAAATGATTTAGTTATATATTAAAATGTATTATTAGAAAGAAGTAAGAATTTTTTTTAACGGCTAACGAATAAAAGTCTGGTTACACAGGGTAACCCAATGGCAAAAGGCGACATATACGTCCGCGATCGTAGACATCGCTTGGTAGCCTAAGCCCACTATCTCTAGTTTACGGTAAAACCCACCGCACGCAGGCCTACCGCGACAAAACCTGGTTTGGATCGGTTTCGAAGTTGAAATATGTACCCTTCAACCTGCATTTACACTTACCCTCCAATAGTAACTGAGCTGCAGCTCATTGCCAAAGAAATAAGAATGCAAATCGTTTAATGTAAAGAAAAAGAAGTTAATGACTAATCATTTGTCCAATAAAAGGGTTAAATTACTTTTATTCATTTAATCTTAAAAGCAATATCCATTTTCAACATGACTAAACAAACTTACGGCCATCTACTTAATAATTAAACCTACTTTAGTCACATATGTTTTTGACCAATAGTTACAGTCTTTAAACTAAAATAGGGTTATGTTACTCCACCTAAGTTTATTTTTACTGAATGTACGATCATTTCATATGTTTACTTCCATTCAGTAAAGGCTGTTTTAAGCAATGTTTTTAAAACCGGACCGGGCCGGCCGGTCGGACCGGTCCGGCCGGGATCCGGGGCTTCATCCGGGCCGGTTCAGCCCTTAAAACCGTTCCAACATCAGGCCGGCGGTCGGGCCGGCAGGTCTTGCTTATGGTCGGGCCGGTTTGGTCAAATTAAGTTATGTCAAATTAACGTGTGGTGTTGCATAGCATACGATCGAACAACCTACAAAACGCATACCGAACTCTAGGGTAAACCCTATGAGTATAGCCGCTAGATTCCTTCCATATCTCCTCCATCTTTTGTACAAAAAGATTCAAGCTTCTGATTGGCGGTAGAGAGATGATTCAAGCTTTTGTTTGAGGAATCTGATTTGGGGTTAGAGAGATGATGAGGATGATTTTGGGTTGGGTATTTGTTTTTTTTTTCTAAATAAGAAAAGGTTTGTTTTAGAGTTTATCTTTGGGAACCAGTACTACTTTTCAACCCATGGTTTTGACTTTTGTGGTTGAGAATACACCTGTCCAAACACGAATTTGATTAAACATTAAAATAAATATATGAGGTTTGGATATTTTGTAGAAATTTGAATTCATTTTTCTTTTGTAGAAAAACAATAATGCATATTTCTAAGTAGGGATGAGCAAAATGGACCCGGTACCGGTACTGAACCGGTATCGAACCGGTACCGGTACCGAATTTACCGAACCGGGTACCTTTTCGGTACCGATTCGGTACCCACTTTTGACATTTTCGGTACCGGTTCGGTACCGGTATTTTGCTCGTTTTTACCCTCAAATACCGGTACCGAACCGGTACCGGTACCGAACCGTACCGAACCGGGTATATTCGGTACCGGTACCGGTACCAACTTTTGAGGATTTTCGGTACCGGTTCTTTCGGTACCGGTACCGGTTCGGTACCGAACCGGACCGAGCTCATCCCTATTTCTAAGTACTTAATGCAGTAAAATATTGGCTCCATTTTTTCTATATTTTATATATATTTTTATATAATTTATGACGTAATCCGGGTCTTAAATCCGGTCGAACCGGTCGGACCGGTCCGACCTTTGACCCCGTAAGGCGACCGGGTCGACCTCCGGTCCGGTTCTGAAAACATTAAGCATAAAGGAGGTACGTTTAGCCAAACCCAGATTAAATACTCTAGTAATGTAAGACGGCAGCGAGTAAAAGGCAATGGAGTGCAACCGATCTTCACTTAAATACCCTTGTGAGTCATTCGAACTCGGTTTATCTCCACCATAAAATGTTTGGCCCTGCGATGGTGCTCCTCTTGGCGGTGGTGGTGCCGGTTTAACTCGCCCGTAAGTTGCTTGGCCCTTTAATGGTGCTCCTTTTGGCGGTGGCGGTGAAGGTTTTTCTCGCCCGTAAGTTGCTTGGCCCTTTGACGGCGCATCTTTAGGCGCTGGTGGTGATGGTTTTTCTCGGCCGTAAGTTGCATGGCCCGTTGAGGGCGCATCTTTTGGCGGTGGTGGTGGTAGGTTAACTCGGCCATAAGTAGTCTGGTGATCATGTGATGATGAAAATGACGGCGGCAGTGGTAACCGGAGTTCTATTAAATAGGAAAAGGGGACATTTTGAGTTCTATTTAATAGGAAAAGGGAAACATATATATGACTAAGGGTAGCTATATATCTATACTATATAATAAAAGAAACCATTTTTGAGACACGTATCATCATATTAGGTCATGTTTTATAGATAAGTATTATTTTAGTTTAATCTTTTCTAATTAATTATAGATAATCCTCCTACTAAATATTATTTAGTTTAATCTCCTTCTCATTTATAATATTATTTATTTAACTAATAGAGTAAATACGATTTTGCCCCTGTGGTTATATCACTTTTACTCTTTTAGCCCAAAATGAATTTTTAACATCTGAGCCGCCAACTTTTTTTTAAATCTTTTTGGCCCCTAACGTCTTTTTTCTAACTCTTTTGGTGAGGTTAGTGTTAGGGGCCAAAAGGGTTAGAAAAAAAGACGTTGGGGGCTCAGATGTTAAAAAAAAATCTTTTTTTGGGCTAAAAAGGTAAAAGTGATATAACCACAGGGGCCAAAATCATAATTTACTCTAACTAATATTATTTATCATTTATACATTTACGGGGTTTAAATATTTATCATTTATACATTTACGGGGTTTAAATAATGGGTTAAATTTATTGAGACTTCGTTAACAAATTTTGCTACAACAAAATAACCTATTTATATCAATCTAAATTTTTATCTATATTATACGATATAATAAAACATTAATGTGTAACACATGTCGTTCATTATAGGTATTTATTTTATTATTTTCTCGCCTCACTTCCAAACTAATCTTATATTAATTAAATGAATAATGAGCTAATATTAAATTTTATCCTACTTTAAATTTCGAATACCATTCTTCTATTTTTCTAATAAAATATTATCCGAAATTGTAAACTGTTAATTTAAAACATTTTAAATAAAACAAATTATTTATCACGAAAACCAAACTGTGTATTAATATATTAAATATTTTTATTTTCACTATACAAAATTACATTTACTAACTTTTTTATTATTTGGTATATAAAATTACATTTATTTAACTCGTGTAATAAATGAGGTTTTTTCGAGATGTATTATTTTATTATTTGGTAAACAATATTACATTTATTCAACCCATGTAATACATGTGGTTCTTATATATATAACTTTTTATTATTTTATATATAAAATTATATTTATTCAACCCGTGCAATAAAGGAAGTTTTTAAAAATATAATGTTTTATTATTTAGTGTATAAATTTATTTACTCAACCCGTGTAATACACGGGGTTATAATCTAGTGTTCTATATTTACAACTAAAATTTTTGTATGTTAATCTATCTATTAATACAGTTTTATTTCATTTTTTTTCAAGTCTTATTTAACAGGGAGACTCAAACTCACTAATTCTGCTATTAAACTACATTTTTTTTGTTTACTTTGAAGATTGAACCCTTAACACTTAGAGCATTCACATCCTAACCATCAAATTATGTGAGGAGGGGTTTTTATATTATAAAGGGTATAAAAAGTGGTTGTGAGTAGAGGAGAGAGAAAATGTTACTGTTCATCTGTATATTTGGGGGGACACTGTTCACCCGTTATAATTTTTTAATATATTTTGAAAGTGGTTGTGAGTGGAAGTGAGAGAAAAATGTAATGATAATATTATTTAATTGAAAGGAGAGAGAAAAAATATTTGTTTTTAGTGGAAATATATTGATATAGGAGTTGTTTTTTAGTGGAATGTATGTATAATTTGATGGATTGGATGTGAGAGAAAATTAACTTTACTTGACACGTTGGTAACCCAAAGTCCCTTCAGTGTGTAATTTATTTATCTAAATGAGTCAAACAAATTAAAAAATTAATTAGGTTAAGCGAATTTAAATTGTAGTCTAGTTTTAGTTTTATGGAATCAATGGAATCAATGTGAGGGGTATCATTATCTTAGTAATGTTAGCTAATAATATCTCTGTATATTATTAGGAATATATTTTGTAATTTTCAATATTTATTAGTTGGTTAGAATTGTATATTCACCATAGATAGGTCCTAGAATTACTCTCTTCTCTCGTGTATTTATATGGATTGTTTTGTGTAAATAAACATCAAGGAATTATTCCCTCTTACGTGGTATCAGAGCCATGGCACGATGGCCTTTGTTGTTCAGAAAGAGAGTTTTGACCCGCATCCAGGCCTCATACGTGGTCGATTGTTCTTCAAGAACCCGAACAAGGAGATCGTTACTAAGGGTGCCATAGATCCATTGAAGGACCACGGCGTCTATCTACTTCCATGAACCGTATTCAGGTGCGGTCTTCTCGGGTGCCGGCGAACCGTCGATGTGGTTAACCACATCGTACCCGGTGGCGTGGAGCATAAAGAGCTTAACCCATGTCGGGTATGAGACTTCGATACCGTCAAGGACACGAACCTTGTGTTGTATGTTCGTTACGGTGTAGACGGGGTGAAGGGATTGAGGTTTGGGATCGGTTTTATCTGCCTTGTCTCCCATTATTGAAGAACAGACAAAGGAAAAAAAAAAAGAAGTAAAGGATAGGATGGCAGGTTTGGCGAGATGAAATCAAGCCACTCTGTGTGATACCATGTAAGAGGGAATAATTCCTTGATCTATACCATGTAACTGGTTTCCCTCAACATCACAACCTCTTCACATATTTCCCCATTACCTAAATCCCATTTAACCGCCCTAACCGACCCTAACTGGAAGGACGCCATGACTAATGAATATGACGCTCTAATGGTGAATAACACGTGGGAACTCGTTTCGCGACCGGCCGATACACCAGTTATTCGTTGCATGTGGTTATTTAAGCATAAGTTTCATGCTAATGGGACACTGGAACGACATAAGGTACAACTTGTGGTAAATGGCAAAAGCCAAACTGTGGGCATTGATTGTGATGAGACTTTTAGCCCTGTTGTGAAACCCACTACAATCCGCACGGTTCTCAGTCTTGCAGTATCACGTGCATAGCCGATTCATCAGTTTGATGTTAAAAATGCTTTTCTGCACGGGGATTTAAAGGAAACCGTGTATATGTTTCAACCACCAGGTTTCACCTCAACGTCACACCCTAAATATGTGTGTAGACTCAACAAATCTCTCTACGGATTGAAGCAAGCCCCTCGGGCATGGTACCAACGTTTTGCAGGGTTTCTGTCTAAGTGTGGTTTCAAAAGTAGCGTCTGTGACACATCATTGTTCATTTATCACAAGGGAGACCAAATGGCTTACCTACTTGTAACACCCCAAAACCCGAATGTTTATATTCGTTAAATGTTATGATATGGCACATCAAGAAATAAATAACTAGGTTATTTATCCTAGTTAAAAGTGTGGTAGAAACAATTAGAGAATGAGAGTTGTGCCAATTATAAATAAGAGAGAGAACATGAGGGACTAAGATTGCCAAAATTGAATATGAGTTTAATTAAAACAAGAATCTCACACACACTGGGTGTGTGTGCGTGAGATCGAGCAGGAGGAAGAAAGAATGGGTGTAAACCCTAGTTCACAAGAAAGCTTCAAATTAACAAGGAGATTAGTCTCAAATCCGATGCATGAACTCGTTTTCTTGATAATCTAGCCCTAGCAAACATGTGGTAAGTTGTAATTTAAGATTTGATGATATTGTAAGAAGTGGGTTATGATCAATCCACGAAATTGTATGAAATTAAGCATGATTATGTGTTAACATCATCATAGGGAACATGTGTTATGCATAATTTTGACTAATTTGATGTTTAAGGATGTAAACCCACTAGTTGGGTGATTAAGATGACATAGGTGTTCATCATGTCCAATTCTTGTTAAATATTCATGAATTATGATGTGTTATGATGAACTATTGTTAGATGAATTGAAAGAAATATGGTGTTGATATGTTTGATGTTTATGTGTTAATGATACTTGTTGATTAGTGAGAAGATTTGATGAAATATGAATGAACTTGGAAGATTATGCTTAAACTAGTTGTACATGGTGCCTAGGAAGTAGTACGCACACCACGTGTTTGATAAAATGTCCAAATGACAATAATATGTGAAGGTTATGTTATGATGATGTTGAGTATGCTATGTGCTTGTTTGAATCGACTAATGAAATTCATATGTGAGATATGAACTTGATATGATCATTCATATGAATAATCATGTATGCTAATAAGGACGTAAATGTAATGACATGAAAGTATAGGAGTCATGTCAAGATGGATGGGAGCGTGGAAGGCTAACGGGACAAGAAGACTCAAGTAAGCGAATGCAAATACGGACGCGTAAGGTAAGTGAACTCCGAACTTACCCTTTTGTTTGGTGATGTATTTATGATATACGGTAATTTATTTAATGTAATGTAAGAAGATATGAATCGATGTTGTTACTAAGGTATGTTTTAGTGGAAATGAGTCAGAAGTGGTTAAGAGAGAGATTCGATTAAGTTTGGATAAGAAAGGGAAGCTAATGATACTAACCGTTTTTCTATTGAGAATTAATGTGAAGCATAGGCATGTTAACAATGGAAGTAAAGGTTGACTCCGCAATCCGATGCGAGTGATCGAATGGATGGATGAAGGGGCTAGTATAAGAGAAAGCATGATATGTGGACGCTTTATTATGCATGTGTTAATATTTTGTATTATGTCACCGGCTACTAATGATGAGATTGAATGTGGTGACTGCAGGTTGTACAGGGTTATGGATGTTTCATCAAGAATTGTACGCGGTTGAAGATCGAGTCAAGACATGGATTGTACGTGGGTGTGTATGTGGTCACTTAATTCGATATATGTATGTTAGTTTTTAATTAAATTATAAAAAGGGATTAATGTATTTAAGTGAAAGAAAGAATATCATTAAAGAAATTTTAGGTATGTGTTTTCCGCTGCGAATCTTGGGTTAAAACGTGTTAGGGCGTTACACTACTTTTATATGTGGATGATATTGCATCTAGTGATTCTCTCCTTCACAACATCACAAAATCATTATCTAGTGAGTTCAACATGACCGACCTTGGTGCTTTACATCACTTTCTCGGTATAGCAGTTCAACGACAGAAAAACGGCTTGTTCCTCTCTCAATCGACATATGTTGTGGATATTTTATCACGTGCTAACATGACCTCTTGTAACCCGGTTAGCACCCCGGTCGAAGTTGGATCTAAGCTAAGCGCCACTCAAGGAGCACCTTTTTGCGGATGGCTCACTATATCGCAGCTTAGCTGGTGCCTTACAATATCTCACTATCACTCGACCAAACATATCTTATGCCGTACAACAAATCTGTCTTTTCATGCATGCCCCTCACGAGCCTCATTTCCAGCTCCTCAAAAGGATTCTTCGGTACATCAAAGGTACACTCTCTCACGGGTTACTCATCACACCCTCTCAATCCACTAAGCTAACGGCCTACTCAGACGCGAATTGGGGTGGGTGTCCGGACTCACGACGGTCAACATCAGGCTATTGTGTCCACTTCGGCGATAATTTAATCTCTTGGTCATCCAAACGCCAGCCAACCATTTCACGATCTAGTGCCGAAGCGGAATATCAAGGGGTCGCTAACACAGTAGCCGAGACAAGCTGGATCCGTAATCTACTTCTTGAACTTAAAGTCCCGGTTAGGCAAGCCACCATTGTATATTGTGATAACATCTTGGCAGTCTATCTGGCGCTGTCAAAGTTCTCCACGTACCAGCCGACTACCAGTACGCGGACATCTTCACCAAAGGTCTCACCAAACATCCTTTCCAACGGTTTCGCTCCAGTTTATGCCTTCGTTCTTCTACGACTCAAACTGCGGGGGAGTGTTAGCTAATAATATCTCTGTATATCATTAGGAATATATTTTGTAATTTCCAATATTTATTAGTTGGTTAGAATTGTATATTCACCATAGATAGGTCCTAGAATTACTCTCTTCTCTCGTGTATTTATATGGATTGTTTTGTGTAAATAAACATCAAGGAATTATTCCCTCTTACAAGTAATATATATATATATATCTCCAGCGAAGACACACCTCGTTTAAAATCTATACTTATTGTTTATTTTGTGGGACTCAAACCCGTATATTTTTATAAAAATATTAAGTATTTAATGTCACAACACCATAAGAGAACGAAGTTGATAATATCTAGTCACTATCACTTCATTTATGTTTTGATATAGTGGACATCTTTTAATTTCGAGGACCCATTCTATATCAATATTCTTTCAAGAAGAAGAAAAGAAGGGAACGAGGGCCAAGTCATAAGTTTTCCATTTTCAACATTCAAATCTAAAATGTTGATATGGTCAATGATTAGGATCAGAATATTTTGTGTATTTCTACTCACAAGCAAAAAAAAAAAAAAAAAATACAGTAGGAATGTATACCATTAAGGCTAAGGGGCTGTTTGGTAGCATCTGAATGACATTAAGAGGCTACCTCTTATTGAAATCATTTAAGAGTTTAACAAAGATAATGTAGAAGAATGTGACATGTGATGGTTTACCATTCAGATGTTACCTCTTATCCAGTCAGACATAAGGTTACCTCTTATTCATTCAGACATAAGGGCCACAAATGATTTCATTAAGAGACAACCTCTGAATGGATTAAGAGGCTACCAAACAGCCCCTAAATCAAAGGGAATACTAAAAAAATAAAAAAGATACAGTAGGAATATATACAACTGCTTTTACAACTATTAATTAAGGATAAATCAAAGGGTATACAAAAATAAGAAAAGCATAACATAAGAAAGAACATGGTCAAACGTGGTCAAATCGTATTCCTCTCCTTTACTCTCTCTCAAGTTGGAGCATGAACGTACAAGTGCCCAAGTTGTCATGTAGGTGTTGTAGGTGTTGTAGTTGTTGAGAATCGAATGCCTTGGTAAACAAATCCGCAACTTGCATCTTTGTGTCAATGCATAGTGGTTCTATTTCCTTTTACCCCACTTGTCCCCTTATATAATGGCAATTTATCTCCATGTGCTTCATACGTTCATGATTAAGTGTGTTGTTGGTGATGTGTTTGACAACCAAGTTGTCACATTACTATAGAGTGAGTGAAGCCTTTGTTGGAAGTTTAGTAAAAATGAGTTTTTCACTAAATATTTTAGACATCAATAATATTTATATATATGTTGTATAAATAATTATTTATGGGTTTGTGTTCAAACTACGTCCAAATAGAGCTAAAATGAATGAGATATCGAAGCTTGAAGTTGTATGTTTGGAACAAACAAAGATGAGAAGAATGGATTGAGATTTGTCACTTTGTCCCCACATAGGTGGGATGACAAAACTTAAAGTGGTACTACCTCCGTCCCACTAAAAGTGTCCTACTTTGAATTTTCAAAGTCTTTGTTTATAAACTTTGACCTTAACTAATTTTGTTTGTGTTAGATAATACTTGATGAATGTTATATGATTTGAGTGTGTTTTACAAGTGTTTTTATCGGGTTAATTTTCATCACGTTTTATAGAACACAATAAATATATAATTAAAGTCAAAGTTTATAAATAAAGACTTTGAAAATTCAAAAGAAGACACATTTAGTGGGACGGAGGGAGTATATAAGGAGGAGCACTCCTTGTAAATTGTATCCTTAAAGGCAAACACTAGTAGGGACCCAAAGGGTGCATCGCATCCGCACATATGCGCACGTGACGTGGGTTATAGGCCCAATGTGGTGCACTTTGAACTTCGCACACTTGCTTTGTATTTTTGCTCATGAGCGCGATGTCAGATACATGGCGGATCTGCTTATGGCGCACCCTTGGGTGGCGTTGGCGGATGCCATGGCATGGCGCTCGTCATTGGTGAGTTCTAGCGCGCGCATGTTTGAAATAGTAATAAAAGAGCTGGTTGGACCTAGTCAAACTAGTGACATTGTTGTGAGGTTATATCCCCCTAAACTTTAAAACGGTGTTTAAATACATCCTAGTCCATTCCTATAATATTCAGTGACATTATTGTGAGGTTAAGCATAATATGTGGTTAAATGATATAATAAGCCATAATGATTTAAAGGGAAATCACTTATGTTGGAGAGAAGTGTGGTCGCTCCGAATGGAATTAGGGCATAATTTCTAGATCTCCAAGTGCTCCATGACCACTATTGGAGACGAAAAATGAGGAGATGGCCCGACTAGTGTAACACCTAGTAAAATTGTGTCCAATGATGTTTTGACACGTTTCCTAAACCCTAATGATGTCAAATGTTGACTATGATGGACTATTGTTGCCAACAAATTGTGAAAAGACGTATGTGGAGGGACTAAAAGTGTCAACATGCAAAACCTATTGTCGCAACCCCTGGTCCCTTATCTGTCCCGGGAACGGGCGGACGTGAACTCAGAATTTTGGTGGTATCAGTTTATTAATTTGGCAGCGAAAATTACATCAGGACCGTAGTTAGGAAATTTTTATCAGAGTAAAACCACCATATTTGATATTAATAATCACATGGGTAAAACCCAAGTTTCTTATTACAACATGTTTATATGGATAAACCCTATTTTATTGAATTTAAAACATCGTCTTTTTGGTAACTTTTATAGCCACATTTTTCCAAGCTGTCAGTGCTCTCCAGTTGGCTTTTTACTAATTGGCTGTCACATTGTGTTACCTGAAACGCGTTTTAAAAACATTTGTCAGTGGGAAATACTGGTGAGTGAATCCCAGTTCAATCAAGAAACATTTTATCAATTAACACAGTATTGAGAGCGATCACATTGTTTATTTCTACACAATTACTCATTCAGTATTGTCAATCCTGACTGGTGGGTCATATTACACATTGGCTAACTCGTCGTCCAATGGTAACGTGTTCCACATTTTGTATACAAAACCCCAACATACCGGCAGTAATTGAAGAACTACAAAGACTCAATCACCGCTTAATCGCATTGTAAAACATTTAAGGTTTTGTAAAATAGTTACTAAAAGATTTACAAAAAGAGGATAAACTCACATTGCTATCTTAGACTTCGTTTAAGGATTTCCTGGGATTAATCTATAATTTACATAAATGTACATATGTTAGTATAATAACCTTTTAATTATATTAATCATACCCTCCCCGGGACGGTATCCCAACAACTAAGTCGGGCAGAACCACGACAGTTGTTATGGAACCCTAAATCAATCGGGCATCGTATCTAATACGAAACTTGTTATAATGTGAGAACCACGACATTAAACCATGACAGTTGTTACGGAACCCTAAACCACGACAGTTGTTACGGAACCACGACAGGTTATAATACTTACAACGGGGCAGAACCTCGCTAATTAGGGGGTATAATACTCGGGAATTATGCCTATAATGTGAGAATTCGAGATACAGAAAGAATTTTGAACGAATTTTGTTGAAACCCGAGGCCTCCTTTATATAGGGCTTGATTATGGATTTCTCGCGGCCCGCGTAAAGGAAGACAAGGGGCTACGCGGCCCGCGTGGCGTAGGGGTCTAGGCGTAGGTGATCCGGGTCACCATATAGGTTCAACACGTTGCATGACACGTGTCAACACCGGGCTCGCCTGGTTTTTAAGTTGTCGCGGCCCGCATAAGGGTTAAAGGAAGTTTACGCGGCCAGCCTGAAACCGATTTTCTTTGTTTTTTTATTTATTTTTAATATTGTAACGTATTTTAGGCTCGGTTTTCACATATGGGATGTATTTTAAGACATATATAGGGTATTTTAAAATATATTAGGGTATCAGAAAATATTCAGGAGGGTGTCGGTTTACATTAGGGTTGTTATACCTATGCCTCTAAATGACCTTTTACGGTGTTCGTATTCCTTGACAAATTATTTATTTGATAAACGAAACCGTTTGCAATTAAATACAAAAGATTATGAATCGATGGGTTAAAAGCGTCAACATGTTTAATTATACCTCTGAATGACCTTTTAACGAACCCGGAGCTTAACGATGTTTGTTATACATCCAAGAATACCTAAAAACTAACTTGAGTGGCCAAAAATGCTAAATTTGAAAGTTATTATGAAATATAAGGTTAAGGGGCTGAAAATGACAACATTAAAACTTGTTTACCGAAAATACAGAAGGTCGCGGGCCGCGACCGGCCCCCTTGTGTTCTGTCGCACCACGCGAGAAGCCCATCTGGGCAGTAAGATACGGATAGCTGCATGTTGCAGCCTTGTTCACCACTCAAAACTCTGTGCACACATAAAATTCGAAAACCATGGATCCTTAGCTGGTTTTTAAAACATCTATGACACCTGGGATAATCTTAGCACCTCCCTAAACACCTGGCTTGATCTAAGATCACCTCAAAACACTATAAATAGAGGTGTTCATTCACCTTTGTTCCTTGCACCTTTCATTTTCTCAATTGTATAAATCTCTTGGAGATTTCTTGCATAAGGAGACTCCCCTTCAGTCAAGTTTTCGAGCTAGAACCCTTTTTAAGTGTCCTTAGCCACTGGTTTTCGTTTTATAGGCTTTTAAAAGCCGAAAGTCAAAGTTTTTCGATAAACACTTTGACTTCCGGCTTAGACCATTATGGTCCAGCCATTGTTCGAGGCGAACATGGCTACGTAATCGTAATTAAGTAGGTGTTAATCCCTCAAAAGGGCACCTCCTAATAATCATGTTTGCTTGGTCAATTGACGGGTCAAAGTTATTAAATTAAAAAGTCAAATGGGTCAGTTTTTAAAATAATTCATAACTGATAACGTAGGTGTTATAAAACATGTTTTACCACTTTAATAACTTGGTAATAATTATTAGAAAATGTATAAACATGTTCAACCCGTCAATTCCAGGTTTAGGGTTGGTTCGCAACCGAAAGTCGCGAAGTTTGACATCTACTTTGACTTTCAGTTCTGACCCGAATTAGAGTAGTTTCATTCTGTTTTAAGGTTTCTTTGTGACGATATTATATTGTAGTATAACCCTCTGAGGTTATATTACATGGTCATATAGTAATCTGAGTTATTTTGCAAAATTTTTCTTTTAAGTCTTCAAATGATGCCAGTGAGCCCACTGGCAAAGAATCGAACCATGCCCTCGCGGTTATCGTGAGGGTTTGAACAAATAAATGGCACCAGAGGGGGTGCGACCAGCCGCCGACGAAACCGGCACTGATGAAAACAGCCATATGGTCATCGGGATCCGACGAGCCATTATATTTGCCCACACTGGGCGGAAGTTTGGAACTTGCGAGTAGGGAAAAGGAAATCTCTTGTGTGAACTTGGAGCTGCCAGCTGCTGACTTCGGTCTGTAGACCGACCGATGATCGTGCTTTGCGGCGCGATCATATGTTGTGCAGGGTTGCGCCGGGGTATAGTAGTCGTAGTCCCCATACTGGTTGTACGCCGTCTGGGAATCCCCGTGTTACGTATAGTCTTCCTTGTCGGTTCTATCATATGCACCGTCGTTGGGATGCGGGCCAAGGCGGCTTAATACTCCGGTCCCTCGGAATGTAGCTCATTCTCGCCTATATTCTTTGGGTGGGCCGAGGCGCTCATGCGCTGAGGCTCTGGCCCGGGTTCCGTATATGGAATCTCCTTCATCGAGCGTACGAACGCATACATAGGAGGGTCTATGAGGTCCGCGCATATCCCGGGATGCCAAATGCGTTGGCGCTCGCTACTTGTATTGTAGAACACGGGGTGCGGGTGTGAATGGGCCCGGTGTGGGCCCTCCGGGTGGCTGTGTGTTTGCACATGCCAGTGTGTAGGCTGCGTTTAACAAAGCCTGTTGTTGCACGTACCAGGAGTGAGTGTCGAGTCCTGGTGGCAGCATTGATGCGAACTGGGAAAAGTCCGGTGTCACACCCTGACTTTTGCGGAAGCGTATGATGTGTGACTTGCTTAATATCATTGCAATCAATTATAACAAACAACTATATGAATAAAACCATGATGTCATCCATTAATAAGTTTCAAAATAATACAAACCACATTGTTTAGTACCAACCAAAGACTTCAAGTTTAACATACAAACCGACCAACTGTTTTAAGTTCCATTAAGGACTTTATCAAAAGACATAAATAAAACAAGGCTTTGATTCATGTATCTTATCTAGGATAAGATACATCATTCAAACCCTTCAAAATGAGATGACATCACTTCTTGTAAACACATCTTGATAACTTTGAAATGCCGCCAGATCCCTATCAATTTCCTGAAATACATGTAATTTGAAAACATCAACAAAAGTTGAGTGAGTTCATGTGTTTGTCTATGTGCACGAATAACCTTGTAAACATTTGTAAGTATGTATTTGTAAACCGGTATGAAAGCGTCTATGAACAGATCAATTAATGATTTGCAAAGTCATTAATATGTGTGCAATGGTGCAGGAAGGCTCAAACCTTTGCGTATTTCGTACCGGGCCACCCTGCTGGAACGACATAGTCACCACATGCGGCCAACTCGCGGACCTATGGGTGGGGCTCGCAACACCCAAATAGATCTATCACTCATGCCCCTCGGTCCTTATACAAGGATTAATGGTCTTAAGTTAACGCCTACCCATTCACATGATCTAACAGTTCATTTCTTAGCTAACCATACCATTTGTAATCATCGAAACATTTGTAACATGTATTTCACCCCCGAAGTTATAAAACCGAAAACAGTTAAAAGATAAGAGGGACATGAACTCACAATCTTGCGTTCTTCAACCAAGTAACTCAAAGCTTCTCCTTGGGTCGTACGACTACCTGCACACGTGCTATGTTTTATTAGACGGTTAGGTCATGCCACGACTTTTAGTCTTGTTTGTTATAACTTAGTGTCTTTTAAGTTACATGTTGGATGTATATTATATTATTCTAAAGTGTATAATTATTAGTTAAAATAATAATATTTTAACTTAAATTATATTTGTCAATTATTTGGAATATTTTTTAATATAATATATTTTAACTTATCTCATTTTGTAATCCTTCGTGAATGTTTCCCAAGTGTGGGTAACATTATACTTGTATATTTTAGTCTTGTGTATTTTGCCAAGTATTGGTGGCGTATTCCGGTGTGTATTTGTACATACAAGAATACGTATTTTCTTGTATTTATTAAGTATTCCCATACTTAATTTTTATATTCAATTCTCCGGAATATTATTTTCAATCAATAAAAATCACCAATTTATATTCTTAAAATATATTTATTTTAAGAAAACTTTTATAGAAATCATCTATAAATTTTTCTTGGCAAAAATGATTATACTTTCATATAAATCCCAAAATAATATATTTTTTGCTTGATAAAATATGATATGTCTTGTAATATTTATAAAAAATCATACTTTCCGTCCTTTCGGTTTCCAAAATACCGTTTAACTTGTTTGTCAAAATATATGAATTCAATTCCGGAATATATATATATATATATATATATATATGTGTAGTTCATATTCCTTGTTCGGTTTGTCCGATATTCGGGTATAAATTATATATTTGTTTTCTTGGAATTTTGGTATTATTTTGTATTACTATTTTTATATGTTGGTAAGTTATATTATTTTTAAGTTCCTAAAATAATATAACTAATACACATAATATACAAGTAGCACAAAGATTATGACTTCTAAATATATATTTTCCTAAATATATACTTAGTCACTTTTATTTATCAAAAATCAACCTCCAATATTTGTAATTTTTGTAACAAAAATTATGGCAAGTTTTTATTTGAAAACCATAATCAAAATTTACTTATAAACACTTTTTAAAAAAAAAAATTTCTTAGTTTTTAAATTCTACAAAAATTTTGCCATAGTTTCCCCTTAAAAATGGAGGTTTCCATGCTTTAAAAAGCATATCTTTTTCTTTTAAAATTATCATCAATCATCAACAATTCAATCAATACTTACCATGAGCCAAAATCATACAATTTACACTATACCATGAACTTGAAATTTTGTAAAAGTTTGTAGTAACTTACTATGTTATTTAGTAGGTTTAGTTACCCTTAAAAATATGGTTATTTGTTCATAAATCACATTCTTGTAAAATTTAGTCTTTTACGACTTACAAGATGATTTTCTAAAAATATTTATTCTTGTATTTTTCTTGTTATCAACATGTTTCTATCCTTGATTTAATACTAGATACATGATTAGTTTCTTTAAAAACCATGGTTATGTAAATCTTGTAAATAACTTTGGTTCCTTGAGAAAATTAGTTTTGTAATCATCCATTTACAAGACTTATAACATATATCATTCATCATCATACACAAAAACATCTTTATTTTTCAAGTTCATGTTGAACATAAAGGATGATCATCTTGATTTTCACAAGATTCACCCTCATACTCACTAGATCATGTGTTTAATCCCAATCTAGTAAGCTTCTTATGATGATCAACATCATAATCACAAGAAATCAATAATCAAGTATCACACATACACTAAAACAACATAGATTATTATGATTTTAAGCTTTATGTGAAGGATTATCTTCTTGTTTCTTCATGATCTTTATGTTTAACCATTTACATAATCTTTTAACCAACAAAAAGAGAAGTAAAATCAAGTTACAAGAGGCTTACTACTAGCACAAGGGCTAGGGAAGAAATCAAGATGATGAAGATGATGAACAAGGTGGATAAAAGCTCTAGAGAAGGGTCCTTCAAGCTCCAATGCTTCCTAGCTTCTTAATCTTGCTTCTTACACCTTAGGATCACCTTGGATTATATGAGATTGAAGTGAAAATGGTGGTGATGTTGGTGGTGGGTTACGACCGTGAGCAAGGGAGAAGGAAGAAGAAGTGAGTTTGTAATGTGGTGAAATGTGAGAGAATGGTTAACTTTAGGTCCTTAAAAAATCATCTTCCAACACCTTGTTATCTAGTGGTTATAATGTCTCCAAAGTATCAAGCAAATCAATTAAACAAATGAATAAAAATCTTGGTGTGGGTCCCCTAGGGTGACCGTCAAAATGAGGGGGGAGGGTATGGTTGCAATGTAATGGTAAGTTAGTTATGTTAGTTAGAATCTAAGTGTAAAGTTCATTGTTTATATGTGTTATGTAATTATAAGGTGTGTTATGATGTTCGGTGACCATAACTAGCTCGGAAATGTTAAAACAATGCTTCTAGTGAAAATTTGGTGTTTCGGGTAGTCTCCGGTTGTTCGGTTGGTTACCGATTTGTTAAGGTGCTAAATTACGCAGTTTAGTGTGCTTTATGTTCCCTTTTGTGACAGTTTTGATTCCCGACACCTAGGAAGGTATTCTGGACCATTTAACCATAATTCTGCATTATATTTTAGTGTTAGAATGCTGATTTTTGCTGAAAAATGCAGAATTCTGCAGTTTGTGTGAGTTTTAGGCACTTTCCGGCACTTAAACTATCTCTAGGAAGGCAGTTTTATGATCCTTACTTTCCTACACACTATACTAGTATAACTCTTGGTTTCAGGCTCATTTTGTGTCTTATCATCATGTCTGTTTGGTACTGAACTTCCGTCAGTACTTCTAGTTCGTCTGATAACTGTGCTAACTTTGTTTCGTGCACTAATTTAATCATAATGTGTTGCATGCAATAATGAGAAATAATCATACAACATGTAATGCACTTGTATGTATATGACAATAATAAAAAAAATGTACATGTCGTTAATTCAAATCAAGCACAGTCATTAAGATACAAATTACTGTTTAATTATCGTACAGATACACTATAAATTGACGGTTGTCACATTCTCCCCCCGTTAAGAAAATTTCGTCCCAAAATTTTAAGCTGCGCTATCAGTTGCAGGGGAGTTAGGGAACAAATGCGGATACTTTGATTTCATTCGATCTTCACGCTCCCAAGTAAACTCTGGGCCGTGACGTGAGTTCCAACGAACCTTGACAAGCTTAACGCAACTCCTCCGAGTCTTGTTAACTTTCTAGTCTGTAACTTCAACGGGTTCCTCAGTAAACTGGAGTTTGTCATCAATACGCACTTCATTCGCAGGGATGATAACCGTTTCCTGAGTTGGGCTTTTCTTCAGGCTTGACACATGAAACGTGTCATGAACACCGTTCAATTCTTCCGGTAATTCTAGCTTGTACGCGACGGTGCCAACCCTTTCTAAAATCTTGAATGGCCCAATGTAACGTGGATTCAACTTGCCACGTTTTCTGAATCGTGCTACACCTTTCCAAGGCGAGACTTTCAACAAAACCTTGTCTCCTACCTCGAATTCCAAAGGTTTTCGTCTTTGATCTGTGCAGCTCTTTTGTCGATCGCGAGCCGCCTTGATGCGCTCGCGGATCTGCATGATCTTGTCAGTTGTTTCCTGAACCAGTTCAGGACCAACCATCCTTCTATCTCCAGCATCTGCCCAACACAACGGTGAGCGGCACTTACAGCCATAAAGAGCTTCGAACGGTGCGGCTTGAATGCTCGTATGGTAGCTGTTATTGTAGGAAAACTCAACTAGAGGTAGGTGAGTATCCCAACTACCACCTAAATCCATCACACATGCACGACGCATGTCTTCCAGTGTTTGGATAGTTCGTTCTCTTTGACCGTCTATCTGTGGGTGAAAAGCCGTACTCAAATTCAATTGAGATCCAAAGGCCTCTTGAAAGGATTGCCAAATCCTTGATACGAACCGTCCATCTCTATCTGATATAATTGAGATAGGCACTCCATGCCGTGCTACTATCTCCTTGAGGTAAAGCTCAGCCAACTTTCCCGTGCTATCTTTCTCTCGAATAGGTAGGAAATGTGCAGACTTTGCTAAGCGATCCACTATTACCCATATCATGTCGTGTCCTCTAGGTGTCCTGGGTAATTTTGTTATGAAGTCCATCGAAATTTGTTCCCACTTCCACATGGGTATTTCCGGTTGTTGCAAAAAGACCTGAAGGCTTTTGATACTCGACCTTAACCTTGGCACAGGTTAAGCACTTCCCAACATAAATGGCAACGTTGCTCTTGAGTCTTGGCCACCAATAATAATCTTTCAGATCTTGGTACATCTTGTCCGATCCTGGGTGAATCGAGTACCTCGATTTGTGAGCTTCGTCAAAAATAACCTCTCGAATACCGCCATAAAGCGGAACCCAAATGCACCCCATGAAGTATAAGGTTCCTTCCTCATTTGGCACTAACTTCTTCTCCATTCCTCGGAGATATTCAGCCTTAAGGTTTTCCTTCTTAAGAACTTCTTGTTGTGCGTCACGTATGCGTGAAGTGAGATTCGTCTAAGTAGTCATTTCTAAAGCTCGAACCCTTATGGGCTTAACCCTTTCCTTTCGACTTGAGGCCTCTGCTACCACATTTGCCTTTCCAGGATGATACTTGATCTCGCAGTCATAATCATTCAGCAACTCAACCCATCATCGCTGTCGCATATTAAGCTCTTTTTGATCAAATATGTGCTGCAGACTCTTGTGATTCATGAAGATAGTACATCGAGTACCATACAGATAATGTCGCCAAATCTTCAAAGCAAATACCACTGCACCTAGCTCCAGATCGCGAGTGGTATAGTTCTTCTCATGTACTTTCAACTGACGTGATGCATAAGCGATGACTTTTTGGCGTTGCATTAGCACGCAACCTAATCCCTGACGCGAAGCGTTGTAATATACCACGAAGTCTTCAGTGCCTTCGGGAAGGGATAGTATCGGTGCATCGCATAGCTTGTTCTTGAGTAGCTGAAAGGCTTCCTCTTGTTTGTCTCCCCAGTCGTACTTCTTGTCCTTCTGAGTAAGAGAACTTAACGGTTGAGCTATCTTGGAGAAATTCTCGATGAATCTACGGTAATAGCCTGCTAATCCCAAAAACTATCGAATCTTAGTAGGTTTCTTGGGAGTTCCCAGTTCTTTATTGCTTCGATCTTTGTGGAATCCACATGAATACCATTCTCGTTTACCACATGACCAAGGAATTGGACCTCGCGAATCCAAAATTCGCATTTTGAGAACTTTGCGTAGAGCTTTTCCTTCTTTAGTAGTTCTAGAATGGCTCTGAGATGCTGCTCGTGCTCTTTCTTTGTTCGGGAATAAATCAAAATATCATCGATAAATACAATCACAAATTTATCGAGACATGGCTTGCATACAATATTCATCAAATCCATAAACACTGCTGGCGCGTTAGTCAACCCGAACGGCATTACAAGGAACTCATAGTGTCCATAACGAGTTCTGAATGCAGTCTTTGGTATGCTCTCCTCTTGAATCCGTAACTGATGATAACCTGATCGAAGGTCAATCTTGGAGTAGTAGCTCGATCCTTGCAATTGGTCGAATAAAGATGAAGTCTCGTCATGGATAATCGGATATAATTCGTTTATGAGTTGTTTAAAGTTTGTATTAGGTCAAAAGGTCTGCAAAACACTGAATTTCTCATGGCACATTTTACGAAAGTTTGGTAACATGGTGAAAACACCTATATATAGGAAGTACCAGCGGCGTATCCACCATGTTTTGACCATGTTATGTCCGTCTCGTTATTCGGTGTCATGTTACGTTCCGTGTCTTACCATACACAGTAGTACGCTCTATGGTTTTCATACGCCTATCACTATAATCCCGTGTGCACCCGCAATTATTTTGATCGTCGCATGATCCGCATAGCTTGTACTAGTTGTGTTTGAATCAGGGTATACATAATTTAAAAATAAGAATGTGTACGTATAAGAATATAGTATATAAGAAAGTCCATGCTTAAGTATGTATGGGACCCACGTAAGCGAATCACTTGGATTACGCTCGCGTACGGGTACGAATGTATGAATCATTAGTATGAATGGAAGTATGAGCATAAGTATAAGTATGAATATGCACGTAAGTATGAGTATAAACATAAAACGTACGAGTAGTATGAGTATAAGTATAAGCATAAAACGTATGCGTATAAGTGTAGGTACGAATAATAAAATTTACGTATACAGTGTACGTTGGGACATAGCGGATTTAAGCATATAAAAGCATTCAAAAGGTTGAGTATGTAAACACGAACGATATGAATGATGTTATCGCGAGATATCGACTAAAATGTGTATGATGATATGCATGTATAGTTGTTTAAACGAAACGTTGAGTTTATCAAATCAAAATTAGATTGAGCTTGATTTGAAGGATAGAATATAGTTTGTATATGTAAGAGGATATAAGGTACTCATTGGTTAAGCATAATGTATTTTGTAATGAATGGAAATGCTACTTTTATTTTAAAAGAGTTTACGAAATCCGAAGATGGTCGGTCCCCATGAAGTCCTCTTGCCCACGTGTTTTGTAAATTGGTGTAGGAAAAAGGTTTTCGATAAGAAGTAAGTTCGTTTCATCAAACAAGAAATTATGAATTTAGGAGGTTCTTGTGAAAACGAGGATCCTTAGAAAAGAAATTTAGCAAAAGGACTTAGTGATTGTTAAAAGTTTTAACAAATGATTTGTTGATGTTGAAAAGTGTATTTGGTAAAACGATCATATAACATCTAAAAGATCTTATAAGTAATTGACAAAGGTTGGTTTGATTTCGAGTAAGAATGGAAGTCTCTAGTATGATGATATAACGTGAGCTTGTTTTAGTGATTAATTGAATATGAAGTTCATGGGCCAGAGATTCATTGGACCGATTAAATTGATAGGTAGCATTTCGTAAGGTTTTGAAATTCGGGTAATAAAACGTTTTAAGGTATTATTAAGAATTTCGTGTATGTGAGTTATGTGAAAATAGATTGTAGGATAAGAAGTACGTTTGATAAAACAATGTATTTTGAAATTGATATAAGTGGGTGTTTCGATAAATGATAAATGATTTAGGTATGAAAAATGATTGTGTTTGCTTGATAAAGTATTTTGAAGGAAAGTTTTGGTAACGATCACCTAGGTAAGGGAATCACCCCTAACTCGTTGGTGAGGTCGTTTTAAGAAAAGAAGGAGTGGAGTTAATCATCAAGGTAAGGAAATCACTCCTAACTCAATGATATGTCTCAATTTTGGCGTTATAAAGAATGTAAACAAAATTAAGTGACGTTTTGAAATCATGCATAGGTATAAATGTATGAAAAAGATTTAGTACGATGTGTGTGTGAGAAGAAAATATCGAAAGTAAATTCGAATTTGAAAGATTGCATCGTATAAAATAAATAATAGAAACACATGTTTGATTAAAATTTGGGATGGTTCCAAAATGGAACTTTGACTAACCAAAGTGGTCGAAAAGTCTTTCAAATTTGAGGAGCATGATTTGGCCTAATAGGTGGAATACTCTCGCTGACAAGTCGGTTAACGGTATTTACCCTTCCGGTTACTACATGCCCCAAATCAATCAAAATTTCAAGACTTGGCGGGATTTATGAAAAATTCAAGGAGGGGAACTAGTCGACAAGGTGCAGGTTTCACCCCTAACTTGACGATTTCGTATCCTAAGTGTGGTTGGTACTCGTCGGGTCAAAATTTAATTTCAACACTTTGACGAGGGTCCACTAGAATTTGAAAGCGGAAATTCTCCATCAAGGTGAGGATCTCACTCATGTAAAAAGAATAGTTGGATTGAGAGTCTTTCACCAAATTGTGGGTTTCACGCGTATTTTGGTGAAGTCGTCTAGTTTGTGTATTACAAGTGGTTTCGAATTTAGTATAAATGAGTAAAAGACGTATGATCAAAATAATAATAAGTATAAGCACATAAAGCATTTTAAGAAAATAACACATAAGAGACATTTCAAGAATAACATGTAAAGATATTTCATAAAAGTAGCATGTGAAGCAAGTATGGTCGAATTTTGGTGCTTAACTATAGACTAGGTCAAAAGCATGGCAATTTTCCTAATTCCCTATCGTTACGGCTCTGATACCAATCTGTCACACCCCAACCGATGGCGGAAACATCGGAGTGAGACGAAATAGATTGCAAGAGACTTCATAACACTATTTGTGACAAGTATTTAAATGATAAATTTTCATTTCATTTCTAAAGAGTCAATTGCAAGGATTTGAAACAAATACAACATTAATAATGAAATACAATACAAATAAAATACAAAATTTAAAGTGTGTATCTAAGCATCCTACTAGATTCCATGCATCATCAACATCATCGCTAAACCTGCAACATGTTTTAAAAAGCATAGTTCAATACAAAGGTATTGGCGAGCACACTAGTTTTAGACTCGAGACATAAGTATAAAAAGGTATTTTCAATCCAACATAGCAATTTGGTATACAAGGCCAAACTATCATGCATAACTAAAAGTCAAACCCAAGTGTCCACTAGTATAATAGCATCCCTCGATGTAGCAACATCGAGACCGTGAAGTATGAATAATAGCATCCCAAGATATAGCAATATCGAGACCGTAAAGAATATAACTTAACAAAACCCCGTCGGGTGGTGTGCTACTCCTATAGCGCTATAATTGTTAAGGCGGGTTAACAAATAGTATGAATTCTAGCATGAACTTAAGCATAACAAAGCATGTATAAGGATTGATTGAATAAAATATGTTTGCGTGATTTGTGCATTTAAACAAGTAAAACATGTTGCACCCAAAGTGTATTAAAAGGAAAATGGGTCAAGTGTACTCACAAAAATTGCAGATGCTTTCTGATTATCCAAGTGTTGAAGAGTGTATGAGGTTGGAAGGATGGACGTAGATTAAGGATTTGGAGTTTAAAATGTATGAACATATTCGTATGAAAGTAATCATCTTTTAACACATAGTGTTTAGATGATGTAACCATATACTTTGACAAGTGACCATTAGTTCATTATCAAGGTTTGATTACTAAGTATATATATAAGTTATGTAACATGTTAATATGTCAAATAGTTCAAGCATGAGGTAGGAGGATGAGTCCTCCATTTAGGAACCTCTTAAGTGTCATAGAATTCATGTAGGAGGTAGGAAGAAAAGTCTTCTATATAGGTAGCTCTAGATGTTCACCACTACACTTGATGTTATGAATATTCAAGGAGGGTCATGAACTTAAAAAAATAATAGAATATGAACAACTAATCCATGAGAAAACATGAAGCAATGTGTGGATTTTCAAGTAGGTTAGCTGTAAGGACTCTAAAAAATGTCCCAAATTGAACCGTAAGTACGAACCTGAACCCCTTAAACCCTAATCCATATAAAAAATCAAGAAAAACAGATTTTTGGTTTCAGGCGGGCCACGTAAACCTTAAGGTAAGGTTACGCGGGCCACGTCAAAGTGTGGTTGACCGGATAAGCATTGCCGGGCCACGCGTCGCACACGTGGCAGGCCTATGTGTGACACGCTAGCCCTAGTCTACGTATAGCTGGCCCTCGCGGGCCGCGTAAGGATTAAGGATGGGCTCACGCGGGCCGCGTGAGACCCATATTTCACCTATAAATAGGAATGGCCATGAGCAGTCCACTGTTGTCGAAATCAACTTTCAAAAAACGAAGTTTGGCTGCTCAAATTCGAAATTTGCTTTTGTAATAGTGAGGCGCTGCTACGATACCGGGTATTAACTCGATCGCTGCTACGATTCAATATCCGATCAATTGAAACTATCCGACAGGATGTTTAAGTGCTGCCCAACTTCGGGCTATCCTTTGTCATTAGTCGTGAATCCGACAGGATGTTTAAGTGCCACCCGAACTCGGGGTATACTTTGTCATTCGTCGTGAAAACGGTGGATGTTTAAGTATTGCACTCTGTCATTCGTTGCAAATCCGATGGATGTTTAAGTGTTGCACTTTGTCATTCGTTGTGAGGGTTTTAATCTCATGAGTTATCGTAAATGCTGTATTAGTTACTGACCTAGTTCGTGTGCATTGTTATTTAAATTAGGTTACAAGGCTAATCGGTAGGCTAAACTCTGCCCGTTTAAATCTGCAAAGTGAGTCATTCTCTTTTTATCAACAGTATTTTACAATACTCCAATCATTTTTAAATGTTATAATTACAGGGATTAATTCGTCGTTATCTTGAATCACTGGCTAATTGGGGTATTGTGCACATTACTAATTTCTCATGGTTAGGCAAATAAATCCTAACAGTGATAATCATCACTACTTGGGGGAAGACCCAATAGTGGTATGACCATCGTCACCAGGTGACACGGCGCCAGATAAAAATAAGATAAAAGCCATTGTAATCGCTCTTATGCTGTAATTGATAACTATTGTGTCGTTTTACATACTTGAATGACTCGCCAGCATTTCCCCGCTGATAAAAAATTTTTAAAACATGTTTCAGGAAACCTGCTGTAAATCAAGGAAAACGTGCTACGGAGCACTAACAAGCTTGAAGAGGTGGCTCAGTTAAAATGAATAAACATGTTTTATAAATCAGGGAATTTACTTATGAAATTCCTCTATTGTAAATTACTGGGTTTATCCCGAATTATGAAGTAAAATAATCGGGCATTTTCGAGTTTTAAAAGATCCTGTAAAATCTTCCGCTGCCGCATCAATTAAATACCACGGGTTCCTGTCCCGCGGCTCCTGACCGGGTCAAACCGGGGCTGGGGCCGTGACAGGAAAATGTGGTATCAGAGCCACTGATTTAAGCCAATTAAGTATTTAAGAATACTTAATTTTCCTGATTACCATTATGTGATTATATGTTTCTATCTTGACTATCTGTTAATTTACAATATGGGTAAGCAAAGAATTTCGGACATCTATCGAAAATTAGATAGTTCACCGAAAGATAAGGGAACTTCATCCCAATCAAATTCCTCAAGATACTCAGCAAATACTGAGGAAGGAATATTTGTTCGTAAAACACATTTTGAAAAACCACTTACCCCTAATAAAAGAAGTTGGATTATTAGAAAAAGTCAAGAGAAAATAAAGAAGTCACAGGAAACCCAGGAAATAGGCAGCAAACCACCATGGGAGGATGAATTAGACGAACAATGGGTAAATCTCTACATGTTAGCCACTACCGCAGTAAATGCTAACTTATAAATCACCAAACCAGTATCAGCACTTACGACACCTATGAGACAGAAACTTTAAACTATTAAATAACCACTAGTATATTTTGAAAATCAGTTGTAATAAATATCTAGCGATAGTTCGTTTTAATCAAATAAATTGTATTTAAGTTTTCTAAATTGCCATTCTGTGATTGTGTGAATTACAAAAATTTAACCTAGAATTTTGTGTGTTTCTTTATAACTGCTAAAACAGCATGAATGAATTATCTGAAGCTCTAGAGAATCTCAATCTCTATCCTATTAATGTGGAAGTTTCCAGAAACTTCACTGGGTACTTTACCGACAAGGAGGAACCTATGGAATTTCAAACCCAGCCACCGGAAAAACCCAAGCCAAAGAAGAGAAGAAGAATTGTGGGCTGGAGGCGTGTGCGTAGGAAGAAACCAGCGACACGGAAACTTACCAAGAAGGAAGATCCCAAAGGTAAAGGCAAGGAAATAGAGATTGGGAAAAGTTCCAGGCAAGGCCAGGAAATGCCACCCTGGGAAGAACTGGATCATAAACTAGCACTTAGTGACCTCATCGGACCTGCCGATGGAAACCTCGAACCTATTAATGAAAACCTCGGACTTGCCGAAGAAGACCTTTTCAACTACCCAGCAGAAGCCCAACTTCCAGTCAATCTGGAACCTGCTATTCCAGATCCTATTATCCACACCCAACCTCTACCAGCAGAACTAGAAGAGTGGTGGACCACCGACTGGCAATTCCAGAATCTCCTAAATAACCCAGATACCTTTTTCCCCTAGTTCGACCCAGAGCCTCCACTACACCCACCTATGAGCCTTGAAAATCTGGCTGAACTCCGCCACTATGGCGAGGAGCTGACTGATGCAGGAAACAAGATTAGGGATGTGGGAGAACGAATTACCTGGAAATACGACGAGAGGGAGCGTCGTTTCTGACAAGCCAGCTGACGGGAGAATATGTGGTTGTAGGAATGTGTGTTTAATAATAATAATATAATAATAAAATATAATTATGTGTAATAACTTAAAAATAAAACTTTTGTAAGATAACCAGTGTGTACGGATGCCTAATATATATAAAATATCGAAAGTCGAAAGATCGACAATTTTGGCTATACGTGTTTAACATGATTATGTGCAATTGTTTTGTTATATTTGATTATTAAGTATTTTATGTTAATCACTTATATAAATTAATTATCAGATGGCAAACACTGGTAATGAACCAGTTAATGAAGTAAATCAGTCCGAGCAAAACAACGACGATCGGTTTCTAAATAGGCAAGATATCGAGAATATCGTTGCTCAGGAAATAGCTAATGCTATTCCAGTAATACTTGCTGCTGCTCGACATCCAGTTGAACCTCAAATTATTCCTAGCAAACGTACTCATGAGGACAACTTTAGTAATAGTGTAAACGGAGGCGGCAACAACAACAATAATAATAACGATAATGTACTGCAAGCCCCAATTCTCAAAAGAATGAAAGCTGCAACGCCTGGTTGCACTTACAAGGAATTTCTTGCCTGTAAACCAGCTGAATTTGCAGGCAACGAAGGGGCGACTGCAGCACTGCGTTGGTTAGAGAAAACCGAAGCGGTAATTACCATAAGTAAATGTGCTGAAGAAGAAAAGGTTATGTATGCGTCGCATCTTTTTAAAGAAGGGGCGCTAGAATGGTGGAATACGGTTCTACAAGCTAAAGGAAGAACTGTGGCGTATGCTATGAACTAGGAAGAATTTAAGAGTCTTGTGGAAAGAAAATTCTGTCCCGAGTATGAAAAGGAACAGATGACAAATAAATTCCTAAATCACCGGATGGTAGGTGTTGATTGTAGAGGGTATACTTCGACATTCTTCGAGTATGCTAGAGTGGTACCAACCCTGGCTTCGCCAGAACCGGTACTTATTTCTCGCTACATTTGGGGTTTAATTAGCGAGATCCGTAATATTGTCAAAGCTGCGAGACCCCGCATGATCGATGATGCGGTGGAATTAGCCAATACTCTGACTGACGAACTGATACGCACGAGAGAAGAAACCCGGAAGAAGGAAGTGGCCCAAAAGATTACCCAGGGATTTCGTATGGGTAACAGAAGTAACTTCAAGAAAAAGGGAACTGGGCAATCTTCCACTGTTCCATTTTGCAATACCTGCAAAAGAAAGCATTTTGGAAGATGCAAGGGATAGTGCAGTTTCTGCAAAATTCCGGGACATCAAGAAGAAGATTGCAGGAAGAAGAAAGCAATAGTCTGCTACAACTGTGGAGAAGCTGGACATTTTAGGCCAGACTGCCCGAAATTGTCAAACCAGCTGAGAACAAAGCCAAACCTGCAGAAGGAACTACCAAGAAGAACGCAAGATCCTTCCAGTTGACTACTCAGGAAGCATAACTAATTCCTGACGTGATAGCTGGTACGTTCCCAGTTCACGACGTTTATGCAAAAGTATTATTTGACTCTGGTGCAAACCAAAGTTTTATAAATACTTCATTCTGCCAAGCTCTTAACTTACCTTTAACCAACCTTAGGCAGATTTTTACAGTCGAAACGGCAGATGGGAATTCTGTTAACGTAGATAAGGTTTTGCAAGAAGGAAAAATAGAACTTTTAGGTCATAAATTTTCTACAAACCTGTTACCTATGAATTTAGCCGGATTCGATATTGTGTTAGGAATGGATTGGTTAGTAGCCAACCATGCTCGAATTCTTTGTGATAAGAATTCTATAGAAATTCATACACCCACAGGAGAAGTAGTGGTGATTAAAGGAGACAAACCACGTAAGCCAATGAAATTCATTTCAGTAATGAAATTGGCTAGTTATTCAAGAAAACAAGAAACGATGTATATGATTTCAGTAATCATTAACACTAAAAATAAGGAACTTAAGGAAATTCCAGTAGTATCAGAATACCCAGAGGTATTTCCAGAAGAACTACCTGGATTACCACCTGATAGGGAAGTAGAATTTAGAATTCATCTAATTCCCGGAACTACACCGATAGCTAAGGCACCTTATCGGTTAGCACCCACGGAAATGCTTGAATTGAAAAAGCAGTTAGATGAATTACTAAGCAAAGGATTTATACAACCTAGTTCATCCCCGTGGGGAGCGCCAGTGTTGTTTGTGAAAAAGAAAGATGGTTCGATGCGAATGTGTATCGATTATAGGGAATTGAATAAGGTTACAATTAAGAATCGATACCCATTACCTAGGATTGATGATCTTTTTTATCAACTCCAAGGAGCTAGATATTTTTCTAAGATAGATTTACGCTCCGGATATCATCAATTGAAGGTACAAGAAGAAGACATACCTAAAACTGCTTTCAGAACTAGGTATGGTCATTACGAGTTTACAGTCATGCCCTTTGGACTAACAAATGCCCCAGCAGCATTTGTAGACATGATGAATAGAATCTGTAAACCGTACTTGGATAAATTTGTAATTGTCTTTATCGACGATATACTTATTTATTCCAAAAGTCAGGAGGAACATTGTGAGCACCTGCATGTACTCTTAACTTTGTTATGAAATGAGAAGCTTTACGCCAAATTCTCGACGTGTGAATTTTGGCTACAGGAGGTGCAATTTTTAGGACACAAGGTGAATCACGAAGGCATTCATGTTGATCCCTCCAAGATAGAAGCGATCACCGAATGGAAGGTTCCGTAATCAGCAATGGAAATTAGAAGTTTTATAGGGTTAGCCGGATATTATAGACGGTTTATTAAGGATTTTTCCAAAATAGTTGTACCATTAACTATGCTAACCTGTAAATCAGTTAAGTTTGAATGGGGACCTAGACAAGAAGAGGCCTTTAGGATTTTGAAGCAAAAGCTAACAAATGCTCCAATTCTAGCTTTACCAGAAGGAACAGAAGATTTTGAAGTATATTATGATGCTTCAAAGCTAGGATTAGGATGTGTGTTAATGCAACGCAAGAAGGTAATTGCGTATCCATCAAGGCAATTGAAAAAGCACGAGGAAAACTATACGACTCATGATTTAGAGTTAGGAGCCATAATTTTTGCCCTTAAGATTTGGAGACATTATCTATACGGAAGTAAGTTTACTGTCTATACAGATCATAAAAGTTTAAGATATATATTTGGGCAAAAAGAATTAAACATGAGGCAAAGGAGATGGATGGAAATCCTAAGTGACTACGACTGTGATATTCAATATCATGAAGGAAAAGCAAACGTAGTTGCTGATGCCTTAAGTCGTAAGTATCATGAGAAACAACGACGAGTTCGTGCTCTTAGATTAAATTTACAATTAGACTTAATGGAACAACTGAAGAATATTCAAGAAACAACAATCAAGAATGATGTTGAAGGAATGAAAGGAAGAATAAAGGAGTTAGAACAGGGAACTGATGGAATTTGGAGATTCGATAAGAAACAAATTTGGGTACCTAAGCAGGGAGAATTAAGAAATAAGATTTTAGAAGAAGCCATAAATCTAGGTATACCATGCATCCTGGTAACAATAAAATGTATCAAGATTTAAGGAATAACTTCTGGCGGATAGGAATGAAAAAGGACATAGCTAGATATGTTTCTAAGTGTCTTACTTGTTCACAAGTTAAGGCAGAACACCCGAAACCTTCAGGTCTACTACAACAATTAGAAATGCCGGTATGGAAATAGGAACTCATAACAATGGATTTCGTTACTAAGTTACCCAAAACCAGAAAAGGTAATGATGCGATTTGGGTAATTGTGGATCGATTAACCAAATCAGCTCATTTTCTACCCATGAAAGAAACCTTTAGCATGGAAAGGTTGGCAAAGTTATATGTAGATGAAGTAGTATCCTTACATGGAGTCCCACTCTCCATTGTATCGGATAGGGATAATCGTTTTACTTCCCATTTCTGGACAAGTTTCCAAGAAGCAATGGGAACTCGACTACAATTAAGCACTGCATACCATCCTCAAACAGATGGACAAAGTGAAAGGATGATCCAAACTCTGGAAGACATGCTTAGGGCATGTGTAATAGATTTTGGTGGAAACTGGGATGACCACCTACCCTTAATTGAATTCTCCTATAATAATAGTTATCATTCAAGCATTGAAGCTGCCCCATTCGAAGCACTATACGGACGGAAGTGTAGAACTCCAGTTTGTTGGGCAGAAATAGGAGAAAGGAAATTATCAGGTCCGGAGATTGTGCAAGAAACTACCGACAAGATTACTCAAATCAAGGAAAGACTAAAGACGGCTCGAGATCGCCAGAAAAGTTATGCAGACAATAGGCGCAAGCCGTTAAAATTCCAAGTTGGAGACAATGTATTATTAAAGGTCTCTCCTTGGAAAGGAGTAGTTCGGTTCGGTAAGAAAGGAAAGCTAAGTCCAAGATACATAGGATCATTTCCAGTAATCCAACGTATAGGACCAGTTGCTTATCGCTTACAACTACCAGAGGAGCTAACGAGGGTACATGACGTATTTCATGTATCCAACCTCAAGAAATGTCTATCTGACGAATCTTTGGTAGTACCTCTTCAACATATAGAGGTAAACGAAAAGTTAAAATTTGTAGAGAAGCCACTACAAATAGAAGACAGAAACATCAAGTTTCTCAAACACAAAAGATTAGTACTAGTTAAAGTCAAGTGGGATTCAAAAAGAGGACCCGAATATACTTGGGAGCTGGAATCAGAGATGAAACGGAAATATCCTCACTTATTTCAGTAAATCTCGAGGACGAGATTTTAAATAAGGTGGGGAGGATGTAAGGACTCTCAAAAATGTCCCAAATTAACCCGTAAGTACGAACCCGAACCCCTGAAACCCTAATCCATATAAAAAATCAAGAAAAACAGATTTTTGGTTTCAGGCGGGCCGCGTAAACCTTAAGGTAAGGTTACACGGGCCGCGTCAAAGTGTGGTTGACCGGATAAGCATTGCCGGGCCACGCGACGCACACGTGGCAGGCCTATGTGTGACACGCTAGCCCTAGTCTACGTATAGCTGGCCCTCGCGGGCCGCGTACGGATTAAGGATGGGCTCACGCGGGCCGCGTGAGACCCATATTTCACCTATAAATAGGAATGGCCATGAGCAGTCCACTGTTGTCGAAATCAACTTTCAAAAAACGAAGTTTGGCTGCTCAAATTCGAAATTTGCTTTTGTAATAGTGAGGCACTGCTACGATACCAGGTATTAACTCGATCACTGCTACGATTCAATATCCGATCAATTGAAACTATCCGACAGGATGTTTAAGTGCTGCCCAACTTCGGGCTATCCTTTGTCATTAGTCGTGAATCCGACAGGATGTTTGAGTGCCACCCGAACTCGGGGTATACTTTTTCATTCGTCGTGAAAACGGTGGATGTTTAAGTATTGCACTCTGTCATTCGTTGCGAATCTGATGGATGTTTAAGTGTTGCACTTTGTCATTCGTTGTAAGGGTTTTAATCTCATGAGTTATCGTAAATGCTGTATTAGTTACTGTTGATGCAACAAATACAAGACCAACGGTGGTAGCTGGACTGGCTAGGCAGAATGGTTGAAGGGTTCAACCTTGCCTAACGCAGGTCGTGGGGTCCCCCCACGTTTGCGAGACGTGGAAGGAGGTTTACTAGTTTATTGTTGTTCTTTGCTATGGATCCTCCTCTGAATCGTACCCAGATTTGGAAGTGGTAGCAAAGGGAATGTGTGTGTTGGATGTGAAAGGGAATGACTTGTGCGAGACAAGCATTCGATGTGAATGACCAGAGATTGGAGAATCAGAGCTGGTCAGGAGATGATTTCTGAAGTAAATGAAGTGTCATTTTATAAGAGAAGGCATCTCCCGAAGGGGAATGTATTAGACTAGTAACCTCGCTTGCAGTGGAGGGTTTCCCCTTTCGGGGGTTGAAGGCTTTTGACCTCCGGATAATAGTGTGCATTGGCAGACCTGCTTTGCTTTTGCGGCTGCGGGTTGGTGAAGCGATCTCCAGATGTGACCGGCTACTGCTTCAACATTGCTTTTCCCAACTCACAGCTTTTCAACCGTTGAACCGTTTAACCTTTTGAGCGTTTACATATTTAATCATTTTATTTAGTCTTGAGCTACCCCCGTCATCAGCCCCCCAAGTCAGAGGTTTTTGGGTGATAAGCTTAAAGACTTCTGACTTTTATGTACGTATTTTATTGCTTGAAGGTTTCGAGGGTTCGTTGCTTGAAGGCTTGAAAGGTTAAAGGCAGTTATTGTTTTGAATTTGAATTTTAAATAACTGACAATCGATTTGATTGATGTATGGCAGTTGATAGGGTGGCGGTTTTCGCAGGAGTTACTGTTTTGCCATTATTACCCCTATTGTAGGCTTATATTTATTTTATATTTCCAAACTTATCCATTTGTTTCATAATTTTTTCCAAGTTTCTGCCATTTTCTCTCCTTCTCTAAGGTTAGTTCCGGTTTCCTTTTCATCTTGCATTCTTCATTTTCCGTTTTCAAAAAATGGGTGCTCGTAAGGACTTAGCAAAATCGTTTTCCCGGTTAACACAAGAGGAGGTAGATTTATTTTGTATGGAATATGGTATTGATAGGAAGTTTGACCCCACTGCCCCTGCTTGTGATGTTCCCGTTGATAAACCACCTTCTGGTTCGATTGCCCTTTATTGTGGTCATTTTGAGTTCTCAAACCTTCGTTATCCCTTTTCGTTTTTTGTTTTGAACTTGTTGGAGTATTATCGGGTTTCTTTTGGGCAAGTTCATCCAAATGGGATGGCTAGGGTTTTGCATTTTGAGGTTTTATGTCGTGCTCTTGGGTATGATCCTTCCCTTTTACTCTTTCGCCGGTTTTTTCGTTTGGCTAAGAATGGCGATTGGTTTACTTTTGAAACAACCAAAGTTGATACCTGCCTTATTTCATCGATGGTTACTACGCTTGGGGCTTGGAAAGACCGCTTTTTCTGGGTTTCTGATACTATTCTCCCATTTAAAATGGTGTGGAGGAATCCGGATGCTGTTCTCAATGATCCGGAACCTTCCGAGTCTGAATTGAATACTGTTTTTCTCAATGCCATCCGGGGGTGCCCTTCGAGGGTTCGTCCCTTTCCTGAACACTTACTTGTTCTATTAGGGGTTAGTAAAATTTGGGGGAATGTTGATCGGGATCCGGTTCTTATGAGGAGTGGCATGGGTATGCATTTTCCTTTTTTGTCCTCTTTATGTTTTTCTTAATCTACGACTTATGTGTTGTTGTTTTTTGCAGTCATGTCTGCTTTGGATTTTATTAAGAGCGACGATACTTCTGATGTTTTTTTTGAGGATGCTCCGTCTGTTCCTGGTGAGAATGTTGTGGTTAGGACTGCTGATCAAAGGTTTGAGGGCTCAGATTATGTTAGTGCTGCTACTGCCAAGGGTTTTTCTAAGTCTAATGCTCCTAAATCTTCAACCCGTCGATCTTCTCGTCGGTTGTTGAAAGCTGGTCCTCAATCCACTTCTACTGAACCAGTGGATTTGAGTGACGATATTGAAGTTTCGGAAGATCAAGATGTTGAAGCAGGTGCTGAGAAGGCTAAAGAATTGGTTGTCCATGGTAAAAAGGTTTCAAGCAAGAAGGTTGTTGCCACTCCTATTCAGGAGTCTTCGAGCAGGGACGTTGAAGGGTTGGACCCGGAAGGGATTTATGTGCCTACTTGGTCGGTGAAGAATGATGACAGTTTCAAAGATGCTGCTATTTGTGAGGATGCTCTGAGTCACATTGCTCCTCCCTCAGTGCACGAGACTATTGCTGGGATGGATGATGACCTGATGTTGTCCCGTATGATTTTGAGTACTTGCAACCTTGCTGCCATGCTTCCTCAAGGCATTGCCCGTTTTCGTCAGAGAATGCGGGAATATGAGGAATTCTCCAAGAAGAAGGATAAAATGAAATCCTCTATGGCTGGGATGAAAAAGGAGATAGCTGGTTTTGCCGAGAAGGAAGCAGCATGGGAGAAGAAGGTTAGTGATCTGAAAAAGGCGCATGAGATTGAGATGGGTGATTTGAAAAAGAGTTTCGAGGCTGATAGGTTGAAACTTAGGGCTGACCGGGAAGCTTTGTTTGTTCAGCAACAGGCTTTTGGTAGGGAGAAAGAGGGGTTGAAGGCTTCAGTTGCTCAGGCTACTGGGGATAACCAATGGCTCATTGAGCAGGGTTTCCATCAAGTGGTTACCTATCTGCTGCACTCCAAAGAGTTTAATTCTGCCCTTGGCGATGTTTATACTAAGCTGCTCAATTTAGGAAAACATCAAGGTCTTATTGCAGGTTATAAGCTCCATGAGTCCGGTCATCCTTTGGAGAAGTCACCTCTGTTTCGGCCCGAGGCATCTGATGTTTTTAAAGGCTCCGTTGAACAAATGGAGAAGCTGACTTATCCTTACATCCATCAAGTTTCTGGTTGCTTTGGTAAGCCTCTTGCTGTGTTGCAGGGTTTGAAGCCAGAGGGCTTAAATGAGAAGGTCTGTGCTGAAATCCTGGGATCTCTTTCAAGGAAGAGGTCTTATTCGGGTGATAGTGACGATACCCTTTCAGGTCAACCGGATGTTCCTAAGGATGCAAGCTTGGAGGCTTCAGCGGTTGGTGGTGATGGAGGTGTGAAGACTAAAAAGTTGAAGAAAACAAAGAAGGCCAAGGGCGAAGGTTCTGGAGTTTCCAAATCTGTTGATGCTTGATTCGTAGCTTTCTTAGCAAACAATTTATGTTTTGTAATGTTAACTTGAACAATATTAGGTTATTAGGAACCCTTAAGGTTCCTGTTGGTTGTGTTTTAAGGCCTTTGTGGCCGCTGGAACAGTAGTTTAAGCTTGCAAGTTACTAGGACTTGCTTCTAACTAATGTTTGAAAGTCTTTTTTGGGCTTTCTTTTATATGATGTTATGTTTTAACTATTTTTCTTTTATTATGGTTTTATGCTTGTGCCTCTTTGGTCAAGGCAGTCCATTTGGTTTTTAACCGTCCAAGCCTTTTGGCTGTCTGTCAATAGGTTGAAGCCTTTAAGGTTTCGGGGTATTGCCCGGGTGGCTTGAAGCCTTGAAGGCTTCTTGGTTTTTCGTCCTGGCTTGGTTTGTACCTTTGTAATTTTTGTCCAATTGACTTTGTTCTTTTTGGATTTGCTTTGTTCTTTTTGTAACTTTGTCTTTGTCGGGTTTGTGCTGCCCTTATGTTTTTTATACCTGAAAGGGTTCAGTGCTGCAGACACTTAGCCTTGGCATTTTTAACAAGAAGAGATGGCACCTATCCTTTTAATTATTTCCTTTTGGTTTTTTAGCTTTTTTGTAGACTATATTTCTAAGACATAGGGAGCATTTGGTGTAGGCTGCTTATACCTGTCTATGAGACAATTTTATTTTTTCTTAACAAGTCTCATGGAGTTGTATTGACTTAGGAACTCACCCCTTATATAGGCTCATTCAACCCTTGAACCTATTGAGCGATGTGGCCTGGGAGCTCATCCCCTTACATGGCCCTTGCCATGGAGTTTTTTGCTAGGTTCTCAACCTGATTTTGGGATAGAAAGACAAGTTTGATAAAAACAACTTCATTCATTAAAGCAATACTTGCTTTTTACAAAAGGTATTCATAATCCTGCTTGAAATACATTTTGATACAAACCAAACTTTCCGTTTAAACATGGAGTCTTTTCAGTGTTTTGCCGTTCCAATGCCTTGGAAGCCTTTTGCCTTCTGAATCAGCAAGCTTGTAGGATCCACCTTTGTGTGCTTCAAGGATGGTGTATGGGCCCTCCCATTTTGGGCCAAGCTTTCCATGATTTTCTTTCTTGCTGGCTTCGTTGTTTCTGAGGACCAGATCCCCTGGCTTGAAACGTTCATTTTTGACTTTTTTGTTGTAGTAAGCTTCCATTTGTTGCTTGTATTTGGCTTCTTGAATTGCGGCTTGATCTCTTGCTTCCTCTAGGAGTTGTAAATTCAACATGGTCTCTTTTTGGTTTGTTTCGGGAGCCATGTTGACAATTCTTTGGGTTACAACTCCTATTTCGGCAGGGATCACAGCTTCGGATCCAAATACCAAGCTGTAAGGTGTTTTCTTATGGCTTGTTTTTTCTGTTGTTCTAATTGCCCATAGGACACTAGGCAATTCTTCAAGCCAGTTGCTTTCGTATCTTCCCAATCTTATCTTTATGCCTTCCACTATGCTTCTATTTGTTCTCTCAACCTGCCCGTTTGATTGCGGATAAGCCACTGAGCTGAAAACCTGATCGATTTTGTATTCTTTGCACCAAACGCTGAAAGGCTTCTCAGCAAATTGCCTTCCGTTATCGGTGACAAGTACTCCTGGCAATCCATAACGGCAAATGATGTTTTCCCAGACAAAGTCAATGACTTGCTTTCCTGTGATCTTGGCAAGTGGCTTGACCTCGGGCCACTTGGTGAAATAGTCTACCGCCACCAGTAGGAATTTCACTCCCCCTTTGCTTGGGGGAAATGGACCAACAATGTCCATTCCCCACTTATGGAATGGCCAAGCGGAGGTTATTGGGACTAAATCATGCTTGGGACTTTTTGGGATTGGTGCATGGATCTGGCAGGCATCACATTTCTTCAATTCTTCAGCTGTGTCACGATGCATTGAAGGCCAGAAATATCCGAGGTTCATGAGCTTTGCAACTACCGACCTAGCTCCGAAGTGAGCTCCACACACTCCTTCATGAATTTCCTTGATCAAATACTTACTTTGCTCGGGACCGACACATCTTAGCAAGGGAGCAAGGTAACCCTTTTTGTAAAGGGTTTCTCCTTGCAGTATGTATTGCCTTGCCTTGATTTCAACCCTTTTAGCTTCCGCTTGATCATTAGGTAATTCACCATTTTTGAGGAACTTTTTTATGGGAGTCATCCAGTTTGGTTCTTCTTCGGTAACCACGTCTTGAACCTCCAATTCATCAATGGATGGGGCCTTCAACACTTCTACCAGTACCTTCTTGGTGAGGTAGGCAAAAGTGAGAGATGCAAGCTTACTTAGGGCATCGGCCTTTTTGTTTTGAGATCTGGGGATCTGTTTGATGTTGCATGCTTGGAAGGTACTCATCAGTTCCTTGGATTTTTCTCTGTATTTTTTCATGTTGGGCTCTTTAGCTATGTAGCTGTCATTCACTTGGCTTGAGACCAGCAACGAATCCGTGAACACTTCAAGCTTTTCAACCTTCATTTCTTTGGCCAGCCTTAAGCCGGCTATTAGTGCTTCGTATTCAGCCTCGTTATTGGTGGTCTGAAAATCAAAACGAAGAGCATATGTGAATTCCAAACCTTTTGGGTTGATCAAAATTAATCCAGCCCCTGACCCTTCAACGCTTGAAGCCCCGTCGGTAAAAAGCTTCCAGGCTTCAGGGTTGGGAGGTTCAGTGGTGGCAGTGTTTACTTCAGTGACTGTTTGGTTTGGGACTTCCACAATAAAATCGGCCAAGACTTGAGCCTTGATAGCTTTCCTTGGGACATAGGTGATGTTATGTTCACCTAGTTCTATGGCCCATTTGGCTAATCGCCCCGAGTTTTCAGGTTTTTCAAGCACACTCTTAATAGGTTGGTCGGTGACCACTTGTGTGGGGTGTGCTTGGAAATACCTTCGAAGCCTTCTAGCTGTTTGAACTAAGGCTAAGGCAAGTTTTTCAAGGGGAGGGTATTTTGTTTCAGCTAATTTTAAGGTTTTGCTGAAAAAATAAACGGGTACCTAGGCCTTGTCTCGCTCAATGGTGAGGACTGCACTGATGGCCTCGTCCGTGATTGAGAGGTACACCGATATTAACTCCCCGGTTTTTGGTGCCGCAATGTCTGGTAGGGAAGCTAGATGTTGCTTCATCTGGTTGAAAGCTTCTTCAGTCCATTTGAAATCCTTTTTATCTGAGCAGTTCTTGAGCGTTTTGTAGAAGGGCAGAGATCTTTCGGCCAACTTTGAGGTAAAACGCTTCAAGGCTGCAAGCTTCCCGTTCAAGCTTTCAACTTCCTTCTTGGTCTTTGGTGGCTTGGTTTCAAGGACGGATTTTACTTTGTTAGGGTTGGCTTTGATGCTTTGTTTTCCAACAATGTGGCCCAAGAATTTTCCTTCTTCGAATCCAAATGAACACTTTTCCGGATTAAGCTTCATGTTAACCTTTCTGAGGTTCTTGAAAGTTTCTTGAATATCATCGAGCATTTGGTATTCCGTCCTGCTTTTAATAACCAAGTCATCGACATATGCCTCCATGTTCTTGCCGATTTGGCTTTCGAAGGCTTTGTCAACGAGCCGTTGATAGGTTGCTCCTGCATTTTTGAGACCGAAAGGCATTTTTTGATAGCAAAAGATTCCTTTGTCCGTGTGAAAGGCTGTCTTCTCCTCATCCTCTTTTTTCATGAGGATTTGGTGATAGCCTTTGTATGCATCAAGAAAGCATTTGAACGAGTAGCCTGTGAGGGAGTCAACTTTGAGATCAATTTCTGGTAGAGGATAGCAATCCTTAGGACAAGCTTTGTTAAGATCCTTAAAGTCTATGCACATCCTCCAAGAGTTGTCTGGCTTCTTGACCATGACCGGGTTTGCAACCCATGACTGGTACTTGACTTCTCGGAGAATACCGGCTGACACAAGCTTTTCGACCTCTTGGCAGGCTGCCAGACTTCTCTCTGGGGCCAAGCTTCTTTTCTTCTGGACCACAGGCTTGACCTCTGGTGGTATTCTCAACTCATGCTCGGCAATGTCCCGGGGGATCCCGGTCATATCTTCAGGACACCAAGCGAATACATCGCTGTAGTGTGTTAGCAATTTTTCAAGGTATGAAAGGGTTTCTTGAGAAAGGTCTGGGTTGACCCTTATTCTTTGTTCAGGGTATTTGGGGTTTACGACCAACCTTTGCCTGTCTTCTTCACTGTTTGATCTTTCACCTTCAACCATGTAGGCTTCCTGAGAGGGTTGAAGGGTTGATATGCCCCTTTCGGTGGGAAATTTGACTGTGCCATGGCCAACAGACACTGCCATGTAAAATGCACACTGTCCTGGTCTTCCGATGATCACATCATAGCTTGAGGGGATGTTGATAACCACAAAGGTGAGTGGTTGGGTTCTTTCTTTTAAACCTTCACTGAAACGAACATTAAGTGTCAGTTGCCCTAAAGGCTTGAGGGGTATGTCAGCGATACCTTTTATGGAGGTCCCAGAGGGTTGAAGCCTTGAACGTTCTTCATTGCTCAATCGGTTGAAGAATTTTTCGAACATGATTTCAGTGGCTGCCCCCGTGTCTATGTATGCCTTGCACGTTTGCAACCTTCCCACGGTAGCTTCTACCACGAGAGGGCTAGGGAGAGGGTCATTCTCCGTAGGGGGGAAACAGACACACTGAAGCTCCCAAGCTTCCAACCTCTGCCTCTTGTGAGGAACCTTTCCATCGAAATCTACCATATTGACTTCCTTACCCTTTCCTTTAGCCATTTTGTCCCGGACTCCCTTTACCAAATGAGCGAGTTCTCCGGACTTAACAGCTTCTTCTATTCTTTTCTTGAGTTGGAAGCAATCATTGGTGTGGTGACCTTTTTCTTCATGAAACTCGCAGTATTGGGTGGAGTTCTCGTTTTTCCTGCTTTTGGGGAGAGGTCTAGGAGGCCGAAAGTTTTGTTTAACTTCTTCTGTTGCAAGGATTTCTTGAGGGGTCTTTGTGAGGGGTGTGAAACTTATGCCTTTTTCCCTGCTTGAAAGGTTCCGACCTTCAGACCTTCGAAGTTCTGAACCCTTTGACCGTCTGTCATAGGAGTTGAAGTTCCCTCTTTTTCTGGCTGGACTGTTGCTTCTCCAGCCAGACCCTCTTTTTCTTTGTTCCTTAATGTCTACTGCCTCCTCTCCCCGGATGTGGGCTTCAGCCCTTTCAAGAGCTTCTTCTAAGGTCTTGGGTAGAGATTTGTTGAAATCCCTTGTAAGGTACTTAGAGGTGATGGCATTCATGAAGCCAGCCACTCTCATTTTCTCATCGGCCCCTACATAAGTCAGACCTTCCTTCTTGTATCGTTCAATGAAAGCACGGAGACTTTCATCATCACGTTGTTTTATCTGAAAGATCACTGTTGCATCTTTGACATATCGTCTTTGTTGGGAGAAATTGGCCAGGAAACCCTTGCTGAGATCATCAAAGCTTCGAACACTTTGAGCAGGCAAATCGTTGAACCAGATCCTGGCGGATCCAACAAGAGTTTGCATGAACATTAGGCAACACTCAGCGTTGGACCATTTCTCTATCCGAGCTGCACCGGTGAAGATCTGAAGGTGGTCCTCAGGATCTTCAGTCCCATCATACGTTCTGATGTGGGCTGGCATTTTGATCTTTGACTGGAAATCATAATCGGCTATCTGCCTTGAAAAGCATGAAAGGTTACTTGGCTTGTATGGTTTAGCCAAGTCTTCTTCAGTCCTTGCATCCACGTTACTGCTATTGTCGTTGTTTCCCTCTGTGGCAAGCACTTGATTGATGAAGTGTTACCATGGGAAGTTGGCCATCATCTGGGTCATCATGTTGGGCATAGGGTTGAAGCCTTGAAGGCTTCCTGGGCCAGCGGAGCAGTTTATCCCGAGGGGAGCACTCATGACAGCACTTCGTGCTAAGGGGAGCACGGACAGAGCTTGCTCCCATGTAGTTGTAGTAGATGCTGGATAGCTTGTCACCGGGGATTGTAGGAGCTGGTCAAGAGTTAGCTCATGTCCCAGAGGAACACCACTAGTAATTGGTTGGGAAGAGAAGATAGGATGCACCGTAGGATTTGTCATAGTGGACAGATAAGGGTGAGGGTTTGAAAGGTTACTGGGACTAGCCTCACTTCTTGTTGCAAAAAGAGGAGGAGGTGGCCCAGGAGACAATGTTGGCTCAGGTTCGTCATAGTCTAAACGAATCCTCACTCCCTTTTCTCTTTCTTTACTCACATGCTGGTTGAGAAGAGTCCTTAGCACAAGGAAATTGTTAGCAACCCCTTCAGGGGTGAGTTCAACACATGATGGGGCGTCAGAGACACCGATATTGGGAGATGGAACTCCGGATCTGGACGGAGTTGGTGTGTTGAAGTTGAGGAACTCGGGTGTGCTCCCCGGAGTTGAGAAAGAAGTTGGTATAGCCACGTGAGCTTGGCTACTACCCGGAGTAGAAGCGTTTGGGATCTGATTTACTTCTTCCGGGGATCCACTTTCAGACATGGTGATGTTAAGTGAATAGAGCTACACTACTAGGTCTTTTGGAGAAGAAATAGCGGCGTAGCCCCACGGTGGGCGCCAACTTGTTGATGCAACAAATACAAGACCAACGGTGGTAGCTGGACTGGCTAGGCAGAATGGTTGAAGGGTTCAACCTTGCCTAACGCAGGTCGTGGGGTCCCCCCACGTTTGCGAGACGTGGAAGGAGGTTTACTAGTTTATTGTTGTTCTTTGCTATGGATCCTCCTCTGAATCGTACCCAGATTTGGAAGTGGTAGCAAAGGGAATGTGTGTGTTGGATGTGAAAGGGAATGACTTGTGCGAGACAAGCATTCGATGTGAATGACCAGAGATTGGAGAATCAGAGCTGGTCAGGAGATGATTTCTGAAGTAAATGAAGTGTCATTTTATAAGAGAAGGCATCTCCCGAAGTGGAATGTATTAGACTAGTAACCTCGCTTGCAGTGGAGGGTTTCCCCTTTCGGGGGTTGAAGGCTTTTGACCTCCGGATAATAGTGTGCATTGGCAGACCTGCTTTGCTTTTGCGGCTGCGGGTTGGTGAAGCGATCTCCAGATGTGACCGGCTACTGCTTCTACATTGCTTTTCCCAACTCACAGCTTTTCAACCGTTGAACCGTTTAACCTTTTGAGCGTTTACATATTTAATCATTTTATTTAGTCTTGAGCTACCCCCGTCATCAGTTACTGACCTAGTTCGTGTGCATTGTTATTTAAATTAGGTTACAAGGCTAATCAGTAGGCTAAACTCTGCCCGTTTAAATCTGCAAAGTGAGTCATTCTCTTTTTACCAATAGTATTTTACAATACTCCAATCATTTTCAAATGTTATAATTACAGGGATTAAGTCGTGGTTATCTTGAATCACTGGCTAATTGGGGTATTGTGCACATTACTAATTTCTCACGGTTAGGCAAATAAATCCTAACAGTGATAATCATCACTACTTGGGGGAAGACCCAATAGTGGTATGACCATCGTCACCAGGTGACACGGCGCCAGATAAAAATAAGATAGAAGCCATTGTAATCGCTCTTATGTTGTAACTGATAACTATTGTGTCATTTTACATACTTGAATGACTCGCCAGCATTTCCCCGCTTATAAAATATTTTTAAAACACGTTTCAGGCGACCTGCTGTAAATCAAGGAAAACGTGCTACGGAGCACTAACAAGCTTGAAGAAGTGGCTCAGTTAAAACGAATAAACATGTTTTATAAATCAGGGAATTTACTTATGAAATTCCTCTATTGTAAATTACGGGGTTTATCCCGAATTATGAAATAAAATAATCGGGCATTTTCGAGTTTAAAAGATCCTGTAAATCTTCCGCTGTCGCATCAATTAAATACCACGGGTTCCTGTCCCGCGGCTCCTGACCGGGTCAAACCGGGGCTGGGGCCGTGACATTAGCCCAAGCTAATCCTAAATCACACAATCATCAAGTCTTGAACTTGAACATCACTTATAGGTTAAAACCCTTGAACAAAACAGAAAGTTTGTGAGGTTTATACCTCTGATTTTGAATGTCTCAACCTTGTTTTTAAGCCTAACTAACCATAGAAGTGGTTATAAGCATAAGGACATAGGTTTGAGATGAGTTTCCTCAAGTTTAAACAAGTTTATCAAAGTTTGAAACAAGAATAGAAAAATCAGTCCACTTTGGAGCCCTTTTGGCAACGTTCCAGGCTCTGGTTTTCTAGGGAAAACCCATGGAAATGTAGCTAAGGTCAATACAAAGTAGTAGGAAAAAGAATCGAGTGAATCAGATAAGAATTGAGTGAGTTATGCTCACTTTAGTGAAGTGGTATAAATCTGCTCGAACTTCTGCAATCAGCTACGGTTTGGAGTGTTTGAGAGTGAATGGAGAGTGTTTAGAAAATGAAAAATGCTTGGAGGAGGCTTGGGTTATATAGGGGATGGATTAGGGTTTCATTGGGCTGGGCTTTGAAAGTGTTTAGTGGGCTAAATAACTCAAAACAAGGAAATTAAGTAGGTTGATGCAAGGCTGTTAACAGCCCTATAATTTTTATTTTATTTTATTTTATTTTTACATTATAAGGTATATATTTGATGTTTAATAAAGTGTTACATGGTGTCTAGTATGTATGTAACTTGTAACAAGGTCCAAAATGCATAAATGACATGTTTTAATTTAGCAAAAAGTGTGATAACATAGGTGTGTATAACACATGAAATATAACAAGTATGTATGGTTTATAGTTTGGTATGATCAAGTGAAAAAAAAACATACAACTTAATCATATAATCAAATAACTAAGTGTTTAAATGTATGAAGATTTAAGGATTACGAATACACGATCATTGTTTACGAGTTAAGCTTACGTTTATACGAATTACGAACCATGTATCAATCGAGTGCACGTATCAATGTATAAACATGTATAAACGATGTATAAAAGATTCGTTTCATTACGAACAAAGTCTCAGATTTTACAACAATACAACGAAATACGATTACAAGGAATACAAGATTTCCAAAAAATAGAATTTCAAGCAATGGTTTCTAAATATGGAAAGTATGAAAACGCATGGCGTTACATCAGTTCCCGATAGTCGATACACATTCGAAAGCTACCATCCTTCTTCTTAACAAACAATATTGGAGCTCCCCAAGGCGAGAAGCTCGGCCTTATGAATCCCTTGTCCAATAACTCCTGAAGTTGTGTGGATAACTCTTGCATCCCGGATGGCGCAAGTCGATAAGGTGCCTTGGCTACAGGCGCGGCGCCTGGAACCAGGTCAATGTGGAACTCGACTTGTCTCTGCGGAGGTAATCCTGGCAAGTCTTCGGGGAAGACCTCCGGATATTCCCTTACCACAGGGATATCTTCAAGCTTTGGTTCTTCGGCTTCCTTATCCACTACATGAGCTAAGAAGGCAACACATCTTTTTCGCAGACACTTCTTTGCTTTCATACAGTTGATAATCCGCAAAGGCGTATCATGTTTCTCTCCATGAATCACGATCGTCTCCTCATTCGCCAACGGAATGCGAATGATCTTCTCATGACAAACTATCTCTGCACGGTTGTTAGACAACCAATCCATTCCAACAACGACATCGAAACTTCCCAAATCCACGGGTAGAAGATCGATAGAAAATTCGCGCTCTCCCAATTCCAAAATGCAACCCTTAACCACCTCATTCGCCTCTACTAACTTTCCATTAGCCAGCTCTATCGAATATGGTACGTATAGCTTACTCGTAACTAAACCAAGTATATTCTTAAAGTCTATGGACACGAAGCTAAAACCGGCACCAGTATCAAACAACACAGATGCATAACGTTGATTAATAGAGAACGTACCAGTAACCACGTTTGGATCCTGGCGTGCTTCCCTGGCTCCAATGGTGAACACCCTTCCACGAGCTTGATTATTTTTAGGGCAGTCCTACTTAAAGTGCCCCATGTCACCGCAACCAAAGAAACCCTGGCCATGTCCATTGTCATTTCTGTTTCCTCCCTGATTGTTGTTGTTATTGTTTCCTCCACGATTACCATTACCAGCCTGGTTCCCATAACCACCACGATTCCCGTTTCCCCCAAAATTACCATTTCCTCCCTGGTTTCGATTTCCAGTCTAATTTCCATTTCCACCACGGTTTCCATTACCACCTTGTCCTCCATTTCCACGTCCAGCACCACACCAGCATGCCTCCCTGGCATGCCCCACCTTGCCACAATTCTCACATCTCCCATACCTGCACCTTCCCGTATGATGATGCTGATAGATGTCACACTTGGGTAGGGTGCCCATATACCCGTTTCCTTTGGGTTCGGTGTTTGTTGCGCCAGTCCTGACCTCGGCCGGCGAGTTGGAGTCTCTACGCTTGTTGGGAGTGTTATTGTTGTTTGTTCGAGTGCACTTCTTGAAATTAGTAAACTTCCTTTTAGTATCACCCGATGACTCCACATGAGTCTCCTTCTTTTTCATTTCAGAGATAGAAAACTTTCCCAACCGAACTGCTTCCTCAGTGAGCGCCACACTTAGATCAATAGCCTCAGCAATAGTCGGAGTCTTGGAAGTTGTAACCATGCTCAAAATCTGAGGTGCCAGTCCCCAGATAAAACGCTCAATCCTTTTGAATTCTGGCTCCACCAGATAAGGAACAACCCTTGACAAATCGTGAAATCTCTGAATGTACTCTGCTACCTTCGGAACGTCTATTTTTAAGTTCCAGAATTCTGTCTCAAGCTTCTGAATTTCCGCCCGTGAGCAGTACTTTTTGGGCATTAACTCTTTCAGTTCATTCCATGTTAATGCGTATGCCGCAGCCTCGCCCAATGTCTGAACTTGGAGGTTCCACCACGAAAGCGCTCCGTCCAGGAATAACCCAGAAATGTACGTAACTCTTTGTTCCGGAGCACATTTGCTCATCCTCAATACAGAGTCAGTTTTCTCCACCCAGCGTACGAAAGCGACAGCACCCCCAGTGCCATCTAAATTAAGGGGCTTGCAGTCCAAGAATTGTTTGTAGGTACAACCTGTAACATAAGCAACACGATTCACAGTAAGAATTGGCAAAGCACATTTGGAAATATCCAATCGAGTTGTAATGTGTCTAAGGTGACTTAACATTACCGGTTGGGGGGTTATTCCCAGAGGTACCACCGCTATGTTCGGAGCGGAGGGCCTTGTGCTGAGCAATAGCTAGTGATATGCGTTCTTGCAGCTCAACATCAATCCTTGGCAGCGGGTTGTTGGTATCGGTATCTCTTCAAGGCGACATCCTTCTTCTAGTAAGGATATTCGGATGAGTTAGGCCTTATTCGGTAAATAACTATCTAGGAGGCGTATATAATATATCATAAATAATCATCACAAAAACCAACCATATAATAACATAATCATCACACGAACATGTAAACCAACAATGTGTTTAATGTGAACACGACTATTGAGCTTTCATTAATGACCAACCACAAGTTACATTGTTTTCACACTGTATCATATCAAAAGAGACATAGGGTCACATTACCTTTGTCAAATAAGTCTGTCAATATACAAAAGCAATAATCAAAAGTGGTCTTTCTGTCTTCACAATCTCGGCTCAATTGTAGCGTTCTCACCAAAAGCAGGGTACCTGCGTAAGGCCAAAAACCTACTATGCTGATGGAGGAGGAGGAGGAGGGAAAAAGAGTAAACTGCGAACATGGACGAGCTCCTCCTCGAGCTCATGAACACGGCAAATCAAAAAGCTAATCTGCTGCTCAACGGTAAGGAAGCGAGCATCAAAGCCCAAAATAGCGGGAGGCGCAGCAGGTGGAGGTACGAATGAAGCTGATGATAAGGGTGGAGGGACAGAAGTAGGATGTAGCGGAAATGGTGACCGTCAAGCACCCTCACCGAACTCCAGCTCGAGAACTCTATGACTCAAAATCTCGAACTATAACTGTAAGGACAAAAGCAAATCATCACGAGTGTAGCCGGCGTGATGCGAGGGATGATATGGGTCAGAGATAGGCATAGAGTAGGGTGGTGTGACAACCCTCATAATTACATGTATCCGTACGATTAGTTAATATTAAATTATGCTTAATGATTGTGCAGAAAATTGACTAAATGGTCCTGAATGTTTTCCTAAGTGTTGGGAATTAAAAGAGTTACAAATGTTACATAAAAGACACTATACGGAATAACTTAGCACTTTAACGAACCGGTATCTAACCGAACAACCGGACATTACCCGGAACACCAAAATATTGCTAGAAACATTGTTTAATTATTTCTTGACTAGTTATGGTCCCTGAACACCATAACACCCACTAGATATCTACTAACTAAAACATGTAACCTTATACTTAGAATTGAACTATTATTTACCAACTTACCATCAAAAGTTTCACTTAACCCCCCCCCCCCCTTCACCATTTACGGTCCAATGGACCCACCCAAGTCCCACTAGATATTATCTCATCTTTTATATAGATCTTGCTTGCTTACTTGAACAAAATATTGAAAGATGATTATAAGAATGGTTCAAGTGATCTCCAAATCATTTCATATCTCACACCTTACTTCACCACTCCACTCCCTCAACCTCTCTCTCTCTCCCTCTCGGCTCACCTTTGTGCCGCCACCACCACCACCATACAACCACCATATCCATCCACTTTCAAGCTCCATTCAAGTATTAGAAGATGCCTTGTGAAGATTGAAGCTTGAAGAACTTGAAGGAACTTCATACATTGCTTTCATCCACCATTTTCTTCATCATTTTCTCTTGAGATCTTCCCTAGCCTTTGAGCTAGTTGTAAGCTTTTTGTTACTAGCTTTTATTTCTCTTTTTGTTAGTTAAAAAGATATATATTGTTATAAAGAACAAGAACACTAAAAGACTTAAACAAGAATCATGAACATGAAACTTAAAGATGATGAAATCTTGTTAAAATAATGTTGTTAAATACATGCATGATCTTGATTGTTCGGTATGATGAATCTGTTAGAAAGTAGCATACAACTGCCAAGGATGGTACGAAAGTATTTATACAGTTGCTGAACATGATAAAGAAACCCAAAAACTTGTTTTATAAAAGGGTATGTGAAAACAGAAAACTGTTCGGTGTTTACAGCCAACTTCAGTTGGCTGTAACCGGGTAATAACTTAATGAAAAATTCATTTTCTTGAGTCTATAACGTGTTATTTCGAAAAACGCTTCAAATGGCACTGGAATCATATTTTTTTGAGGTGGTTTGCTATTTTTAAAGGAGCGTTTTTCACAGCAGCAAAAGCTGCGTTTTTACTGCAGAAAATGTGTGTTATGTTTTTCGTCATAACTTTAAATCTGTGTAGAATTAGCTCATGAAATTTGTACTGTAGATGACCACTGATGTCATTGTAATTCTCCCACTTGAATTTTGTCAATTGGACTTACGATGAATTTTAAATGAATTTTTCCGTTGACTGCAGTCAGAAAGTGACGAATCTGATTGCAGCCTGGTAAATGATTTTTATAAAAAAATGGGTAAATAATTAGATCCTGAGATTTTTACACGTTAATATTTGGATTGTTTAGAACATTCTGTAAAAGTTTGGGAATTTTTGGAATAAGTTAACTATCTTATTAAAATACCCGAAAACAGTCCAGTTTTGGATGTTCAAGCTGAAACAATATAACTAGTGATTTGCATGTCTAAATGTCGGTTAGGTTATCTGAGAATGATCTAACTTGTTATATGTCAATGAAAGTATTATGTGCAATATCGTATGTTTGCTTTTGAATGGGTATAGATGGGATGTTTATATGGGCGTGAAATGTCAACGTGAGTGCGTGCTATGTGATAGATGCGTGTAGGAACTTTGTGTTTTATTTAAAACTATTAACAAACTAAATGGTAATCATATTAGGGCATGATTGACCAACCCTGACCGTTAGCTATTTTAAGAGTTCAACCGAGCAACCCAAGGTGAGTTCACACTCCTTCTAAGGCATGGGATTCCCGGTGGTTGGGAATGGGTTAAAGAACTAAAACGGAACCTGCATATCCTCCTTAGGTAGGATATGTACCGCCATCCTCCATGGGTAGGATGCCAATATTAATCCTGCGTATTCTCCTTGGGTAGAATACGTACGTACGTTCGTCCTCCTTGGGTAGGACAACAACCTTAAACTTACTAGACAAAACTATATCATTAAGTCCCTCATTTTATATCAACTTAATCGCCGAGGCCGATGGCGAGCGGGTCATTAGTTAATAGCGCTATTAGGGTTTGACAAACCTCACACCGTGCCGGTAGGACGGGCGTGTACTAATTGATCATGGCAAACAGTCAATGATGATAGACATTGACTTAGGGCACAACTTATTTTTGTCAGTAGTCGATATGGTAACGGTCTAGTGGTTCACATGGGGAAACCCCCACTGATTATGGATATGGTTTGGGGAAAAATAAAGATATTAGTTAACTCGTGGTTTACGAAACAACTTATGGTTTCCAAAACAAACTCTAAAACTAAACAACCAACTGTGAACTCGCTCAACTTTGTTGTTGACTCCCTGTTACATGCATTGCAGGTCGTTAGGTATTTATGGAGCTTGCACGAGCAGGAGGAGTCGTTGTGGGACATGGACCGTTCTGTGCCATGTTAACTTTATGAACTTGTTGAACTTATGTTTTGGTTTTACAATTTATGCTTCTGCTGTTAACTTAAAGTTGGTTACTTTCTTTTGGTCACCAATTTTATTGTGGTTGGTTTTATTTACTTAATTACGTTGTTCAATATGATTGGTGGCTGGATCCTGGTCAGTCACGCCTCCATGCGGTGATACTCCGCTTGTGGGTTTTGGGGGTGTGGCAGATTGGTATCAGAGCCATTGGTTATTGTGAACTTGGTTTTAAAAAGAGAAAAGCTTTTTGACAAAACCAGACTATAACCTGTACAGTGCTCAACGATCCACAACGACGCTTCGCTCCACGTGCAAGACTCAACATTCTAGGCGATGTGGTTTATGTTTATATTACCTACCTGTTAGTTACATAGTACATTGTTCATGGTATGCTTAGATAAATGTAGCAACTATTGTTTGAAACACATGTGTGCTTACTCTCTTCTGTCATCGCACTTTTGCGACACCTTGCTCACTCATGTTTCCTTTGATATGAAGATCATGAGTGGACGACTGAACCTAACTCAAGCCCAGCTGATGGCTCTAATCAACGAACGAGTGGCTGAGGCACTCGCAACTGTCCCTGTAGGAGGTATAACCTGCCATATCAACCCATCTTAGGACGTTTAGATCCTACCCCCGCGAACCAACTCTTGTGCTTAACCTTGTCTTTTATTCTCGCGCCACAGGTCAACATGCTCAGCCTCCCATATGTACGTTCAAAACATTCGTGGATTGCCGACCTAGTACTTTCAGCGGCACAGAAGGAGCTGTAGGTCTTCTTCATTGGTTCGAGAAGATTGAGTCTGTTTTTGAGATGTGTGAATGCCCTGAAGCTCATAGGGTGAAATTTGCTACTGGAACACTCGAAGGTGCTGCGTTAACCTGGTGGAAAGCACAGGTTCAACTGCTAGGGCTGGCGGTTGCTAATGCCACCCCATGGAACGACTTCAAAGATTTAATCAAAGAAGAGTACTGTAGTCCTGACAACATCCACAAGCTAGAGGTGGAATTTTTCAATTTGAAGATGACGGGGTCTGAAATCGAGGCATACATAAAGAGATCGAACGAATTAGCTATCTTGTGTCCTACTATGGTGGATCCTCCTATCAAGCGTATTGAACTGTACCTTAAGGGTTTAGTGCCAGAAATTCAGAGCCAGGTGACCTCAGCTAATCTTGGCACCATCCAGCAAATCATCCGGTTGGCCCATCGTCTCACTGATCAGGCAGTTGAGCAGAACAAGTTGCCCAAGCGTATTAGCGCTACTACTACTTCTGATGCTCCCAGTGATAACAAGCGCAAGTGGGATGGAAATTCGGGCAAGGGTTCTACTTCAGTTCAGTCTCAGTCCCAGCAGCGAAAGACAGATGAGTACAGGATCCCCAGTCAGCAGTCTTCTGGGAATCAAGGTCAGGGTGGATACACGGGAAATCACCCTAAGTGCAACCGATATAATTTGCACCACAGCGGGCAGTGCAACAAGGGTCATTGTCAGAGATGTAACAAGCTGGGTCATGAAGCCAGGGATTGCAGGAGCTCACGTCCTGCGAATCAGAATCGTCAACAGCAGCCACAAGCCCCACAGAATTAGCAGCAGCAACAACAGGGTAACAGGGGATGTTATCAGTATGGTGCTGAAGGTCACTTCAAGAGAAACTGCCCCCAGTTGAACCAGAAACAGAACAACAACAACAACAATCAGGGGAACGGAAACAATAATGGGGGAAACAATGATGGCAATGGAGCCAGGGGAGGTGTTTTCATGCTGGGTCAGGGTGACACGAGGAACGATCCCAACGTTGTGATGGGTAAGTTTCTTCTGGATGATTTCTTTGTTACTGTTTTATTCGATTCGGGTGCCGATACTAGTTATCTGTCCTTAAAGGTTAGTCAAATGCTTAAGCGCACTCCAACACTTTTGAACACCAAACACACCGTAGAGCTAGCAAATGGTAAAAGTCTCGAGGCCACACACATAGTTAAGGGTTGTAACCTCGTCTTAGCTGGTCAGACCTTCTCTATCGATCTTATTCCTATCGTTCTGGGTAGTTTCGACGTTGTTATTGGGATGGATTGGTTATCTCATCAGCAAGCGGAAATTCTTTGCAACGAGAAGATTGTCCGCATCCCTCGTTCTGGTGAAGAACCCCTCGTGATTCGTGGTGTAACGCCCGGCTCTTTTGTACTTTCCATTTATAGAAAGTTTTGTTCGTATTTCTATTTTTGGAAACCTTGTATTCTTGTAATCATTCTTTCTTCATAATCGTTGTAAAACCGAGACTTGGATCATTAATGAAACTCATATTTTGTTACAATTATATTATACACACTCTATATATGCTCGTATGTTCAATTTTGTGAATCGATTGATGTTTGAACGTTATTCTCGGAAACTATGTGCTAAATTTGTAATTTAGCTAAACTTATGCATAAAACGTGTTTCGATCATAAACGATACTTGAATACGACCTTCATACGCTAAATTATACTTTGATTATGATCCCCATGCTTTTTCTCTGAGGCCTTCCTCTTAAATAAATTTCGGGACGAAATTTTCTAAAGTAGGGGAGACTGTAACGCCTCGTATTTTCATAGTTGTAATTTACTTTTCGAGGCGTTAATCTTAATGGTAATACATTTTTTTATCACATTGTTAATGGATAAACACAAGATTTTATACAAAGATAATTTTCTAATAAATTTTAGCATAAAACTTTACAAAAGGATTTTTAATAATTTTAAGAAATTTTTTTAGCATAGGTCTCTTTTATAAAAAGTGTTTGCTTTAATCCATAGTATTTAAAAAAAAACGGGTGAATAGTGCGAACAGTGCCTTGCAGACACTATTCATTCAGCAACTTCGCGAATTTGAACGTAAATAACTCGTTTTTGACTTCTATACGCGATTTGAGCAGCCATTTCACTTCTACACCAACCCCCAACTCATTCCCTATAAATCCACACCTTCCCCAAGGCTTTAGGCTCTTGCTCAACTCTCAAATCTCTCCAAAATCACCCTCAAAGCTCTTGAAATTCAGAAATTCGGGCAGATTCACCCTTGCATGCAAAAGTGAGCATAACTTGCTCAAAACTCAACCAAATTACTTGATTCTTTTTCCTACTTGCTTGTATAATCATGGGGTTTGATTCCTTGACTTCTCCTGGGAGAAATCAGACCTGGAATTGCCCCGAAATTGTCCATAAACTTTCTGTTTTGTTTTGAACATTGTTAAACTCTTGTATACTTCAAACAAACTTGTGTTTTTATGCTTCTAGTCTATTGTATGATTAGTAAAGCCAAACCAAGGTTGTTTTACACTTAATAAGAGTGTCTAAACACTCTAAACTTTCTGTTTTAATTGAGTTATTAACTCACAAGTGGTGCCAAGTCTTGAACTTTAAGATGGTGTGACTACTTGGTTAGCATAGGCTAACCTACATACAAGTCCACACATCACTTGATGTTTTGTTTAGTATAACTGTACCTTTAATTCTTGAACATACTTATGAGGTTTCTAAGTGGAAGGTTCAACCTCCCACCTCGTACATGACTTATATATTAACATAACAAACGAGGTAACCAAGTGGAAGGTTTAACCTCCCGCCTCCTACATAACTCATAAGACACTAAGAGGTAACCAAGTGGAAGGTTTAACGTCCCGCCTCCTACGTGACTAACTATATTATTATTATGTATATATTATAATTATGTATATATTATAAACCGAACCCTTGATAGTGATTATATAAATCTACTACCAAGTTAATAAGTTCTCACTATGTGTGTAGTTCCTTGTCACGATTCTAATAGGTCTTGAACCTATGAAATCATATATAATCCTTAGGGATTACCTTAGTGTCAAGACAAGTGCTAATACCATAAGTGAATATTTTCCTAATACATACTTTGTCGCTCTTTGAATCTTAAGTCTGAATATCCTTTCATTCTTCCAAATTACTCATACACCTTAACTTTCCTCTTGTAGGATAACTTGGTGTTCTCTCCATTAATCAACTCTTCACGGATACAAGTAGGAAAGCTTGCAAACCGTGAGTATACTCGATCCCTTTTTGCTTTAAACACTTTTGGGATGCAACATGTATTCTATATTCAAACACGTGACACTTGAAACTTATTGGAAATATACTCTATCCATTTAAACATGAAACATGAAACATGAAACTTGGGATACTTGAGACTATTTTGTGCTATATGAATGTTTAATCCCTGTGTGTAGTTCCGCCCTAACAATTAGTAGTACTATGCATATGCTATAGGAGTAATGCACCTCCCCCATTTGTGCTCGAGGGGTATTGTTAGGAGGTATCATTTTAACCTCCCGTGAAACTTTGGGGTAGGCACTTTAACGCATTGGAAACTTGGGCTATCACTTGGACTGCGTGAACTAGCATGGCTGAAACTATTTTATTATGTATCATGTTGGATATGACTACTTTTATTCTATTTATGCTATGTAACAAACTTGTATACTCGCCAACATTTTTTTGTTGATTTTATTTTAATAAATGTTGCAGGTTGATAGTCAAGATGATGAAGAAATCAAGTTAGGATGGACTAGATACCCATTTTAATAATAAACCATGTTTGTTGCAATTTGTCTTTATTTGAAACAATGTACTTGATTTTAGTCATTTATGAAATTTGATTTAATCTTTATTGTCACAATTAGTGTTATGATGCTTTTGAGCGATTTGTTCGTCTCATCCCGATGTTTCCGCCATCGGTTGGGGTGTGACAGATTGGTATCAGAGCCATAACTATAGGGAATTAGGAAAATTGCCATGCTTTTGCCCTAATCTATAGTTTTAGGAATTTTGCCTCTTATGTGTTGTTTAAAACTTTTGTACTCTACCATGCATGCTTCCTAGCTATACTTCTTGTCGATTAAATTTATATGCCTTTCCTAAGGTTAACATGAATACACTTGTGCTTATTTGTATACTCTTGTAACATAAACGAGACGACTTTACCAAAATAGGCGTGAAACCCACAATTTGGTAAACGACTCTCATTCTACCTTAAACTATTTTTACACGAAATTGCACCATTAAGCTAGGAGTGAAATCCACAACTTAATGGTAATTTCCATTTCAAATCTAGTGGACCCTTGTCATAGTGTCGAAAGTTTATTTTGACCCGACAAGTACCAACCACATTTAGGGTACGAAATCGTCAAGTTAGGGGTGAAACCCGCACCTCGTCGATTAAGTCCCATTCCTCGATTTTCAATCTCGCCAAAGTCCCGATTGTTTCAATCGATTAGAGACGTGTAGTAACTGGAAGGGTAAGATACCGTTAATCGCTCTCGACGAGAGTATCTTACCTATAGGCCAAAGCACGTTTTCTCTAATTCGAAACGACTTTCGACCCACTTTGGAATAGTCGACGTTTCTCTACCCGAAACAATCCAATGTTTTATTGAGCCTCTCTTTTATGTATCTCAATTTATATGTGATTTTATGCTTGAACGTTCGTTTATTTCAAAATTTCGTTTTAATCGTTTCGCACGTTATCGCAATCACAAACAATAATAATCCCTCGTGAACAAACTAAATTTACAATGCTTTCATTTATTCATGCTATGCTGTGTGGAACTCGTGACTATGCTATATGAGACGTCTAAACTCTTTATGTTATGTGAATCAATTTGAACCCTTTATGCTATGTGACCCTTTATGCTATGTGAATCAATTTATGCAAACAATTTTCTTAAACAAACATTATGATCAAGTCTCACCTATTCGTTCTTTTGAATCTTAGATGTCTCACCGTCTCTCCAACTCGACTAGGCAGTCAAGGACCCGTGCTACGAAGAAGATGATGGCTTTCATGGCCGATCAATTTGCGCGCGTCGTTCCAAAGGTCATCACCGAGATTCGAGCCTCCGAAACTCCTCGCTCTTCCGTCGACTCTAAAGTTGAAATACGCAAGCCCGTTTTGTTCAACTTCAAGCACTTTTCATCATGCAATCCCAAGCCATTCACTGGCAATGATGGGGTGACCGCCATGCTCGAATGGTTTGATAGCATAGAGGTCACGTTCATCAACAGTGACTGCCCCGATGGGCTCAGAACGCGTAGTGCGACTGGGGTATTCCAAGCCCGAGCTGTCGAGTGGTGGACAAACGAAAGAAACATCCGTACGAACGAACTGGCATATGCTTTGACCTGGGAAGAAGTCAAGGCCCTAATGATGGACGAGTTTTGCCCTCCGCATGAGCAACAAAGATTAGAGGAAGAATTTTGGGCTTTAAAGCAAGTGAGAGATGAGAACCTAGCTTACACCACCCGTTTCAAACAACTTAGCATCATTGTCCCCCACCTTGTCATAACCACTGCGCGCAAGATAAGTAAATACATCAATGGGTTACCCTCTGCTATACGCTATACGATCGAGGCAGCCAAACTTGACAATATCGAAGCTGTTTACCGTTTGGCCGCTTCTCTGAACAACAATTGCATTCACGATAAGCAAGCCATAAACCCCGTTTCTTCCAAGTCAGCCAACCAGATTACCCAGCAGTCGAATAGCAATAGGGGGAAGAAGCGAAAGCAATCCGACCCCGTTTGCAATGCAATTGTACCACCAGTTAACCCCGTTGCTCCCGATAACGCTCAAAAGTCGTACACTGGAATTCACCCCAAGTGTGCCACTTGTAATCGCCATCATCCCGCCAATGCCAGGTGTCGCCATTGTACCTCCCGCAACCGCCTTGGTCACACTGCCCCTACTGTCGCCATTGTAACTCCTGCAATCGCCTTGGTCACACTGCCCCCTACTATCGTATAACGCCTGCACCTGTCCAAAACCCACAACAACAAGCACCACAAGCACGACAAGCTCCACCTGCTCCTCAGAATGCAAGACCAGCTAGAGCTTGTTTCAAATGTGGGGATGTAAATCACCTTCGTCCTCAATGCCCACTATGGAATCAAGAGCAGCAGCAACCTCCTCGTGGACGCGCTTTCAACCTGAACGCAAATCAAGCGCGCAACGACAATGATGTCGTTAACGGTACGTTCCTTGTTAACCATCTTTATGATTCGATATTATTTGATACTGGTGCGGACAAAAGCTTTGTGTCCTCAGAATTTGAATCATTGTTGAATTGCACACGCTCTAAGCTACCTAAGTCTTTTTCCGTTGAAGTCGCCAATGGCAAGTCCATCTCAGTCAATTCCGTTCTTCGTGATTGTCGTCTTACTCTTAACGAACACGTTTTCCCTATCGATCTCATACCCATGCAACTGGGTAGTTTCGACGTCATCATAGGCATGGATTGGCTTCAAAAGAACCATGCTGAAATCGCTTGTCACGAGAAATACGTTCGTTTACCCCTTCCATCTGGTGATGTTTTGCACGTCTATGGAGACCGACCTTCAAGGGGACTGAAGTTAATGTCCTGCACACAAGCGAATAAGTATTTACGCAAAAAGTACTTTGCCTTTTTAGCCCACGTTGTGGAAGAAAAGGGCAAGGGAAAGAGTTTAAGTGATGTTCCAGTGGTGCGCGAGTTTCCTGACGTCTTTCCTGAAGATTTACCTGGTCCTCCCCCACCTCGATCTGTTGACTTTCGTATTGACCTCGTACCTGGTGCGACTCCTGTTGCTAAAGCTCCTTATCTTCTTGCACCTTCTGAAATGCAAGAGTTATCTACGCAACTTCAAGAACTCCTCGATAAAGGTTTCATTCGTCCAAGTACCTCACCTTGGGGTGCTCCTGTACTTTTTGTCAAAAAGAAGGATGGCTCTTTCCGCATGTGCATCGACTATCGTGAGCTTAACAAACTCACCATCAAGAATCGTTACCCTCTTCCTCGTATCGACGATCTTTTCGATCAACTCCAAGGCGCTGCCTGTTTCTCCAAGATCGATCTTCGATCTGGCTATCACCAGCTTCGTGTTCTCGAAGAGGACATCCCCAAAACCGCTTTTCGCACTCGCTATGGACACTACGAGTTCGTGGTTATGCCTTTTGGCTTGACCAACGCACCCGCTGTGTTCATGGATCTCATGAATCGTGTTTGTAAGCCTTATTTGGATCGTTTCGTGATCGTCTTCATTGATGATATCCTCATTTATTCTAAATCACGAGCCGATCATGAACGTCATCTTCGTCTTATACTCGGGCTCTTGCGTATTGAACGTTTATATGCTAAGTTCTCTAAATGCGAGTTTTGGATTAAAGAAGTTCAATTCCTTGGACATGTTGCTAGTGAAAAAGGAATCCACGTGGACCCCGCAAAGATCGAAGCCGTAAAGAATTGGACCACGCCTAAATCTCCTTCTGAAATCCATTCCTTCTTAGGATTGGCGGGTTATTACCGCCGATTCGTCTCGAACTTTTCAAAGATCGCCGTTCCTCTTACTTCGCTGACTCAAAAGGAGAAACTTTTTGCTTGGGGTCCTGAGCAAGAGAAATCTTTTCAGACTCTCAAGGACATGCTTTGCAACGCTCCTATCCTAGCCCTTCCTGATGGGAATGATGACTTCGTGGTGTATTGTGATGCCTCAAACCGTGGTCTTGGTTGTGTTCTTATGCAACGAGACAAAGTCATCGCTTATGCCTCACGTCAACTCAAAATACATGAGAAAAACTATACTACCCATGACCTTGAACTTGGCGCAGTTGTTTTTGCGTTGAAAATTTGGCGACACTACCTTTATGGTACTAAGTGTGTGGTTTTCACTGACCACAAGAGCCTTCAACATATATTCGACCAAAAGAAACTGAACATGCGTCAACGTCGTTGGGTGGAACTGTTAAACGACTACGACTGCGAAATCAAATACCACCCTGGTAAAGCGAATGTAGTGGCCGATGCACTTAGTCGTAAGACTCATGTAGATTATATTCGTTGTTTTCATATCTCTAGCGATCTCCCACACCGCATTCGTGAAGCTCAGTACGCCTCTATTAACGAAGGTAACTTCCATGTTGAGATACGAGGCGCTAAAGAACACCACCTCGTCTCCAAAGCTGATGGTATCCTATACCTCGACAATCGTGCCTGGATCCCTGATCGTGAAGACCTTCGAGATTTCATTATGAACGAGGCACACAAATCCAAGTACTCAATTCATCCTGGTGCCGACAAGATGTACCATAATCTACGTACGTCCTATTGGTGGCCCGGTATGAAAAGAGACATTGCCGCTTACGTTTCTAAGTGTCTTACGTGTTCGAAAGTCAAAGCCGAGCATCAACGACCTTCTGGTTTACTCGAACAACCTGAAATCCCCGTTTGGAAATGGGATAGCATTGCGATGGACTTCATCACTAAACTCCCTCGTACATCTTCTGGTCAAGATAGCATTTGGGTGATCATCGATCGTTTGACCAAGTCCGCGCAATTCATCCCTATTCGTGAAGATTTCAAGGTTGAACGACTTGCTCGCATCTATACCGATGAAGTCAAACGCCATCATGGTATTCCCCTCGACATCATTTCTGATCGCGATGGTCAATTTACTTCGCGTCTCTGGCAAACCTTTCAGTCCGCTATGGGTACTCATTTGAATCTCAGTACGGCTTTTCATCCTCAAACGGATGGACAAACTGAACGTACTATCCAAACCCTAGAGGACATGCTCCATTCTTGTGTCATCGACTTTGGTGGTAGTTGGGATGTGCATTTACCTTTGGTCAAGTTCTCATACAACAATAGCTACCACTCCAGTATTAAAATGGCTCCATTCGAGGCATTGTATGGTCGCAGATGCCGATCTCCTTTAAACTGGCACGAGATTGGTGACAAACACTTTACTGGCCCTGAGATCATACAACAAGCGACGGATAAGATTCACCAAATCCATGATAATCTACTCAAGGCTCGAAATCGTCAAAAGAGATATGCTGACGAGGGACGCAAACCAATGGAATTTAACGTTGGGGACCATGTACTCCTCAAGGTGTCTCCTTAGAAATGAGTGGTTCGTTTTGGTAAAAAGGGAAAACTTGCCCCACGCTATGTTGGTCCTTTCAAGATACTCGAAAAGATTGGTAAGGTGGCTTATCGACTCGACTTACCTCAAGAACTCAACAACGTGCATCCAACATTTCATGTCTCGAACCTAAAGAAATGTGTCGCTGATGAAGGACTTCATGTTCCACTCGAAGATCTTCAAATCAATGAAACTATGCATTTTGTGGAAAAACCCGTCGAAATTGTGGATCAAGGAGTTAAGTTATTAAGGCGTAGTAAGATTCCTATCGTCAAGGTTAGATGGGAAGGAAAACGTGGCGCCGAATTTACTTGGGAACTCAAAAGTGACATGAAGTCGAAGTACCCTCATCTTTTCCCTACGTCTTCCTAAATTTCGGGACGAAATTTCCTAAAGGAGGGGAGACTGTAACGCCCGGCTCTTTTGTACTTTCCATTTATTGAAAGTTTTGTTCGTATTTCTATTTTTGGAAACCTTGTATTCTTGTAATCATTCTTTCTTCGTAATCATTGTAAAACCGAGACTTGGATCATTAATGAAACTCATATTTTGTTACAATTATATTATACACACTCTATATATGCTCGTATGTTCAATTTTGTGAATCGATTGATGTTTGAACGTTATTCTCGGAAACTATGTGCTAAATTTGTAATTTAGCTAAACTTATGCATAAAACGTGTTTCGATCATAAACGATACTTGAATACGACCTTCATACGCTAAATTATACTTTGATTATGATCCCCATGCTTTTTCTCTGAGGCCTTCCTCTTAAATAAATTTCGGGACGAAATTTTCTAAAGTAGGGGAGACTGTAACGCCTCGTATTTTCATAGTTGTATTTTACTTTTCGAGGCGTTAATCTTAATGGTAATACATTTTTTTATCACATTGTTAATGGATAAACACAAGATTTTATACAAAGATAATTTTCTAATAAATTTTAGCATAAAACTTTACAAAAGGATTTTTAATAATTTTTAGAAATTTTTTTAGCATAGGTCTCTTTTATAAAAAGTGTTTGCTTTAATCCATAGTATTTAAAAAAAACGGGTGAATAGTGCGAACAGTGCCCTGCAGACACTATTCATTCAGCAACTTCGCGAATTTGAACGTAAATAACTCGTTTTTGACTTCTATACGCGATTTGAGCAGCCATTTCACTTCTACACCAACCCCCAACTCATTCCCTATAAATCCACACCTTCCCCAAGGCTTTAGGCTCTTGTTCAACTCTCAAATCTCTCCAAAATCACTCTCAAAGCTCTTGAAATTCAGAAATTCGGGCAGATTCACCCTTGCATGCAAAAGTGAGCATAACTTGCTCAAAAATCAACCAAATTACTTGATTCTTTTTCCTACTTGCTTGTATAATCATGGGGTTTGATTCCTTGACTTCTCCTGGGAGAAATCAGACCTGGAATTGCCCCGAAATTGTCCATAAACTTTCTGTTTTGTTTTGAACATTGTTAAACTCTTGTATACTTCAAACAAACTTGTGTTTTTATGCTTCTAGTCTATTGTATGATTAGTAAAGCCAAACCAAGGTTGTTTTACACTTAATAAGAGTGTCTAAACACTCTAAACTTTCTGTTTTAATTGAGTTATTAACTCACAAGTGGTGCCAAGTCTTGAACTTGAAGATGGTGTGACTACTTGATTAGCATATGCTAACCTACATACAAGTCCACACATCACTTGATGTTTTGTTTAGTATAATTGTACCTTTAATTCTTGAACATACTTATGAGGTTTCTAAGTGGAAGGTTCAACCTCCCGCCTCTTACATGACTTATATATTAACATAACAAACGAGGTAACCAAGTGGAAGGTTTAACCTCCCGCCTCCTACATAACTCATAAGACACCAAGAGGTAACCAAGTGGAAGGTTTAACCTCCCGCCTCCTACGTGACTAACTATATTATTATTATGTATATATTATAATTATGTATATATTATAAACCGAACCCTTGATAGTGATTATATAAATCTACTACCAAGTTAATAAGTTCTCACTATGTGTGTAGTTCCTTGTCACGATTCTAATAGGTCTTAAACTTATGAAATCATATATAATCCTTAGGGATTACCTTAGTGTCAAGACAAGTGCTAATACCATAAGTGAATATTTTCCTAATACATACTTTGTCGCTCTTTGAATCTTAAGTCCGAATATCCTTTCATTCTTCCAAATTACTCATACACCTTAACTTTCCTCTTGTAGGATAACTTGGTGTTCTCTCCATTAATCAACTCTTCACGGATACAAGTAGGAAAGCTTGCAAACCGTGAGTATACTCAATCCCTTTTTGCTTTAAACACTTTTGGGATGCAACATGTATTCTATATTCAAACACGTGACACTTGAAACTTATTGGAAATATACTCTATCCATTTAAACATGAAACATGAAACATGAAACTTGGGATACTTGAGACTATTTTGTGCTATGTGAACGTTTAATCCCTGTGTGTAGTTCCGCCCTAACAATTAGTAGTACTATGCATATGTTATAGGAGTAATGCACCTCCCCCATTTGTGCTCGAGGGGTATTGTTAGGAGGTATCATTTTAACCTCCCGTGAAACTTTGGGGTAGGCACTTTAACGCATTGGAAACTTGGGCTATCACTTGGACTGCGTGAACTAGCATGGCTGAAACTATTTTATTACGTATCATGTTGGATATGAGTACTTTTATTCTATTTATGCTATGTAACAAACTTGTATACTCGCCTACATTTTTTTGTTGATTTTGTTTTAATACATGTTGCAGGTTGATAGTCAAGATGATGAAGAAATCAAGTTAGGATGGACTAGATACCCATTTTAATAATAAACCATGTTTGTTGCAATTTGTCTTTATTTGAAACAATGTACTTGATTTTAGTCATTTATGAAATTTGATTTAATCTATATTGTCACAATTAGTGTTATGATGCTTTTGAGTGATTTGTTCGTCTCATCCCGATGTTTCCGCCATCGGTTGGGGTGTGACATGTGGCGACAAGAGTGGTGCTGTTGTGGGCATCATCTCTTTCCTTAAGGCCCAGAAGTGGTTGCGAAAGGGCCACACTTCTATTCTATCCCTCGTTTCTGATACATCTTCGAAGGAAAAGAAGATAGAAGACATTCCTATTGTGCGCGACTTTCCTGAGGTATTTCCTGAAGAATTACCTGGTCTTCCGCCTCATCGACAAGTCGAGTTTCAAATCGAGCTAGCTCCTGGAGCAGCACCAATAGCTCGTGCACCTTATCGTCTAGCTCCATTAGAATTTGAAGAACTGTCCTCGCAACTACAAGAGCTCTTGGACAAGGGTTTTATTCGCCCTAGATCTTCGCCTTGGGGAGCTCCAGTGTTATTTGTGAAGAAGAAAGACGGTACCTTCAGAATGTGTATTGACTACCGCAAACTCAACAAGGTGACCGTGAAGAATCGTTATCCTCTTCCACGCATTGATGACTTATTCGACCAGTTGCAAGGGTCGAGTTTCTATTCCAAGATTGACCTGAGGTCAGGTTACCATCAACTGAGAGTCCGAGACGAGGATATCTCTAAAACAACATTCAGGACTCGTTATGGGCATTACGAGTTTCTAGTTATGCCTTTCGGATTGACGAATGCACCTGCGGTCTTCATGGATCTCATGAACCGAGTGTGCAAACCTTACCTGGATAAGTTTGTCATAGTTTTCATCGATGACATCCTGATCTATTCGAAGAGTCAGGAAAAACACGAGCAACACCTGAGGCTTATTTTGGAACTTCTTCGAACAGAGCAGTTGTATGCCAAATTTTCGAAATGTGACTTCTGGCTTCGCGAAGTCCACTTTCTAGGCCACGTGATAAACAAGGATGGGATTCATGTTGATCCATCCAAGGTTGACTCGATCAAGAACTAGCCTACACCCCGTACACCAACAGAAATCCGCCAATTCTTGGGCTTGGCAGGATATTACAAAAGGTTTATCAAGGATTCCTCAAAGATTGCACAACCTCTTACTTCACTGACTCAAAAGGGTGTCACCTATCGTTGGGGTGATGCACAGGAATCTGCATTTCAGCACTTAAAATATAGACTTTGTAGCACGCCAATTCTCTCACTGCCTGAAGGCACGGACGATTTCGTGGTTTATTGCGACTCTTCCATCCAAGGACTTGGTTGCGTGTTAATGCAACGTGACAAGGTCATTGCCTACACATCACGCCAGCTTAAGGTCCACGAAAGAAATTACAATACCCACGATCTGGAACTGGGAGCTGTTGTTTTCACGCTTAAGATATGGAGACATTACCTAGTATAGTACCAAGTGCACTATTTATACCGATCACAGGAATCTCGAGCATATCTTCAAGCAAAAGGAGTTAAACATGCGACAAAGTCGATGGGTCGAGCTCTTGAATGATTACGAATGTGCGATCAAGTACCATCCGGGCAAAGCCCATGTTGTGGCTGACGCCCTCAGTCGAAAGGATACTATACCTAAACGTGTGCGAGCGTTACAACTTACTATCCAATCTAGTCTCCCTACCCAGATACGAGATGCTCAGGTTGAAGCATTGAAAGCAGAGAACATCAGGGCTGAGTCCTTACGAGGATCGAGGAAGCGATTAGAACAAAAGGAAGACGGCGCCTACTACGTAACAGGGCGCATTTGGGTCCCACTTTATGGAAACTTACGCGAGTTTGTGATGAATGAAGCGCATAAGTATCGTTACTCAGTACATCCTGGTTCGGATAAGATGTACCACGATCTCAAGACCACTTACTGGTGGCCTAGCATGAAAGCCAACATAGCAACCTACGTCAGTAAATGCTTGACTTGTGCTAGGGTCAATGTCGAATATCAGAAACCATCAGGCCTACTCCAACAACCAGAGATCCCGACATGGAAATGGAAGCAAATTTCCATGGATTTCGTTACTGGCCTGCCTAGATCTCAACGCGGAAATGACACTATTTGGGTGATAGTGGATCGATTGACTAAGTCTGCACACTTCTTGGCTATCAAGGAAACGGATAAGTTTTCTACTCTAGCAGACGTCTACCTAAAGGAAGTAGTGTCAAGGAACAGAGTGCCAACCTCCATCATTTCTGATCGTGACTCACGTTTTACATCTGAATTGTGGCAAGCTATGCACAAGTCCTTTGGTTCTCGATTAGACATGAGCACAGCATATCATCCACAGACGGATGGGCAATCTGAACGCACCATCCAAACCCTTGAAGACATGCTTAGGGCATGTGTAATCGACTTTGGTAATGGCTGGGAAAAACACCTCCCGTTAGTGGAGTTTTCATATAATAACAGCTACCACACCAGTATCCAGGCCGCTCCGTTTGAGGCATTGTACGGACGTAAATGCCGATCACCTCTTTGTTGGGCAGAAGTTGGTGACAGCCAAATCACAGGCCCAGAACTTGTGGTAGACACGACTTAGAGGATTGCTCAGATATGACAACGAATGGCGGTAGCTCGTGACTGTCAGAAAAGCTACGCTGATAAGCGCAGGAAACCACTCGAGTTCCAGGTTGGGGATCGAGTGCTACTCAAAGTCTCACCTTGGAAAGGTGTAGTTTGTTTTGGCAAACGAGGCAAACTCAATCCGCGTTATGTCGGACCGTTCGAAATCATTGAGAAAATTGGCAAAGTCGCTTACAAGTTGAATCTACCTGCAGAACTCAGCGGAGTTCACAACGTATTCCATGTGTCGAATCTGAAGAACTGTATGTCAGATGAGACCCTCATAGTTCCTCTCAAGGAGCTCACTATCGATGATCAGCTGCGATTCGTCGAGGAACCAGTAGAGATTACCGATCGAGATGTTAAGGTTCTCAAGCGTACCAGAATACCTCTTGTTCGAGTTCGTTGGAACTCCCGTCATGGCCCGGAGTATACCTGGGAATGAGAAGACCAAATAAAACACAAGTATCCCCAGTTGTTTGAGAAAAGTGCAACCACTACTGAGGCTGAAGCTACTGCGGAATTTCGGGATGAAATTCCAAACCAACGGGGGGATGATGTGACACCCCCGAAAAACCAGGAAACAATGCAACTTAACTAGCTTCCTCAGTAACCATGTGCTAAATTTCGGGACGAAATTTTCTTAACAGGGGGAGAATGTGACAACCCTCATAATTACATGTATCCGTACGATTAATTAATATTAAATTGTGCTTAATGATTGTGCAGAAAATTGACTAAATGGTCCTGAATGTTTTCGTAAGTGTTGGGAATTAAAAGTGTTACAAATAGTTACATAAAAGACACTATACGGAATAACTTAGCACTTTAACGAACCGGTATCAAACCGGACATTACCCGGAACACCAAAATATTGCTAGAAACATTGTTTAATTATTTCTTGACTAGTTATGGTCCCCGTACACCATAACACCCACTAGATATCTACTAACTAAAACATGTAACCTTATACTTAGAATTGAACTATTATTTACCTACTTACCATCAAAAGTTTCACTTAACCCCCCCTCCCCTTCACCATTTACGGTCCAAGGGACCCACCCAAGATCACCCAAATCCCACTAGATATTATCTCATATTTTATATAGATCTTGCTTGCTTACTTGAACAAAATATTGAAAGATGATTATAAGAATGGTTCAAGTGATCTCCAAATCATTTCATATCTCACACCTTACTTCACCACTCCACTCCCTCAACCTCTCTCTCTCCCTCTCGGCTCACCTTTGTGCCGCCACCACCACCACCATACAACCACCATATCCATCCACTTTCAAGCTCCATTCAAGTATTAGAAGATGCCTTGTGAAGATTGAAGCTTGAAGAACTTGAAGGAACTTCATAAATTGCTTTCATCCACCATTTTCTTCATCATTTTCTTTTGAGATCTTCCCTAGCCTTTGAGCTAGTTGTAAGCTTCTTGTTACTAGCTTTTATTTCTCTTTTTGTTAGTTTAAAAGATATACATTGTTATAAAGAACAAGAACACTAAAAGACTTAAACAAGAATCATGAAACTTAAAGATGATGAAATCTTGTTAAAATAATGTTGTTAAATACATGCATGATCTTGATTGTTCGGTATGATGAATCTGTTAGAAAGTAGCATACAACTGCTAAGGATGATACGAAAGTATTTATACAGTTGCTGGACATGATAAAGAAACCCAGAAACCTGTTTTATAAAAGGGTATGTGAAAACAGAAAACTGTTCGGTGTTTACAGCCAACTTCAGTTGGCTGTAACTAGGTCATAACTTAACGAAAAATTGATTTCTTGAGTCTATAACGTGTTATTTCGAAAAACGCTTCAAATGGCACTGGAATCATATTTTTTTAAGGTGGTTTGCTATTTTTAAAGGGGCGTTTTTCACAGCAGCAAAAGCTGTGTTTTTACTGCAGAAAATGTGTGTTATATTTTTCGTCATAACTTGAAATCTGTGTAGAATTGGCTCATGAAATTTGTACTGTAGATGACCACTGACGTCATTGTAATTCTCCCACAGGAATTTCGTCAATTGGACTTACGATGAATTTTAAATGAATTTTTTCGTGGACTGCAGTAAAAAAGTGACGAATCTGATTGCAGCCCGGTAAATGATTTTTATAAAATAATGGGTAAAGAAATGGATCCCGAGATTTTTACACATTAATATTTGGATTGTTTAGAATATTCTATAAAATTTTGGGAATTTTTGGAATAAGTTAACTATTTTATTAAAATACCCGAAAACAGTCCAGTTTTGAATGTTCAAGCTGAAACAATATAACTAGTAATTTGCATGTCTAAATGTCAGTTAGGTTATCTGAGAATGATCTAACGTGTTATATGTCAATGAAAGTGTTATGTGAAATATCGTATGTTTGCTTTTGAATGGGTATAGATGGGATGTTTATGGGCGTGAAATGTCAACGTGAGTGCGTGCTATGTGATAGATGCGTGTAGGAACTTTGTGTTTTATTTAAAACTATTAACAAACTAAATGGTAATCATATTAGAACATGATTGACCAACCCTGACCGTTAGCTATTTTAAGAGTTCAACCGAGCAACCCAAGGTGAGTTCACACTCCTTCTAAGGCATGGGATTCCCGGTGGTTGGGAATGGTTTAAAGAACTAAAACGGAACCTGCATATCCTCCTTAGGTAGGATATGTACCGCCATCCTCCATGGGTAGGATGTCAATATTAATCCTGCGTATTCTCCTTGGGTAGAACACGTTCGTCCTCCTTGGGTAGGACAACAACCATAAACTTACTAGACAAAACTCTATCATTAAGTCCCTCATTTTATATCGACTTAATCGCCGAGGCCGATGGCGAGCGGGTCATTAGTTAGTAGCGCTATTAGGGTTTGACAAACCTCACACCGTGCCGGTAGGACGGGCGTGTACTAATGGATCATGGCAAACAGTCAATGATGATAGACATTGACTTAGGGCACAACTTATTTTCGTCAGTAGTCGATATAGTAACGGTCTAGTGGTTCACATGGGGAAACCCCCACTGATTATGGATATGGTTTGGGGAAAAATAAAGATACTGGTTAACTCGTGGTTTACGAAACAACTTATGGTTTCCAAAATAAACTCTAAAACTAAACAACCAACTGTGAACTCGCTCAACTTTGTTGTTGACTCCCTGTTACATGCCTTGCAGGTCGTTAGGTATTTATGGAGCTTGCACGAGCAGGAGGAGTCGTTGTGGGACATGGAGCGTTCTGTGCCATGTTAACTTTATGAACTTATTGAACTTATGTTTTGGATTTACAATTTATGCTTCCGCTGTTAACTTAAAGTTGGTTACTTTCTTTCGGTCACCAATTTTATTGTGGTTGGTTTTATTTACTTAATTACGTTGTTCAATATGATTGGTGGCTGGATCCTGGTCAGTCACGCCTCCATGCGGTGATACTATGCTTGTGGGTTTTGGGGGTGTGACAGGTGGGAACCACCTGAAAGGCTCATCCAATGAAGCTGGTGTTAATGGTGTATAGTGAGGGATAGGAGGAAAATCTGCTGAAACAAAAGGATCAAAACTCGGGGGCTGTCCCGAGGTGCCTTCCCCTGGTCGGGGAGCTGGGATCTCCTGTAGAAATACGATCGGAAGATCGGTACGATAAGCATCGGACACAAAAGGAAGTAGGGGAGCAACGTCAGTAGGTGGAGGCGGTGGGAAGAATGGATCAACAGGTGGAAGGTCAAACGGGGCTGTAACAGGCTCAGGTATGAGTGGTGCAATATCGGGTAAACCAAATGGAACTGGGTCTGGTTCAGGAATGTGCTCTGGGACGTGAGAAGGTGTTGGGACTCGAACGGGAGATGACGGTGCAGCAGACATCGCATCGTCGTCATCTAGGTCGGTGGCATACAGCTGAAGTCCTGCAGCCTGCAGGGCCGATGAAATCACAGACTCAAAGGAGTCTGCAACTGAGTGCAAGCTAGAGTCGGAAGATATCTCAATAACAGGTATGACAGGAGGGGGCACATCCAGCACGAAAACATCGTTATCCTCCCCATCACCCTGAGCATCCGCTGGGGGACCATCCAAAAACAAGTCAATGCCATCGTCAAAAAGATCATCGAAGGGCCAATCCTCTGGGGGAATGACCACTAAAGGAACAGCATCCAGGATAGGTGCGACAATATGCTCACCATCAGGGTGACCGATGATGAGGTGGTCGTGGATAGGAGCAGGAAACTCAAAAACGTCCTCAACAGGAATGCCATCAGCTATAGGTGCGTCATCTCTAAAGTCCGGCAATGCGAAGGGCTGAAAATCATCCTCATCATCGGACAACATCTCTGGATCGCTCTCTACATCGGATGTGAAGAGCTCCGGCTCTGGTGCGATCTCCTCGTCTGAAACGATTGCCGTAGGATCATGAGCGTCCGACAATCCGCTCTCAGAGGAAGACATCGGTACCTGTAACATAATAATCATGGCATGTGCATATATGTTAACCACTATCGCTCGGTGTATGTAAACAAAGACAGGCATCACTTTAACATGTATCCATGTCACTCCTACGTGAGTCTTTTCTAACTTATCAAGTCTACCCCATGCAAACTAAACCACTGACTGTGACCTTGCTCGTGTTTCTTGTCTTCCCTTTGTAAAATGTTTGTTTCATGGATCTTGGCGTTTTGTAAATGCAATGAAAAATATTTTGTAAAAATATTTCATGAGAGAACCCTAATGATTGTAGTTTAGACTCGAGAAGGAATCCTAGTTCACTACAATCGAAGCTCTGATACCAAACTGTCACACCCTGACTTTTGCGGAAGCGTATGATGTGTGACTTACTTAATATCATTGCAATCAATTATAACAAACAACTATATGAATAAAACCATGACGTTATCCATTAATAAGTTTCAAAATAATACAAACCACATTGTTTAGTACTAACCAAAGACTTCAAGTTTAACATACAAACCGACCAAATGTTTTAAGTTCCATAAAGGACTTTATCAAAAGACATAGATAAAACAAGGCTTTGATTCATGTATCTTATCTAGGATAAGACACATCATTCAAACCCTTCAAAATGGGATGACATCACTTCTTGTAAACACGTCTTGATAACTTTGAAACGCCGCCAGATCCCTATCAATTTTCTGAAACACATGTAATTTGAAAACATCAACAAAAGTTGAGCGAGTTTATGTGTTTGTCTGTGTGCACGAATAACCTTGTAAACATTTTTAAGTATGTATTTGTAAACCAGTATGAAAGCGTCTATGAATAGATCAATTAATGATTTGCAAGGTCATTAATATGTGTGCAATGGTGCAGGAAGGCTCAAATCTTTGAGTATTTCATACCGGGCCACCCGGCTGGAGCGACATAGTCACCACATGCGGCCAACTCGCTGACCCATGGGTGGGGCTCGCAACACCCAAATAGATCTATCACTCATGCCCCTCGGTCCTTATACAAGGATTAATGGTCTTAAGTTAACGCCTACCCATTCACATGATCTAACATTTCATTTCTTAGCTAACCATACCATTTGTAATCATCGAAACATTTGTAACATGTATTTCACCCCCGAAGTTATAAAACCGAAAACAGTTAAAAGAAAAGGGGGACACGAACTCACAATCTTGTGTTCTTCAACCAAGTAACTCAAAGCTTCTCCTCGGGTCGTACGACTACCTACACACGTGCTATGTTTTATTAGACGGTTAGGTCGTGCCACGACTTTTAGTCTTGTTTGTTATGACTTAGTGTCTTTTGAGTTACATGTTGGATGTATATTATATTATTCCAAAGTGTATAATTGTTAATTAAAATAATAATATTTTAACTTAAATTATATTTGTCAATTATTTGGAATATTTGTTAAAATAATATATTTTAACTTATCTCATTTTGTAATCCTTCATGAATGTTTCCCAAGTGTGGGTAACATTATACGTGTATATTTTAGTCTTGTGTATTTTGCCAAGTATTGGTGGCGTATTCCGGTGTGTATTTGTACGTACGAGAATACGTATTTTCTTGTATTTATTAAGTATTCCCATACTTAATTTTTATATTCAATTCTCTGGAATATTATTTTCAATCAATAAAAATCATCAATTTATATTCTTAAAATATATTTATTTTAAGAAAACTTTTATAGAAATCATCTACAAATTTTTCTTGGCAAAAATGATTATACTTTCATATAAATCCCAAAATAATATATTTTCTACTTGATAAAATATGATATGTCTTGTAATATTTATAAAAATCATACTTTCCGTCCTTTCGGTTTCCAAAATACCGTTTAACTTGTTTGTCAAAATATATGAATTCAATTCCGGAATATATATATGTAGTTTATATTCCTTGTTCGGTTTGTCCGATATTCGGGTATAAATTATATATTTGTTTTATTGGAATTTTGGTATTATTTTGTATTACTATTTTTGTATTTTGGTAAGTTATATTATTTTCAAGTTCCTAAAATAATATAACTAATACACATAATATACAAGTAGCACAAAGATTGTGACTTCTAAATATATATTTTCCTAAATATATACTTAGTCACTTTTATTTATCAAAAATCAACATCCAATATTTATAATTTTCTAAGTGTTTAAATTCTACAAAAATTTTGGCATAGTTTCCCCTTAAAAATAGAGGTTTCCATGCTTTAAAAAGCATATCTTTTTTCTTTTAAAATCATCATCAATCATCAACAATTCAATCAATACTTACCATGAGCCAAAATCATATAATTTACACTACATCATGAACCTGAAATTTTGTAAAAGTTTATAGTAACTTACTATGTTATTTAGTAGGTTTAGTTACCCTTAAAAATATGGTTATGTGTTCATAAATCACATTCTTGTAAAATTTAGTCTTTTACAACTTACAATCAATCATCAACAATTCAATCAATACTTACCATGAGCCAAAATCATATAATTTACACTACATCATGAACCTGAAATTTTGTAAAAGTTTGTAGTAACTTACTATGTTATTTAGTAGGTTTAGTTACCCTTAAAAATATGGTTATTTGTTCATAAATCACATTCTTGTAAAATTTAGTCTTTTACAACTTACAAGATGATTTTCTAAAAATATTTCTTCTTGTATTTTTCTTGTTATCAACATGTTTCTATCCTTGATTTAATACTAGAAACATGATTAGTTTCTTTAAAAACCATGGTTATGTAAATCTTGTAAATAACTTTGGTTCCTTGAGAAAATTAGTTTTGTAATCATCCATTTACAAGACTTAAAACATGTATCATTCATCATCATACAGAAAAACATCTTTATTTTTCAAGTTCATGTTGAACATAAAGGATGATCATCTTGATTTTCACAAGATTCACCCTCATACTTACTAGATCATGTGTTTAATCACAATCTAGTAAGCTTCTTATGATGATCAACATCATAATCACAAGAAATCAATAATCAAGAATCACACATACACTAAAACAACATCGATTCTTATGATTTTAAGCTTTATGTGAAGGATTATCTTCTTGTTTCTTCATGATCTTTATGTTTAACCATTTAAATAATCTTTTAACCAACAAAAAGAGAAGTAAAATCAAGTTACAAGAGGCTTACTACTAGCACAAGGGCTAGGGAAGAAATCAAGATGATGAAGATGATGAACAAGGTGGATAAAAGCTCTAGAGAATGGTCCTTCAAGCTCCAATGCTTCCTAGCTTCTTAATCTTGCTTCTTACACCTTAGGATCACATTGGATTGTATGAGATTGAAGTGAAAATGGTGGTGATGTGGGTGGTGGGTTACGGTCGTGAGCAAGGGAGAAGGAAGAAGAAGAAGTGAGTTTGTAATGTGGTGATATGTGAGAGAATGGTTAACTTTAGGTCCTTATAAAATCATCTTCCAACACCTTGTTATCTAGAGGTTATAATGTCTCCAAAGTATCAAGCAAATTAATTAAACAAATGAATAAAAATCTTCGTGTGGGTCCCCTACGGTGACCATCAAAATGAGGGGGGTATGGTTGCAATGTAATGGTAAGTTAGTTATGTTAGTTAGAATCTAAGTGTAAAGTTTAGTGTTTATATGTGTTATGTAATTATAAGGTGTGTTATGATGTTCGGTGACCATAACTAGCCCGGAAATGTTAAAACAATGCTTCTAGTGAAAATTTGGTGTTTCGGGTAGCGTCCGGTTGTTCGGTTGGTTACCGGTTCGTTAAGGTTCTAAATTACGTAGTTTAGTGTGCTTTAAGTTCCCTTTTGTGACAGTTTTGATTCCCGACACCTAGGAAGGTATTCTGGACCATTTAACCATAATTCTGCATTATATTTTAGTGTTAGAATGCTGATTTTTGCTGAAAAATGCAGAATTATGCAGTTTGTGTGAGTTTTAGGCACTTTCTGACACTTAAACTATCTCTAGGAAGGCAGTTTTATGATCCTTAATTTCCTACGCACTATACTAGTATAACTCTTGGTTTCGGGCTCATTCTGTGTCTTATCATCATGTCTGTCTGGGTACTGAACTCCCGTCAGTACTTCTAGTTCGTCTGATAACTGTGCTAACTTTGTTTCGTGCACTAATTTAATCATAATGTGTTGCATGCAATAATGAGAAATAATCATGCAACATGTAATGCACTTGTATGTATATGAAAATAATCAGAAATCTTACATGTCGTTAATTCAAATCAAGCACAGTCATTAAGATACAAATTACTGTTTAATTATCGTACGGATACAAGAAAAATTGACGGTTGTCACATCCGGCACATACGTGGAGGGATTACCCGCATGTGTGGATGTACGGACGTGGCATATTCGTTGGCTAGGGGGTGTTCTCTGTTTGCCCTGTGTTTGGTGTGGCCAAGGTTTCCCCTGTAGTAGGAATCTAATGATCCGACATGATCTTAAGATCGAAGAGAGGAAAAAATGCTAAGAGTAGCGGTGGGCGCCAATTATGAAACAGTGGTTAACCGGAAAGGTTAATTCACTAGTCTCGTCAAGTAGGGTTAATTTCTTCTTTCCGAGATCAATGGCCGGGTCGTCCTCTAACCTGTCTCCAGCACAAGGAAGCACATCGTGACTCGTAACAAGGAGGATGGGGTGCGGGTGCTCCTTGTTACCACTCTCCGGCGTAAGAATCATTATTTGCTTGAGAGCAAAGTGTGTGTTTGAGTAGTATGTGAGAGAGCAGATTAGCATTACCTTAAACCTGGTCCGGGATGGGTATTTATAGCCGAAGAGCGAATGAGGGTAATTGAGTGGCTAGACTGACAACACGTAGCCTTTTGCAGGTGTGTCAGAAGCGCAGGTCACGGAAGTGTTGGACGCTTCCTAAGGTGATGTCACGTCCTGCTTCGGCTGTCAGTCCGTCTGCCAGCTTTTTATGCATGTGGCATGGGCAGCTGACCGTTGTCAGTGCCCGGACAGACCACCTGCTGGTTTTGTCGCTGAAGTCAAAATGGCTGTTCCATTTGTGGGACAACAGGATGCGGTTTTGGGTCGTATTGCTATGTGCGGTAACCGCAATGGTTACCGCATCTCTTGTGGTGACGAAAACTCATTTTCATACACAAGGTTTGTCTTCTCCTTCTCCGATTGGGACAGCAAACTACGTCTGCGTGTGTCCGCATGACCGCAGGTGAATCCTTGTCAGTAGGGGCAACGAACCGGGTTATGGTCACTCGTGCCCAGGTATTGTGCGAGATTTGAGACCATATCCCTTCAAATATCTTATGAGATTATTTTTACTCGGTCCATTTTTAACACATATTGATCAAAAAAGTGATATAAGTAGTGAAAAAGAATAAGAAAAAATAAAATATGATGTTCATATCATATGGTTTGAAATTTAAGAGTAAATTGTCATTTTAGTCCCTGAGTTTTTGTCTAAATTGTCATTTTAGTCCGAATACTTTTTTTTTTCTCCTCTGGGTTCCTGACTTTTCATTTTTCTTGTTATTTTGATCACATTGCCTAACTTAGTCTAAAAACCAGGTTATAAGCAGGGGTATTTTTGGCATTAAATTATTATGAGGTTTATAACTTATGTTGTAAACTGCCCCTGGTTATCATTACACATCAGTTATGCCAAAAATACCCCTGGTTATAACCAGATTTTTAAACTGAGTTAGGCAATGTGATCAAAATGGCAAGAAAATGTAAAAGTCAGGGACTCAGAGGAGAAAAAAAACTATTTGAACTAAAATGACAATTTAGACCAAACCTCAAGGACTAAAATCGCAATTTACTCTAAATTTAACAAAACTTGATTGTAAATAAGTAGTGAAGAAGAATAAGAAAAAATAAAATATGATGTTCATATCATATGGTTTTAAATTTAAACAAAACTTGATTGTAAAGTTGAAATGGGTGAAACGTGTGAGTATGCAATGTAAATATGAAAATGGAAAAGTTGTGGGTTTGAAAATGCAACAAGCAACAACTCTACTTCAGTAAGTATCATTCTCGACAACACGTCTCTTCTTTTTCTGTTTCTGGTAAAAAAATTAAGCAATTAAAACTACTTATAATATTTCACATTTATAATATATTGAAGTTAGCTACGATATCATACAGCTTTTAATCAATTAAACCCGTTGACGTAAAGAAATGTATACTCCTAATATGTTTTTTAAGAATGTCACTACCCCTAGTTTAGAAAAATTACAATGTAGACGAAGTCTATCAAATATATATAATAAAAAATAAAAATATAGTAAACACAAATATTCAAACATTTTGATTACACCGAAGGCGAAGGGTGAGGTGTTCACGTTGCACATTTGATTAAGGCTCGGCTCATTCGAGCTTTTAGCCGAGTCTATCACGAGTAGCTCTTTAGCTTCTGGGTTTGTTTACACCCATAGAATGACATGCATGGTTACCATTTACTAATATGTTTGATCAAATTTTTTTTATTAATATATATATACTTTAAAAATATATATATTACACAAAAGGTACCCATCATTAGACGGTTTTTGTTGGAAATTTGGTGAATGGATATTAAATATATTTATAATTGAATGAAATTATAAATATTGATTAGAATATTCATGTGGTAATTAAAAGAGTAACTCTTGAGTATTTAATTAGTTTTATTAGAGTTTTAAGTCTCTAATTAAATGTCTAATTAAGTGAATAATTATGTGAATCCTTTCACTAGTCTTGTTCAAATAGTAGGCTATGTGCCTTTCTTTTTGTTACAACAAGAATAGGGTATTGCTTGATACATGAAGAATACTAGAAGTAGTATGAACACTTGAACACCAACTAGAGAGATGAGTACTCTCTACTTGTTTCCACCACATGAGTTCAAACACTACAATTACCGGATGTAACCTTGGGCCGGTGAGCCATCTCCGGCAGTACAGACTGCTTCGGCTGTTGTACCATGGGAGACAGACGCGTCATCTTTAGTAGAGGCGCGAAATCTGTTTTAAGGGAAGCGCGTTGAACACGTGCCTCAACCAAAATCGTCAACGTTTTAGTGTGCTCTTTGTTGCAGTCAAGGGATAATTTTCAAGACTCAAGATGATGAATAATCGAGTCTAGGATGCTATCAAGTGCGCTTGAAGGACCCACCAGAGATGCGGCTTGAATCAAGATTGGTATATATAATTATATTTATATTCTTTTTATTTAGTTATTGCAACCGGTATTGTACTATGATATTTCCTACGAATAACGAGAGTCTCGTTATGATATATTTTGTAATTATATTTTTTTAAAGGTGAATCTATTTCCTACAAACTTAAAACAGATTTAGTGAGATTGTTGGTACAATCTTAAAAACCTTATTTATAAGGATTTTGGGTTTACGAAAGGATTTATAATAGAATAAAAAATATTTTTAGAGGTTATGATCTTATAAATATTTTTTGGGAAATATGTATGTAGTACAACTTGTTGTGTTTGGATTTTTTGAGATTGAGATAAAATCTTAAATCCTATACTGTGGTACAAAACGAATTGTTTCGGTTCCAACGTTTGGTTTTTGAAACGATTTTGGAAATCGTTAATTTTTCTAACTTTTGTGTTAGATCGGGTTTATTAGTGTAAACCATACGTTTTTTTGTAAACGTTAAATTCTCTAATATGTGTGTTAAACCAGAATTATTGGTGTAAACCATACGTTTTTTGTAAACGTTAAATTCTCTTCAGTGGAGTTTTTATGTCTTTAAATAAGAGTTTTATGTTACTTGATTAGAGTTTTATGTCTCTAATTAAGTCTCTATTTAAAGTAGACTTTTCATCCACCAATGGATTGATATGAACAAATAAGTCTTATAATGATTTTTGTAATCATTTGTCTTCTAACATGTGTGTTAGAAACGTTCATGAAACGCGTTAGTTTGGAAACAATTTTTAATTGTTTAGTTTCTAACGTGGGTATTAGAAATGACTTATTTATTTGAACCATATATGTGCTTTTAGCAAGTCGAATTAATATTTTGTGAAAATGTTAATATTTCTAACGTGCGCGTTAGAATTTCTTAAATTTTAACATGATTGTTAAAAATGGTTAAAATACAAATGCTTTGAAATGTTTTATGTAGACATTTTATATAAGCAATTTGTTGTAGCATTGTTTTAATGCTTTGTATGATTTAGAAATAAAATGTCATACATTGAAGTTGATGTTTGATTGGCTTTAAGGAATTAAATCACCATAAAGTGATGGTGTGGTATTTATATGAATTTAATGAAATTAAAATCATTTAGTAGACTCTTCATATGGAAGATAAACTCTTAAGGAGAGTTTCAAGTCAATTTATTAGTTTTTATTAGAGTTTTTTTTCCTCTAATAAAGTGAGACTTTTAATAGAGTATTTATGTCAATTTATTAGTTTTTATTAGAGTTTATGTCTCTAATAAAATCTCTAATATGGTGAAACTCTTGAGTAGAGTTTTAATGATGACATTTGATGAGTTTTATTAGAGTTTAAATTTATAATTATTGAGACTCTTAACTCTTCATATGGTGAAACTCTTGAGTAGAGTTTTAATGATGACATTTGATGAGTTTTATTAGAGTTTAAGTCTATAATTATTGAGACTCTTAACTCTTCATATGGTGAAACTCTTTAGTAGAGTTTTAATGATGACATTTGATGAGTTTTATTAGAGTTTAAGTACATAATTATTGAGACTTTTAACTCTTCATTTGGTGAAACTCTTGAGTAGAGTTTTAATGATGACATTTGATGAGTTTTATTAGAGTTTAAGTCTATAATTATTGAGACTCTTAACTCTTCATATGGTGAAACTCTTTAGTAGAGTTTTAATGATGACATTTGATGAGTTTTATTAGAGTTTAAGTACATAATTATTGAGACTTTTAACTCTTCATTTGGTGAAACTCTTGAGTAGAGTTTTAATGATGATATTTAATGCTCTAATTTGGTTATGTTTGGTACATATAAAATGACTTAAATTTTCTAACACGTGTGTTAGAAAATGTGTATCAATAATACGAGGTTAGAGATTGTTCATAATGAACAAAAATGTTTTATGTAAACATTTAATTGCCTATGTGAGCATTAAAGATGATGAGAAATGGTTTATTTTATAAACTATATATTTGGAAAACGTTTTATGTAAACGTTCGATTCTATAATGTGCTTGTTATAACGTTTTTTTAACATGCGTGTTAGAAAATGTTATTTGGTGAAAAACAACTTGGTGTTGTTGTGAACAAATTTAATTGTTCAAGTTTACTACTTAAATGTAGTATTTGTAACAACTTGGTGTTGTTTTGAGCATAATTGTCCAAGTTTAAAGTTTAAACATGAAATAGGAAACTTGTACTTACAAGTGCATGGAGTCTTATTGAGTGAGTACCTCAAGACATGCCATGAGACGATATTGTTGAGAAGATTTCGGTCAGATTTTAAAGTGTTGAAAATAAAAGCACTTTACTATTTGATGTCTACAAATTGTCTATGTTCCGTTTAAATTTCAAAAGTGATTGGCACTTATGATTTAGTTTCCAATGTATTTTATTGTTTTGTGTTCGATATCTTCGGATAACACATGCAATTTTTACAAAGAAATAAATCACTAATGGTTGTGACGTATAAATTATTTTTGTGGAAGATAATTATAATGTCGGTTATACATTGTTTAAAAGAATATGGTTTTAAACGGATAGTACATGAAAATACTTGGACATAAATAACTTGAGAGTTGTGACATTGACTAAAAGTCCAAAACAAAACATCAAATGTATAACCACATCATGAATGAGTAATGAAAGAACGTAGTGAGTGTATTGAGATGAAATACACTAAGGACATTCATGTCAACATACTTCATTAGAAGTCGTTGGAAAATTCACAAGTGTGAATTCTAACATATGAAAGTAAAGTACTATATGTTATTCTATACCTTTAATAAATCTTGCGAGATTTATAAGTAGATGCGTCTACCACTTGATCATTGTTAGATCCATATGGAGATTTTACCTTCATTTAGGAGAGCATCCTAAATATATATATCTCCTAACGAATAACAATAGATGTGTGCAAATCACTTATGACAAATTATGAATGTCATGTTGTTGAGTGTCGATCTAGTTGACTCTATCTCATACATAATAGTGATTGTAGACGAGAAACATTCATCTTGTTGGTGATGAATGTGTTTACCAAGTGACTTGGATTAAGACTTATGTTTAAGTACTTATGAGTCAGTGGTAGAATGTTGGAGATAAAAGGTAAACAAGTTATGTTCCTTAAATGAATGATGAAATTTAGCTATGTGCTATATACAATAATTTGTGAGACTTTCCTAAATATTGATGTTTTAGGATTATGAATAAGTCTCATTATTTTGTCTTAACAAGGGATGAATGTTGCAAAGTGATATTATGATATCCTTACGGCTGTGAAGAATCAGAATGATGCATCTTCTGTTCACATGCTAAAGTATTATAGTCTAAAGCATGCTAGACGAGTACTTGGTTAATTATGGGTCTTGACGGAGATTAATTAACTCTAAACATTCAAATGTGTATGAACACAAAAAGAATTTGTGTATAGACAAAGTTGAGAGAGGATTTTTCATTCATTATAAGAAAAAGACATGTAACTTTTAAGAGTTTGTTCGAAAAGCTAATGAGGAGAACTCATTGTCTAAGCTTATTCTAGATGTTAAATTAGAATTATTCTAAGTTGGTGACAAACGTATGACAATGGCAAGAGTTTCTTTGGTTAGCTCAGAAGCTTATGTAAGCTAATGCAGTATGAGTTGAATTCACTGATACAATGAGGTTGATCTTGTTCAATCATATGTGTATAAATGTCGTCATAAGTGAAATTACGGAAATGTTAATCAAATGGCAAGAAATGTGGGGGATGATCCATTTAGAAACAACCCTATAAGGGTATGTAGAAATGGTTTTCATTACCCCATCTGGATGATATCCTATAACACTTAAATGTGGGGATGTCTTGCATTTGTATCATAAAAGTTTGGTAATAAGGATTTTGTAATCCAATCTAACATTGCAAACAGACGACTATGTGGAGGACACAAAGGTCGCAGTGCATAATGGAGATGTGTTTGCCTTAAATGATAAGCGTATCTTACAAAGACATATATTATAACCAGATTCAGATGGCCACTGAGGTTATAGTCTTAGAAGTTGACAATAGGCAAAATTAACTTATGAGTTAATAACACATCATGACAACTGATCTCAAATATGCAAAGGTATTTGCTAATGTTATGGATCCAACAACCTGAGGGTTTATTAGAGATCAAGTTGTGGAATGGGACTGAAGCCCTTGAAAAATGAAGTTCATATGATGGAAACCTAACTCAGTAGACTGGAGATCCCAAGAATTGAGTTCAATAGGAAAACCTAATTGTATGAATAAGCGAGGTCACTGTGGGGGAATAACCCTACGCATTTAATAAGGTAGTTTATTATAAAGATTAATAAGCTTCCTAGTCCATTCCTAAAAGTGACAAGTGTGAGGCTAAGCATAATATGTGGTAAATGATTTGGATAGATCATGATAACCATAATGCTTTTAATGATCTAAGGAGAATCACCTATGTTAGAGAGAAGTGGGGTCGCTCCGAATGGAATTGAGGGCACAATTCCTAGAGCTCTCGCAGAACCATGAAAGTGTTCCACGACCATTATTGGACCCGACTATGAGGAGATGACCCGGCTAGGGAGAGTCTTGTGTGAAGTGTATTGTCGTCTACACAAATGGCAGACGAGTTCAAAGACATCGAGATCTACTCAGAGCTAGTGGGCTAAGTGCATTTCATGAGCGAAGGTTCAAAGGGTAACACCTACCTATCGTATGCAAAACTCAACTGTCGAGGTTACATTGGAAATTTTAAGTGTTTTGAATGATCTCCATTCATGTGGGGGATTGTTGGAAATTTGGTGAATGGATATTAAATATATTTATAATTGAATGAAATTATAAATATTAATTAGAATATTCATGTGGTAATTAAAAGAGTAACTCTTGAGTATTTAATTAGTTTTATTAGAGTTTTAAGTCTCTAATTAAATGTCTAATTAAGTGAATAATTATGTGAATCCTTTCACTAGTCTTGTTCAAATAGTAGGCTATGTGCCTTTCTTTTTGTTACAACAAGAATAGGGTATTGCTTGATACATGAAGAATACTAGAAGTAGTATGAACACTTGAACACCAACTAGAGAGATGAGTACTCTCTACTTGTTTCCACCACATGAGTTCAAACACTACAATTACCGGATGTAACCTTGGGCCAGTGAGCCATCTCCGGCAGTACAGACTGCTTCGCCTGTTGTACCCTGGGAGACAGACGCGTCATCTTTAGTAGATGCGCGAAATCTGTTTTAAGGGAAGCGTGTTGAACACGTGCCTCAACCAAAATCGTCAACGTTTTAGTGTGCTCTTTGTTGCAGTCAAGGGATAATTTTCAAGACTCAAGATGATGAATAATCGAGTCTAGGATGCTATCAAGTGCGCGTGAATGACCCACCAGAGATGCGGCTTGAATCAAGATTGGTATATATAATTATATTTATATTCTTTTTATTTAGTTATTGCAACCGGTATTGTACTATGATATTTCCTAGGAATAACGAAAGTCTCGTTATGATATATTTTGTAATTATATTTTTTTAAAGGTGAACCTATTTCCTACAGTTTTGAGTCGGTTATAAGATAACAGGTTGAGGTAAAAGTGGGTGTCTGTTGGGAATTGGGATCAATTTGGATCCGCCAAAAATGGTTTGTTAAAATTCCTAAAAAAACTATGAATAATTTGTATACTTCTTAAAAATTCAATAAATAATTTGTATGCCAAATGTGATTGCAAAAGTTTTAATATCATGTTAATAACAATCTAATTTATTTTAACAAGAAGATTTAGGATGTTTTATTCATTAAAACTACATTTTGGGTAATTCTAGCCATTTTTCTTAATGTTGAGAGAGTTTGTATCCTATCTCGAATTGGTCATATAAAAAATTAGTTTACAAGGTATGAAAGTCCATTTTAATACATAAAATTCTAATTAATTACGGTTTTCAAATACTAATTAGGTTATATTGTACTGGTTTTATATTAAGGGTAATTGTCGGAAAAAATGCACACGCTTATGTTGAATTTATGTATGAGTTCATGTAATTTATTATTACATAATTAAGTATTTAAGTCCAACTTTTAAAAATCAACACGAAGTTTTTTTTATTCTATTTAATAACACAAAATCCATTCTTTTTTACATAAATAGATCCTTTAATTTTAAGTGTCTTAAGTTTTATATGTTGAGTGTATAATTATTTTGCAACCGATAAAATACTAAATCAAGAAGGTTAAAAAGACTAAAAAATCTAGTTCATGAAATATGATTATATTACTAAATAATATATGTTGTATTACACCAATCTCATAGAATAATGACAAAATCTGAATGCATCCATGAAAGCTGAGTACTTTGTTCCATTCATTTACTTTACTTAACAAAACAAAATTGATTAATTCAAAACCATATTAATAATTTGTCCTTTCTAACATACAAAAGAAACCAACTCGATCACCGGCTCAACTTTCTTTCTTTTTGTGCGGATCATCTTTCATTGGTGACGAAGGGACGGGACATCTTGGACACCAAATGGTCTGTAGCCCATCGCCATCGCCGTATGAAGGTGTGACAAAAAGGTGTCATTCTCCATGAGGTTGGGGGCTCTATTCCCATGCTGAATAAAAGTGTAGAATTAGAATTAGGATCACTGGGTATGTGTGTGTGGGTTAGCCAGAAAAAAAAATTCTTAGAATAGGAAGATTGTTGCATGTCGCCCCAACATAGGTGGCTGACACATCCAACTATACCAGCTCTAAGTGTTAAGAATTTTTGAACCCATCAAGAATTTATGAACTATGCGGGTTCAAAGCTTTATGGTTGTGCATTTTGAAACTCAAGAACAGGTCGTGAACGTTTACCACGAAAATCCCATCTATACGGCTATACATACATATAATCAATCACAAGTCAAAGCCGGACCTAGACAAAAGTCATATCAGACTTGATTTAGATGCTCACAAGGTTTGGTTTCATGCAAATTTATGAAGTTTTGACCTCTTGGAAGTCAAATCTGCATCTTAAGGAAGGTAAAACTGCATAGACAAGATACAAAATTTTTTTGGATGGTAGAAGAAAGGAAATGAAAATAAAATTTTAGAATCAATACAAGAAGGATGATTATGAACTCAACTGATCAAGATATAAGATTCAATTAGAGTGTTCGTCTCTTTATATACAAACAAGAGTAGTCCTCCATCTTCTTCCACGATAACTACAACCCTCCTGTGAGGAAAGTGTAGTCTGCCCCTTCTTGGAGAAGGGGGTTCTCTTTATATAGCGAGACATTTGGGCCATAGCCCTAATGGGCCGGTCCAAGTATGGGCTTATCAGGACATGGCCCACTCAAACCAACTAAACATACCGAGAAAGTCCCAAGTGGGCTCGAGCCCAGTCACCAATCTAGGGCGATGAGCCCGGACGAGGAGCCCAAGCGGGGATCCTCGTCGTCAAGCCATCCCTAGTCCAAGTCTATTCACTCATGAATGAGCGCAGGACTTGTTCCAGTCCCTGAAAATCTAGGCGGGTCGCTATCCGCCCTTTAACTGTCACCCCTTTCCGTCTAGTACATGTAGTCTAAGGCACGTTATGCCAAAGTTATCTGTTTAGTTATCCTTGGGACAACTTTGTATTTAGTACTCAAAATAGCAAGGTGACCCCTCAAGTAGGGTAGCACAATACCTTACTTTAATCTATGCCTCCTTGAAGGCATTTTTTGCAACACACTTGTTTAATAGTGCTTTTTTATAGCGTTTATGCTATTTAGATTGTTTTGCCATGTCCTCCTTGAGGGCATTTCGATTGAGGTACTCGTTCAAGAGTAGCTTCTTTAAGAGCATTAACTTGGATGTCTTGTTTGCCGTGTTATACTTTCTGTTCGATGCCCCTCGGAGGAGGGTTTTATCATGTTTAAGTTGTTAAACTTTTTTCATGAATTAGCTTTGTAATTTGTTAAGCTGTTAAAGCTTTCTATAGGTCGCTTTGTAACTTTTTTAAGTTGTTAGAGCTTTGCACAGGCCAGTTTTGTGACTCGCTTGAGTTGTTAAAGCTTTATATGAGTTGCTTTATAACTTGTTTGAGTTATTAAAGCTTTGTATAAGTTTGCTTCGTAACTTGCTTGAGTTGTTAAAGCTTTGTATAAGTTTGCTTCGTAACTTGCTTGGGTTGTTAAAGCTTTCTTATAAGTTTGCCTCGTAACGTGTTTGGGTTGTTAAAGCTTTGTACAAGTTTGCCTCGTAACCTGCTTGAGTTGTTAAAGCTTTGTACAAGTTTGTTTCGTAACCTGCTTGAGTTGTTAAAGCTTTCTATAGTTTGCTTCGTAACTTGCTCAAGTTGTAAAGGCTTTGCCTAGGCCCGCTTTGTAACTTGTTTTAAGTTGTTAAAGCTTCTGTTGGGCCTGTTGTCCAATAGCGTTTGGGCCACTTGGATTTTCATATGCCTGCTTCGGCGTTTTTTGGACGTAGTCGACTTAGTCCTAGCCCCACGACCGGGCTTTGCCTTGTTTTGACTAAGGCGGCATGTCTGTATGCCTATGTACATGTTCATTTTATTGTAAGATCGTCCGGCACGTCTGCCTAGATGATCCTGTTTGACCCGTTAGCAAGGTCCTCAAACCGTTCAGGTTTTTGTTCTTCGAGAAGGGGTGGTATCTTCTCCTTTTGGAGAGGTTTTATGAGCCCTTTACGAAAACTTGTTATGTAGAGGGAGCCTTCCCATGAGTCCTTATTAAGGGCTCTTTCCTCCCCTGTAGAGATGTTGTAATTCTCTAAAAATTGGTGCCCATGGAAAGTGCAACCCTCTCCTTTTGGAGAGACTTCTTCAAACATATGTGACCCCGAGGTGGGGCTCCTCTTCTTTGGAGAGATACTTTCTAAAACACATACCTGTGGCTGAGATCTTTTCTTTTCAAGGAAAGGATTCTTCAGATTCGAAGTCCCTTGTCAAGGGGGCTCTCCCCCCCCCCCCCTTTTTGAATAAGTTGTTCAGGTGCGAAATCTCAAGGAGGATTTTTCTCATATATCAAATCCCAGGGATATACTTTCCCGTCCTTAGAAGGAACTTTACCAATACTTGATCCCGTAGCCGGGTGCACTCCTGTTCGTTGAATAGACTTCTGCAATACTTAATCCCACGGGAGGGGATACCCTCCTTTTCTTGGGAGAAACTTGTTCCTGTTCATTGAAGAGACTTACGAGACCTCTAATCACATAGGGGGGACATCTTCATTTTTTCGAAGGTGGCTCCTCCAAGACTTAATCCCCAGAGATACTAATCCCCATCGTGAAACTCCCACTTTAGTTACCTCCCACATTTAAGTTTCAAATAATGACACATTGGACCCCCAACTTATTTACTTCACATTCCTCTTGTATTTTCATTCAATTCAACTTTTGATTGATGATCGAACGGCCCTTGTACTTCATCACTTCATATTACTTGCATATTCAAACCATCAACTCGGCTCGAAACGCATCCAAACAATTTTGTTTACCTCGTTTATCATCTTCGTCTGTTCGGCTATATTTCTAAACTCCTTAACTTCACTGAATTAAGCAATTAAACCTTCCTATTCCTGGAAGGAGTTTCTTCAAGGCTGAATCCCGAGGGAGGGATATGTTCCTTCCTATTCTTGGAAGGAGTTTCTTTAAGACTGGATCTCGCGGGAGGGATATGTTCCTTCCTATTCTTGGAAGGAGTTTTTTCAAGGCTGAATCCCGAGGGAGGGATATGTTCCTTCCTATTCTTGGAAGGAGTTTCTTTAAGACTGGATCCCGCGGGAGGGATATGTTCCTTCCTATTCTTGGAAGGAGTTTCTTCAAGACTTAGTCCCAAGGAAGGGATATGTTTCTATTTATGGAAGGGACTTCTAAAACACTTGATCCCAGAGAATGGGATATTCTTCACTTTTTTGGAAGAAACTTTTCCTGAATTTGATTCCATGGAAAGTATACGTTCCTGTTCTTGGAAGTGATTGCTGAGATACCTTCAAAGGAGGAGCGTCCATGTTTTTCCTTAAGGACTAATAATCTAGTCCTGATGCGTGTGAAGTGTTATATATATTTAGGTGTATATTTTAAGCCCTTTAACACTTTTTAGCCAAGTTTTAAATTTATAAAACACGACATTTTACTAACACTAAACACACATATGGGCAAGTGCACCCATCGTGAGCGTAGTATAGTGTTGGCAAGATACCGAGGTCATCCAAGGACACAAGAGCTTTTAGTACCGGCTTATCCTCAACGTCTAATCAAATCAAAAAGTTTAGAAAAATGTTTTAAACTAAGAAAAATAAAGACTAACTAAAAATGCTGAAAATAAAAAGAAAAACAGATAGACAAGATGAATCACTTGGTTCCGACTCGTGTATACTGTAACCTTTGATTATTTCCGCACTTTTGCACTTATTTAACAGATTATCTTAGTTATTGTAGTAGGCCCCTCTTTTGAAGGTGACGTTACCCTCAACCCAGTAGTTTGAGTCAGCAAGGATACAATCCTAAAGGGTCGGATTATTGAAAGATAATTAATTAAGTTATTAATGCAAATTATGGTAGGCCCCTCTTTTGGAGGTGACGTTACCCTCGACTAAGTAGTCTGAGTCAGCAGGGATACAGTCCTAAATAGCCGGGTTATAGTATTAATAGTAATTAACTTATGAGGGGATCAAAGAGTTTGGACCCCCGCCATCCAATACCGTTAAGTATTGAAGGAGGTCCTACTAAATTTGACCCAGGTCCATTGCAGGACCTCTAAACGCTGAACAATGGCAAGACTCTTACCAAACCGTTCCCTTAACCCCCGACCAGGTAGCCAACATACCTCCATATAGACCGTGGAGATATGAATGGTGAAAATCTTTTATTTTATATAGACAGTAAAATAATGCCAAGACACCACGGACAAACGATAAGGAAGAATCACCTTCAACATAAGAAACTAGTTATTAAAGTCATTAATACAAAACCAAGTAAAAAGTGCGAAAAGATTAGAAATAAAAAGTATTACACTAGACACTTGTCTTCACCAAGTGATGTAAGAGACTTAGGCAAACATGGCCTTGATTGTCAAGAACTCTTACGATCAATCTTGGATCCCGAGACGACTCACACACTCTATGATGGACAATGGATGATGGTGGTGGATGATGGTGTTATGGTGGTGGTGGGTGGTGGGGTGAAGTGTGAGAGAGGTGGTGTGCCAAGGGATGGTTTGAGCTTTAGCCAAGCACTCCTATTTATAGGCTGAACAGAAGCTCGGGCACGGCCCCGTGTCCACATCCTTCTCTTTCTTCATTTAATGCAGCTTGTCTTATTAGTTGACCACGCCCCCGTGTCCGCTGAGCACGGCCCCGTGGTGGGCAATAGAAGCTTCTACCACTTTGTCTTTTCTGCTGACACTTGGGCACGTGATGTGTGTAAAATGCAACATATAAATTACATCAAATGAGGCATAAAACTAACCCTTTTTAAGTACTAATAATGGAAAAAGAGTGTTTTTGTCTTCCTTTTGTATTTTCAGGATTAAATGAGCTCAAAAACACAAAAGAAGCAAAAAGACAGCTAAATCCAACATAAATACAAGAAAAGGAAGATAAGTGGACTGCCCGATCCCTCAACGGCATCTTCCCAAGAAAAATAGAGAAGGCAGAAGACTGAACACGCCCCGTGCTCAGCCAGCACGGGGCCGTGCCCAAGAAGCAGCAGAAAAGACAAACCTATAGAAGCTTCTATTGCCCACCACGGGGCCGTGTCCAGTGAACACGGGGGCGTGGCGAAAGTACAGCAGGCGCATTAATTGTAATTGCGAATTACAATTAATGAAGAGAGGGAGTGTCAGACAGGCACGGGGGCGTGTCCAGCGGACACGGGGCCGTGCCCAGCCTTCTGTTCAGCCTATAAATAGGAGTGCTTGGTTTCATTTCAACTCATCCCTTGGCACACCACCTCTCTCACACTTCATCCACCACCCACCACCATCACAACACCATCATCCACCACCATCATCCATTGTCCATCATAGAGTGTGTGAGTCGTCTCGGGATCCAAGATTGATCGTAAGAGTTCTTGACAATCAAGGCCATGTTTGCCTAAGTCTCTTACATCACTTGGTGAAGACAAAGTGTCTAGTATAATACTTTTTATTTCTAATCTTTTGCACTTTTTATTTGGTTTTGTATTAATGACTTTAATAACTAGTTACTTATGTTGAAGGTGATCTTTCCTTATCGTTTGTCCGTGGTGTCTTGGCATTATTTTACTGTCTATATAAAATAAAAGATTTTCACCATTCATATCTCCACGGTCTATATGGAGGTATGTTGGCTACCTGGTCGGGGGTTAAGGGAACGGTTTGGTAAAGGTCTTGGCATTGTTCAGCATTTAGAGGTCCTGCAATGGACCTGGGTCAAATTTAGTAGGACCTCCTTCAATGCTTCACGGTATTGGATGGCGGGGGTCCAAACTCTTTGATCCCCTCATAAGTTAACTACTATTAATACTATAACCCGGCTATTTAGGACTGTATCCCTGCTGACTCAGACTACTTAGTCGAGGGTAACGTCACCTCCAAAAGAGGGGCCTACCATAATATTGCATTAATAACTTAATTCATTATCTTCCAATAATCCACCATTTTAGGATTGTATCCTTGCTGACTCAAACTACTGGGGTGAGGGTAACGTCACCTTCAAAAGAGGGGCCTACTACAATAACTAAGATAATCTCTTAATTATGTGCAAAAGTGCGGAAATAATCAAAGGTTATACTAGATACGAGTCGGAACCAAGTGATTCATCTTGTCTATCTGTTTTTTTTTCTTTTTATTTTTATTTTCAGCATTTTAGTTAGTTTTTATTTTTCTTAGTTTAAAACATTTTTCTAAACTTTTTTTTATTTTGATTAGACGTTGAGGATAAACCGGTACTAAAAGCTCTTGTGTCCTTGGACGACCTCGGTATCTTACCAACGCTATACTACGCTCACGATGGGTGCACTTGCCCATATGTGTGTTTAGTGTTAGTAAAATATCGTGTTTTATAAATTTAAAACTTGGCTAAAAATAAGTGTTAAAAGGGCTTAAAATATACACCTAATATATATAACACTTCACACGCATCAAGTTTTTGGCGCCGTTGCCGGGGACACAAGGATTTTAAGAAAGTTAGGAATCAACGGCCTAATCATTTTTTTATTTTTCTTTTTTATTTTTTAGGATTTTCTTAGTTTTTCAGCTTCTGCAGAGCTCAGCACGGGCCGTGCCCGCTGAACACGCCCCCGTGCTAAATCATTGGAACTGGCAATCCTGTTTTAAGTCAGACAGTAAGCTGAACACGGGGCCGTGCTCACCCAACACGCCCCCGTGCCCAAGATTCACTTACTGAAAACAGAACCGTTAGATCCCGGCGGTTGGTAATTTCTGACATAAACATGAGTGATAGTAATTGTTTTTAATTTCAGCACTCTTATGGTACGTGGTGTCAATTATGTGGTGGCGAACATAAAGAAGTAGAATGCTACTTTCTAAATTATAGGCCCCACTACATGGACCCACCGACTTCTTATAACCTTAAGAGGGGCGAAAGTAAAAATAAGCCCTATCTCTCCCTCGAATGTGCCCAGCCAGATATTCTAGGGGAAATGCTCCTTGACGAGTTATTTCAACTAGAAAAGCTAATTCTAAATTGGTCAAAAGAGCATAGGAAGGACTTTATTGATCCACCCCAAGATGATGACCATAACGAAATGCTGGAACCGCATTCCGACAACCTCGTTGCTCCAAAAAAATACCTTCATACCTAGCAAAGACATGGACGATAGTCGTCCCTGTGCCGATTGTGCCGTGAAGGACTCTCCATCGACTTCGTTCGGTGCATACATAGACCTGAGCGATTTGGCATACACCTTCTTTAACGAGAGCCCGGGAAAGGGTTGGACTTGTCCACCTAGAATGAAAATAGGAATTACCCTCACCGACAACCTCTTGCGTTCTCGCCTTAGTCTAGGACAATTAAGGTATCTTAGACACTTTGGGGTTGTTCCAACCAGTAAGGAACCACCCGATATCGACGAGATCCTTAGAAGTAACAAAACTCCATAAGACAGCCTCCAGACACGGGGCCGTGTCCAGGTCAACACGCCCCCGTGCTCACCTAAAAGATTCTCTGCTGATTTTGTCAGAATACGGACAAAATGTGTCAGGATTTCATCTGCACACGGGGCCGTGTCCAGCCAACACGGGGCCGTGTCCAGTGCGCTGTCGTTTTCTTTAAATGCAGCCTGATTCCTGCTCATTTTTGACCACTTCAATAGACAGAGATTCCTGGGATCTTCACTCATACCATCCTAGGTAAGTGCTAAAAGAAGGTTCCCAAGGACCATCTTGTCCCTTCCACTTTTATTCATTTCCTCTTCTTTCAAAAATTTTTCAACATTTCCTCCATGGAAGCTTGGAAATCCCATGATTCCAAACCTCTATGAGAAGTTTGCAAGATTATTTGCTAAGGATTCTTGTTTAAAGTTAGCTGTATAACTTTATTTTAAATTATCTAAGCTTAAAACCTCGCTAAAAATCATGAAAATAATTTAAAACTCCAATAATCCTTAGCCTAAAATCCTGCAGACAACTAGACACGGGGCCGTGCTCAGCGAGCACGAGGCCGTGTCCGAGGCACTGTTTTGTAAAAATTTAGCTTTCTTCGGTTTCTTTCACAGCAAATGGCAAGCAAAACAAGCGGATCATCTTCAAGAAGTAACCGACAAGGGAGGAGATCGTCGACAACAGAAGACTCTCTTGTAAACTATGTTTACGCCCTAAGGGAGGCTATTGACGAAATGACGGGAGTGGAGGAAGCATTGGTCGACCGTATCAACCATTTAACAGTGGGGCTGGAGGGCTGTCTCCGAGAGGTAAACCTCTTGCACTAGAGGTTAAACCTTCTTGCCTCCCCGCCTTTGATACCTATAATAACCCAAAGGGCGTGGAACGTGGTGCCCGAAGTCATCATTCCGGCCGAATGGTATGCCATGCACCAAGAGCCTCCGCAAAGGGTGGTGCAAGGAGTCCCGGTGAATGTTCCCCCTCAGCCACCAGTTGCTGAGGAAAATGAAGCCGCATTCTTCCTTCCTAGGGAGATCGAAGAATGGCTTTAAACAACGTTTAGGGAAGGAATCCTTTGGCTAAAAGTCCTACTATATCGGGAAACTATTCTCGAAATTTTCTTAAAATAGTAGAACTCTTTATGATAACCTCGTGTACCTCCTGACCTATTTAGTTAAGTTTTTGTTTTATCTTAATTTAGGATTATGTAAGGTCTCTCTATGAGTGCAATGAAATGATGGTTTTTAAAGTTTGGATGGTTCTTAATAAATAAAACACACTCATGGTGGTAAGGGATGAAAAGAGGAACGAGAAAAATGACCCCATGCACAAGAACAAGGCAACCCGGCATCAATCTCTTCATTACAGTAAGCTCGGCACGGGCCGTGTCCAACCAACACGGCCCCGTGCTGAACCCCCTGCAGAAAAATGCCCAGTTCAGGTAACTGGACACGGGCCGTGTTCACCAGACACGCCCCCGTGTCCAGGCTTCTGTTTCTTTTCTTTAATTTCTGTTACTGGCACCTGAACACGGGGCCGTGTCCGGTCCCCACGGGGCCGTGTCCAGACTACCAGTAACATAAATCTTTGCTTTTTAACACCATTTTACACATCTAATCAACCTAAAAATTTATTTTTGGGACACATTGAGGACAATGTGTAATTTAAGTGTGGGGGGGATGCTAAAACCTTGAATCTTGCAAGTCCTAAATACAAGCCTTACACAAAACTCTATTGAAACCGCTAATCACCCCAAATTTTTTCAAAAATTTCATTTTTTTTTTACTTGTCTAGGTTTAACTCGAGAAATTCAAGTTCTCAAAAAGGTTATATTTTTACGAATTTACAACCGATAGCGTAGTGATAAAAAGAACCAACATAAGAAAATTATGAAAAGGCATGGCAAACTTAGTTAAAATTTGATTATATATACTTGATCACATAAAAACCCATTCCCACAAAAGTGAGTTTTGAGCCTTTCTTGAGCATACAATTACATATCATTAAACTAAATGCTCATTTTTCGTTTCTTGTGTGAATAGCCGCTTGGTTCTTACGACTCTAGAACTTGCCATGACGATACATTCCCGGTCCTTATCAACTTAAACCCGAGTAGGTAAATGATGGAGGCATTAGGACTAACCCCTTTTTATTTCTACACCATTATTTTTCTTTTTCTTTTACCACCTACCCAAAAATCCCCCTAGTTAGCCCCTTTGAGCCTAAACCTTTTCATTTCATTTCCCAAACCAAACACTCTTTTACCCACCAAAACATTTTTTTTTTTTTAACCCTTTGTTTTAGTAACAAGTTCGTTTTTTTTTTCGTATGATCGTTCAAAAAAAAATGAAGCAAAAGATAAACAAACAAGTTCATCAAAAATAACTTTGTTTGAATAAAAGCTTCATCAAAATAAAAGTTACAAAAATAGAAAGTCATACGAAAACCGACACTTGTTACGCTTTTCACCCTTTTTCTACTAACCACTAACCATTATCCCAACCACCTACCTTTAACCCAAGCCTAACCCTTAACCCACAAAAGTCCTCTTGATATTTACAAAAGGTATAAAAGTTAAAAAGGAGGAGGATTGATTGTTTGGCAAGCTTATGGTAGGAGTAAGTTCCATGCCGCTCTCGAGTGATTCACTAAAAATACACCTTCGGCCGAGTGTGAGTGATTTCTCCCGTGAGGTATGTGAACTTGTATATAAATGGAATTTTAAAAAGGCATGTTATGCCCAAATAAGTAATTTCTCCTATGAAACGTTCTAAACAAATCATTACGAATAGGATTGTAAATAGATAAAAATAAAACCCAAAAGGATCTTGGATTCCCAACACTCTATGACAAGCCAAAACCTTCTCTTCTACCCATTCCATTTGGGAGTGTAAGCCACATATTAAAGAGTTTTGCTTGAGGACAAGCAAAAGTTCAAGTGTGGGGGTATTTGATGTGTGTAAAATGCAACATATAAATTACATCAAATGAGGCATAAAACTAACCCTTTTTAAGTACTAATATTGGAAAAAGAGTGTTTTTGTCTTCCTTTTGTATTTTCAGGATTAAATGAGCTCAAAAACACAAAAGAAGCAAAAAGACAGCTAAATCCAACATAAATACAAGAAAAGGAACATAAGTGGACTGCCCGACCCCTCAACGGCATCTTCCCAAGAAAAATAGAGAAGGCAGAAGACTGAACACGCCCCGTGCTCAGCCAGCACGGGGCCGTGCCCAAGAAGCAGCAGAAAAGACAAACCTATAGAAGCTTCTATTGCCCACCACGGGGCCGTGTCCAGTGAACACGGGGGCGTGGCGAAAGTACAGCAGGCGCATTAATTGTAATTGCGAATTACAATTAATGAAAAGAGAGAGTGTCAGACAGGCACGGGGGCGTGTCCAGCGGACACGGGGCCGTGCCCAGCCTTCTGTTCAGCCTATAAATAGGAGTGCTTGGTTTCATTTCAACTCATCCCTTGGCACACCACCTCTCTCACACTTCATCCACCACCCACCACCATCACAACACCATCATCCACCACCATCATCCATTGTCCATCATAGAGTGTGTGAGTCGTCTCGGGATCCAAGATTGATCGTAAGAGTTCTTGACAATCAAGGCCATGTTTGCCTAAGTCTCTTACATCACTTGGTGAAGACAAAGTGTCTAGTATAATACTTTTTATTTCTAATCTTTTGCACTTTTTATTTGGTTTTGTATTAATGACTTTAATAACTAGTTACTTATGTTGAAGGTGATCTTTCCTTATCGTTTGTCCGTGGTGTCTTGGCATTATTTTACTGTCTATATAAAATAAAAGATTTTCACCATTCATATCTCCACGGTCTATATGGAGGTATGTTGGCTACCTGGTCGGGGGTTAAGGGAACGGTTTGGTAAAGGTCTTGCCATTGTTCAGCGTTTAGAGGTCCTGCAATGGACCTGGGTCAAATTTAGTAGGACCTCCTTCAATGCTTCACGGTATTGGATGGCGGGTGTCCAAACTCTTTGATCCCCTCATAAGTTAACTACTATTAATACAATAACCCGGCTATTTAGGACTGTATCCCTGCTGACTCAGACTACTTAGTCGAGGGTAACGTCACCTCCAAAAGAGGGGCCTACCATAATATTGCATTAATAACTTAATTCATTATCTTCCAATAATCCACCCTTTTAGGATTGTATCCTTGCTGACTCAAACTACTGGGGTGAGGGTAACGTCACCTTCAAAAGAGGGGCCTACTACAATAACTAAGATAATCTCTTAATTATGTGCAAAAGTGCGGAAATAATCAAAGGTTATACTAGATACGAGTCGGAACCAAGTGATTCATCTTGTCTATCTGTTTTTTTTTTCTTTTTGTTTTTTTTTCAGCATTTTAGTTAGGTTTTATTTTTCTTAGTTTAAAACATTTTTTCTAAACTTTTTTTTATTTTGATTAGACGTTGAGGATAAACCGGTACTAAAAGCTCTTGTGTCCTTGGATGACCTCGGTATCTTACCAACGCTATACTACGCTCACGATGGGTGCACTTGCCCATATGTGTGTTTAGTGTTAGTAAAATATCGTGTTTTATAAATTTAAAACTTGGCTAAAAATAAGTGTTAAAAGGGCTTAAAATATACACCTAATATATATAACACTTCACACGCATCAGCACGCCCCCGTGCTGGCTGAGCACGGGGCGTGTTCAGTCTTTTGTCCTCTTGTTTTGCTTGGGAAGATGCTGTCATGGGGTCGGGCATGTCACGTCTCGTTCCTTTTCTTGTATTTATGTTAGATTTTGATGTCTTTTTGCTTATTTTGTTAATTTGAGCTCATTTAATCCTGAAAATACAAAAGGAAGACAAAAGCACACTTTTTCCAATATTAGTACTAAAAAAGGGTTAGTTTTATGCCATAATTGATGTAATTTATATGTTGCATTTTGCACACATCAAATACCCCCACACTTGAATCTTTGCTTGTCCTCAAGCAAAACTCTTTAATATGTGGCTATTACACTCCCAAATGGAATGGGTAGAAAAGAAGGTTTCGGGCTTGTCATAGAGTGTCGGGATTTCCAAGATTCTTTATTTAGTTTTATTTTTATTTATTTACAATCCTATTCGTAATGATTTATTTAAAACTTTTCATAAGATAAATTACTTATTAGGGCATAACATGCCTTTGTAAAATTTTATTTATATACAAGTTCACATACCTCACGGGGATCACTCAACACTCGGCCGAAAATGTATTTTTGTGGATCACTCGAGAGCGGCATGGAACTTACTCCTACCATAGGCTTGCCAAGCAATCAATCCTCCTCCTTTTTAACTTATATACCTTTGTAAATATCAATAGGACTTTGTGGGTGAAGGGTTAGGCTTGGGTTAAAGGTAGGTGGTTGGGTTAGTGGTTAGTAGCAAAAGGGCGAAAAGCGTAACAAGCGTCGGTTTTCGTAAGACTTTCTATTTTTCCACTTTTATTTTTATGAAGCTACTTTTCAAACAAAGTCATTTTTGATAAACTTGTTTGTTTATTTGCTTTTGCTTCATAATCAACTTCTTCTTCTTCTTTTTTTTTTTTTTTTTTTGGAAAGTCATATGAGAAACCGAGCTAGTTACTAAAATAAAGGGTAAAAAAAATGAAAAAAGTTTTGGTGGGTAAAAGGGTGTTTGGTTTGGGTTATGAAATGAAAAGGTTTAGGCTCAAAGGGGCTAACTAGGGGGATTTTGGGTAGGTGGTAAAAAAAAAAGAAAAATAATGGTGTAGAAATAAAAATGGTTAGTCTTAATGCCTCTATCATTTACTTACTCGGGTTTAAGTGGTAAGGACTGGGAATGTATCGTCATGGCAAGTTCTAGAGTCATAAGAACCAAGCGGCTATTCACATAAGAAACGAAAAATGAGCATTTAGTTTAATGATATGTAATTGTATGCTCAATAAAGGCTCAAAACTCACTTTTGTGGGAATGGGTTTTTATGTGATCAAGTATATATAATTAAATTTTAACTAAGCTTGTCATGCCTTTTCATAATTTTCTTATGTTGGTTTTTTTTATCACGACGCTATCGGTTGTAAATTTGTAAAAATATAACCTTTTTAGAACTTGAAATTCCCGAGTTAAACCTAGACAAGTAAAAAAAAAATTTGAAAAAATTTGGGGTGATTAGCGGTTCCAATAGAGTTTTGTGTAAGACTTGTATTTAGGACTTGCAAGATTCAAGGTTTTAGCATCCCCCCCCCCCCACACTTAAATTACACATTGTCCTCAATGTGTCCCAAAAATAAGTTTTTAGGTTGATTGAATGTGTAAAAAGGTGTAAAAAGCAAAAATTTTGTGTTACTGGGCGCTGAACACGGCCCCGTGCCTGGTGAGCACGACCCCGTGTTCAGGTGCCAGTAACGAAAACTTACAGAAGGTGGACACGGGGGCGTGTCTGCTGGGCACGTCCCCGTGTCTGTCAAAGTCTGCAGAATTAAAACAAACAACAGGTTCAGGGGAATGGGCACGGGGGCGTGTCGGCTGAACACGGCCCCGTGTGGACAATCTGCAAGGTTGAAAAACAGGTTTCTTTCTTCGGTTCTCATGTCCCGGCTTTAGTAGTACGAATGCTTAGTACTCTAAGCCTCGTGTGTACCTGTTTAATCAATAAACACTCCACCAAAACATAGCAAACATCCTAATTTTACCAAGTTCAACATCCATGTCAACAAAGTTAAAAGAAAAATAAAAGAAAAAAATAAAAGAAGTTAGGGAAAGTAAATTGTTCAACACTTGGCACGCATGCCTCAAATTGTTCAAGATTAGAAAAGGTTAACCCGGGGAATTACCAAACAACCGCTTCTTCCTCCGCTCCTCCCGCCTAATCCATGTCCTCATCATCATCATTATCATCCCCTCCATGGCCCACAATGTGGTCCCGAATATATCCAATATCATCTTGGATATCGGATATGTTTCTCTCGATAGCTCCAACCCGGTGGTACGTGTTGCTCGCCATGTTGTAGGTGTTCCTGGTGCACATAAGGTTTTCCTGCAACAAATCATGCAAACTTTGGAAATTAGGAAAACCGCCTCCTGAGGAGGATTGGCCCGGATCACCTTGGGGTTGGTACTGATACTGATGATGTTGTGGAGCGTGAAGGACAAGTGCTTCTTGCGGGTTCCATGCATGACCTTGCATCCTTTGAAAGCTTACCGTCCCGTCTTCAGCCTCATAAATTAGGTTCATTGAGCGGCATATGTGTATATCCACCCTACCCGACCATGGGCTCCTCTCAAATGACCTAGGTATGCGGGTGAAGTGCCTGAAGAGACGGTACACCCATCCCCCAAAGAAGATAGGGGTCGGTGCACTTGCAAGGCGGTTATGATGCATGTTTCAGAGCATGAGGAACGGAACATCGAGCGGCCTGCGGTTATGGATACAGTGGAGGACAACAAGATCTCTTATCCCAACGACGCCACTACTACCATGCCTTTGGCTAAGAGAGTAGCCGAGGAGCCTATGAATGTATCTGTAGAGCGGATCCCTCAACTTCGTACTCTTAGTGCTGCTCGGATTGTAGTACCCTTCACCAATCTGAGCCCAAATGGCTTGGCGTTCGTTTTCACCTATCTCTCGCATCCCTCCAGTATTTTCCTCGTTGCCTGCATCTTCTTCCGCATACAACCCGACAATCGACCCAAATTGTGCCATAGAGATCGAATACCTAGTTCCGCCGCATCGGAATGCTACCCCATCATTGTCGAATGGGTCGCACCTTGAGTTGAATGTGAAGGTGCTATAGAATTCCAAAGTGCATTCGTGGACGGAACGGAGTCGAGTTGTTAAAGCGACTCTTAGTGGTCCCGTGACAATGTTGTTGAAACGGTCGATTTGATTCACCATAGTTAACAGTTCCGTGCATGCTTGCCTCGGGTATTCGTCCTGCCTTGTTTGAAGTATCTCGTATCTAGCCCTAGCATCGAGCTCATTGGCGTTAAATCTTGTGAACTTCCTAGCCATCTGAAAGAATACACCAAAAGTTAGCACGAAACAGAAGTATTTTCGGACAAAACTGCAAACAGTAGGCTGGACACGACCCCGTGTTCAGCGGACACGGCCCCGTGTCCAGGCGTCTGTTACACAAAAATTCCATATTTCGACCCGGTTTCGAAAACTTGAAAAATTTTGGTCCAATAGGTGCGGTTTCCCCTGAAAATGAAACCATAATTGCCGTTTTTCCCAAAATAACCCGTTTACCCATTTAATTTTATCTTTTTCGGTTCAAGAACAAGGGTTTGGGGTTTTTGTGAGAAATCGGGCGAATCTATGAACAATACAAGTGTATTTACTTCCCTTAACACTAATCTAACTAAATGCAAACAGATCTAAACAAAAATTTGAGGTTCGATCCGGATGAACTTCAAGAACCCTAGATTTTTCCCCAATTTTTTGGTGTTTTAACTACATGCAAGTAACTAATCTAACTACTAAAAGTGATAGAATCATACCTTGATGTTGTTAGAGTGATAGGAGACGTCGAAAATCTGCGAAAAATCGCCTGGAACCAAAGCTTTTTAGGGGAAACGGGGCGTGTGGAATGTTGTAACTGTTGTTAAAAAGGGGATATATCCCGACTGCAGCGCGGACACGACCCCGTGTCCAGCGGACATGGCCCCGTGCCGAGCAAAGTTTTTGAATTTTTTTTTAAGTGCTCGTGTGAGTGCTTTTGTTTCCCATAAGCTTTGGTTAGAAAACTTACCGTTTTAGACATCTTCCAGATCGCTCGTAACTTACCAGGTATGATGTTGATGTTTTCATTCTTCCACCGTTTGAAACGAGATCTCTTCCTCTTCATCCTCAATGAATCCTTGATAGAGTTTCAGCCGTTGGCCATTGACTTTGAATGGAGACCCATTTCGAGATTTAATTTCTACTGCACCGTGTGGGAAAATATGGGTGACGGAAAAAAGTCCTGACCACCTAGACTTTAATTTACCAGGAAACAATCGAAGTCGTGAATTAAACAAAAGAACTAGATCTCCTACCCGAAATTCATTAGGTTTAATATGTTTGTCATGCAAATTTTTCATTATTTCCTTATAAATTTCGGAGTTTGAGTATGCATAATTCCTAAGCTCGTCTAATTCATTTAATTGACAAAATCGATTTTTACCAGCAAATTCTAAATCTAAGTTTACATTTTTGATTGCCCAGTAGGCCTTGTGTGCAATTTCTACTGGTAAGTGACAACTTTTTCCATAGACTAGCTTATATGGGGTTGTACCTATTGTTGTTTTATAAGCAGTTCGAAAAGCCCATAAAGCATCATCTAATTTATCTGCCCATTCCTTTTTATTTAACCCTACGGTTTTTTCAAGTATTCGTTTTAAACCTCTATTAGTCACTTCGGCTTGTCCGTTTGTTTGAGGGTGATATGCTGTTGAGACTCGATGATAGACCCCATATCTTGTTAAAAAAATTTCAAGTTGATGGTTGCAAAAATGGGTACCTCTATCACTTATTAATGCTTTAGGTGTGCCAAAACGAGAGAATAATTTTTTCAGAAATCTTACCACGACTCTTCCATCATTTGTTGGAAGTGCCTCGGCCTCGGCCCATTTAGACAAGTAGTCTACTGCCACAAGTATATATTTGTTTCCTTTCGATGGTGGGAAAGGTCCCTTAAAGTCGAGTCCCCACACATCAAAAATTTCACAAACAAGAATGCCATTTTGTGGCATTTCGTTTTTGGAAGAAATATTACCTGTTCTTTGGCAAACATCACAGGTCTTGACAAGACTTTGGGCGTCTTTGTAAATGGTTGGCCAATAAAATCCTGAATCAAATACCTTCCGTGCGGTACTAGCGGCACCATGATGCCCTCCGTATGGACCTTCATGACAATGGCGGAGAATTCTTCGTGCTTCGCTACCATGTACGCATCGTCGGACGAGTTGGTCGGCGCACATTTTGAAAAGATATGGATCTTCCCAAAAATAGTGTTTCACATTGGCAAAGAATTTTTTTCTTTGATGATGTGGCCAACCTTTTGCGACTATACCGCTAGCTAGGTAGTTAGCATAGTCGGCGTACCATGGTTCTTCCTTATATTCCATCATTTCCAGGGACTCAGTCAGGAATTTTTCGTTCATTTGCTCATCCCTGGTTGCCTCCAAAGCTGGGTCTTCTAAGCGCGAAAGATGATCCGCTGCAGTGTTTTCTGCTCCTCTTTTGTCTTTGATTTTAATGTCAAATTCTTGGAGGAGTAGAATCCACCGAATCAAACGTGGTTTTGCATCTTGCTTTTTGAAGAGATATCGAATGGCTGCATGATCTGTATAGACTATAGTTTTAGAAAGAACAAGATAAGAACGAAATTTATCAAAAGCAAATACCACAGCTAGTAATTCTTTTTCAGTTGTTGTGTAATTTTCTTGTGCATCATTAAGTGTTTTACTAGCATAATAAATGGGGTGGAAATGCTTTTCTTTTCTTTGTCCCAAAACAGCTCCAACTGCAAAGTCACTGGCATCACACATGATTTCGAAAGGAAATTTCCAATCAGGCGCTATCATGATAGGTGCATTGACTAACATTTCCTTTAGGGTTAGGAATGCTTGATTGCAATCCTTGTCAAAGATGAAAGGGGCATCTTTTTCAAGTAATTTTGTTAGAGGCCTCGAGATTTTAGAAAAGTCTTTGATAAACCGTCTATAAAATCCGGCATGCCCTAGGAAACTTCTGATAGCTCTTACGGAGGATGGAGGTGGTAGTCTAGAAATGGTATCTATTTTGGCTCGATCCACCTCCATTCCTTCGCTTGAGATCTTGTGACCGAGTACTATTCCCTCCGTTACCATGAAATGACATTTTTCCCAATTAAGGGCGAGGTTAGTTTCCTCACATCTGGATAGCATTCGTTTAAGGTTATCGAGGCATTGGTCGTATGAATCCCCAAAGATAGAAAAGTCGTCCATGAAGACTTCCATTGTCTTTTCTATCATGTCATGGAAGATGGCTACCATGCAACGTTGGAATGTTGTGGGGGCATTACATAGACCAAACGGCATGCGTCGATAAGCAAAAGTTCATAGGGACATGTGAAAGTTGTCTTTTCTTGGTCTTCGGGTGCTATCGGGATTTGAAAGTAACCTGAAAAACCATCCAAGAAACAATAAAATTTATGACCGGATAATCTTTCTAACATTTGATCAATGAAGGGTAAAGGAAAGTGATCTTTTCTTGTTGCTTCATTTAATCGTCTATAATCTATACATACTCTCCATCCTGTGACGGTTCTCGTTGGTATTAATTCATTCTTTTCGTTAGTTATTACCGTCATGCCTCCTTTCTTTGGAACTATTTGGACGGGACTCACACAAGGACTATCGGAGATAGGATAGATAAGTCCGGCGTCAAGTAGTTTGATGACTTCGTTTTTAACCACTTCTTGAACATTTGGATTTACTCGACGTTGTGGTTGTATTACCGATTTGTAGTCATCATTCATTAAAATTTTGTGTGTGCACATGGAAGGGCTAATTCCTTTTATGTCTACAAGTTTCCAAGCTATTGCGTTTTTGTGTTTTTTCAAAAGACTAATTAATTTTTCTTTTTCTAAGCTATCTAATTTAGACGAAATAATTCCAGGTAAATTACCATCTTTGTCTAGAAAAGCATATTCCAAACCTTTTGGAAGTTCCTTGAGCTCGAGTGGTGGGTCTTTAGGTGACTCCTTATTTGGTTGCTCATTTCGATTAAGAACTTTAAAAGTTTGTTCTATGGCGACCTCTTCTTCAAAAAAGTGGTCAATCTCTTCACTTGTATTGGGTGGTTCATCTTCATCTTCAATTAGGGGGTCATTATTGCCGAAAGGATATTTCATTGACCGTTCGAGATCGACACTTCTTTTAAATGCCCCTAATTGAAGAGGTAGATATTTGAACTTCCGGTTTTTCAAAGCTTCGTGAGTTTTTACAAATGGTCGTCCCAACACTAGAGGAGCGTCATCGAGGATGACAAAGTCGGTCGGTATTACCATTTGATTTGTTTGAACCAATACATCCTCAACTACACCGATTGATTTTATTACTTTCCGATTGGATAGAAAAATGGGTATTTGAAGTGGAGAAAAATCACTAATACTTAATTTTTCGAAAATGTAGTTAGGCATTATGTTAACACAAAGATCTTTATCAATTGTGACATTACTTATAAAAGAATTTTGAAAGAAACATGGAACCTGTGTAATGTTAATTTCAAATGGGTCTTCTTTTATTAGCGAAGTTTGATCATTAGTTAACTTAACACTTACCATTTCGTCAATCTTAGTGTTAGTGTTTAACTCTTTTAAAAACTTAGCATGAGTGGGTACTAAACAATGATTTTCAAAAGAAGGTGACAAGAGATTAATTTCTTCAAAATTAGACTCTTCTTGAATTTTAACGTTGTCGGACTCACCTTTTTCGTTGTTTAACTCATGTGTCGGTTTATCACTTATTTGTTCTTCCATTTTTACACTTTCAGTTATCTCTTCATTTTTTAATTCTTCTCTTGCGCGGGACTCCTCTTCCCTTGCGCGAGATTCTTTTATATAGCGATCGATAACTCTAAGGTGTTCTAATATCCTATCGGTCACTTCGGTTATAGAAAAAGAATCGGGATTTTCAGAGCTTGAATCCGGTTGTTCGATCCTTTGTTCCTCATAATACCCATATGAAGTAGATGGTTCACTCCATTGTTCTTCATTGTAAGCATATGATGGATAAGGGTCGTAATTTTGTTCTCCATAATACTCATATGAGGTGGGTTGTTCACACCATGGTTCCTCATAGTAAGCATACGAAGGTGGTGGCTCATATCTTGGTTCCTCAAAGTATGAGTATGAAGGCTTATACCTTGGTTCATCAAAATATGAGTATGAGGGAGGAGGTTTATACCTTTGGTCTTCATAGGATGTGTATGAAGTTGATGGCTCGTACCTGGGTTCCTCATAGTAGGTGTATGAATTGGATGGTTGATATGAGTGATTATTTTGAACCGAGTGTGGGTTACGACAATTAGTGCAATAATTACTCCTATAATCATCCTCCTCATAGGTGTAGTTGTAACCTCCTGAGTATTGATCCATAAGAATCACTCAGCAGACCACAACCAAGTCTCGAGATCAGAAAACAAATATAAAAACGGAAACAGAGGCTGGACACGGCCCCGTGTTCAGTGGACACGGCCCCGTGTTCAGTGGACACGGCCCCATGTTCAGAATCTGTATCTGGGCGTTTTAATTAAATTTACTGATCTAGTTGAGCACGGGGCGTGTTCAGTGAGCACGGCCCGTGTTCAAGCTACGGTTACTGGGTGTTTTTATGAAAATGTGCAGCACGGCCCCGTGTTCAGTGAGCACGGCCCCGTGTACAGGTTACTGTAAATGCAAAACTAAACTAAAATGCAGAAAAATGTGCGCGCGTTTTAAAAAGGTTTTGAAAAACTGATTAGGCCGTCGATTTTAAGCTTTCTTAAAATCCTTGTGTCCCGGGCAACGGCGCCAAAAACTTGATGCGTGTGAAGTGTTATATATATTTAGGTGTATATTTTAAGCCCTTTAACACTTTTTAGCTAAGTTTTAAATTTATAAAACATGATATTTTACTAACAGTAAACACACATATGGGCAAGTGCACCCATCGTGAGCGTAGTATAGTGTTGGCAAGATACCGAGGTCGTCCAAGGACACAAGAGCTTTTAGTACCGGCTTATCCTCAACGTCTAATCAAATCAAAAAGTTTAGAAAAATGTTTTAAACTAAGAAAAATAAAGACTAACTAAAAATGCTGAAAATAAAAATAAAAAGAAAAACAGATAGACAAGATGAATCACTTGGTTCCGACTCGTGTATAGTGTAACCTTTGATTATTTCCGCACTTTTGCACTTATTTAAGAGATTATATTAGTTATTGTAGTAGGCCCCTCTTTTGAAGGTGACGTTACCCTCAACCCAGTAGTTTGAGTCAGCAAGGATACAATCCTAAAGGGTCGGATTATTGAAAGATAATTAATTAAGTTATTAATGCAAATTATGGTAGGCCCCTCTTTTGGAGGTGACGTTACCCTCGACTAAGTAGTCTGAGTCAGCAGGGATACAGTCCTAAATAGCCGGGTTATAGTATTAATAGTAGTTAACTTATGAGGGGATCAAAGAGTTTGGACCCCCACCATCCAATACCGTTAAGTATTGAAGGAGGTCCTACTAAATTTGACCCAGGTCCATTGCAGGACCTCTAAACGCTGAACAATGGCAAGACTCTTACCAAACCGTTCCCTTAACCCCCGACCAGGTAGCCAACATACCTCCATATAGACCGTGGAGATATGAATGGTGAAAATCTTTTATTTTATATAGACAGTAAAAAATAATGCCAAGACACCACGGACAAACGATAAGGAAGAATCACCTTCAACATAAGAAACTAGTTATTAAAGTCATTAATACAAAACCAAGTAAAAAGTGCGAAAAGATTAGAAATAAAAAGTATTACACTAGACACTTGTCTTCACCAAGTGATGTAAGAGACTTAGGCAAACATGGCCTTGATTGTCAAGAACTCTTATGATCAATCTTGGATCTCGGGACGACTCACACACTCTATGATGGACAATAGATGATGGTGGTGGATGATGGTGTTATGGTGGTGGTGGGTGGTGGGTGGTGGGTGAAGTGTGAGAGAGGTGGTGTGCCAAGGGATGGTTTGAGCTTGAGCCAAGCACTCCTATTTATAGGCTGAACAGAAGCTCGGGCACGGCCCCGTGTCCACATCCTTCTCTTTCTTCATTTAATGCAGCTTGTCTTATTAGTTGACCACGCCCCCGTGTCCGCTGAGCACGACCCCGTGTGCAGAAGAATCTTTGTACTACGAAGATTTGCTTAGATTGTGCGAATCTTATAGTTGACCACGGCCCCGTGTCCGCTGAGCACGGCCCTGTGGTGGGCAATAGAAGCTTCTACCACTTTGTCTTTTCTGCTGACACTTGGGCACGCCCCCGTGCTGGCTGAGCACGGGGCGTGTTCAGTCTTCTGTCCTCTTTTTTTGCTTGGGAAGATGCTGTCGTGGGGTCGGGCATGTCACGTCTCGTCCTTTTTCTGTATTTATGTTAGATTTTGATGTCTTTTTGCTTCTTTTGTTAATTTGAGCTCATTTAATCCTGAAAATACAAAAGGAAGACAAAAGGACACTTTTTCCAACATTAGTACTAAAAAAGGGTTAGTTTTATGCCACAATTGATGTAATTTATATGTTGCATTTTGCACACATCAAGTCCAATGACTCTTCCGTCTTCTGGCGAGGAGCCGAATATGCAGCCCAGGCTTCCCATTTCTTCAAGTGAAGGATTAGGGACATAGCCCACTGATTCTTTTTCCTTCAGGGAAGGAGCCAAATACATATCCCAGTCTTTTCCTTGTCTTCAAGGAAGGAATTAGTAATGCAGTTCATGCCCCTTCTCCCTCCATGCCTTTTTTTTGTGGAGATTTTCGACCATGAGAACTTATGGAGAGGGCTTGATCCCTTTTGAAGGAGGCAATACAAAAATAATGATCATTTCTAGAAGTCTTCAATGTAGAACCCAATGGTGTTATACCATGCTAGCTTCCCAGTTCAGTGTTGTCAAGCGTAGTTAGTAATACTGAACTTATGAAATAAGATGTCCTTTAGACCGTCCGTCTAGATGATCGATTGTGATTCTTGTTGAACGAGAATAACCATAGGTTAACAAAAAACTCGGGTGAACAAAGTCCGCGAGAAATATAGAGCCCATATTTCTGATCAACCACTTGATACGAGGACGTCGATAAATGTCCAATAAATGTCATGTAATGATGGTGTTGTACCCTACCAGCCCCATTTTAATGTTGCATGAAGGTTTTTCTTGCTTTCACTGATGTTGTGTCGCTTTCCTCCTAGCCGAAGCTATATCCTTGTTTAAGGATGTTGAAGGTGGTCACTATTCTTTAGTATCTTTTCAAAGATCATGCCTTATTTCTCGGGTGCACATTATCCAGTCGAATATTAGCCTTTGTCGACCTATCTGTAGGTCATGACTAATAGCTTCTTGTGTTGTTCATGTTCATGATTCGATATTTGCCACGAAAACACTTACAAAGAGGTAAGTCATACCAAAGATCAATTTCTTTGTGCGTTAAACATCTTGTGTTGTGTGTACAAGTACTTGTGCCTCATGTTTTATTTTTGTGAAGACGTATTGCCATCATATCACTAAGGGGGTTGCCTACGTACCCTAACAACGTTGTAATGGGAAGAAGAAATCTGTATCTAGAAGTGGTGCATGACGCGAGACTTTGAAGGGAGGGCCTTGCATAAGTGTTTTCTGTTAGGACCTAGAAAAGGACCTGATAGAAGGATCTGTAAAAGAGGCTCTGTGAAAAGACCTGAGAAAGGTCCTGGGGAAGGACCTTGGCAGAAGGGCCTGAGGAAGGTCCTGGGGAAGGACCTTGGCTGAAGGGCCTGAGGAAGGACCATGCGAAAGGACCTGAGGAAGGTCCTGGGGTAGGACCTTGGCTAAAGGGCCTGAGGAAGGTTCTGGGGAAGGACCTTGGCTGAAGGGCCTGAGGAAGGACCCTGCGAAAGGACCTGAGGAAGGTCCTGGGGTAGGACCTTGGCTGAAGGGCCTGAGGAAGAAGCCAGGGGAAGGGACCCCGCGAAAAGACCTGGGGAAGAACCTTGTAGGAGTAAAATATAATTATTTTGCATTTGGTAAGAGTAATTCATCATTACTCTTTTTCTTTTTCTAAAAGCAAGGTCACATCAACTATTAAAGTAACTGAGTTTCTTTCACCATTTTTCAAAGTGTACTTTGTTGTAAGATGCTCCTTCTCTCTCTTTCTTTTTATTATTTTTATTTTTATCAGCGTGGATAGTCATGAGTAATTGTCAAAAAATTAAATAAGTATAGGGTTTGACCCTAGTTCTAAATATGTACCGCATGAGTTGTACTTATATCTTAGAGATTCACATGCTTGTGACAGAAAAGTTTTGTTAATCTCTCCATAAAAATATTATTTTATCATATCACTTTTCAATCAAAGTACTGCTTTTTGAAAAGTAAAGATCAAGTTGGTATGTTAATACCCATTAAGAAATACATGTTGTATATTATGCATTCTTTCTTGTGTATCAATTTTTTGACAAAGCAAATGTATGCATTATCACGGTGATAAGTATTTGCACACTTCAATAATAATATTTTAAAAGACCATTCCTATTTTGCGAGAATTATGCCTGACGGATGCATCAGCTAAGCATAACAAATTACTAAATGGTAGGCACTGGTCAATTATTATATTATTATATTTTAAATAATAATATTGAGGAATAGAAGACTTCAATGCTATAAGAGTATCTTAGACATGTGGGTTTGTCAGCTTGAGTATATGCACATATATAAAAAGAATATTCAGTATTCGATATGAATATTTTACTAAATTCATCTCTTATATGTTAAAATCAAATATTATTCATAGGAACTTGCACTGTGGAGTATAAAGAGCTTGTTTATTTTTCACTAATCTATTTTATTTTGCACCAGATGAATGGTTGGCAAAAGGGATAAAACAAAGAACATAAGCTACGCATTAGCTATGTGTACCATACGCAGTAAAACTTGTAACTTTACTTTTTTAAATAGGAAAAATATATGATGCCTTCCAGGCATGTTCAACCTTTATCAAAATATTAAATATTAATATTAATGCTACATGCATTGCCTACTTGTACTTTGTACATAATTATTTGCATTTTCTATTTTTTAAGGGGTAGAGACAATCTATTGACTTTGCTTCCTCTCGAAGCTTTGCTTCATTTTTTTTTTATTTCTTCAACCATATTGTGTGAAGGTTTTTGAATGTCTCTAGATCTGCAGTTTCTTGCAACGACATTTACAATCTAGCTTTGACTTTGAAAATTATGAGGGTATGTCATGCTCAAGAGTGTGCTTATAAATACACCGTCCACATACCTCAGTTTTAAGCATAGAAATGTAATCTTCATGTAATTTCATATACTGTTCATATAAGAGATATGAGACAAGACGGTGGAACCTGTTAACCGGGGTTAAGAATGTAGATCTGACCGTCGCGGAGAGGGCGGATCTAGCTGTTTGTATGAAGAGACCGAGACACACTTGTGCTCGGTCCCTCGGATGGCGCCAATGTCGAATCCCCAAATCCCTGGTTGAAGCGGGCCGGCGTTACTAACCTCAGATTCGGTAGGATTCGGTTCAGGTTCGTCATCTTGTCGTCATGGTGACAGTCCCTCTTGCGGGGCATCGGGTCTTGGGCTGCAGCCACAGGTAGATCTAGTTAGAGGGCCCGAGGGGGTTCACCCCGTGGGCACTCCGACGCTCAAGTCAGTATCATGTATGGCAATGATAATTATAAGTGCAAGTAAAATTTATAATCTAGGAAGAGGGAGCAAATATTGTATATGAGAAGGAGGAGGAAGAAGTAACCTTTTTGTGAGGAAAGTATAGTCTGCCCCTTCTTGGAGAAGGGGGTTCTCTTTATATAGTGAGACATTTGGGGCATAGCCCTAATGGGCCGGTCTAAGAATGGGCTTATCAGGACATGGCCCACTCAAACCAACTAAACATACCGAGAAAGTCTCAAGTGGGCTCGAGCCCAGTCACCAATCTAGGGCGATGAGCCCGGACGAGGAGCCCAAGCGGGGATCCTCGTCGTCACATAAAATTTCTAACGATGAAATTTCATGTTTTTTAGAGTTAATTGCCCGGATAGTTCCTCTGGTTTGTCATTTTTCACCTTTAGTTCTCACATTTTCAAAATAGCATGTATAGTCCCTGTGGTTTAACAAATTGTTACTCGGATAGTCCCTGCAATGGATGGGTGTTAAATAATTCAGTTAAGTGGGTGTAAAATTACAAAAATACCCTTGGTCCATCTCTCTCTCTATCAGACACATCTCTCTCCTTTAAAAAGCTACCACCACAACCACTTCCACCTCCACCACTGCCATCACCACTCAGCCACCACCGTTATCACCACTGCCACATCCACCCTCTGCCACAACCACCACCGCCGCCATCATCACCACCGCCGGTGGAGAAATCCTGAAACAATTAACACCACCGCATGTATAGTCCCTGTGGCTTCAACATGGTAGCGCCAGTTTCTTGTTTGATTGAGATGAAGGATTGGTTAAATGGGGGGCGCTATAGCTTGATGGGGCTTTATCCCACACCATTCAAGTTAAGGGAGAGGCCTTAAAGCCCCTGTGTGACGTGGCGTTGACGTGACGTTGATAAAGCCCCTCCCACACTCTCCAGCCTAATAATAAATATAATTTTCTATTTAGGTTGAAGTTTTGTGCATTCCTTGCAACCACTAATTGTTCCAAATCTGATTTCTCAATGTGGAAAGCCTAAATTTCTAAACCTGAAATTTGAAATTAACATAGTCTAGTGGTGCTTACGTGTGCACTCACATTGGGTTGGTATAGTGTTGTGAGTAAGGGGAGTGAAGGTGGTATCACTTGCAAAAATTCCATCACTCATAAACATCCAATCAAGTTTCGCCATGTCATCAACCATTATTCTATCACTCACAAGCTTTTTTTTAGTGGCGGTGGTCATCATTAGTGATGGAATCACTCACAACTTTTTTTAATTATTTTTTTAATTAGAAACTAACAATAAAACACTAAAATTATAAATTTCATTAAAATTAAAACATACTAGTTCAATTTAACATACTATAAATATTTAAGGCTACAATTTAAAAAAATAAAACTAAAAAATCTCTACTCCTCGTCCGACTCATGAAACTCCAAACCTAAAGAACCTACTAGTTCGATTAAATCGTATCTCAACCGAAAGTGAGTTTCTTCATCACGCAAGTCTTGTTGGATATTTTCTGGAACTTGAACTTGTGTAGGGGGATCCGGCACCAATCCGGAAATATTGCACGTCCGTCTTCTTTGATTATCATATTGTGCAATATGATACATGCATATACTATGCTATGTATTGATTTCTTGTTCATCGCACGAACCGGTCGGCGTATTGAAATGTGTTTGTGTTTTGGTGTGGGTGAAATGGTTTAAAATTGAGAAGTATATATAAAAGGTTTAAAGGTTTTTTTTATTAAAACTTACCGTTAAAAAACGGTCCAAAATGCCTAACGGTCACATTTTGCACAATTACAACGCATGAACTTTTCCACGCGTTTTAAGTTTAACGAGTGATGAACATAGGTGGCGGCGGTGTGCATTTTGTTTTCACGAGTGATGGTGGTCTATCACGGAACTACCCCCAGTCCCCTTAGAGCATTCATATCCCTTCCATCGTTTCTACCCTATAATTACACTAAAAATACTATATTTTCTTCAATTAAATAGTACTCCACTCACAACTACTTTTAAAATATATTAAAAAATTAAGTGTCAGCAGTATCCCCTCAAATATACATATGAACCGGAGCATTTTCTCTATCCTTCACTCACAACTACTTTTTATAATATAAAGAACACATTCATAAATTCATAAAATTTAATGAAAGAAATGTGAATGCTCTCGTATCCTTAAATTATGAGGGAAACAATAAGATTTGATCAATTTTCTTACTCCATTTAAGTTGACATACTTATTCCATATCCATGTAATTTGATCAATTGCTATTATGAATCGGTAAATATATCAATCCCTTGCTCATTTCATATAAAATGGGATGTGAGCTGTTTTTTACCAATTCATAATAGCAATTGATCAAAATATTATTATAAAATGGGTTGTGACATGTTTTTTTTACTAGTTCATAATAGTAGTTGATCAAATATATCAAATGGGATGTGAGATGTATTTTTTTTAAATCTGTAATTTTTTAGAATAAATATAGTTTATGCTTCAATTATAAGATTAAAGATAAAGGGTATAAAAAATGGTTGTGAGTGGAGGAGAGAGAAAATGTTACTGTTCATCTGTATATTTGGGGGGACACTGTTCACCCAGTATAATTTTTTTAATATATATTGAAAGTGGTTGTGAGTGAAGGAGAGAGAAAAATGTAATGATAATATTATTTAATTGAAAAGGAGAGAGAAAAAATATTTGTTTTTATTGAAAATATATTGATATAGGAGTTGTTTTTTAGTGGAATGTATGTATAATTTGATGGATTGGATGGGAATGCTCTAATATCATATCCCATATAGTATCATGAAATCTCTTATATTGTTTGTTTAAATATCTACTTTATTGGTAGTTCTTAAACAATTGAAGTGTGTCGTGCTCAAACATTTGATGATTATAACTTAGTTAACAAACAGTTAGTATTTTTTCCTCTTTATAAATTATAGCTATGTTTTACAAAAAAAATGGTAGTAGTTAAACAATTGAAGTGTGTCGTGCTCAAACATTTCATGACAAGTGAAGAAAGTTTTTTTTTTTTTTTTTTCTATCTAATTAAATATAATGTTTAATTGCAAAATGTAAAAAAATCGTGTTTTTACCTAGTATAATGAGTAATTACATAATTATTATATTACCGTAAAAACACTGTTTTTTTAGATTCTAATACTAAAATACGTACTTAAAAAATGGAAAAAATCAAAAATCTCTTCTCATCTCTCATGTTCAGCCCAATTTTTATATTATAAATTATAATCTATTATATATAATAAATGAAAGTGATTTGGGCCACGTGTCACTTGATTAGGGCATTCTCAGTTCCATTTTCCCGCCCAATAGTACCAAGCTTCCGTCTCTTTATCTCACTCCTAAAAACCCTAGATCTTCTAATTTTCTTCTTCTGTACTCTTCTCTTCTCCCTTCTCTGGCGATTCGAAGGTTCCGGTTAGGGTTTTTCAATCATCGTGCTGTAGCAGAGAATCATAAGGTACGGCCACCACTTCCTCTTTTTCCTTTCAATTGACGATGATCTTACATCTAATAGAAGCCCTAATTTTATTATTCTGATGAAAAGGTAAACTTTGGTCACTGATTCTTTTATGCTTTCGCATCTCTGTTCTTATTCAGTTAGGACTGATGTATTAATGATTTGGGTGTTTGGATGACAAGGTTATCTCTATTCCTATTTCTACACTCTGTTTATATAGATTTGTGTAAGCGTTTATACAAATAGATGTATGCGATTATGTACCATATGTTTATTGGATCTGCATTTGTTGATTTGATTCTGTTTGTTGTGTGATTGAAGATCTTCTGTACAGAGATTATCAAGGAGACCATAATTTCACCATCACGACGTATTCGCCTACTGGAGTTGTGAGTTATTTCTTTTCATATGTATTGATTTGTTTGTGTTTTGATATTGCTAGATGAAGGTTGAGATATTACTCTGTGTGATTGTGGTTGATTCGTTGTGTTTTTGGAGTAGATTAGGGTTTATGTGAGTTTTAATGTTAACTTTGTTAGTTTATTTCATTTTTGGCCTTCTATATGATTTTGAGGTCGATTGATTGGTGACTTGCTATTGTTGTTTTGCTGTTGTTTGTTAATTAGGCTGCTGACATCACAGAACGACTCCAACGAGATTGAAAGGTTGGAGGACTATGATGACCAACTCAAAGATTCGAAGGACAAATATCAGGTGTTTGGTTAATTTTTGGTCAGGTTTCCTGTTCAGTTTTGATGTTCACTTATCTAATTTTCATTTTATTTTTAGGCTTTTATATGATTTTGAGTTTGATTGATTGGTCACTTGCAATTGTTGTTTGCTGTTGTTTGCTTATTTGTTATACAACTACCTGATTTCATATTTCATTATGATTTGTATGCTTTTAGGGTTTGATTTTATATTGGTCATCACATTAATGTTGAGTGCTCAACAATATGGATGCTTGAATTACTTTTATTTTGGGTATTTTTGGATGATTTCATCCATTTCTTTAGATAGTTCATGATTGAAGATGCAGTTGAAGTTATCTTTTGAGTCAAATGAATGTTGATTTATCAAAAGATGCAGTTGAAGGTATCTTAAATAAGGTAATAATTGCATTACATCCCTGTTGAAAAACGGAATCGATAAATTTAGGGAAAATGAGGTTGAAAGATGATAACCCAACAGTGGAGATCTCATTCAACAGTTTCGATAATTTCAGCGGTATTCTCAAACAATGCTTCCTAGATGCTTCCAATGAAGTAGCACTTTGGACATCTGTTGTTCTTCAAACATCTATTATCTATTATCTATTATATATAATAAATGAAAGTTATTTATATTGCGTTGCCCAAACAACTTTCATCTGTTATATATATAAGAAATGAAACTTATTTGGTCTATGGGTCCCAAATAACTTTCATTTATTATATATAATAGATAGAATAGATAATAGATAATAGATGTTTAAAGTACAACAGATGCCCAAAGTGCTGCTTCTTTGGAAGCATCTAGGAACCATTATTTGAGAATACCCTTGAATTTATCGAATCTGTAGAATGAGATCGTCCACTGTTGGGTTATCATCTTTCAACCCCATTTTCCTTAAATTTATCGATTATGTTTTCAACAGGGATGTAATGCAATGATTCCTTTCAATTAAAAAGTCCGACTATTGCTTCCTCTCAAAGGGTTATGGAGTGGTTATAGCAACTGATCATGCTAAGGACTGTTATAATTAACCACTGCTCCTTATAAAGACTGATGAGGCCTATGCACTGTTGAAGACAAATCCCTGTTAAAGACAACCACTTATGTACCTAAGAGCTACTTCAACCAACGGAAAACCACTGCTCACTAACAACAGTGGTTCAGCATCTACAGTGGAATCAACATCAGGTGTTTGGTTAATTTTTGGTCAGCTTTCCTGTTCAGTTTTCATGTTCACTTATCTAATTTTCGTTTTATTTTTAGGCTTCTATATGATTTTCAGGTTGATTGATTGGTCACTTGCTATTGTTGTTTGCTGTTGTTTGCTATTGTTGTCAAGTAAGGTAAAAATGGTCATTTTAATTACTTGAATATTGCGTATGATATCCTTTTAATTTTAATTGCCCAACAAGTTTTTTGGTTTGTTTCTTTCTTCTTTGTTTATTTGTTAGATGTACACATTCTATAGAATGTAGTTAAAAGCCGCACATAAATCAGGTAATTGTTATTCTTTTGCTAATTGTTAATACAGCTTGTAATCAGTTGTTCTTCTACTTTGTTATCTATTATTATCCATTTATATATAATAAATGAAAGTGATTTGGGCCACGTTTCACTTAATTAGGGCATCCTCAATCCCATTTTCCCGCCCAACAGTAACACTCTCCTTTAATCTCTCCTTAAAAAACCCTAAATCATTCTGTCGCCTCATTTTCTCCTTCAGGCTTTCTCTTTTCTCTAAACCCTAAAGATCCTTTCCTTCATCCAGTTCTTCCATCATCGATTCTTCTTTCTCACATTTATTCTCCATAAACCCTAAGGGTTCTGCGGTTTATCTCTTACAAGATTCTTTCATCTTCTTCGTCGACAAGGTTCTTCCATTTGAGGTTTGATTCGTATGTTTATAGATCTGTGTTGATTTCTTCTTATTTTCATACAAAGTTTCGAATTAAACCCTAATTTCTACTCCTAATCTCATCATATGGTTCCAAGGTTGTTGTCATCGATGGTCATCAAAGTTGAGATCCGCTTACCTGCGGCTAGATTTCCGCCATGAACTGGTATGTTTGAATATGTTCAAAACCTAAGGGTTTTTTCCTTAACGGTGATGATATGAGTACAACATCTGTTGATTATTGATCTGTGAATATGTTCACCGATTATTCTTTTTGAAATTAGGGTTTCATTTGCTTGAGATTTGAATTTTTCGATTGTTGAAGCCTTTGAAGCCGATCCTTTTAAATTTTCAGTTCCTGAGGTATGATCTGTTTGTAACAGCAGTGGTTCAGCATCTACAGTGGATTCAACATCAGGTGTTTGGTTAATTTTTGGTCAGGTTTCCTGTTCAGTTTTGATGTTCACTTATCTAATTTTCATTTTATTTTTAGGCTTCTAGATGATTTTGAGGTTGATTGATTGGTCACTTGCTATTGTTGTTTGATGTTGTTTGCTATTGTTGTCAAGTAAGGTAAAAATGGCCATTCTAATTACCTGAATATTGCGTATGATATCCTTTTAATTTTAATTGCCCAACAAGTTTTTTGGTTTGTTTCTTTGTTTATTTGTTAGATGTACACGTTCTACGGAATGTAGTTAAGAGCCGCACATAAATCAGATAATTGTTATTCTTTTGCTAATTGTTAATACACTTTGTAGCCAGTTCTTCTTCTTCTTCTTCGTTATTTGGTATAATATAATGATTTGTTATACAACAACCTGATTTCATATTACATTATGTTTTGTATGCTTTTAGGGTTTGGTTTTACATTGGTCATCACATTAATGGTGAGTACTCAAGAATATTGAAAGGTTTAATTAGTTTTAATTTGGGTATTTTTGGATGATTTCATCCATTTCTTTAGATAGTTCATGATTGAAGATGCAGTTGAAGTTATCTTTTGAGTGAAATGAACGTTGATTTATCAGAAGATGCAGTTGAAGGTATCTTAAATAAGGTAATAATTGCATTACATCCCTGTTGAAAAATAAAATTGATAAATTTAGGGAAACTGAGGTTGAAAGATGATAAGCCAAGAGTGGAGATCTCATTCTACAGCTTCGATAAATTGAGCGGTATACTCAAATAATTCTTCCTAGATGCTTCCAATGAAGCGGCACTTTGGACATCTGTTGTCTTCAAACATCTATTATCTATTATCTCTTATATCTATTATATATAATAAGTGAAAGTTATTTGGGCCACGTTGACCAAATAACTTTCATTTATTATATATAATAGATAGAATAGATAATAGATAATAGATAATAGATGTTTGAAGAACAAAAGATGTCCAAAGTGCTGATTCTTTAGAAGCATCCAGGAACCATTATTTGAGAATACCCTTGAATTTATCGAAGCTGTAGAATGAGATCCTCCACTGTTGGGTTATCATCTTTCAACCTCACTTTCCCTAAATTTATCAATTCTATTTTTCAACAGGGATGTAATGCAATTATTCCTCTCAATTAGATAGACCGACCCTTGCTTCCTCTCAAAGGGTTATGGAGTGGTTATAATAGCTGATCATGCTAAGGACTGTTATAACTAACCACTGCTCCTTATAAAGACTGTTGGACTTAAAGACTGATGAGGGCTATCCGCTGTTGAAGACAAATCCCTGTTAAAGACAAGCACTTATGTATCTCATCTCTGATTATTTGTTTCTTTGTTCTTTGATTATTTGTTAGATGTACAGATTCTACAGAATGTAGTTAAGAGTCGCACATAAATCTGACCAGTTATGGTTTCGGTAAGTATCGGTAAATTGTCTTTGATTTGTTATTATTTATTCAAATGCTTGCATTGGTGTACCATGTGATTACCAGTAGATTGATTTTGATATGTTTGTAGTTTTTGTTTTTCACAATCTGTTTTGTTGTTTTATTCACCCATGTTTCATTCATAGATCTCTATAATCCATATTTATGGTTTCAAATCTGTTTCCTGAGTCATTTACAGTTGTAGCACACCAAATATTTATTATTTGTATTGAGTTGGTATATTGGGATTAAATACTGAACTGGTGGAATTACAGCAAGTCCAGGTTATGCTTCAAGCTGTCTCGATCTCTTTGGAGCTGGATAGGTGGCTTTGGGAGGTCTGAAAAACAGAATTGATAAATTTAGTGAAAATGGGGTTGAAAGATGATAACCCAATAGTTGAGGATCTCATTCTACAGCTTTGATAAATTCAGGGTTATTTTCAAATAATGCTTCCTAGATGTTTGAAGACCGACAAATGTTCAAAGAAGCAGCACTGTGGACATTTGTCTGTCTTTTTCGTTCTTCAAACATCTAGGAACCATTATTTGAGAATACCCCTGAATTTATCAAAGCTGTAGAATGAGATCCTCTACTGTTGGGTTATCATCTTTCAAATCCATTTTCCCTAAATTTATGGATTCTGTTTTTCAATAGGGATGTAATGCAATGACTCCTCTCAATTGAATAGACGGACACTTGCTTCCTCTCAAAGGGTTATGGAGTGGTTATAAGAGCTGGTCATGCTAAGGACTGTTATAATTAACCACTGCTCCTTATAAAGATTGATGGACTTAAAGACTGATGAGGCCTATGCACTGTTGAAGACAAAGCCCTGTTAAAGACAAGCACTTATGTACCTAAAGCCTGATCAACAAAAGGAAAACCACGGCTTAGTAGCAGTAGTGGTTCAGCATCTACAACGGATTCAACTTTAGTATTTATGTATCAGTGTTTCTTATGTAACAGTGTTTAGTGTAGCAGTGGTTCGCTATAGTTTATCTCTCAAGACAAACCCTATAGAAACTCAAAGACGAACCACTGCCCAAGAACAACAGTGGTTTAGCATCAACAGCAGATATTCTACCTTTGTTTATGCTAACAGTGTTTATATGTAACAGTATTTATCACATCAATGTTTTATACTCTGTTAGATTCTTAGATGTCATATCACTGAGATGTTTATATGTAACAGTATTTATCACATCACCCTAGCATGCTAACTGATTTGTACTATAAATTGAACAGTGGTTTGATCTTTATACTACTGTTTAATCTAACATTGGTTTCCATCCAACTGTTGCCTAAAAGTCAAACAGATGTTCAAACCACTGATTGTGTTATTCAAATTTCTGTTGAATACTAAATGAGATGTTGACCAAAACTGAAACAGATGTTCATCAAAAGTCAAACTGATGTTCACCAATAGTCAAACAGATGTTGACCTTAAACAGATGTTTGGTTTAAGACCAAACATCTGTTTATGGGCAATCATCTGTTTAAGGTCAAACATTTGTTTAAGGCCAAATATTTGTTTATGGCCAAACAACTGTTTATGGCAAACATTTGTTTAAGGTTAAACGTCTGTTTAACTCCAAACATCAGTGTTTGAATCACTGTTGGCTATCCACTTATAGTTGGTTTAAAACCAAACATCTGTTTATGGGCAATCATCTGTTTAATGTCAAACATTTGTTTAAGGCCAAACAACTGTTTATGGCCAAACATCTGTTTATGTTGGGATTGAACCCTACAGAGGAACAGATGATGTAAAGCCAAAACAGGTTCACTACAGTGGATATATCATAAGCAGTGGTTTGCACTAAACTTTCCCCTTGAAAGTGATTCTAACATCTGATGACTCAAGTACTGCTCCTGCAACAACTGCCGTCCACTGCTGAAAGTCAACCTCTGTTCTCTCATTTCCTTGGTAATCATTGTTGTTCAAAATCAGTGTCTTCATCCACTGATAGGCTATCCACGAATAGTTAAAGTTACTACTGTTTTCATTATAACCTTTGCAACCACTGATATTGCTCCATTAGTGGTTTCATAAAACAACCGTCTTCCATTATTCATCAGAGGTTGGCACGTGGACAGTACATAGCGGTCAGATCTTTTGTAACCGCTGCCACGTCAACATTCACTTTTTCCCCTTATAAAACCCTGATCAAAACCTCAAACAGGGTTTACACTGTCGAATCGAATTCAAAATTCCTTTCTCAAAGCAGTTATCTTCAATCTCTCGCCAAATCACTCATCTTCTTCATCGTTCTTACCCATCTTCGATTCAACAATGGCCATTCGATACAAAGCTTCTCACAATTACACCGGTCTACTTGAAAAACCAAGTCACACCACCACCTTCAACTCCGTTATTGATGCTCTGTCGTCTTCAAAGTACAAAACTTTGTTGACCTATGATGCTCTGATATACTTGGAAATCCAAAGAGAGTTTTGGAAAAATGCGAAACTTGAAAGTAAGGATAAAACGCCCATAGCCATTACTTCTTCTATAAAGGGTGTTTCAGTCACTATCACACCACAAACCATCTCGGAGGTGTTTCAACTTGATGATCTTGCAGGTAAAACCTCTTTCCCAAAAACAGAGTATCAAACGTATTTCATTGAAAGGGGGTATGGAGATGAGATGGAAAAAGATACTTTACAAAAAGGCAGTTTTCCACCTGCCACAAGGTTTTTATTTCACACCCTTCTTATGTGTGTCTCCAACAAAACCACTGCATTCAATGAAATCCCATTGAGGATTCAATACCTGAGTTATGCTATCCTACATGGAGAAAATTTTAACTATTCCCAGGATATCTTCAATGATCTTGTTAAAAATGTTGATAAAAAATCATTTTTGTTATTTCTAAGGTTTTTAAGTTACTATTTTCAAAAGATAATGCTCATGTCCTTATTCAAGGAGAGCCATTTCAAATAAACAGCCTAACCTCTGAAACTTTTACAAGGTTGTCAAAAAATTCCAAAACACAAACAGAGGTTTTTGAGCACACTTTAGCAGCAACCACTGCTCCTCAGGCACCTGCTGTTGAGCCCACTGCTCAAGGTGATCACAGCAGCAAAACAACTGCTGTGAAACCCACACCTAAAACCACCAGAAAACCAAAACAGAAAAAATCACAAAAGCCCCCCAAACCCACTAAAAAGGTAACTCTGGAAGATGAGATCCCAGAGCAACTACTATTGACAACACATAAGTCACTAATAACCACTGCTGCTACTTCCTCACAGCAGATGGTAGATAGATCTCAACCTGAGCCTCAAACTCCTCCTGCTTCTTCTAAAAAAGAACAGGTTGTAAGAACAGGGACACCAAATTATGATGCTCTGGAATCACTTGATTCCATCATCCACAGCCCACTGCCCGGGGCAAATTCGCTTTCTACACCTATCCTCACTTCTCAAATTCCCTCACAAACAAAACTTTTGTTGGATGCACTTGGTTTAGCCTAGACACAAACCAGTTCTTCTCAAACACCTATTACTGAGAATATACCCCAACAAGTGATTGGGTCTGGTGTCTCAATCTTTGCTAACCCACCAACAACTGAGGAGGTTACCCTGCAGGAAGTACAAGTGTCACGACCCCCGACCCACCCTGGACGGAATCGGGTGCCGTGAACAGTCCAGTGGTACCGGTGATTATTTTGAAAATGTTGCAGCGGAAATTTCATCAGGACCGTGAGTTAGGAAAAATATCAGAGTTTAGAAAACACCGGATTTTATTTATTAAATAGATGGGATAAACCCATGTTTTATAATGGTAGCTTTAATAAAGATAAATTTGATTACATAAAACAATATTTCTTAATTTTGATATAATTAATAAAATAAGCCACTTCTTGATGCCTTTCAGTGCCGTATCCATCTCTTACTCCAATCTACTGTAATTACCTGAAATGCGTTTTTAAAAAGGTTTTGTCAGCGGAAAATACTGAGTGAGTTCATTCATTTTACTAAAACGACACGTTTGTTATAATTCACAGTATTAAGAAATTACAATGTTTCTGATATCAAACCAACTACCCACAGTATTTGTCACTCGACTCTTTTCTGTGACTGTGGTCATATCACCATTGGCTGCCCCAATGAATGACGGTTATCACTAAATTTAGGTTCGCCCACCTAAAGTGATAAAACTGCAATATTGTGCACAATACCCCACATACCGGCTGTAATTTGGTGATTACATAAACTTAATCACTGTAATTATAACTTTGAAAATATTTTAAGAATTTATAAAGCAATTTGATAAAAAGAGAATGACTCACATTATAAGCATGCAGATTCATACTGGCAGAATTTAATCTACAGATAAGCCTTGATGGATTGCAGATTTAACGAGCAGAGTATAAGCCTACTGATTAGCCTTGATTAACTTAATTTAAATAACAATGCACATACAAACAGGTTAGTAACTAATACAGCAGTTACGACAATTCACGAGATTAAACCCTCACAACGATTTACAAGTGCAATACTTAACAATTCAGCGGATTCACAACGAATGACAGAGTATAGTCCGATTTCGAACAGCACTCAAACATTCAAGTCGAAATCACGATGAATAACAAAGTATAAACTCAATTTGAGCGGCACTTAAACAATCGTTGGATAGTTATAATCGATCGGACGTTGAATCGTAATAGCGATCGAGTTATTACCCTGATTGCGGCAGCGTTTCGAGATTAGTGTGTGTTGTGTATTAATCGAACTATAACTCAGTGTAAGTTTATAGTTTGGACGTCGAATTAACGCAGAAAGCTAAGTGCCAACCTCCCCTATTTATACTGAAAAATTGTCCCCCTCGCGTGTCGCGAGGGGTCACCTGGTCGGCGTCGCGTGGCGCGACGGGTTGGTTTTAACATAAGGTTGCCACGTGTCTCGGTAGCCTAGCTGAGTCGACCGTTCTAGAAAATTCGATTTCTATGAAAAACTGTAAGGATAATATCGAATGGGAAATGCCCCCCCTGAGTTTTAGGGGCCCTGATCCTGATTCTGATTGTTCTGAAAACTTTAGAGATTGTGCAGGATTACTTGGGTGTCTCAATTAGGTTTTCTTTTTAGACAAAATATAAATAATAATAATAATGGAAATAAAAATATAATAGTTTTGGTGAGAGTTGTTATAGTTTGGGATAAAAAGGAATAAAATAGTGAGAAAAGAGAAGGGACCCACTTTGTAACTTTAGGGTTCAACTAAAAAGATTCCTGGTATAAATTTTGGGTATAACTTTTGAGCTAGAAAAAATATATAAGGCACTCGTGTTAAGTATAATACCCCTAATTCAACCTTGTCCCGATGTCCCGAGACCGAATCCCAACAACTTAGTCGGGCAGAGCCCTGACATAAGTTATGAGGCTCAGATCAATCGGAAAGGGTAGCGGTGATCGGGAGTTAAAACACTTAAAACAGGGCAGAGCCTTATTATTATTATAAGGTAAATAAAATATATATACGTATATATTTTGAGAGAGTGTAGGTGATGGAAAGAAAATGGAGAAAGAAAATAATGATTTGAAAGCTTCTGTTGAATGCCTATTTATATCATGTAAGGTAGCTTAGGCTAGTGGGTATGGTGATGGTCCATCCTTGGAGGATGATCCGCCACGTAGGCGCCATGTCATAGTCCTCCCAAGGATGGTCCATCCTCCAAAACTAGAGGGCATGGGAGGATGGTCCTAGTCATAGTCCTCCCCACCACTTTTATGTTTTTTTATTTTTTTTAATCTTCTACTTTTTTTTAATCTTCTACCTTTTTTTAACATTTAACAAATAAACTAACCAAAAAATTATCATTAATATTAAAAGACATTACATAAAAAAAAACATACACTTTTAAAAAAAAAACATAAACTTAATTTTAAGTGACAGATCATGTGAACATTAAACAGTGCTCTCGGCCCAATATTCATAACTTATGGGCTAAATTGCAAAAAAACCCAACAATCGTTCTTCGTTTTTTGTTTCTCAACAATCGTTCTTCCATCAAGCTACTGGTTTGTATTTTTGAGAAATTTGGGGGGTTTTGGTGTTTAAATTAGGTTAATTTGTTTGAGAGGGGGGCCCACCAGCTTGGATCGTCTTGAACGTCCGCAGCTCGACGTCGAAGACGGTGACGGAGGGGGGCGGCGTGGAGGGCGGTTCGTCGCCGGTGGAGGACGGACCAGGATGGTCCTCCATACCGTGCAGCCTTAGGGACTACGAAAATTGAGACACGTATGAAGTCTGTATTAAATTTATTCTTATCTATTTGATGCCATATACACCTGTCCACCTTTCTTATCCTTTTTAACTATTTTTATTATTACTTTATTTAAATGGGACACGTAATGGTGTTATTCATATATTATGTATGACACATCCTACTTTCTATGTTTTAATTTAGTTATTATTGGTTTATTATAAAAATATAAATGGGACACCAATTTTAGAAATGGAACATGACAGTTCCTTCAATTTGTGGAATTTATATATATATATATATATATAGGAAGGATTAGGTTCAAACGTGAACATTTTCTCCAGCGTGAACTGATCTGGGCCATTGATTTTTAGGGGCATGATAGTAAATATGTGGTTAATTGTTATCATTTAATTAAAGGAAAAAGGGTATAACTGTAATTTCCATTTTAAATTTTTCCATAAATCAAGTTTTATTTCTCAAATCAATATTCAATCTTTTTTGAAGATCCATTTTTCTCTCTCACCTTAGCCGGATTGTTTCAAAGAACCGCCGCCGTAATCGTAAGTATAAACCATCCTCAATACTCTCTTTTCTTCTAAATAAATACACCCAAATCTGCAACTAGTTTGGGTCAATACTCTCTTTGCAACTAGTTTGGGTCGATAAGGAGATAATACTCTCCCTATTATCTGCATATGGCCATGGTGGTGGTCGACGACGGCCATGGCGGCGCGTGGCGGTCAACATCGACAGCCGTGGTTCGGAGTTCTTTCCCGGTAATCATCTCTGTCCTTCCCTCTTCTTCATCTTTTCAGATCTGTTCATCTCTAAATGACTCCGAATCAGGCTTCGATGGTGGTATAAATCTGATGTTTTTCACAGCCGTTTTATCGCCAGAATCGAAGCCAGATCTGATGTTTATCAATGGAATCGAAGAAATCAGGCTAATTTTCGACGGATATGATGTTTGTCGCCGGAATCGAAGCAGATCTGATGTTTATCGCCGGCGATAAAACGGTGGTCCAGATCTAATTTCCGACCAGGTATGAAGTTTGTAATTTTTTATTGTTTTTGATGTTTGAAAATTATTATTGTTATTGTTTGTTTGAAAATTATTATTGTGATTTGCTTCTCAGCTTACTCGTTATACATAGTTCACTCTTTTGATGTCTTGGAATGTGTTCTCTTTTGCTTCATGTCTAATATACATTGTTCACGTGATTTACAATGTTTTAAAAAAAAACTTTTGACCTCTTGACTTTCAGAATGAAATCACAAGTGCCGAGGTGTTCACATGACAATCAGATAATACTTTCAATTAAATTCTAATACTTTGTGTATTGAATCAAAGTGGGTGGCAGACAAAACTACTACACAACAATTATTAATTCATTGTTTCAATGAGCCAACCACATTAATGTTTAACTCAATCTGATTGGACCTATCAAATGATATCACGTGACCTGATAATATTTCACACGAAATTAGACAACTTCACATGCACTGATGATTCACTTAAATGGATAGACAAGCAGCTGTTTTTTGTATTTTGATTATATGGAATAATATTTGAGCATTTTATGGTAAGGATATGGTAATGTATGATTTTTTTGTATCTATTTAGTTGACAGTTTATAAACTTGAAGCTAGCGATGTTTGGTGTTTTCCGGCAAAAAGTTGTCAGCTGTTTTAGTTCGGTAAGCCCCTGTTTTGTGCTTAAAGTTGTCAGCGGAAGCTGTTTTTAATGCGATGTACACATGTGTATTCTGATTTTGCTCTGTTTTTAATGCGTTGTACACATGTGTATTTTGATTTTGCTCTGGTTTTATTGCGATGTACACATGTGTATTCTGATTTTAACGCGATGTACACATGTGTATTGCGTCTGTTTTTGTGATATCTCATAATTTTTTATGTATTGAATTATGCAAATTATTAGTTGCTGAGTTTTTTTGTGCTATTATAGGAGATGTTGTTAACGAGAAAAGTGGAGATGGAAGGTCGATAAAGATGATTCACGTATGAGGTCGATAAGGATGATTCACGTATGTTTGTTTGCTTGGTCGATAAGGATGATTCAGCATACAACGCGGTGAATAGTTGTAAAAGACTATGTCTTTTTTATTTTTCCGATTATGTTGCGTTTATTGTTTTCACGAAACTGGAACTTGTAATTGTATGTTTTTTTTTGTTTGGCAAAACATTATGGAAATTGTTATTTGCTTAATATAAAATAGGTTTAGAAGTTTTGTTTATATGTATGTATTATGTAGCTAATTACACATATGTACCATGCTGAGTACACATGTGTACTGTTCAATTCATATGAAAGTACACATGTGTATATCGTTGAAATATGAAGGTTACGTGGATCTTAAAAATCATAATCCGAATTCTGGTGGTGAAATCTGAAAAATAAAAATGAAATAAAAGATATTGTGGATAATGAATTTAAAATAGGAAAGATGTAACTTAATTTAATTATTAAAATAATGATTTAAATATAATTTTTTATATAATTACAATCATACCCTTAACAACTAAAAAGGAAATCAAGGGCCCAGATCAGTTCACGCTGGGGAGGTTGTTCACGTTGGAACCCTACCCTATATATATATATATATATATATATATATATATAGGGTTAGGTTCTATACAGAACTCATATTTTGTGCAGAACTATCAAGAACTCTTTAGAGCCATTGATATATAAATCAATGGTTGAAAATAGATTAGGTTGAATTGTAATTAATTGAAAATTTGAAAGATAAATTATAGGTTACATAAGGGTACAACCGTAAATAAACTTTAATTAAATTCAAATAACCCTTAAATATATGCCCTTTTTTCTCAGCTTGTCCATGTTCTTTTTCAATTTCGCTCCAATGAATCAGGATTTTGATTTTATCGATGGAGTCTAATAAATGTAGGAACCGTTCGCGTAATTAAATAAAATAAAACAAATTTTTATTACTGATTACAATACAACGAAATAAAGAAAGCAAATTACAGTACAAATTACAACTGAAATAACCAAAATACAAGAAAGAGTAGAAAACAGAATTGACTGAGGCACGTGTTCAACACGCTTCCCTTAAAACAAATTCCGAGTCTCCCAGGAGTACTCGTTTTGTTTCCCAGGGTACAACAGCCGGAGCAGTAGTACTGCCGGAGTTCGCCTACAACCCGAAGGTTACCTTGAATGCTGCAAGAAAAGGATCAGATGCAAGTGGAGAGAAAGTTTTAGATTGCTGTTGTAGCTGGTGTTACTTTGAAGTGGGTGTGGAGCTGTATTTATACAGCTCCTAAGTCGAAACAGTCAAAACGAATTAAAGAGAGGTTTAAATTGCATTAAACGTCTTCAATGCAATTTAATACGTCATTTAATTCTCAGTCAAAGCCAGTTAACTCGTCAGTTACGAAGCTGGACTGAAACTGCTCTGTTATTCAATGCTGGAAGCTTTCTGCGCGCGCGCGCGCCCATGCGCGGTGCGGCCTCTTGGCTCACAGCCGTGCGCCGCGCGCCCATGCGCGGTGCGGCCTCTTGGCTCACAGCCGTGCGCGCATGCGCCACGTCACCATGCGCGGTGCGTCCTCTTGGCTCAAGTCCATGCGCGCGTGCGCCACGTCACCTGTGCGGCTATACGAGCGCGCCACACAGTCGCGCCGTATTGGCTCACTCTGGTGCGCCGCGCACGACACAGCAGGACCCATGCACCATGCGTGCCCCCGCGTGCGCATGACTGCCACGTCATGCGCCGCATCACCTACCACTTGGTCCTTGCAACCCTTGTGCTCCACCACGCGCACGTGGTCAAAAATACAAAGGCGGCTCTCAAGCGGCTCGCGGCGATGCGAGCGTGCGAAGTGCAAAGTGCGCCATCAAAGCGCCACATCGCCCACGCCACGCGCGCGCGAGCGTGTGCGAGTGCGAGTGCGAGTTAGGGTGCTCCGCACCCTTCGCGAGGACACTAGTGTGTGCTTCCATGAAACAATAAGGATGGAGAGTTCCCACTTAAATACCCCTTTAAGTTCCATCTCTCATCCGATGTGGGACAAGGTGCTACTTTCCCTTTTGTTTCAGCATTGAATGTTCCAAACACCCAACTTTGAGCATCGATATCTCATTCATCTTAGCTCGGTTTTGGACATGGTTTAGTTCGTTGCGAAGCTCTCCCAACATAGAACACAAACCCACAAATAAATATATAAAACCCGCTCATTTTATTATATTTATTTCTAGTCCAAAATAGGAAAAAATCATTTTCCTATATTTGTGAAAAATGCTATTTTCACCTATTTTTCCAACAATCCCCCACATGAAAAATGCTATTTTCATCAAATTTCCAACAATCCCCCACATGTATGGAAATGGATCTTTTCCTTACACTTTTCAACGATAAACTTCGACAGTTGAGTATTGCAAGATAGGTAGGTTTTAACCTTTGAACCTTCTTTTGTGAAGCGCACTTAGCTTACTAGCGGTGTGTAGACGCGATGTCCTTGAACATACCCCCATTTGTGTAAACGACAATACACTTCACACTATACTCTCCCTGGTTTGGCCAACTCCTCATTGTCGTGTCCTATTATGGTCCTGGAACACTGGCCTGGTTCTGCGAGAGCTCTAGGATTTGCGCACCCCACAAATCCATTTGAAGCGACCCTACTTCTCTCTAACATAGGTGATTCCCTGAATCATTAAAAGCATCATGGTTATTTGATTTCCCGAAATCGTTAACCTTAATATGCTTAGCCTCACATCAATGTCACTGATTGGAATGGACTAGGAAGTATAAATAACTCCCTTTTTATTTAGTTTGGGGTACTCCCCCACAGTGACTCCGCTTTGGTAATATGATTAAGTTTGCCTATTGAACTTAGTTCTTGGGATCTCCAGTCAGCTAAGTTAGGTTTTCCTCATATTCCCAATTACCACGGGCTTTAGTCCCATTCCTCTTGACGACGTTTCTACTAACTCTCTGCTTAAGCCTTTTTGTAAACGGGTCCGCAATGTTATCCTTTGATCTCATATAATCAATTGTGATAACACCCGTTGAGAGTAGTTGTCGTACCGTGTTATGTCTACGTCGCATATGCCTTGATCTGCCATTATACATTAAGCTTTGAGCTCTACCAATTGCTGATTGGCTATCACAATGTATACAAATGGCTGGCAAAGGCTTTGGCCATCTTGGAATATATTCCACGAATTGACGTAGCCATTCCGCCTCCTCACCTGACTTATCCAGGGCGATGAATTCGGATTCCATTGTGGATCTAGCTATGACAGTTTGCTTAGAAGACTTCCAAGCAATAGCAGCTCCTCCAAGTGTAAACACGTAACCACTTGTTGATTTGGAATCTTTATTATCCGATATCCAGTTTGCATCAGTGTATCCTTCGATCACTGCTGGTTGTCGGGTATAATGCAGTCCATAATCTCTTGTGTATCTTATGTATTTAAGCACCCTCGTGATAGCTTTCCAATGATCCGCGCACGGATTGCTGGTGTATCTACTTAGCCTACTCACCGCGTAAGCCAAGTCGGGTCTAGTACATGTCATTAGATACATTAGACTGCCAATAATTCTTGAATACTCTAACTGAGCAACTCCCTCTCCTTTATTCTTCTTGAGATGTTGAGAGGTATCAACTGGAGTTCGAGCTACACTCGTATCTCCCGAGTTGAATTTTTCAAGAATCTTATCCACATAGTGAGATTGACTTAAGACAAGACCATCTTGGGTTCTTATGATCTTTACTCCAAGAATCACATCCGCTAGACCCATGTCTTTCATATCAAATCTCGTTTTCAACATGTTTTTAGTAGCCTTGATAATTTTATCATTACTCCCAATGATAAGCATATCGTCTACATAAAGACATAAGATTACATAACCTTCATTTGTGTCTTTGAAATAAACACATTTGTCACACTCATTTATTTTGAAACCATTGTCAAGCATGACATGATCAAACTTTTGGTGCCATTGTTTTGGTGCTTGCTTCAAGCCATACAAAGACTTGACGAGTTTACACACTTTACCCTCTTGACCTGGGGCGGAGAAACCTTCAGGTTGCTCCATGTAAATCTCTTCTTCTAAATCGCCATTTAGAAATGCGGTTTTAACATCCATTTGGTGAACTTCCAAATTTCTTAAAGCCGCTATAGCAAGCACCAATCTAATCGAGGTTATGCGCGTCACAGGCGAGTAGGTATCAAAGTAATCTAGACCTTCCTTTTGTCTAAATCCTTTAATCACCAACCTAGCCTTGTACTTATCAATACTTCCATCAGTTTTCATCTTCCTTTTGAATATCCAACGATATCCAAGTGGTTTACAACCAGGTGGAAGATCTACTAACTCCCAAGTATGATTTTGCAATATAGAATCAATCTCGTTCTTTATTGCTTCTTTCCATTGAGGTCCTTCCGAAGAAGAAACTGCTTCGCGATATGTATTGGGCTCGCCCTCAACCATATAGCTTACGAAGTCAGGACCGAAGGATTTTTCAACCCTTGGCCTTTTGCTTCGCCTACGATCACCCTCGTCAACCTCAGGTTGATCGTGTGTTTCATCTATCCGCGTAGATGAACTTGGACCCACTTCATCTAACCATGTAGATGAACTTGGACCCGCTTCATCAAGTGCTGTTGATGAAGTTGTATGTGTTTGTCTTCTCAAAGGAAACACATTTTCAAAATACGAAACAACGTTAGGATTCACCTCCATGATAGTGTCATTGTGTACATCAGGGTTCTTGGACTCATGTACAAGAAAGCGATGTGCACTACTTTGATGCGCATACCCAATGAATATGCAATCAACAGTTTTGGGTCCTATCCTAAGAGCCTTAGGAGGTGGCACAGTCACCTTTGCTAGGCACCCCCACACTTTCAAGTATTTGTAGGAAGGTTTTTTCCTTTTCCATAACTCATATGGAGTTTCGTCTCTCTTTTTGAGAGGTATCTTATTCAAAAGATAGTTAGCCGAGAGAATGGCTTCCCCCCACATGTCATGGCTCACCCCAGAACTTATCAACATGGCGTTCATCATTTCTTTCAATGTGCGGTTCTTTCGTTCCGCCACGCCATTTGATTGTGGAGAATAAGGAGGTGTACACTCATGTACTATACCACTTTTTGCGCATAACTCGGCAAAAGGTGCAACATATTCGCCTCCTCGATCGCTTCGCAAAGCTTTTATCTTCTTTTGAAGTTGATTCTCAACTTCATTTTTATACAAGATAAATTTACTTATTCCTTCATCTTTACTTTTTAGTAAATATACATAGCAATATTTAGTACTATCGTCAATAAACGTGATGAAGTACTTATTTCCACCTCTTGTGGGTACCGCTTTTAAATCACAAATATCAGTGTGAATTAAATCAAGGGGTTCGGTTATTCGTTCAACCGATTTGGATGATGTTCTTGTAAGTTTGGATTCAACGCATGTTTCACATTTATAGTGTGAATCAATATGGAATGTTGGTATACAATTTAAATTGATTAAACGGCGTATTGAATTAAAATTAACGTGACCTAATCTACCATGCCATTTATTCGAATCAGAAAACTCAAGCATATAAGTAGAAGTAGTAGCAATTTTATTCATGTTTTTCTTGACTGCCATTACATTCAATTTAAACATACCATTTTGGGCATAGCCCTTGCCTACATACATTCCTCGTTTAGTTAGTACAAATTGATCGCTCTCAAAAACTAAACGAAATCCAAACTTATTAAGCAACCAACCCGAGACTAGGCTCTTGCGCAAGTCTGGGACATATAACACGTTGCTTAAAGTGAGCTCCTTCCCTGAAGTCCACTTCAAAATCACCGTTCCTTCACCCTTGATGTCCGCGGTGGCTGCATTTCCCATGTACAGCTTCTCATCTCCCGCAAGCTCCTTGAAGGTGGTAAAGAGGCTCCTATCTGGGCACACATGACGGGTGGCTCCCGTATCAATCCACCACCCTTTTGGAGTGTTGGTCACAGCATTGACCTCATCCAACATTGCGGTTTTGTCGGAAATCATTGCCACCAAAGGCATTCCGTCTTCATCCACCATGTGCGCACGCTCACGCTTTGGTTTCTTGCATTGGTTAGCCCGATGCCCCGGCTCGTCACAGTTGTAACAAGTCCCTTGGAACGTTGGAGGTTTCTTTTTCACAACCCCTTTCTTCGGTCCAAGTTTGCTAGCCTTTGCTTTCCCCTTGTCCTTTTTCCCCTTGCCCTTGCTGCCTTTAGAGGATTGCCCATGCTCGACCAGATTTGCGCTAGCACTAGGCTGCCCAAGGCTGCTTTTTATGGCGATCCTATTCTCCTCTTCTATACGAAGACGAAGAACAAGGTCCTCCACCGACATTTCCTTCCGCTTGTGTTTAAGATAATTCTTAAAATCCAACCAAGCAGGAGGTAATTTCTCAATCATGGCTGCCACTTGAAATGTCTCGCTAAGTACCATTCCCTCGGCATGGATGTCATTTAGTATAATTTGCAACTCTTGGACTTGGTTCATAACCGGCTTGTTATCAACCATTTTGAAGTCCAAGAAACGGGCGACAACAAATTTCTTTGTTCCCGCATCCTCCGTTTTGTACTTTTTCTCCAAGGACTCCCATAACTCTTTGGAAGTCTTGATATTATAGTACATATTATACAGGGCATCCGAGAGACCGTTGAGTACATAGCCTCGACATATGAAATCCGAATGCTTCCACGCATCTACCGCGCTCAGAGCCTGAACGTCGGTCTCCCCTTCCGCAGGTTGGGGAGCGGTTTCCGTCAAGAACCTCGCAAGGTTCATGGTGGTCAAGTAGAAGAACATCTTCTGTTGCCACCGCTTGAAGTGTAGACCCGAGAACTTCTCAGGTCTTTCAGCATGATTTGCCACTGTGGACGCTCCCACAGTGTTGGCAGGGGTTCCAACGACAACATTCGTATTGTTGTTGTTTGAGGTCGACATTCTGAAAAAATTAAAATTAAAATTTTTAGTCAAAAAATTCTGATTTACGCACAAACCAGAAGGAAACTACTAAATTTTAATTTTACCACAATTTACTGTTTCGGCTTCTAAGTCCAACTTTGAAGACCAAAACAGAAAATTTATAATTTTTAGAACTTACTAATTGGCTTCTAAGTCCAACTTTGAAGACCAAATCAGAAAGTTTAGCAATTTTTAGGACAAAAAACTGAAAGTAACCAGAATGGTTTTCAACCAAAGTCGCTCCTTTGAAGGTGAAAACCAAAAAAAAAATCTGTTTTTAAAACACAAACTGAGTGAAAACAAAACTGGTTTGAATCACAAACAGAATGGTTTTGATTTTACGAACGGTTTTAAAAATTTGTTTTAAGATTGTAGGAACCGTTCGCGTAATTAAATAAAATAAAACAAATTTTTATTACTGATTACAATACAACGAAATAAAGAAAGCAAATTACAGTACAAATTACAACTGAAATAACCAAAATACAAGAAAGAGTAGAAAACAGAATTGACTGAGGCACGTGTTCAACACGCTTCCCTTAAAACAAATTCCGAGTCTCCCAGGACTACTCGTTTTGTTTCCCAGGGTACAACAGCCGGAGCAGTAGTACTGCCGGAGTTCGCCTACAACCCGAAGGTTACCTTGAATGCTGCAAGAAAAGGATCAGATGCAAGTGGAGAGAAAGTTTTAGATTGCTGTTGTAGCTGGTGTTACTTTGAAGTGGGTGTGGAGCTGTATTTATACAGCTCCTAAGTCGAAACAGTCAAAACGAATTAAAGAGAGGTTTAAATTGCATTAAACGTCTTCAATGCAATTTAATACGTCATTTAATTCTCAGTCAAAGCCAGTTAACTCGTCAGTTACGAAGCTGGACTGAAACTGCTCTGTTATTCAATGCTGGAAGCTTTCTGCGCGCGCGCGCGCCCATGCGCGGTGCGGCCTCTTGGCTCACAGTCGTGCGCGCATGCGCCACGCACGACACAGCAGGACCCATGCACCATGCGTGCACCCGCGTGCGCATGACTGCCATGTCATGCGCCGCATCACCTACCACTTGGTCCTTGCAACCCTTGTGCTCCACCACGCGCACGTGGTCAAAAATACAAAGGCGGCTCTCAAGCGGCTCGCGGCGATCGAAGTGCAAAGTGCGCCATCAAAGCGCCACATCGCCCACGCCACGCGCGCGCGAGTGCGAGTTAGGGTGCTCCGCACCCTTCGCGAGGACACTAGTGTGTGCTTCCATGAAACAATAAGGATGGAGAGTTCCCACTTAAATACCCCTTTAAGTTCCATCTCTCATCCGATGTGGGACAAGGTGCTACTTTCCCTTTTGTTTCAGCATTGAATGTTCCAAACACCCAACTTTGAGCATCGATATCTCATTCATCTTAGCTCGGTTTTGGACATGGTTTAGTTCGTTGCGAAGCTCTCCCAACATAGAACACAAACCCACAAATAAATATATAAAACCCGCTCATTTTATTATATTTATTTCTAGTCCAAAATAGGAAAAAATCATTTTCCTATATTTGTGAAAAATGCTATTTTCACCTATTTTTCCAACAATAAATATAAAAAAGGAATTGGGATTTTTATAATTATTGCTGAAAATGGATCTCGTTCAAGTTTATTTGTTGATTTTGAAAGTAAGTGTTTGTAACATATATGTAACAGTCACATGATTACATATGTAACTCTTTTAGAAGTATAATAACTGGATATATGCACCGACTTTTACATTCAATTACATTCCTAGGATTGTATGCCTTTGCATAAAGTGTTTCTTATAGAAATGGATTTAATGTTGTGTAAAAGTACTAATTTTGTGTCTAAAAAACGGAATTCCATATATGTAAATATATCAATTGCATAGATGTAAATAACATATTTACATATAAATATCATATTTACATATGTGTAAATATCATATGCATATGTTTATAAAAGGAGTGAAACGTGTTTAAAGTGAATCATGAAACCAACATCACAATAAAAGTAAAATTGTTTATATGTGAAAGATATATATAGTAAATCAATTATAATGACAAAAAAACGATATATTGAATGTATATACACAATATAGCTAGAGATTGCATACGTAGTGCTTGAATGTATGAGATCGATAAGCATGATTTATTTTTCTCTGAATTAATGTATTTGAGGTATTGGCAATTTATAGTAATTCTGTAATTGATAAACCAGTCATGTCATTTTTCAAAAGTAGATCGAATAATGAATTTCAAATGGAGGAATTTTAAGGATAAAAAGAATGTAGATTTAATACTAAATTTCCGATGTAGATAGTTTAGGAATTTTTAGAGATAAAGACTTCAACGACCTAACTTCGAGATAATCTAGGAAGTATAAAACATGGATGATTTGGAATAGTTGATTTACCATAATACCCTTTAATCAAATAATAATAATAATAAATGTTAAATAAAATGATTGGTTATAAAGAGTTCTGCAAGTTCTGAAAATATTTAGGGTTCTGAAATGATCCTGACCCTATATATATATATATATATCTATTTATTTGGGTATTTTATTATTATTCTCTTTTGATTTCTATAAAAAGTACATGTAGACAAAATAGGGCACGAAAGGTTTTTCATATATAGCCATTTTGGTTTTATTTTTTATATTATCGTATTTTATATTTTATTAACTTAGTTACTTTAATTATTTAGCGTGTATTACTTCTAAAATACGACGTTTTATAAAATAATAAATATATCATTGAAACCAGAATATTTTTGTCTACATTTGGGTCTAAGTTTCATTAAAAATAGAGTAGGTTAAAAATACAATATATTTTTATAGTTTAATTATTTATACGGTTCCTAGGTCTGTCTAGGAACTTCATATTTCTAATTTTCAACTTACCCATAATCTACCCGTCTAATAATATAAGATTTTAGATACTTTTATTTTATTTAGAAAAGGTCACCCATATACAAACCAATTAATTATATTATTTCAACCAACTATATAAAATAGTGTTTAAACTATTTGGGTTATATATTAAAAATAACTTGTTAATAGTTACTAGTTACTAGTGGTTAATAAATTTAACCAAACCTATAATTCTTATATGATAAAAATTGGGATGTTACATTCTCCCCACCTTGTTTTAAATCTCGTCCTCGAGATTTGAGTTACGATATTTCTTTTAGACTTATGTCATATCTTAGTAAATAAAAACAAATTTAAGATAAATGACACAGAATCAAAATATCTAATTTTGTGAATATGAGTTGTATAATAGGTAGGATTCAACGGTTCAAATGAACTAGTTCAAGAAATTGATGACAAACGAATGAGATGAAGTGATATAATTTTTCAAAGTGACTAGGTTCAAGCCAAAAGATATATGATCAATAGATTTTTAAAACGAATGTGAAGAACTTTTAGAATGAATAAAAATTCTTTGTTAAAAGAAAGCTTACTTTGATTGGCAACTGAGGAAGACTTTAGAATTGACAGGTTAAAATAAAATAAAAGCATGAAAATGATTTGTTAAATATTGAATTATGATATGAGAAAATCAATGTGCTGAGATGAGTGAATTGCAAAGATACACCAAAAGACAATAGAGTTAGTGTATTATTCTTTTAGAGTTCCAAGTTGTATTAATTGTGAAACAATGTGATAGTATACTATTAGTGACTATATTTTTCTTACTATGTCCTAGAGATAGAAATATAATAAGAACAAGTTGTTTTGGCATGACCAACCATTATATTATATTTGTAAAGCAAATGTAATATAGATTATTTGTTACGTATTTTTATTATATGTAAAAGGGTCACCACTTTTAAATAAAATTTAGTATTTTACCATACTGTGTAAAATAACTTATATTTACTTATGTAATATATATTATAAAATACTGTAATGAAGTTATTACAAAATATTTTAGTATTATTATTTTGTAAAAGAAATCACTATTATTTATAACGTTAAATGAAATTGGTAAATAAAGGTGTAAAATATTTATTGTACAAAAGTATTTGTAAAATACTTTGTAAATATATAACACTTAATGGGTTAATTCTATGTGATTACTTATTTTCATTTTGAAACCATATAACGTTGTGAATGTATTTACAAATGTTGTAAATAAGTGAAAACGGAGACTATTCTTATATATTACAATGTTCTCCTAACCCAATGTAATTGATGACTACCATATTATTCTTATATGGTTATTTTCTTGCCAAAGCGTTACGGTACATAGTTACCACAAAACATGTGATAGACAATTATTTATACAATTTTATTCATCCTTCTATTTGTTTGAGGAAAATATGTCTTTTCCTTACAGTATAAAGTATATATATTTTTGTATATAATTTAAAATTTACTTAAATAAGTATAATGACTTAATTTATATATATTAACTAGTCATTATCATGGTTGGATATTGGTTAGTGCTGCCTTGTTTAAGCATAGGTGGCCAGTCCATGCCTAACTAAGGCTAGACTATTCAATACCTGCCCTTGACAATAACCCTAGTACTTAAAACTAATACTAACATTTCTTTTATTAATTTATTACTAATAATAAAATTATTAATAATAAATAATTTAAACATAAACTTAAATGAGAGTATACCTCATAATTTTTTTATACAGATATATAAAAATATAATTTCTTCATCTCAATGATTTAACAAAATTTATTGACTCGATATCAAAGAGTTATCGTTTTGCAATAATGCGGTTTTATAGTGCAAAGAGCGGAATGATATTTGAGTTTGGATAAAATAACAAATTGGAATGAAGTCCTCCAGTGGTCTTCACAAATCGAATGAACCACATGCGCAACAAACAGTGCATGTGTAACGTGTGGATTTACCAAGAAATGAAACAGAGTAATATTTGCTACTATGAAGAAATTCTTCATGGTATGATGACGATTAGGGAAAGTAAAAACACAAAAGTTAATTTATTATATGCAAAAAGTCAGAATTTCAACGAAAGAAATATAAGAACTTTTATCTGGAATTTCGTGTAATAACCGTTGTTAAGTGAAATTACCAGGGAATGTCGAATGAAATGAAATGAATTAGGGAATTTGCAAAGGTATGTGACTCCTTTTGCAGTGATAATAATTATGACTCTGATTGTGCACTGATGGTTGTAAAATATGGTTCCAACGTACCTTAGCAATATTCATGTCGTTTATAGGATTACTGGGCAAAGTGCTTCTTTTTTATTAATAGTTCTTCTACTTACGGAATTAGCATTGAGGTTATCGTGCTCAATTTATATTTTCCAAAGGTCTTGCCTCGAAAGTTGTGTGTGATATACTTCAACTTCTGTGGACTTATAATTAAATTTTCATGTGTTTTCTTGTGCATTAGCACAATTTTTTCATTCTTCTTACTTGCGTTAATAATTTATGATAACGTATTGAAAATTCTTATACTTTAGATAGTGTCCCAACTTAATGGGTTTCTATTGTTATTGTCGCTCGAGTTACTAGGCAGATAATCAAACGAAATAATGTTTGATATCGGAAAAGAGATTCCTAATAAAGAAATCTAGACACATATGCTTGTGCTTTATTCCTATTTGGCTTTTGGAATTCCTTATAGATATATATATCTATATAATCATATATTTCACATGCTGAAATAAACATACCATCTATCAGGTCAATGTATTTAACAGATTCATATTTTCCAAAAACCAGACAAATATCTGGTCATGATACTATTTAGGGAAATCTTGTCACTTGTTTGACATATTATCTATCCCGTTTTATCCGATTCGCGCCGGAGCGGTAACCTCAGTATATCTTGACAAACTGGAGAGTCTACTACACCATACCCAGTCTTGCCAGAGAAAATTTTCTATTTCCCATAAATAGTATCTTTTCAAAAGTGCCTCTTTTATTAGGCTAGAATTAGGGAAATTTGTATTCCCGTAACATATCTTATTATAGACCAAGTAATATCAATAAGCAATAATTACTATTAATTCTTGCTTATTTATCATATATTGTAATATTCTAATTATCATTCTTATGGTATATCAAAACCCATCATACTTTATTTACACAAGTACTTAACTTATCTCAAGCAGATACTAAGGCATCTTTTCTTAAGTTCAAGTCTAAATGCTATCATGTGTGCTACCAGTTATGTCACACCCCGAATTTCCACGTGTCAACGGTGGGCCCGGTGGGGAGTATCGTGACGTAGTTGATGTCATCATAGTCAAACAACACAATATATAAATGCACAGCGGAAGCAAAAGATAAACATATTACAATCCGAATATAAAGTAATATCAAGTATTACAACGGAAAGTAAAGGATCCACAGGTGGATTAAATATACATAATCATTTTTCAACAGACTTTAGACGCCTAGAATTTGCAAGATTCCTTATTAGCACCCTGAGCTTCTAGCCAATTACGTTCAGTACCTGTCACTTAATCTTTTTGGAAAATACGTCAGTTTTCACTGGTAAATACAATTAACTGACTCATTTTGAAAAGAGTTTAAGAAAATTGATTTGAATGCACGTGGCACAAAATATCTTTTATAATTTGATTAAAATGCACAAGGCAAAATTAATCTTTTATACTTGGGATAATTATTTAAAATATATAATCTTGTGAATGAATTACATGTTACTTTTGCGTTCAGTAGCCCGGATCGTGTCCGGGTTAAAGATCAATAGACACACCACAAGTATAGGCCCACATGGAAGTGAGATACCGTTTCCCTTAAGCAACTGTCAGGTGTATGCCTACACCCCGTGCATAAGCCGTGGCCATTTTATAATACAATGATGTCAAGGATATCCGGGACATGGTCATTAACCCCCCAAAGGCTTTAAGTAAACAAAACTATTTAAACGGGCCGATCAAATTATTCAACTACCCACCAAACGATGGAGATTTAATGCCCGATCAAGCGGTATTTTATATACCGTACCCCAAGCCCGTATAGGGAAAATAAGTTAAAAGTATTTACCTGAGCTAGCTCCTATTTTAAATAGCAAGAATTTAATAATTCAGCCGTATTCACTTAAGTAAGCGTAGGTACCATTTACCGGAAGGCTCTAGTCTGGAATGATGGTATAAATAACCAGTTAGAATGCTAACGGGTCTTTAATTAAGCCTAGGCTTAGACCGGTTAGTCTTACAGAAAGATACGGTTCAAACGCATGATTAAGCGAAGACCGGAATAGAATGTGTTTTAGACCCGACAAGTTTGAAGAATTGTATAATATGAGTAATCTAAACACCTTCTGGATTTTGAGATAAAACCGTTGAGGTTTGACCCGTTTAGGCTAGTTTATGTAAACTAGTTACATAAACCGAACCGAACGCGTAATAAGCGTAACGGGTATTCATATGAGCCATTTACAGGTTTCCTAAGTTAATATGCTTCATATATGTTGTGACATCAGTAAGATGTCTTTTATTATGCCCGAAACGAATTTAAACACAAACTATGCCCCGTAGGGGTAGTTTGGTCATTTAAAAGTTTATAAAAGAGTTTAAGTGTTTGCTCGAGTTACAGGTCTGATGTAAACAGCAAACATACTCAATTTAATAAGTTATATCAGCAGGCTAAAGTATATAAGTGAAATTTATCAATTATAACCAAACTATGCCCCGTAGGGGTATTTTGGTAATTTCACATAAGCCGAAAAGCTCAAAACTGAAGTCTGAGTTTATCAACCTTTGCTTACTGTTAAAAAATTATAATTTGCCTCAAATATCAGTAGGTATCAACCCTTGTATGTTTAAAATAGTTTTAGTACATACTATGCGTTAAAAACGCTTAAAAAGGCGATTAGAGGCCATTTCCGGGTTTGATACATAAATCTGATATTTTTATATTTCCAGAAGGCTTAAAATAATTTATTTATCATATGTAATCAGTAGCAAAAGGTTTGGAGTCAATTAGATATGTAAAACTCATTTTATGGCCCGTAAGGGCAAAACCCACAATTACCGGATTAAGCCTACGACTATAAGTTATGCTCAGCCTAAAATTAATTAAAAATCTTCAAAAATCCCAAAATAATATATTACATCAGTGGGTAAAGAGTTTAGTATCAAAATGTATGTTTAAATAGGCTATACGCTATATACGCCGTTTAATTAACATGAAGCTTTCAATTTACGCTAATGAGCATAACTCTTAAACTACACCTCAAACTGATGTCAAACTTTGGGTACACGTTTATATATCAGTGACTAAGGTTTTTACTCTTTTACATTTCCAAAAATCACGTTTTATGGTGAAAAGGGCATAATGGTCAACATATGGGCAATTAACGGAATCATGCGTATAAATTGGTTAACTAATGAACCATGGTGTATAATCACAGAGGATTATACTAGCATGTAACCTGGTCCAAATAGAGCTCTAGGGTATTTCTAAATCATACCAAAACGGGTCAGAACTGAAGTCAAAGCAAAAGTCAAAGCTTTGCGACTTTCGGTTCCGAACCGGTTCTAAACAGTAAATTGTCGGGTTGAACATGTTTAGACATGTTCTTACACTAATAACCAAGTTATATTAATGATCAAACAGGTTGTATGTGTTCTACATTGCTAATTATGCATAAATTAGAAATTTATTTTCCTGTTGACTTTTTAATAACAAGTTTGACCCGACATTTGACATAGTTAGTGTGGGAATCAGAGGGTGCCCTTTTAAGGGTTTAATGCCCACATAATATAACAAAATTTGCATCGTTAAAATTTTACCGAGCCTCGTGTTGACTGCGTTGACCAGCAGTTGACCACGTTTGACCGATGTTGACCAGGTTTGACCGAACCCAAAACTGAACCGAGGCACTAAAATGACCCAAAACTTCCCCTTGACCAGTTTTGACCACGTTTGACCACGTTTGACCTGTTGACCATGTTGAGCCGAGCCCGAGAGCGTCCCGAACTTAAATTTTTCACCCGAGTCGAAAGTGGTTCGATGGACTCTACGGGTCACTAGGAGCCCAAAAATATATTTTTCGTCGAAAACTGACGGCTGGAACTCGCCAGAACCATGTCAAAAGTCGAGCTCGAGAGCGTCCCGAACTTAAATTTTTCACCCGAGTCGAAAGTGGTTCGATGTACTCTACAGGTCACTAGGAGCCCAAAAATATATTTTTCGTCGAAAACGGACGGCTGGAACTCGCCAGAACCATGTCAGAAGTCGAAATTTCGCCGGGGAATAGAATTTCTTGAAAATGTGCAGAAATGCTCCTAAAGTCCCGATCTAAGCATCTGCAAAGTCAAAAGTTCAAAACGGACTCGCCGGAATTTGACCGGAAGGTCGCCGGAGTTGCCATAGAGCTCAAACCGCTAAGAATTAGCTAAAACTAACCTCACCACGCGATCCGGAACGTCGGATATAGTCGAAAAAGTGTACTCTTGGCCGGAAAACGGCCGCCGGAAAAGTCACCGGAAAAATCGTCGGTCGCCGGAACTCCGCCGGAAGTCGGCCGGAATTCTCGCCGGACTTGTTTCTAGAGAGAGAGAGTAGAGAGAATTATGAAGGTTAGAGAGAGAAAGTGTAGGTGGAAATGATGGATTTTTGGGTTGAAATCCTTTATATAGTGGGGGTTTTGTGGGCTTGGGCCCAAGGCCCACAAGCCCGTTTCTAGCATTTTTGAAAGGCCGATCTCGTCTTTGAAGCCCGTCTTCGCACCCGAACATCATGGAAGCATCGTAGAGCATAATTTTGAATACTAAAATACGTAAATTAGGATCGGTAGTCGATGATTGCGTGTTCGTTCGTCGGTTGCGTAAAAATCGCGAAAAATTAAATCGTTGACGTTTTTAACCCCTCGTATACGAATATTTCCATATATTTCTCATACCTTAACTAAACCTTGTGAAATTTTTATCACACATTCTCGTGAGTATAATTAATCATTACAAAGCTTCGGGTTTGCTAAAAGGTCACTCAGAGGTATACCTTTAAACATGTTGACACATTTAACCCCTGTAGTTTGTAATTCCTCACTTTCTTTCACAATTGGCTTCGTATGATCCATGATTTATTCGGTTGAGGTTATGAACATCATGTAGGGTTACTGTAAAGTATATTTATCCCTTGTTGACATTTTGAACCCTTATATTCACATACTTTCCATGTTTGTCAACTTTAGTCCCTCTAAATATAATTTCACACGTTCAAGCTTATGACACGTGTCAATACATTATGGACGTGAATTTTTCGAGGTGTTACATCCTCACCCCCTTAAAAGAAATCTCGACCTCGAGATTTGCTAAAATGATGGAAGTACTTTTTGTCGCATAATGGACTTAACTTCCATAACATATCTGGAGTCTTTCCTAGCTCCTAAAGTGACTCCTATATTAGGTACATATATCCTTTTTGGAGCTTCTTAACCTGTCGATCCTTAATCGATACAAGATGCTCATCACATCATAAATTTGCATAACATTATGTGATAGTGCTTCTTGACTTATTGGCGAAACACACCTTTCAGTCACTAGTGTGTAATGTATTGCGAGCTCCGTCAAGCTCCTTAAATAGGTTTTAGCTTATAAGCTACCTGATCTTGATACATTCGATTCCCTTCGAATGATTCTATATATTCAGCGCTTAACTAGCCTGATAATTTAACAGATTTGGCACACCCTTCCTGGGTGATATCTATTGTTGAACCTTATTCCTTAATCAAGAATTTAGGAGGTTTGCTATTTTCATTAATCCTTGATTTTCTGCCGAATACTGGCATCTTACAGATGATTATGAATTTGCGTGATCTTATTTGTTGTTTCCAATGCAACTTTCAGATCCTGATAATTGGACTTACCAATCTATTGTCCTAACAATAGATGTTTAACATTCCATTTAGACAAGGTCTCCAAAGGAGTAGCCTTGATACTTATATATCAACTATTATAGGAAAGCTTATCTTAAGGTGAGATGGTTATTCCAACCACTGCTTAACAAATTTTAAGGAATAGCTAATCCTTACAGCTAGTCGAACAAATCGACGATCCTGGGCAGTTGATTGCAAATTCTTAATTGTTGCCTAATTAGGGTTGCGGTAAAAATGCATAAGCAAAAAGAACCGTCTTTCATAATTAACTATACCGAAATCTCAGGATATTGAGTTAGGCTATATGAACCCTCTATTTTAAAACTTAGTTAATCAGGGTTTCGATTCTTCCAATGATGGTGCTAGCCGTCTTGGAGATTTCATAATAATACAGCCTTAAATGGTATCTAAACCTTAACTCTACCTGCCCCTCAGGGGTAAACAGGGTAATCTTAGGAGAAGATAATTAAGGTCCAAGGAGGTTACAGAGATTTTACAAATCTCAGGCTCCAATTCATCCATCATTGCTTGTGTCAATTAAGTGACACACTTATGTTACTAGTCCACGAATTCCTTAATCGGGAACATTTACTTGGATAATTCCATTCTGGATATCTTCTTTGAATACTACTAGTCGACTTTGGTACAATATGACCATTGGGATATCTCAGGGGTTCCATGCATTAAACCTCCATACTGATCAGGCATGGAAGCAATCTATGGGACACACTAGGATACGCCAATCCTCATATGGCACTTTTATCAAACATAGTTTGGCATTCGCAGTCGATAGAAAACAATGAGAAAATAATAAAATAAAGTAATATATATTGTCGTACTCTATTCGAAGAAAGAGTACTCTTAGATTTTTCAGAAGGATCCCTTGCCGATACTTAGAAGAATCGGTTACTATGGTTTCCTTGGTAAGTTATACCTTGTGGATAATATAAAAGTTTGCTAAGCTTATGGTTTATGAAGATTTATTATTGCCTGTATTAAATCAGGACACTTAGCAGAAATTATCGTTGGTAAATGATAAGGAATGTACTTGATGACATCGTGAGCTGCCTCTTGGCATTCATCAGGTGAGTTCAGGCGTTTCCTTTCTTAGCCTTTCCCAGGCTTAGCTGCACCTTCTTTGGCAGCTTTATGGTATCTAGTTCTGATGCGGCCTTACTCACCACAGCCGTGACAGACTGCATTCTTTACGTCCCTACATTCATGGGAAAATGATGACCCGTTCCTTTGCAGATGTCACACTGCTTTGGTCCTTCCAACTGCTGCATCAACCACAGCTTGGAGATTAACTCCATTAATATTGAGGTTTACGTTTGTAGCTTTATTAACTTTCGTCGCCTTAATAGTATTGCGACTGTCGTCTACCTCATCCGAGTTTTCCATACTTGAAACTTGGTACCAATCACCAAAATGTAACAATTATTAGTCATCATCCTGATGAACCGACTTAGATTAGCCACGGCATTCATAAACTGTATGGGCTATTCTGTTCTGAACATTCCTAGTGAATGTTATTTGAATGTATATCCATTATATTTAGCCTAGGTCACAAAAGGACCATCAATGGCATTCAAGGTTTGGAGTGAGTCCAATACCTGCTTGACAGGGGACCATAATGTCACAATTGTCTTTGTCGCAAGGAGGATTATAAATAGCTCAAAGGCTAGCCTTACATGACTTTGGTTATATATATACATATATGGCGTAGAAGCCTGTCGCGAGGGACGTAGAAAGATATGGCATAAAGCCCAGTCATGAAAGACATAAGTAATCATATGGCGCGAAGGCCTTGTCGCAATGACATTCAGATACGGCACAAATGGCCTTGTCTCTAGGACGTTATAGGATATGGCACTAAGGCCTGTCACCAGGGATGTTAACATTTAGTATGTTAACTTGTCACGAACGACGAATTATAGCACGGAGGCTTGTTATGGGTGATTTGCATTATAACTTGTGGATTTGTCACAAGGACATCAATTCATAGGCTGTAATCTTAATAGATCAGGAGTTTTAAGGTTTAAACATAGTTCTTCACCTTTGGACAGGGAGTCATAGACTACAACTGTCTCCGTCTTGAAAGGCGATTCCCTTAACAGAAAGGTAAACCAATTAACATCACTAATGGATGTTTATATATAATTATCGTATCTAATGATATTAGTCGTGATCATATCGATCATATTGACTATTAGGTTTGGGGGTAACCCACCATTTTGAATAGGGGATCATAAAGATCACCACTATCCTTGACTTATCGACAATAGGGTAAAGTATAGCCCGTAGGCAATTTATCGCTAGGGATGTCAATATTATGATCATCTTATTGATGATATGGGTCAGGATCACCATGATCACATAGACTATGGGATTTGAGCGTAGCTCACCCCCTTGGGCAAAGAATCACAAAAGATTACAATTGCCTTGTCTTAATTGGACAATATAACATAGCCCTTAGGCAAAACATCATTGGGGATGTTTAATCATCGTACTGATGATTTTAGTCATGATCACATTGATCATATAGACTATTAGGCTTGAGCACAGCTCGCTACCTTAAATAGGGGATCGTAGAGATCACAATGTTTGTGTCAAAATGGACAATATAATATGGCCCGTAGGCGAAACATCACTAATGGATGTTTATAATAGGTTCATCGTATTAGATGATATAAGTCATTATTTTATTAATCATATTGACTATTTGGCTTGAGCATAGCTCACCACCTTAAACAAGGAATCATAAAGATCAAAATGTCAATGTCTCAAATGGACCATTTATTATAGCCCGTAGGCAAAACATCTTTTCTTGACAGGGAGTTGAAGGCTACCACTGTCTTTGGTCTTGGAGGACGTTAATTATAACCCGTAGGCATTTCCCTCCTAAGGGATATTTATGGTATGATCATCTTTTTAGATAATATTAGTCGAGATCGTATGGATCCTACCGACTATTATGCTTGGACGTATTCTAACATCTTTAGACAGGGTCACAGACCACCACTGTTGTTGTCTTATCGGACAACAAATTTAGCCCGTAGGCACTTCATCACTCACGGATGTTTATAATATGATCATCTTATAAGATGATATAAGCCATGATTTCTAGATCATAAGGCAAATTAGGAATTTTAAAAAAAATTCCAATATAGGGATGACTGTTGTGATTTTTTTTTTTTTCGAATCACATTTGTCAGAAGTGCTAACACGTTCTCAGGTGTTAACAAGGATTTGAATCCCTTGAGTAGGTTTCACCATCTTGGCCGCGTAGGCTAGGTTTCACCTTTAAGACTCTTTTTTTTTAAATGCATACCGGCAGGGAAGGAAGGATATTTATTTTATTCAGGATTTTTATCATAAATCCTAATTTATAAGTTAATAATAGCACCAATGGCCTAGTCGCGTAGACGAGTTAATTTATAAGCCATGATTTCAGAGAATCGAGGCATAAAGGTATACTGGCACAATAGGCCTAGTCACAAGGACATTTATAAATTATAAGCTATGATTTCAGAGAATCAAAGCATGAAGGTTTGAACATAGTTCATTACCTTTTTCGGACAGTGAGTCATCGCTATCACTGTCTTTTGGCTCATATAGAAATGAGCAAGGCCCGTAGGCACTATATTACCACGTATGGTTAAAATATGATCATCTTAATTGATGATTTAACCCATGATTCAGAGATCATTAAGTTGGGTTAGGGATCTTTTGAAGAATCCATATATAAGAATGACGTGGGTGATTTTAACGAATCACGACTGCCAGGAGTGTTAACATGTTTTCAGATGTTAACAGGAATCTGAATCTTTTAAACAGGTCTTACCATCTTGGCCAGGTCTTTATAATGACACCCAGGCTAGGTTTCACTCTTAAGATTCTTAATCATATTTAATAGGCAGATCATTATTAAAAAGGAATGATTTTTGATTTATTCATTTCATATATATATTTATGCATATAATAGCAAAAATGAAATTTATAACCTAACATTCCAATTATCATAAAAAGTACAGAGTTGCCCTAAGCGGGACTTGGAAGGAATAATGTGTCCTCGGAGGGACTGAAAGATAAATATGTCCATATGAGGACTATTAAGGAAACGATCTTCAGTAAAAGGAGTTTCTTCTTCATTTTATTTCTGAATGCTTTCTCCTTGTATGCTCGTTTCATTCTAGCCGCGGTACGAAGCTCAGCATTTCAAGGCTCCGTGTGTGGAGAACTCCTATTACGGCTTCTTCATTTGGCGACGTGTCTAATAAAAAAAATTTGGAGCAAAATTTCCAATTTAGGATTGAGAATATTCCTATGTTAAGTCTAGACTCAGAAGGTCAAGGAATGTGCTAATGTGTCATTGAGATTAAACACAAAAAGTAGTGTTTAATTCACTCAATGTTGGCTCTGATACCAACCTGTCACACCCCGAATTTCCACGTGTCAACGGTGGGCCCGGTGGGGAGTATCGTGACGTAGTTGGTAACATCATGGTCAAACAACACAATATATAAATGCACAGCGGAAGCAAAAGATAAACATATTACAATCCGAATATAAAGTAATATCAAGTATTACAACGGAAAGTAAAGGATCCACAGGTGGATTAAATATACATAATCATTTTTCAACAGACTTTAGACGCCTAGAACTTGCAAGATTCCTTATTAGCACCCTGAGCTTCCAGCCAATTACGTTCAGTACCTGTCACTTAATCTTTTTGGAAAATACGTCAGTTTTCACTGGTAAATACAATTAACTGGCTCATTTTGAAAAGAGTTTAAGAAAATTGATTTGAATGCACGTGGCACAAAATATCTTTTATAATTTGATTAAAATGCACAAGGCAAAATTAATCTTTTATACTTGGGATAATTATTTAAAATATATAATCTTGTGAATGAATTACATGTTACTTTTGCGTTCAGTAGCCCGGATCGTGTCCGGGTTAAAGATCAATAGACACACCACAAGTATAGGCCCACATGGAAGTGAGACACCGTTTCCCTTAAGCAACTGTCAGGTGTATGCCTACACCCCATGCATAAGCCGTGGCCATTTTATAATACAATGATGTCAAGGATATCCGGGACATGGTCATTAACCCCCCAAAGGCTTTAAGTAAACAAAACTATTTAAACGGGCCGATCAAATTATTCAACTACCCACCAAACGATGGAGATTTAATGCCCGATCAAGCGGTATTTTATATACCGTACCCCAAGCCCGTATAGGGAAAATAAGTTAAAAGTATTTACCTGAGCTAGCTCCTGTTTTAAATAGCAAGAATTTAATAATTCAGCCGTATTCACTTAAGTAAGCGTAGGTACCATTTACCGGAAGGCTCTAGTCTGGAATGATGGTATAAATAACCAGTTAGAATGCTAACGGGTCTTTAATTAAGCCTAGGCTTAGACCGGTTAGTCTTACAGAAAGATACGGTTCAAACGCATGATTAAGCGAAGACCGGAATAGAATGTGTTTTAGACCCGACAAGTTTGAAGACTTGTATAATATAAGTAATCTAAACACCTTCTGGATTTTGAGATAAAACCGTTGAGGTTTGACCCGTTTAGGCTAGTTTATGTAAACTAGTTACATAAACCGAACCGAACGCGTAATAAGCGTAACGGGTATTCATATGAGCCATTTACAGGTTTCCTAAGTTAATATGCTTCATATATGTTGTGACATCAGTAAGATGTCTTTTATTATGCCCGAAACGAATTTAAACACAAACTATGCCCCGTAGGGGTAGTTTGGTCATTTAAAAGTTTATAAAAGAGTTTAAGTGTTTGCTCGAGTTACAGGTCTGATGTAAACAGCAAACATACTCAATTTAATAAGTTATATCAGTAGGCTAAAGTATATAAGTGAAATTTATCAATTATAACCAAACTATGCCCCGTAGGGGTATTTTGGTAATTTCACATAAGCCGAAAAGCTCAAAACTGAAGTCTGAGTTTATCAACCTTTGCTTACTGTTAAAACATTATAATTTTCCTCAAATATCAGTAGGTATCAACCCTTGTATGTTTAAAATAGTTTTAGTACATACTATGCGTTAAAAACGCTTAAAAAGGCGATTAGAGGCCATTTCCGGGTTTGATACATAAATCTGATATTTTTATATTTCCAGAAGGCTTAAAATAATTTATTTATCATATGTAATCAGTAGCAAAAGGTTTGGAGTCAATTAGATATGTAAAACTCATTTTATGGCCCGTAAGGGCAAAACCCACAATTACCGGATTAAGCCTACGACTATAAGTTATGCTCAGCCTAAAATTAATTAAAAATCTTCAAAAATCCCAAAATAATATATTACATCAGTGGGTAAAGAGTTTAGTATCAAAATGTATGTTTAAATAGGCTATACGCTATATACGCCGTTTAATTAACATGAAGCTTTCAATTTACGCTAATGAGCATAACTCTCAAACTACACCTCAAACTGATGTCAAACTTTGGGTACACATTTATATATCAGTGACTAAGGTTTTTACTCTTTTACATTTCCAAAAATCACGTTTTATGGTGAAAAGGGCATAATGGTCAACATATGGGCAATTAACGGAATCATGCGTATAAATTGGTTAACTAATGAACCATGGTGTATAATCACAGAGGATTATACTAGCATGTAACCTGGTCCAAATAGAGCTCTAAGGTATTTCTAAATCATACCAAAACGGGTCAGAACTGAAGTCAAAGCAAAAGTCAAAGCTTTGCGACTTTCGGTTCCGAACCGGTTCTAAACAGTAAATTGTCGGGTTGAACATGTTTAGACATGTTCTTACACTAATAACCAAGTTATATTAATGATCAAACAGGTTGTATGTGTTCTACATTACTAATTATGCATAAATTAGAAATTTATTTTCCTGTTGACTTTTTAATAACAAGTTTGACCCGACATTTGACCTAGTTAGAGTGGGAATCAGAGGGTGCCCTTTTAAGGGTTTAATGCCCACATAATATAACAAAATTTGCATCGTTAAAATTTTACCGAGCCTCGTGTTGACTGCGTTGACCAGCAGTTGACCACGTTTGACCGATGTTGACCAGGTTTGACCGAACCCAAAACTGAACCGAGGCACTAAAATGACCTAAAACTTCCCCTTGACCAGTTTTGACCACGTTTGACCTGTTGACCATGTTGAGCCGAGCCCGAGAGCGTCTCGAACTTAAATTTTTCACCCGAGTCGAAAGTGGTTCGATGGACTCTACGGGTCACTAGGAGCCCAAAAATATATTTTTCGTCGAAAACTGACGGCTGGAACTCGCCAGAACCATGTCAGAAGTCGAGCCCGAGAGCGTCCCGAACTTAAATTTTTCACCCGAGTCGAAAGTGGTTCGATGTACTCTACAGGTCACTAGGAGCCCAAAAATATATTTTTCGTCGAAAACGGACGGCTGGAACTCGCCAGAACCATGTCAGAAGTCGAAATTTCACCGGAGAATAGAATTTCTTGAAAATGTGCAGAAATGCTCCTAAAGTCCCGATCTAAGCATCTGCAAAGTCAAAAGTTCAAAACGGACTCGCCGGAATTTGACCGGAAGGTCGCCGGAGTTGCCATAGAGCTCAAACCGCTAAGAATTAGCTAAAACTAACCTCACCACGCGATCCGGAACGTCGGATATAGTCGAAAAAGTGTACTCTTGGCCGGAAAACGGCCGCCGGTCAAATTTCCTAACTCACCCTTATATTCACATACTTTCCATGTTTGTCAACTTTAGTCCCTCTAAATATAATTTCACACGTTCAAGCTTATGACACGTGTCAATACATTATGGACGTGAATTTTTCGAGGTGTTACAAGTTAACAGCAATCTCCTAACTCTTTTATGTAAACTTAGGTATTATTATTACAACACCTAAAGGCTTAAAGCAGTGGCTCTTTGAGTTGGCTCTGATACCACCTTCTGTCACGACCCCCGACCCACCCTGGACGGAATCGGGTGCCGTGAACAGTCCAGTGGTACCGGTGATTATTTTGAAAATGTTGCAGCGGAAATTTCATCAGAACCGTGAGTTAGGAAAAATATCAGAGTTTAGAAAACACCGGATTTTATTTATTAAATAGATGGGATAAACCCATGTTTTATAATGGTAGCTTTAATAAAGATAAATTTGATTACATAAAACAATATTTCTTAATTTTGATATAATTAATAAAATAAGCCACTTCTTGATGCCTTTCAGTGCCGTATCCATCTCTTACTCCAATCTACTGTAATTACCTGAAATGCGTTTTTAAAAAGGTTTTGTCAGCGGAAAATACTGAGTGAGTTCATTCATTTTACTAAAACGACACGTTTGTTATAATTCACAGTATTAAGAAATTACAATGTTTCTGATATCAAACCAACTACCCACAATATTTGTCACTCGACTCTTTTCTGTGACTGTGGTCATATCACCATTGGCTGCCCCAATGAATGACGGTTATCACTAAATTTAGGTTCGCCCACCTAAAGTGATAAAACTGCAATATTGTGCACAATACCCCACATACCGGCTGTAATTTGGTGATTACATAAACTTAATCACTGTAATTATAACTTTGAAAATATTTTAAGAATTTATAAAGCAATTTGATAAAAAGAGAATGACTCACATTATAAGCATGCAGATTCATACTGACAGAATTTAATCTACAGATAAGCCTTGATGGATTGCAGATTTAACGAGCAGAGTATAAGCCTACTGATTAGCCTTGATTAACTTAATTTAAATAACAATGCACATACAAACAGGTTAGTAACTAATACAGCAGTTACGACAATTCACGAGATTAAACCCTCACAACGATTTACAAGTGCAATACTTAACAATTCAGCGGATTCACAACGAATGACAGAGTATAGTCCGATTTTGAACAGCACTCAAACATTCAAGTCGAAATCACGATGAATAACAAAGTATAAACTCAATTTGAGCGGCACTTAAACAATCGTTGGATAGTTATAATCGATCGGACGTTGAATCGTAATAGCGATCGAGTTATTACCCTGATTGCGGCAGCGTTTCGAGATTAGTGTGTGTTGTGTATTAATCGAACTATAACTCAGTGTAAGTTTAGAGTTTGGACGTCGAATTAACGCAGAAAGCTAAGTGCCAACCTCCCCTATTTATACTGAAAAATTGTCCTCCTCGCGTGTCGCGAGGGGTCACCTGGTCGGCGTCGCGTGGCGCGACGGGTTGGTTTTAACATAAGGTTGCCACGTGTCTCGGTAGCCTAGCTGAGTCGACCGTTCTAGAAAATTCGATTTCTATGAAAAACTGTAAGGATAATATCGAATGGGAAATGCCCCCCCTGAGTTTTAGGGGCCCTGATCCTGATTCTGATTGTTCTGAAAACTTTAGAGATTGTGCAGGATTACTTGGGTGTCTCAATTAGGTTTTCTTTTTAGACAAAATATAAATAATAATAATAATGGAAATAAAAATATAATAGTTTTGGTAAGAGTTGTTATGGTTTGGGATAAAAAGGAATAAAATAGTGAGAAAAGAGAAGGGACCCACTTTGTAACTTTAGGGTTCAACTAAAAAGATTCCTGGTATAAATTTTGGGTATAACTTTTGAGCTAGAAAAAATATATAAGGCACTCGTGTTAAGTATAATACCCCTAATTCAACCTTGTCCCGATATCCCGAGACCGAATCCCAACAACTTAGTCGGGCAGAGCCCTGACATAAGTTATGAGGCTCAGATCAATCGGAAAGGGTAGCGGTGATCGGGAGTTAAAACACTTAAAACAGGGCAGAGCCTTATTATTATTATAAGGTAAATAAAATATATATACGTATATATTTTGAAAGAGTGTAGGTGATGGAAAGAAAGTAGAGAAAGAAAATAATGATTTGAAAGCTTCTGTTGAATGCCTATTTATATCATGTAAGGTAGCTTAGGGACTACGAAAATTGAGACACGTATGAAGTCTGTATTAAATTTATTCTTATCTATTTGATGCCATATACACCTGTCCACCTTTCTTATCCCTTTTAACTATTTTTATTATTACTTTATTTAAATGGGACACGTAATGATGTTATTCATATATTATGTAGGACACATCCTACTTTCTAGGTTTTAATTTAGTTATTATTGGTTTATTATGAAAATATAAATGGGACACCAATTTTAGAAATGGAACATGACAGTTCCTTCAATTTGTGGAATTTATATATATATATATATATATATATATATATATATATATATATATATATGTATTTATTTGGGTATTTTATTATTATTCTCTTTTGATTTCTATCAAAAAGTACATGTAGACAAAATAGGGCACGAAAGGTTTTTCATATATAGCCATTTTGGTTTTATTTTTTATATTATCGTATTTTATATTTTATTAACTTAGCTACTTTAATTATTTAGCGTGTATTACTTCTAAAATACGACGTTTTATAAAATAATAAATATATCATTGAAACCAGAATATTTTTGTCTACATTTGGGTCTAAGTTTCATTAAAAATAGAGTAGGTTAAAAATACAATATATTTTTATAGTTTAATTATTTATACGGTTCCTAGGTCTGTCTAGGAACTTCATATTTCTAATTTTCAACTTACCCATAATCTACCCGTCTAATAATATAAGATTTTAGATATTTTTATTTTATTTAGAAAAGGTCACCCATATACAAACCAATTAATTATATTATTTCAACCAACTATATAAAATAGTGTTTAAACTATTTGGGTTATATATTAAAAATAACTAGTTAATAGTTACTAGTGGTTAATAAATTTAACCAAACCTATAATTCTTATATGATAAAAATAGGGATGTTACAACAAGTACTCCCTGTCAGTAGTTCAAGTGGAGCAGCAACTACAGGTGTTGGATCCTTTGATCTTCACCTGGCCAGTTGTTTCATCAATCAGACTCCCTTGAAGGCAATTTCCTGTCCAGCAACTCTGATATCCACTGGTGTGTTTATTCCAACTAGTGGTACAATTAAAAAGCTATCAATTGCTGAGGAAAGAAGTTCCCCAGTACCGAGAAAAAGGGGCATTAGTGGATGACTTTTGGGACACTTTCTCTAAATCAACTGCTGATACAACCACTGCCAGTGGGAAATCAGATGATCCCATTAACTTGGGTGATGGTTTAATGTACCGAGAATTGACAGAGAGGGTTGACAAATTGGACACATCTGTTGCAGACATCAAGTCAATGCTGCAACAGTTGTTACAAGCACAAAAGACAACACCCACTGCTGCACCAGCTGCAACATCTGCTCCATCATCTGCTCCTACTCCCACTGAGCTTTGGAGTCTATTTCAACCTCTGCTTCACCAACAAAGAGCATATACTGATCAGCAACATGAAATACAAATTCAAAAGATCAAAAATATGATGGAAGCTAGGTTCATTGATACACAAGCAGACATAAAGGCAATCAAGGCCCATTTACTGAAAACCACTGGTTCTGCTCCTCCTCCTATAATTTTTGTTGATAATCCTCCACCAGCTGATGCCAAAAAGGGGGAGAAAATGAAGCAGCTAAAGAAAAAGGGATATGAAGATGGTCTCTACATTGCACCTAATAAGTCAAGTATGCTTGCAGACATCCCTAAGCCAGATGGTTCCAAAAAGATTGATGAAACCTTAAATGTCTTTGCTAATGAAAAAGAAAGGCTGAAAAAAGATATGGAGGCAAAAGGAAAATCAAGGTTTGAGCAGGAGAAGAAAGTTTTTATGGAAATGGAAGAGCAGGGTGTTTCTGAGCCCAAGGATGAAGAAAGTCCTGAGCCTAAAAGAAAACAGCCCACTAGAAAAGCGAGGCAACCCAAAACCACACCTTCCAGAATCACAAAACACACTTCCAAACCTCCTAAAAGCTCCTCTCATCAACCTTCCAAACCAACAGATGTTGGAACTCCTGTTGTATCAACAGCTGTTGGTACTTCAGTGGTTTCAACAGATGTTACACCAACAACTGCCACCAATACCACTTCAACACCCACATCCACTGCCCTACCAAAAATCACATCACCACCAAAAACATCCTCATTACCACCAACACCTCCTGCCAAAAAGCAGAAGACTTCAGGTGACACATCATATGTTGTAATGACAACAGTGGTTGAAACACCAGTTGTTTCAACAACTGTTAGTCAGCCACCTACCACTCAGATCACCACCACTTAACCCACCAAAACACCACCAACTTCTCCTAAACCTAAAAGGAGAAGGATAATTTTGAATGATGATTCTTCACCACCACAAACATCCACACAACCACTGTCCCTTGTTACCATTCTAAACCCTGTTCCACTCTCTTCAGCACAAGTCTCAAATCCAAACACTGCCATTGTTTCTGCAGGATTCTAGTATCCATTAGATCTTCCAGCAGTAAGAGAGGAGATCAAATCTTTCTACTCTGAAGATGACCCTGCTAAAAGGAACCTGCCATCTGTTCAAGGATATCCAAGGCCTAATAACATTGAAGAATACTTGAAGTTAAAGGCTCAACAAGTAGAGGATATCTCCAAAAGAAATACAGAAGGAAAATCTGACAGGGAGATTCAAAGATACTACCAATATCTGCTAACCTAAGTCAAAACTTTGGAGCAGTTTTCAAAAGATCTCTGTCAGAAGTTATCAGAAAGAGCTGATGAAACCTTGAGGAAAGACTATCTTGATAATATCATGGCTTACAAAAAGTAAAAAGGAGAAAAGTAGCAGTACAAAGATTGGACTATCAGTGAGTTAGAAAGTGAAACAGCTAAGATAATAAAAAAACAAGGTGAAACAGACTCCACCAATCTGGGCAAAATTTAAGAAAAATGTACCAGAAAGAACTTTGCAGCTGAAGAGAATGAAAGAAGAGCTAATAACAGCAGACTTTGGGTCAAGGAACCAAGTGACAAGGTGGTCAGAGGATAAAGTGTTGGTATCTTACAAAAAGCTGAAAGAATTGAGAAAGAAAAATCCTAATGTTCCTCAAAAGCTTGTTTACCCTGAAGCAGTGGTTCCAGCTAAGCCACAAAAGCTATAAATCGGGAGATCCACTGCTCCACATGCTGCCATTCTTTATCAAAGAAGGAAACAAAAGCAGATGGATGCAGAAACAACAGAAGATGTAGCAGTAGGGGATTACCTTATAAAAGAGGGCCTTAAGCGGATGATAGCAGAAAAGCTTGATGACTTAAGTACTGCTCCTGCAACAACTGCTGTTTCTAATGACTGATGCTGCTAAAGTACTGATGCTCTATCTACTGTTGTTTCCTAAGTACAGCTAAATAGAACAGTTTGTACTATACTATTCTATTGTTAGGTTGTTAAATGTCGCTTTCATGGTGACGTCAGCTTAGATGCTTCAGTGGGTTGATGTGTACTATAAATAGAACAGTTTATACTATTCTATTTAGGGAGTTTTCTCCTTCATCACCAGTTATCTTGTACGATCAACCAGTGAGCTCAGGCTCAGGGGGAGTTTAGTATGTAAGCATGCATGCATGTAATCTTTTGATTGTAATCTTTTGACTAATGAGAAGCATGTGTTTATGAAAAACTATTTTCCCTTTGATTGTGTTTACAAAGTTTGTCTCCATTTCAGCTGCATCTAATCTTATTTTACATTCATTCATTTGTTCAAATATGACAAACAAACATAATCATGACAGCCTCAGATCCTAACAGTTTATGGCCAAACATCTGTTTAAGGTCAAACATCTGTTTAAGCCCCAACATCTATTTAAGTCTAAACAGATGTTTAAACATCTGTTCAAAACATTGTTCAATCTAACATGGGTTTCCATCCAACTGTTGACTAAAAGTCAAACAGATTTTCAAACCACTGATTGAGTTATTCAAATTTCTGTTGAATACTAAATGAGATGTTGACTAAAACTCAAACTGGTGTTGACCAAAAGTCAAACAGATGTTGAAGAAAAACTAAATGGGATGATCCGACCTGGTTACATGGGATATTTTTAAACCTTCTAAATTTTTAAAGATCCTCACAAAATCTCGGTTCCTTTCTCTCTCCACGTTTCTTTGTACACTTTCTCCAAGAAACTCTGTCATCTTCTTCGATTTCTTCCGATCTTCATCAATATCATCTTGTATAATAACAAAGGTATTGTTAAATAATCTGATTTGTTTTGTATTTTTTCATGTTTATTCTTTTAGTTTTGAATTCCATAGCCGATTATGGTTCTAGCCGTTTTAATGAAGAAGTTGTAAATGACGGTGGTGTATTCATGTATCTCCCTGTTTTTTTTTTCAATCCATTGTTGGTTATGATTGCGTTTATTGTTGCGGCTTATACTGGAACAACTTTTGATAGTCCTAATTTTTTGTATATCCGATTACTATGTAGTTATTATGCATGTTATGATAGACATATATGATTCTAAAAAAAGTGATATGCATTTCGTGTATCTACCATTTGTCTTATTTTGACTAGTAGTTGGTATAATGTTATTCTAAAGTATAATGTAAATTTCCGATTTTAACTGATGTATTTTCATGTGTATTTGAAAAGTTGAACTTATTTTGATTAGTAGTTGGTATACTGTTTTTAAGTTTTTGTTTGATATACACACAAGTCACTATCCTATGTTTCTATACAATTTATTCAGTTGATGATCATGTATGTCTATTTGTGATACTTAATTGGAAAAGTAGGTTTTAAGTTGTAATTATATGATTTGCTGTAAAATATATATATTTCGATATGATAAGAAATTACATGTATTCTCACCTTTTCGATGTTGTCTATTGTTATTTTGATATATATTAGTTGTATCATCTTTTATTTAGATGTATTGCATACCCTAATGGATTGTATTTATTTGTTTCTTAATGTTATTTATTTTGATTCTATATGATTGATACTGTTACAGTTTTACGTGAGAATGATTTATGGATTTCCGTGTTACCTTGAAGACAGTAAAAGGAAACGTTTGGTTAGTAATTTTATCCGATCTTAGTTTAACACTTAATTTGAATTTTTTTTGTTTGATATCTAGCAATAAAAGTGTTTCTTTTATTTATGCTTAAATTTTGCCAAAACGGTATCTAAATTGGATTCAACAGTTTAATTATCCAACTGGAAATACAAACATCCGGACCACAACTGGAAATGTTTTTAAAGTCAAGATCTATCCTCTAAGCAATGGCAGATATTATTTCTATAATGGTTGGTGGCAGTTGGTAGACAGTTTGAAAATACCTTCAGATTCATGGTTGATATTTCATTATGAAGAAGCATTAGAAAGTTTCAAAATATTGTATTTTTATCAAGACATTGCTCTTGCTCCTTGTGAAGATTTTTACTACAAACCATCTGGTAACGAAGATTATGTGGTATGTAACTTCGAAGATTATTCATCATGTAATTTTTTTGGAGATACAGTTGTTTAATTGTTGTTTTTTTATTTATTTACTTAATTTTCTGATATATTTTTACTAATGTACTATATAATGTGTTTTATTCTGATTGTAGAGTATTAATCGTTCTTTTGTTCATCACAAGATGTTAAACACTATTCCTTCATATCCGGTTCTTATTAAAGGATCTAGAAACCAGAACTGGTCTGTACGGATGGAAGATATCAACAATGAACTTTACATAACTACCGGATGGAAGGAGATAAAGAATGAGTTATCATTAACTGCTGATCATCTCATTGTCTTTGAGATGATAGATCTTCAGACTTTTCATATCACGGTTTTCAATTGTGCTACCTGTGATTTAGTGCTTCCACCGGAGGTCTGTGCTGTTATTAAAGAAAAGGTGATAGAAGAGATTGTCTTGAGTTCAGATACTGAAGCTGTACAGGACATCGTTAATGTCAATGAAGGTGGTATGGTTGTTGTGAATGAAGATAATCAGATGGTACCTATTTCTTTCCGTGTTGATGGTCATTTTGTAAGTTTGTGATTATGAGTTTACTAATATATCATACTTTAGTAATATTTTAAAGATGTGTTAATTCTTTGTTTATTGAATTGTTCGTTGTTTGTTACAGCGCCTTTTTAAAAAACAAGCTGAAGATCTTGGACTGAATCATAAGATGGGTTTGAAGATTGTGGACGTGGCAGGTGATGTTTGGAATGTTCAAGCTGCTAATAGTTCATCTCGAGGTCAACCAAGATATTATCTGAAAGGAATGAGAAAGTTTGTGAGAGATAAAGGCATGGCTCCAGGTGAAGCATTTACACTTAACTTTGTGAAAGGTAAAAAGCTTTTTATGTTCGGATGAATGTTCATGGGATTGAAAAAGGCAAATGCAGAAGCATACATTGAACCAAGTTTTTGGGTTGTAGTTCTTTGCTTTTCGAAACTGATGGTAGACTTATTTGTTTAGTTTTGAAGTTGTGATTCTAAAACTATATATGTACATGTAAATTATTAGGTCCATGTCTAACGGAAACAATGCGGAGATGTAAGCTAAAGACAATATACTCGGTTACTCGCTCGAAACGATTCCTTAATTGAAAATATAGTACAAACTAATAGCAAAATCATGTTCAAAGTTATAAGCGCTATTCTTTGACAATGATAAGCTGGTTAATTATGCCATTAAAGGAATAAAAAGATCGAGTTCTATTCTCTGATAATCATTTCTAGCAAATAGAAACACATACAGTTTCGATTATATTAAGAAACATATCGCCTTTTGCTTGGACTGGTGTCCACAATTTCCAAACTAAAACTGAAATTGATCAAATGAGACATGTTAAATATGTATAAGAAATCATGCATGGGTCACTTCGTTTGACTTTTGGTGAAAATCTGCTTGACTTTTGGTCAACATCTGATTGACTTTTGGCCAACATCTCATTTAGTATTCAACAGACGTTTGAATAACTCAAACAGTCGTTTTAACATCTGTTTGACTTTTGGTCAACAGTTCATGGAAACCCATGTTAGGTTAAACAGTGTTTTGAAGAGGAAAACAGTGCTAGATTATAAGAAGACAGTGGATCTGGTTGAACATCTATTTCACTTTTGGTCAACAAGTGTTTGACTTTTGGTCAACATCTGTTTGCCCGATCAGATTGGGTGTTAAACTATAGTTCTTTAAGTCATGTTTTTGTTTTCTTGAATTCTATGTAATTTTGTTAAGAAGTACAAGAACAAACATTTTTACAAAATCCCAAATCACCCGATCACGTAAGTGCATTGAAGTAAAAGTGCAAATGATGCTATTCATGTGGTCCTGTTGTGCTTTTGTTTGACCTCTAATATGGGTTTATGATCTAATCCGGTGATGCGAAGACATTGTTGTTGAATCCAATGAGATACTTGATGTAATGAGGTCGTATTAATAACAAATAATAATTGATATAACTAAGTTTCCCGAGCCCGGGAAGCAATCCCGGGTAATCACCTAGTTATAAACTATAAATAAGCTACATGTATATGCATATGGTAGTTGTACCATTGGTTTTGGAGTTTTTCAGGAAAAAAAATGATTTTTTCCTTTCTAACTCTAAAGTTTCAATCTTTAACAATTTAAGTCTAAAGTTTCATTTTTTGGTAATTTAAACTCTTTTGATTTTTTTACTTTTAACTCAAAGTTTTTCATCATTTGCAATTTAACCCCAACACTATTTAACTTTCAACTTTGGTCCCTTATAGTTTTCATCTTTTGCAAGTTTTCCGTTTAACGTTTCGTTCTAAATTTTCCGAGTTAACATGCCGCAACGTGCGTGTGGGGTTCAACGTTTTTTCATCTATCTTTCCCGTTTGACAGGCCTGTCGCAGCGCGTCTATTTTCCCCCGTTTGATAAGTCTATCGCAACGCACAAGACAAAGATCAACTTAGTTATTCTTTTCTATGTTTTACACACGGGTTCACTGTCATATAAGAAACATTTAACTTTCATCTAATATGATATATGACTAATGAATCCTCGCCGCATTACGGCGGGTGGTAACTCTAGTTAAGACTAATTTGTAACAGAAACTCACCCTGTATTTTATAAAACAAATAATTTTAATAAAAAAAATTCCCTAACGACTTGTATAATACTATATTACTCGTACAAATTTATCCTTATACACGAGTTATATCTATTTTTTTTGTTTTACCAAAACTACTAAAAAAGTTGATGAGTTTTGATATAAATATATACGACTTGTATAATATCGTACACGAGTTGTAGGTGTCACTAACGTCCAAAGAAGATGACTGGGTGTCTGGTTAACGCCTCTCTTTAAAATGAAAAAAGTTGTCGCTTTGAAAAAGCAAATCTAAAGAATAGATTAAGATTCTCGACATGTCCCTTCTTTTTCTTGTCAACAAAGCAAATTGAAAGAATAAATACTTAACTTTTACCTTTAAATTAGGTACGATACCATTCACCTTCAATCAACTCAACCCATTTGAGTTGGTCAAATATGTAGTTTTTTTTGAACGGCTGTGAAATATGTAGTTGTGTTGTGTATACATTTATTATTTGCCATTAAAAAAAAGTAAAAAAAAATATTATTTTTATTTTAAAGTTATATTTATATTGGTAAAAGAAATGTAGAACTAATGTCAATACCATTCACTTTATTCTATTAAATTTGTATAAAAAGGCTATAATGTTCTTGTTAGTGTAGTGTAGAGAGAAAAGTGAAAGAAAGTTAATGTTTTTATAACCGGACCGGTTATTGAACTGGACATCTCACCGGTTTACTGGTCGGACTGATCGGATCGATCGAACCGGATTTAAGAACTCGATAATATTTTTTAATAGAATAAAAATATATAATACTAAAAATATTAGAAAAAATAAATATAAATATAATGTCTTTTGTAAAGGAGAATATGGATAAGATTTTCAAAAGATTTTCTCATACTTTTCAATGTACTTTTTGCTACAGCTTTCTATCATGTTCATTTCCAAGAAACTCATTTTCAATTTTTTACTTTTTTTTTCTTGAGTAAACTGCAATTTTACACCCTGAGGTTAGGGGGCATTGGCATGTCTACCCCCCCTAACGAAATAATTGCAAATTTACCCCCTACTGTTCACCCTTATGTCGCAATCTTACCCCCTGTTAACGGATTCTGTTAAGTCAACGTTTGTTTTGACTGTTATAATGTGTGAAAAGTCATTTTTGCCCCTGTCTTATTAAAATTATATAAAAAATCAAGAATCTATCATCATCATCAGTTCATTCATCTTCATCATCAAACCCTAAGTGCCCTAACAGCAACAACAAATCCAGATCCACAACACAAATCACAAAATCAACGAAACAAGTTCATCATCATCATCATCAGGTTCGTCATCATCATCAGTTCATCACCACCACCACCACCTCCTTCTCTTCTGACCACCGCCACCATCATCCCACCACTGTTCATTCTTCATCATCTAATAACCCAGATCTGGAATCAATCTTCATACAAAACAAACCCAGATCTAATAACCCAAACATCTGCACATGAACATGAACACAGATTCATAATCAATCTTCATACAAAACAACCCCTAAATCGAAAACAATATTCCTCACACCCACATGTAAAAAAACAAGATTCAATCAACCAAATGAAGAAAATTTAAGTTTCAAAGTGATAAATTAGTCAAAATAGTCAATAATTACCTGAAGACGTTGAATGGCCTGTTGAAAAGTGGGAATAGAAACTTTAACCGGCCGTTCCTCTGCATTTGAATTCGTTACATCTGCCGTTAACGGAGACTGATCAGTTGCAGAACCTTTGACTTGTTCATAATCAATCTTCAAAAAACCCAGATTCATACATAGATAACCCAAACATCTGCACATGAACATAACAGATTCATACAAAACAAACCCAGATTCAAAAAACATCTTCATAATAACCCAGATTCAACTGATGATGATGTTTCATAAAAACAAAACAAACCCAGATTCAAAAAACATCTTCATAATAACCCATATGCACATGACCACCGCCTGAGTTGAATGAGATGCAACGCCGCGTGCATCTCCGGCCTTGACCACCGCCACCATCAACTCCACCACCACCGCCTTCTCCTCTTCTGACCACCGCCACCATCAACTCAGCCACCACCTCCTTCCCTTTTCTCACCACCGCCACCATCAAATCAGCCACCACCTCTTTCCTATTCCAAACCCTAGCCGCCTACAGTGGTTCCTATTCCAGATCTGGGTTTCGGTGATGATGAACTGCTGCTGCTGCTGATGATGATGAACTGCTGAATCTGTAGGCTCCGATTGTTTATGAGGAATCGATTTAATGGTTTTGAAGGTGTGTGTGTTGTGTTAATGTATGAGAGGGTTTCGGTGAGTAGTTGCAGGTGTGAGAGATGATGATGATCTGCTGATGATGATGAACTGCTGAATCAAGGGTTTCGGTGAGGAGTTGCAGGTGTGAGAGATGAAGTTATTGAAGATAAGATGATTTGTTCTTGAAGGTGTGTGGTGTTAATGTATGATAGAGAAATTAATAATAATAATAATAATAATAATAATAATATGGGGTAAGATTACCAAAATGCCCTCACTCATAAAGGTCAAACAACGTTGACTGTTAACAGGGGGTAAGATTGCGACATAAGGGTGAACAGTAGGGGGTAAATTTGCAATTATTTCGTTAGGGGGGGTAGACATGCCAATGCCCCCTAACCTCAGGGTGTAAAATTGCAGTTTACTCTTTTTTCTTCTATACATGGAGTATCTGCATTGGGTTTTCTTGTATATTACTACTGGATTTTTCGCATTTATAATATTGAAGTGTGAGCTACAAGAAGATCGAAGTGGACCGGAGAACAAGGATCGTGGCAGCAATTGCCGACCGGAAACAGGAAAATTACTCAAATCATCACCACCTCCCCTCATCTCCGACTCTCTTACGGAGAAGACCAGACTTAGCATCGTTATTCTCTTCATCTTCGGTTTGACCGCCTAGTCCCGGTTCCGCGGTTCGATCGTCGGCCACCCGGTCCGGCCGGCCGGTTGCTACACAAATGGTTCAAAGGGCATGGCCGGACCGCCGGCACCACCCGTCCCCGGTTAAACCGACCGGCACGGCCGGTCCGGTTTTTCAAATATTTCAGAAATTGCTTCACGATCTTCAAAGCTTGATGGTTGTGCATTCTGAAACTCGAGAACAAGTCGTGTACATTTACCACGAAAATCCCTATACGACTATACATACATCTAATCACAAGTCGAAGGCAAAGGAAAACAAAAGTCAGATGATACTTGATTTAGATGCTCACAAGGTTTGGCTTCATGCAAATTTATGAAGTTTTGACCTTTTGAAAGTCAAATTTACATCTTTTGAAGTGGGATGATTATGAACTCAATTGATCAAGATATAAGAATCAATTAGAGTGTGCATAAGGAAGAGAGAGCAAAGACGAGTGTTTCATTCTCATACCTTACTCTCCTTATATACACACAAAAGTTCAACTTTAGCCCTCAACCTTCTACCTTGACAACTATAGCCCTCCAGCTTCTAAACTTGGCTACAATAGGTCTTGAAGTTTGACCTTGTATTTGAAAAGGATTCATCCATGAAAAATGGTTAATAGAAATATGTAGAGGGTAGAAGGTGATATTTTTTATAACTTTTAATTTACATTAAAAAAAGTGAGGGCCTCAAATCAATGTATAACTAATGATGAAATTTTACATTTTTCAAAGTTTATTTCCTAGTTTCATGAATATAGGCCTAGTTCTTCGCAAAATTTTCAAGTTTACGTACACGAGCCCATGTTAAATTCGTGGATTTAACTAGTAATACTAGAATGGAAAAATTACAAGTTTTGTCCTTTATCTTTATAGTACTTTACAGGCGGTGTCCTTTTTTTCAAATGTTGACAGGCGGTGTCCTTTATAGGGAATTTTGTTGCAAGTTTTGTCCTTTGAGCCTAACCTAGTTAGATTTTTTTGTTAAATCTGATTACCCAAGGGTATTTTAGTCTTTTTACTTATTTAAAGGACAAAACTTGTAATTTATTCTTTAAAAAATATTTCAAAAAAATTATATATCTGAAATCAAATTACCCTAACAATCAGATCTAAAATCAAATTACCACCACTGCCGATCAAACACTCTCACCACAAGCCTCCACCAAACCACCATTAACAACCTTACAACCATCAACTGATGAGATAAACTATGGATTTTATACACAGAAGAACCAATTTAAAGCTAAATAATGAATGGATTTAAACAAAGATAAACCAATTTAAAGCTAAATAATGAAATTACATAATCGGATTCCTGAAACAAAGACATGATAGTTGACTTTCCAAAGTCATACAAACAACTATCCAACATCTATAGCATACCAAACTCAATCCAAAGCCTACAAAAACCAAATCTATACAAAACGATCGATCAATATGCAGATCTGGAACACGAAACCAAAAGGGGAAATAATACCGGAGTCGTCGAGGGTTTCGTGACGGAACCATAGATCGGTTAGAGATATGATGCGTACACGTCGTTGAACCATACAAACTGCCAAATCAAGGTCATCGGAACACCACTATTTTCCGCCAGATTCAAGGTCGTCGGAGGTCTAGATGAGTGCAGATCTATAAGCCGCCCATCCCTCGTGTGTATGAGTGCAGATCTGTAAATCGCTGCACATTTGACTCCCACCATCAAATTCTTTGACGAAATCCGAAGAACGGAGTGGTCGCTGGAGTGGTGCTGACCGTATCAACTCTCTCTCCAACGGAGTGGTCGCTGGAGTGGTGGTTGTTTTGGCGGCGTAAGGCGGTGAAGATGGTGGCGAACCGGATACTCTCGAAACAAAAAGGGGGCTAAACGTATCATCCTCCATTATATAAAACAAGCAACAGATCTACCAAATTCGTTGTGCCCTCTTATACTCTCAACTGTCAGTTGTGGATCAACAAAACCACCACAAGATCTGAAACCTAATCTTCCGAAATCTCTGCAACTATGAAGGTGATCGACAAGATTCTGGAGTCCACAACCCCCTTTTTGCAGAGTATGTTATAATAATAATAACAATAACAATAATAATAATAATAATAATAATAATAATAATAACAATAATAATAAAGAGGTAAAAAGACTAAAATACCCTTGGGTAATCAGATTTAACAAAAAAATCTAACTAGGTTAGGCTCTAAGGACAAAACTTGCAACAAAATTCCCTATAAAGGACACCGCCTGTCAACATTTGAAAAAAAGGACACCGCCTGTAAAGTACTATAAAGATAAAGGACAAAACTTGTAATTTTTCCTACTAGAATTGAAGCATCGAAGAGGATTCAACTAAGGTAATGCGTAGTGGGGCGGTATGCCCAAGCATGGCGCCGGCAAAACGCCGGGCACACCAATACGCGGGGCGCTATGAATCGAAAATGAGGGGGTGGCGCGATGTCTATAGCGGCGTGATGTGTGAGTTTGTTTGATTTTTTTTTTTTCTGGTTTTCCCCTCATAGATTTAATGCTCTGTTTTTGTGTTTGTGTTGCAGGTATCTATCGAAGAAGAAGAAGGAAGACAAGGAAGAAGAAGAATTTTAGGGTTTTTAATTTATGGGCTTTGGGCTGGTTTGTGTTTTGTTTTTATATGGGCTTTGGGCTGATTTTGTGTTTTGAGTTAATTAGTGTAAGGTTTTTTTATTTTTTTAGTCCAACTTTTTTTTTTAGTGGAACCGTTTTTTTTTTTTAGTGTAATGTTTTTTTATTTATTTTAGTGTAATGTTTTTTTAATTTAATGAAATGAATTTTAATTTTATAAACTTAGAAAATAATTATAACAAATTAGAAATTAATAATTGAGTAATGATTAGGCGGGGGCTTTATGACTACGGGCTTAAATGCATAACGCCCCATAACGCCCACCCGCACACGTGGCGCGCCACGTGTCGCATTACGCCCACAAATGGGCGTTATGACTACGCATGGCCTAAGTATACAAATAATTGAAGCATCCAAGAAACAACAAGATGTTATGAATAAAAATTTTCACCAACTCATTTTCACATGTGTATGGCTTTATAGCCTAGTGGCATCTTAGGGGTAAAATAAGGCTATAAGACCAATAGGTTTTAAGTTCGATTCCCACAAGGAGGTTTTTACCATATTTATTGGGTTTCCTCCTGAATTGGTGTATATAGGGGTAAGATAAGGCTTTAAGACCAATAGGTTTTAAGTTCGATTCCCACAAGAAGGTTTTTTCCATATTTATTGGGTTTCATCCTGAATTGGTGTATATGCATTATGCCTAGTGGAGATGATGATCGGGTGATTTTGCTAGTCGTACGATGATACTCAAGTGTTCTGTTAGTGATCTAAATTTGCGTTTAAAAAATATATATATAGTTCTTAACTTTGGATTGTCGGTTTAAAAACAAAAAAGATTATCAATTTCAAAGTGTAAAGATGAAGTAAAAAGCAACTACTTTACTTTAATGAGTAAAATCCTTGATAACACGTACTTTTTTTCTTTCTTTTTCACGTCAAAAAAAGAAAATCTAAAGAAAAGATTATAAGTTTAAAACTACTCATATTTTTTACATTTATAATGAATTTTAGTTGTGATACCATTAAGTTTTTTTAGAAAAATCCAATCGGTTTTTGAAGCGTTGAGTACTTTCTATAGCCTTCCACATAGAAGTATGTAAGGGTGAACGGGGTGCTCCCCACGTGGGGAGTATTCCCCACTTAGCCACAACCAATCAGGTTATTTCATGTCAACTCCCCTCTTAAGTCCTCATTTTGCACTCAAACGTTTGTATCACTCCACTCACACAATTATTTTTTTATAAAAAAAGAAGAAAAAAATATGATTGGTGGAAAAAGGGTGAACCCACATTAACAACCAATCACCCCCTCTATCTCTCTCCTCTCTCTCAATCGATGAGCACACACCGAGCTAAACCCTTCCCGCGCGGTAAACTTATGTTGGTGGCGGTGTACCCGCACGGCAAATGAAGTCCCCGCATGGGGTCACCGAAGGTGCCCCGTGCACCCTAAGGGTATGGAATAGAGTCTCTAGAGATAATATTGTGCCAACTCATCAATAGCGCTTCCCTTTAACCAGAAGGGTATGAGATAAAGCCTCTATATTTTTATAGAGCCCCCGTTTCACACACACATCTCGTTATTATTCGCCATTACAACCACAACCCACCAATAGCGTACACATGATAATTATCCTTGATGTATGGTTTGGGGGAGCGCTATTGTGTCCTTTTCGTTGAGGTGGCACTCCATACGATCCTAAGCGCCCTTTTAAATTTTAGGAGGCATGATTTATTAATATTAGTATTATTTCCTTTTTTTAATTTATTTTAATACTTTTAGTGCCGCAAACGAACAGAACATGACTTGTTCGTGTTTGTTCGTTAATGATATAAATGTGTTCATAAACTTCATAAAGGCTTACCGAATGATATTTTTGTTCGTATCTGTTAATGAAGGAAATGGACATGTTTGTGTTCATTCGTTAATTTTATGTAACTAATACAAGCGGACGTTCATAACTACAAACAAACACAAACAAGCGTTTATGAATAAACACAAACAGAAACGAACATTTATTAAATTTCGAACAAATATAACATCTTTCTTCAGAAACATTACCTGCAGCTTCATTTGCTTCTTCAGCAATAATGACAACACTTAAATTATTTTCCATTGTTGGAGTGTCAACATTTAACTGAAATTCAGATGAGTTTTATTTATCAAAGCTACATAAATATTTATTAAAAGGAACATAAATATGATTAAACATTATGTAAGATCAAAGCTACATAAATATTTATTAAAAGGAACATAAATATGATTAAACATTATGTAAGATATGATACACTAATATTTATTAAATATTTTATTACGAAAGAGATGGTGGGTGATGGCGGTGGTGGGTCGCAATGGTAGGTAGCGGCGACGGTGGTTGCGGTGGTGGGTGGGTGGCGGCAGCGACGGTGGGCTACGATAGCGGTTGGCGATGGGTGGCAACGGTGGTAGGTGGTGGCGTCACCGGTGGCAAAAGGTGGCGACGGTGGTGGATTGTGGTGTTGCTAATTAAGGGTGACAGAGGGAATGAGATGAAAAAAAGGAACAATTGCATATTTCCCTTAAAAAACTGCTTAATTGCGTATTTACCCAACTTAAAATTAAAATTGCATATATCCCATTCATTAACTAATATAATTGCAAATTTACCCATTTTGATTTATTTTATTAAAAACAAGTTATATAATGACTTTTTACCTTATTTTTATTAAAACTTAAAAAAATACAAAAATTTATTCATTTTTAATAGTCTATGAATTTTTCACAATTCTCTAAAAAAATACATATTTATTCATTTTTACTATTTTTACTAAAACTTAAACACTGAATTATAAAAACTATTAAAATGAATAAATATGTCTTTTTTTAAGTTTTAGTAAAAATAAGGGTAAAAAAGTCATTATATAACTTGTTTTTAATGAAATAAATCAAAATGGGTAAATTTGCAATTTTATTAGTTAAGGAAGGGGATATATGCAATTTTAATAGTTAAGAAAGGGGATATATGCAATTTTAATTTTAAGTTGGGTAAATACGTAATTAAACAGTTTTTGAAGGGGAAATATGCAATTGTCCCGAAAAAAACATGGGGGAGTGGAATGATTTTGAGGGAATGGAATGCTATTTTATTGGGCGATTGCATTCCATTGACCAACCAAACACTATTTTCTTCATTCTCTCTCAATGATCTATTCTATTACGCCTCTCGTTCCTACATACCAAACACTACCTAAAAGTTAAATTATGTCTACACCCACATAAACAAATTACACATTTAAGGAAAGATACACCATATTTTTTTCGAGAGCTAAATAAAACACGATCTATCAGTTTGTGAAGTTAGCGTTACTTTTAACCCCCCGAAGTTTTCGCTCAGTAGTGTTATATATGTAGTTTTCGTATAGAAATTTTTGGGTATATACGTTTTCGACCCCACGGTTCTATAGAAATTTTTAGGTATATACGTTTTCGACCCCTCCGTCTTCATTATCAAACTTCGCCATTGTTCATGGCGGCAGACGTTCATGTTCGGTCTCACACCCTGGCTATGGGGCGATATCAGTTTAACGTCTGGCTCACACCATAGGGCTGCCATATCACTTGGTGCGTTAGAACATTACACTTCATCGGTCAAAGGGGGCAAAGTGCGCCGAGGACCGAGAAGATAGTAAAAATATTCTATTAAAAAAATTGGGTATTGAAATTAATATTTTTTTTTTGACTTGCTGTCGTTCATAATCAAATCAAATTTAGTTTAATTCAAATTATATTCTACGCATATTTTTCCCACCTGCACAATATTATATGAAATTAGTTTAATTCAAATTATATTCTACGCATATATTTTCACACCCGCACAATATTATACGAAAGCATCATTATATAGTTTCCTAATATTTTGAGTCATTATTCTATTTTATTATGAGAGCCGTCACCGAGAACTCTCAAAAAAGTTTAGGTCTCGGGCGACAAAACTACCAACACTTTTTTTTGAATAATTAGTAGATGCATATATTAAATATACGGGGTTGGTTCCGGTACAAACCACATTTATCCTACAAACTGTAAGAACAGATCCTAGCACTTTAAAAAAGTTAAATTAGCACATACTAAAACAATACATATAAAAGTAGCACTTTTAATTATATTAGCACATGAAAGTTAATCAAAATAATGATTTTAGCACATATGTGAAATGATATCAGCACTTTTCTTTATCAGCACATTGAAAACAAAAGGAATATCCAAATAAAGAATTAATTGCTTGTTAGCATAATTATAAGGATTTCAAGATAATTTATATTATTTAGGTTATCACTTAAACATTTCTCTATAATTGGTTGGATGCCATATGACAATTTTTAAATGGTTCTTACAGTTTGTATACGAAATGTAGTTTGTATTTGATAATACTCCTTAAATATACAATCTAACTACTATAAAAAGAAACCAACTTTTGAACACGTGTCATTCATTAAAGATATCCTCAAATTTATATTTATCTAAATAAATAAATAATAAATTAATATTAACTCTTATCATACTTTAATAAAATATTATCCTCAAATCTAAATTGTTAATTTAATATATTTTTAAAACAAATACCTCTCTTATCTACTTATCTTATATTAAATATATAAATAATAAATTAATATTAAATGTTATCCTAATTATTTAAAAACATAACTTTTTTTTTATTATTTGGTATATAAAATTATGTTTATTCAACTCGAGTAAAAGACGAGGTTTTTAAGGATATAATTTTTTTTTTTATTATTTGGTAGATTTTTCAACCCCACTATACACGGGTTTTTTTTAAAGATACGACGTTTTTAGTATTTAATATACAAAATTACATTTATTTAGGATATAATCTTTTTATTATTTGGTAGATTTTTCAACCCCACTATACACGGGTTTTTTAAAGATACGACGTTTTTAGTATTTAATATACAAAAATACATTTATTTAATCTGTGTAATACACATGGTTTTTAAAGATATAACTTTTTTATTATTTGATATATAAAATTACATTTATTTAACCCGTACAATATATAAGGTTCATAAAGATATAAGTTTTTATTAGGAAAAATTACAAGTTTTGTCCTTTATCTTTATACCAATTTTCAGGTGGTGTCCTTTTTAACGAATGTTGACAGGCGGTGTCCTTTACTAGGTATTTTGTTGTAAGTTTAGTCCTTTACACCCAACCTAGTTAAAAAACCCTGTTAATTGTTGACAGTCGGTGTCCGTTACTAGGTATTTTGTTGCAAGTTTAGTCCTTTACCTAGGTATTTTGTTGCAAGTTTAGTCCTTTACACTCAACAATTAACAGGGTTTTTTTAACTGGGTTGGGTGTAAAGGACTAAACTTGCAAAAAAAATACCTTGTAAAGGACACCGTTTGTCAACATTTGTTAAAAATGACACCGCCTGAAAAGTGATATAAAGATAAAGGACAAAACTTGTAATTTTTCCTTTTTATTATTTAATATATAAAATTACATTTATTCAACCTGTGTAATACACGAGTTTCTAACCTAGTTAAGTATATATATAAAAGCTCATAGAAACCTTTCGGGCCCTTTAAAAATTTGGGCATCGAGCGACGTGTGACAACTGGCACAAAACCGGTAATTTTCGTACACTTTAATTAGTACTTGATAACTGCAATTATGTGCTTAAATGACAACATTGTCTGATTACATACTATACTTGTGAATTAATGCACGTTTTATACTACAAAATATTGCTTTATGCATTAATGAATAGCGTTGCGTCAGAAATACTAGTAAATTCACCGGTAAGACACATTGTGTCAACAATTCTGCAGAAAACAGTCAGACACTAGAATTGGGGCCTAGGTGTAGGTCCAACGTCAAGAATACATTAAAACCCAAGAGTACATACAAGGGTTAACATATAGACATTCCGGAAGCTAGAAAATGCACTAAAAAAAGCACCCGAAATACACTTTAAGTGCCGAATTTATTATATTTCAGGAAAATTCAGCATTGTAACAAGATTGTACCATGTAAAAGTATGATTAATTGATCCAGAATACTTTCCTATGTGTCGGGAATTAAAAGTCACAAAAGAATACTTAAAAGACACTAAACGGTGCAATTTAGCACTTTAACGAACCGGTATCTAACCGAACAACCGGACTTTACCCGGAACACCAAAATATTGCTAGAAGCATTGTTTTTATTTTTTAGAGCTAGTTATGGTTCCCGAACACTTAAACATTCTACATAAAGCATCCTACACACTAAACACTAGACATAACATTTAACCTTCCACTAATTACCTACTTTTACCAACAAATTACATTTAACCCCCCCCCCCCCATAACATGTGGACGGTCACATGATGGCCCTACTTTAAATCTTATATAATCTTGCCTTGATTCACTAAAATCCCAATTGATCTTCCATAGATTCACTAAAGATCATGTCTAATACTTGGAAGACACAAGATCCTTTGGTTAATACTTCAACTTGGTTATAAGTACATCATCTTCCTCATTTACCATTCACACACCACAAAACTCCTCCCTTGGCCCCCATTCTCGGCCGAGTTTAGTGCCATCACCGCCATCACCTTTCATTCATAATCCAACAATTCCAAGTTCATTTAGGGGTGTTAGAAGGTGGTTAACGAAGCTTGGAACACTCGGATCTTGAAGGACCTCTTCCGTGTGCTTTTATCCACTCAATCTTCATCATTGTTCTTCCCTAGCTTGAAGCTAGTAGTAAGACTTCTTTGATCTTTGTTTACTTCATGTTTTTTTTAGTGGTTAAAAGATATATTGTGACGAAAATCATAAGAACACTAAAGAACATAAACTTAAAGCTTGAACATAAAGTTTACATAAGATGAAATATGGATAGAATGATGTTGTATGGATGATGTTTGCTTGTTGATTACTAGAGATGTTGAAGTTGATCATAATATGGAACTTGCTAGATTATGATTAAAAACATGATTTAGCAAGTTAGGAGATGGTTATGTGTTTACATGAAATAATCATCTTCTTGATTAAACATGAACTTGAAAGTAAAAGGATTTTCTTGAAAAGTAATAAACAAAGTGGGTTAATAATCTTGTAGATTCAAGACTTGTGAATGATTTTCCAAGAAAACCAAGTTTAAAATATGATTTTTGGAAGATCTTGGTTTTTACTTAAACCTACACTATTTTTATTAGAAAAACAAGTGTATAAACACTTATGAAACAAGAAAAATACAAAAGAAATATTTTTAGAAAAATCATCTTACAAGTTGTAAATGACTAAATCCTTCAAGAATGAGTTTTACAAACAAACAACCATGTTCTTAAGGGTAACTCAACCTACTAAATAACATGGTAAGTTACTACAAGTTTTTACAAAAACTTCAAGTTCATGATGTAGTGTAGTTTCTTTGATTTTGACACTCGCTAAGTGTTGAATGCGTTGTTGATGTTTGATGATGATTTAAAAGAAAATAAACACATGTTTTGAAAACATGGGAAACCTCCATTTTTAGGGGAAACTATGTCAAAATTTCTATAGGATTTTGACACTTAGAAAAATATAAGTTTTTAAGAAACTTATTCCCTAAAAATGTATTTAAAAATATTTACCAAGGTTTCCCTAATTTTTGTGTTAAGAAATGATGATTTCTTCAAGATTAAAATTAATATTAAGTATGTATATTTTTGAGAAAAATATATATATTTATTGATCACCAAATTTTGTGCTAAGTGTATGTAGTATGTATTACATGTAATAGTGTATTAGGACTTGAAAATACACTAAAAATTCCTAAGAAGTAAAAATACAAAATACACATACAACATGCTTAGACAAATACAAGAAAATATATTTATGAAAATATGTTACTTGATAGAATAAATAACTTGGACAAGTTATGAACATGAAATGAAGTTTTGGACAAAATACATAACTCGGGTGAAAAATACAAGATACTTATATTTATTTTTGAGAAAATAATATAAGTAAGACACATAGTTAAAAATATAAATTATTTTTAACACACAAAGAACAAATACATAAAAGATAGTGACTTGTACTTGTGCGATACAAGTCTAGTGACTAACGTTAATAAAACACGTTTAGGTCACGACGCTAGATAAGCAAAAACCGGTGAAGTTTACGGCGCAAGGAACGCAAAGTGGTGAGTTCATGCTCCCCCTTTTCTTTTAACTGTTTTCAGTTTTATAACTTCGGGGGTGAAATAAATGTTACAATATTTACAAATGGTATGATGGATACAAGAATTGAGGAATGATACGAGAAATCGTGTCACGAATAGGGTACCATAAGCACCATTAATCGTGTACATACTAAGACCGCAGAACAAAAGGTTAGATCTAATGGGTTTTCGGGCAGCCACACTCTTGGTGATAACTAGTACCGAGTAGTGCTTTTGTGTCTCAGTCGTGAATCGACAACTAGAAAAATGCCTATGGTTTGGATGCTTCCTATGTCGTGTCACATGTTAATGGCCTTGCAACCCATTAACAACCTAGATACATACAGAAATACTTGATTTATACAAGATACATACCATGTCTTTCATACAAAGTATACAAACGTTCAATACAAGAACTGCATGAATTCACACCAACATTATGTTGACGTTTTTCCAAAACTCACATGTATTTCAGGTAACTAAAGTGGATGTGCGCGCGGTCATACTCTTGCTCTGGATGTCGTTTATGTTTATCTTTGAATAATGTTGTAAACTTTTCAGACAATGTCTTATGCTGTCTCGTGATGTAAACACTTAAACCATGATTTCAGTTATGTAATGTTTGGCATTTGAAGTTATTTTTACGAGCATGTAGTATGTTTACTTTTCGTATGCAATGAGAACCTTTCATGATCACACCTCGTGCTTCCGCCTAAGACCGGGGTGTGACACGACGGCACGGGTTGGCCGGCCCGAGAGCAGGCCCTGCTATTTGCTTTAGGTTTGGTTGCTCATGCTGATGCATTTCCTTATCACGGCTATGCTTGATGCTTTTGTTTACTGGCTATATATTAGACAGATTGCTCTTTGGTTTTAGTTTTTGGCTTCTTTAAGTATATTGATTATTGATTGTTCTATTATAGTTATATTTGGGCCTTCAAAAGGGTTGAGTCAGACGTGTCACTATGCCATTGATGATCAAATTTATTGACAGATTATCTTGACTACCAACTTTAAGTAAAAATAAACAAAGGTCACTTAGTCATTACTAAGGGGACCTATGTATCGTGCAAGGTTTGGAGTAAAATCACACATATGGTACAATTAAATGAAAACTAAAACAAAGATTTACATGACATTAGGAATTTGTATGAGTATAGAATATGATTACAGGCCCCAATTTGTAATTCAAAAGGTTGTCAATAAAGTCATTTCACAATTCTCAATAGTATTACTTAGTATAACACAACACAAGTGTCATTTTAGACCAAAGACAAAATTACATAAAGTGGGACTTTGTCAAGTGTCGTCGCACTAGTGTTGAAAACTGTTTACATATTAAAATACTTAATTCATATAGTATTTATATAGTTTATGAAAATTTAAAAATAAGAAAACAACATGCATATAATGGATGGAAAAAAAAGGGGCCGTGGCATGCCTTTCGGAGCAGAAATGCTCAAATACATATCTAATGGGTCATATAATCGGGCTTGAACCCTAACCAGATTTCCGTTTATATGTTAGACCCATGTGCGATGTAGATATGTGAATTGGGCCGTTTTTATACTCTAACCGAATCTTAGCCTCGTTAGTAGTTGCTAATTAGCAACAAATGGGTTGTTGGCTCTCCCTTGTCATTGTTTTTAACACCAATCTAATCTACTCATAATTCTAAATTACTGTTCATAGGGTTCTAGGTTCTAGAAAGTGATACCGTTTTAGACATCTCAATATCGCTAGGCCAATGGCCATTTGATTCTTTTCATCATCTCATTACTTACCTTTTAAATCAAGGTGCTAAGGTTTTTGGTGACTTTAATGATTCAACATTATAATACGTTTGCATATTTTAAGATCTAACAATGATATATATATGTCACTCACCTAGCTATAGTTTGAGGATAATGGTATGTGTATGACTTAGAGTTCCCTAACTTTTATTGATTGAAAGTTGAAATTGAAGGTTTAAGGCCTGAAAGGGGCATTTATACAGCTATACATCGAATTAACTTAAATTCCGAGAGTAATTGTTGGTTGGTCATACATGATTCATCTATTTATATAGTCATTAGGAAAATTGTCAAACATCATACAACCGATGTGGCGTTGTGTTACCACTTACCAATTGTAAATCTTTCAGGACAGTTGGGTTAATTTCCTTATTCTAAGGTTTGTTTTTGTATACAGCCTTTGAAGCATGGGCGAAGGTATTAAGGGGCGGCTGACCCCCCGAACTTTTCACTCAGTAGTGAAGAGTATTTAGTTTTCGTATTGAAATTTTTGGGCATATACGTTTTCGACCCGCCAATTTTATAGAAACTTTTAGGTCCGGTGACTTCCGCCCTCCGTCGGAAATCTCAAGCTTCGCCACTGCTTCGAAGTTCGAACAATTATTAAGTTGGTTGGTGTTCTTCATGTATATATTAGTATATCATTCGATTTGGTTAAACCAGTTTTATGGATGTGTAACCAAAACTGGACCTAAAAAACTACTTAACAAAAAATCAAAAATCAAGTATGGGTGTAAATAGATTACTTGGTGTAGCCTACACTAGGGGTGTTCAAGAACCGATCCGATCCGATCGAGGGTATGCTCATGCTCGGATTGAATTACAACCGATCCGATCCGATCGGATCGAATTTGCGAAACCGAGCACAAAAGTGATGCTCATGCTCGGATTGAATTTGAATCGATCGGATCGTTTTCGCTCGATTTTGCTCGGTTTTTATCAAATCCTAACTAAAATCGAGCGGATCGTTTTCGCTCGATTGAATTATAGGGCTGCGTTTAACAAAAACAAATCCTAACTTAATTAAAACATGTCCAACACGTTACTAACAAAAGCAATACACTTTACCAACTAGCAGCGGCGATATGCAGATCTTCGAAGTTCGAACAATCAGTTTATGAGTATTGTTTTAGGAATTAGGGATTTAGGGTTAGATTTTGATATTAACTATTAAGTTGGGCTAGTATATATTTTGGCAGAGCCGGCCCTGAAGGAGGGCGGGGAGGACAACCGAACAGGGCCCGTGATTTCGTAGGGCACGTAATTTTTAAAAAAAATCCGATATTATATATGTAAAAAAAATTTAATTGGGTATAACCAAAAAAATATTAACATAGGCCCACTTAAAAAAAATCATATTGTTTAAACTATTTAGCCCATTAGGTTAGTAAGCCCAATACCCAAATATTTTCTAAAAACTAATTAAAAAAAGAAGTCTGGGCGGCAAAAAGAGAACAGAAACGTCGCAGTTGTAGGCTCTGGGTTGTTCGATCATTCATCATCATCATTCTGCTGCTTCAGTGCTTCTGGCAGGGTGATGGGTGTAGGATAAGGATAAAGCCATAAAGGTTAGCAATAGCATCCCATCTATTTTTTAATTACTTCTTCCACTTGCTGATTTAGTGATTTATATGAAAATTAAATTAATAGAATAATAGGGCCGATTCCAATATTCCATATGCCATCAGGAACATGTCAATGTCTATTACATTTGATTTAGAATTATAAACAATATTTATTATCACCTTTTGATTGATTAAACCTTAAAATATCTAAGTCGTTCCAAGATATATAATTTCGTTTACTCGTATATAGGGCTTCACGAATCATTGGTTAGCTATTAGCTTATTAGTTTTTACGGTATGTCATTCATTCGAATACTACATTTTGTATTTTGTTAATTGCATTGTTTATCGAATGCTATATTTTTGTCAACGGTTCAAAGTTGTATGAAAAACTAGTTTAAATTTTTTATTTAGTTAAGACCTAAGGGTACGTTTTTCGAGCTCGAACAGGGTACATGAATTCTGAGGGCCGGCCCTGTATTTTGGGCTTTTAATTTTTTTTTTGCTAGTATATTTTTTGGGCTTTTAATCTTTAAAATCTACAATATATATATAAATTAATTATTAATAAAAATAATTCGAGCGATCGACGAGCGAGCGGACCTTTGCTCATGCTTGGATTGAATTTGAATCGAACCGATCCGAGCGGCTCATTTACAAACTGAGCGGGAATCGAACGAGCATTTTTCGAGCGATCGTCGAGCAGTTTGGACAGCCCTACACCACCTACACCAAGAAAAAAAAGTTACAGGACACTACAGATAAGTAAATAACAGCCTATCTTGACAATGATGATGTTAAAAGATTTCGTTTTTAAGAAGGTTTTCATGGCGTGGCATGTGATACATTTACTATTTATAGAAAGCCTTCCTTTATTTTCAAAGGCTTTAAGTTTGGGTGATGAGGGGTGCTTAAAAACAATTATTATTTTACGTGTGGTGTTATGTCATGTGTCCCTTCTACATATACAATAGTTCGCTCTTCCCACTGTAACAAAGTTCTCCGGTCACCAGAATGTCATTGCCGGCTACAATAATCAATGACCTTTGCATGAACCTTCTCGAAAACATACTCGCCAGACTTCCGGCCGTCGATTTCGCCTCCGCCGATTGCGTTAATCACTTGTGGCACCTTGTTTGCGCTCGCATCCTTTCTCGCCCCAAGCTCTCATCCGCTTGCTCCTTCAGTTATTATCCTCAGGTTACCTATTTTTTCACACTGGTCATAATAGATTAAGTTCAGAATCAACCAGTTTATCACCTAATTTTCATTCATACCTATCATAAACTAAGTTTATAATTGTGTTAATTAACAATATTATGCTTTAGTTTTCACACCTATCATAATTAAGTTTAGAATTGTGTTACTCAACCGTTTTATGCGGCCTTGATTTTCATCAGGTTGCTGCAAAAGATGTGTTGAAGAAGATACTATCGGAGCCAATTCGTCCTCATTTTGCCATTGTTTCGGTTGATCCTTCGGTTTATTCCGCGTTTCGAGAGGCTCACAAAATCGTATATTACTATGTTTTATGTCATTTAAAGTTGATATGTATTTCAAAGTTTGAATTTAAAGATCAATACACTACTAGAAAACTGCTACTATTCCCACGTCAATTTCCGTGGGAAATCCGTGGGTAACTGCAGTTACACACGGATTTTCCACGAAAATGGGCTGTAGGCATTTTCGTTCGTAGGAAATGCGTAGGAAATTTTGGGAAGAATAATAGCAGTTTTCTAGTACTGATAGGTTTCGTAAATTGTATTGATTTCAATTTTCATGAATTTATTGCAGATTACTGCAAAACTAGGATCCAGAGTTCCGGTCATTACTATTTTTTCCGATACAAATATGGGAAGGGATGCGATTTCTGATGAATCCAAAGAGGTTTACTCTATTTTCTACTTACATATTTTTCGTTTTTTTTTTTTTTTTTGCTCTTTTATTTTAAATAGTTTAATACCCTTTTACTTATTCAGGATACGAAAGCGAGAGGAATCATCATGTTAACCGTTGGATTTTTACCAGGGATGAAAGTAAAACAAATCTCACTTCTACAGAAACACAATCTCCCTTCCGACCCTCAAGCTTTCATGATTGACGAATTCTTAAAAGACATAAGGGAGTTCTCGACTTCTGTATCAGGATGTCAATCTCCTGCTGCCATAATGATTTTTAGTGTAAGCTTGCATGTTACCTATTTACCATGGTTCCAGAAGTCGCTAGGCGCTCTTAGGTTGGTCGATTGGGAAGTTGTGAGTACTTGACTTAGGTGGAGAGTACTTGGACATGTTAAATTATAAAGATTTTAGTTTTTGGAAAAAGTTAAATGTCGTTTTAGTCCCTGTGGTTTGGCCTATTTTGTCAGTTTAGTCCAAAGGTTTAATTTTTCGTCTGTGGGTACAAAAATGTTTCACCGTTGCCATTTTAGTCCACTGGATTAACTTCATTCATTTTTTCTGTTAACGAGAAGGGCAATTCGGTCATTTTATATGTAATTATGTGAAGTAGAAGGGCAATTCGGCCATATAAAATGACCGAATTGCCTTTCTCGTTAACAGAAATAATGGATGAAGTTAACCCAGTGGACTAAAATGGCAACGGTGAAACCTTTTTTGGACCCACAGGCGAAAAATGAAATCTTTAAACTAAACCGACAAAATGACTCAAACCACAGGGACTAAAATGACATTTAACTTTTTTGGAAATTATATATAGGTTATCATAAGTTTACTAATATTTATACCAAAATATGTCAATATAAATATAAAAATACATGTTCAAATAGTAAAATATTTCAAAAATTGATATTCATTAAATGATATTCATATTTCTTGAAAAATAATATTCATTCTTTAATATTCTTTAATTTGATAGACACTAACTCGACTCGAGCTAACCAACTAGATTTGATTTTGACCGCGTTTGATCGTTTCCGGGTAATTAGACGGAGTTGAAGAAAATGAACTCAGCAACATACCTTGTAACGATTGACCATGTTTTACAACATTGCTACTTACTTGTGTATGTATTCTACCATTCTTATCTTTTCATGGTTATTTTACTAGACACAGAGAAATCCAGAAGGCATGATTACTGTTATGAGAAAAGTGGGTGAGTGTTATGTTAGAAATATGTCTAGGCGTTCATGGTGACTTATAATAATTATTTTCTTAGGGTTATTTTTTTTTTTTAAATTTTTAGATCATGTCATGTCACCCGAAACTGTCATTGTGGGAGCTCATCATACTTGTGGGTTCAAACATACTGATGGATATTCAGGCCATAAAACCTCTACCGAAAAAAATGTTACTGCTTATGCCTTGGTATTTGCTAGGGAGAATAACAAAGCTCTTGGTAACTTCAAAATTTCACTTTTAGATAGTTTTTTTTTTCAGTAATTTAAGTATTATCATTTTTAGTTCGAGCTAGTTATGAAGTTTTTTAGTTCTTTTGAACAGGTATTGGAGAAACTAAATTTCATGCTGTATTATCAAGTGGGTTGCTACCCGTCGGCCCTGTGTACGCAGCATCTGTTAAAAAGAGGTATGGTTTTTATACCGGGCTCACTGCAAGAATAGAAGGGTCGCGTGAGAATCTTGATGGTGACGCACTTTTGAGTCAAGCTTACGAGGAAGTATGTTATTCTTTACCTCTAATTAATACTTTGCTCGTTTGATTATTGTTATCTAATGTAAGTTGTTTGAAATAAGCAACTATAACTGTTTATTTGGAGCAACTTATTTCATTCATAAATAAATAACCATATAAGCAATCCCAAAGATATCACAAGACGATAAACACAAACATTTTTAATAAACAGTGCTAAACACCCCCTATTTTATTTTGATGAATATCAATACCTTTAAAAAATATTATGTGGCTTTCTTTTGAATACTAATACAAATATGACCAAACTATGTTACTTTTTTAAATCCAGTATGCAGTGGCGGATACAGAGTGTAACAAGGGGTAACCCTCATTGCCCCTTTACGTTCCGGTGGTAGTGTAAATTTTGAAAAAAAATTAACATTTTTTGATTTGGTTACCCCTTTAATTTTTTTTGAAACGTTGCCCTATAATAATTTTCTATATCCGTCATTGTAATTATGATGCCCTAAGATCACCCGTACTCGTGAGATTTTGGGCGTTTTTTTGACAAAATTTTCTTTTGGCGTTGTATTTTCCACGGCCAATGTGTTTAATATTTGACCAATCACTGTTTTAATTGAATATTAGTTGTTTTAATAATTAGAAAAAATAATAATTGGGTAATTATGGGAGTGCCACGTGTCGAACAACGCCAAAGGGTGGGGGCATTATCCCACTACGCCATTTTCTTCAAAACACCCCTTGTTTGACTAGGACGACACGTGACGAACAACGCCTAAAGATGGGACATTATTCAACATAACCACTACGCATGGTCTAACGTTAATAAATAATGACAGATAGGAGGCATGTATAGAACATATCGTTGGTGCATTGGGGTAACAAAAAGAAGAAAATTCTCCATTGGGCGGGAAAAAGTTGAATGGATAACTTCTGTTTCATTCCATGAAGTTAAAAAGTAAGATAGCAATTTTCTTCTAGTTTTATAATATTACCAGTTATTTATAACTTTAAAGTCAAACTTACTAGGTGGGTTTGTTTTAACTTTTAAGGGCATACGGAGTGGGCGGCAAAGGGGTTCGACAAAGTAACTTTGCCGCTCGGGCACACCGCTGCCAACCTCCTTTGCCACTCGGTGAAGATGGAGAACCGGTGATGGGTTGCCGATGCGGGGAGAGGGAGGGTAGGAGAGAGGGGGGGGGGGGTGTAGGGTGGGGTCCATGTCATCTCAACGAATCACACATTTTTCATTTTCTTTAAAAAATAGTTTACCAATTCATGAAGTGTTTAACCATTGCCAACACTTTTGAGCATAGTTTAAACACTTTTCATTGAATGACATAACACACTCTCATTGGTTGATTTTAAAGTTTACCACTTTCAAGTGTCTAAACTCTCATTGGTTGATTTTAAAATTTACCACTTTTAAGTGTCTAACCACTTTTTACACCCTAATCAAGAAATGATGCACCCTTACTTGAATAGTTGAATATAATCACTTTTGAATATAATCACTTTTGAGTTGGCTACTCTTAAATTGATAACCGAAGCTATTTCGCCCCAAACTAATAAGAATTTTTTGCAGAAATAGGTGTTTTGAGCCAGAAAAGAGTGCCATTAGGTGGTCACCAATATTGTTTTCATATCTAGGTAAGTTGTAAAATCAAACAGCGACCTTCAATGATCATTTCTGCAAAAAGTCAAAGTTCTGCAAAAGCTGCACAACCTTGCTGAAAGTCGCTGAATCATCCTACCACCTTGCTGAAAGTCGCTGAATCATGTCACTACCATATAAAAGTCGCTGTTTCATATGACAATCTTCTTAAAAGTCGCTGTTTCAAAGGACAATGTTCATAAAATCGCTGAATCATCCAGCAATCTTCATAAAAGTCGCTGAATCATCCTACAATCTTCCTCAAGATCGCTGAATGAGCAGAATGTATGGATGTTCAGATGATGCACATGTAGGGATGTTCAGATGTTTATGACAGGCTTGTTCAAAAGGGGAAAAGACCTGGTTTCTTCCAGTTGCTGGCAACACAGACTGTCAGTGCTGTATGGCATGTAAGATTTTATTTGCAGTTATGTAATTAGTGATTCAATATTTGAGTAGATTATATGTGTTGCTTTTTTTTAAAGTTGGGTATTGATGATTAATTATTTGTAAATTTGATAGGGTTTATATCCAGGGTACATTATATTTTTTGTTCAATCTGCTTTGATGATTTCTGGTTCAAAAGGTAATTATAACTCTTCTGGATTATGAATGAATTACTTTCTTGGTTAAACTTCAAACTAAATTTTTTTGACTCTTTTTTCATATTTTGCGTATGTATGATCAGCCATTTATAGATGGCACCAATCTGTCTCCGGCGGTAAACGTATGTTTAAGAAGATGATTATGCTTTCAAATTTCGCTTACACAGTTATTGTTCTAACGTACTCTTCTGTTGGTTTCATGCAGTGGCGAAGCTTGAAGTTTTCGTCGGGGGGGGGTCGAAAACGTATATACCCAAAAATTTCTATACGAAAACTACATGTACAACACTACTGAGCGAAAAGTTCGGGGGGTCGGGCGCCCCTCCCAGCCCCTTAAATGCTACGCCCCTGGTTTCATGGTAAGTATGGTTATATATGTTGACGGTTTTATGATCTGTAAGGAGTCTAAACAACTTGATGCAGACATTTTTGGGGGTGTTTGGATTTATGTTATAAAACTAACTATATATCTCGTTATTTAGAAGTTGTGTAGTCAGCTTCTATAACTACAACAAATGTGAATATATAAGGAAAAACTGGACCTACTTGTTTACCCCAATTTTAAGTTTTTCACCCATATGTTCAGTTGTTAATACCATGAAGAAAAAGGTTATAGCTAGAAATACATAGATACAAAATTTAGAAATTTAATCAATTTTTTTTTAAATAATTTTTAGTTTTTGGTTATTTTCTCATTAGATTGACCAGTGTATTTCAAACAAATGATATCCAGTTACTACAACTTGAAGCATTACATCATGCTTTCTTATAGTTGGCCACCTATCAAATAATCATTTTCAAAATGCACGTGGAAATACCCCATTAATTCATGTCATACATATATATATATTACGTTTCAGGTACTAAGTCTGGACGAAACAATCACTGCATACGAGAGTGTATTCTACATTGGAACCATTCTTCCTGTGGTTTTCATCCTCTTCGGTAGCATTATGATCAAATCAAAGCCGCACACATCCAGAGCCCGAAAAGTAAAGTAATGTCTACAAACCACACAAAAACACATATTAATTTTGTTTCCTTCTTGGCCTGTTTAGCTCTCAAGAACCACCACAGGAAGATTGTAGGATGATTCAGCGATCTCGAGGAAGATTGTAGGATGATTCTGTCACACCCTGGCTTTGCGGAAGCGTGGTTATTTTGGTGTGACTTCTTAATACCATAGCTTAACCATAACAAAGCTATATGAAATAAAATCATGCAAGATCATCCGTTTGAATTAAGTTTTAAAACCAGAGTAACATACCATTGTCATAAAAACTTACAACATCATAACATAAAACATTGTCTTGAACAACATAAACAGTAACATGAAATAAGCGCAGTTTAAGATTTGTGACTTGTCCAGGAAAGAGTCACATTTCCTAAACTGGGATGACCTTGGAACCCAAAATGCAGCGGGAAAACATAACATACCGTGCCAGATCCAGTTAATTTCCTGAAATACATGTAAGTTGAAAAATCAACAATAATGTTGAGCGAGTTCATGTGTAGTGAGTATGTAAAACACTTTGTAAGTATAAAAGTTTCCTGGTATGTAGCAGTGTAAGGAAAAGAGATCACCAATGGTTTGCAAGGCCATTAGCATGTGTGAAATGCAAGTAGGAAGACTCAACCTAGCCGATTTATGCGTCGGGCAACCAAGTCACTCAAGGTCCGTTCTGTTGGTCCTCTCAGAGGTCCGTTCTGTTGGGCCTAGAGTTGGGCTCGCTACACCCAGATAGATCTACCGCTTAAGTCCCTCGGTACTTCTGCCTACCCATTCACATGATCTAAGTAGTAAACCTCCTTACGCTAACCATACCGCGTATAAAGTACTTGTAAACAAAGTAACATGTATTTCACCCCCGCAGTTAAGAAAACTGAAAACAGTTAGAGAAAAGGGGGACATGAACTCACAGTGAAGCGTCTCTACCAAGTATCTCCAAATCAGAAAGCTGTGCGACGACCTACAAGTGCTAATTCTATTAGACGGACGGCCGTGCCTTAGCTTAATAGTTAAATCTTTTGGGAAATAGTTAGACAACTATTTCGTGTTTACGTTCTGTATATACTTGGTAGTTAATCTCCTTCCCAAGGATGGGGGATTCAATACATGTGCGTTCAAATTATATCATTAAGTCTCACTATATTTCCCATTCCAGAATATAAGTATTTTTCCAATAATCCGTTGTTAAAATACGCGTTCATAGATATTCCCGTAAGTGCGTAAGTTACGTTTTAACAATCAAGTGGTAATATAATTACCGGTGTAACTTATATTTTTATGGTGAAAGCGTTTGTATTATTTTGGATTCGTTAACGCTTGTAAATATTATTTTCCTCTAAAAATAATATTTATGTATTTTCACAAAATAATCATAAACAGTGTGTGAAAACATGTATTTATCACGTTAATATTTTGTGAAAATCCCACCTCCGAATATTTAGTAAATAAAGTCATGGCGAAATTTATATTTCGAAACATGTCAAAAATAATTCCAACACTTATGGTGTAAATAGTTCTAAGTGTTAGGTTTTTAGAAAAATTTCGCCAGAGTTTCCTCTGTAACTGGAGGTGGCCACGCTTCTAAGCGTATCATTTTCTTTATCAAATCAAATCAACCAATGTTCTCAATATTATCAAACAACTTTTCAACATTTTAACTAGTCAAAGATAGACATAATCGCAAAAATATACGAACTTGTGGTTTGTCTAAAAATATGTAGTAAATCTCTTTACTTTTAATGGTTCTTTATATAAAACACTCCGATCTTGTAAAAACCTCGTTTTTAGAGAAAATCCATCCTTACAACTTCTAGTAACTTTTGACAAAACTAGTTCTTTGTCGGATCTTTTCATTTCACAAGTGTTTACACACTTGTGGTTTATAAAAATCATGCTTGTTAATGTAAGATCCATCTTTTAAAATACGTGATTTTCTTGATACATGGTTCTTTGAAAATACCGGTTGTAGATACGTAGATCCGCTAGTTTTAAACACTTTTGTGCAAGTTAAAACATTTTTACACAAGTTCATGGTTTATGTGTGGTAGGGTTTCACCTTTTAACCCTTGTTACTTCTAAAATAGCTTTATGTTAAGACCCAAGATCTTACCAAACCGGGTTAAACGATGATCCGAGCTACCACATCATAGATCGGGTCTAGATAACCATATATTTCAAATACTACAACTTTTACACAACTTATGTGCTATTAACCACCATTTTTCATACTTTTAGTAGACTTTTGTGCATCTTTTCGCATTTTAACGAGATTTAACCAACACAAATCCTTTTAACCACTTTAGAATAGTTTAAATACGAGTTTTAAGTGTTATACCTCTAGCTCAAGGCTAGGGAAGATTCTTGACGAAAATGGCGTGGATAAAAGCAAAGTGGAGAGGTCCTTTGCGTTCCGTTTGCTCCAAGGCTCCTAATACGTGACCTTTGATGTATGAATGATGTTGGAATGGCAAGAACCAAAACCGAAAGTATGATGGATGTGGGTGGGGGTCTCGGCCGAAAGTGATAAAGAGAGGGAGAGAGTTTGAGGTTGGGATGTTGTGAAGTGAATGTTCTCTAGTGTTTAGCTAAGAACTTATAGACAAGTTTAAAGGTTTTAATCCAATGGATTATGTGTTGTTTAGATATGGGACAAGAGGATTAAAATAATCAAATAGTGTACAATTGTGTTCCCCATGGTTTGGGGCCGGTTAGGATGGGGGGGGGGGGGTCCTAACCGATTCTAACTAGATAGTTAGGGTAACGGTTGTATTAAGTAGGTTAGTTAAGTGTTTAACTTGGTTGTTAGTGTGTAGCGTGTTATAGCGGGTGTTAGGGTAATCAGGGACCCTAACTAGCTCAGAAAAAGATAGATAGTGAAAATAATAATATTTTCATGTTCCGGGTATAGTCCGGTTGTCTGGTTGGATAGTAATCCGTTAAAGCGCTTAATAAAGCTTTAAAGTGTCGTTATATTATTTTTAGTGACACATTTTGTTCCCGACACTTTGGAAAGTGTCTAGTAATATTTTTCTCATGTTCTGGCACTTTACTAGTCAGCTAGAAGCTGGATTATTTATTTAAAGTGTGGAGTTTTGTACTTAGAGTACGTTTTAGGCACATCCAGTCATTATAACTTATTCCTAGAGACGCAGTTCTACAACCCTTGTATCCCTACACTCACCATTAGTGTAGCAAAATATTTTAGGCTCTTAACAGGCCTTAGAGGCGGTGTCTGCCTGATGCTGGTTATGTCAGCATGTTCACTGGGTATCCGTTTAGTGCTACTGTGCTTTTTGTGCATCATGTTTGTCACTAAGGTTCAGTATGTAAATAATGTAGTGACAGCAAGCAAGTATGATGCAAGTAAGTACATGTATCAGTATTCAAGTAGCAGTTCATCAGCTAGTTCAAACAAGCACAGTAATTAATCATTAATTAAGTCGTACGGATACCTGGTTTAGTGCGGGTTGTCACATTCTCCCCCCGTTAAATAAATTTCGTCCCGAAATTTAAGTTCTGCTTGTAGATGCAGGGTTCTTAGGAGAAAGGTGGGGGTATTTCTCTTTCATCCGGTCTTCACGTTCCCAGGTGTATTCAGGACCATGTCTGGCATTCCAACGAACTTTGACGAGCTTGACACTACTCCGGCGGGTCTTGTTAACTTTCCAATCCGTGACCTCAACAGGTTCTTCAACGAAGTGGAGCGTGTCGTCAACATGAATCTCGTCGATGGGAATGGCAACGTCAACTTGAGTTGGACTTTTCTTTAGATTGGATACATGAAATGTATCGTGAACACCATTCAGTTCAGCAGGTAGGTCCAACTTGTATGCTACTAATCCTATTCTTTCCAGAATTCTGAAAGGACCAATGTAGCGCGGATTTAACTTCCCACGCTTTCCGAAGCGTGCCACCCCCTTCCAGGGTGAAACTTTCAATAACACCATTTCTCCAACTTGGAATTCCACATGCTTCCGGTTTGGATCCGCATAGGCCTTTTGTCTGTGGCGAGCTGCTTCGATGCGTTTAAGAATCTGCGCAATCTTGTCTGTCGTCTCTTGGACGATTTCGGGACCAGCAAGCTGCCTATCACCTGCGTCAGCCCAACATAGTGGTGATCGATACTTGCGTCCGTATAGGGCTTCAAATGGCGCGACACCAATACTGGTGTGGTAGCTGTTGTTGTATGAAAATTCAACCAAAGGTAAATGTTTATCCCAGCTACCGCCCAAATCCATAACGCACGCTCTCAGCATGTCTTCCAAAGTCTGTATCGTTCGCTCGCTCTGGCCGTCAGTTTGCGGATGGAACGCAGTGCTCAAATTCAATTGTGATCCAAACGCTTCTTGGAAGGATTGCCATATCCTTGACACAAACCTTCCGTCTCTATCAGAGATGATTGAGAGAGGCACTCCATGGCGCGCGACGATCTCTCTCATGTATATTTCCGCCAGTTTACTAGTGCTGTCTTTCTCCTTGATTGGCAGAAAGTGTGCGGACTTTGTTAGGCGGTCAACTATTACCCAAATCATATCATGGCCTCTTGGCGTTCTTGGCAATTTCGTAACAAAATCCATTGAGATTTGTTCCCATTTCCACTTGGGAATCTCAGGTTGTTGCAGCAGCCCTGAAGGCTTCTGGTATTCCGCTTTAACCTTAGCGCATGTTAAACATTTGCTCACATAAACAGCAACATCGCCTTTCATCCTAGGCCACCAATAGTAATCTTTGAGATCTTGGTACATCTTATCCGCTCCCGGATGGATAGAGTACCGCGACTTGTGAGCTTCATCGAAAATAACCTTCCTTAAATCACCAAACAGAGGAACCCAAATCCTTTTCTCGAAACATAACGTTCCTTCTTCGTTTGGTACCAAAAGCTTCTCCATCCCACGGAGATATTCTTCTTCAAGGTTTTCTTCCTTGAGAGCTTCTTTCTGCGCGGCACGAATGCGTAAGGAAAGATCGGTTCGTATAATCATTTCTAAAGCTCTAACCCTTATGGGCTTGATTCTCTCTTTACGACTTAGGGCATCGGCGACCACATTCGCCTTCCCTGGATGATACTTAATCTCGCAGTCGTAATCGTTCAACAATTCAACCCATCGTCTTTGTCTCATATTCAGCTCCTTCTGGTTGAATATGTGCTGTAGGCTCTTGTGATCTGTGAAGATTGTACATTTCGTACCATAAAGGTAGTGACTCCAGATCTTTAATGCAAATACCACTGCGCCGAGTTCCAAATCATGTGTGGTATAGTTCTTTTCGTGCACTTTCAATTGACGCGATGCGTAAGCAATAACTTTTTGGCGTTGCATCAACACACAACCCAATCCATGACGCGATGCGTCGCAGTATACCACAAAATCATCAGTACCTTCTGGTAGTGCTAAGATTGGCGCGTTACAAAGCTTATCCTTCAATATCTGAAACGCTTCATCCTGTTTGATTCCCCAATCAAACTTCTTATCCTTCTGTGTGAGGAGCGTCAATGGTTGAGCGATCTTCGAAAAATCCTCAATGAACCTTCGATAGTAGCCAGCCAAACCCAAGAATTGTCGAATCTCGGTTGGCGTCCTTGGCGTTTCCCAATTTTTGATCGCTTCTATCTTTGTGGGATCAACATGGATTCCATTTCCATTAACCACGTGCCCAAGGAATTGCACCTCCCGTAGCCAAAACTCGCACTTAGAGAATTTGGCATACAGCTGTTCTTTCTTTAGCAGCTCTAGAATGGCTCTAAGATGCTGCTCGTGTTCAGCCTTCGTCTTTGAATAAATTAAAATGTCATCGATGAATACAATCACGAACTTGTCCAGGTACGGCTTGCAAACTCTATTCATTAGATCCATGAATACCGCAGGTGCGTTTGTTAAACCAAATGGCATAACAAGGAACTCGTAGTGTCCATAGCGAGTTCTAAAGGCTGTCTTTGGGATACTCTCCTCTTGTATCCTTAACTGATGGTATCCAGATCGAAGATCGATCTTTGAATAAAAGCTAGAGCCTTGCAGTTGATCAAACAGATCATCGATTCTTGGCAGAGGATACCTATTCTTGATCGTCAGCTTGTTCAATTCCCAGTGTCAATGCACATACGAAAACTACCGTCCTTCTTCTTGACAAATAGGACCGGAGCTCCCCAAGGCGAGAAGCTTGGTCGGATAAATCCCTTGTCTAACAATTCTTGAAGTTGTGTCGACAATTCTTGCATCTCAGACGGGGCAAGTCTATAAGGTGCCTTAGCCACAGGCGCGGCGCCTGGAACTAAGTCGATGTGAAACTCTACTTGCCTCTGAGGTGGCAGTCCAGGTAAGTCTTCTGGGAAGACTTCTGGATACTCCCTCACGACAGGGATGTCTTCGATTCTTGGCTCAGCAGCCTTTTTATCCACAATGTGTGCCAGAAAAGCAACACATCCTTTCTGCAAACACTTCCTTGCTTTCAAGCAGCTGATAATCCTCAACGGCGTCTCACGCTTCTCTCCATGAACCACAATTGTCTCGCCATCTTCGGTTGGGATACGAACGACCTTCTCGTGACAAACTATCTCAGCCTTGTTGCCTGATAACCAATCCATTCCTACTACCACGTCGAAGCTTCCCAACTGGACTGGTAGTAGATCCAAAGCAAACTCGCGTTCTCCTAATTCGATCACACAGCCTCTGATAACTTCATTGGCTTCTACTAACTTTCCATTGGCCAATTCGATTGAGTAGGGAATATCTAACTTATTAGCGGCTAACCCAAGCATATTCTTAAATTCTAGCGACACGAAGCTATAATCGGCACCAGTATCAAATAAAACGGATGCATAGCGTTGATTCACAGGGAACGTACCAGTAACGACATTGGGGTCCTGGCGTGCTTCCCTTGCTTCGATGTTGAAAACCCTTCCGCGGGCTTGGTTCAATTCCGGGCAATTCTTCTTGTAATGCCCAAGATCACCACAGTTATAGCATCCGGGCCTTTGCCCATTTCCACCACCGTTTCCAACTTGATTGTTGTTTTGGTTTGCATTGCCAGCTTGGTTCGCAAAGTTGCCTCGATTCCCGTTTCCTCCATAGTTTCCTTGTGGGCGATTTCCATTTCCACCGCGATTATTATTTCTGTTCTCAAATCCTCCTTGGCCTCCCCGGCCAGCAGGGGCCCAACAAGTGTCCTTCAGGTGGCCACGTTTCCCACATGCTTCGCATACTTTTAGCCCGCATTGACCAGAATGGTGGCGCTGGCAGGTGTTGCATTTGGGCTGGGCGCCCATATACCCTTTTCCTTTCTTCCCCCTGCCAGTTGTAACCTGAGCTGGCGTGTCTGATCCTCCTTTCTTAACCACCACACTGGCGCCCTGCTTGAAGTTTGAGAACTTCCGTTTGTTACCTCCTGACGACTCGACGTGAGTCTCTTTCTTCTTATGCTCAGCATCATCAAACTTGTTCAGACGAATGGCCTCCTCTGTGAGAGCCACGCTCAAATCAATCGCCTCAGTAATGGTCGCAGGCTTGGATGAGGTTACCATGCTTATGATTTGAGGAGCTAATCCCCAAATGAAGCGTTCAATTCTCTTGAACTCAGGAGTGACCATGTAGGGTACCACATGCGATAAGTCATGGAACCTTTGAACGTATTCTGCTATCTTTGGACCGTCCATTTTCAAGTGCCAAAACTCGGTCTCCAATCTCTGGATTTCTGCGCAGGAACAGTACTTTTTGCGCATAAGTTCCTTTAGTTCGGTCCAGGTCAGCGCGTAGGCAGCAGCTCCGCCTAGTGTCTGTACTTGCAGATTCCACCAAGATAGGGCTCCATCTAGAAACAGCCCTGAGATATAGGTGACTTGCTGATCCAGCGCGCACTTGCTCATGCGAAGAACAGATTCGGTTTTCTCAGCCCAACGAACAAAGGCGACAGCACCTCCTGTGCCATCAAAGTTGACCGGTTTGCAGTCTAGAAACTGCTTGTAGGTGCACCCGTGAGGTGGATTGTTATTGCCTTGGTTAATACTTCCGCTCGTTCCTGGCTGAGATGCTGCATACTGTGCTATGGCAGCAGTAATAATCTGCTGGAGTTCTGCCTCATTAGTAGGCATGCGTGTCTCACGTCTTGGTGGCATCTTCTAAGAGATGGTTTACGTTGGTCAGGTCATAGTAGGTAGAGTGTACGTAAGTATACAACAATATCAACACATAACATCTCATGTTATCAATCACATAACATCTCATGTTATAATTAAATCACCCATATTGATAGCCTCTGCAATGGTTGAGGGCTTTGAGGTAGTAACCATACCCCTGATCTGGGGTGCAAGTGTCCAAATGAATCGTTCATTCCTTTTGAACTCCGGTTTGACTAAGTAGGGGGGGCGACCCTAGATAGGTCGTGCGATCGCTGGACAAGTTCAGGAATTTCTTGTTCGTCCATTTTCAAATTCCTGAACTCCACCTCAGCTTCTAAATTCCAGTCCTAAAACAACATTTCTTCTCAGTCGTTTCCTTGAGCTCGTCCCAGCTCAGTGCATAAGCAGCGTCTGTGCCAAGGGTCTGAACCTGGAGGTTCCATTAAGAGAGTGTGTCATCTAGAAATATCCCCGAGATATAGGTAACACTCTGTTGGGGCGAACAGTTACTCGTTCTTAGAATGGAGTCGGTCTTTTCGGACCAACGAACAAATGCATCGGTGCCTCCTGTTCCGTCAAAGTTTAAAGGCTTGCAGTTCAGGAACTGTTTATAGGTGCAGCCAGTTGGAGGGTTATTTCCAGTAATGCCATCGTTGTACTTAGAGCGGAGGGCTTCATGTCGTGCATTTATCTGTGAGATGCGTTCTTGCAGCTCGGCTTCTGTCCTTGGCCACGTGCTGGTGTTTGTGTCACGTCTGGGTGACACTCCCTTTTGTCGAAGTGGTGTGAAGCGGGTTAGACAACGTTTCAATTGTCTATGAGGTGTATATAGCAACATAAGCCATCATGTAATCACCCAATTTCACACGCAAATATACTCAATGTATGAGTGGGGAAATGAATTTCTGAGCCTTCACATAGGCTTGCCAATTTGGCTTGTTGCTTGTAATAGAATGAACTCGAGGCTACATTGGTTTTCATTAGCTTGACCCGCAGAGTCCACCAGGATTTCTGTGCACTACAAGTCGTTATTACGTGGGCCCCCATAATAATAAATTGTCTTGCACAGTTACCCCAAATTTTCTCTCGTCCAAGCAGATGATCAATCAAGGAGTAACAGCAGGTGCATCGGCATGAACAAGGTCATGCTACAATGCGGGGTCAGGAGCAACGCCTGGCTCAGGGGCCACGGCTGGCTCCGGATCAAAAACTCCATCTCAAGATCAGCTGGATCAACAAACACAGGGGTTACAGGATCCTCCAAGGACTGGTCTAAGTGTATGAACTCAAGGTCATGATCTGGATCAAAACCAGGTGGAAAAGCAGGATCAACCTCAATATCGTGATCAAACTCAAAGCTGTGTGCGGGAACTAGTGCAGGTGATGACGCCATATCAGGGTCGGCGTCGTGTGAGTAGTGCTGCACTCCCTGTATATGCAAAGATGCGGATGTCAGGAACTCAAATGAGTCTGGGATAGGGGAATGGTCATGAGTTTCCCCTACAGGAGCGTCCGCATGCAGTAGTCTACTACCAGCAGCAATAGGGTCCTGCCCTCGAATGGGTCCTCCTCTAGTAGGTCGTTATCGTCGTTAGAGGCCACGTTGGGGGGTATATCATCAACAGGATAAGCGGCAAGGGGGCAAATTCCCAACAAGATGGCCATCAGTAGGCTCTGCTACGACTTCAGGCAGCGCAAAAGGGCTAAAAGTCGTCATTGTCTGTGCCGGTAGTATCTGAAATGTACGCCTCGTGCTTCGACGAAACTATGTCGTCTGATACTATGGCCATGGGATTCGTAGTGTCCATCTTTCTAATACTTGATGAAAGCATGACGTTTGTAACACAAACACATATACGTATAATAATTAATCATATAATCAGTTAATCACGTAGTCACCAAGTAAGCATTCAAATCATTCTCCTAGTCTCACTAGCCAATTTCTCCCAGTCTTTAAGACTGCTCTATCCTCCACCTCGACCTCTTTAGATCGAGCCTCGGTCTCCAACACCGAGCCTCAGTCTTCATGACTGAGCCTACTCTTCCTAGCCAACTACCTTGGTCACCTAGACCAAGCCTCGATCCTCCAGACCGAGCCTCAGCCCTCCAGGCTGAGCCTTTTCTTCCTAGCCTTGCTAGACCGAGCCTCGATCCTCCAGACCGAGCCTCAACCCTCCAGGCTGAGCCTATAATAAATTAACGTGCTCAACTACCTCGGTCACCTAGACCGAGCCTCGATCCTCCAGACCGAGCCTCAGCCCTCCAGGCTGAGCCTATAAATAATAAAATGTGCTCAACATTTGTTTGTAAAAAGTTTTGGATCTGGACTTAAGTGGTATGCAGTAAAAATGTTTTCGTGAGAGCCCTAGTGATCATAGTCTAGACTCGAGAAAGAATCCTAGTTCGCTATGATCAGAGCTCTGATACCAAGCTGTCACACCCTGGCTTTGCGGAAGCGTGGTTATTTTGGTGTGACTTCTTAATACCATAGCTTAACCATAACAAAGCTATATGAAATAAAATCATGCAAGATCATCCGTTTGAATTAAGTTTTAAAACCAGAGTAACATACCATTGTCATAAAGACTTACAACATCATAACATAAAACATTGTCTTGAACAACATAAACAGTAACATGAAATAAGTGCAGTTTAAGATTTGTGACTTGTCCAGGAAAGAGTCACATTTCCTAAACTGGGATGACCTTGGAACCCAAAATGCAGCGGGAAAACATAACATACCGTGCCAGATCCAGTTAATTTCCTGAAATACATGTAAGTTGAAAAATCAACAATAATGTTGAGCGAGTTCATGTGTAGTGAGTATGTAAAACACTTTGTAAGTATAAAAGTTTCCTGGTATGTAGCAGTGTAAGGAAAAGAGATCACCAATGGTTTGCAAGGCCATTAGCATGTGTGAAATGCAAGTAGGAAGACTCAACCTAGCCGATTTATGCGTCGGGCAACCAAGTCACTCAAGGTCCGTTCTGTTGGTCCTCTCAGAGGTCCGTTCTGTTGGGCCTAGAGTTGGGCTCGCTACACCCAGATAGATCTACCGCTTAAGTCCCTCGGTACTTCTGCCTACCCATTCACATGATCTAAGTAGTAAACCTCCTTACGCTAACCATACCGCGTATAAAGTACTTGTAAACAAAGTAACATGTATTTCACCCCCGTAGTTAAGAAAACTGAAAACAGTTAGAGAAAAGGGGGACATGAACTCACAGTGAAGCGTCTCTACCAAGTATCTCCAAATCAGAAAGCTGTGCGACGACCTACAAGTGCTAATTCTATTAGACGGACGGCCGTGCCTTAGCTTAATAGTAAATCTTTTGGGAAATAGTTAGACAACTATTTCGTGTTTACGTTCTGTATATACTTGGTAGTTAATCTCCTTCCTAAGGATGGGGGATTCAATACATGTGCGTTCAAATTATATCATTAAGTCTCACTATATTTCCCATTCCAGAATATAAGTATTTTTCCAATAATCCGTTGTTAAAATACGCGTTCATAGATATTCCCGTAAGTGCGTAAGTTACGTTTTAACAATCAAGTGGTAATATAATTACCGGTGTAACTTATATTTTTATGGTGAAAGCGTTTGTATTATTTTGGATTCGTTAACGCTTGTAAATATTATTTTCCTCTAAAAATAATATTTATGTATTTTCACAAAATAATCATAAACAGTGTGTGAAAACATGTATTTATCACGTTAATATTTTGTGAAAATCCCACCTCCGAATATTTAGTAAATAAAGTCATGGCGAAATTTATATTTCGAAACATGTCAAAAATAATTCCAACACTTATGGTGTAAATAGTTCTAAGTGTTAGGTTTTTAGAAAAATTTCGCCAGAGTTTCCTCTGTAACTGGAGGTGGCCACGCTTCTAAGCGTATCATTTTCTTTATCAAATCAAATCAACCAATGTTCTCAATATTATCAAACAACTTTTCAACATTTTAACTAGTCAAAGATAGACATAATCGCAAAAATATACGAACTTGTGGTTTGTCTAAAAATATGTAGTAAATCTCTTTACTTTTAATGGTTCTTTATATAAAACACTCCGATCTTGTAAAAACCTCGTTTTTAGAGAAAATCCATCCTTACAACTTCTAGTAACTTTTGACAAAACTAGTTCTTTGTCGGATCTTTTCATTTCACAAGTGTTTACACACTTGTGGTTTATAAAAATCATGCTTGTTAATGTAAGATCCATCTTTTAAAATACGTGATTTTCTTGATACATGGTTCTTTGAAAATACCGGTTGTAGATACGTAGATCCGCTAGTTTTAAACACTTTTGTGCAAGTTAAAACATTTTTACACAAGTTCATGGTTTATGTGTGGTAGGGTTTCACCTTTTAACCCTTGTTACTTCTAAAATAGCTTTATGTTAAGACCCAAGATCTTACCAAACCGGGTTAAACGATGATCCGAGCTACCACATCATAGATCGGGTCTAGATAACCATATATTTCAAATACTACAACTTTTACACAACTTATGTGCTATTAACCACCATTTTTCATACTTTTAGTAGACTTTTGTGCATCTTTTCGCATTTTAACGAGATTTAACCAACACAAATCCTTTTAACCACTTTAGAATAGTTTAAATACGAGTTTTAAGTGTTATACCTCTAGCTCAAGGCTAGGGAAGATTCTTGACGAAAATGGCGTGGATAAAAGCAAAGTGGAGAGGTCCTTCGCGTTCCGTTTGCTCCAAGGCTCCTAATACGTGACCTTTGATGTATGAATGATGTTGGAATGGCAAGAACCAAAACCGAAAGTATGATGGATGTGGGTGGGGGTCTCGGCCGAAAGTGATAAAGAGAGGGAGAGAGTTTGAGGTTGGGATGTTGTGAAGTGAATGTTCTCTAGTGTTTAGCTAAGAACTTATAGACAAGTTTAAAGGTTTTAATCCAATGGATTATGTGTTGTTTAGATATGGGACAAGAGGATTAAAATAATCAAATAGTGTACAATTGTGTTCCCCATGGTTTGGGGCCGGTTAGGATGGGGGGGGGGGGGGTCCTAACCGATTCTAACTAGATAGTTAGGGTAACGGTTGTATTAAGTAGGTTAGTTAAGTGTTTAACTTGGTTGTTAGTGTGTAGCGTGTTATAGCGGGTGTTAGGGTAATCAGGGACCCTAACTAGCTCAGAAAAAGATAGATAGTGAAAATAATAATATTTTCATGTTCCGGGTATAGTCCGGTTGTCTGGTTGGATAGTAATCCGTTAAAGCGCTTAATAAAGCTTTAAAGTGTCGTTATATTATTTTTAGTGACACATTTTGTTCCCGACACTTTGGAAAGTGTCTAGTAATATTTTTCTCATGTTCTGGCACTTTACTAGTCAGCTAGAAATTATTTATTTAAAGTGCGGAGTTTTGTACTTAGAGTACGTTTTAGGCACATCCAGTCATTATAACTTATTCCTAGAGACGCAGTTCTACAACCCTTGTATCCCTACACTCACCATTAGTGTAGCAAAATATTTTAGGCTCTTAACAGGCCTTAGAGGCGGTGTCTGCCTGATGCTGGTTATGTCAGCATGTTCACTGGGTATCCGTTTAGTGCTACTGTGCTTTTTGTGCATCATGTTTGTCACTAAGGTTCAGTATGTAAATAATGTAGTGACAGCAAGCAAGTATGATGCAAGTAAGTACATGTATCAGTATTCAAGTAGCAGTTCATCAGCTAGTTCAAACAAGCACAGTAATTAATCATTAATTAAGTCGTACGGATACCTGGTTTAGTGCGGGTTGTCACAGATTCAGCAACTTTTATGAAGATTGCTGGATGATTCAGCAACTTTTATGAAGATTGTAGGATGATTCAGCGACTTTTATGAAGATTGCTGGATGATTCAGCGACTTTTATGAACATTGTCCTTTGAAACAGCGACTTTTAAGAAGATTGTCATATGAAACAGCGACTTTTATATGGTAGTGACATGATTCAGCGACTTTCAGCAAGGTGGTAGGATGATTCAGCGACTTTCAGCAAGGTTGTGCAGCTTTTGCAGAACTCTGACTTTTTGCAGAAATGATCATTGAAGGTCGCTGTTTGATGTTACAACTTACCTAGACATGAAAACAATATTGGTGACCACCTAGTGGCACTCTTTTCTGGCTCAAACCCCCTATTTTTGCAAAAAATTCAACTAATAACAATAATAATAATAATCTATTACTTTATTATAAAATCACCTAGAAATTTTCTCACATTAAAATTATAGTTTTACCCATTTGACCCTGGTTCATAATAGCTAGCTTTTTATGTTATAGAAAATATAAACTCATACAAATCATTAATAACTTAATTGGTAAACAATGTCATGTATAAGTATAACTACTAACTAGGGGTGTAAATTTTTGATGCGGTAAAAACTAACACGCAATTTGCAGGTTTGGGTTTAGTGTAAACAGGTTCGAGTCAATTTTGGGTTGAACCGGCAAACTTGTTTAGCTAAACGGCTCGGGTTTGTGCTAATCTGACGGGTTGACACGTTTAACCCATTTGGTTTTTATTTTATTTTCTTAATATGTGTTTTATATGTCATAAAGTAAATTGGTTTGGCTATTTTATGCAAAGTCTAAAACTTAAAAGAGAAATTGACAGAAGATTTTATAATTAAAATCAATTCGTTATATACATTTGATTTTTTTAAATGTACATTTAGAGTGTTATTATGCGAAAAAAAAAATTGTAGCATTATACGAGTTAACGCCTTAACATGTTGTGTTCATATTCATGTTGTGTTGGGTTCATACGTCTCACACAATTTTTGGTATGGGCCGAGTTGGACCCACCAACCTGCGAACACAAACCATTTAACTATAACTATAAGGGTTTCATGCAGGATTAACCAAGGGTGCCTTTTTGTTAATGATACGGATATGGACATTAAAACAGGGGATACCTTTCGATTTTACTTTCCAGATCCTATCACAGATTTATTTTCCAATGCTAATGTCTCTAACCACCTGAGTTCTTTCAAGCAAAGAAATACCACTCACAGTGAATGGGAGGTGTTCGCCGGTCTCATTTTCACTTCTTTTGGTCGAGGTGTATCATTCGACAAATTACTATTTATGGACACCTTTCCTGGCGTGACACTTGGTTGTATATTTTATGGCCGCGTATTTGGGCGTGGCGATTTAACCCCGTGTGTTGACAACTCACCAAATTTGGACCACTTCCCTCGCGAGACATGTGGCGGGAAATTTTGTGGTCTGGTATTTAGGCGTGGCGAAAAAACTCCGCATATTACTGAATCTCAAGAACGAAAGTGGGTGCATCATTGCGTGCATGAATACGGTGCTCTCTATTTAATCATGTCTTACATTCCAAAACAGAATTAGGGTCTTTTAGTGTTGGACTTTGGTGTCTTTCTCTATTTACTTTGAGTTTAAAAGAATAGAGTTTCAAGCATTATTCGAGTTTGTGTGTTTCTATCGTAGGATCTTAGGGGGCGTTTGGTTCGCGGGATGTGTAGGAATTGTAATTAGAATCCCTATGGGAATTGGAATTTAATGGATTCTTTTGAAATCCATAGATGTGTTGGGTTGATAAATGTATTAATGGAACTAGAATTTAAAAATACCTAAAAAGGCAAAATTACACCTAGTTATAAACAATTGGCAAAAGTTTTAAAAACAACTATCTTAGATAAAAATTCAAAAAAAATTCTAAAAAATCCAAAAAATTATAAAAAACTTCAAAAAAATTATAAAAATTCAAAAAAATTCAAAAGTATCAAAAAAAATAAAAAATAAAAAAATCTAAAAAATAATAAAAAGTTCAAAAAATTCTAAAAAATAAAAAAAATTTCTGAAAAATAAAAAAAAAACTCTAAAAAATAATAAAAAATCCAAAAAATCCGAAGAATTCAAAAAAATTCTAAAAAATCCAAAAAATTATAAAAAATTAAAAAAAATTCTAAAAATATCTAAAAAATCAAAAAAATTCAAAAGTATCAAAAAAAAAATTCAAAATAAAAAAAATTTCTAAAAAATCAAAAAAAATTCTAAAAAGTAATAAAAAATCCTAAAAATTCAAAAAAAAAATCTAAAAAATAATTAAAAATCCAAAAATCAAAAAAATTCTAAAAAATAATAATAAATCCAAAAAAATTATAAAAAAACGAAAAAATTCAAAAAAAATATTTTTTTGAACTTTTACAATTTTTTGGATGTTTTTTTATTTTTTTTATTTTTTAGAATTTTTTGGCTTTTTATTTTTTTTATTTTTTACAATTTTTTTGATTTTTTAGAATTTTTGGATTTTTATTATTCTTATAATTTTTTGACTTTTTTAGAATATTTTGGATTTTTTTTTATTTTTTAGAATTTTTTGGATTTTTTATTATTTTTTATTATTTTTAGTATTTTTTATTTTTTAGAAATTTTTGGATTTTTATTATTTTTTATTATTTTTCGTATTTTTTTTATTTTTTAGAAATTTTTGGATTTTTGTTACTTTTTTTATTTTTTTGAGTTGTTTGGATTTTTTGGATTTTTTATTATTTTTTGTATTTTTTAGATTTTTTTTATTTTTTTTAGAATTTTTTTTGATTTTTTAGAATTTTTTTTATTTTTTAGAATTTTTTTGATTTTTTTGAATTTTTTTGAATTTTTTTGATTTTTTATTATTTTTTGGATTATTTATTATTTTTTTGATTTTTTAGAATTTTTTGGATTTTTTATTATTTTTTTATTTTTTTGACTTTTTTTTATTTTTTAGAATATTTTGGATTTTTTTATATTCTTTGATTTTTTATAAATTTTTTGGTTTTTTAGATATCTTTTTGGATTTTTTATTATTTTTTTATTTTTTATAATTTTTTTGATTTTTTATAATTTTTTTTATTTTTTAGAATTTTTTGGATTTTTTTTTATTTTTTAGAATTTTCTGGATTTTTTATTATTGTTTTATTTTTAGAATTTCTTTATTTTTTAGAATTTTTTGGATTTTTTAATATTTTTTTGTTTTTTTAGAATTTTTTTGATTTTTTTATTATTCTTTGGTTTTTAGACAAAAATAATAGAGGCAAGGGGTTATTTCCGTAACTTCGGAAACATTCCCGTGGTTTTTTAAACTTTCCATTGAAATTTAAAAGGAATCTGAATTCCATTACATAAGGGATTTTGTTGGAATTGAAATCTAATTCCCTTCAACTAAATGTGTTCAACCAAACACACAAATGAATGGAATTCAAATTCCAATTCCCTTGAAATCCTATGGATTCCTGTCAACCAAACAGGCCCTTATATTCAATGGAATAGTGTGTGCATATTATATACAATACAAGTATTTATTTATGAGAAAATCATATATGTGTTTGGTAACATGAAAATAAGGATGGAAATTGGTCTTGTATGGCTAAATACATTCCTATACCTAGCTTGTTCATTACCCATCGGGTATACACCTACCGAGTATCGTGCATACCAACAGGTAGTGCGTACACGTTAGTGTTTTAAAAATAACCGTATGGATTTTCATGTGTGTCTGTATATAGAGCAATTATAGGAAGAAATCACATATTGGTTAAGAAATCCAAATGAATGAACCTCCTTTTGCCACATGTTACACATTTTTGCATACGTATTACGTATAACAACCGGAAACTACCACGTGTTACGTAACAACTTTTACTTTTTCAGAAAAAACTGAAAGTCTGCAAAAGCTGTTACACGTAACACGTGGCAGCCTCTGTTTGTTACACGTAACACAGTCTGCAAAAATGTGTAGCACATGGCAAAAGGTGGTCCATTCATTTGGGTTTCTTAGTTTTCTTAACTAATACGAGTGTTCTTATTACCCATCCCCTATACCTATACATATAATAAAGTAAATCAGCGGAGGACATATATCATTCATTCATTGCATCTATCTGTTTTTTGGTTTTCCTAATATCACCGGCGCCGCGGATTAGTGTTGGATATTTCGACTACAAATTACTGATGTACAAGATTTTAATTTGATTTTCTTGGATTTGATCTCTATGTTGACAATTTGTTGATAATAACCAACGAATCCATCCGTTGATTAATCTTTCATTGGTGAAACTAATTTTCCTAGTAGTACATTAATGCATGGGAAACTAGTTGGTTTTTACTATTTTTTTAACTTATATGATTTTGTTATATGTGAGATATATAACATATGACTTAAAAGAGTTTGTACTATAAGGGATTTAACAAGTTAAGATGAATAAGAAATTTGTTAAAAGTAGGATGTTCGATTTCAATTTCAAAAGGTGGAAGTAACAATAAGGATGTTATATACTTTTTTTAAGATGTTTATTGATGGTATAAAGAAAAATAAATTGTTTATTTGAACTTAAATTGTTTACGGACCGTGCTAATTAGTTAATTTATGGTACAAAAAGATGAATTATGGTTTTAATGGTACAAAAAGATGAACTATGGTTTTAAATTTGCGATTTTTTTTAATTGATGTTTATTAGACTAACCGTTGTGGTCCAGGTGAGTACCCGAATTTATCCTGTAATATTGCTTCACCTGACGCTGACTAGATTTCTACTCATCACCTTGCCCACTCGCGTCTCCCCTCACTTAAGCCTGTTGTGGTAACTTCCGCTCGCCCAAAACACCCACTCACCAAGCTACCACGCTCACCTGACCCCTAGCGCCACCTTTAGCAACACCACGTTGTGGTGTTCGCAAGCTACGTGGGCGTCGACGTGGCTAGCGCGACCGCTAGCGGGAACCACCAGGGGCGGACATACCTTAGGGGAAGGGGTAGCCTCCGCTACCGCTTGGCGCTCCGGCGGTAGTGTAAATTTTGGAAAAAATTGACGTTTTTTTTATGTTTTCTCGATTTCGTTACCGTTTTTTTATAAAACGTTATCGCTACAAAAAATTTCTAGATCCGCCAAGGGGAACCACAACGTGCCCTCTTAAGCTTCTTAATAGTTTTCAAAGACAAAGAAATTGTTGGGAAATTAATTAAACTTGAGTTTATAAATTAATTTAATAATTATAAATATAAGATTGTTAAAGTTGGAAACAATCGAGTCAATCCTCTTTCCAAAAGTGTTGGAATAAAACCCTATAAATATTCTCACCATCTTCCATCATCTCGCAAACCAAAACCCAACTATTTAACAACCTCTTCTTTCTACTGCAGGCAACCATAACAGGTAATCATACGCAACTTTGATTCTTCAATAAATTACAATGGCAAATTGGATTTAAATGCTCACAACTTCTCAATTTGGCCGATAATAATTTCAATTCAGTTATATATTTGTCGATAATAGTCCAAACTGGTCCACTTTTGGCCGATAATAATACGCGTTAAAAATAGCTTAACGGAGTTAAGTTTTTTTCCGAATTACAAACCGATGTTTTAGGGCTTTTGATTAGAACGAGAATACGAGTTGATTGATTTAAAATTTACCTCGAAATACTACCCCAAACGACACGGTGCTTCAATTTGGGTGTTTAAACTTCCAATTAACAAAAATAAAGCCGTTTGGAGCACCGTTTCGAGGTAAGTTTTACATAAATCGACTCATATCCTCGTTCTAATCAAAATCCTTAAAACATCGGTTTGTAATTCGGAAAAAAACTTAACTCGGTTAAGCTATTTTTAACGGCGGACTATTATCGGTTAAAAGTGGACCAGTTCGGATTATTATCGGCAAATAAATGAGTTGGGATTATTATCGGCCAAATTTAGAAGTTGGAATTATTTACATACGATTTTCCAATTACAATTATACCAACCATCACAATGGTCTGAGGGAATATATGAATAGTGTTACCATTATTAATTATAACTTGAAATTTGCACAGTTGTAATATACTAATACTGGTCATGCGTGTTTGATTTGTAATGTTTCATATTATTATTAAAGTTTGAAGAGGTTTCTTTTTGTTTTTTTTTTTTTCATGAATTGCAAACACACAACCCCTAAAATCCACCCAATACCCACTTTGTGCGACCCGGAAATTGAATATTAGGTATCAAGAACACGAGAATTCACGTGGTTCGTTTAAGGTGACTTACGTCCACATTAAGATTAATTACTTAATCAACAAGAAACAAATATGGACCTAAATAAAGTTTAATGAAACCGGCCCATTTTCTTTTGTTCTCCTTATCTATCACTCAAGCCCAAACAACTGCTTCACAATCCCAATACTAAAACCACACACCACTTTGATGGGGTAAACACCTCTTGCCACTAGGCCAAGAGGCTATCGGCTAAATTTATTTATTATTATAAATAATTTGTGTTTGATTTTGTAGAGTGACATACTGTACATTGATCACCCAAATGACAACTATTGATCACCTCGGTATAGACATCCTTCAAAACATACTAGCCAGACTTCCGTCCGTGGATTTCGCCTCTGCCAATTGTGTTAGCCGCTTATGGAAGCATGTTTGCGGTCACATCCTTTGTCGCCCCAAGCTCTCCTCCGCCTGCTCGTTTAATTGTTCCCTCCAAGTAACTTATTCCAAGAACTAATGTTTATACCAAGCATAAATTGTATTACACCATTTATCACTTTTATGTCTCAAATTTTTATTAGGTTGCTGTAGAAGACGTGGTGAATAAAGTACTATCTGAGCCGATTCGTCCTCATTTTGCCATTGCTTCTGTTGCTGATATCGACAATACTGAATATGACTACGAAGAGGCTCACCAACTAGTATGTTATTTGGACTTCAAAACAAATATGATTAATTGATTCTCAAACTTTTCCATGAAAAGATTGCTATCTACTTGAAACGAATGGAATACTTCTATAGTTCTACTCGCCTCGCTAAATTTATTAAGTTCATGAATGAATTGCAGATTACTACAAAACTCGGTTCCAAAGTTCCACTCATTACTAATTATGCCTTTGGAATTATTGGAAGGGATGCGATTTCTAATGAATTTCAAGAGGTTTACTTGGTTATCTACTTATAAACATTGCTTTTTAAATGCTTTTTTTTTTTCCTTTGATGTTAAGATAGTAACAATTCAAATAACCTACAGACATTGTGGACAAAAGATATTTCAATGGGAGGAATAATGTTAACAGTTGGATTCGTACCAGGGATGAAAGTAAAACTAATCTCACTTCTGCACCAACTTCAGGTAATAAATCTCATCTTTGTTGAACACAACATCAACCTTATAATATATCTGTGACTGTATTTATATTTTGACATCTATCAGGATCCACAAACATTCATGATAGACGAATTCATAACGGACATTAAAGAGTTCTCGACTTCTACATCAGGACGTGAATCTCCTGCTGCCATAATGATTTTCATGGTAAGCATGTTACTTCTTGTGTAGGTATTATCAACTTTTGATGGTTTTCTTGTCTGGATTTATTCATAGAGTATTTTAAAAGAACATCGAGAAGAAGCGATGATTGATGTTATGGGAAAAGTGGGTGAGTGTTGCATTAGAAATACCTTAGTGCTTTACCTGGACTTGTTATCATAGTTGTTAAATAGCGAGTAGCGGTAAATAGCGACAAGCTACCCATACGCTATGTATGGGTAGCAATGAGATAGCGAGCGCTGTTTGATGTTTAGCATAACGTATTAGAATTTTTTATTTCACGAATTTAAGGATTTTTGATGCAATTAGTGAAGATTACAGCTGTGTGGTGGATTAAATTGCCTAAAACTTCGGTTTTCAATTTTTAAAAAGAACAAAAAAAACACTTATTGTCGCTATTGAGCGCTAAACATCAGATAGCGCGATGATCCAGTGCTACGCTACGCTACTTGCTAGAGCGCTTGCTATCATCACGATTAACAAACTATGCTTGTTATAATTATTTCCATATTTATATTTGTTTCTATATCTTAGATTATGTCATGTCACCGGAAACTGTTATTGTGGGAGGTTATGGCTACTTGATCGAGAATACAAATGAAAGTTTAAGGAACATAACTGCTAGTGAAGAACATGCTGCTATTGCCTTGGTATTTGCCATGGACAAGAACAAACCTTTAGGTAACTTTAGATATTCACTTTTAGATAGGTTTTTCATGTTTTTTTAATCTTCACTTTTTAACATACTATTCTTTTGGATTTAACACTTGTTGGGGAATATTTAAAATAAACGCTTAGATTATCTGAGAGTCGTACGGGACACTTTCAGATTGAAACAATTTGATGGTTTTAATTGTTCAAGAATAAGTATGTAATCTGTAGAGAAATTTGTGAACCAGAAGAATGACTAAATGAAGATTATTTCTAATTTAGGGCTGAAGGGTCATTAACTACCTCATATTTACATGCAATTTTCGTAAAATTAAGCTGCCCCTTGGACCCTGCTACAAGGGGTGTTGCCCCCGGACCTGGGCAAAGGGGCGTTGCCCCCTTGAAACTCCCATTGGGGCTTCGCCCCTAAGGACTAAAAAGGTTCTCAGATACTTAAAATTATAATAAACTCAAACAAGTGTGTATTCTCAAACTCTCCCAATTTATTTGATGTACATCACGATACACTATGGTTAACGAGTCAATCCACTTACACTCAAATCTATTTTAAAATAGGTATTGGAGAAACTCAGTTTCATGGTGTAATATCGCGTGGACTGCAACCGGTAGGCCCAGCATACAAGGTGGTATCTTTTGAAAAAAACCATGTTTTGTCAAAGCTCACTGTAAGAAAAAAAGGATCACATGAGAAGCTTGATGGTGAAACAATTTTGATACAAGCTTCCGAGAATGTAGTTATTCTTTACCTTACTACAATGCTTATTATTTGGCTTTCTGTTGCAAGTTTCATAATAGAGGTAACACAGTATGGTCACAGCTCTCTGATGTAGTATTTTCTCTATTTAAACTTAAAAAACATTGGTAAACATGATCAAACTTTAAAAAAGGAAATTTACAAAACGAGCCATTGACCAAACCTACTTTCAAAACTAGCCACCTCACGCGTCCTTGGAGCGACGAATCATGCACGGGATGTGTCTTTGGAGAGATTTCATGCACAGGATGCGTTTTGGAGAGATTTCATGCATGGGATGCGTTTGTGGGTCCACCTCATGCATCTGTGGGTCCACCTCATGTGTATGTGGGTCCACCTCATGCGTCTGGGTCCTCCTCATGCGTCTGGGATTATGCAACTTTTGAAAACGCCATGTGTCCATTTTTTATTGGATTTCAATGCTCCAAAGACACATCCCGTGCATGATGCGTCGCTCTAAGGACACGGAAGGTGGCTGGTTTTGAAAGTGATTTTGGTCAATGGCTAGTTTTGTAATTATCCCTTTAAATATGTTGACTACATTGACCTTTCGCTCATGTGGCACTCACATGGTGCTTGATTGGTATATGAAAATTGGTCTAACTTATAAGATAGAAAGGAATGATTTTATCATTTTTGAAGAGAGAATGTTCTGTTCTTTTGAATATAAATATGACCATACTATGTTACATTTTTTTGTTCTAGTATTTTTCTCTGAAGTCATGACTAATCTTTCATAAATAATGACAGCTAGGAGGCATGATCAGCTCTTATCCTTTGTTCATTGGGGTAACAAAAAGAAGAAAATGCACCATTGGGAATAAAAGAATTGGATGGATGACTTATCTTTCATTCCATGAAGTAAGACTGTAAGTAAACAATTTTCTTCTAGTTTACAAAGTTAAATCTTTTTTTTCTTTTACATTGTCATTTGTTATAACTTATAAGTCAACTTACAACTAGAAATGTTGCACCACATCTTGAATATTATGCTATGTTTGTTTAAATAAGCTAATCCTAAACAGGCTATTTCACCCTAAACTTATCATATTATATAACCAAGAGTTAAGTTCTTTTTGAGTCCCTGTGGTTTGTGTAGTTTAACTGTTTGAGTCCAAAAATCAAACTTGTCTTGATTTGAGTCCCTGTGGTTTTGTATTTTTAACCATTTGAATCCAAAATGCAAACCTCATCCAAAAACCATTTGGATTCAAATGGTTAAAAATACAAACCACAGGGACTCAAATCAAGAAAAGTTTTTGCATTTTGGATTCAAATGGTTAAAAATACAAACCACAGGGACTCAAATCAAGACAAGTTTGGTTTTTGGACTCAAACAGTTAAACTGCACAAACCACAGGGACTCAAAAAGAACTTAACTCTATAACCAATTACTACATCCAAACATTGAAAACTGGTTGTCTTCAATCTAAAAACGTAACGACCAGATAATCTATTCCAAAACACAAGCCCTTAGACACGGCTGGTCGCGTCACATATCAAGATATCCAGTTTTGGTATTATTTGAGTTGACCGAATCACTTTTGTTCAATATGAGTATAATGACATAGAAGGATTTTACATTAAAACTACACTTTTACCCGTTAACCCGTTTTCATTTTATCTACTTAGAAATACAAAAATATAAACACACCGAAATGATTAATAACTAAATGGGTCAAAAAATGTCACCTCTTAACTATAACCATTATCATGCAGATGCAGGTCTCTTAATTACGAAGAGATTCTTTTAAATAATTATATGGGCATCAAAAAAGGCGATACCTTGCGTTTTTACCACCCAAATCTCACCACTGCTTTATCTTCTGTCGCCAATGCCGCAAACCATATGAGATCTTTCAAGAAAGGGAGCACCACTAGCGGTGATAAGCAGGAGGTGTTTGGCGGTATTATTTTCACTTCTTTTGGTCGGGGTGAGCCATTATTCGGCCAACCAAACGTTGACAGCTCACCGTTTTTGGACTACTGTCCTAGCATGAGCCTTGGCGGGACATATTCTGGCTGGGTGTTGGGGCGTGGGGATTTAAACATGTATGCTACAGAATCTCGAGAAGAAAAGGCGGTGCGTAGTTTCATGCATGAATGCGGTTGTGTCTGTTTAATCATGTCTTATACTCGATAGAAAGGGAATTGTGGTGTTTGTGTTGGGCTTTGATGTCTACTCTATTTACTTTTGCTTTTTTTTTTTTTTTTGCTTTCATGTTTCTTTTGCTGTTTGGATCTCCTTTTTTTCTTATCAATTGTTCAATAATAAGGTAGCAAATCTCATTGTATCGCCATGACTTTGTTCGAGACGCGTTAATGGATATCCTCAGACGAGCAGGGATCTCGACAAAGAAAGAGGCACCGGTGAATTTTCTTACAGACCCGTCGGAGGGGAGATCCACTCTACGCCCGACTGACGTGCTAGTTTTTGGTTGGGAGGGCGGGAAACATGCTTGTGTCGATCTCACAGGTGTATCCCCCCTAGCCGGGTTTCGGGAAAACGGGTTTGTGGCGGGGCAAGCGGTACTGAAAGCAGAGTCGAAGAAGGTGGAAAAGCACGCGAAAGCTTGTGAGGATAATCAACATGCCTTTGTCCCCCTAGCGTTTGACACGTTTGGCTCTTTGGCGCCAGAGGCAGTTCGGTTCTTGTCCAGAGTTCAGTGTGTAGTCCACAGCAACTTTTCGACCCCTCAGGGGCGTGGCTTTGTTTTTAGTAGATTAGGGTTTTCTATTCAGAAAGGGATGGCGGCGCAGTTTGTTGCTCGTCTACCTGCTATTCTTATGTAATTTGCCCTGATGATTGGAATGAAAACTAAATAATTGCTTTTTATCATTGACTTATTTGTTATTGGTAGGGTTTTTCTACTAGGAATTTTTATTTGTAATTTGAACCATTTCTAGTTTGGTTGTTGTGTCATGAGTTTATATGTGTAATTGTTATATATTGTTTGTAGAATGAGTGATGTTGAGTGAGGTGTGATGTGAATTGTCTTATTTGCAATTTTGTAGAATGAAGTTTGAGTTTACAAAACGAAATATGGATGTTGCAATTTACCATTAGTGATAAATATTTGATAGAGGATTTTTTCAACTGTCTGCTTAATATTTTATGTGTATAAAACTGTTGTTCTTGTTGAATTTTTGAAGAATGGAGATCATAGAATAAGTGCTAAGATGATAGAGTGACTTTTATTTGGATACTCATATGTTGTTCTTGTGTAGAGGTGTACAATTGAGAAACCGGTTCGGTTAATAACCGTTATTTTTCAAAAACAAAAAAAGAAAGAAAGAAAAACTTGTAAGTGGTTTACCGGTTCGGTTAATAACCGGTCTTTTCCTGTTAACTAAACAGTTCTTTTTTTTCTGCTTTCTTTTATTTTTTCGTTTTTTTTCCAGTTAACTAGTAATGGGCTAAAAACCGGTTTTTGAACCTAGGGCTAACAAAAACCATTAACCGGTTACGAACCTACGGTTAACAAAAACCACTAACCGGTTACTCAATCGGTTAACCAGTACGGTATCAGTTATTTACCGGTTATCTTGTGTACCTCTATTTTTGTGAAAAGGTTTCATTAACTGTTCTAAATTGTACTCACCCTAAGACCATACGGTGTGGAGAGGTCTGAAAACAGGGGCGGATTTATTAAGAAAGAACGGGTTCCCAGGAACCCATTCGGTTTTTAATTTTTAGTGTAAATATATATAAGAAATTAAAAAGGAACCCATAAGTAAAATATATAGGGAACCCATAAACAAAAAACTTTCATAGTCCACTGGTTAATCCGTGTTCTTCTACCCTTGACACTCGGGTTCGAATCCCATATGAAGCAAGTAACAAATTTTTTGTTCCGTTTTTTTTTTCTTAATTTCTATTTTTATTTTTTTCTTTAATGAATAACCCATTTAGGGTTAGAACAAAACAAAGCATAACAAAAAAAAACCAACAGCAGACTACGAACTTATGAACAACAGTGGCACCTCCACCCTCACCCTGCCTCCTCCTCCCTCAGCGACCACCTCCGCTCTGGCCGACAGCCATCCTCCTCCAGCCGACAACCGTCCTCCTCCGGCCGTTCTTCACAGGTGTGTTAACTGATGTTAATTTAACTTATTGTTATTTGACTTATTTTTGATAATCTGGTGTTAATTTTTTGATAATCTGATATTAAATTGTTATGTTATGCAGAAGAATGTTTCAATAGTTATGTTAAGTTGATAATTTGATGTTAATTTTTTGATAATCTGATGTTAAATTGTTAGGTTAAGTTTATAATCTTAGGGTAGGGTTCCAGCGTGAACAACCTCCCAAGAGTGAACTGCGTGAACAAATCTGGACCCTTGATTTCCTTTTTAGTTGTTAAGGGTAGGATTGTAATTGTGTAAAAAAATAGATTTAAATCATTATTTTAATAATTGAATTAAGTTACATCTTTCCTAATTTAAATTCATTATCCACATTATGTTTTATTTATTAATAAGATAATTATCAAAACAAACAACAAATCACCATATTTCAATTTTAATTTTTATTTCAGATTCATCACCAGAATTCGAATTTTGATTTTTAAGATCCACGTAACCTTCGTATTTCAACGGTATACACATGTGCACTTGGACCTTTCATCTCCACTTTTCTCGTTAACGACATTTCCTAAAATAGCACAAAAAAACTCAGTAAGTAATACTTTGCATAATTCACAAGTGTACGTCAACAACTTTACACATTCAATACACCAAAAATTATGAGATATCACAAAAGCAGACGCTATACACATGTGTGCATTGGGTTAAAATTAGAGCAAAAAGTAGAATACACATGTGTACATTGCATTAAAAACAGAGCAAAAGCAGAATACACATGTGTACATTGCGTTAAAAACAGAGCAAAAATCAAAGAATTGAACAAAAAAAACTCAACAACTAATACTTTGCATAATTCACAAGTGTACATCAACAACTTTACAAATTCAATACACAAAAAAAAAAAAAAAAAAAACTAAGATATCACGAAAAACGGATGCTATACACATGTGTACATCGCATTAAAAACAGAGCAAAGTCAGAATACGCATGTGTACATCGCATTAAAAAAAGAGCAAAAATGAAGGGCCCAGATCTTATTATTATTATTATTATTATTATTATTATTATTATTATTAAGTTTGCAGAGTTGTGGTAGCACTTAAAACATGTTCAACTCTTTTATTATTAATTATTATGAACCGGAAAGCACAAAATCCCACATTGCATTGACCCTAAACCCTCTATTCATATTTCATACTGACCATTACTACATCTCACCCAATTCCAACTCTATTACATAAATAGATTAGCTGCTACCAATAACCCTACTAATTAAAACAATTAATAATCTAATCACCAACTATTATCTTTTAAACTCTTTTGAATTTCATTTTTTTTTCTTTTTTTCCTTCAGAATTATTGGCTCACATAGCAATCAAAATTAAATGACCACATACTGTTTTTAACTTAATGATTCTATTTATGTATTTGAGGTTTCATTTAATGTTAATAGTTAATAGATTGTTCATGAAGATTACCAGATGGTAATTCATATATTATTATATTCATATGAAGTAAATTCATCATGAATTTGTGTAATGCAGTCATGTAAAAGTATAACAAATAAGCAGGTTCAATAAGTAACCTAATCCCAATCGTACCAAAATCTGACCAAATTATGAACCCTAGACGAAAATAAGCAGGTTCGGAACTACGAATGGAAACAAATGATGAACCCTAAACCAAAATATGATCAAAATCGGACCAAAATTTGACCAGGTTTAAACGATGACGAACCTGGGTGTGCGTTCTTACATGGCTGCGTTCTTGCGTGACCAAAATCGACCAAAAGCTGGATTAAAACAATGACGAACCTACATAATTGCGTAATTAGGTTAGTCACCACACACGCGCACAAAGAAGAAACAACATTATTCGAATATGAAACGGATAATCGACGGAGATAGGTATGTAATGAAGGACCGTTGTGGATGTAGGGTTCGGATTCGCTGCGAAGATGGCCTGCTATCAGCCATTCAACCTCCATAGGCACAAATTACGTATCTGTTTGAGTTAGGGTTTGGTTGGGTATCTTCTAGACGAAAGAGATAGGATTAAAACTGACAATGAAGAGGCAATTTTGGAATGGAGAGGGAATCTTGTTTTGAAAGTTTTGAAACTCATACAGAGATTTTATGAATTAGTTTCCATATTTTTTTAATATGAAAGTTCCCTATTTTACCCTTTAGATTAAAATTTAAATTAAATTTATTATACCTTTAATTACAATTGTGCCATTGATCTAAGATCTATCATCAACAAAATCAAGGGCCCAGATCAGTTCACGCTGGAGAAAATGTTCACGTTTGAACCTAATCCTATAATCTTATGTTAATTTTTTTACTTATATTTTTTGATAATTAGTGATGTTAAATTGTAAAACATTAAAACTTGAATTTGGTATTTAGGCGTTATCAGTTATGCAGAAGAACCTTATCCGATCCGAATTGTCGAACCGACCCGAAATTTTTGATAATTTTGACTATCGTATTTTATATTATGTGTTTTTAAATTTCTAATGACGAATTTATTTTCATTATTGTATCGAACTTTTATTATGTGATGAACGTTACCCCGATCCGAACTGTCGAACCGACCCGAAATTTTTTATGTTCAGTCATATGAAATTGGAGTATCTAAAAAAGTGAACCCAGTGGAAAAAATTCCTGGATCCGCCACTGTCTGAAAAGTGGGCGTTATCCGACACGTGAAGGTCACGTCCGCTTGCGTCAGAAAGGGGGCGTGGAGCAAAAACGGGGGTGTGGAAGAGTGGTGTTATTCGACACGTGACACATTTTTTGTTAAATTACATTTGAAAATTCTACAAAATCTATTTAATTTATAAAAATACAATAATAGTAATTTAACATTTAATTTATAAAAATACAATAATAGTAATTTAACAAATAACGTTAATAATTAAACATTTCATATTATCATTATCACATATAAATAAGCAATTTTACCAAAAAAAAAAAAAAAAAAAAAAAAAAAAAAAAACATATAAATAAGCAACATATTGTGGCTTTTGTTAGTTGTACTATATGGATGGGGAGTGTTTCCAAAAAAAAAATTATTTTTCAATTTCAATCCATAAGTTTTTATCTTTTTATTTTTAACCCTTTAAGTTTTTAAATTTTAACTCAAAGTTTTTCATTATTTGCAATTTAATCCTAACACGTTTTCTATTTCCAACTTTGATCCCCTATACTCTTCATATTTTACAAGTTTTTCGTTTTACGTTTCGTTTAAAATTTCGCAGTCAACACGCCGCAAATGTGTGTCTCTGTGGTTCAACGTTTTTTGTCTGTTTTTCCCGTTTGACAGATATATCGAAATGCACATTTTCATATGGTTAACGCATCACATAACGTTTAGATTAATCCATTCGATGTTTGCAATGTACCCGCACCGCAACGCGCGCGAGTGTTATTCCTAGTTTAAAAATAAAAACCATTAAATACTTTTAAAAAATGACCGACATAAAATTAAAAAAAAGATTACATAACAAAAATAAAACTTAAAAATTAAAAATTACTACATAAAAAATCTAATAATCTGCCAAGCCGAAAACGGAATTCACGGTTGTGTTTGTGCCTGAAGTTGATGAGAGCGAATTGTATGACGTTGACAAGCTTCCACGCGGCTTGTAAACGCCCACACTGTTTGTTCTAAGCAAGCAGATTATAGGTGGCATTTGGGTCATTTACTATAAATGAGTCGATGTTGGTTATCTTTTTATCTCTAATGGGTTTATTTAAAGACTTGGCGAAGAAAATAGGACGAAGGTGTTGAAAGAACTACTTGCCCGTAATTGGGTTAATTTGGGTTATAAATGATCTCTAAAGAATCAAAAGGGTTAACTCTTTAAGGATTTAACTAAATAGGAAGTAGAAAACATGTTAAAAGTCGGCCCAAATATATTCAAATGCATAGAAATATCGACTTTGTAAGGTTAGAGGGGGTGGTTTAAAGCCCTTAGGGGCTTTATTACGCCACGTCAGTTCTACATGAGCGTCATGTCACATAGGAGGCTTTAAAGTCTCTCCTTCTAACTTGCATGCAATGGTTTAAAACCCGCTATTAAACAAAATAAAAATAATTAATAAAGAGAAAAAGATTTGATTGGTTGAAAAGAATGGCCCCACCTGCTTTTCCCTTTAACGCTTGTTACTGCAATGGCGAGGCTTCAATGCCCCCCCCCCCCCCCCCCCGCGGCATGAAGGGGATGGGGTAGGGGCGCTAACGACGCTGAGGTGGTCAGGGGCGGTATACCACACCCCTGGCCTAAAAACTAGATTTAATGAACACCTTTCCTCTGCTACACAGATATAATTATATAACGGTTGGACCGTTCTGATTCTTCAGCACTGCACGGACTTTATATATACTCCCTATATAGACAGACCATTCTCCTCGATTTGACTCATAACTCGAAGCAGGTTCGACTCATAGTAAGGTAACACTGTGAACACAGCCTTATTCTGGTATGTTTCATGTATGTGTTTTTTGATTAGATAACCGGGTTGTTTGAGTTTAAATCGATTTTATCTTGTCTAAATTTTTAGTCAGTGGTAATTGACAAAACTAAGAATTATTTAAGCATCTCATTGCTTTGGTTGAAAGATTATGATTAAACTAATTTTTAATTTGGATTAAAGATCAAAGTTTCATGTTAGGTTTAGTTGGGTAATTGAGTTGAATGACATATGGGTTTAATTGTTTAAAAAGCGATCAAACGAAACAGGAAGGTTGGGTTTAAAAAATGAGGTTTGGGTTTTAAATTTTAAATCTAGGCTTTTATTTTTATGAATACTTAAAAAGTACTTGATTTTCAAGTAATTATGTTTCTGATAGTTAAACTTTTTTTTTGTAATTTCAATATTGCAAACTGAATATATTAAAGTTATATATTATAATTATGTAATCTTTGTGTACAGCTACGTATTTGAAAATGTCAAGCGTTACAACAACACCAGTAGGTATTGATCTTGGAACAACATACTCATGTGTTGCAGCCTGGTTTGGTCAACACAACCGTGTTGAGATCTTCCCTAACGAACAAGGTTACATGATTACTCCATCGTATGTGGCTTCTAACGGCAGAGACCTTTTAGTAGGTGAGAGTGCTAAAAACCAAGTCACCAGAAATCCCACTCGAACTGTTTTTGGTAAGTTGATTTGATGAACAACTTTGATATTTAAAAAAATAATCACACCTTTAAGTTTTAACTTTTGTTTAGTACATTTCAGATGTTAAGCGATCAATGGGAAGCAGATTCAGTGATACCATATTGCAACAAGACATACAATCATGGCCCTTTAAGGTAATTAAAGGATCTAATGATAAGCCAGTAATTGTACTTTAACACATGGGTGTAGACATGGAGTTTTCACCTGAAGAAATATCTTCCATGATTCTAAAGAAGTTGAAAGAGGCTGCGGAGGCGTTCCTAGGAACCACTGTTAGAGATGCAGTGATTACCGTTCCTGCATATTTCAGTGACAAGCAACGACAAGCAACAAAGGTTGTTGGTACACTGGCTGGCCTCAATGTCATGCGCTTGATCAATGAGCCTACAGCAGCTGCAATTGCCTATGGTCTAGACAAGTTTTCCGACCCAAACCACCCAAATCAGAAAAACGTTTTCATATTTGATTTGGGTGGAGGGACATTTGACGTGTCACTTCTCACTATTAGTAAGGACGGAACCATACGTGTTAACGCAGTGGGGGGTGACACTCATTTGGCTGGAGAAGATTTTGACAAAACAATGGTTGATTATTGTGTACAAGTATTTAAGAAAAGACAAAACAAGGATATCAGTGAAAATGCAAGAGCAATGGCAAGATTGAAAGTTGCATGTGAGAAAGCAAAGAGGGAGTTGTCCTCGACATTTGAAACTTCGATTGACATAGATTGTTTGTATGATGGGATTGATTTTTCATTAAAGGTTACTCGGGTAAAGTTTGAGAAGCTAAATGCTTGTTTTTTTAACAAGTGCATCGAGCATGTGGAAAATTGTTTAAGAGATGGGAAAATGCAAAAAAATAATGTTGATGATATAGTCCTTGTTGGTGGGTCAACAAGGATTCCCAAAGTACAACAAATGCTTAGGGAGTTTTTTGACTCGAAACCACTTTGCAAGAATATTAAAGCGGATGAAGCTGTTGCTTATGGTGCGGCATTGTTGGCTGCAAAGTTAAGAGGGAACAACAATAAAGTTGTGAATGATTTGATACTTCTAGATGTCACTCCTTTATCCCTTGGTGTCAAAGAGTATGGAGGACGTATGATTGTCCTAATCCCAAGAAACACAACAATACCCACGATGAGGGAAAAAATTGGTGTTACGGTGTTTGAAAACCAAGTACAAATGTGAGTATCAGTGTTTCAGGGTGAGTGCGATGAAGCGGAAGACAACATCTTCCTTGGTGAATTCACTATTCATGGCGTTCCACCAGCCCCTTGAGGTAAGGAAAGATTGAAGGTTTGCTTTAGCATAGATGCCAATGGTATTCTTGATGTCTCAGGTGAGTTGGTATCTACTGGTTATAAAAAAAAAATTAGTAATAACTGAGAGTGGAATTTTGTCTGACTATGACATTGAGAGGATGTTGAACAAGGTTGAGCTATGAATTCTAGTAATGGAATGAGGAATAAAACGAAAGCATTAATAAAGTTTCCACTTTTAAGATGTTTGTTTTGTTTTTTTTTATCAACTTCAAATCTATATATTATATATTGCTTTTATGGATGATGTCTCATGTCTATACAATACAGTGTTATAATTCTTGTGAATATATGCTATTGCTAACAACCAAAACATATAGTAATAAAAATTAGAATGACTCGGATAGTGTGTATGTTCATATTACAAGTTTGGTTTCAAAGTTTGAAAATTTACATTTTTGGTCCATACTCTTCACAACGGGTAACATCGATGGTCCCTGGGTTAGGGCTGTTCAATTCGCTCGCCGCTCGCTCGACGCTCGTTCGGAAACTGCTCGGAAAATGCTCGTTCGATTTGACGCTCGGTTGTAAACGAGCCAAGCATGAGCAAAGGTCCGCTCGGCTCGGTTCGGCTCGAATTATTATTTTAATTAGTATACATATACCTATACACATACATATATAAACATGTATAGACACAAATATAAATTATACATTATACACACACACCTATATATATACACACTTACACATACATATATACTTAAATATAAATTAAATTTATAGTTTTATATGTACCACTCTATTAGATTTTGGTCAACGATATACAAATTTACAACTATATCTATAGTTACTAGCCCAACCACACCAATAAAAAATTAATATTAAAACTAAAAGTTAAACCCTAAACCGATAAAAGATAATTTGTTCATCGCCTCAATGTTTCATTTCGTTACCCTAAGTCGATCGTCTCCTACTCTCAACGTAATTGTTTGTACAATATGATCATCACCTCGTTGGCCACAACATTGTTATTAATAAGAAAAATATTGTGCCATTAAATGTGCATATTTTTAAAGACATAAAAACTTGAGACCCAACATCGTCATCTCTCTCAGCAAATGTAAATCGGGCGACACGGTTGTCCAAATCGCTCGGCGCTCGCTCGGAATTTTTATTGCTTGAAAAATGCTCGATTGATTTGAGGCTCGGTTTTAAATGAGCCGCTCCGCTCGGTTCGGTTTGTAAAGGAGCCAAGCACGAGCAAAGGTCCGCTCGGTTCGGCTCGGCTCGTGAACAGCCCTACCCTGGGTGGATGAACCCTCTAACATTTAAAAATAAGCTTTAAATATCAAAACTTAAAAACACTTTTAACTTAGCAGAACGAATTTGCAATATGGACATACCACAAGGATCATCCGAGTAATGAACTCTAAAAATTATTTGTGAAGGTGCAATTCTAAGTAAAGTTGAAAACTTCTGGAATATTTTTAAATTAGGGATTTTCTGGAAATACTTTTAGATGTAACTAGTTCGCTACTCTATAAGTGAACTCATGCAAGTTCTAATAATGCTTTTGGGAGTTCGTTGGTGTGACAAGCGAACTCAACTAATCCGCTTGAGTGGCAAGCCTACTTCATCAAGTTTTTCACCAAATATCACTCGTCCCTTGCAGTTTTTCATCAAACTCTATGGTGTTTGCTTGCCACTTAAGCAAACTTTTCGAGTTCATTTGCACGAGTAGCAAACTGCCTAGAAATACAATAACTATACAAATAGCCTATAAGTAATTAGCTGAATCTTAAACCAACTACTAATTCAAAAAAGTCAATCAAATTGGTGCATTATGAATAGTGTATGCTTGCCTTTGGAATTGAAAACTCTTTAATATATGTTTTGAACCCTAAATTAGAATCAAATACAAAGACTCCTAAAATTAAGAAGTGTACAAAAGCTCCTAAAAATAAACCAACTACAAAAAAAAAAAAAAAAAAAAAAAAAAAAAAAAAACCTAAAGACCCATCACCACCCAAAAACCTTAACCACCCACCCACCCAATTTTTTTTTTTTTTTTGCAAGGGGGGGGGGGGGGGGGGTGTTAGGTTTTTGGGGGATGGGGGTTAGGTTTTTTAGGGGTTTTTTTTGGTGTGGTATAGGGTTTTTTTTTTTTTTTTTTTGCGGATGGGGGGGGGGGGGGGGTTAGGTTTTTGGGTGGGGGTGGGTGTTTAAGTTTTGGGTGGTGGTGTAGTGAGTTTAGGTTTTAGGTTCTTGAACACTTGTCACTCTATAAAGTCTTCTTACATTTCTTACAATTAGGAGTATTTATAGAATAACTTAACCCTTTGAACCCCAGTACATGGGCTTAGTTTGGATCACACATGTTATGAAGCCACTTTTTTTTAACAAACTTACTTACTCTCTAACTCTACTCCAGGTTACATTCTTTTGACAATCATCAGCCTTCACCATTTAGAAATACAAAGGCTTATCCCACTTGTTTTGCTTAGTTCTAAATATTAGGATTTGTATGCATGTTTGTAAATCTCCCATAAGGAAGTACTATAAAGGCAAAACAAACCTTAAGGTGTTTCAAAAGATTTGACCTTAAAGAATTGGAAGACACATTGTAGTGGATGGCACGACTTTGATAACTCCTCTAATAGCATCCACACACCTATGTTTTCACCAAAATACCGCAATGTTAGAGAAAACACAACTACGTACAGTGGCGAAGCTTGAAAATTTTCCACCGGTGGGTCGGAAGTCACCGGACCTAAAAGTATACACCTAATTTTTTTTTTATAAAACCGGGGGTCGAAAACGTATATACCTAAAAAGTTCTATACGAAACGTACATACATAACACTACTGAGTGAAAAGTTCGGGGGGTCCCTCTGCCGCGCTCCGCCCCCTTCATAGCTGTGCCCCTGTCTACGTATTTAGTTTTCTTAAAAAAAAATCCAACGAATGTAGTTTTCAAATAAAAACTAAATTAGTAAAAACTAAATGAATTAAAAACATATAATATATAAAATATAAGGGGGTAAAATTAAAAAAATGGTTAAAGTTACTTTTTTATATTTTGTTTGAATTGGGCTTTGTGAATTGTAATAACTAAACCATCCAAAAAGTATAGTCACCTAATAAGGAAGTGTGGCAATAATTAAGTCACCTAATAACCGAATGTAGTGAGATAACTAAAAATTAAATTAAAGAAAAAATAAAAAGAAATGAAAATGATGTGATTGGTGAAAAGGGAATGAACCCATCTCTGAAGAGCTTAACGCCCATTATTAGGTACCCTCAATCCCACATTAAATGCAGGTACTAGTGTTTGGCGCCAATGCTCGGTGAGGTGCCAACCCGCTACAGAGAGCCTCACAAATGACAAGTCAACTTTATCTATTATACACTGAATATCTATTTTTATAGTTTAGTTTTTATCTGAACTAGTAATAAGACTCGCGCGCGTTGCGGCGCGGGTACTTCACAAATATCGAATGGATTAGTCCAAGCGTTATGTGATCTGTTAACCATATGAAAACGCACGTTTTGACGTATCCGATTGAACTCAATGTATCCTAAAGTTGCATTGCGATTGGATCAAAACGTAACGTAAATCGAATTTATATCGTACAATCATAACGTATTATACGCGGCCCGACTAACTCGAATTTATACCTTCAAGCCAAAAACTCTCGAGGGGGTCAAAGTGGCATTTACAAAGTTTATAAAAAGTTAAGTGGTTAAAAATTGCATTTCCTAAACTTAAGGGCTAAGAAAGGGTAAAGATAAAATTTGATAAAGTTTTGGGGTAAGAAGAAAACTATAACAAAGTTGGGACTGATAAGGAAACTACGACAAAGTTGGGGTGTCAAATGCAAACCATTTGTAAAATGGAGTAGTAGTTTAGGGACTAAATTTCCCATTTTTTGAAACTTTAAAGGTACCAAAATTAAGAGTATAAAATTGTAACATTATAAAAGTACGGGGGAGGGGAGGCAAAGTCGGTGAGGTTTCCACCGTTTTTGTAACCAACTAAACTAATTATTAAACTATAATTAACAGTGATTTTTACTACTAAAAAAAATAAATAAATAAATAAAAGTTTGATTATCAAAATCTCAACTGTCAATCACCTCCAACTGTTATCGTTATCTCTCTCCCACCTCAACTTCTTCTCACTCTTTCTCTCTCTCTAAAATCGCCATGGTTTCCTCACTTTCTCTCTCCTCACCACACCTACACTCTCACCACCACCACCAGCAACATCGTTCTCTCTCTCCTACTTTCTCTCTCTTCCCCGTTCGAATTCTCTTCAATTCCTCATCTTCCCCCAAAAAAGTTGCATCAAATTCAATCAGGTGCAGCAGCAGCAACGAAGGTTCTTCTACTCCTGCAACTGCTCGGAAGCTCGGAGTGTCAGTTTACAAGCCTAAATCCTACCAAATTCTTGTTGCAGATGCCGCTAATTCTCTCGCCTCTGCTCTCAATGACGGCAAAACTCGTCTCGAAATTGATTTCCCGTAATACTCTAATCTATTCATTTTAAGCATTTTTTTAGACACTCATGCCTCTGTTAGTATTAAAAAAAATTGCATTTGATAATGTGGTGATTGTTCCTCATTTGCATGATTTGTTTGTTGAGTGTTTCCCCCAAAAGAACAATAGCCATCACCACCCGACATGTAATTCTGTGTATGTGACATCTGGCCCCTCGTACCAACCAATATTGTCCAATTTGTTCATTAGGGGACTCGGGGTGCTCAATCCCCTGTCTTCGGGTACCCCTACCCGCAGGCCGCACACCGCCGCCGGTCCTGTGGGTAGTGATACCCTGAGGGTAGGGTCTGGATTATACACTACCCGATGGTTAAGTGTGATAAGAGGAGAGAGATAGAGAGAGTTGTGTGTCTGGAGAGAGAGAGAAAGAGGGGTCAAATGGTGGGTCCCTGTTTTAAGATAGTGGTATAGGCCGAGTCACGTGGCGCAAGGGGATTGGCGGGACTTAAGGTACGTGGGTTGGGCACCCCTTCCCCCCTTAGGCCAGGGGGTGTGGCTTAACGCCACCCCGCCACCTCAGCGATTTTAGCGCCCCGGGGCGCCATGGACCACACCGCGGTGGTTAGGGAGGGGGGGGGGGGGGTGCTATAGTTTAAAGGGGGGCTTTAAACCATTGCATGCAAGTTAAAGCCCCCTATGTGACATGGCGGTTAGGTGACGCTGAGGTGGCGTGATAAAGCCCCTAGGAGCTTTATACCACACCCTGTAGCCTTAGGAGCTCATAGAGACACGCCACCCATCCCTAGGTTACTCCCACTTAAGCACGTTTAACTGTGGAATTTTGCTCTCACCCATGTCCAATGCGACCAAAACGCGTTGGTGATATTTGAGACGCGCCATTAGTTACGGCCCGGTTATTGGAGTATATTATTATTAGGTTTTATTAGTGTGAGCCTACAGGCTCACCTTAGGTTTCTAGGGTTTTCTTATGATCTCTATATATAGTATGACAACCTTCATTTATAATCAATTTAAGTATTTTACCATCTTACACCAGTATGTTGTCCGTACTCCGTAGGCAGAACAAAACGATGTGGGATTGTGTAAGGTATCACAGTGTAGATTGTGGAAATGTGATTGATATAATTCATACCGTAATATAAAATTAGGTAAAGAGTTAAATATTGGATTAGTATAGAAGTAGGAGATATATGATTCTAGTATTCATGAAGTTAAAAGAGAAATGGAAGTCAATAAACAACTATCAACATTTAGGACATATGGACAGTTGGGGTATAAATGGAACACCAGGCTAAGAAAACCAGCTCAATGGACTTAGGATATAACTCCAGCAAGTTCTTAGCATCAGAAACTCAGCTGCAAGTCCCGTTGCCCAATGAGGAGCCGGTAAAATTTGCTCAATTATTCATCTGCAAGAAGGCCCCAGGGTCTAAAAATTTAATGTTGTGGTATTGGACACTTAGTTTAAAAAGCGTGCTTGAGGTGCGGGGCTATCGGAAAAACACCTCAGGGTCTAAAGGCGGCGCATGTGTGTCAAAATTAGGGTCTGGAGGAGGCTAAATTTCAAAAACGACCAAAAGGGTGAAGAGATTGTGAATGGGTTTGATGAAGGATGTAAAAGAGGTGAGAGAGATGCAGCTTTCAGTTGTACATAAAGCTTATTTGGTGGTACATATAGCAACGTCTCGTGTACGGGAGGATCTCGCTTCGCACCTTGGCTTTTGGGACGTAAACACCTTGGAGGGCCTCACGCTTTTTAAAAAAACAAGCTTGGACCCACAGTTCATGACCAGCTGCACTGGCTTCATATCCGCCATCAATACTAGTGGCTCTAAACGAGTCTAAGTCACTTTTCTCACTAAGTAATAAGAATGATCGTTTGTTTGTAACGGGAAATCAAGAAGCTAATCAGTCTTTATTTATTTACTGGAGTATATACATTGTCTGATTGACACCTATTCAATTGTCATAACTCATAACTTTGATAAAACTTCTGCTTACATTTGTTGTTTTCCGTTTGCTTACATTTATTAATGTTAGTTTGATTACATTTTAAATTGTTGACACCAACAGGCCATTACCTACCAGCATTTCTTCATATAAGGTATCTTCATAGACTTCATGCTTATTTGCTGGTTTCGTAAAATGAAGCTTCTCGAAGCTTTTTTCTAAGTATAAAGCTTCCCCTATATGACATTGTGAAGGGGTCTTCAGATGAGTTTACCGATGCCAATGTGCAACTTGCATTGGCTGTTGTAAGGAAGCTACAAGAAATTCGGGAAACACGAGCTCGCATTGTAAGTCATTTTATTTTCATTTCATTTTCTTCATTTGAAGTATCTACAGTTTTTGTCCCAAATTTGAGATAACACATGACCCAAATCAACCCATTTAAAAGTAAACGGGTCAAAATTGCCACCTCATCGTCAACCGTTGATGGTATACGCGTTTCGAACTTATTGTTTGATGTAGGTGTTCCCTGACAAGCCAGAAAGACGTAGAGCCTCAGAGCTATTCAAATCAGCTATTGATTTGGTAAGTGAAATAATCGTTTTAGAACTAATTTCTTTAAAGATTTATTTAACATTTCAAAGTATGTAAATTGGTACACTTTAAGCAGTAGATGCTGTTCAACTGAAGTTTGTTTTGCTCTTTTGTTATTGATCAGTTTATATGCACATATCTTTGTGGAAACATTAGCAATATGTTCTTGTTATCTGTTTTATACAATCAGAAAACTGTTGTATTCTGCTGGTGATCAGCTTAAAGCAGTATGATGATCATGGATTACAATCCCTAATTTTTAAATGTTAATGTCATTATAAACCCTAATCTTAGATTCATAAATCCCTATATGTCCTTAATCCAGGTTGACGGAATCACTATCGGTTCTTTGGATGATATTCCAGCTGGCCCTGTTTCTTCCTTCTTCAAATCTATAAGGAACACACTCGATTTTGATTTTGACGATGAAAATGAAGGTTAGTTTTATAGAAAAACAAACTTCTCTAAACTTCCATACTGCAGCGTTTATTTTAATGTGAAAGAGGAATATATACTTGTGATCATATTGGTGAATATAGCATATAATAATTAGAATGTAATCTAGACTTCGATTATTTGATCATGTATTTGGATTAGATATTGGTCACAAGGCAGGAAACGAAAGTCAAAGGCCGTTAATTGGCGGTTAATGACAGTTTTCTGGTACCTTAAACGAATGGGTATAACTACCTTGTTCGTTTCGTACCGTTTCATAGACTATAAATGGGCGCAAAATTGTATGGATACGTAGATCAATTTCATAATCAAAACAGTCTGCGTTGACTTTCGTTGACAGACGAAATTTATCCAAATTGACCCCATGTTATTGTTCTTGATGCATGATTAATTCGCAATTAAGTGTTCTTGATATCCAACAATAATTACAATTTTTGTTGCATAAGTGACCCGTTTATGACATTTTTTTGTAACCGACCCGTTTATAACATTTTCTTTATAACTGGCCCGTTTATGACATTTTTTTTTGTAATTGACCCGTTTATATAACTGACCCGTTTATGACACAGATAGGTGGCAGTCTGACAAACCGCCAACGCTTTACGTATTCATTTGTTGCAGCACCCGTGAACTTGCTACCATCAAGACATATCTGGTACGGGTGTATTTTCTCTTATATGGATTTGTTGAGTAACGGGTCAAATCAGTTCAGGTTGAAAAAGGTGGTTTTGCTACATGCAAAAAAGAACAAAATCGGTTTGGTTGGCCAACAAACACTTCCTCCTGTCCACTATAAAAAATTCTGAACAGTTAATGTTCGAATTATGGTTTAGAAACAATATTGTTAGTACAATAATTAAAATATCTGAATAAAACAATATTGGTCCATGCTGACGTGCAGGAAAAATTTGGGGCATCAACACCCGCGCTCCTATTTAATCTGGAACTCGAGACGTTGCGGTAATATTTATGTGGATTTAATTCAGATAAAATTCATATATGATGTCATTAATTTTAGTTTTTTTTTTTCTCTATGACAAATGGAACGGTTGGATTTGGCAGAGCTGACCTTGGTCTTCTTGGTTTTCCACCAAAAGATTTACACTACCGATTTCTTTCTCAATTTACTCCGGTTTTTTATATCCGGATAAGAGAGTATTCCAAGGTAGTTCTTATGATCTTACGATTTTATTTATTTTAATTTTTTTTTATTGTAAGGTTTGACATTACTTTGATAGATATTTTTACTTTAAAATGAAAAGACAGTGGCAGTAGCACCATATATTGTGAATTACACTGGGGCCCTCTTCCGCCAATACCCTGGTAAGAATATTAATTTTGACATTACTTTGATGACATGTCAGCAGCCCCATCTGAAGCCATATATGCATGTGAAATAAATATATTTACAAGTTTCACTAAAGTTATCTTTTTTAGAAGAATTAGCTTTAAAAATTACGAAATGTCTTCACATGCCAAATCATAATTTATTAGATAAATACTTCTAAAAACAATTACAATATAATGACAAATAAGATGCTACATCATTAAATATTTAATAATCAGAAAAAAGACTTGCTAATTGGTTTCTACAATTAGCTTGTTTTGTATCATGATGTATAAACCGTAATACTAGCATGTTTCAGTCTATAGAATTATATAAATATAAAACATGTTTTTTTTACTGCAACTATTGTTGCAGGACCCTGGCAGGTGATGCTTAAGCAAACGGATAATTCGTATGCTTGTGTTGCTGAAAGTGAAACCCGCTTCACCCTTAATGAAGTAAGTATGAATTGCTACTCGTTTCCTTAGTGGTGGCAAACCGATTGGGTTGGAAAACTAGTCAAAACATGGTCGAGTCAAACAGGTACATTTTGTATGAGTTGGGTTGACCCAATACACTCTTTTTCCAATTGTTTATAATCGTTTGAGGGGTGTTTGACGTTGCTTATTTATGCTTATTAGCACAAGGAGGTACTAAGTTTATGAAAACAGTTTTTTTTTTTTTTTTTTTTTCATCCTAAGGGTAAATTTGTAATTGAGTTCATCAATAAGCGTTCCCAAACACCCCAACCCCATTGGCCCATTATGGTGACATATTTGATTACAAAAATTATCTTATTTGTAATGTTTTATATAAATAATTTAGGAAATTTTATAGAATGTTTGACCCGTTTCTTTTTAAGCTGATCTTTCTTTTATATTACTCGTTCGACCCGTTAGGGATAAAAGGTAACCTGAATCAAAACATTCATAGACATTTGTTTGGTATGGGCAGACGAAAGAAGAACTGCTAAGGGTTCTTGGACTGAAGGAGGAACAAGGAAGCCAACTTGAGTTCCTTCGCAGGGGCTATAAGGTAAATTTCTCATTTCTTGTATGTATATTTCTAGAAAGTTCCTGGGTAAATTACTCATCTGCCCATCATCATTATTATCATTATCATTATTATAAATACATTGATGGTAATTCACAAGAAGTTTCTTGGCTAAATTACTCATTTGCCCATTTTCATGATTACAAAATTCCTATAAACTGATAGTAACCACATGATGTTCTGTTTGTTATGTTCAAGGGTAATTTAGACATTTGACAAATTAAATTTACACTTGTCTTCCCCACCTCATGAGAATTACGATATTTCTTCTCTCTAGAAGGCTTCCAGGCCAAGTTACTCATTTGGCCATTATCAGCACTACACATAAATTAATAGAATCCACAAGAGTGGGATAAGGTTTAGGTACCATGAGGTCCTGGGTTCGATTCCCACAAGGGGGGTTTTCCCAGATTTATTGGGTTTCCTCCTAAATTGGTGTATATGCATTATGCCTAGTGGAAATGGATATGACCGGGTGGTTCCGTTTGTGGCACGATAATACTCCAGTGGTCTGTCAATGATCCAAATTTGCCGTTCAAAAAAAAAAAAGAAAGAATCCACGAGATCTTTTTGTTAGTTGTGTTGAAGTGTGTTTTAGATATGTAGCAAGTTCAGTTTTATTCGCCCCATGAAAAATCCAAAATATTTTCTCCTGGAAAATATTCAGTATAAAGTACTCACTTTTGTTGATCCATGAGATTGGTTTTTTTTTTTTTTTTTTTTTCTATTTTTCAAGTGTTGTAAATTGGATATCTAGTCAAACATTTTCCTCTAGAGTCAAAGTTTGCAATTTTCTTGAGACTGACCTAGCACATTTTTATACAGTAATCTATCTTTAAAGCAAATGATTTATTAAAATTTGTGCATTTTTAATACACTGAGCAACTTTCGACCAATTTGATCCAATTGGCATGTTTTCATTTTTGTCATTTGTTTATCTTACGAATTTGACCCATAAAGGCTTTGTAGAGTTCAAACTTTTGACCTTCTTCCAAAACCCAAATTGACCCGTTTACCATTTTTTTGTACATTTGGTATAATTCGGTGTGTTGTCTGCAGACTGCAACATGGTGGGAGGAAGACGTTGATTTGGAGTTATCTTCAGCATGGCGTAACTAAGTTGAACCCGATAAAAAACGGGGCCTAGTTATGATCATTTCATATTGTTTTTACTTGTATATCAATCAGTACACATATTTCCTCTTGATTTTTTTTCGAAAGTTTTATATACTTCCATTTTTGTCACTAGGTCTCGTATTGGTCATAGTAAAGAATATATATGTATCGTCATAGATTTATTTTTATTGGACAGTTAACATCTAATGCATATTACAACATGAAACATATTACATCAACAAGAAAACATGTGACAACAATACTTATGTATAACATCATAAACCATATACCTCAATTTACTCAGGAAACCAAAATATGCAATCCTCCATGATCTTCTCACTATCAATGGACCCATAATCATCCAAAATCCACTAACAAATCCAACCACTATGCTTATAATCAACCCCCAATCTGCTCCATCCTCTTCTTTTTTCTCTCCTATTGTATAAGTTGCTGTTTTAACCCGTTCACAACCATTAGTTTCAGTTAGTGGAGCTCCACAAAGTTTGTTGCCAAAGAAGCTAGACTCACTGAAGCTTTGAAGCTGTGTACCTGTTGGAATTCTTCCTGTTAAATTGTTGAAGGACACGTTGAAGCTACTCAAGAAATGTAAACTTGACAAGCTCATGGGAAGTTCCCCGGAAAGCCTGTTTACGGATAAATCTAAAGATATCAGTTCTTTCATGTTTCCGATCTTCTCTGGGATACTTCCACTCAATTGATTTCTTGATAAATTCAACGATTTTAACTCCAAGAGGGACATTAGCTCACTAGGAATGTGTCCGGTGAGATTGTTACTCGAAAGGTCTATCAACCTCATTAATGAAAGAATACTTCTATATGTATCCTCCCGTCCATTCGTCACCAGTAAATCACCAGCGATAGGACTTTCAGATCCAATTCTGAAGTAAGCAAAGTCACCTCTTGAATTGCTTTTGATGCCGGAAAGGATACTAAAGTTGTTGAAGCATCTCGGAATATTTCCAGATAGGTTGTTATGAGCAAGATCTACTATTTGAATATGTCTAATATGACAAAGCTCATGAGGAATATTTCCGTCAAAACGGTTTGATCTAAGGTTAAGAATTCTTAAAAGAGTAAGTTTTGTTCCAATCCATGTTGGAATGCTTCCAGTAAGTTCATTCCTTCCAAGTTCAAGAACATCTAGTTCTGTTAAGTTCATTAGAGAAGAATGTAATCTTCCGGAGATCTTGTTCCCATGCATGTTCAGATACTGTAAAGGTAAAGAACCCAATGTTCTTGGAATCTCACCAGAAAAACTGTTATTCCCCAAATTTAAGATACTCAACCCTAGCCATTTCTCCCAACACTCTGGAATATCACCCGATAAATGATTATTTTCCAAATTAAGAAAATATGTTTTTGTCACACCACTGGAACACAACAAAGGATGTAACGATCCCCAAAACCCATTCGAGCTAATGTCAATAACTTCAAGTGTTGCAGGGATACCAGAGGACATTAATGGTCCTCGGATACGATTATTTGACATATTCAAAAAAATTAAATTGGAGAATGATCTCACAAATGATTCGGGCATGGCCGATGAAATGCCTGTGTTGCTTATGTCTAATCCCCCTAAATCCTTCTGTGATTGCAACCACAGTGGAAATTGAGGCCCTAAAACCCAATTTCTCAGAGACAAATATTCCAACTGGAAAGGGGGAATCCAGTTTGCAACTTGCAGCCTTAAGATTAATTTGTTAGCTGATCCATCTAGCCACTCCAAGCTCACTAGTTTGATAAAGTGAGCTTCTGTCACAACACCAGAAAGCAAGTTATAAGAAAAATCGAAGAAAGCTAACTTTGAAAGTTGCCCGAGGCTATCAGGAAGGCTGCCATCCAGTCGATTATAACTAAGATCTAATGACTCCAAGGCTGGTGATTTGCACTCGAAAGAACTTTCAAGAAAATATGTCAGACTAATATTACCAATATTGTTACCAGACAAATCAATCTCTCTCAAATTACAAAAGTTACCCAATGATTTAGGTATTCTCTTAGTGAGTTGATTTTCAGACAAGTCGAGGCTTATAAGATTTGTTAGATTTTGAAGGGAATCTAGAACTGAACTAGAAATACCACAACCTCCAATATCTAACGAGATGAGATTACTACTGGACAACTCTTGAAATATTGAGGAAGAATTCATGAAATCATTCTCGGCAACATGAAGCAACTCAAGAGAAGTCAAATTGCGGAAGCCAGGAATAGGACCATGAAAATGACACCCAGTTAAATCCAATGAAACTAGACTAGTTACACTGAATATCCACTGTGATACTGAACTGCTAATATTATTCCAAGAAAGATCGAGAACAGAAAGGGATGTGAGATTGACACTAGGAACATACATGTGTAGATTTGAGAGTTCACATTCAGACAAATGTAGCTGGACCAAAGAAGGAAGGGTGTTAATCACCTGAAGCCAATCGGTTGCTTTGTTAAGGTCCACGCCACTCATATCGAGGTGATGCAACATACCAAGACTTGACAGCCACTTCATATTCGCCATGCTCGTTCTTTCATAATAATATGGATCTTGATGAAAACTTCCGAGACACAGAACATATAGTTCTGAGAGATTCCCTAGTTGTGGAGGGATTGTTCCGCTAAAATTGGAACGTGAAAGGTTAAGGTACCTTAGGTTTTGAAAAGAACCAATGAATTTAGGAACGTGGATGCCTCCAAAATCATTGCAACTCAAATCCAGATGCTTGAGTTGCTTCAGATCCAACAAAGACTGACTTATATCCCCTTTCAACATCTGCTTCAAGGCTTCTTTAATTTCTCCTATCGTGCTATAAAAATAATTGATACTACAATGACCATCAAGTCCAGGAAGATGAATACGATGAACATGACCTGTGGAATTATCACAAGCTATCCCAGCCCATGTACAGCAGTCCTTGTTCTCAGCAACCCATGAAGTGAGTCGTTGTGATTCATCAGTGAGGCCATGCTTGAACTGGAGAAGTGCTTGTCTCTCAACGTCATTGCATAATACATGATGAGAGTTTTGATTAGATGAGCATAAACGAAACAAGGCCAAAACAATAAGTAAGAAAAAGTGAAAACAAGAGAAACAAGAATATGAAGATGGAGCACTCATATTGTTTGATATTAGTTTAGAAGATGAGATGGGAGCTTAATCTAAACTTGAATATTTATAAATACCAATAGTACGTAGCTTTTTCTTGGCTGTATGAATGGACTTAAACATCTAGTAAACGTCAAGTCAAGTAAACGAATGGTACACACATGCACCAGTCTATAACTTTTTCACCGAATGAAAAAAAGTTCAAGAGGCAACACGAGGCCGCAAGAAAAGATGTGGAACGGGCGTTTGGTGTGTTAAAGGCGAAGTGGGGAATACTAAATCGTCCAATGCGTTCCAAAACGGTGAAAAAGATAAAGGTCCATCGTGTATACGTGCATTATTTTACATAACATGATTATAAAAGACGATGGAAGGGCGATAGCACCGGTCCACATTCAAGATCCTCCATTCGAACCCGTCTTCGATGATACAGCTTATAGCGAGCTCATTGACGAAGAAACGCATTGGAGACTAAAACAGGATCTCGTTGAGCATCTCGGACGTTTAGATCTATCTCACCTTGAAGTGAGTTCCGACGACGAGTAGTTTGTTTTTTTATTTTTCTAGTTTGAATGTAATTTTTATTTTTAATTTAATGAAAAATGTCTTTTATTAAATTTTATTTAATTTTTATTAATATTTGTTTAATTTATAAACATGCATAATTACAACAAATAAAAAAACAAAAAAAAAAAAGAAAAAAGCAAGTCCCCCAAGAGAGGAGTGCCGCCATCAAATTGAGGGTGTGAGGGGAGTTAAGAGGGGAGTTGACGTGGCGCGTGCTGATTGCCGTGCGTAAGAGAGGGGACTCCCCTATGAGAGGAGTGCCCCTCTCACCCTAAAGCAATTTAGATCAAGTCAAGGATAGCTATCATCCAATGTTAGTGGACATAAATGGAGAAGTCTGTAATCAACTTCCATTTCAAGTTAGAAAACCAATTAAAATTAGGACCAATTTGTGAAAAGTAGAAATCAGTCATTTCAAGTTAGAAAACCAATTAAAATTAAGTCATATATGGATAGTAGGTGAACTATATTTTGTTGTTTTAGTCTAAATTAATCATCTTTGAATCATATAATAATTTGATAGTTTTAATAGATAAAATCACTTGAACCACAAAAAAATATTACATATGTATTTCAAGAGAAAAAAAAAGATGGTTCAAACTCAAAAAAAAAAAAAAAAAAAAGAGTTGAGTTGCCGTTCAAAAAAAAGGACAAAGTTGAAGAAGAATTTATAAAAAGTCAACATAATAAATGAGGTCGTTGTAGAATAACCCAGTCAAGTTATTATCATGTAAATAAAGGGTCATCTTATTCTCACACCCTTTTTCACTCTCTCTCTATATATATATCTATGTATATAGCGAGATAGAGAGGAGAGGTGTGTGAATATTAACACCTGTAATAAATTTTGTGTTTTTATTGTTGAAGGATGATGTTAGTTTAATGCGGTGATTGTTCCTCATTGCATGATTTGTTTGTTGAGTGTTTTCACAAATACCAGAGATAGAAATTTCGTACCGATACCGTACCATACCATACCGTTGTATGGGTGTTCGATTTTAAATTTAGCTCAATTTTGGTAGTGGAACTAACCAAATCAAACTTGGGGTCCTATTTGTGAAAAGTAGAAATCAGTCATTTATAGTCAACTCTGAACGAGTCCAAGTAAACCATGAAAGGTGCATCACTAAATTAGCCAAATCAAGCTCATATCTGGATACCAAGTGAACTATAATTTATTCTTGAGTTAAATACTATTTTTTAGTCCTTGTGTTTTACTTAAAATATCTATTTCAGTCCAACAAATTTTTTTTTTTTTTTTTTTTTTTTTGACTTCTTTAATCTAATAGTTTAGTTTTCATATCAATTTTGATCCACTTTACTAACTTTATCCATTTTTTTATGTTAATTTCTTATGGAAAGACAAAATTACCCTTAGCCCATTTTTAACCGAATATTTTATTTTTCTATACACTAATAAATGAAATCGTTTTAGACACGTGTCACTCTCTAGCGTCTTCTCACTTTTAAATAAAATTATAATATTTCTATATACACATCACAAGATATATATAGGGTGGGGTTCATATGAGGACTAGCTTTAATAAGAAAACTTGAAAACTAATGTGAACACAAACAAAATAAATCAAAAACAAAAATAAATAAATAAATAAAACACAAATAACGAAACCCCACCACCCAAAAACGATTTCATTTATTAGCATATAGAACAATAAATATTAGTTTAAAAATGGGCTAGGTAATTTGGCCTTTCTATGAGAAATTAAAACCTATATAAGTTTGCAAATTTTTTGTGCATTATTAGTTGTAAGTTGTGCATTATGAGTTTTTCAAAAAAAAAAACTTGAATTTTTAGTTTTAACCCAAAGGTTTGTACCTTTTCCAATTTTAACCCTACATAATTTGTTTTTTTAACTTTAACCCAAAACTTTTCATTATTTGCAATTCAACTTCACAACTTTTGTCAGTTATACTTTTCATCTTTCGCAAATTTTCGTTTTACGTATAATTCTAAATTTTTCGAGTTAATACGACGCAACGTGCATGTGTGGTTCAACGTTTTTACCTCTATTTTTCCATGTTTGACAGGTTCGTCGCAATACGCATATTATAGGTCAAGTCAGTGTTGGTTGTCGATGACGGTTGTGTGACATTAGTACTATTTGACACCGTTTTACGCCCCGCCGCAACGCAGGGTGTGCTTTGGGGGTTTTCAAAGAAAAAATTGTTATGCATATTGTTGTCGTAACGTTGGCTTTGGAGGGTTTAAAAAAAAATGTTTTTTTTTACTTTTCACCCAAAAGTATTTCATAAATTACTTTAAACCCAAAACTATTTGTTTTTTTACTTTTAACCCAAAACTTTTTATCTTTTGCAATCTATCCTCATAACTTTTTTTACTTTCAACTTTGGTCATTTATAGTTTCCATTTTTCGCAAAATTTTCGCTCTATGCTTGGTTCTAAATTTTGTGACTTAACAGATCACAGCTGTGTCTTTGGCTTAACGTTTTTACGTTTCGTTTTAAATTTTGTGAGTTAACACGACGCAACGTGCGTGTGTGGGTGAACGTTTTTACATCGCCTATTTTTACCCCGTTTGACAGGTTTAACATAACGTGTGGGTCGTAGATGAACTTAGTTATAAATAAAGAATCCCCGCCGCATTGCGGCGGGTCGTAATCCTAGTTAACATAAAAAATGAATAAAGTTAGTAAAGTGGACCTAAATTAATAGGTAAACCAAACCATTAGATTAAAAAAGTCAAAACAATTCTTTTGGATTGAAATAAATATTTTGAGCAAAAATAGTATTTAACTCTTTGTTCTTTTAGTTTAAATTAATAACTCTAAAGTAATTAATATAATTTGATAGTTTGAATAGAAACCACTTATTTCACCCTACAAACATATAACATAAACACTTTTCCGCATCTAAACACTCAAAATGCTTACTTGCTTTCAAAATTTACAATAAGCTATCCAAGTAAGGGATCCTGAACACCGCAACAACCCATTGGTGTGACAAATATGATTACAAAAATTATCTTATTTCAGTGAAGTCTTATATAAAATAATTCAAAATACTTTATAGAATGTTTGAACCGTTTCTTTTTAAGCTGATCTTACTTTTATACTACCCGTTCGACCCGTTAGGGATAAAAGGTAACCCGAATCAAAACGTTAATAGACATTTGTTTGGTATGAACAGACCAAAAAAGAATTGATAAGGGTTCTTGGACTGAAAGAGGAACAAGGAGGCCAACTGGAGTTACTTCGTAGGGGCTACAAGTTTATTTTCTCATTTCTATCCGTTCCTCCAAATACCCCCTCCACTCATGAAATTTGTAGTATGTAATTTTTTAAGGAAGTTTAGGATAAATTGCTCATTAGCCCATAATCTTCATTATCATTATCATTATCATTACCATCACCATTTTAAATAAATTTGGAAAATTGGTTTTTAATAAACCAACTTTTGCCCCATTGGTAAATAATAATCCTACCTACAGATTTGGTAATTAATAATCCTACGTTTCAATATGTTGGTACTCAATGGACCTCCGTTAGTTTTTTTTAACTAAAGTTAGTTTTTAAGTTTTATTTATTACACAAACAGTCCCTGTAGTTATAATTTACTAGTTTTAAGTTTTATTTATTACACAAACAGTCCCTTTAGTTATAAAAAAAATCATAAAAATAAAAAAAAATCTAAAAATTCAAAAAAATCATAGAAATTCTAAAAAAACCAAAAAATTCTAAAAAAATCATAAAAAATCATAAAAATTCAAAAAAATCAAAAAAACTCTAAAAAATCAAAAGAATTCTAAAAAACATAAAAATCCTAAAAAAAATAAAAAAAAACTCTAAAAAATCATAAAAATCCTAAAAAAATCAAAAAAATTCTAAAAAATCCAAAAAATTCTAAAAAATAAAAAAAAACTCTAAAAAATAAAAAATATTCAAAAAAAGCAAACGGTTCGACGCGAACCGTTTCGACCCGAACCGTTTCGACGCGAACCGCTTCGACCCGGACCGTTTCGACCCGTACCGTTTCGACCCGAACCGTTTTCGACCCGGTGCTGTGGTGGTGGTGGCGGTGCTGTGGTGGTGGTGGTGGCGGTGCTGTGGCGGTGGTGGTGGTGGTGGTGGCGGTGCGGTGGTGGTGGTGGTGGTGGTGGTGTTGGTGTTGTGGTGGTGGTGGTGGTGGTGGTGGTGGCGGTGCGGTGGTGGTGGTGGTGGTGGTGGCGGTGCTGTGGTGGTGGTGGTGGCGGTGCTGTGGTGGTGGTGGTGGTGGTGCTGTGGTAGTGGTGGTGGTGGTGGCGGTGCGGTGGTGGTGGTGGTGGTGGCGGTGCTGTGGTGGTGGTGGTGGTGGTGGCGGTGCGGTGGTGGTGGTGGCGGTGCTGTGGTGGTGGTGGTGGCGGTGCTGTGGTGGTGGTGGTGGCGGTGGTGGTGGCGGTGCGGTGGTGGTGGTGGTGGTGGCGGTGCTGTGGTGGTGGTGGTGGTGGCGGTGCGGTGGTGGTGGTGGTGGTGGTGGCGGTGCTGTGGTGGTGGCGGTGCGGTGGTGGTGGTGGTGGTGGTGGCGGTGCTGTGGTGGTGGTGGTGGTGGCGGTGCGGTGGTGGTGGTGGCGGTGCGGTGGTGGTGGTGGATTTTTAGAGTTTTTTTGATTTTTTTAGGATTTTTATGTTTTTTAGAATTTTTATGATTTTTTAGAGTTTTTTTTTTTTTTTTTTTGATTTTTTTGAATTTTTATGATTTTTTATGATTTTTTTGATTTTTTTTAGAATTTTTTTGATTTTTTTAGAATTTTTATGATTTTTTTGAATTTTTTAGATTTTTTTTTTATTTTTATGATTTTTTTATAACTACAGGGACTGTTTGTGTAATAAATAAAACTTAAAAACTAACTTTAGTTAAAAAAAACTAACGGAGGTCCATTGAGTACCAACATATTGAAACGTAGGATTATTAATTACCAAATCTGTAGGTAGGATTATTATTTACCAATGAGGCAAAGGTTGGTTTATTAAAAACCAATTTTCCAATAAATTAATGGTAATTCACAAGTTATTACTTGGCTAAATTACACATTTTCCCATTATTACAAAATTTCAATACACTGATGGTAACCACATGATGTTCTGTTTGTTGTGGTCAAGGGTAGTTTAGACATTTGACAAATTAAACCTACACTGGTCTCCCCCACCACATGAAAATTACGATATTTCCTTTCTAATAGGCTTCCAGGCTAAATTACTCATTTGGTCGTTATCATCGGTGCACATATATTAATAGAATCCACAACATCACCCGTCTTTTCTTTCTCCCACTGATATATGAACTGTTAAATGCTGAAATGACTTTCAAAGTCCAAAAACTAGCTTTGTGTTAAAAACCATATCATATCTGCTGTTGAATTATATTAGTCATGACTCAGGTGTTTTTGAGATACGTGTCTAAATTTTAGATGGTTTAAATTTAACATTTAAATTGTTACTATAGTAAAAAAGTTATTAAAAAGTTACTTTATTTTTTACTCATAATATTCTATTTTACTTCTTCTCAATAGTTTAGTAATTTTTTTATTTTATATGAATATTCAATTAAGAACTCATAGCATTTAATCAAATATAGATATAATGAGTAAATGAAATATTAAAATATTAATTAAACAACTAAATGAAATGAAAGTTAGAAAAATAGAAAGAAAAAGAAAAAAAAAAAACCAAATCACAAAAATCAAAGATACATAAGAAGCAAGATTGCAAGAAATGACATATTTAAATTTTATATCAATTTGATTAGGTTTTTGATTTATTCTTAATATATTTAATGGCATGTTGGGGAAGCAATATGGGATTCCGTATAAGCAAAAGGAAGGAAATAAGAGAATGAAACGACATGAAATGGATTCGAACCAGCTTCTTATGTGCTTTCCTTTATATGAATTTTCAATTAAGAATACAGATCATTGATTTGCGAGTATTACTAGAAGTAGGTTATTTTTGCTCCATTATGTCAATCATGTTTTCGTTTTGTGTAATATATTTATAATAATGTGTTTGTTTCTTCTTTTTCAAAGATTTTATTTAGACCATGTGTAGTGGACAAAGTTTTGGGTGTGGAATGGGCAAAAAACGCCCCAATCATGGTGCACACCGCCCCCGTGATGGTTTTTTAGTGGATTTTGGGTTGGGGCGTTTACCTTAAAATGCCTGATTCACAAGTGATGACCAATAGAATTTTGTGATAGTTTTTTTATGTATTTTTTATTTAACTGAATTATAATACCTTAAAAATGTATAGTTATTCGTCGTTTAATAAAATGTGGTATGTAAATTTTCTAAAACAACCCGTACTTTTACACAGGCTTTACATCTAGTTTATATTATAATAGAGTGAGAAAAACATTCAACACAGTAAAGCTTGTAATTGTTGGACATTTATGTATATGCAAGTAGGACTGTAGGAATCCAATCAAAAGGAGAAAAAAAAGCTTATTGATGGAAGTATTTGGTAATCTTTATGAGCTTTGAGAGGAGTTATAAAAGCGATCACAATAGTGAATTCGTGATGAAAAGATTTGGTGATATCTAGTTGGAATAAAAACTATTGTAGCCATGACTTTCCAAATGGAAGGTCATTGGATGGAGTCTGGGATTTATTTTGTTCCAGGTTAAGCCACCCATGACCTTTTATTCCGGGTTAAGCCACCCATGATCTCCCATTTAGAAAGTCATGGGACTACCACTAACCAGTGGTTTTTACAAACATCCCAGCTAGATATCACTAAATCTTTTTATAACGAATTCACTATTCACTATTGTGATTGCTTTTATAACTCTTCACTAAGTTGATAAAGGTTTTTTTCCAGTTGTGTGTTTCCTCCTAGGATGATGGTCCAGGTCACCATGTTCTGTTCTTTGAGTGGAAGGATATGATCTATTTGCCAGTGATCCCGCGGGTGTTTACTTACATATAAAAAAGATGAAATAAAAAAAAACAAAAAACTTCATTCCCATAATGCGTGTTTGTTTAAAGATAAAAGTAGAAGAAAATACATGGACGTAAATATGCATACTCACTAGTGTGAGGTAAGATATAGAACCCTATGTTATTGAAATCTACTCAGACAAAACTGTTATTTTATCATAAGTAAAAACATAAGAAACTTTTGCATCATATCCATTTACATAATATCAATACGTATGAGATTTTTAGGTCTAGTGCTACTCTAGGTAAAATTTGAAAGAAAAAAAAAATCACTAAATAATAACCATGGTGTGATTTAATATATGTCAATTCTAACCCCAAACATAACACCAATTTAAATTAAACCAAAATAACATCAAGTTTCTTTGTCTAATTAAGTTATAAGTCTAAAATAAAACATAATAGACATCAAGTTTCTTTTTTCATCATTCTTCATCCTCGTCCATGTTGTCTTCATTGCCTTTCTTTGAAGCCTTCTTCGAATTCATGATTTTTTAAAGGCGTTCTAAAAGACTTTTATTTTCAAACAAACCATCAAGAAAATCCTACAAAATAAGGTATAAATTATAAGTAAGAACAAACTACATATTGTCAAGCACAACATTAACCAAATGGGTGATTAAACCCGAGCCCACTATAATACACTTAAGACATCTAACTTTTAACATATTAAAGTTGATCCGGGCCATTTTGACCCGTCCAAACTAAAAGTTGAAAACTGTAAGTCTTTTAATGTGTTCAAGTAATAAAATAAGCTACTTTTACCTCTGTAAGTGCTGGAGGTGTCTACTACTGCTCATGAGGACCAATGCAACTCGGTGGTGCGAATCTAGATAATGAAGGTTTACGCCCCATACCTCTAATATACCCGCTCCGAGAACCAATCACCTTTTCAAATACTTGAACGTCACTCATTTGTGACACACTACCTTCTTCGAATTCGTCTTCTATGTTGGGTTCACTTCGGGACTCGAACTCTGCTTTTAATTCATTCTGTATTTTACAAAGATGACAGATTTATATCTATATATAAAAATTATACTTTAAATAAGATACTTATAATCCATATATAAAAATTATACTTTAAATAAGATACTTACATATTTTTGCTCCTCTAGCTCGCTTGCAAACCTTGCATCTTTAAGAGTATGACCATTTTTAAACGCTGGAGTCTGGTCTCATCCTGTTTAACATTAAAAATTAGACTACATTAAATAAACACTTATATGTACAAATAATATATATCTATATAGCAGATTACCTTTTTGTAAGAAAAACTACTGTATGTCAACGAGCCCCCACGGTTTGTGTATTTTTGCTATTTTACGATTTAATGTGTTGGCACGTGACCGGTCAATATGTTCTTCCATCAAGAAAAAGTCAACGGTTTTATTCCAATTTTCTTCACTCATACTCTCGGGGATGTTGGCCCTTGCTCTCGCTACGTCAGTGAGCCCTCCGTTTCCTAGAAATTCTTCTCTTGCTCTGGCTTTTCGGCTTCTATAACGCTTCATGTATACCGCATTAAGGCCACCCATCAATTGTCTACATTCATGATCCTTTTTATCGAATGCAAAGTGGCCCCACATATAATTCCCCACTTCGGGAGTGAACCAATCATTAGGGGTACCATCCGAGCAAAATGTGACTTCTTTATCAAATGGAAGAGAAACAGGCCACTTGTTTAAAGCGATCGCCTGTCTTTACCCCTTGTTTTCTTGGCTGGGACAACTACGAATATAAATAGAATTATTAGTCACAATATAATTTTATAAAAAATGAATAAAAATAGTAAATACATAAACTTTAATAAGACTTACGGTCCTCTTCATGCTGGCCCCGCCAAAAACCACCAGGAGGTGGTGGATACCATTGCCTCCATGTCTTCTTGGCATGACATCCGCCATAATTTCCTGAAAATTATAAGATATAGAAATAACAGAAATAAACAAACATCTTGGACATAAGTTATTTGCAAACGAGTTCTGGTTGAAACGGGTCCGGATCAGAACGAATTTCGGGTCGGGTCGAGTCATGTCGTTTTGTTGCTGTTTTTTACAGCCATTTTTATGCTAATTTTACAGCATTTTCCAGCTTTCTGCAGCCATTTTTTTTGCTGTATTTACCGCCATTTTTTATGCAGATTTTACAGCTTTTTTTGCAGTTTTCTGCAGCATTTTATTGCTATTTTTACAGCCAATTTGATGCTTATTTATACAACATTTTTTGCAGCTGTTCTACAGCCATTTTGTTGCTGTTCTGCAGCCATTTTGTTGTTCAGGCCCCACAAACATTCACAATCAAACTTACTCAAAACTCACTCAATAGCATGCAGACCCGTGACCCATAGGCTACTGAACCATTTCTATTCGACCCTCTGACCCCGTGAACTATCCCGCAAATGACTGATTAACCCAAAAAAACCATATTATTGATAGTTTAGAGTGTACCAATTTATATTTTAAAGAGACAATCAGGATGATTTGTACCTATCATGCACAACTGCTCTGTTCACTATTAACTCTTCGCTACTCAAACAAATCAACAGCACAAATTATGGCCTTGGTGGTGCTTCTAAACTGCAATAGAATAAAAAAGATGAGTTATATAAGAAACAAACAATATAAAACCAAAACAAAGAGCGTATTGCAATCTCCTACGTAAGCTCACTTTTTTGCAACCGGGTTCGCATATAAACCATATACCGTAGCGTTTAAAAATACCTAAACCATAACCAACGGTAAGACTAAACTAATACGTAATTTAAACCGAACAATTAACAGGTTAAGTCTCCACGACTAACAATTCAGATATAGTAGTTCACCACACACTTATTCCAAATCAGTTCTAATCCCAATCAAAACATACATAATTATTAAATAACAACCAATCCAAGAATAGAATAAAATAAAATCAAACACTTCCACATATGATTTTGTCATGTAAAAAAACAAAAGAGACAAATACAAGAATTTGAAGAAGAGCATACAGCACAAAATACTTGCATTTGAACATCAAACAACACATAATAATTGTGATTTGAACATCAATCTTAATGAGTAAACCGATTAGGGTTCTTACCTACATAAACCACACAGAAACCTTGCGATTTGAACATCACGTTGCTTCAAAAGGCTGAGAATTTGATGGAACAAGAGGCTGCTTGTGGTGTGAAGTGAAGGGCGACATTCTGGCTGGTGGGGTGGCAGGTAGGGTTTGCGTTGCTGATTTTCTTCATTTGTGATTGTCACTCGAAATCGTGGAACCCTAAAGCTAAAATCAACATCGCCCTCACATCATGACATCATCGCCCTCAATTTCTCCCGTGAAAACATACAAAAAACTGCAAATTAGGGAAAAATACTTCAAGTACGACTCTGATTCGATTTGTTGCTACCTCCATTAAAGGATTGTTAGATTTTGTTTGATGTGAAGAAGTGATAGATGTAGATGAAAAGAGATTGATTAAGGGGGTGTTTGGGGGATCAGGATCAAATACAAAGGATCCTGTTTAATTGTATAAAAGGCTTCTAAAAAATCTATTAAAAAAAAAAAAAACCAACTTAAACATTCATCAACACCCAAAAACCTAAACCCTCACCCACCCTAGGTTTTTTAGGGGTTTTTTTTTTGTGAGTCAATACCCAAAAACCTAAACCCTCACCCACCCTAGGTTTTTAGGGTTTTTTTTGGTGAGATATATATATATATATATATATATATATATATATATATATATATATATATATATTTTTGGCCGGAGGGGGGGGGGGTGTTAGGTTTTTGGGTGGTGGTGTAGGGGTTTAGGTTTTGGATGGTGATGTAGTTGGTTTAATTTTAGGTTATTGGACACTTGTCACTCTATAAATTCTCCTTACAATTAGGAGCCTTTGTAAAATAACTTGATCCGGTGTTTGGGTTACCTTATTTTGGAATAACTTATGACTTATTGATTTATAAAAGTTAATAAGTTGTTTTTGTAGTGTTTGGATTAACTTATATAAGAAGGTTTTGTGTGTTGAGAAGTTAGAATTTCTAACTTCTTCATTATATAAGTTAACTAGGTTAGAATCTCTTGTATTATACGAGTGAATAAATGAAATTTTATATATTAAATAGTAAAAAGTTATATTTTTATGAACCCCGTGTATTATACGGATTAAATAAATGTAATTTTATATATCAAATAATAAAAAAAAAGTTATATCTTTAAATCCATGTGTATTACACAGATTAAATAAATATAATTTTGTATACTAAATACTAAAAAAAATCGTATCTTTAAAAAACCCGTATATAATCGGGTTGAATAAATCTATCAAATAATAAAAAATACATCCTTAAAAACCTCGTATATTACACGTGTTGAATAGATCTAAAAAAGAGTTATATCTGACATGATCGCCCTCACACCATCATCGCCCTCAATTTCCCCCGCGAAAACATACAAAAAAACTGCAAATTAGGGGAAAATACTGATACATGAAGTACGACTCTGATTCGATTTGTTGCTACCTCCATTAAAGGATTGTTGATTTTGTTTGATGTGAAGAACGGATAGATGTAGATGAAGAGAGATTGGGCTTCTAACCATCTGCTTTTGGCCACCTGGCCACTCACTTGGCCCCTTTTAGCTGTACACCTTAAAGCAATTATAATTAAAATATTCATTTATATAGTAAAACAAATATAATTTTTAATCACACAGAGTAAAATACTTATAAATGGATTAGGATCAAATACAAAGGATCCTAATTGTAAGAAGTGTAAGAAGGTTTTGGGGTGGGGTGGGGCTAGGTGTTTAGGTTGTTGGTGGTGATGTAGTGGGTTTAGTTTTAGGTTATTGGACACTTGTCACTCTATAAATCCTTCTTACACTTCTTACAATTAGAAGCCTTTGTAGAATAACTTGACCCCTTATAAATTGTCTTTAGTAGACTTGATATTTAAACAAGTAAACAGTGTCAAAATGTGATTTGAAAAAAATCATGGATGTCTTTTAGAGTTGAACATAATCAAAACCCAAATCAAAGTTGGTTCAAAAGTAAATTAACCAATAGCTAGAGATAATAAGATAATTATTAAATAATATGTAAGTTTAATATTGTACATCAATGTGTATGCGAAACTTGAGGAAAATTGTCCGTAAATATTGTAGAGATTGTTAAAGATGTCATGGAGCTTCATAACGTGCAAGGTATGTCGACAACACACAAAGAGATTGTTAGAGGGGTGATTATAGCGTCTTGTTGGAGGTTATGGAAAGCTAGAAATGAATTGATATTTGAGAACAAAGTGGTTAAAGTCGTGGAGAAAGTGGCGGACATCATGGCGCTAACATGTTTATGGTATAGTAATAGTAACAATAGTAAAGGTTTGGACTGGGAGAATTGGTGTAAATTGTATTTGATGTAACGTTTTGTGGCGGCCTCTTCTCTCCGACTTGGAGAGTTGGAGGGTTTCGCGTTTGGCGTTAATGAAGTTCTCTTTTCAAAAAAAAAAAATATTGTAGAGGGTGACAGAAAGAAAGGAAACGAATTAAGGATGGTTTGATTTTGGAAAGGCAACGCATGGTTTTATAAGGGGTTTTCTTGCTCTCTAAGTTTTGAGAAAAAATATCAAAATTTGAAGATAGGATGTGTTTCAAATGGTTACAAGTGTTATGTTACTAAAGAAAATGACCATATTAAGTAAATGATAAGGATGATTTCTATGTTTCTAAAAAGAGTTTATATACTTATTATTATATTTTTATCATGTACGTTTATCAATTTTTTATTATATATTTCTTTTTTGAAAATATATATTATACTATTTAAATATATTAAATGTTCAAAATGAAACTTAGTATTTAACTGATGACAAGTTTCTCATTTATATAATAATTAGTAATATTTTATTATTTAAAATTCGGGTATTACAGAGGCATGCAGTGGAGTAACTAAACCATCCAATAGGTGATGTCACATTAGAACCACGTTAAATAGTGGGGCAATAACTAAACAATCAAATAACTAAGCAGTGGGACAAACCTATGTAATAACTAAAAAATAAATTAAAGAAAATAAAAAAGAAAATAATATGATTGATCTAAACTCAAAAAAGGGTGGACCCCACCTCTCAAGGGCTTAACTGTCACGACCCCCGTCCCGGTGTGACCCGGTCCAGGAGCCCCGGGACAGAAAACCCGTGGTATTTATTATTTGTTTTGACAGCGGAAGTTTAACAGGATCTTTTCAATCTTGAAAATGCCCGATTATTTTATTTCACAATTTGGGGACAAACCCCATAATTTACAGTAAAGGTAATTTCACGAGGAAATCCCTTGTCTTACAAAACATGTTTATTCATTTTACTGAGCCACCACTTCAAGCTTGTTAGTGCTCCGTAGCACTTTTCATTGATTCACAGTAAGTCACCTGAAACATGTTTAAAAAAAATATTTTATCAGCGGGGAAATACTGGCGAGTCATTCAGGTTAACTAAAACGACACATTAGTTATAGGTTACAGTATAAGAGCGATTACAATGGCTACTATCTTACTTTTATATGGCGTCGTGTCACACCCTGGTGACGATGGTCATACCACTATTGGGTCCTTTCACCCAAGTACTGATGATTATCACTGTTAGGTTGGTAAACCTAACCGTGAGAAATTAGTAATGTGCACAATACCCCACTTGCCAGTGATTCAAGATAACCAAGACTTAATCCCTGTAATTATAACTTTTGAAAATAATTTGAGGTGTAGTAAAACAATTGATAAAAAGAGAATGACTCACATTGCAGGTTTAAACGGGCAGAGTTTAGCCTACTGATTTAGCCTTGTAACCTAGTTTAAATAACAATGCACACGAAACTAGGTCAGTAACTTAATACAACATTTACGATAAACTTCACGAAATCAAAACCCTCACGACGAATGACAAAGTATAGCCCAAATACGGGCAGCACTTAAACATCCATCGGATCGGTTTCAATCGATCGGACATTGTATCGTAGCAGTGATCGAGTTAATACCCTGTATTCGTAGCAGTGTTTCCCTAAGTAAAATCACGAATTTGAGCAGTATACTTCGTCTTTTGAAAAGTTTTTCGAGTGTAGATGAACTGCTCATGTCCAACCCATTTATAGCCAGATTTTAGGTTTTACGCGGCCCGCGAGGGCCCCTAGTCTACGTGTAGGGCTTGTGTGTCACAGGTAGGTCCGCCACGTGTGCGACACGTGGCCTGGAACGCTTATCCGGTCAACTTTACTTTGACGCGGCCCGCGTAAGCCTAAGATTACGTTTTACGCGGCCCGCCTGAAATCCAGAAATCTTGTTTTCTTAGTTTTAAGAGCATTAGGGTTTCAGGGGTCCGGTTTTTCACTTACGGGTCGATTTGGGGCATTTTTGTAGGTCCTTACATCCTCCCCACCTTATTTAAAATCTCGTCCTCGAGATTTACTGAAATAAGTGAGGATACTTTCGTTTCATTTCCGATTCCAGCTCCCAGGTATACTCGGGTCCTCTTTTCGAATCCCACTTGACTTTGACAAGTACCAATCTTTTGTGTTTAAGGAATTTAATCTTTCTGTCTTCTATCTGAAGTGGTTTCTCAACAAATTTTAGCTTTTCATTTACCTTTATGTCTTGAAGAGGTACTACCAGGGATTCGTCAGATAAACATTTCTTGAGGTTGGATACATGAAATATGTCATGTACCCAGGCTAACTCTTCTGGTAGTTGTAAGCGATAGGCGACCGGTCCTATTCTCTGGATTACTGGAAATGGTCCTACGTACCTTGGACTTAGCTTTCCTTTCTTACCGAACCGAACTACTCCTTTCCAAGGAGAAACTTTCAAGAGTACCCTGTCTCTAACTTGAAATTCTAGTGGCTTGCGTCGATCGCCTGCATAAGTCTTCTGGCGGTCTCGAGCCGTTTTCAGTCTTTCCTTGATTTGAGTGATTTTGTCGGTGGTTTCTTGTACGATTTCAGGACCTGATAACTGGCTTTCTCCTATTTCTGCCCAGCAAACTAGGGTTCTACACTTTCGTCCATATAGTGCTTCGAACGGGACAACTTCGATGCTTGAATGATAACTATTGTTATAGGAGAATTCAATTAAAGGTAAATGGTTGTCCCAGTTTCCTCCAAAATCTATCACACATGCCCTGAGCATGTCTTCCAAGGTTTGGATCGGTCTTTCACTTTGTCCGTCTGTTTGGGGATGATATGCAGTACTTAAATTTAGTCGGGTTCCCATTGCTTCCTGGAAACTGGTCCAGAAATGTGAAGTGAAACGACTGTCCCTATCCGATACAATGGAGAGTGGGACTCCATGTAAGGATACTACCTCGTCTACATACAATTTTGCTAATCTTTCCATGCTAAAGGTTTCCTTCATGGGTAGAAAATGAGCTGATTTGGTTAATCGATCAACAATTACCCAAATCGCCTCATTACCCTTTCTGGTTTTGGGCAACTTAGTAACAAAGTCCATGGTTATTAGTTCCCATTTCCATACAGGCATTTCTAATTGTTGTAGTAGACCTGAGGGTTTCTAGTGTTCTGCCTTAACTTGTGAACAAGTAAGACACTTAGAAACATACCTAGCTATGTCCTTTTTCATTCCTATCTACCAGAAGTTATTCCTTAAATCTTGGTACATCTTATTATTACCAGGATGCATGGTATACCTAGATTTACGGGCTTCTTCTAAAATCTTATCTCTTAAATTTCCTTGCTTAGGTATCCAAATCCTTTTCTTTTGGAATCTCCAAATTCCATCACTTCCTTACTCTAATTCCTTTATTCGTCCTTTCATTCCTTCAGCATCATCCTTGATTGCTGTTTCTTGAATATGTTTCAATTGTTCCATTAAATCTAATTGTAAGCTTAACCTAAGAGCACGAACTCGTCGTTGTTTCTCATGATACTTACGACTTAGGGCATCTGCTACTACATTTGCCTTCGTGATATTGAATATCACAGTCGTAGTCACTTAGAATTTCCATCCATCTTCTTTGCCTCATGTTTAATTCTTTTTGCCCAAATATATATCTTAAACTCTTATGATCTGTATAGACTGTAAACTTACTGCCATACAAATAGTGTCTCCAAATCTTAAGAGCAAAAATTATGGCTCCTAACTCTAAGTCATGCGTCGTATAATTTTCCTCGTGCTTTTTCAATTGCCTTGAGGCGTACGCAATTACCTTCTTGCGTTGCATCAGCACACATCTTAATCCTAACTTAGAAGCATCACAATAAACTTCAAAATCTTTTGTCCCTTCTGGTAAGGCAAGAATTGGGGCGTTTGTTAATCTTTGCTTTAAAATGTTAAAAGCCTTTTGTCACACCCTGATATTTCCACGATTGACCGGTGGGCCCGGTGGGGAGTATCATGACGTGGTTGGCAACATAATAGTCAAACAACACAATATTTAATATGCACAGCGGAAGCAAATGAAAGATATATTTCAACCGGATTTAATATTGTAATATCAAGTATCACAACAGTCGATTGTTTATCCACAGACGGATCGAAAATAAAATGGAAACAGTAGTTCAACAGACTTTAACATCTAAAGCTTGCGAGACTTGATTATTGATGCCTGGAGTAGCCAGCCTATTACGTATAGTACCTGCATTTAGCCTTTTTGGAAAATACATCAGTTTACACTGGTAAATACAATTAACTGACTCATTTTGAAAATGGTTTAAGAAAATTGATTTGGATGCACGTGGCACAAAATATCTTTTATAATTTGATTAAAATGCACAGAGGCAAAATTAATCTTTTATACTTGGGATAATTATTTAAATATATAATCTTGTGAACGAATTACATGTTCCTTATGCGTTCAGTAGCCCGGACGTATCGGGTTAAAGATCAATAGACACACCACAGGTATAATGCCCACAAGGCTGATTCCTTTAAGTGGGATACCAGTTTTTACATATGCAGCTGTCAGGTGTACGCCTACACCCCGTGCTTAGGTCGTGGCCATTTCATGAATGATGCCAAGGATATCCGGGACATGGTCATTAACCCCCCAAAGGCTTTAAGTAAACAAAACTGTTTAAACGGGCCGATCAAATTATTCAATTAACCACCAAATGATGGAAGATTTGATGCCCGACCAAGCGGTATTTTATATACCGTAACCCAAGCCCGTATAGGGAAAATAAGTTAAAAGTATTTACCTGAGCTAAATATAAATTCAATCCCAGCCGTATATCAATTCAGCAAGTACAGATAGCTTTTACTGGGCTCCTAATCTGGAACGAAGGTTTTTAATAACCTATTAGAATCCTAACGGGTCTTTAATTAAGCTTAAGCTTAGACCGGTTAGTCTCAAAGATACGGTTCGTACGCACTGCTAAGCGAAGACCGGATAGAATGTGATTTAGAGCCGACAAGTTCGGAGACTTGCTTAATATGGGTATTTTATACACATTCTGGATTTTGAGATAAAACCGGTAAGGTTTGACCCGTTTCGGCTAATTTATGTAAACTTGTTACATAAACCGAACCGAACGCGTAATAAGTGTAACGGGTATCCGTAAGAGTCATATACAGGTTTCCTAAGTCAATATGCTTCAAATATGTTGTGACATCAGTAAGATGTCTTTTATTATGCCCGAAACGAGTTTAAACATGAACTATGCCCCGTAGGGGTAGTTTGGTCATTTACAAGTTTATAAAAGAGTTTAAGTATTAACCTGAGTTACAGGTCTGATATAATCAGCAAAGATACTCAATTTACTAAGTTATATCAGTAGGGTAAAGTATATATGTGAAATTTATCAATTATAACCAAACTATGCACCGTAGGGGCATTTTGGTAATTTCACATAAGCCGTAAAGCTCAAAACTGAAGTCTGAGTTAAACAACTTTTGCTTACTGTTAAAATATTATAATTTACCTAAAATATTAGTAGGTATCAACCTTTGTACGTTTAAAATAATTTTAATACATACTATGCGTTAAAAACGCTTAATAAGGCGAGTAGAAGCCGTTTCCGGGTTCTATATAGAAATCTGATATTTTTATTATTCCAGAGGGTTTAAAATATTTTTAATTAAGGTTTGGAGTCAATTAGATATGTAAAACTCATTTTATAGCCCGTAAGGGCAAAACCGACAATTACCGGATTAAGCCTACGACTATAAGTTATGCTCAGCCTAAAATTAATTAAAAATCTTTAAAAATCCCAAAATAATATATTACATCATTGGGTAAAGAGTTTGATATCAAAAAGTATGTTTAAATAGGCTATACGCTAATTATGTCGTTTAATCGCTAATAAACTTTCTAATTACGCTAATGAGCATAACTCTCAATCTACACCTCAAACTGATGTCAAAGTTTGGGTGCAAGTTTATATATCAATAATTAAAGTTTCTACTCTTTTACATTTTCAAAAATCACGTTTTAAGGTGAAAAGGGCATAATGGTCAACATATGAGCAATTAACGGAATCACGCATATTAATTGGTTAACTAATGAACCAAGGTGTATAATCACAGAGGGTTATACTAGCATGTAACCTGGTCCAAATGAAGCTCTAAGGTATTTCTAAATCATACCAAAATGGGTCAGAACTGAAGTCAAAGCAAAAGTCAAAGCTTTGCAACTTTCGGTTCCGAACCGGGTCTAAACAGACAATTGTTGGGTTGAACATGTTTAGACATGTTCTTACACTAATTACCAAGTTATATTCATGATCAAATAGGTTGTATGTGTTCTACATTGCTAATTATGCATAAATTAGAAATTAAGCATTCTATTGACTTTTTAATTACAAGTTTGACCCGACATTTGACCTAGTTAGAGTGGGAATCAGGGGGAACCCTTTTAAGGGTTTATTACCTACATAATTACCAACTTATAACCACTTTCAATTCGACTAATCACTGGACCATTAGTGATTAATCATTAAGTCAACTGTTAATTACGACGGTTTGACTTTTAAGCTAAAAGTAAGCAAAAACTTAACTAAGAAAGGTTAAGCATACTTACCAAGGTCCTATGCACGATTAGTGATCACTTGAGAGAAGTCTTGAGCTCCAGAAATGATCAGGAATGCAAGAGAAAGGTGTGATCACAATGTTGCAACTTAAGGGCCTTATATAGTGATCAAGAACTCATGGATCATTGACAACAAGGTCTACCATTGATGTTTGATCACTAACAAGTGTCCCTAAATGTCTAGGGGTTGTTTAGGGGTCAAGCAAGATGAGGAAAATCGGATTAAAGGCGGTTACAAGGGCTAAGGCAGACAAGAATCCAAAAAAATCGCAACAGACTACCCCTCGCGTCACGCGTAGACCCCCCCTGGGGCTTCGCGTGGCGCGAGGCCCCTTCTGATCAAATCTCAACATTCTGATTTTTGCGTTTTGATCCTTGGCTCTTCAAGACTTTGCTACGACATTATTTCTTGCACTTTGAACCCTCCAAATTGACTTATAAGGGCTTTAATACATATACCCATTTTGTTTAGTCCTCGGTTAACTTTATTGTTACCCGAAAAGTCCTAAACTTCAACGTTGACGCTTTTAACCCCTCGCACACGAATTTGATCATAACTTTCTCATACGATAACGAAACTTTATTAAATTTATATCGTGCATTCTAGTGAGCATAATTAACTGTTACAAAGCTTCGGGTTTGTCAAAAGGTCACTCAGAGGTATAACTTAAACATGTTGACACATTTAACCCCTGTAGTTTGTAATCTCTCACTTTCTTTCATATTTAGCTTCGTATGATCCATGATTTATTCGTTTGAAGGTATGAGCATCATGTAGGGTTAATGTACAATATATTTATTCACTGTTGACATTTAGAACTCGTATATTCACATACTTTCCATGATTGTCAACTTTAGTCCTTTTATAATATTCTTTCACACGTTCAAACATATGACACGTGTCAACACATTATAGGACGTGAATTTTCGAGGTGTTACATCCTCACCCCCCTTAAAAGAAATCTCGACCTCGAGATTTATTGGAACAAATAAGGGTACTTTTCTTTCATCGTGGACTCAACCTCCCACGTATATTCGGGACCTCTACGAGCATCCCAGTTGACCTTTACAATAGGCACATGCTTTCTTCGAAGCTTCTTAACCTGTCGATCTTCAATCGACAACGGTTTTTTTTTTCCACAAATTTCAAGCTCTCATCTATATGCACATCTGTGTGTGGTATGACTAGCCATTCATCAGCTAGGCATTTCTTCAGATTGCAGATGTGGAATACATTATGAATACCACTGAGCTCTTCAGGTAAGTTTAACTTATAAGCCACGGACCCAACACATTCGATAATCTCGAACGGTCCAATATACCTTGGGCTTAACTTACCTTTCTTACCAAACCGCATCACTCCCTTCCAGGGTGATACCTTAAGTAAGACTTTATCACCTACTTCAAATTTCATAGGTTTACGCTTTGGATCTGCGTAACTCTTCTGCCTATCTCGGGCAGCTTTGAGACGGTTACGAATCTGGATGTAACGCCCGGCTCTTTTGTACTTTCCATTTATAGAAAGTATTGTTCGTATTCCTATTTTTGGAAACTTTGTATTCTTGTAATCGTTCCTTCTTTGTAATCATTGTAAAACCGAGACTTGAATCATTAATGAAACTCGTATTTTGTTGCAAATATATTATACACACTCTATATATGCTCGTATGCTCGTTTTTGTGAAACAATTGTTGATTATTCATTATTCTTGGAAACTATGTGCTAAACTTGTAATTAAACTAAACTTATGCCCAAAACGTGTTTTGAACGAGAACGACACTTGACTTTGATGCTCATACGATTAATTATACTTGGTTTATACTTCTCATACTTGGGTCTATCTTAAAATATGCTTTTGTGGCAAGAATGGTCCTTAAAAGCCCTAAAATCATCAAATACACAACTCTAGGGGCCAAATTGTAACTTTTTGAAACTTACGTCCGGATTAGAAGGCCCGGGCGGCCCGCTTCAACTTACCTGATATCTCAGGCGGGCCGCATGGGGATGCCCAGATCAGAAAAACACAGCAGCTGATTATGTACGCGAATTTGGCACGAAATCCCATCTTCTAACCCTCCCCAATCACCATTTAGCCACCTCTAAACACCTCCAATCACCTCTAAACTCTTCCACTATAAATACAACCCTTCTCCAAGCATTTCTACACTTTCACAACCCTCAAATCTCTCTCAAACACTCTCAAGTTCTTGCTTATTTCAGAAATTCGGACAGATTCATACACCTTTACAAAAGTGAGCATAACTTGCTCATTTCTCAACGAAATCACTTGATTCTTCTTCCTACTTGCTTGGATAATCATGGGGTTTGATTCCTTGGTTTCTCCTTGGAGAAATCAGACCTGGAATTGCCCCAAATATATCCACAAACTTTCTGTTTTGTTACATGTTCTTTCAAAACTTGTTTAAACCTATCAAACTTGTGTCTAACACATCTCACACCTATGTCCTAATGCTTACAACCTCTCTTATGGTTGGTTAAGCTTAAAAACAAGGTTGAGACACTATAAATCAGAGGTTAAAACCTCAAATACTTTCTGTTTTGTTTAGGGTAATTCACCCACAAGTCATGTTCAAGCTTAGTTCTTGGTGAAGAGTGATTATGGAACAACTTGGGTTCTTCCAACATGAAATCCTCACATGATTTGATGATTTCTCTTAGATTAGATTGTTTACATACTTGTACTAATCATTGTTCTTGACTCTCCTTGGTTGTTTTTACATCAAGTGAAGTGGTGAACATTCAAGGGGTTCCTAAACGGTAGCTCGTTCTTCCTACCCCATACATGACTTCCATGATAACTCGAGGTGCCTAAATGAAGATCCTAATATTCTACCTCCTACTTGAATTATTGGACTAAATGATATGTAATACTTAACCTAGATATATATATACACTCATTCGAACCTTTAATGTGAACTTGTGTTTATATGTTAAAGTAGTAGAACATCATCTAAGACCTAAACCTTGTTGTGATTCTTATGGGTGTTCAACTCATGAAAACATTATCATAACCCTTGTGGTTACCAAGTGTCATACAAGTGTTAGGTGTTGAAGATGATTATTTTCACATGTTATACTCATATCTTATTTTTATGTTGTTTTAAACACCAAATCTCGACTCTAAGCATACTTGAACTTTAACCCTTACACATTCAATCTTTTAACCTCCTCAACTCGTCAATAATTGGATAATTGGAAAGCATATGCAAACTTTGTGAGTATACTCGTATTTTCCCCTTTTACTTTTACCACTTTTGGGGTGTAACATGTTTGCTTATCAACAACCTACACATGAACATTTTGCTTAAACACATGAACATTCCTATAACATGCTTGTATACGTGATGGCTTGATACTTTAAACTTGGGTGATTCTTATGTGTTGAACTTATCATTAACTTCGTACGAGCCAAACCGTGACATATGTAGCGCTATAGGATTAACGACCCGCCTGTAAACTTGAGGTTATGTCATGAGCCTGTTGCATTTCCTTGGTTTGATATGTTAGACACATGCCATACTTATTGTTTATCTTGAATCAGATGCTTGCTATGAGGAATTGTTTAAAACTTATCTTTTGTTATGTACGTACCAAACTTGTATACTCGCCTTTGCTTTTGCATTGAACTTTATTTTAAACATGTTACAGGTTGAGGATGATGATGCTATGAAATGAAGTAGCGTTGATGCCTAGATACACATATAGACGTTTAGATTAAATACGTTGTATAAATGTCATATTTGTTATTGTATTGTTCTTTTTGCATTTAACATGTTGTATTTCAAATTTCATGTATTGTAGCATTTATTTATGAAAGAAGTCAATTTATCTTTAATTTTATTGTCACAATTTAGCGTTATGATGTCTCTAGCAATCTTCACACTTCGTCTCATCCCGATGTTTCCGCCATTGGTTGGGGTGTGACAGATTGGTATCAGAGCCATAACTATAGGGAATTAGGAAAGGTAGGAATGCTTTTACCTAGTCTATAGTTTTAGAGTCTTATTCGTATATCTTGCTCGAACTACTACATGATACTTCATTTGTTTCTTAGTTATGCTATTTTAAACATGTACATCACTCGTGAATAATATTCGACATGATATTCTTATGCAATAATGCTTGCCTTATTTTGTGTTAACACTTGTTTCATTGTTCGATTCTTTATGTGTTACTCTAAACATATTTCTCTATGTGTTAATACATGTTTTATCATTTCGTTATCCAAGCACCATCCTTGATATGCTTTCTTATGTGTTTATACTTGTTTATGTGTTTCCTTTGACATACACTTCCCTCATGCATTTTACTCGATTATTCTAAATCCGACAACACTCATATTACAAAAATGAGACGACCTCACCAAAATAGGCGTGAAACCCACAATTTGGTGAACAATTCTCAATCCATCTACTTTTCTTTTACACGAAATTCACCATCAAGTTAGGAGTGAAATCCTCACCTTGATGGAGAAATTCAAATTTTAAATTCTAGTGGACCCTCGTCAAAGTGTCAAAATTAACTTTTGACCCGACGAGTACCAACCACACTTAGGATACGAAATCGTCAAGTTAGGGGTGAAACCCGCACCTTGTCGACTAGTTCCATTCTTTGATTTTCATTAATCCCGCCAAGTCTCGAAATTTCAATTGAATTGGGGACATGTAGTAACTGGAAGGGTAAATACCGTTAACCGACTTGTCGGCGAGAGTATTCCACCTATTAGGCCAAAGCATGCTCCTCAAATTCGAAAGACTTTTTCGACCACTTTGGTTAGTCAACGTTCCGTTTTGGAACCATCTCAAATTTAATCAAACATACGTTATATTATTTACCTTATTAGATGCAATCTTTCAAATTCTAAATTGCTTTCGATATTTTCTTCTCACACACGCATCATACTAAATCTTTTTCATACACTTATACATATGCATGATTTCATATAATTTAAATTCATATTTCTTGTAACGAAAGGTGGAGACGTATCATCGAGATAGGAGTGATTTCCTTACCTTGACGATTAACTCCACTTCCCTTTTCCTTAAAACGACCTCACCAACAAGTTCGGGGTGATTCCCTTACCTAGGTGATCGTTACCAAAACGCCTCTTCAAAATATCTTATTATGCAAACTCGATCATGTTTTATACCTAAATTATTGATCATTATTCAAAATACATACGTGTACGATGTCAAAATATATTGCTTTATCAAGCGTATTTTCTATCCTACAACCTATTTTCACCTAACTCATATACACGAGATTCTTAAACTTATCTTAAACATTTTACTACACAAATTTCCAAACCTTACGAAATGCTACCTATCAACTTAATCGGTCCAAGGAATCTTTTGCCCACGAACTCTATATTCGACTTAATCACTAAAACGCACTCATGATATATATCATCAAACTAAAGACTTTCATTCTCAATCGGAGGATCAAACCAACCTTTCTTTTACACCTATAAGATCTTATGGATGTTGTATGATCGTTTTACCAATTACCCTTCTCAACATCAACAAATCATTTGTTAGAACTTTTAACAATCACTAAGACCTTTGCTAAAAAAAATTTCTAAGGATCAACGTTTTCACAAGAACCTCCTAAATTCAAAATTTCTTATTTTGATGAAACGAACTTACTTTTCTTTTCGAAAACCTTTTCCTACACCGATTTTCAAAACACATGGGCAAGAAGACTTCATGGGGGCCGACCATCTTCAGATTACGTAAACCCTTTTTAAAACAAAGGTAGCATTTCCATTCGTTACAAAATACGTTATGCGTAACCAATGAGTACTTTATGTTCCTTTACATATACAAACTATATTCTACCCTTCAAATCATGCTCAATCTAAATTTGATTTGATAAACTCAACGTCTCGATTAAACAACTATACATGCATATCATCATACACGTTTTGGTCATTTCATCGCGACAATTCCATTTATATCGTTCGTATTTACATGCGCAGCCTTTTGAGCACTTTTACATGCTTAATTTGTTATGTTTTCAATTAATATGATATACGCAATCATTAGTATTCGTACTCACACTCACACTCATATTTATAACAATACATTTTTTATAATCGTATTCATACTTATACTCATACGTTTCATGTTTTACTTATACTCATACGCTTCATGTTTTACCTATACTCTTATGATTCATGCTTTTACTTATACCCATACGTTGCGTGCTTATACGTATACACGTACTACTTGTACGTGTTATGTTGATACACATACTTGCGTGCTTATTCATACTTAAATTTATACTCATACTCATACTTTCATTCATACACATGATTCATACATTCGTACCCATACGCGAGCGTAATCCGAGTGATTCGCTTACGGGGGTCCTATACATACTTACGCATGGACTTGCCTACATACTTTATTCTTATGCGCACACATTCTTATTTTTTTAAGTAGACCTACCCAAATTCATACACAACTAGTACAAGCTACGCGGATCATGCGACGATCAATATAATCACGGGTGCACACGAGATTATAGTGATACGCGTATGAGAACCATAGAGTGTACTACTGTGTATGATGAGACACGGAACGTAACATGACACGAATAATGAAACGGACGTAACATGGTCGAAACATGGTGGATACGCCGCTGGTACTTCCTATATATAAGTGTTTCACCACGTTACCAAACTTTCGTAAAACGTGTCACGAGAAATTCAGTGTCTTACAGACCTATTTTGGACCTTATACAAACTTTATACAACTCTCGAACGCATTATATCCGATTATCCAATGACGAGACTTCATCCTTAACACACTACGTTCATCCACCCAACACTTATGCTATTCTTATACTTGAACTCTTTAAGAGTCATTCGTTCACTCTATACTCGAATGATTCTCCTTATCCTTTTAATTCATACAAACCTCGTTCGCAATCAGGCTTGTTCAAACATTCGAGTCCTAACTTACCTCGTTACCTATAAAATAGTCTTCCAATTCTGGATTCTTGTGTAACTATACTTAGTATACCTTTAATGCTTTATTTAAAGTACCGAACCTTCTCGCTTCACTCAATAAACAATCTTCTACAAATGTGATTTCGTTACCACGTCCCATCAAAATACAAACCGTTTGTCAACATCTTCTTTCTTAATACGTCACCTTTTTAAATTCGTCGCCAATTTAAGTTACTCAAAGTTGTTTAGACTCACTTCACCAGTATACGCACCTACGTGTTTTCAACTATGTCAGATACCTCAAATTATTTTAGGCAATGAACTCACTCACAAATTTACCTTGTCGCTCTCCAAAGTTTTGTGCCTTTCAAAATGTTTCAAAATTTTTCAAGTCTCAAATTTTTACTAAAACTCTTCAAGTCTACCTCTTGAATAAATTTCGGGACGAAATTTCCTAAAGGAGGGGAGACTGTAACGCCCGGCTCTTTTGTACTTTCTATTTATAGAAAGTATTGTTCGTATTCCTATTTTTGGAAACTTTGTATTCTTGTAATCGTTCCTTCTTTGTAATCATTGTAAAACCGAGACTTGAATCATTAATGAAACTCGTATTTTGTTGCAAGTATATTATACACACTCTATATATGCTCGTATGCTCGTTTTTGTGAAACAATTGTTGATTATTCATTATTCTTGGAAACTATGTGCTAAACTTGTAATTAAACTAAACTTATGCCCAAAACGTGTTTTGAACGAGAACGACACTTGACTTTGATGCTCATACGATTAATTATACTTGGTTTATACTCCTCGTACTTGGGTCTATCTTAAAATATGCTTTTGTGGCAAGAATGGTCCTTAAAAGCCCTAAAATCATCAAATACACAACTCTAGGGGCCAAATTGTAACTTTTTGAAACTTACGTCCGGATTAGAAGGCCCGGGCGGCCTGCTTCAACTTACCTGATATCTCAGGCGGGCCGCATGGGGATGCCCAGATCAGAAAAACACAGCAGCTGATTATGTACGCGAATTTGGCACGAAATCCCATCTTCTAACCCTCCCCAATCACCATTTAGCCACCTCTAAACACCTCCAATCACCTCTAAACTCTTCCACTATAAATACAACCCTTCTCCAAGCATTTCTACACTTTCACAACCCTCAAATCTCTCTCAAACACTCTCAAGTTCTTGCTTATTTCAGAAATTCGGACAGATTCATACACCTTTACAAAAGTGAGCATAACTTGCTCATTTCTCAATGAAATCACTTGATTCTTCTTCCTACTTGCTTGGATAATCATGGGGTTTGATTCCTTGGTTTCTCCTTGGAGAAATCAGACCTGGAATTGCCCCAAATATGTCCACAAACTTTCTGTTTTGTTACATGTTCTTTCAAAACTTGTTTAAACCTATCAAACTTGTGTCTAACACATCTCACACCTATGTCCTAATGCTTACAACCTCTCTTATGGTTGGTTAAGCTTAAAAACAAGGTTGAGACACTATAAATCAGAGGTTAAAACCTCAAATACTTTCTGTTTTGTTTAGGGTAATTCACCCACAAGTCATGTTCAAGCTTAGTTCTTGGTGAAGAGTGATTATGGAACAACTTGGGTTCTTCCAACATGAAATCCTCACATGATTTGATGATTTCTCTTAGATTAGATTGTTTACATACTTGTACTAATCATTGTTCTTGACTCTCCTTGGTTGTTTTTACATCAAGTGAAGTGGTGAACATTCAAGGGGTTCCTAAACGGTAGCTCGTTCTTCCTACCCCATACATGACTTCCATGATAACTCGAGGTGCCTAAATGAAGATCCTAATATTCTACCTCCTACTTGAATTATTGGACTAAATGATATGTAATACTTAACCTAGATATATATATACACTCATTCGAACCTTTAATGTGAACTTGTGTTTATATGTTAAAGTAGTAGAACATCATCTAAGACCTAAACCTTGTTGTGATTCTTATGGGTGTTCAACTCATGAAAACATTATCATAACCCTTGTGGTTACCAAGTGTCATACAAGTGTTAGGTGTTGAAGATGATTATTTTCACATGTTATACTCATATCTTATTTTTATGTTGTTTTAAACACCAAATCTCGACTCTAAGCATACTTGAACTTTAACCCTTACACATTCAATCTTTTAACCTCCTCAACTCGTCAATAATTGGATAATTGGAAAGCATATGCAAACTTTGTGAGTATACTCGTATTTTCCCCTTTTACTTTTACCACTTTTGGGGTGTAACATGTTTGCTTATCAACAACCTACACATGAACATTTTGCTTAAACACATGAACATTCCTATAACATGCTTGTATACGTGATGGCTTGATACTTTAAACTTGGGTGATTCTTATGTGTTGAACTTATCATTAACTTCGTACGAGCCAAACCGTGACATATGTAGCGCTATAGGATTAACGACCCGCCTGTAAACTTGAGGTTATGTCATGAGCCTGTTGCGTTTCCTTGGTTTGATATGTTAGACACATGCCATACTTATTGTTTATCTTGAATCACATGCTTGCTATGAGGAATTGTTTAAAACTTATCTTTTGTTATGTACGTACCAAACTTGTATACTCGCCTTTGCTTTTGCATTGAACTTTATTTTAAACATGTTACAGGTTGAGGATGATGATGCTATGAAATGAAGTAGCGTTGATGCCTAGATACACATATAGACGTTTAGATTAAATACGTTGTATAAATGTCATATTTGTTGTTGTATTGTTCTTTTTGCATTTAACATGTTGTATTTCAAATTTCATGTATTGTAGCATTTATTTATGAAAGAAGTCAATTTATCTTTAATTTTATTGTCACAATTTAGCGTTATGATGTCTCTAGCAATCTTCACACTTCGTCTCATCCCGATGTTTCCGCCATTGGTTGGGGTGTGACACTGGACAATCTTGTCCGTCGTTTCAAAGACTATCTCTGGTCCTAATAATTGGACATCTCCAACTTCCGCCCAACAAACGGGCGTTCTACACTTTCTACCGTATAAGGCCTCGAAAGTCGCAGCTTTAATGCTGGTATGGTAGCTATTGTTGTAGGAGAATTCTATCAATGGCAGGTGGTTATCCCAACTACCACCTAAATCGATCACGCATGCTCGAAGCATGTCTTCCAACGTTTGGATAGTACGCTCACTCTGACCGTCTGTCTGAGGATGGTAAGCCGTACTAAAATTCAAACGTGTGCCCAAAGATTGTTGGAAACTTTTCCAAAAATGGGACGTGTATCTAGTATCTCTGTCAGAGATAATAGACACAGGTATGCCATGTAAGGCTACAATCTTATCAACGTATAACTGGGCTAACATGTCGGAGCTATAAGTCTCTTTGATGGGTAAGAAATGTGCTGACTTAGTCAGTCTATCAACTATAACCCATATTGTATCATTGCCTTTCCATGTCTTTGAGCGAAACACATCCTTCAATCACTGGTATGCAATGCATTGCGAGCTCCGTCAAGCTCCTTAAATTGGTTTTTAACTTATAAGCTACTTGATCTTGATACATTCGATTTCCTTTGAATGGTTCTATATATTCAGAGCTTAACTAGGCTGAAAATTTAACAAATTTGGCACACCCTTCCTGGGTGATATCTTTTGTTGAGCCTTATTCTTTAACAAGATCTTAGGAGGTTTGCTACATTCATAAATTCTTGATTTTCTGCCGAATACTGGCAGCTTACAGATGATTAGGGATTTGTATGAATCTTATTCGTTGTTTCCAATGAAACTTTCTGATTCTTATAAGTGGACTTCTCAATGTCTTGTCCATCCAACGGATGTTTCGATATTTCATTTATACAAGGTCTCCAAAGGAGCCACATTGATACTTATATAGTAACTATTATGGAAAAGCTCATCTTAAGGTGAGATGGTTATTCCAACCACTGCTCAAAACAAATCTTAAGGAGTAGCTAATCCTTACAGTTAGTCGAACAAATCGATGATCCTGGGCAGCTGATGGCGATCCTCAATCGTTGCCCAATTAGGGTTACGGTAATTAATGCATAAGCAAAATGAACCGTCTTTCTTATTTAACAATATCAAACCCTCAGAACATTGAGTCAGGCTATATGAGTCTATATCTTAAAACTTACTTAGTCAGAGTTTCGATTATTCTATAATCAACATGGAGTTTTTCACAATGCTCCAGCCCATAGCGGGATGTTAATCTTAACATTACTAGCCTCAGGAGGTAAACATGGTAAATCTTTGGAGAAAGTGATCAAGATACAAGGAGGCTACAGAGATTTTCCATACCTCAGGCTCCAGTTCATCCATCATTGCTTGTGTCAAATAAGTGACACATTTATGTTATAAGTCCACGAATTCCTTAATCGGGAACATTTACTTGGACAATTCCATTCTGAATATCTTCTTTGAATACTACTAGTCGACTTTAGTACAATATGACCATTGGGATATCTCAGGGGTTCCATGTATTAAACCTCCATACTGATCAGGCATGGAAGTAATCTATGGGACACACTAGGATACGCCAATCCTCATATGGCACTTTTATCAAACATAGTTTGGCATTCGCAGGCGATAGGAAAACAATGAGAAAAATAATAATTAAAATAACATATGTTGTCGTACTCTATGCGAAGAAAGAGTACTCTTAGATTTTTCGGAAGGATTCCTTGCCGATACTAGAAGAATCGGTTACTATGGTTTCCTTGGTAAGTTATACCTTGTGGATAGTATAAAAGTTTGCTAAGCTTATGGTTTATGAAGATTTATTATTGCCTGTATTAAATCAGGACACTTAGCAGAAATTATCATTGGTAAATGATAAGGAATGTACTTGATGACATTGTGAACTGCCTCTTGGCATTCATCAGGTGAGTTCAGGCATTTCTTCTTTTAGCCTTTCCAGGCTTAGCTGCACCTTCTTTGGCAGCTTTATGGAATCTAGTTCTGATGCGGTCTTACTCACCACAGCCGTGATAGACTGCATTCTTTATGTCCCTACATTCCTGGGAAAATGATGACCCGTTCCTTAGCAGATGTCACACTGCTTTGGTCCTGGTCCCATTCGACACTGTCCCTAGTGTCTTTTATAGCAATTCTTACATACAGGCTCCTTACTGAACCTTCGTTGCTTTTTATTAAGCCTGTACTTGCTCCCTTTCTTAGATTTCTGGGAGTTATCCTCCTCTTTTGGTTCATCCTTCATATTCGAAGTGTGAACAAAGCTCTTCTCATGAGCAATTGAACGTGGTTTTGTATGAAATTTAGAGCGAGAAGCATTCGGCTCTTTGGATTGTTTCATGACCTTTCTAACTGTTGCGTTAACCACCGCTTGGAGATTAACTCCATTAATATTGAGGTTTACGTTTGAGACATTATTTGCTTTTGTCGCATTAATAGCATCGCGACTATTTCTTATCTCATCCGAGTTTTCCATACTCAAAACTTGGTACTAATTACCAACTTAAACCATTATTAGTCATCATCCTGATGACCTGGCATAGATTAGCCACGGCATCCACGAACCGTATAGGCCATTATGTTCCGAACATTCTTAATGAATGCTATTTGAATGTATATCTATTACCTTTAGCTTAGGTCACAAAAGGACTATCAATGGCATTCAAGGTTTGGAGCGAGTTCAATACCTGCTTGACAGGGGACCATAATGTCACAACTGTCTTTGTCACAAGGACGATTATAAATAGCTCAAAGGCTAGCCTTACATGACTTTGGTTATATATATATATATATATATATATGCATATATGGCATAGAAGCCTGTCGCGAGGGACGTAGAAAGATATGGCATAATGCCTAGTCATGAAGGATATAAGTAATCATATGGCGCGAAGGCCTTGTCGTAATGACATTTAGATACGGCACAAATGGCCTTGTCTCTAGGACGTTATAGGATATGGCACTAAGGCCTGTCACCAGGGATGTTAACATTTAGTATGTTAACTTGTCACGAACGACGAATTATAGCACGGAGGCTCGTTATGGGTGACTTGTAATATAACTTGTGGATTTGTCATAAGGACATCAATTCATAGGCTGCAATCTTATTAGATCAGGAGTTTTAAGGCTTGAACATAGTTCTTCACCTTTGGACAGGGAGTCATAGACTACAACTGTCATTGTCTTGAAAGGCGATTCACTTGACAGAAAGGTAAACCAATTAACATCACTAATGGATGTCTATATAAAATTATCATATCTAATGATATTAGTCATGATCACATCGATCATATTGACTATTAGGTTTGGGTATAATCCCACCATTTTGAATAGGGGGTCATAAAGATCACCACTATTTTGTCTTATCGACAATAGAGTAAAGTATAGCCCGTAGGCAATTCATCACTAGGGATGTCAATATTATGAATTTATGATCATCATACTGATGATACTAGTCAGGATCGCAATGATCATATAGACTATTAGGCTTGAGCGCAGCTCACTACCTTAAACAGGGGATCACAGAGATCATAATGTTTGTGTCACAAATGGACAATATAATATGGCCCGTAGGCGAAACATCACTAATGGATGTTTATAATGGATTCATCATTTTAGATGATATAAGTCAGGATTGCATTAATCATATTGACTATTTGGCTTGAGCATAGCTCACCACCTTAGACAAGGAATCATAAAGATCTTAATGTCAATGTCTCAGATGGACAATTTATTATAGCCCGTAGGCAAAACATCTTTTCTTGACAGGGAGTTGTAGGCTACCACTGTCTTTAGTCTCGGAGGAGGTTAATTATAGCCCGTAGGCATTTCCCTCTTAAGGGATATTTATGGTATGATCATCTTTTCAGATGATATTAGTCGAGATCGTATGGACCCTACCGACTATCATGCTTGGACGTATTCCAACATCTTTAGACAGGGTCAAAGACCACCACTGTCGTTGTCTTACCGGACAACAAATTTAGCCCGTAGGCACTTCATCACTCATGGACGTTTATAATATGATCATCTTATAAGATGATATAAGCCATGATTTCTAGATCATAAGACAAATCAGGAATTTAAAATTTTCAATATAGGGATGACTGTTGTAATTTTATCGAATCACATTTGTCAGGAGTGCTAACACGTTCTTAGGTGTTAACAAGGATCTGAATCCCTTGAGTAGGTTTCACCATCTTGGCCGCGTAGGCTAGGTTTCACCTTTAAGATTCTTTTTTTTTAAAATGCATACTGACAGGGAAGGAAGGATATTTATTTTATTCAGGATTTTTATCATAAATCCTAATTTATAAGTTAATAATAGCACAAATGGCCAAGTCGCGTAGACAAGTTTAATTTATAAGCCATGATTTCAGAGAATCGAGGCATTAAGGTTTTAATAATAGCACAAATGGCCTAGTCGCGTAGACAAGTTTAATTTATAAGCCATGTTTTCAGAGAATCGAGGCTTTTAAAGCTTGAACAGAGTTCATTACCTTTTTCGGACAGGGAGTCATCGCTACCACTGTCTTTTGGCTCATGTAGAAATGAGCAAGGCCCGTAGGCACTATATTACCAACGTATGGTCAAAACATGATCATCTTAATTGATGATTTAAACCCATGATTCAGAGATCATTAAGTTGGGTTAGGAATCCTTTGAAGATTCCTTATATAAAAATGACGTGTGTGATTTTAACGAATCACGTCTGCCAGGAGCGTTAACATGTTTTCAGATGTTAACTGGGATTTGAATCTTTTTAAACAGGTTTTACCATATTGGCTAGGTCTTTATAACGACCCACTAGCTAGGTTTTACCTTCTTAAGATTCTTAATTAATATTTAACGTAGAACAATTTTAAATTGAGGTGTTAATATGGATCTGAATCTAATTATGGAACTACCATCTTGGCCCGGTCTTAAAATGACACGTGGCTAGGTCTTGTCCTTTTTAGATTTTGCCATTTTATTATAATGGTAGATCTTAAAAAAGGAAATGTTATTTTTCATTTATTTCATTTTTCATGTTTAGGATGAAAATTTAAATTTAGTCAATCCACTATATGAAAATAAAAGTACAGAGTTGCCCTAAGCGGGACTTGAAAGGAATAATATTTCCTCGGAGGGACTGAAAGATAAATATGTCCTTATGAGGACTATTAAGGAAACGATCTTCAGCAAAAGGAGTTTCTTCTTCATTTTATCTCTGAATGCTTTCTCCTTGGATACTCGTTTCATTCTAGCCGCGGTACGAAGCTCAGGATTTCAAGGCTCCAGGTGTGGAGAACTCCTATTACGGCTTCTTCGCTTGGCGACGTATCCAATAAAAATTTGGAAGCAAAATTTCCAGATGAGGATTGAGAATATTCCTGTGTTAAGTCTATACTCAGAAGGTCAAGGAATGTGCTAATGTGTCATTGAGATTAAACACAAAAAGCTAGTGTTTAATTCACTCAATGTTGGCTCTGATACCAACCTGTCACACCCCGATATTTCCACGATTGACCGGTGGGCCCGGTGGGGAGTATTGTGACGTGGTTGGCAACATAATAGTCAAACAACACAGTATTTAATATGCACAGTGGAAGCAAATGAAAGATATATTTCAACCGGATTTAATATTGTAATATCAAGTATCACAACAGTCGATTGTTTATCCACAGACGGATCAAAAATAAAATGGAGACAGTAGTTCAACAGACTTTAACATCTAAAGCTTGCGAGACTTGATTATTGATGCCTGGAGTAGCCAGCCTATTACGTATAGTACCTGCATTTAGCCTTTTTGGAAAATACGTCAGTTTACACTGGTAAATACAATTAACTGACTCATTTTGAAAATGGTTTAAGAAAATTGATTTGGATGCACGTGGCACAAAATATCTTTTATAATTTGATTAAAATGCACGGAGGCAAAATTAATCTTTTATACTTGGGATAATTATTTAAATATATAATCTTGTGAACGAATTACATGTTCCTTATGCGTTCAGTAGCCCGGACGTACCGGGTTAAAGATCAATAGACACACCACAGGTATAATGCCCACAAGGCTGATTCCTTTAAGTGGGATACCAGTTTTTACATATGCAGCTGTCAGGTGTACGCCTACACCCCGTGCTTAGGTCGTGGCCATTTCATGAATGATGCCAAGGATATCCGGGACATGGTCATTAACCCCCCAAAGGCTTTAAGTAAACAAAACTGTTTAAACGGGCCGATCAAATTATTCAATTAACCACCAAACGATGGAAGATTTGATGCCCGACCAAGCGGTATTTTATATACCGTAACCCAAGCCCGTATAGGGAAAATAAGTTAAAAGTATTTACCTGAGCTAAATATAAATTCAATCCCAGCCGTATATCAATTCAGCAAGTACAGATAGCTTTTACTGGGCTCCTAATCTGGAACGAAGGTTTTTAATAACCTATTAGAATCCTAACGGGTCTTTAATTAAGCTTAAGCTTAGACCGGTTAGTCTCAAAGATACGGTTCGTACGCACTGCTAAGCGAAGACCGGATAGAATGTGATTTAGAGCCGACAAGTTCGGAGACTTGCTTAATATGGGTATTTTATACACATTCTGGATTTTGAGATAAAACTGGTAAGGTTTGACCCGTTTCGGCTAATTTATGTAAACTTGTTAGATAAACCGAACCGAATGCGTAATAAGCGTAACGGGTATCCGTAAGAGTCATATACAGGTTTCCTAAGTCAATATGCTTCAAATATGTTGTGACATCAGTAAGATGTCTTTTATTATGCCCGAAACGAGTTTAAACACGAACTATGCCCCGTAGGGGTAGTTTGGTCATTTACAAGTTTATAAAAGAGTTTAAGTATTAACCTGAGTTACAGGTCTGATATAATCAGCAAAGATACTCAATTTACTAAGTTATATCAGTAGGGTAAAGTATATATGTGAAATTTATCAATTATAACCAAACTATGCACCGTAGGGGCATTTTGGTAATTTCACATAAGCCGTAAAGCTCAAAACTGAAGTCTGAGTTAAACAACTTTTGCTTACTGTTAAAATATTATAATTTACCTAAAATATTAGTAGATATCAACCTTTGTACGTTTAAAATAATTTTAATACATACTATGCGTTAAAAACGCTTAATAAGGCGAGTAGAAGCCGTTTCCGGGTTCTATATAGAAATCTGATATTTTTATTATTCCAGAGGGTTTAAAATAATTATTTATCATATGAAATCAGTAGCAAAAGGTTTGGAGTCAATTAGATATGTAAAACTCATTTATAGCCCGTAAGGGCAAAACCGACAATTACCGGATTAAGCCTACGACTATAAGTTATGCTCAGCCTAAAATTAATTAAAAATATTAAAAAATCTCAAGATAATATATTACATCAGTGGGTAAAGAGTTTGATATCAAAAAGTATGTTTAAATAGGCTATACGCTAATTATGTCGTTTAATCGCTAATAAACTTTCTAATTGCGCTAATGAGCATAACTCTCAATCTACACCTCAAACTGATGTCAAAGTTTGGGTGCAAGTTTATATATCAATAATTAAAGTTTCTACTCTTTTACATTTTCAAAAATCACGTTTTAAGGTGAAAAGGGCATAATGGTCAACATATGAGCAATTAACGGAATCATGCATATTAATTGGTTAACTAATGAACCAAGGTGTATAATCACAGAGGGTTATACTAGCATGTAACCTGGTCCAAATGAAGCTCTAAGGTATTTCTAAATCATACCAAAACGGGTCAGAACTGAAGTCAAAGCAAAAGTCAAAGCTTTGCGACTTTCGGTTCCGAACCGGGTCTAAACAGACAATTGTTGGGTTGAACATGTTTAGACATGTTCTTACACTAATTACCAAGTTATATTCATGATCAAACAGGTTGTATGTGTTCTACATTGCTAATTATGCATAAATTAGAAATTAAGCATTCTGTTGACTTTTTAATAACAAGTTTGACCCGACATTTGACCTAGTTAGAGTGGGAATCAGGGGGAACCCTTTTAAGGGTTTATTACCCACATAATTACCAACTTATAACTACTTTCAATTCGACTAATCACTGGACCATTAGTGATTAATCGTTAAGTCAACCGTTAATTACGACGGTTTGACTTTTAAGCTAAAACTAAGCAAAAACTTAACTAAGGAAGGTTAAGCATACTTACCAAGGTCCTATGCACGATTAGTGATCACTTGAGAGAAGTCTTGAGCTCCAGAAATGATCAGGAATGCAAGAGAAAGGTGTGATCACAATGTTGCAACTTAAGTGCCTTATATAGTGATCAAGAACTCATGGATCATTGACAACAAGGTCTACCATTGATGTTTGATCACTAACAAGTGTCCCTAAATGTCTAACGGTTGTTTAGGGGTCAAGAAATATGAGGAAAATCGGATTAAAGGAGGTTACAAGGGCTAAGGCAGACAAGAATCCAACAAAATCGCAACTGACTACCCCTCGCGTCACGCGTAGACCCCCCCCCCCCCCCCCCGGGGCTTCGCGTGGCGCGAGGCCCCTTCTGATCAAATCTCAACTTTCTGATTTTTATGTTTTGATCCTTGGCTCTTCAAGACTTTGCTACGACATTATTTCTTGCACTTTGAACCCTCCAAATTGACTTATAAGGGCTTTAAGACATATACCCATTTTGTTTAGTCCTCGGTTAACTTTATTGTTACCCGAAAAGTCCTAAACTTCAACGTTGACGCTTTTAACCCCTCGCACACGAATTTGATCATAACTTTCTCATACGATAACGAAACTTTATTAAATTTATATCGTGCATTCTAGTGAGCATAATTAACCGTTACAAAGCTTCAGGTTTGTCAAAAGGTCACTCAGAGGTATAACTTAAACATGTTGACACATTTAACCCCTGTAGTTTGTAATCTCTCACTTTCTTTCATATTTAGCTTCGTATGATCCATGATTTATTCGTTTGAAGGTATGAGCATCATGTAGGGTTAATGTACAATATATTTATTCACTGTTGACATTTAGAACTCGTATATTCACATACTTTCCATGATTGTCAACTTTAGTCCTTTTATAATATTCTTTCACACGTTCAAACATATGACACGTGTCAACACATTATAGGACGTGAATTTTCGAGGTGTTACATCCTCACCCCCTTAAAAGAAATCTTGACCTCGAGATTTATTGGAACAAATAAGGGTACTTTTCTTTCATCGTGGACTCAACCTCCCACGTATATTCGGGACCTCTACGAGCATCCCATTTGACCTTTACAATAGGCACATGCTTTCTTCGAAGCTTCTTAACCTGTCGATCTTCAATCGACAACGGTTTTTCTTTTCCACAAATTTCAAGCTCTCATCTATATGCACATCTGTGTGTGGTATGACTAGCGATTCATCAGCTAGGCATTTCTTCAGATTGCAGATGTGGAATACATTATGAATACCACTGAGCTCTTCAGGTAAGTTTAACTTATAAGCCACGGACCCAACACATTCGATAATCTCGAACGGTCCTATATACCTTGGGCTTAACTTACCTTTCTTACCAAACCGCATCACTCCCTTCCAGGGTGATACCTTAAGTAAGACTTTATCACCTACTTCAAATTTCATAGGTTTACGCTTTGGATCTGCGTAACTCTTCTGCCTATCTCGGGCAGCTTTGAGACGGTCACGAATCTGGACAATCTTGTCCGTCGTTTCAAAGACTATCTCTGGTCCTAATAATTGGACATAGGCCATGTCACTTCCCTTGGACATAGGACAGAATTTCATTTCCACCAAATGCTTAAATTCTTCCCAATTCATGGCATAGGCCATGTCACTTCCCTTGGCTTGTAACACCGTATTCCACCATTCCAATGCTTCTTCTTTGAAAAGGTGAGAAGCATACATAACTTTATCCTCCTCGGTACATTTACTTATTTTGATTACTACCTCAGTTTTTTCCAACCAACGTAGTGTCGTAGTTGCCCCTTCATTGCCTGCAAATTCAACAGGTTTACAGGCAAGAAATTCCCTATTAGTGCAACCAGGTGTTGCAACTTTCATTTTCTTAAGTATTGGGGCTTGGATCACGTTGTCGTTATTGCCGCCTCCGTTAACACTATTACTGAAATTATCGTCGCGCGTGCGTTTACTGGGGTGAGCTTGCGAAGGCTCAACAGGACTTTTAACAGCAGCGACGATTGCTGGGATAACATTTGCTATTCCCTGGGCAACGATATTCTATATATCTTGCCTATTAAGAAAGTGATCTTCATTGTTTTGCTCGGATTGGTTAACCTTGTTAACTGGTTCATTACCAGCGTGTTCCATCTGGTATTTAATATATATAGGCGATTAGCATAAAATAAATAACAACCAAACATAATAAAACGATCGCACATAATCACGTCAACACGTATAGCCAAAATTGTCGACTTTGCGACTTTCATATTTTATATATTTTAGTATGCATCCGTACACACTAGATATGTTACAAAAGTTTTATTTTTAGTTATTTTGCATAATTATATTTTTATTATTTATTATTGTTATTTTATTATTATTATTATTAAACACATAACCACCCCATCACATAACCACACCACCCGTCAGCTGATTTTTAAAAAACGACGTTCCCTCTCGTAGTATTTCCAGGAGATCTGTTCTCCCACCTCCCGGATTCAATTCCCTGCGTCCACCAGTTCCTCACCATAGTGGCGGAGTTTAGCCAAGTTTTCTGTGCTCATTGGTGGGTTTGGTGCAGGCTCCGGGTCAAACTAGGGGAAAAAGGTGTTAGGGTTATTCAAAAGATTCTGAAATTGCCAATCAGTTGTCCACCATTCTTCCAGCTCTCCTCGTAGAGGTCGGGGGTTAACAATAGGATCTGGGATAGCAGGCTCTAAATTAACTGGAAGTTGTAATTCAGCTGGGTAATTGAAAAGGTTTTCATCGGCAGGTCCGATGAGGTCGCTATTTGCCAGTTTGCGGTCCAGCTCCTCCCATGGTGGCATTTCCTGGGCTTGCCCTGAACTTTCCCCGATTTCCTTTCCTTTGCCTTTATCATTTGGGTCCTCAGTCTTTTTAACCCTCTGCACGGCTGGCTTTTTCCTCTGTGTGCGTCTCCAGCCTATGATTCTTTTTCTCTTTTTCGACTTGGGTTTCTCCTGAGGCTGGGCTTGGAATTCCATAGGTTTCTCAGTGACAGCCCAATAACCGGAAAAGCCCCCGGAAACTTCCATGTCAGCAGAATAGATAGTGAGATTCTGAAGAGCTTCAGACAACTCATTCATGCTGTTAGCACATAGGAAGAAACACACACACAATTCTAAGGTAAAATCTCATTTATCAACTTAAATTCACAGAATGGCAATCAGAAAATTAAGTATTTCTAAATACTTAATTGGCTTAAATCAGTGGCTCTGATATCACCTTTTTCTGTCACGACCCCCATCCCGGTGTGACCCGGTCCAGGAGCCGCGGGACAGAAAACCCGTGGTATTTATTATTTGTTTTGACAGCGGAAGTTTAACATGATCTTTTAAATCTTGAAAATGCCCGATTATTTTATTTCACAATTTGGGGATAAACCCCATAATTTACAGTAAAGGTAATTTCACGAGGAAATCCCTTGTCTTACAAAACATGTTTATTCATTTTACTGAGCCATCACTTCAAGCTTGTTAGTGCTCCGTAGCACTTTTCCTTGATTCACAGTAAGTCACCTGAAACATGTTTAAAAAAATATTTTATCAGCGGAGAAATACTGGCGAGTCATTCAGGTTAACTAAAATGACACATTAGTTATAGATTACAGCATAAGAGCGATTACAATGGCTACTACCTTATTTTTATCTGGCGCCGTGTCACACCCTGGTGACGATGGTCATACCACTATTGGGTCCTTTGACCCAAGTACTGATGATTATCACTGTTAGGTTGGTAAACCTAACCGTGAGAAATTAGTAATGTGCACAATACCCCACTTTCCAGTGATTCAAGATAACCAAGACTTAATCCCTCTAATTATAACTTTTGAAAATAATTTGAGGTGTAGTAAAACAATTGATAAAAAGAGAATGACTCACATTGCAGGTTTAAACGGGCAGAGTTTAGCCTACTGATTTAGCCTTGTAACCGAGTTTAAATAACAATGCACACGAAACTAGGTTAGTAACTTAATACAACATTTACGATAAACTTCACGAAATCAAAACCCTCACGACGAATGACAAAGTATAGCCCAAATACGGGCATCACTTAAACATCCATCGGATCGGTTTCAATCGATCGGACATTGTATCGTAGCAGTGATCGAGTTAATACCCTGTATTCGTAGCAGCGTTTCCCTAAGTAAAATCATGAATTTGAGCAGTATACTTCGTCTTTTGAAAAGTTTTTCGAGTGTAGATGAACTGCTCATGTCCAACCCATTTATAGCCAGATTTTAGGTTTTACGCAGCCCGCGTAAACCTTAACAACACTTTTATGCGGCCCGCGAGGGCCCCTAGTCTACGTGTAGGGCTTGTGTGTCAGAGGTAGGTCTGCCATGTGTGCGACACGTGGCCTGGAACGCTTATCTGGTCAACTTTACTTTGATGCGGCCCGCGTAAGCCTAAGCTTACGTTTTACGCGGCCCGCCTGAAATCCAGAAATCTTGTTTTCTTAGTTTTAAGAGCATTAGGGTTTCAGGGGTCCGGGTTTTCACTTACGGGTCGATTTGGGGCATTTTTCTAGGTCCTTACATTAACGCCCGTTATTGCAAGATGACATTAGCCATGCCCCTCATTAACAGCGGGTAGCGGTGTTTGCCGTCCATGCCTGGTGAGATGGCACGAGACGCAACCCACTACCCAAGGCCTCACGAATGAGAAGTAAACTTATTTATTAAAGAGTGTATATCTATTTTTAATGTTGAATTTGTATCTTAATCTTTTAATTATATTACCAACTAAACTAAAAATTAAAATATAATTAATTGTGATTATTCATATTTAAGTGTTTCTTTATTACTCAAAAAATAAATAAATAAATAAATAAAAGTTTAATCATCAAAAATCTCAACTTTCACCCACCTATACTCTGGCCATCAACAGAAGCAGCAGCATCTGACTCTCTCCCCCTTCCCTGTTCGAATACTCCTCAATTCCCCATCCTTCCCCAATAAAAATGCAACGAATACAGTGGGTGTTTATGGTAGTGGATAGACCGAGTGACATGGCGCACAGAGATTGGCTGGACTTAAGGTATGTGGGTTGGGCACCCCTTAGGAGCTCATAGACATGCCACCAATGACTATGTTCTTGTTATCTGTTTTATACAATCTGAAAACTTTTGTATTCTGCTGATGATTAGCTTAAAGCAGTATGATGATCATGGATTACAATCCCTAATTTTTAAATTTTAACGTCGTTATAAACCCTAATTTGAGATTCATAAATCCCTATATGTCCTTAATCCAGGTTGACGGAATCACTATCGGTTCGTTGGATGATATTCCAGCTGGCCCTGTTTCTTCCTTCTTCAAATCTATAAGGAACACACTCGATTTTGATTTTGACGATGAAAATGAAGGTTAGTTTTATAGGAAAACAAAATTCTCTAAACTTCCATATTGCAACGTTTATTTTAATGTGAAAGAGGAATATATACTTGTGATCATATTGGTGAATATAGTATATAATAATTAGAATGTAATCTAGACTTAGATTATTTGATCATGTATTTGGATTAGATATTGGTCACAAGGCAGGAAACGAAAATCAAAGGCCGTTAATTGGCGGTTAATGACAGTTTTCTGGTATCCAAATGAATGGGTATAACTACCTTGTTCGTACCGTTTCATAGACTATAAATGGGCGCAAAATTATATGGATACATAGATCAATTTCATAATCAAAACAGTCTGCATTGACTTTTGTTGACAGACGAAATTCATCCAAATTGACCCCATGTTCTTGTTCTTGATGCATGATTAATTCGTAATTAAGTGTTCTTGATATCCAACAATAATTACAATTTTTGTTGCATAAGTTATCCGTTTAGGACATTTTTTGTAACTGACCCGTTTATAACAATTTTTTTTATAACTGACCCGTTTATGACACAGATAGGTGGCAGTCTGACAAACCGCCAACACTTTATGTATTCATTTGTTGCAGCACCCGTGAACTTGCTACCATCGAGACATATCTGGTACGGGTGTATTTTCTCTTATATGGATTGGTTGAGTAACGGGTCAAGTCGGTTCAGGTTGAAAAAGGTGGTTTTGGTATATGCAAAAAAGAACAAAATCGGTTTGGTTGCCCAGCAAACACTTCTTGCTGGTCCACTATAAAAAAATTTGAACGGTTAATGTGCTATTTTGTTTTAGAAACAATATTGTTAGTACAATAATTAAAATATTTTAATAAAACAGTATTGGTCCATGCTGACGTGCAGGAAAAATTTGGGGCATCAACACCCTCGCTCCTATTTAATCTGGAACTCAGAGACGTTGCGGTGATATAAATGTGGATTTAATTTTAGATAAAATTCATATATGATGTCATTCATTTTAGTTTTTTTTCTCTATGACAAATGGAACGGTTGGATTTGGCAGAGCTGACCTTGGTCTTCTTGGTTCTTGGTTTTCCACCGAAAGATTTACACCACCGATTTCTTCCTCAATTTACTTCGGTCTTTTATATTCGGATAAGAGAGTATTCCAAGGTAGTTCTTATGATCTTATGATTTTATTTAGAGTTAAATGCTTGGTTGGTCCCTGTGGTTTTCAAAAATTGCAGACTTGGTCCCAATGGTTTACTAATTACACGCGTGGTCCCTGTGGTTTTCAAAAATGCACTCGGTTGGTCCCTAGCCCTAACATCAGTTAGATTTCTCAGTTAAGTCCATGTTAAATGACCAAATTACCCCTGAGATTAAAATAAAGCAATTAAAAAGGAAAAAATAAAACAAAGGACCACCCCATCATCTTCTTCATCATCTGCCCCTCCACCCGCTTCCCATCCCAACCCCTTCGTTTCCACCGGCGACCATCCCTCCACCGGAGACCACCCCAATCGTAAGTCCATTTACCCACCACCACCACCACCACACCACACCATCACTACCTGCACCCTAACACCACCCCGTCGCAACCAATACACATATTGAAATGAGTCTTCACTTTCCCTGAAAAACAATATATGCCAATGAAACTTATACGCAAAGCACTTCAATATACGAAATTGTCTCAATGAAATTCTGATTATCTATTGAATATTTTAACTTACCCGTTTCCAGCAAAATAAAAAAGGAACGCACTGATTCCTTCCTTCTCTAGTGCAGAAGCAAGGTTCGTTATGGTATTGCTTTCCTACATGTATATAAAATCAAGAACAGATTACACACAAGAAAGCAAGAAACAAAATAGTATGAAACAAAGTCCTGTAAGAAATATGATGAGCTGCAACCTTAAACAACCTTAAACAACAAACCCTAACCCTAATTCTAACCAATCTCCCCAATTTCATCATACCCAGATCACAAGATCCACCAAGATCCACAATTATCCAACAAACCTCACCTGAATCACAGCCTCTCAGATCAACGATTGTACACCGATTTGATTCAGATCAAATCTGTTCAGATCTAACTGTTGTGATGGAGACACCGATTCGATTCGGGGAGCTTTTGTTTCGACTTCCGACCGTGACGGAGACACCGATTCGATTCAGGTAGCTTACGCTTCGACTTCCGATTCATCAACAGCCGCTGTACTGAAGCAACGATGTTTCGACATCAGCGGAGCCGTTTAAACTGTAAGCTTGGTGGTCGGTTTTTTCTCCACCGTGTTGTCCGATTCCATTAAATCTCAAAATGAGGTGGTGGTGGTGGGTTGAAGGTGACGGTGGAGGTGGTGGTGGGTTGAAGGTGACGATGGAGGTATGTTGGTGATGAAGATGATGATGGTGATGAAGATGAAATGCAGAGCTTTCATATATATCCTGTTTTTTAATTTTTTTAATTGCTTTATTTTTTCCTTTTTAATTGCTTTATTTTAATCTCAGGGGTAATTTGGTCATTTAACATGGACTTAACTGAGAAATCTAACTGATGTTAGGGCTAGGGACCAACCGAGTGCATTTTTGAAAACCACAGGGACCACGCGTGTAATTAGTAAACCATTGGGACCAAGTCTGCAATTTTTGAAAACCACAGGGACCAACCAAGCATTTAACTCTTTTATTTATTTTAATTATTTTTTTATCGTAAGGTTTGACATTACTTTGATAGATATTTTTTACTTTAAAATGAAAAGACACTGGCAGTAGCACCATATATTGTGAATTACACTGGGCCCTCTTCCGCCAATACACTGGTAAGAATATTAATTTTGACATTACTTTGATGACATGTCAGTAGCCCCATCTGATGCCATATATGCATGTGAAATAAATATATTTACAAGTTTCACTAAAGTTATCTTTTTTTATAAGAATTAGCTTTAAAAATTACGAAATGTCTTCACATGCCACATCATAATTTATTATATGAATACTTCTAAAAACAATTACAATATAATGACAAAAAAGATGCTTACATCATTAAATATTTAATAATCAGAAAAAAGATCTGCTAATTGGTTTCTACAATTAGCTTGTTGGAATGACATATTTTCTTTCTTGTCTTGTATCATGATGTATAAACCGTAATACTAGCAAGTTTCAGTCTATAGAATTATATAAATATAAAACATGTTTTTTTTACTGCAACTGTTGTTGCAGGACCCTGGCAGGTGATGCTTAAGCAAACGGATAATTCGTATGGTTGTGTTGCTGAAAGTGAAACCCGCTTCACCCTTAATGAAGTAAGTTTGAATTGCTACTCGTTTCCTTAGTGGTGGCAAACCGGTTGGGTTGGAAAACTAGTCAAAACATGGTTGAGTCAAACAGGTACATTTTGTATGAGTTAGGTTGACCCAATACACTCTTTTTCCAATTATTTATAATCAATTGAGTTCATCAATAAGCGTTCCCAAACACCCCAGCCCCATTGGCCCAATATGGTGACATATTTGATTACAAAAATTATCTTATTTCAGTAATGTTTTATATAAATAATTTAGGAAATTTTATAGAATGTTTGACCCGTTTCTTTTTAAGCTGATCTTTCTTTTATATTACTCATTCGACCCGTTAGGGATAAAAGGTAACCCGAATCAAAACATTCATAGACATTTGTTTGGTATGGGCAGATGAAAGAAGAACGGCTAAGGGTTCTTGGACTGAGGGAGGAACAAGGAAGCCAACTTGAGTTCGTTCGCAGGGGCTATAAGGTAATTTTTTCATTTCTATTCGTTCCTCTAAAATACACGCTCCCCCTCATGAAATTTGTAGTATGTAATTTTCTAGAAGAGTTAATTACGTTTTTTTCGTCCCTGTGGTATGTTGAAAATAACCATGACAGTCCATTAGTTTTAAAATTGCTAAAATAGTCCCTGTACTTTCGATTTTGTAACAATTACAGTCCACTCGCACTAAAGCCTTCCAGTTATTCTGTTAGATCATTTGAAATGACCATAATGCCCCTATTATTAAAATAAAAATAAATAAAGAGTTAGTTACGCCATTGTAGATAGATGAAGTTGTTACCCACCAGTGAGTTGAAGGTAGAAGTTGTGAAAGTACTTGTACTGTTTTGGCAAAATCTTAAACTAATGGACGGTAATAGTTATTTCCAACAAACTAGGGGGCGAAAAGCGTAATTAACTCTTTATTTATTTGTATTGAGTTTTAGTAACATGGGCATTATGGTCATTTCAAATAAACTAACAGAATAAATGGATAGCGTTAGTGAGGGTGGACTGTAATTATTATAAAAGTTAAAGCAGAGACTGTTTTAGCAATTTTTAAACTAATGGACTATGAGGGACGAAAAGTGTAATTAACTCTTTCTAGAAAGTTCTAGGGTAAATTACTCATCAGCCCATCATCCTCATTATCATTACCATCATCATTTTAAATAAATTTGATGGTAATTCACAAGCTATTTCTTGGCTATATAACTATATCTTTATACACTAATCCATCTTTAAATAAGATGATTTATAAAAATACATGCATATTGAATTCACTTTGAGCGGCTTCCAACCAGTTTGATGTGATCAACTTGTTTTCATTTTAGTCACTTTCTCATTTTTTGAATTTGACCCTTCAAGACCTTGTAAAGTAAAAATGTTTGGCTTGTTTCCATAACCCAAATAGACCCATTTACCAAATTTCTTTATCTACATTTTGGTATAATTTGGTGTGTTTTCTGCAGACAACAACATGGTGGGAGGAAGATGTTGATTTGGAGATATCTTCAAGTTGAACCCGATAAAAACGGGGCCTGGTCATGATCATTTCATATTGGTTTTACATGTATATCAATCAATACTCATCTTTCTTCTTAATATTTTTTTCTAAAGTTTTATATACTTCCATTTTATAGATTAAACATGAAAAGACGATCAATATAAGGATTCATAAAACCCCCAACATAGCTATGCAAAACCTGTGGTTGAGAAATTTTTCTGTCCTACAGGTTTATTTACCTCAATTTCCACCAGATTTGTCGCATCCATTTTACACCTTTTTTACTGCTTCAAAGAAAATGATCATCCAAAGAACAAACTTACTAACACAAACAACACGACATAACATTATCCAGTTTTGATATATAGTTTTCAAATTTTGAGGTAAAGCATGAAAGATAAAAATATTACAACGTCAACAAGAAAACATGTGACAACAATTTGAGGTAAAACATGAAACATATTACAACATCAACAAGAAAACATGTGACAACAATCCTCCATGATCTTCTCACTATCAATGGACCCATAATCATCCAAAATCCACAAACAAATCCAACCACCATGCTTATAATCAACCCCCAATCTACTCCATCGTCTTCTTTTTTCTCTCCTATCGTATGAGTTGCTGCTTCAACTGGTTCACAACCATTAGCTTCAGTTAGTGGAGCTCCTTACAAAGTTTGTTGCCAAAGAAGCTAGACTCAGTGAAGCTTTGAAGTTGTGTACCTGTTGGAATTCTTCTTGTTAAATTGTTGAAGGACACGTTGAAGCTACTCAAGAAATGTAAACTTGACAAGCTCATGAGAAGTTCCCCCGAAAGCCTGTTTACGGATAAATCTAAAGATATCAGTTCTTTCATGTTTCCCATCTTCTCAGGGATACTTCCACTTAATTGATTTCTTTATAAATTCAACGATGTTAACTCCAAAAGGGACATTAGCTCACTAGGAATGTATCCGGTGAGATTGTTACTCTAAAGGTCTATCAACATCACTAATGGAAGAATACTGCTATATGTATCCTCTCGTCCATTTGTCACCAATGAATCACCAGCGATAGATCTTTCAAGTCCAACAATACTGATGTAAGCAAAGCCTTGTCCTGAATTGCTTTCGATGCCGGAAAGGATACCAAAGTTGCTTTCGTAGGGAGGCTGCATGCAGATATATATAACAGTTAAAACACATAACAACAAAGACAAGAACCAAACACTAACTGTCTGAACAACAGCAGTTGTTCTACATATATAACATTGACAATGTCGCACCAAGTCAAGATAGGAGGATATCCTAAAACCCCTTAACCTAACCCTAAACGTCCCTATTATAGCCCACACAAGCATTAAAGGGCCTAAAATACCTTTATATTAATGAAAATCAAATAAAAATAGATATCCGAAGCCCTCGCAGGGCGCGACACCCTTGGGTGTGCGTGTCACGGGCCGCGACCCAGTGCCACCAGGCGGCACACCTTTGTGCGACGTGTCCAGCTACGTGTGGAAGCTACCCGCTGACTCGACAAGCCTACAGCCGCTTTTATAGCCCTCGCGGGCCACGACAGAGAAGGAGGTGGTCCTCGCGGGGCGCGAGGGACCCCTCGACCAGCCTATAAAGGCCTCAGTTCGCAAACCGTTCAAGTCTGAATTCTCTCTCAATCTATAGTAGAATTAATACTCGGGTATTATACCCCTATAAAGCGAAGCTCTGCCTCGTTGTAAGTATTATAACCCCTGATCACGTATCTATTACCCTACCCGATCGATCTAGGGCTCCCTAACGCATGTTAAGGCTCTGCCTGACTCAGTCATTGGAGTTCTATCTCGTGTTACACCCGATTGACCTAGGACTTCGTAATGCATGTCAAGGCTTGTCACACCCCAACCGATGGCGGAATCATCGGGGCGTGGCACTAGGCGAATCAGATTGCTCAAGAGAATCCATAACAACTATATTGCGACAGTATTTAATGCGTTCATTATCCCATACTAATAAACAATTACAATCACGTAAGCTGTCACGAATTTCATGTTCTCTCAAATAATTCAAATCCGACAACCTAGATTTTAGGTGTGTTTCTAGACTTCCTAGCTTGATTTGATGTAGACTGCGACTAAACCTACAACATACGTTAAAATAATGTCAATACAAAAGTATTGACGAGCATACAGGTTTGATATGTAATACTGTAATAGATAAAAGCTGCGAATTTCCAGATATATAAACGTAATACACGACATATATACTCACAAAACTGATACTACCAGCTAAGTCCTCGAGCTGCGATTGCGATTGCTAAACTAGACCCCGTCGGGCGCAATAGTACTATACTAGTCATGGTGGGACGTTGCTGTTGGACCGATTTAGGACCTAGAAAAGTCAGTAAAGAGTGTTCAACTTCAAATACGAAGGCGGAATCAACGTAAAAGAAGTCATAACAGCTATTTTCCTTTTAATCTATCTTTTCTGATTGATTTTCGTGCTTTTATAATGTATTCTGAAACAAATCCGGCAGCACCTTCCCTTACACACATACAAGTCCGCTTCAAATGAACAACACACACCTATATATATAGACTAAAGGATTTCGCTTGAACTTGTAACAGGCCATTTCAAGCGAAATCTCCTGTCTTGATTTCGCTTGAACCAAACAAGAACACTTTCAAGCGAAATCTTTTAGTTAAACATGTAAAACCCTAATTTAAACCCTATTGTGTGTTCATTCAACCTATCTAGACACAAGACTTGATTAAGACGTAATCAGCAGACATTTAGTGCACCAACAGACTCCCCCTTGGATGTTGATGAAGTCTTTGGCTTCAAGTCTTTGTCTTTATCAATCTTCAAACATTGTAAAAACTCTCTTCAAACTTTATCTTCAAACTTTAAACTTCAATCTCCCCTTTGACTGTTAATCCAGACTCCCTCTTTCACAGACTCCCCCTCTGAATATGCTAGAATCTGAGATATCTGGGTCAAACTTTGACAATTAGCTTCCGTTGGGAATAATGAAGTCCAAAACCTGTTACCCTGCACATCCTCTACCTCACCATAAGTTTCACAAATTTATAACATTTGAATTTAATAAACTTACTGGTAGACAACATATATACAATCAATCATACTAGTTACATCAAATTCAAATGAATGACCTTGATTAACTAATCACACAATCTTTCAAAACATTTGTATATGACATTCAAAGTTTTCAACATATTCTCCCAATCCAATGTAGTTCATCATGTTTAGCACTTGGAATTTTGAAAATCAACTCTTCAACATCAGTTGTCGAAAATCTTTTTGTATTTTTCAAAATTTTATACTAAAACAATATTTTTGGATTATTGATTTTAAAGAAATGCCGTAAAGAAATATATACAAACAATATTTTTGTGAGTTTGTGTAAGAGGATCATATCAGTTTATGAGACAAATCACTAGCACCGTTAAGCTTTAATCATTTTAAGTTCTAAACGATTCACCTGGATTGTCGATATACTGATCCATCTTAAATCCTCACACAAATTTCAATTTACTCAGGATACGATTTAGATATCTTATGAACTTAGCTCATTCATGTGTCCCACCTCTTGAATATACTCCCGTATCCAGAATCCCAATATTCAGTCTTACAGGTGAGAATACTACAATGATATCTGTACATAAATTAGGTATGCGAGGGCCGAGGGGTCTCAGGTCGATACTTCTGTATACGCAGAGAGATATCAGCTTCGATTTTACGGTATGTCCCATTTAGAGGATCTTTTTGCTACAACAGCAGCGACTATCAATTTTATTGTTTCATCGGCATGCTGAGGGTTTAATGCTATGTTTCAAGCATTTGTGGAAAGTATTATCCAAGGACTAGGTCAGAACTACCGTTCAGCAGAAGTCCCGGAATAATACCCCAGACATCATTGAGTATAAAAACCTAGTATATCAGAATACGAGACCTTTCAAACGAGATTTCAGGGGTTACCTATATATCCAAGTAGTGTTCCCCACGAATTTCACAAGTTTAAAATTTTAGGTTTATATCCCGAATAAATCTACTAAATGTGCGAAAACCTATCGACACATCATTAGTGAAACCGTTTATCACATTTGACATTTCATTTCTTTAGCGTGCTGTGATAGTCCACTGATGTACTATCATTTCCTCTTTTTCACAACAAAACTCATTTTTCACTTTTTCAATGTTTTTGACATTTTCAAATTTTCTAATTTTTTTTAAAAATTTTTCTCCCCCTAAAATCAAAATATATCTCAATTTTGATTTTCTGAGAAAATTTGAAAACAAACTTTACAAGAAATGTGACAAACTGATATCAAATTGCTTCAATTCGTCATTCACTTGGCATAAACAATCAGAACTCCCCCTGACAACAAACTATTTTCCCATTGTGATTTCAAAACACTTAAGTTTGTTTTAATTAAAATGGTTTTTCCGGAAAATTAGTTTTGTTGAATTAACAAACCACTTGTTGGTTAGGGGATTACATCATCACTTTGTTCTTCTTTAACCATTTTGAAAGATTTAACAGTTCAAGATTCTATCAACACAAACACTTGTAGGAAATCAAGTACAACTTAATGTCCCTGATTTACCACATGTAAGTCGAAAAAATCACCAGAGTGAAATTTCTCAAGAAATGTGCCGATTCATGTTCCACGCTTACCAACCTGGGAACTCCGGCAAGTCAGGTTTTTCTATTTGAAAAGATTCACCCAAGCCTGACCAGCCTTGGGTTTGACAGTTTTTACCTCAACAGATGGCTCTTCTGGTTTTGACAAACCAGAATCATTGCCTGAACATGGCTTGTCTGACTTTGAAAAGTCAGATTCATTGCCAACACGTGGCTCCTTTATTTCCGAAGAAACAAATTCATTGCCAGAAGATGGCTCTTTTGATTTCTTAGAAACAAATTCATCGCTAACCTTCATTGGTACCCAATTCTTACTAGATCTAGGCTTTCCAAATTTATTAGCCTGTGAAATGAATAAACTTTCACGGTCTCTTTTATATTCGAAAACCTTGATCAAGATTTTGTCAGAAAAATTAACTTTCTTTGATTGGTTATCATTTTGCTTAGTTAATTTTTCTTTCTTTAACTTCCTTTTCTTTTTCCCGTTTGTCCTCAGATTTATATCTGATGAATTCGTTTTGCTTGCCTTTGCAGTTGGGGAAAGCTATTCATCAGAAATTTTTCTCGGATTACCAGTTTTATACGAGGACAAAATTTTCTCGAGATACTCTCTCGCCTTCTTCCTTTTCTTTCGCAGTCTGTCTTTCTGCCCCTGTGAAAGTTTAACTTTCTTTTCTTGAATTGTCTGATCCTGAACTTTAGGTTTTAGAACCTTCTGTTCATGAGGCTTGACGTTGACTGGCTTCTTTGTCAATTTCTGAGAATTAACCCTCAATCTTTCATTTGATCTCCTTGGGCAATCTCTGGCAATATGACCTCTGATTTGACAATTATAGCATCTTCTTGTCTCATAACTCCAATTCTGGCAGTTAACAGCAATGTGTCCTTGATAGCCGCAATTGTAACACACTCTGTTATCGTACCAATCACCATTTTCACACCAAACGCTCAGATCAAAGCACTGTTTGGCTTGGTGATACTCTTTTCTCCTCTTGATTGCTGGTTTTGACTTTTGAGCACTGTGGTCCGATCTGCACCACTTATTACCAACATTTTGTGAGTTTTCATTTTTAAATTTTTGTGATTTTTGATAATGATTGGATGACTTATCTGATGAGCTTTTATTTTCATTTTTAAAAATTTTCAAATTTTTAACTTTTTGTTTCTGTTCTACACTCTTCTTAACAGGTTTTTGTTTAGAACATTCACCTGTTTCAGTAGATTGCAAAACAGTATTTTGAATTTTTTCTTGTAAATCTAAAAATAATTTTCTTTTCTTTTCTTTTTCTTTTTCATCATCAGATATTTCATCACAATTTTCAATTTTGACTTTGTCAAAATTTGTGACATTGTCACTTATTGGAACAGAATTGATCGGTTTTGGACACACATATGGTGTCGAAGTCACAAAACCTTTCAATTTATTCTCTAACTCAGCAATTTTGTTCCGAGCAATTTCAGCTTCATTTTCAAGTCGAATGATTTTCTGAAGATGAGAATTTATTTCAATCTGTTTTTCAAGATTATTGTTAAAAATAATAGACTTTTCATCTTCTAAAACCTTCATTTGACTTTGAAAATCTTTTTATTTTTCTTTTAACGCTTCATTTTCCAATTTTATCCAAGAAACGTTTTCATTTTCAATTTTAATTTTTCCAAAATCTTTTTCTTTTTCTTTTAAAATCTTGTTACCCAATGTCAAACTGTCCACATCACTCAACAATTTGATATTTTCAGATTTCAGTTTTTCACAGTTTAAGCGCAACTCCAGAATCTGTTCATTATCAGCTTTCCTCTCGTCTTTCAAAGCTTTATTTTCCAATGTTAAACTTTCTACATTCTTCAGAAGTTTGACATTGTCTGTTTATGATTTTTCGCATTTCGAGCATTTTCCATTCATCTCTCCATCATCAGCTTCTTTCTTTGTTTCCATCTTGTATGTTCCTGCACAGAAAATTTTAACAAAATCAAGAGGATTCATATTTTCATCAATATAACAACCCCTCTTAATATCGTATCTCATAACATTTTTTGCTGCAAGACACACAGTGATTCGTTTTCTCATTTCAATGATTACATTCAAATCTATCTTTTCTGATTCTCCTTTTATTTCATCCAATAACTATCTTTTTCTTGAATCTTTATGAATCCTATGATTTGTAATTGTATTGATAAAACTTCTTAAATCAAAGCGTGATAAACTAGAATCCCGTTTCAGTTCATTCATGAATTTATCCCATTCCAAAGGTAAAGCATTAACAAATCTTGAAATTTTTTCATCCTTTGAAAAATATATCCCATGTCTTTCTAACTTGTAAACTAACTCATCAAATCGTTTTACCAACTTCTCCACTGATTCATTCTTCATACACAACAAATTTTCGAATCTTTTAACATAAACATCCTTATCACCTAATCTCCCACACCAAGATTCACAAAGCCAATCATTTAAATTTTCAAGATTCTTGTTTTCCTTTTCGTCAAACATTTTGATTTCTTGGTATTTGTGCCTTGTAAATCTCCTCGAATCACCTGCAAAATTAACAAAACACTTAGAAAATTTTTCAAAGTTTTGAAAAATCAGCAAGTTCAAGCGAAATTACTTGAAGTGAAATCACTTCAAGCGAAATCAACAAGTATATAAAGTTCAAGCGAAACTGAACAATTGAAGCGAAATCTCCTATTTCGCTTGGACTTTTCAAGCGAAATTGTTAATCTGAATCAGTTAGTTCAAGCGAAATCCAACAAATCTATTTCGCTTGAACTTTTTCAAGCGAAATTGTCTAAATTTCAAGCGAAATTCTTTGTTTTCAAGCGAAATCGATCCTTTACTTCGAACCTGTTCAAGCGAAATGTTGTTTTAGTCCATTTTTCACAAGTTTTAATCCGTATTTTAATCTGATTAATATACTCGAAAATCAGACCATTTCGACCGTTAGAACTCATTCAGATCAGAAAAGTATAAAAAGAAATGAATAGAAAGTAGAAAATCCGGTAGAATCAAGCTGCTATGGTATGAACTCCTCGTCCTGAGCTCTGATACCACTTGTTGGACCGATTTAGGACCTCGAAAAGTCAGTAAAGAGTGTTCATCTTCAAATACGAAGGCGGAATCAACGTAAAAGAAGTCATAACAGCTATTTTCCTTTTAATCTGTCTTTTCTGATTGATTTTCGTGCTTTTACAATGTATTCTGAAACAAATCCGGCAGCACCTTCCCTTACACACATACAAGTTCGCTTCAAATGAACAACACACACCTATATATATAGACTAAAGGATTTCGCTTGAACTTGTAACAGGCCATTTCAAGCGAAATCTCCTGTCTTGATTTCGCTTGAACCAAACAAGAACACTTTCAAGCGAAATCTTTTAGTTAAACATGTAAAACCCTAATTTAAACCCTATTGTGTGTTCATTCAACCTATCTAGACACAAGACTTGATTAAGACGTAATCAGCAGACATTTAGTGCACCAACAGTTGCGAGTATAAGTCCTAGCACATATGTAACTAGCATCACGTATAACTATGCATGTAAGTCATTCACAAGTGATAAGTTGTTTAAGCATTTGATGTAATTCGATTTGATAGCAACGTATGTTACACCCAAAAGTGCAAAAGCAAAAAGGGTTCAAGTATACTCACAGTCGGTGCTCAGCAAGCAAACACAACTTGATTGGATTGATGGGAGCGCGTCTGAGATTAGCCTGGTCACAGTTTGATAGCGTAAGCGTCAAATAGTGCGTTATACGGTGGCGAGTGAACCAAGTGTCAAATGGTAATCCGATCGGATGGCAATCCGATCAGATGGCCAGTCGATCAGGTGGCAATCCGTTCGGATGGTCATTCGATTGGATTGTCACCTTGTTTGGTGAAGATGTGTTTGTGTATGATGGTTTGCCTTATGAAGTTTTCGTTGTAGCATTTGAAAACATCGAAGTATTTCTACCCTTCAGGTCGGTTGATCGGAAGGCGGTTCGATTGGGCGACGATCCGATTGGTAGGACACTTTAGTGAGAACAAGTTCACAGCAGTTTGTCACTCGATCGGATTGCAATCCGATCGGGTGGCAATTCATTTGGAACTGTCTAGGTATTGAATTAGTCCAAACATCACATGGTCGGATGGTTGTTCGATCGGGTGGCAATCCGATCGGACAGCAATCCGTTCGACGTTCAGAACTTGAAAAGTTAAATTTAAAAGTTTAAGTGAGGAACCAAGTGCAAGCCGATCGAACGGCTGTCCAATCAGGTGGCAATCCGATCGGGTGGCAATCCGATCGGACGACATTCCGTTCCGACGGCCTTAGATCGTCCTGTCACTTGATTGTTTTGAAAGTTTTGCGGTTTTCTCGAGACGGTATGACATCGTGCTAAACAACAGAACCCTATCAACACCCAGGCGATCCAATCGGGCAGGAATCACCCTAATCCAATCAGTTGGCTGTTCGACAGGTAAGGAATCACCCTAATCCAATCAGGTTTTGTCACTTGATTGTTTTGAAACCTTTGTCGATTGAAGATCGACAGGTAAGGAAGCTTCGAAGAAAGCATATACCTTTTGTAAAGGTCAAATGGGATGCCCGAAGAGGTCCTGAGTATACGTGGGAGTTGGAATCCACCATGAAAGAAAAATACCCTTATTTATTTCAGTAAATCTCGGGTCGAGATTTATTTTAAGGGGGTGAGGATGTAACACCTCGCAAATTTCGGGTTTAATACTAAAACGACACGTGTCCTGTAAGACAAAACGCGTTGGAAACCTGGATTTAATAAATATGTTTGACAGGATTTAAAAGTGTCGTTATGTTAACTTTTGCACCTCTGAACGACCTCGGTATAAATCCCAAGACTCAAAACATATTAAAAACATCTTGTATATGATAAACTTCAGTGAATTATAACATTGAATTATTCATAACTTGATATGGTGGACTCCTACGAAGATAAAGAATGGAAACCCTTCAATTACGGTTCTTGTTCTTGGATTCTAAGCAAACATAACATAATGGTGGGGTTAGTAACTGTTCAAGACCCATATTAGAGACCCCATATTGTTAAAATAAGTCCCAAAATTCGTACAAGTGGATTGCCCTTTCAAAATGTCAAAGAACAACAAGTTTTGGTCCCTGATATGCAGCTTACGGACCGCAACCATGGGGACCTTACGGTCCGTAAGGCAACCCCCAGCAACAGAAAACAGGCTGTTGCCTGTTATGCGCACTTGTTACCACTTTGGCCGGTTTTCTCTGCATGTGCATGGCCCCTAGACACCCCCTACATGCTAGAGACATGTGTTTATCACTTGTGGCTGATCATAGACCCTTGTGTCAATGCATTGTGGTGCTTGATTCTTGTATATAAAGACCCATTCATTCACAACCATTCTTGCAAACAATCTGAGCATTTGAGGAGCCTCCCAAGCTGATTTCCAAGCATTCCTAATCATCATTAATCATCTAGTAAGCTTCCTAACCCTTCTAAATTACTTCTAGCTTTATATTTAGTTTAAAAGTCAAAATACCGTGTTTAACGGTTGACTTCTTGATTAAGTAACGATAGTTTAGTCGTATGTCAAATTAAAAGTACCGTTAGATAGGTAATTATATGGGTAATAAGCCCTTATAAGGGCACGTACCGAATCCAGACCTAACTAGTTCGTTTGTCGAGTCAAACATTACCCGAAAAAGTCAACAGAAGTGCAATTTGTGATTTAACGCGTGATTAGCAATCCGTGAGGCATGTAACCTGTTCTAACCTGAATATAACTTGATAATAAGTATAAAAACTTGTTTACGCTTGTCCGACTCGACAGATTTCTGTTTAAACCCGGTTCGGAACCGAAAGACGCAAAACTTTGACTTTTGCATTGACTTCGGTTCTGACCCGTTTTAATTTGATTCGGTATTGCCTTAGTGCTTCTTTAGGGTTGGATTACATGCTAGTATAAGTCTCTGTACTTGTTTCGTTGATTATCCGATGCATGCACACGTTTCCGTTAATCGCTTAAATTGGACCATAATGCCCTTATGACCATACAACGAGAATTTTGAAAATGTGGAAGTGCAATAATCTTAGTTACTGATTATTAAACATGCACGTAAATTTTCACGTCAATCGGAGGTCTAGATTAGGAGATATGCGCATTAGCGTAAATAATAAACTTTTTATTAATTAAACGGCGCGATTAGCGCATAGCCTATCTAAACCCGATTTTCGGTACCAAAACTTTTACCCACTGATGTTAAATAATATTTTAGGATTTGTGAAGATTTTTAATTATTTTTAAGCAGGTCTTAAGCTAGGCTTATCGCATTGATTCGGTTAATACCGAATATGCCCTTTTAGGCCATAAAACGAGTTTTACGAATCCGATTGATACCAATCCAATTGCCACTGATCTAAAATAATAAATATAGTATTTTGAGCCTGTTTTGCTGATCAGAAAACTCAGATTGGTATTTTAACCCGTACGTCGCCTAAAACGGCTTTGTACGCGTATTAAACGCATAGTTTAGTATTAAAACCATTTTGCCACGTAAGACTTAATACCACTAGACATAACCTGTTAAATTATGATGTTTTTCTGATTTAATCAGACCCGTATCTCAGAAGTATTATAAATCCCTTTTATGGTCGTTAAAATGACCAAAATACCCCTACGGGGCATAATTAGGGAATAAACTCGTTATGGGCATTATGGAAGATATCATAATGATATCACAACATATTTTAAGCATATTAACTTAGGAAACCTGTTCGCGACCCTTTCGGTTACCCGTTATGCATTATACGCGTTCGGTTCGGTTTATGTAACTAGTTTGCATAAACTAGCCGAAACGGGTCAAACGATATCATTTTATCTCAAAATCCAGAATGTGAATAGTAAACCCATATTAAACAAGTCTTTAAACTTGTCGGGTCTAAATCACATTCTATCCGGTCTTCGCTTAATCGTGCGTACGAACCGTATCGTTAAAACTGACCGGTCTAAGCTTAAGCTTAATCAAAGACCCGTTAGTATTCTAATAGGTTATATTAAACCTTCGTTCCAGATTAGGAGAAACAGTAAAAGCTACGTGCATTCTGCTTATTGTGATTTATACTTGCATCAGGTAAATACTTTTAACTTATTTTCCCTATACGGGCTTGGGTTACGGTACATAGCGTACCGCTTGATCGAGCATCAAATCTCCACGCTTAGTGGGTAGTTGAATAATTTGATCGACTCGTTTAAACAGTCTTGTTTACTTTACAGCCTTTGGGGGGTTAATGACCATGTCCCGGATATCCTTGGCATCATCTTACGAGATTGGCCACGACTTGAGCACGGGGTGTAGGCGTACACCTGTCAGTGTATAACTCTAAAATTGTGGTGTGTCTATTGATCTTTAACCCGGATACGTTCCGGGCTACTGAACGCATAAGTGACATGTAATTCGTTCACATGATTATAATATTAAATAATTCTCCCAAGTTATAAAAATGTTTATGCCATGTGCATCCAAACCAATTTTCAAGCATTTTCCAAAATGAGTCAGTTGATTGTATTTACCAGTGTAAACTGACGTATTTTCCCAAAAAGACTGAATGCAGGTACTAAACGAAATTTGGCTGGATTATCTCCAAGCATCAATAGAAAGTCTCGCAAGCTTAGGATGCCGAAGTCTGTTGAACCATAAATGTTATTTTGTTTCGATCCTACTGTGGATAAACACCGGATATTGTGACTTTGATTACAATAAATAAATTCGGTTGTATTATATTTTTAAATTTGCTTCCGCTGTGCATTATTATATTGTGTTGTTCGACTATTACGTTGCCAACCACGTCACGATACTCCCCCACCGGGCCCACCGGTGACACGTGGAAATCGGGGTGTGACAGGTTGGTATCAGAGCCAACAACTGAGTGAATTAAACACTAGCCTTTTGTGTTTAATCTCAGTACACAATAGCACATTCTAAACTTTTGAGTCTAGACTTATAACATAGGACAAATTCCACTTATTCGGGTTTTGTTTTGTCCTTTAAAATTTTATATTTGTTATTAGTATCTCATGCTTTATTGACAGGAATATCAAAATGCCGCCAAGATTCAGGTGGATTGGAAGAGGTAAGGGGCCAGTCCCCGCACGCAACGATGACGAAGCAGGACCATCGAATACACGAGGTCCTACCCCTGCCGAGAGTGATGGTACTCGGCGAAACCAGAGAGGTCTCTTTCAACCGGCAAGACGGTCGGTTTCGAACAGCTCAACGACTCCCGCTCAGAACTCGTACGGGCCACAATCAGAAAATGAGCATGGAGACTCACACCAGTCGTACTTACCACTACAGCGATCAATGTCGCACCGCCCCTTTGGGGACCCCACTCCATTCTTCCAAGGCCGGTTTAACCCGGCAGATTATATACAAGAACCAGTGGGTTTTAACCCATTGGGACCGGAGGACCATTTTTCCGGAGGCAATGAGATGGACGAGGAAGACGACCCCGTCGAGCCCGCATCAGGAACTCCCAACCACCCAATCGAGGTCTCGGATAGTTCCATTTATCACGGACCACCCTATAGTGGTCCAGATAGCTTCCAGGCTATCTTTACTCAGCACGAATGGTACTATACGCCTTCACACCATTCGTCGCCGCATCAGCAGCAGCAGCCTCACTATTCTTCGCCTCATGAGCAGCAGCAGCAGCATCATCAAGATTCCTCTGGGAATCACCAGTTTGTGGCAGTTACGCCACCGCCTCCACCGCCACCAGTTCAGCCGGCGCCTCCGCAACCGCAAAGACGTATGAGGACCGCAGCCCGGATGTCTACACGGAGAGAGGAGTTCCATTTCAGCTCTCCTCTACAGTCAAGTGGCAGAAATTATCAGCCGCATCAAGAAGTTCCACATATGGGTGGACCATCAAACCCCGTCGTGCAGCAACCGCCACCAATGGGTTTTGATAACCAGATACCGGCATACACGGGTCCTACGATGTACAACCCGTTTGAGCCACCGACCCACATTAACCCCAGTTACGCTGAAGCCGACCCATACGCGGTAGCGGCTAATTACAACGCCCTTAACCCGGAGGGACCGTATGGAGGTCCTTGGGGAGTAGGATACCCAGCACAGGGATACCAGATGCCTATGCAACCCCCGTACTACCAACAACCCCCGCCGTCTCTACAGATGTCGCCACCACTGCACCAGGAGATCCTACAAAGTATAAGGGAGGTGCGACATGAGGCACGGGAAGACCGGCGCCGTAACCAAGGGATGTTCAAGACCTTGACGAACTTGATCAAGGGGAAGAGCAAGAAGGATCAGTGAATCCTTTATCTGTATGTTTGCTTTGAGCCCCTGCGTGGGCATGCTTATTTGCTTTAACCCCTACGTGGGTGTATTGTTAGTGTGAGTCCCTGCGTGGACTATTATATTATGTAGTCCCTGCGTGGACATGTTTGATATTTAGCCCCTGCGTGGGCATGTGTGTTGTTTAACCCCTACGTGGGAAATGGTTTGTTTGAAAAGACCCGTTTAGGGCAACTTGTAACCTATGTATAATTAATGGAGTGTTGTTTTTATAAATTTCATGTTTGCCATTTTGTGCATAAATAATTTATAAATGAAATAAATAAATTAAAATCATTCCTTTTAAATTAATCTGCCTATGTAATTATTTAATTAAGAATCTTTGGTGTGAAACCTAGCCACGTGTCAAATATAAGACCGGGCCAATATGGTAAGACCTGTTTAAAAGATTCAAATTCCTGTTAACATCTTAAAACATGTTAACATTCCTGGCAGAAGTGGTTCATTTGCAATCACACATATTATTATATAAGGATTCTTTAAAGGATTCCTAACCCAGTCTAATGATCTCTGAATCCTGGGTTTACATCATCAAATTAAGATGATCGTATTTTTAAACCATACGTGGTAATATAGTGCCTACGGGCCCTGCTCATTTTTATATGAGCCAACAGACAGTGGTAGCTATGACTCCCTGTCTAGTAAAGGTAATGAACTAGGTTCAAACCTTAAAAGCCTTGATTCTCTGAAATCATAGCTTATAAATTAAATTGTCCAAAGTGACTAAGCCTTATGTGCTAATATATATATTGTTATTAGGAATAATTAGGATAAGTTATGATTGAAATCCTGATTTAATACGATTATTAAGTTAACCATATATGGTCTCTGTTTACCATGGTTAACAGGTTACCCTAAGGGGTAATCCCATAATAAACTCCCAAATAAAGTGTTGTTCTTGTTTTCTGCAACAGTTCAATTCAAATGGCTGATTCAGATGAAATAAATAGCCATCCTGTGGAGCCAAATAATAATGCCCAGATTACGTTAACGGGCGCTGAGTTAAAAGCGATAATTGACGGCGCTGTTACACAGGCCTTGGATAGGCAATATGAAGAATACAGTGGTGCTCGAAGTAGGACCCGCTCCGCATCACATGCAAAACCCAGGACACATTCTGAGGCTCATAGCAAGCCTCCTCCCAAAAAGAAGGATGACCCCAAGAAAGTGGATGATGACCGTCAGTCCACCAACCATGAAAGTGTCCCATCTCAGGCGCTTGTGGTACAACAAGAACCCCGTAACAAGGGTTGCTCCTATAAGTACTTCGTATCTTGCAAGCCCCGGGATTTTAATGGGGAAAAAGGAGCCGTCGACTGTATGACTTGGTTGGACGAGATGGACACGGTGGTAGATATCAGCGGGTGCGCTGAAAGGGATGTAATTAAGTTTGTGTCGCAGTCCTTCAAGGGTGAAGCCTTGGCATGGTGGAGATCGTTGATAGAGGCCTCCGGAAAGATCCCGTTGTATAATATGTCGTGGGATCAATTCATTGCCCTAATCAAGGAAAATTTCTGCCCTCAACATGAGGTGGAAAAGATAGAATCTGACTTTCTATCGTTGGTGATGACTAACCTCGACTGCCAAGCTTATCTGACAAGCTTCAATACACTGTCACGGTTGGTTCCCTACCTAATAACTCCGGAGCCAAAAAGAATCGCTCGCTTTATTGGTGGTTTGGAGCCCGAAATCAAGGCCAGTGTAAAAGCTTCTCGGCCAGTTACCTTCAGGTCTGTAACTGACCTTTCCTTATCCCTCACCCTGGATGCGGTCCGGCAGAGATCGCAGAGGAATAAGGCGGCCGAGAAGAGGAAGCATGAAGATGATGGTTCGCGGAAGTCGAACAAGAAACACCGTGGGAACGGTGATAACAAGAAGGGTTCTGAGTTGAGAAGAGATGGGCATCGTTCTGGTGAGAAGCCCACGTGCAAAACTTGCAAGAAACAGCACTTTGGAAAGTGCAGACTCGAGTCAAACTCAAGGACTCAGTCAAAAACCTATGCTTGTGGGTTGTGCAAATCCACGGACCACAAAACCGTGGATTGCAAGAAGATAAAGGATGCAACGTGTTACCGTTGCAATGAGAAGGGCCACATCAAATCCAACTGCCCAAAGTACAACAAGAAGCCTGAAGAGGCTAAGAAGACTAATGCCAGAGTCTTCAGGATGGACGCGAAAGAGGCTGTGCAAGATGATAATGTCATAACAGGTACCTTTCTTGTAAATGATGTCTTTGCAAGAGTACTTTTTGATTCAGGTGCAGATAAGTCTTTCGTAGATCATAAGTTTTGTAAATTGTTGAATTTACCTGTCAAAACCTTAGGCGTAAACTATGAGGTAGAGTTAGCAGATGGTACCATAGAAACCGTCTCTACTTTATTAGATGGATGTGTTATATCCATTAAGAACCATTCTTTTCCTCTATCTCTACTCCCGTTTAAGTTGGCTGGTTTTGACATAGTTCTGGGTATGGACTGGTTATCTCATAACCAGGCCCAAATTGTCTGTAACCAGAAACAAGTGGTAATAAAGACTCCGTCTGGTGAATCACTGACCATTCGAGGAGATACCCAGTATGGACTGCCTGAGCAGGTGACTATGCTCAAGGCTTCCAAGTGTTTGAAGAAGGGGTGTGTCATTTACATGGCGCAGGTGATTATTGATGAGCCTAAACCGAAGATAGAAGACATCCCTGTCATCTCTGAATACCCAGAAGTGTTTCCTGAAGATCTACCTGGGTTGCCACCAGATAGGCAAGTGGAATTCAGGATCGATATCATCCCCGGAGCGGCACCTGTTGCTAGAGCTCCATACAGATTGGCACCCACAGAAATGAAGGAGTTGCGAACGCAGCTAGATGAATTGCTGGCTAAAGGTTTCATTAGACCTAGTTCATCTCCTTGGGGAGCGCCAATCTTGTTTGTCAAGAAGAAGGATGGGTCGATGCGTCTGTGCATCGACTATCGCGAGCTTAATAAAGTCACGATCAAGAATAGGTATCCTCTGCCCAGAATCGACGATTTGTTCGATCAGCTTCAAGGGGCAAGTTACTTCTCAAAGATTGATCTGAGGTCAGGATACCATCAGCTGAAGGTCAAAGATGAAGACGTACACAAGACTGCATTTAGGACTCGTTATGGTCACTACGAGTTCCTAGTGATGCCTTTTGGGCTCACTAATGCACCAGCCGCGTTCATGGATCTCATGAATCGCGTCTGCAAGCCTTACTTAGATAAATTTGTTATCGTTTTCATCGACGACATTCTTATCTCTTCGAAGAATCAAGCTGACCACGAGAAACACCTACGTTGTATTCTCAAACTCCTACATCAGGAGAAGCTCTATGCCAAATTCTCTAAGTGTGAATTTTGGCTACGAGAAGTCCAATTCCTTGGACATGTGGTCAGTGAGCGTGGTATCCAGGTGGATCCCGCTAGAGTTGAAGCTGTTATGAATTGGCATGAGCCAAAGACGCCTACAGAAATTCGTAGCTTCCTAGGATTGGCAGGTTATTACAGGCGTTTTATTGAAAATTTTTCAAGGATTGCTGCGCCCCTAACTTCTTTAACCAAGAAGAAAGTAAAATTTGTTTGGGGCCCTAAGCAGCAAGAATCCTTTGATATTCTGAAGCAGAAGTTGAGCAACGCCCCGGTACTGACACTGCCAGATGGAGCTGAAGAATTTGTAGTTTATTGTGATGCATCACACACTGGCATGGGGTGTGTGCTTATGCAGAAAGGCAAGGTTATTGCCTATGCATCACGACAGTTAAAGGTGCATGAAAAGAATTACACCACCCATGACTTGGAGTTGGGTGCCGTTGTATTCGCACTAAAACTATGGAGGCATTATCTTTATGGAATCAAGTTTGTGATCTATTCTGATCACAAGAGCCTCCAGCATCTGTTTAATCAGAAAGAATTAAATATGAGGCAACGCCGTTGGATGGAAACCTTAAATGATTATGATTGTGAAATCAAATACCATCCCGGCAAGGCGAATGTAGTCGCTGATGCCTTGAGCAGAAGGGAAAGGGTTAAACCCATTCGAATTAACGCCAAGCGTATGGAGATAAAGAACAGTTTGATAGAAAGGGTGTTAGCTGCACAGAAGGAAGCTGTGTTGGAAGCTAACTATCCTAATGAAAAGTTAGGAGTAACTGAGGAGCAGTTAACTCTTAGCAAGGACGGAATTCTACGGTTAAATGGACGAATATGGGTTCCAATTTTTGGAGGACTTCGTGATGTCATCCTCCAAGAAGCCCATAGTTCCAAGTACTCCGTTCATCCTGGAGCTGATAAGATGTACCAGGATTTAAAGGCAAATTATTGGTGGATAGGCTTGAAAAAGTCTGTAGCCGCCCATGTAGCAAAATGCTTGACATGTGCGCAAGTCAAAGCCGAGCATCAGAAACCGTCAGGTTTGCTACAACAGCCTGAACTTCCTACGTGGAAGTGGGAAATGGTAACTATGGATTTTATTACCAAGTTACCAAGGACAACGAAAGGAAATGATACGATATGGGTTATAGTTGACCGACTGACTAAGTCAGCTCATTTCTTACCCATCAAGGAGACTTATAGCTCCGATATGCTAGCCCAGTTATACGTTGATAAGATTGTAGCCTTACATGGCATACCTGTAGCTATTATCTCTGATAGAGATACTAGGTACACGTCACATTTTTGGAAGAGCTTCCAACAATCTTTGGGCACACGTTTGAACTTTAGCACGGCTTACCATCCTCAGACAGACGGTCAGAGTGAGCGTACTATTCAAACGTTGGAAGACATGCTGCGTGCATGTGCGATCGATTTGGGAGGTAGCTGGGATAAGAACCTACCATTGATCGACTTCTCCTACAACAATAGCTACCATACCAGCATAAAGGCTGCGCCTTTTGAGGCATTATACGGTAGAAAGTGTAGATCGCCAGTTTGTTGGGCGGAAGTTGGAGAAGTCCAGTTATCAGGACCAGAGATTGTGTTCGAAACGACGGACAAGATTGTCCAGATTCGTAACAATCTCCAAGCTGCCCGGAATAGGCAGAAGAGTTACGCTGATCCAAGTCGTAAGGATTTTCACTTCGAAGTAGGTGACAAAGTCCTACTTAAGGTGTCACCCTGGAAAGGGGTGATGCGATTTGGTAAGAAAGGCAAACTAAGCCCGAGATACATAGGACCTTTCGAGGTTATCGAACGTGTCGGGTCAGTTGCCTATAAGTTGAACTTACCAGAAGAGCTCAGTGGAATTCACAATGTGTTCCACATCTGCAATCTAAAGAAGTGTTCCGCTGACGATTCACATGTCATGCCACATACAGATGTGCAGATAGACAAGAGCTTGAAATTTGTTGAAAAACCTTTGTCGATTGAAGATCGACAGGTAAGGAAGCTTCGAAGAAAGCATATACCTTTTGTAAAGGTCAAATGGGATGCCCGAAGAGGTCCCGAGTATACGTGGGAGTTGGAATCCACCATGAAAGAAAAATACCCTTATTTATTTCAGTAAATCTCGGGTCGAGATTTATTTTAAGGGGGTGAGGATGTACACCTCGCAAATTTCGGGTTTAATACTAAAACGACACGTGTCCTGTAAGACAAAAACGCGTTGGAAACCTGGATTTAATAAATATGTTTGACATGATTTAAAAGTGTCGTTTTGTTAACTTTTGCACCTCTGAACGACCTCGGTATAAATCCCAAGACTCAAAACATATTAAAAACATCTTGTATATGATAAACTTCAGTGAATTATAACATTGAATTATTCATAACTTGATATGGTGGACTCCTACGAAGATAAAGAATGGAAACCCTTCAATTACGGTTCTTGTTCTTGGATTCTAAGCAAACATAACATAATGGTGGGGTTAGTAACTGTTCAAGACCCATATTAGAGACCCCATATTGTTAAAATAAGTCCCAAAATTCGTACAAGTGGATTGCCCTTTCAAAATGTCAAAGAACAACAAGTTTTGGTCCCTGATATGCAGCTTACGGACCGCAACCATGGGGACCTTACGGTCCGTAAGGCAACCCCCAGCAACAGAAAACAGGTTGTTGCCTGTTATGCGCACTTGTTACCACTTTGGCCGGTTTTCTCTGCATGTGCATGGCCCCTAGACACCCCCTACATGCTAGAGACATGTGTTTATCACTTGTGGCTGATCATAGACCCTTGTGTCAATGCATTGTGGTGCTTGATTCTTGTATATAAAGACCCATTCATTCACAACCATTCTTGCAAACAATTTGAGCATTTGAGGAGCCTCCCAAGCTGATTTCCAAGCATTCCTAATCATCATTAATCATCTAGTAAGCTTCCTAACCCTTCTAAATTACTTCTAGCTTTATATTTAGTTTAAAAGTCAAAATACCGTGTTTAACGGTTGACTTCTTGATTAAGTAACGATAGTTTAGTCGTATGTCAAATTAAAAGTACCGTTAGATAGGTAATTATATGGGTAATAAGCCCTTATAAGGGCACGTACCGAATCCAGACCTAACTAGTTCGTTTGTCGAGTCAAACATTACCCGAAAAAGTCAACAGAAGTGCAATTTGTGATTTAACGCGTGATTAGCAATCCGTGAGGCATGTAACCTGTTCTAACCTGAATATAACTTGATAATAAGTATAAAAACTTGTTTACGCTTGTCCGACTCGACAGATTTCTGTTTAAACCCGGTTCGGAACCGAAAGACGCAAAACTTTGACTTTTGCATTGACTTCGGTTCTGACCCGTTTTAATTTGATTCGGTATTGCCTTAGTGCTTCTTTAGGGTTGGATTACATGCTAGTATAAGTCTCTGTACTTGTTTCGTTGATTATCCGATGCATGCACACGTTTCCGTTAATCGCTTAAATTGGACCATAATGCCCTTATGACCATACAACGAGAATTTTGAAAATGTGGAAGTGCAATAATCTTAGTTACTGATTATTAAACATGCACGTAAATTTTCACGTCAATCGGAGGTCTAGATTAGGAGATATGCGCATTAGCGTAAATAATAAACTTTTTATTAATTAAACGGCGCGATTAGCGCATAGCCTATCTAAACCCGATTTTCGGTACCAAAACTTTTACCCACTGATGTTAAATAATATTTTAGGATTTGTGAAGATTTTTAATTATTTTTAAGCAGGTCTTAAGCTAGGCTTATCGCATTGATTCGGTTAATACCGAATATGCCCTTTTAGGCCATAAAACGAGTTTTACGAATCCGATTGATACCAATCCAATTGCCACTGATCTAAAATAATAAATATAGTATTTTGAGCCTGTTTTTCTGATCAGAAAACTCAGATTGGTATTTTAACCCGTACGTCGCCTAAAACGGCTTTGTACGCGTATTAAACGCATAGTTTAGTATTAAAACCATTTTGCCACGTAAGACTTAATACCACTAGACATAACCTGTTAAATTATGATGTTTTTCTGATTTAATCAGACCCGTATCTCAGAAGTATTATAAATCCCTTTTATGGTCGTTAAAATGACCAAAATACCCCTACGGGGCATAATTAGGGAATAAACTCGTTATGGGCATTATGGAAGATATCATAATGATATCACAACATATTTTAAGCATATTAACTTAGGAAACCTGTTCGCGACCCTTTCGGTTACCCGTTATGCATTATACGCGTTCGGTTCGGTTTATGTAACTAGTTTGCATAAACTAGCCGAAACGGGTCAAACGATATCATTTTATCTCAAAATCCAGAATGTGAATAGTAAACCCATATTAAACAAGTCTTTAAACTTGTCAGGTCTAAATCACATTCTATCCGGTCTTCGCTTAATCGTGCGTACGAACCGTATCGTTAAAACTGACCGGTCTAAGCTTAAGCTTAATCAAAGACCCGTTAGTATTCTAATAGGTTATATTAAACCTTCGTTCCAGATTAGGAGAAACAGTAAAAGCTACGTGCATTCTGCTTATTGTGATTTATACTTGCATCAGGTAAATACTTTTAACTTATTTTCCCTATACGGGCTTGGGTTACGGTACATAGCGTACCGCTTGATCGAGCATCAAATCTCCACGCTTAGTGGGTAGTTGAATAATTTGATCGACTCGTTTAAACAGTCTTGTTTACTTTACAGCCTTTGGGGGGTTAATGACCATGTCCCGGATATCCTTGGCATCATCTTACGAGATTGGCCACGACTTGAGCACGGGGTGTAGGCGTACACCTGTCAGTGTATAACTCTAAAATTGTGGTGTGTCTATTGATCTTTAACCCGGATACGTTCCGGGCTACTGAACGCATAAGTGACATGTAATTCGTTCACATGATTATAATATTAAATAATTCTCCCAAGTTATAAAAATGTTTATGCCATGTGCATCCAAACCAATTTTCAAGCATTTTCCAAAATGAGTCAGTTGATTGTATTTACCAGTGTAAACTGACGTATTTTCCCAAAAAGACTGAATGCAGGTACTAAACGAAATTTGGCTGGATTATCTCCAAGCATCAATAGAAAGTCTCGCAAGCTTAGGATGCCGAAGTCTGTTGAACCATAAATGTTATTTTGTTTCGATCCTACTGTGGATAAACACCGGATATTGTGACTTTGATTACAATAAATAAATTCGGTTGTATTATATTTTTAAATTTGCTTCCGCTGTGCATTATTATATTGTGTTGTTCGACTATTACGTTGCCAACCACGTCACGATACTCCCCCACCGGGCCCACCGGTGACACGTGGAAATCGGGGTGTGACAGCGAGTAGGGTGATTCGTATACAAAAGATGGCAACACACAAAAAGCGATCCAAAAGCGTCTTGAATTCTCGAAAAGTTGATTAATTCGAAAAGGTTTGAAGAAGCTTGTTTATGAAAAATCTTCCCACAGTGTGGCGTTAAACTGTTTCGATGTTCACACCAGCGCTATGAGTGGGGTTTTATTAGGTTACTAAAAGATTTTAGGGTGTTTAAAACTCGTTTTACGAAATTTTTTCGTCACGCGGCAGTAACTTGAGTCGGTTGTCACACCAACGTTATAAGACAATCTCGTTTTATTCCAAGGTTTTGATCAAATTTTAGGAAAAGTTTTGTAAGAAAAGATCGGTTTAACAATTTGGGTAGGCAAGGTCTTTTAATAATACCAAAAATTTAAATTTAAGGTCGGCCCCACATGGCACCTTTCCATGAAAGTTCGACAATATGGTTAAAACACTTATATATAGGAAGTACCAGCGGCGTATCCACCATGCTTTAACCACATGGCTTCCGTCTCGTGAGGCAGAGTCATACGTGTCGACATAGTAACAACAGTTTTGCGATGACTCAGTCCAAACGAGAAAGGGTTGGATCAAGTCTTGAAAGGTGAACTGAGTGATGAAGTCGTTTTCGAACTCAGTTTAGTGACACGAGCGAGTGCGATAAGCGATAAGCAGTACGCGAAAATTCGATAGCAGAACACAAACATAGTAAGCGAAGACGATGACGACAAGCGAAAAGCGATGAGCGATAAGCGACGAGCGATAGCGACAACCGTCGAGCGATAGGCGACGATCGATGCGTTGCAAGCGATGGGAATATGCGATTTGATTAGATTAAACGACACCACAAGTTTTAACTAACATTAAACCCTACATGGCCTTTTTCCATGAAGGTCTGCTGATATGGCTAAAACACTTATATATAGGAAGTACCAGCGGCGTATCCACCATGCTTTAACCATATGAGTTTCGTCCTGATAACTTAACACAGACAGCACGGATATTGGTAAGCGATAGTGATAGCGATTACGTTAAGCGATACACGATGAGCGATAGGGTCATACACAAGCAACAGAGCTATATACAAGCGATAGAGTGATACACAAGCGATAGAGTGATACCCACGATATGCGATAGCGCGATGCACAAAATAAGCGATTGAGCGAACACATAATAAGCGATTGAGATTGCGAAATACCCATAATAAGCGATAGCGATTGCGAGGTAGATTCTAGCGATTACACGCTTTGAGTTAAGATTGAGATTGTTACGCCTTGCGATGTAGTGTAGTGTGTCGAAAATAGAGTTAATAGTATGCTTGGTCTAATAACGTGCAACTTGTATATCACTTTCTTCACAAGTCATTGGTTGGCATGGCGAAGGACTTATATATAGGAAGTACCAGCGGCGCATCCACCATGCTTCAACCACACGCCTCTGTCCCGTGAATAGGTGTCACACTGTGTCGACATGGTCAAGACGCTTATATATAGGAAGTACCAACGGCGTATCCACCACGCTTAACCATGCTTTTAACGTTATGGCGTCATTGAAACTTATTACGATCCCCGTGCACTGACCAACATAATCTCGTGTGCACCCGTGATTAAGTTGTCCCTTGCACGTTTATCGCAACTCACTTCAAGAACGCATAGTAGGGGTAAAACACATTATATAGTATATAGTGTTAATATATATTCCGTGCGCGAGTGCGAGAGAGAGAGAGAGAGAAATAGAGTCCACATTGCGTCGAGAAATAGAACAAGTTCAACATGCAAAAGAAATTAATGGCGAAAATCGTATCATTACAACAACATTGGAAGCATAACTCATGTTGCTGCGGAGGACTTCTGCGGAGACTGCGATTGTTGTTGGAATTCCTCAAGTCTGCGGCCCCGTGCGACAGTGCTGGGTAAGATGACCATACAAGTTGCAATTTGCGCAAACGCGACAGTTAGCTTCTTGCGGGTGATGATACGTACACATGAGACACATGGGATGAGTTCTGCTGTAGTCGCGCTTCAAGTGTACTGGAACTGCTTGGAGAGGTTCTGGTTGTGACAGTTCAGTTGTTGAAGAGTTTGGGCTCATGGTCTTTCGTTTGCGGCTAGACTGAGCTTCCCATAGCGATGTGTCATCATTGGAGGATTCATCTGAGGACTCGTCGGAGGAATCGTTAGAAGAATCGTCGGAAGAGTCGATGACGATTGCTTGATGAGCTTGTTTAACAGGATTCTTAGAGAAAAATCCGTCCAAGACTCGTTTGTCGTTGATTTCTGTGGCCAAGCGATAGGTTTCTTCGATGGTAGCGGGTCTTGCAGCTTTGACAAAATCGCCCACACATTCAGGTAAGCCGCGAATGTACTTCGTGATGGCTTTTTCTGAAGTGTTGACTTGACTCGGGCAGATTATGCTAAGCTGTTTAAACCTTGCGGTGTAGCCATTATTGTCACCTTCGACTTGCATGATTTTCCAAAATTCGTCTTCTAGTTTCTGGACTTCGTGGGGAGGGCAGTACTCTTTCTTCGTGAGTTCTTTCAGCTCATCACAAGAGAGGGCATAAGCTGCGGAGACCCCATGTTTGTTACGTTTGGCTGTCCACCAGTCGAGTGCTTGCGATTGAAATACTCCGGTTGCGGAAGTAGTACGGAAACTATCGGGACACCCACTCTGACGAAGGGTAACTTCGATAGAATCGAACCACTGGAGTAGCTGGGACACACCTCCTTCACCCGTGAACTCCATCGGGTCACAGGCTTTGAAGTGTTTGTAGAGGAAAGCAGGTTGCGGCGCTTCCGTCTTAGAGTCTTCCGGGGTTCGAGAGTTGCTGAGAGAGTGTACTTGAGCGACAATTTGAGGAATGACCTTGGCCACTTCCTTGGCCACAAGTGAGGCAATCCTCTTTTCGGTGCTTCGTTTGGCTCTTCTCCTAGCTATTTGTCTCGATGTAGAGTCGTTGGAAGGCATCTAGACAGAGAGAGATTTGGAGTGAGATTCGATTATAATGATTTTTTTGAGTTTGCGATGCGATTGAGTGCGAACAAAACTTGTTGCGATTAATATAATAGATTTCACATAGGAGACACGAGATTCCTAAGTTCCCACACAATTGATTTGTTTGTATATATAATAAGTTGTAGCTTATACTCATACACATACACGTCGGTATAGAATGCGCGAGGACACGATGCAGAGAGAGCGAGAGCGAGAGCGAGTAATTAGACATTAGTTTTGTTGCGAACATTCGGTTTTCGTTTTAGATTGCAATAGCTGTGCGACTTGTGCGTTTACAAAAGCAGGGAGCGAAAATCGATAAAGCGTAAAGTTTTAAATTCTAAACACATAAGCGTAAGTAGGTTCCATAAAGCGTAAAATCGGCGAGTCGTATGCTAGAAGAATAGATAGAGTGCCTCGGGTGTTTAGGCGTCGACTGCCCAAGGTAACCCAACTATACCCAACAAGTTCCTGCACGCGGCGTTGCCCTAGAAGACTTATGCCTCCACTGGGATGCAGCTCATGGCATTCGTCTTCCTAGTCATCGCGTGGCTCGAGTTATCGTTATAGTCGAGTCCTTCGTGAGAGCTTTTGAAAACCATTTTATAGAGAGTAGAACGGTTTATTAAGATATGGGTTTCACCCCTTGCTTAATAACTTCGCTCCTAGCTGTGGTTGTGCTCTTCGAATAGATTCGGGAGTTCCACTAGATTTTGAAATGGAGACTTTCGTTGAGCTATGGATGTCACTCCTAGCTCGACGAAAAGTTCTCGTGCTAGAAAAATGCGCTGAGTGAGCGATCTCATCGAGAGTTCTTGGTTTTCACGCCTGATTTCGACTGGATCACTCGGTTGTGTTAAGCGAGTATTTTCGAAAACGTGTGTATTGTGTTGGCCTTAGGAAAGGCTGAGTAATATTCCAGCCTTAGGAAAGTCTTTTCGCGTGAAATTGTAGTATGCGGTGTTCGCGCGAAGGTATAGTTTTAGCGGATTCGAACGAGAATATCAAGTAGGCCCGTGCAAACCCTACTGGATCCGCACGAGTCGGCCCTTTGGTATGTAAACTATAGACTAGGTCGTTACTAAAACATTGACCCGGACTAGGTCAAGTCTGGCCAAATTCCCTATAGTTATGGCTCTGATACCAATCTGTCACACCCCAACTAATGGCGGAATCATAGGGGCGCGACACTAGGTGAATCAGATTGCTCAAGAGAATCCATAACAACTATATTGCGACAGTATTTAATGCGTTCATTATCCCATACTAATAAATAATTACAATCACGTAATCTATCACGAATTTCATGTTCTCTCAAACAATTCAAATCCGACAACCTAGATTTTAGGTGTGTTTCTAGACTTCCTAGCTTGATTTGATGTAGACTTCGACTAAACCTGCAACATATGTTAAAATAATGTCAATACAAAAGTATTGGCGAGCATACATGTTTGATATGTAATAGTGTAATAGATAAAAGCTGCGAATTTCCACATACATAAACTTAATACACGACATATATACTCACAAAACTGATACTACCAACTAAGTCCTCTAGTTGCGATTGCGATTGCTAAACTAGACCCCGTCAGGCGCAATAAGTCCTCTAGTTGCGATTGCGATTGCTAAACTAGACCCCGTCAGGCGCAATAGTACTATACTAGTCATGGTGGGACATCGCGAGTATACGTCCTAGCACATATGTAACTAGCATCACGTATAACTATACATGTAAGTCATTCACAAGTGATAAGTTGTTTAAGCATTTGATGTAATTCGATTTGATAGCAACGTATGTTACACGCAAAAGTGCAAAAGCAAAAAGGGTTCAAGTATACTCACAGTCAATGCTCAGCAAGCAAACACAACTTGATTGGATTGATGGGAGCGCGTCTGAGATTAGCCTGGTTACAGTTTGATAGCGTAAGCGTCAAATAGTGCGTTATACGGTGGCGAGTGAACCAAGTGTCGAATGGTAATCCGATCGGATGGCCATTCGATTGGATTGTCACCTCGTTTGGTGAAGATGTGTTTGTGTATGATGGTTTGCCTTTTGAAGTTTTCGTTGTAGCATTTGAAAACAGCGAAGTATCTCTACCCTTCAGGTCGGTCGATCGGACGACGGGTCGATCGGGTGACGATCCGATTGGTAAGACACTTTAGTGAGAACAAGTTCACAGCAGTTTGTCACTCGATCGGATTGCAATCCGATCGGGTGGCAATCCGTTTGGAACTGTCTAGGTATTGAATTAGTCCAAACATCACATGGTCGGATGGCTGTTCGATCGGGTGGCAATCCGATCGGACGGCAATCCGTTCGACGTTCAGAACTTGAAAAGTTGAATTTAAAAGTTTAAGTGAGGAACCAAGTGCAAGCCGATCGGGTGTTAATCTGATCGGACGACATTCCGTTCCGACGGCCTTAGATCATCCTGTCACTTGATTGTTTTGAAAGTTTTGCGGTTTTCTCGAGATGGTATGACATCGTGCTAAACAACAGAACCCTATCAACACCCAGGCGATCCGATCGGGCAGGAATCACCCTAATCCGATCAGTCAGCTGTTGGAGACGATGGTTCGTGTTTAACCCGAGATCGGTTGTCTCGTTGATAGAATACAGATCTTGAACCAACACATCAACAAGAAGGAGTAGAAGATCAGAACAAGCTCCGATTCTATCGGTTTGAGTGTAAAAGAGTTGAAAGAAAGTTAGCAAACCATCTTTCAATCCTTTTAACCATGAGTTTGTGTAGATCTATGCGAAAACATTGTTGAATCTTGTGGAAATCCTTCAGATCTGAGTTGTTCTTGGTGGAATGAGGCCAAGACTTGAAGTTCATAAGAACTCCATGATGACATCATTCTAGAACACCTCAAATCCACTGATTTCATGGTTAAAAGTTAAGATTCAAAGGTGAAAATGATGAAAGAGTGTGTGTAGATCATAGAAGTACAAGATTTGAGGTAGAAACTTACAAGAATCGCGAGGAATCGAGAGGAAATAGCCCCAAAGCGTGCTGGTCGAGTGGGAGCTGTCACATCACCGTTCAAGTGATGTGACAAGGGCTATTTATAGGTGAAGAGGAGAAAAGGGGAATGGAGTGCCATGGATCGGATGGCTGTCCGACGGGGTGGCTGTCCGATCGGGTGGTAACCCGATCGGGTAGCCACTCGATCGATCAGTCACTCGATCGGTGGTCTCCGGCGAATTGCGTTTCGAGGTTTCGTTTTGTTCGTTAAGCATCGCAATAGTTTTGGTTACACATTTTCATACCCATATTCATATATTTATTATAATTAGTCACATAGGGTCGTATAAATATCCACATTTCAAAGTTGCGATACAATAACCGGGTTTCGTTTCGAATATGCGTTCTCTGCGACGCATCACGGCTATCGAGGAGGGTAGAATAGTTCCTCACTCAACATCATCGTGAGCGTTAGTGTGTGTGATGCGATGTGTTATTGCGATAAAGTATGCGTAATATGCGAAAATATTGCGAAATAGCGATGTATGCGATATAACTACATTATGATCCGAATTTCTGGTGCTAGGCGTAACGAGTATAACGAGTAGTGACAACGCACGAACGTGCGGGTTGTTACAAGGCTCTTCCTGACTCAGTCATTGGAGTTCTGTCTCGAGTTGTACGGTTAATGTGATTTGGGTTATCTTACAAAACCCTAAATGTTTATCAAGATACTTGCAGTGATTAAGTTTTTGTAATTCTACAATTATCATCAGTATGTGGGGTTTTGTATACATTACTTGACACTCGTTACTATTGCGAATAGTAGCATGACCGCAAGCACGGGGGACAAAAGGTTGTTTAGTAGCAATACTGTATTGAATAATTGGATAGATATGAATATTGTAAACCTTAATACTATAAAGTTGTAAAAATTATTTTGATTAAACTGGGATGCACTCGCCAGTATTTCTTGCTGATAAAACCCTTTTAAAACGCGTTTAAGGTAACTTAATGTGAAGCTAATAGAAGCCAGCAAGAGAGCACTGAAGGCTTAAAGTTGTGGCTATAAAAGTTACCAAATAAGAAACGGAGTTTATGTTTTCAATAATTAGGGTTTATCCCTACAAATGTATTGTCAAATGAAACTTGGGTTTTATCCCATTTATCATTATAAAAGTTTGGTGTTTAACTCTGATAAAAATATTTCCTAACTACGGTCCTGATGTATGAATTGCGCTGCATAATTAATATACACCGATACTATCTGACTGGCTCGCGGCACCCGCTCCCTGAGCAGGGGTCGGGGGCTGCGACAACATGCTTGAATCTTAAGATTTGTTGGTTGGGGATTAAATACGTTATAAAGTGCACACCACAAAGACCATCCGTGTACTTTTGAAAAGCCAATGACCAAATCCAATATTTTGGTAAATCATAGGGACCATGTAACACTCCAAAATCCTAATTTTGACTATTGTGTTTAATTTGAGTACAACTAGAAATACTTAACCTAGTTAATTAATGTTCTCTTTAAAGAAGAAGTAAGTGGTGCCCAAATAAAACAACTAATGAAACTATAGGGTGAAACTGGTCGCAAATCTTGTGTATGAACCTTGATTATTGATCATCTAGACTTGATTAGCTACAAGGTAGGTTGCAAATTTCTATTAGATGAAGTTTTATATAAAGAGGAACTTGAAAGTACCAATCTTGAATGGTTTTGATAGCATGATATAAATTTGTAAAATCCGTCGGAAACGGGTCTCATACAAACCCGACCCAAATCGGATTCTAGGCGTTAAAATAAAAATGGTATTTTTATTCTGTTTTTTTAGTATTGTAATTATATTAATGTTTTAATATAATTAAATAAATGTATAATTATTGATTAATGAAAACCCAGTTAATTTTGCTAGTTATTGAAAACAAATCGCTAAGTTATACAAGATAATTATGTTAGGATCTAAACTAAGAGGGACTAAAGTTGCCACCTCCTAAAGCTTGTTTTAAAAAGGAAACAACAAATTGGGCGGAAAAAAGAATCAAACCCGGGTCTGTAAAACCCCAAACAAATTGGCCGGTTCATAATATTCAAGTTTTGGGAATTATATCAAAATCGAATCAAGCTGTTAGTATGAGGGTTCAGTTATAAATAAAGGCTCTAGTTCAGCATCCAAACGATTTCACACCCTAAACTTGCACAAAAAAAACTCTTTGTCTCGACGTCTACATTCGCCGGAACTTTAGACCCGCCGGAATTTCTATATCCTTCATCTTTGAAACGCGACCGTAAGTTGTTTTACCTGCCCTTTGATCGGTTTTAATAGGCGAGCAAAACCCCTAACTCAGTTTATTGTAACAATGTTAGTGTTATGTGAATTTGATGATTAAGCAAGTTAGGGTTTCGGTTAGAAGATGACACAGTTTCAGTTTCTGATAAATGAATAAGTTTCTCAAAAATAACCAAAAAGCTTATGTGGTGCAGATTCTCACTCGGATCCTTTGGATCTAGGAAACCACGGTGACACGAGACGTACCATGTGAATAATAAAAATCTAAAATAACTAATCAATACAATTAGTTGTGATTTTGTTTATATTATATTCATAATTTCGTATTTTATACTTTTAGTCATTTGAAGATCCCTCTTTCATTGTATGCTTATGTTAAGAAATCACACAATGCAACCCGTTAGTAAATCTTTTCCTAATTCTCTCTTTTTTTTTTAATCATTTACATGTTTTGGAGTGTATCATGTGCATTGTTTCGTCACTTCAAGTTTTCATTATCCAAGAACATTCAAGTTTCAATTGTGTAATTATGTGGTAGTTGTAGTTGTTTATTGTTTGTGTTACTAACCATTGTCGCTAGCCAGAATCTCTAGTAATTTTCACATGGATCTATAGGCTGACTAGGTTCCCCACGACCATGGGTTGTAGTGTGACAATTCGGGTTTTTCCCTTCACGTTCCACCTTACGTTGTAATTTCGTGAGCCTTGTTAAACATGGCTTAATATATATAACTGATTGTTTAAGAATGTGGGTGTATATGAATAATTATGATTATTATTGTGAACATGTTAAACAAGCTTGGACACAGTTCGTCACTCTTTCTAAAAATATGGAGCATATACATTGTTTGCTTGCCACCTATTCAATTGTCATAACTCATAACCTTGATAAAACTGCTGCTTTTTCTATTTTCCGTTTGCTTGCATTTGTTATTTTTAGTTGCTTACATTTTAAATTGATGACATTGACAGGCCATTACCTACCAGCATTTCTTCATATAAGGTATCTTCATAGACTTCATGCTTTCTTGCTGCTTCTGTAAAACGAAGCTTTTTTTTTCCTAAGTAAAAAGCTTCCCCTATATGACATTGTGAAGGGATCGTCAGATGAGTTTACTGATGCCAATGTGCAACTTGCATTGGCTGTTGTAAGGAAGCTACAAGAAATTAGGGAAACCCGAGCCCGCATTGTAAGACATCTTTATTTTCCGTTTCATTTTCTTAATTTGAAGTATCTACTAGAGTACTAGACGTGGCAATATGGGCGCGTTTGGTACGGGTCCAAACGAATAACTTTTTTTACATTAAAACTGGGTTGACCCAAAACACTTTTTGTCCCAATTTTGTGATTTTGATTAATAAATAAATTGTATTTCAAATACGATTGCTATAAACATGTTCTTTCCAGAACAATATAGTTTTTTGAACAAAGGTGAAGCAAATTATTTTTAATTCGACCCAAATATGACCTGAATCAACCCATTCACAAGTAAATGCGTCGAAATTGCCACATCGTTTGATGGTATACGCGTTTCGAACTTATTGTTTGATGTAGGTGTTCCCTGACAAGCCAGAAAGACGTAGAGCCTCAGAGCTATTCAAATCAGCTATTGATTTGGTAAGTGAAATAATAAATCCTTTTAGAACTAATTTCTCTAAGGATTTATTTAACGTTTCAAAGTATGTAAATTGGTGCACTTGAAACAATAGATGTTGTTCAACTGAAATACCAATATGAAGTTAATCCAGGTTGATGGAATCACTATCGGTTCTTTGGATGATATTGCAGCTGGCCCTGTTTCTTCCTTCAAACTTCTCTAAACTTCCATACTGCAGCGTTTATTTTAATGTGAAAGAGGAATATATACTTGTGATCATATTGGTGAATATAGTATATAATAATTAGAATGTAATCTAGACTTAGATTATTTGATTATGTATTTAGATTAGATACTGGTCACAAGGCAGAAAACGAAAGTCAAACTTGATAAAAGTCAAAGGCTGTTAATTGGCAGTTAATCACAGTTTTCTGGTACCCCAAATGAATGGGTACAACTACCTTGTTTGTACCGTTTCATAGATTATAAATAGGCGCAAAATTGTATGGATACGTAGATCAATTTCATAATCTAAAACGGTCTGCATTGACTTTCGTTGACAGACCCAATTTATCCAAATTGATCCCATGTTCTTGTTCTTGATGCATGATTAATTCGTAATTAAGCGTTCTTGATATCCAACAATAATTACAATTTTTGTTGCATAAGTGACCCGTTTATTACTTTTTTTTTTTTTTGTAACTGACCAGTTTGTCACAAACTTTTATTTTTTATAACTGACCCATTTATGACACAGATAGGTGGCAGTCTGACAAACCACCAACACTTTACGTATTCATTTGTTGCACTACCCATGAACTTGCTACCATCGAGACATATCTGGCAGTGGCATGTGATGCTTAAGCAAATGGATAATTCGTATGCTTGTGTTGCTGAAAGTGAAACCCGCTTCACCCTTAATGAAGTAAGTATGAATTGCCACACTTTTTCTATAGTGGTGGCAAACCGGGTGGGTTGGATACTAGTTAAACGGGCATCGTTATAATTGGGTTGACCCAATACACTCTTTGTCCAATTTTTATATAATCAAATTAGAGGTGTTTGACATTGCTTATTTATGCTTATTTTATGAAAACGGTTTTTTTATCCTAAGGGTAAAGTTGTAATTAAGCTCATCAATAAGCATTCCCAAACACCCGGACCCCATTATGGTGATATATGATTAAAAAAGGTATTTTATTTCAGTAAAGTTTTTTATAGATGATTCGGAATATTTTATAGAATGTTTGACCCGTATCTTTTTAAGCCGATCTTTCTTTTATACTACTTGTTCGACCCGTTAGGGATAAAAGGTAACCCGAATCAAATGTTTGGTATGGACAGACCAAAGAGGAACTGCTAAGAGTTCTTGGACTGAAGGAGGAACAAGGAAGCCAACTTGAGTTCCTTCAGTACACATAAATTAATAGAATCCACAAGATCTTTTAGTTAGTTGTGTTGAAGGGTCTTTTTTAGATAAATTACTCGCTTTTACTATAAGAGATTTTTTTTTTCTATTTTCTTTTTGTGTTGTAAGGGTAATTAGATATCTAATAAGTAGTCAAAATATTTTCCTCCAGAGCCAAAGTTCGCAATTTTCTTGAGACAGACGTAACGTATTTTTTATACGGTAATCCAACTTTAAATCAAATGATTTATAAAAATTTATGCATATTGAATACACTGAGCGGCTTTCGACCAATTTGATCCAATTGGCGTGTTTTCATCATTGTCATATGTTTATTTTACGAATTTGACCCCATAAAAGACTTTGTAGAGTTCAAACTCTTTGTCGGATCGGGGATGGATATACGTTCACGAGCATGGATGAACATCAGTGAGTATGCACATAATCTGTGCAGGGACTCGAACACAAAACCACAGGGACGATACACACAGTGAATTCACACACAAATACAATATATTATATATGTATGGTACAATTACTGACAGCCGAGTAAATAGATATATTGAATGATGATTCGGTTTACCAATTTGACCCGTTTACCAATTTTTTTTTTGTACATTTGGTATAATTCGGTGTGTTGTTTGCAGACTGCAACATGGTGGGAGGAAGACGTTGATTTGGAGTTATCTTCAGCATGGCGTAACTAAGTTGAACCCGATAAAAAACGGGGCCTAGTTATGATCATTTCATATTGTTTTTACTTGTATATCAATCAGTACACATATTTCCTCTTGATTTTTTTTTCTTAAGTTTTATATACTTCCATTTTTGTCACTAGGTCTCCTTAGGGGTGAGCAAAAGGGTCGGACCCACCAGAACCATGCCAGACCTGACCTGACATGCGAACCATTTAAAGCATATCTTAAGAACCGGAACCGGAACCGACCCTTTTAATACAGGGTCGGTTCAGTTCCAAAAGGTTCCGAAAGGGTTGGTTCTGACATAAGACCCACAGAACCGTTTTTGAAACTTAATTTTTTGGCTTGGCCAATCTGAGACAAACCAAGGCCCCAATCAGTCATCATCCACAATGCAATGTTGCTATAAGAACAATATATAAACCAAAAAACCATATGCTAACCGTGTTTGGTTGAATGAGTCTCTTCCAATTTATTTTCGTTTCTTGTCTTTTGTTTCAATCGCAAAGTACATTGGTTAATCCAATAACATATATACGAATCATGCATCAAATATATAAATGAAACATGCATCAAATATAAAGACGATGACTTGAATTAATTAAACAGAAGACGACTACATGCATCAAAGCATCTGATGACAACTAAGAGTTATAGAAACTATATGTATTATTATTTTATAGATTAAACATAAAAAGACAATCAATATAAGGACTCGTAAAACCCCAGCAGAGCTATGCAAAACCTGTGGGTTAGTAATTTTCTGTCCTACACGTTTATTTACCTCAATTTCCCCATATTTCCCGCATTACATTTTACATCTTTCTTTACTGCTTCAATGAAAATGATCAAACAAAGAGCAAACTTACTAACACAAACAACACGACATAACATTATCCAGTTTTGATACAAAGTTTTCAAATTTTGAAGTAAAGCGTGAAACATATTACAACATCAACAAGAAAACATGTGACAACAATTTGAGGTAAAGCATGAAACATATTACAAGATCAACAAGAAAACATGTGACAACGATACTTATGTATAACATCATAAACCATATACCTCAATTTACTCAGGAAACCAAAATAAGCAATCCTCCATGATCTTCTCACTATCAATGGACCCACAATCATCCAAAATCCACTAACAAATCCAACCACTATGCTTATAATCAACCCCCAATCTACTCCATCGTCTTCTTTTTTCTCTCCTATTGTATGACTTGCTGCTTCAACTGGTTCACAACCATTAGTTTCAGTTAATGGAGCTCCACAAAGTTTGTTGCCAAAGAAGCTAGACTCACCTAAGCTTTGAAGCTGTGTACCTGTTGGAATTCTTCCTGTTAAATTGTTGAAGGACACGTTGAAGCTACTCAAGAAATGTAAACTTGACAAGCTCATGGGAAGTTCCCCGGAAAGCCTGTTGACGGATAAATCTAAAGATATCAGTTCTTTCATGTTTCCGATCTTCTCTGGGATACTTCCACTTAATTGATTTCTTGATAAATTCAACGATTTTAACACCAAGAGGGACATTAGCTCACTAGGAATGTGTCCGGTGAGATTGTTACTCGAAAGGTCTATCAACATCACTAATGGAAGAATACTGCTATATGTATCCTCTCGTCCATTCATCACCAGTGAATCACCAGCGATAGGACTTTCAGATCCAATACGGAAGTAACCAAAGTCATCTCCTGAATTGCTTTCGATGCCGGAAAGGATACTAAAGTTGTTGAAGCATCTCGGAATATTTCCAGATAGGTTGTTATGAGCAAGATCTACTATTTGAATATGTCTAATATGACAAAGCTCATGAGGAATATTTCCGTCAAAACGGTTTGATCTAAGGTTAAGAATTCTTAAACGAGTAAGTTTTGTTCCAATCCATGTTGGAATGCTTCCAGTAAGTTCATTCCTTCCAAATTCAAGAACATCTAGTTCTGTTAAGTTCATTAGAGAAGAATGTAATCTTCCGGAGATCTTGTTCCCATGCATGTTTAGATACTTTAAAGGTAAAGAACCCAATGTTCTTGGAATCTCACCAGACAAACTGTTATTCCCCAAATTTAAGATAACCAACATCGGATATTTCTCCCAACACTCTGGAAGGTCACCCGACAAATGATTGTTTTCAAAACTAAGAAAAAATGTTTTTGTCACACCACTGGAACACAACAAAGGATGTAACGATCCCCAAAACCCATTCGAGCTAATGTCAATAACTTCAAGTGTTGCAGGGATACCAGAGGACGTTAATAGTCCTCGGATACGATTATTTGACATATTCAAATAAGATAGAATGGAGAATGATCTTACAAATGATCCAGGCATGGGCGACGAAATGCCTGTGTTGCTTATGTCTAAATCCCCTAAATCCTTCTGTGATTGCAACCACAGCGGAAATTGAGGCCCTAAAACCCAATTTCTCAGAAGCAAGGATCTCAACTGGAAAGGGGGAATCCAGTTTGCAACTTGCAGCCTTAAGATTAATTTGTTAGCTGATCCATCTAGATACTTCAAGCTCACTAGTTTGATAAAGTGAGCTTCTGTCACAACACCTGTAAGCAAATTATAAGAAAAATCTAAAGATGTCAACTTTGAAAGTTGTCCGAGGCTATCAGGAAGGCTGCCATCCAGTTGGTTTGACCCAATATACAACTCCTCCAAGGCAGGTGATTTGCACTCGAAAAAACTTTCAAGAAAATATGTCAGACTAATATTACCAATATTGTTACCAGACAAATCAATCTCTCTCAAATTACAAAAGTTACCCAATGATTTAGGTATTCTCTTAGTGAGTTGATTTTCAGACAAGTCGAGGCTTATAAGATTTGTTAGATTTTGAAGGGAATCTAGAAGTGAACTTGAAATACCACAACTGCTAATATCTAACGAGATGAGATTACTACTGGACAACTCTTGAAATATTGAGGAAGAATTCATGAAATCATTCCCGGCAACATGAAGCAACTCAAGAGAAGTCAAATTGCGGAAGCTAGGAATAGGACCATGAAAATAACACTCAGTTAAATCCAATGAAACTAGACTAGTTACACTGAATATCCACTGTGATACTGAACTGTTAAAATCATTGTAAGAAAGATCGAGAACAGAAAGGGATGTGAGATTGACACTAGGAACATACATGTGTAGATATGAGAGTTGACATAGAGACAAATGTAGCTGGACCAAAGAAGGAAGGGTGTTAATCACCTGAAGCCAATCGGTTGCTTGGCTAAGGTCCACGCCACTCATATCGAGGTGATGCAACATACCAAGACTTGACAGCCACTTCATATTCGCCATGCTCGTTATTTCATAATAATATGGATCTTGATGAAAACTTCCGAGACACAGAACATGTAGTTCTGAGAGATTCCCTAGTTGTGGAGGGATTGTTCCGCTAAAATTGGAATGTGAAAGGTTAAGGGACCTTAGGTTTTGAAAAGAACCAATGAATTTCGGAACTTGGATGCCTCCAAAATCATTGCAACTCAAATCCAGATGCTTGAGTTGCTTTAGATCCAACAAAGATTGACTTATATCCCCTTTCAACATCTGCTTCAAGGCTTCTTTAATTTCTCCTATCGTGCTATAATAATAATCGATACTACAATGACCATCAAGTCCAGGAAGATGAATACGATGAACATGACCTGTGGAATTATCACAAGCTATCCCAGCCCATGTACAGCAGTCCTTGTTCTCAGCAACCCACGAAGCGAGTTGTTGTGATTCATCAATGAGGCCACGCTTGAACTGGAGAAGTGCTTGTCTCTCAACATCATTGCATAACACATGATGAGAGTTTTGATTAGATGAACAAAAACGAAACAAGGCCAAAACAACAAGTAAGAACAAGTGAAAACAAGAATATGAAGATGGAGCACTCATATTGTTTGATATTAGTTTAGAAGATGAGATGGGAGCTTAATCTAAACTTGAATATTTATAAATACCAATAGTACGTAGCTTTTTCTTGGCTGTATGAATGGACTTAAACATCTGGTAAACGTCAAGTCAAGTAAACGAATGGTGCACACATGCACCAGTCTATAACTTTTTCACCGAATGAAAAAAAGTTTAAGAGGCAACACGAGGCCGCAAGAAAAGATGTGGAACGGGCGTTTGGTGTGTTAAAGGCGAAGTGGGGAATACTAAATCGTCCAATGCGTTCCAAAACGGTGAAAAAGATAAGGTCCATCGTGTATATGTGCATTATTTTACATAACATGATTATAAAAGACGACGGAAGGGCGATAGCACCGGTACACATTCAAGATCCTCCCGTCTTCGATGATACAGCTTATAGCGAGCTCATTGACGAAGAAACGCATTGGAGACTAAAACACGATCTCGTTGAGCATCTCGGACGTTTAGATCTACCTCACCTTGAAGTGAGTTCCGACGACGAGTAGTTTGTTTTTTTTATTTTTCTTGTTTGAATGTAATTTTTATTTTTAATTTAATGAAATGTCTTTTATTAAATTTTATTTAATTTATAAACATGCATAATTACAACAAATAAAAAAAAAGCAAGTCCCCCAAGAGAGGAGTGCTGCCATCAAATTGAGGGTGTGAGGGGAGTTAAGAGGGTAGTTGACGTGGCGCGTGCTGATTGGCCGTGCATAAGAGAGAGGACTCCCCTAAGAGAGGAGTGCCCCTCTCGCCCTAAAGCAATTTAGATCAAGTCAAGGATAGCTGTCATCCAATGTTAGTGGACATAAATGGAGAAGTCTGTAATCAACTTTCATTTCAAGTTAGAAAACCAATTAAAATTAGGACCAATTTGTGAAAAGTAGAAATCAGTCATTTCAAGTTAGAAAACCAATTAAAATTAAGTCATATATGGATAGTAGGTGAACTATATTTTGTTCTTTTAGTCTAAATTAATCATCTTTGAATCATATAATAATTTGATAGTTTTAATAGATAAAATCACTTGAACCACAAAAAAATATTACATATGTATTTCAAGAGAAAAAAAAAATGGTTCAAACTCAAAAAAAAAAAAAGAGTTGAGTTGCCGTTCAAAAAAAAGGACAAAGTTGAAGAACAATTTATAAAAAGTCGACATAATAAATGAGGTCGTTGTAGAATAACCCAGTCAAGTTATTATCATGTAAATAAAGGGTCATCTTATTCTCACACTCTTTTTCACTCTATCTCTCTCTCTCTATATCTATGTATATAGCGAGATAGAGAGGAGAGGTGTGTGAATATTAACACCTGTAATAAATTTTCTGTTTTTATTGTTGAAGGATGATGTTAGTTTAATGCGGTGATTGTTCCTCATTGCATGATTTGTTTGTTGAGTGTTTTCACAAATACCAGAGATAGAAATTTCGTACCGATACCGTACCATAGCATACCGTTGTATGGTGTTCGATTTTAAATTTAGCTCAATTTTGGTAGTGGAACTAACCAAATCAAACTTGGGGTCCTATTTGTGAAAAGTAGAAATCAGTCATTTATAGTCAACTCTGAACGAGTCCAAGTAAACCATGAAAGGTGCATCACTAAATTAGCCAAATCAAGCTCATATCTGGATACCAAGTGAACTATAATTTATTCTTGAGTTAAATACTATTTTTTTAGTCCTTGTGTTTTACTTAAAATATCTATTTCAGTCCAACAATTTTTTTTTTTTTTTTACTTTTTTAATCTAATAGTTTAGTTTTCATATCAATTTTGATCCACTTTACTAACTTTATCCATTTTTTTAAGTTAATTTCTTATGGAAAGACAAAATTACCCTTAGCCCATTTTTAACCGAATATTTTATTTTTCTATACACTAATAAATACTAATAAATGAAATCGTTTTAGACACGTGTCACTCTCTAGCGTCTTCTCACTTTTAAATAAAATTATAATATTTCTATATACACATCACAAGATATATATAGGGTGAGGTTCATATGAGAACTAGCTTTAATAAGAAAACTTGAAAACTAATATGAACACAAACAAAATAAATCAAAAACAAAAATAAATAAATAAAACACAAATAACGAAACCCCACCACCCAAAAACGATTTCATTTATTAGCATATAGAACAATAAATTCTCTAACAATTCTGTCAAGATTGATAGTTTAATTATTAAGGTTAAGGCTTTGGGATTTCTTTGGTTCACCAAGAGATCAAAACACAAAGGGTTAGATTGGGGAGAGTGGTGTTCCTTTGTAAATATGTAAGTTTTGTGTAGCTTTGTGTCGGCCCGGCTTGGGTTGGGAGGTTTTCAATGAAGTTTACCTTTCAAAAAAAATATAGAACAATAAATATTACTTTAAAAATGGGCTAGGTAATTTGGCCTTTCTATGAGAAATTAACATAAAAAATGAATAAAGTTAGTAAAGTGGACCTAAATTAATAGGTAAACCAAACCATTAGATTAAAAAAGTCAAAACAATTCTTTTGGATCAAAATAGTATTTAACTCTTTGTTCTTTTAGTTTAAATTAATAACTCTAAAGTAATTAATATAATTTGATAGTTTGAATAGAAACCACTTATTTCACCCTACAAACATCTATTATATATAATAAATGAAAGTTATTTGGGCCACGTGTCACTTGATTAGGGCATCCTCAGTTCTCTTTTCCCGCCCAACAGTGCCATCCCCTTTTCCTTATATAATCTCTCTTCTCACTTCTAATCTTTGTTTACAAACCTTGGGTTCTTTCTCTCTCTATATTCAGGCGATTCAAATTCAAATTTCACAAACCCTGCAAATTATTGAGATAATTCTTTCCATCCAAACCTTAATCTTCTTCAGCCGCCACCATAAAATCTTCTTTTGTTCATCGATTACTTCATCAAAAGGTTTGTTCTTTTTTTTAGTTGAAATACTTTCATGATTTCCTCTTATTTACACTAATCCTAATTTCTACTCGTAATCTAATCATATGGTTCCAGGGTTGTTGTCATCAAAGTTGAAATCCGCTTAGCTGCGGATAGATTTCTGCCATAAGCTGGTATGTTTGAATATGTTTTGAAATTAGCGTTTTTTTCTAGATGGTGATGATATGAGTATAACATCTGTTGATTATTGATGTTTGAGTATGTTCAGCCATTATTCTTTCTGAAATTAGAGTTTCAATTCCAGTTCTCGAGGTATTATCTGTTTGTAACAGCAGTGGTTCAGCATCTACAGTGGATTCAACATCAGGTGTTTGCTATTATTGTTTGATGTTGTTTGCTATTATTGTCTGATGTTGTTTGCTATTGTTGTTTGATGTTGTTTGCTATTGTTGTTTGCAGTTGAAGATATCTTAATTAAGGTAATAATTGTATTACATCCTGTTGAAAATTAGAATTGATAAATTTAGGGAAAGTGAGGTTGAAAGTTAATAACCCAACAGTGGAGCATTTCATTCTACAGGTTCCATAAATTAAGGGTATTCTCATATAATGATGATGATTGTTCCACGGTTGTTTCCAGTATTATTGTTCCAACATCATTTAAAGTATGTGTTTTTTGCTACTCTGATTTTCAATTTTGAGTTTTTTATTTTGAAGTGATATACTCTAATTCTCGGTTTATATTTCAGTCTAATCACAGTTGTTTGAAATTCATACAATCTGCTGCGGGTTATTATAGGTTTGTATTCAAAGAAGCATAAAGTTTAATTAAACACAAAGAAAGATTATTAAATTTATAGTTAAAATAATTTTTGCTTATGTCTAAATGATGATGATGATTATAATTGACTTGTGCAGAAGATGATGATGTAGAACCCACAGTAGTTCCTACTAAACGCAAGAAACGATCTGCTATTGTTGTAAGATAAGATTTTATGTTACTAGAGAGTCTAGAGTAATGGTGTTTCCCACCATTTTGTATTAAAAGAAGCATAAAGTTTGTTTTAAAGGAGCTCTTTATGAACAAAGACTGATGAGGCCTATCCACTATTGAAGACAAGGTCCTGTTAAAGACAAGCACTTTATGTACCTAGAGTTTGATTAATCAAAGGAAAATGACTGTTTAGTATCAGCAGTGGTTCAGCATCTACAACGGATTCAAATTTAGTATTTAATTATCAGTGGTTCTTATGTAACTTTAGTATTTCATTATGAGTTTGTTTCATGTTGTAAGAATCAGTGAATTCTCAGATAATAGATTGCTTTGCCGGATTAGATTATGTGTTAAATTATAGTTCTTTAAGTGATTGTTTCGTTTTCTTGAATTCTATGTAATTTTGTAAAGAAGTACAATAACAAACAGTGGTTTTAACATCTGTTTGCAATTTGGTCAATAGTTAATGGAAACCCCTGTTAGGTTGAACAGTAGATGTTATTAACTTAAACATCTGTTCAGGAAAACGACTGTTTGCACTTTATGTACCTAGAGTTTGATTAATCAAAGGAAAACGACTGTTTAGTATCAGCAGTGGTTCAGCATCTACAACGGATTCAAATTTAGTATTTAATTATCAGTGGTTCTTATGTAACTTTAGTATTTCATTATGAGTTTGTTTCATGTTGTAAGAATCAGTGAATTCTTAGATAATAGATTGCTTTGCCCGATTAGATTATGTGTTAAATTATAGTTCTTTAAGTGTTTGTTTTGTTTTCTTGAATTCTATGTAATTTTGTAAAGAAGTACAATAACAAACAGTGGTTTTAACATCTGTTTGCAATTTGGTCAATAGTTAATGGAAACCCCTGTTAGGTTGAACAGTAGATGTTATTAACTTAAACATCTGTTCAGGGTTAAACAGATGTTTGGGGTTTAACAGATGTTTGGCTCTAAACCAAACATCTGTTTAAGGTCAACATCTATTTGAGTATTGGTCCTGTTGTGAAATTTGTTTGACCCAACAATGGTTTTAAACCACCAGATAAACATCTCTTTATGTGCAAACACCTGTTTATGGTCAAACTTCTGTTTCTGGGCAAACTTCTGTTTAAGGCGAAACATATGTTTCTTCAAAAACTGTTGACCATTGACTGACCAAACATCGGTGTTTAAAAAACTGTTGGGTATCCACTGATAGGAAAAATAGCCACTGCTCACTTTTTTTATTGTTGGCATCTATTGATATTGACCATCAGTTGTTTTCCTAAAAAACAGCCACTGCTCACTTTTTTGTTATTGATGGTGTTAATTAGTGATAGATTGAAATTATCAAATAAAAACTAGAATTACAATGAAATTACCATTTTACCTCGTCTTTACATACCAATGAGGTAAGATTTCCTTCAACATTGTTTTGATCATACAATTTAAAAAATTCTTTATAACTATTTGTTGGAAATCAAATCAGTAATTAATGCTAATTTCTTGAGCTTTGGACATTTAAAACATGCAAAATGTGAATTTCAAACTCACGGTTTAAAAATTAGAAAAGTCATCATGACAATGACAGTTGCTTTCAAATCATCATCAGTAATTACTGATAATATCAGTAATTACAGAAAAGTCATAATGACAATTGACGTTCGGTATCTACTGATAGGAAAAAATAGCCACTGGTCACTTTTTTATTCTTGACATCCATTGATATTTACCATCCATGGTGTTAATTAGTGATATATTGAAATTATCAAATAAAAACTACAATTAAAATGAAATTACAATTTTACCTAATCGTTACATTGCAATGAGATAAGAGTTCCTCCAATATTGTTTTCCTGATGAAATTTAATGTTAAATTAAAAAATAAAAAAAAAATACTTGATGGGTATTTGTTGCAAATCAAATCACTAATTAATGGTAATTTCTTCAGCTTTGGACTTTTAAAATATGCAAAATATGAATTTCAAACTGACGGTTATTATCTCTTAATTAAAGTTAAAATAAAAATTAGAAAAGTCAACATCACAATTGCTTTCAAATCAGATCACTGATAATATCAGTAATTTTGAAATTAAATTTATGCAAGATGGTAATTTAGAATTGACGTTCTCTCTTTTTTTTTCCCTACTTTGCATATCATTACCAATATTTATTTACTTTAATAAGGAGGGATATAAAGATATACACTACTTACCTTTCAGTTCCCAATAAACATCAGTTCCCAATAAACATCATCACAATTGCGGTCAAATCAAATCAATAATTACTAATAATATCAGTAATTTTGAAATTCAAAATTCAAACCATATATATTTTTATCCTTAATGTTAAATTAAAAAATAAAAAAATACTTTTTGACTATTTGTTGCAAATCTAATCAATAATAATTAATTGTAATTTCTTGAGCTTTGGACTTTTAAAATATGCAAAACTAGAATTTCAAACTGACGGTTATCTCCGATTACACTTCTTTGTTCGAATGCATCTTTCTGTTGACCATTGACTGACCAAACATCAGTGTTTAAAAAACTGTGAGGTATCCACTGATAGGAAAAATAGCCACTGCTCACTTTTTTTATTGTTGAGATCTATTGATATTGACCATCAATGGTTTTCCTAAAAAACGGCCATTGCTCACTTTTTTGTTATTGATTGTTTTAGTTTAGTGATAGATTGAAATTATCAAATAAAAAGTAGAATTACAATAAAATTACCATTTTACCTCATCTTTACATACCAATGAGGTAAGATTTCAAACAACATTGTTTTGATCATAAAATTTAAAATTAAATTAAAAAATAAAAAAATTTCTTTATAACTATTTGTTGCAAATCAAATCAGTAATTAATGTTAATTTCTTGAGCTTTGGACATTTAAAACATGCAAAATGTGAATTTCAAACTCACGGTTATTATGTTTTTAAAAATTAGAAAAGTCATCATGACAATGACAGTTGCTTTCAAATCATCATCAGTAACTACAGAAAAGTCATCATGAAAATTGACCTTCTCTCTCTGTTTTTTTTTTCCTACTTTGTATAACAATTCAAATATTTAATATTTTAATAAAGAGAGGATAAGGATATATACTACTGTGGATTACGTATAAACATCAGTTCCCAATAAACATCAGTTCCCAATAAATAAGATAATTTAATAATTATCAGTTCCCACATTCAAAATTGAAAATTCAAACCGTATATTCTAATCCTATAAATAAGATATAATTATCTACTATCAGATTCAAATCTCGCTCGCTCATATATGTGTGCGTATATCTCTCTCTCTCAAATGCATCTTTCTCGTGATTTAGGCGCTAATCTCCGATTACACTTCTTTGTTCGAATGTTTGTTGAACATGTTATCGTTCCAGTATCATTGTTCCAACATCGTCGTTTCAATGAAGATTTCCATCACAAGTCAACCTTTCAATATGGATGTTGCAGTATCATTGTTGCAACATCGTGAAAAGTTGCGTTGTTCGATTTTCGTTAAATCGAAAGTCAGGTTTTCTTGTGTCAGGTTTGTCATTGGGATTTCTTCTTTTATAGAAAGTATGGATAGATTCTTGCAATATCTTGAAAACTTAGATGTGCTACAACAGTTGAGAAGTGACCTTTGCATTTTAGGTTTGTTTCTTGTTTGTGTTGTCAGTAATATAGAGTGCGGTGATAGAGACTTGCAGTTCTTGGCGATGCTGAAGTACATACATCTAGAGGTTCAGCAATGGATGGAGTTGAAACTAAAGTTTCTTAATTCTTGCTGTTATTCTTAGATTTGAACTTTAATACTGTTTAGTATGTCATGTAATTATTGGACTTTTAGTTTTAAGGTCATGAATAAATTAATAAATTTTATTTTATGAATCTATGTTGTATTTTTTTTTTATTATTTACTGTTTTAGTAAGATTTAAATTATGTTGATGTTGAATTGTGTCTGAACATCTGTTTGGTAAGACAACAGAGGTTTAATAGTGTCAATGCTTTTTCTCAAAGGGTTATGTTGCGGTTATAACAGCTGATCATGCTAAGGATTGTTATAGTTAACAACTGCTCTTTATAAAGACTGATGTTCTTAATGGTTGATGAGGCCTATCCACTGTTGAAGACAAAGCCATGTTAAAGACAAGCACTTATGTAGCTAAAGCTTGATCAACCAAAGGAAAACCACTGCTCAGTAGCAGCAGTGCTTCAACATCTATAGTGGATTCAACTTTAGTATTGATGTACCAGTGTTTCTATGTTGTGTTATATTTTTATTTATTATTTAGTGTTTGAGTACGATTTAAATTATGTTGATGTTGAATTGTGTCTGAACATCTGTTTCATAAGACAATAGAGATTTAATAGTTTCAATGCTTCCTCTCAAAGGGTTATGTTGTGGTTATAACAGCTGATCATGCTAAGGACAGTTATAATTAACCACTGCTCCTTATAAATACTGATGTTCTTAAAGGCTGATGAGGCCTATCCACTGTTGAAGACAAAGCCATGTTAAAGACAAGCACTTATGTACCTAAAGCCTGATCAACGAAAGGAAAACCACTGCTCAGTAACAGCAGTGCTTCAGCATCTATAGTGGATTCAACTTTAGTATTTATGTACCAGTGTTTCTATGTTGTGTTATATTTTTATTTATTATTTAGTGTTTGAGTACGATTTAAATTATGTTGATGTTGAATTGTGTCTGAACATCTGTTTGATAAGATAACAGAGGTTTAATACTTTCAATGCTTCCTCTCAAAGAGGTTTTTGAGTCGTTATAACAGCTGATCATGCTAAGGACTGTTATAATTAACCACTGCTCCTTATAAATACTGATGTTCTTAAAGATTGATGAGGCCTATCCACTGTTGAAGACAAAGCCATGTTAAAGACAAACACTTATGTTCCTAAAGCCTGATCAACGAAAGGAAAAACATTGCTCAGTAGCAGCAGTGCTTCAGCATCTATAGTGGATTCAACATCAGTATTTTATACTCTGTTAGATTGTTAAATTTCATATCATAGGGTTGTTTATATGTAACGGTATTTATCACATCACCCCAGCATGCTAACTGATTATATGTAATACTTTATTTAAAAAATCTCAACATTCATCTTAAAAATAGTTAAAATGAATTTTTTTTTTATGAATTATAAGCATTAAAATGTTTTAAGGCTATCCATTGATAACTTAAAGTCTCCCACTGTTTTTCAATGTAATCATTGCAACCACTGTTATTATTCCATCAGTGTCTTCATAAAACAACTGTGTTCCATTACTCATCAGGGGTTGGCTCGTGGACAGTTCATAGCCGTCAGATCTTTTGTAACCGCTGCCACGTCAGCATTCACTTTTCCTGCTATAAAACCCTGATCAAAACCCCCAATCAGGGTTTTAACTGTCGAATCGAATTCATTTTTCCTTTTTCAAAGCAGTTATCCTCCATTTCTCTCAAAATTCCTCATCTTCCTTCTTCCTCAAATGGCAAAATCACGGTCTTCATCAGTTAAAAGGAAATCCAGTCAAAAGGTCATACAAATTCGATACAAAGCTCCCCATAACTACTTGGGTCTCTTGACAAAACCAAGTAACACTGAAACGTTCAATTCCGTCATAGATGCCCTTTCGTCTTCAAAATACAAAACTTTGTTGACTTCTGATGCTCCGATTTACTTGGCAACCCAGAGGCAATTTTGGAAAAATGCAAAACTTGAATATCAAGATAAAACACCCATAGCTATCAATTCCTCGATAAAGGGTGTTGATGTTAAAATCACACCACAAACCATTTCTGAGGTGTTTGAACTCAATGATCTTGAAGGTAAGACTTTTTTTCCCTAAAATAGAGTATCAAACAGATTTTTTAGAAAGAGGGTATGCAAAGCAAATGAAAAAAAACACTTTGCAAAAAGGAAGTTTTCCCCCTGCCCCAAGGTTTTTGTTTCATACCCTCTTAATGTGTGTTTCTAATAAGACCATTGCTTTCAATGAAATTCCATTAAAGATCCAATACCTGGCATATGCTATCTTGCATGGGGAAAACTTTAACTATTCACAGGAGATCTTTAATGACTTGGTAAAAAATGTTGATAGCAAATCATTTTTACTATTTCCAAGGTTCCTAAGCTTTTATTTTCAAAAGAAATTTGGAAAGGATGATGCTCATGTACTCATCCAGGGTGAACCTTTTCAAATAAATGGCCTTACACCGTTAACATTTACAAGGCTATCAAAAGTGTCCAAAACACAAGCACAGGCTCTTGAGCAGACTTTAGCAGCTACCACTGCTCCTCAGGCGCCTGCTGCTGAGCCCACTGCTCAAGGTGATCACAGCAGCAAAACAACTGCTGTGAAACCGACACCTAAATCCACCAAAAGACCAAGACAAAAGAAAACACAAAAGCCCCTCAAACCAAAAACAAAGGCAACTCTGGAAGATGAGATCCCAGAGCCACTGCCGGTGAAAACACAAAAGTCACCAGAAACCACTGCTGCTACTTCCTCACAGCAGATGGTAGAAATATCTCAACCTGAGCCTCAAACTCCTCCTGTTTCTTTTCAAAAGGAACAGGTTGTAAGAATAGGGACATCAAATTATGTTGCTTTGGACTCACTTGAATCCATCATCCCCAGCCCACTGCCCGGGGCAAATCCTCTTTCCACTCCCGTACTCACTGTTACAATTCCACCACAAACAAAACTTTTATTGGATGCAGTTGATATAAATCAGATAGCAATCAGTTCCTCTCAACCCCCTATCACTGAGAGCATGCCACAGAAAGTGACTGTGTCTGAGCTCCCTATCATTGCTAACCCACCAACAACACCTGAGGAGGTTACACTGCAGGATGTACAAGTACTTCCTGTCAGTAGTTCAAGTGAAGCAGCTACTACAAGTGTTGAACCCACTGGTTTACACTTGGACAGTAGTTTCATTAATCAGACTTCCTTGAAGGCAATTTCTTCTATGGGAACCTTTCTAAATACTGGTGTGTATCCTGTATACACTGGTGAGCTTAGATTGGTAACCTCTGCTGAGGAAAGAAGTCCCCAGTTCCAAGAAAAAGGGGCAACAGGGGATGACTTTTGGGAAAGTCTCCCTCAGTCAACCACTGTTACAACCACCTCTGGTGGGAAATCAGATGATCCCATTAAATTGGATGATGGTTTAATGTACCGAGAATTGAGGGAGAGGCTTAACAAACTGGATACATCTATTGCAGAAATCAAAACCATACTGCAACAGTTGTTACAAAAACAGCAGGCACCACCTGCTCCCACTGACCTTTGGGCATTATTTCAACCTCTGCTTCACCAACAAAGAGCAAATGCTGATCAGAAACATGAAATTCAGCTTCAAAATATCAGAAATATAATGGAAGCCAGGTTCAAAGACACTCAGGCAGATATAAAAACCCTGAAGGCTCAATTTATGAACACCACTGGCACTGCTCCTCCCTCTATCATCTTTGTGGACAGCCCACCACCAAATAATGCCAAAAAGGCGGAGAAAATGAGGCAGTTGAAGAAAAAGGGATATGAAGATGGTCTGTACATTGCACCAGATAATTCAACAATGCTTGCACACATCCCTTTGCCAGATGGTTCCAAAAAGGTTGATGTAACCTTAAATGTCATTGCTGATGCAAAAGCAAGGGTGAAAAAGGATATGGAGGCTAAGGATAAAGGAAGGTTTGAACAGGAGAAGAGAGTTTTTATGGAGATGAATGAACAGGGTACTTCTGAGCCAAAGGATCAAGAAAATTCTCAGCCCATAAGAAAGTCTACTAGAAAAGTCATACAACCCAAAACCACACCTCCCAAATCCACAAAACAAACTCCCAAACCTTCCAAAAGCTCCACACATCAATCTTCGAAACCAACAGATGTTAAAACACCTGTTGTATCAACAGTTGTTGCTTCTTCAGTAATTTCAACATCTGTTATCCAAACTTTCACCACTACCACTTCAACACACACTACATCCACTGTCTTATCTCCATTACGAAAAATCCCTTCACCACCACCAATACCACCTGCTAAAAGGCAGAAGAAAACAGTTGACACATCATCCGTGGTAATGGCAACAGTGGTTGAAACCCCAGTTGTTCCAACAGCTGTTAGTCAAACACACACCATCACTACTCAAACACCCCAAACAAAACCATCATCACAAAACTCACCACCTGCCTTAAAGCAAAAGAAAACTGTTGATACATCAACAGTGGTTGAGACACCAGTTGTTTCGACAACTGTTAGTCAATTACCTACCACTTTTAACAATCCTTCCCAAGCCATAATTCTGTTTGCTCCAAAACCTCAAATAGAAACACCTCCTCCTGAAAATGTGTATACTAGAAGAAAAAATATTCAAGTGTATGATGATGATATACCAACACCTGATCCTGTTTCATCTGTACCTTACAAAATCACCAAACCTGAATCTTTCATTCCTCCAAAATTGGTCAATCCAATCAAAGATCCAATAGCTCTTCAAGGATATGAGTCTGCAGATGGTACCCCAGCAGCTGCCAGTTATCCACTGGAACTCCATGCAGTAAAGAATGAAATGAGGCAGTTCTACACAGTTGATGATCCTTCAAAAAGGAAATTCCCTTCTCTGGTTGGTTTTAGAAATCCAAAAAACATGGATGAATATCTAAAACTAAAAGCTATACAAATAATAGCTAGGGTTGAATGCGAAGGAGAAAATGACAATGTGTATTCAAGTCATTATCAGTTTTTACTCACCAAAGTCAAGCTCATGGAAGACTATGCTAGAGATTTGAGTAAAGAAATGTCAAATTTACCACCAGAACCTGGCCTGCAAAAAGATGTGAGAAAAGACATTCTGGCATTGATCATGAGTGAGAAGTTCTACCCTGCCAAGGAAGTGCAATTCCAAGATTGGCCACTTGTTGGTCTCAAAGCAGAACTCAATAGAATTGAAAGGGTAAAAAGAGATCCAAGCATGAAAAGTTCAGCACCAAATTGGCGTAAATACAAAAAGGCTATTGATGATCTTACCTTGGAGTATAAAAGAAAGAAACAAGAGTTGGTTGATGCAAAGGTTGCAACTGCCAAGGCCATAGCAAAATGGACAAGGCAGTACACTGATGAAGCTTATGAAAGGCTTAGAAAAAAGAGAGAAACAGATCCTAGCCTTCCAAAGAAGCCTGATTACAAAACTATTAACATGTCAAAGAAGCAGCTCCACAATTCTGAACCACTGTTCACATCATCAGATGCCTCTGTCATTATGTTAAACCAAAGAAAGAGGCAAAAGTTGACTGATGCAGAAGAGAAAGAGCAAGAAGCTGTATATTTTAAACAGGCTATCAAGACAATGGCACTTGAAGATGACAGCTCAGCAAAGCTTCTACATACATTGGAATCCAACCACTGATGAAGCATAAAAATTGAACCTCAAACTACTGATGGGATCCAAGCATTGTTGAAGATCAAAGCATTGTCATTCAAGCTCTGATCACCCTTTGAAAATAGCACTAATCCTCAACATTAGTGCTTAGATTACAATAGTGGAATGAAGAATCAATGTTTATGTATCAGTAGTTTGAATATAATCAGTGTCTGTACTGTCTGTTGTTATAGATTCAGTGTTTATGTTGAACATCTGATCTGATTTACTTTTGGTCAACATTTGTTTGAATTTTGGTCAACATCTTATTTTGTTAAGAAGTACAAGAACAAACATTTTTACAAAATCCCAAATCACCCGATCATTTAAGTGCATTGAAGTAAAATTGGAAATAATGTTATTCATGTGGTCCTGTTGTTGAATAGATCTAATTCCGTGATTTTAAGACAATGTTGTTGAATAGAATAAGATGGTTGATGTAATGTGGTCGTATTAATAACAAATTGTAATTAATTAATCTAAATAACTTTCCCGAGCCCGGGAAGCAATCCCGGGTAAAAACCTAGTATAACATAAACACTTTTCCGCATCTAAAAACTCAAAACTGCTTACTTGCTTTCAAAATTTACAATAAGCTATCCAAGTAAGGGATCCTAAACACCGCAACAACCCATTGGTGTGACAAATATGATTACAAAAATTATCTTATTTCAGTGAAGTCTTATATAAAATAATTCAGAATACTTTATAGAATGTTTGAACCGTTTCTTTTTAAGCTGATCTTACTTTTATACTACCCGTTCGACCCGTTAGGGATAAAAGGTAACCCGAATCAAAACGTTAATAGACATTTGTTTGGTATGAACAGACCAAAAAAGAACTGATAAGGGTTCTTGGACTAAAAGAGGAACAAGGAGGCCAACTTGAGTTACTTCGTAGGGGCTACAAGTTTATTTTCTCATTTCTATCCGTTCCTCCAAATACCCCCTCCACTCATGAAATTTGTAGTATGTAATTTTTTAAGGAAGTTCAGGATAAATTGCTCATTAGCCCATAATCTTCATTATCATTATCATTACCATCACCATTTTAAATAAATTAATGGTAATTCACAAGTTATTTCTTGGCTAAATTACACATTTTCCCATTATTACAAAATTCCAATACACTGATGGTAACCACGTGATGTTCTGTTTGTTGTGGTCAAGGGTAGTTTAGACATTTGACAAATTAAACCTACACTGGTCTCCCCCACCACATGAAAATTACGATATTTCCTTTCTAATAGGCTTCCAGGCTAAATTGCTCATTTGGTCGTTATCATCGGTGCACATATATTAATAGAATCCACAACATCACCCGTCTTTTCTTTCTCCCACTGATATATGAACTGTTAAATGCTGAAATGAGTTTCAAAGTCCAAAAAAATAGCTTTGTGTTAAAAAACCATATCATATCTGCTGTTGAATTATATTAGTCATGACTCAGGTGTTTTTGAGATACGTGTCTAAATTTTAGATGGTTTAAATTTAACATTTAAATTGTTACTATAGTAAAAAAGTTATTAAAAAGTTACTTTATTTTTTACTCATAATATTCTATTTTACTTCTTCTCAATAGTTTAGTAATTTTTTTATTTTATATGAATATTCAATTAAGAACTCATAGCATTTAATCAAATATAGATATAATGAGTAAATGAAATATTAAAATATTAATTAAACAACTAAATGAAATGAAAGTTAGAAAAATAGAAAGAAAAAGAAAAAAAAAAAACCCAAATCACAAAAATCAAAGATACATAAGAAGCAAGATTGCAAGAAATGACATTTAAATTTTATATCAACTAGTGTGATTACCCCGAGCTATGCGCGGGTACTCGATCGTTTCAAGCAATTATGACTGATAATGAAAAAGTTGAATCACATGTAGGTTAGGCATACAACATGTTCAGTGATAACATTTGAAATTAAAAGATGCTTAATGTAAGTAATTACCTGGTAAAAGGCAGAAAGTTGTTGGTGGGTGGCATCTTCTATGACCACATTATCGAGATGCATAATTGTGATTGTCACAATTAGTGCACATCCAATCTCCATAACGCCATTGCTTTGCCCTGACAAATTACAGCATGATGCAAGTATTACAAGACTCTTCAAAGCTCAAAGTTAAATGTCAATTTAAGATACATGAAGATTTAATATAAATATTGAGTTTTTTTAGATATTTTAAAAAGTAGAAAGTAGAGTTGATATGATATCATATATTATATACCGACCGCCCAATACCAAAATCAGCAACGTATTGTAAGTGAATTATTGCAGTCTTGAATTTGAAACAACGCTGGCTATATTATATTTATCTATACTTGTTCAATGCAAACTAAAAACAAAATAAATAAAAAAAATCCCTTCCCCTGATATGTGTTCCTAAATACTAAACCTCTGAGGACAGTGGCCTTCAGGTTCAGCTACTAATATTTATATACATAACTTCCAATACAACCATTCAAATGAGGCAATGAGTTGATTTAGGCCTTTTTGTCTCTCAAAATGAATCGTCCATGAGCACATGCACTATCAACTTCAGATGATCAATACATCACGTATTTAAATTCTAGATCATTTCGTCCAGCTAGGGTTTGATAGAATCAAACTCGATGACAAACAAACAACAAATTCAGCTACATAATAACTTTTTCACATGCAAACTTCCATTTCAAATAGCAGGATTAAAAACACAAGTTACATGCAGATGAGACAATATATATTAGTCAAGTTTCATAATACAACTTTCACTATAATACACATCCATATAATGAAACACACACTTTAATTTCTCTTTTTAGTAAGTTAAACACGAGCTAACCTTATACCAATAAGTTTCAACCAAATTAGTAGAAAAACTTCATTAAGACATTTTGTCGAACACTTGGTATGCATGTTAAACCTCGTTCACATAATTACCTACGTATGGTCGCTAACACTCAAATAAGCCAATTTCTCTTAGATAACATAAGAACAGTGGACTCTACTTTTAACATCATACTATAACCCGTGTATATACATCATTATTAGTCATGGATTCAAGTTTCTACTAATTGAACTAAAAACCCCAGTTCATACATGAACTCCAATATCAACAATTGTAATTTAGGGGTTCTTGACACAATCCAAATAAGAAGTAATCAACTTTCATTTACACTTACATACATTTCTAAAAATAAAACACACATTCCTCATGTATTACGAAATCATCAATGAAATTTCAAGTTCTAGGTTTAGAAACACTTACCCATCCTCTTCTTAACATTCTGATGAGCAATCCTCTTGCAAGGATTTTAACTTCAGTATTGGTCCTATTGGAAGAAATAGAACCTATATGGATCTGATAAAATTCAAACGCAGAAACAGGGATATGAATCTAATCAATGTATATGATTTAGTCAAGATCCTTATAATTGAGATGAATAAAAAAGGGTTTTCAGATTCAAGGGTTTTCAATGATGAATTGATGATCAATTGACTTGACTCAAATCAGACAAAAACATTACCTTGCGGACTAAGAAAACCTTCAAGATTGATAAAGAATATGATGGTGGTTGAGCGCAAATCTGATTTCATGTCTGCTGTAGAGGCAGATGAACCTAAACGCGCCGCCGGACTTCCTCTTGTCGTCGTCTTCTTCAGCCTCAGGAATCGCCCCAGCCGTCTCCTTTCCTCTTCGTCTACACCAAAGACACACCGTCTCTCGGTCGCGTGAATCCTCTGGCCAATCTCATCAATGAATGCGCTTTGCCCTTCCCATCACCACGGTGGTCTGGCGGTGGATGATTGTGTTGAAGCCGTTGAGTGTTTTGATGAGAGAGAAAGCAGGGTTTAAGGTTTTATACGGTAGACAATATCAACATATTAACGACGTTACCGTTAACTCACTATTCATCAGTTATGTGTTGAATTAATATATATATATATATATATCAATTTGATTAGGTTTTTGATTTATTCTTAATATATTTAATGGCATGTTGGGGAAGCAATATGGGATTCCGTATAAGCAAAAGGAAGGAAATAAGAGAATGAAACGACATGAAATGGATTCGAACCAGCTTCTTATGTGCTTTCCTTTATATGAATTTTCAATTAAGAATACAGATCATTGATTTGCGACTATTACTAGAAGTAGGTTAATTTTGCTCCATATGTCAATCATGTTTTCGTTTTGTTTAATATATTTATAATTTGATTCTTCTTTTTCACAGATGTTATTTAGACCATGTGTAGTGGACAAAGTTTTGGGTGTGGAATGGGCAAAAAACGCCCCAATCATGGTGCACACCGCCCCCGTGATGGTTTTTTAGTGGATTTTGGGTTGGGGCTTTTACCTTAAAATGCATGATTCAAAGTGATGACCAATAGAATTTTTGTGATAGTTTTTTTATGTATTTTTTATTTAACTGAATTATAATACCTTAAAAATGTATAGTTATTCGTCGTTTAATAAAATGTGGTATGTAAATTTTCTAAAACAACCCGTATTTTTACAGAGGCTTTACATCTAGTTTATATTATAATAGAGTAAGAAAAACATTCAAGACAGTAAAGCTTGTAATTGTTGGACATTTATGTATATGCAAGTAGGACTGTAGGAATCCAATCAAAAGGAGAAAAAAAAAAACTTATTGATGGAAGTATTTGGTAATCTTTATGAGCTTTGAGAAGAGTTATAAAAGCGATCACAATAGTGAATTCGTGATGAAAAGATTTGGTGATATCTAGTTGGAATAAAAACTATCGTAGCCATGACTTTCCAAATGGAATGTCATTGGATGGAGTCTTACCTGGGATTTATTTTGTTCCAGGTTAAGCCACCCATGACCTTTAATTATTCCGGGTTAAGTCACCCATGATCTCCCATTTAGAAAGTCATGGGACTACCACTAACCAGTGGTTTTTACAAACATCCCAGCTAGATATCACTAAATCTTTTTATAACGAATTCACTATTCACTATTGTGATTGCTTTTATAACTCTTCTCTAAGTTGATAAAGGTTTTTTCTAGTTGTATGTTTCCTCCTAGGATAGTGGTCCAGGTCACCATATTCTGTTCTTTGAGTGGAAGGGTGATCTATTTGCCAATGATACCGGGTGTTTACTTACATATAAAAAAGAAGAAATAAAAAAAAAATCTTCATTCCCAAAATGTGTGTTTCTTTAAAGACAAAAGTAGAAGAAAATACATGGACGTAAATATGCATCCTCACTAGTGTGAGGTAAAGATATAGAACCCTATGTTATTGAAATCTACTCAGACAAAACTGTTATTTTATCATAAGTAAAAACATAAGAAACATTTGCATCATATCCATTTACATAATATCAATACGTATGAGATTTTTAGGTCTAGTGTTACTCTAGGTAAAATTTGAAAGAAAAAAAATCACTAAATAATAACCATGGTGTGTAGGGCTGTAAATGAACCGAACGTCCAGCGAACAGTTCGTGAACCGTTCGGCGGGAAGTTCGGTTATGTTCGTTCGTTTAACAAACGAACGAACATGAACAAGAAATTTTGTTCGAATAGTTAAATGAACGAACATGAACAGAGGTCTCGTTCGTTCGATTGTGTTCGTGAACGTTCGGTAAGGTGTTCGTGAACGTGTTCGTGAACATTTGTTGATTTGCGTTCATTTATGTTCGTATGTTTGTGTTTTAGTTGAAGATCTTTGTACTTTCTTATATTTTATTTGTACTTTTTATATTATTAAACTTTTATTTATTTTATTTCCCTAACATTTCCCTTTCATTACTCATTATTTACATCCACGAATACGATCGACCTCCGTTCCACAATAAGGGATTTAAGTTCGAGTGCTACTCTCTGGGCTATCTATCTTTATCATTCGTCGTGTTCGCCAAATTTATTTGTGTTCGTGAACCGTTCGCGACAAGCTCATTTCCTTAATGAACGAACACGAACATAAAATCTCGTTCGGTAAGTGTTCATGAACCGTTCGTGAACACATTTATTTCCTTAACGAACGAACACGAACAAGGCCTTGTTCGTGTTCGTTCGGTTCGTTTACAGCCCTAATGGTGTGATTTAATATATGTCAATTCTAACCCAAACATAACACCAATTTAAATTAAACCAAAATAACATCAAGTTTCTTTGTCTAATTAAGTTATAAGTCTAAAATAAAACATAATAGACATCAAGTTTCTTTTTTCATCATTCTTCATCCTCGTCCATGTCGTCTTCATTGCCTTTCTTTGAAGCCTTCTTCGAATTCATGATTTTTTAAAGGCGTTCTAAAAGACTTTTATTTTCAAACAAACCATCAAGAAAATCCTACAAAATAAGGTATAAATTATAAGTAAGAACAAACTACATATTGTCAAGCACAACCTTAACCAAATGGGTGATTAAACCCAAGCCCACTATAATACACTTAAGACATCTAACTTTTAACATATTAAAGTTGATCCGTGCCATTTTGACCCGTCCAAACTAAAAGTTGAAAACTGTAAGTCTTTTAATGTGTTCAAGTGATAAAATAAGCTACTTTTACCTATGTAAGTGCTGGAGGTGTCTGCTACTGCTCATGAGGACCAACGCAACTCGGTGGTGCGAATCTAGATAATGAAGGTTTACGCCCCATACCTCTAATATACCCGCTCCGAGAACCAATCACCTTTTCAAATACTTGAACGTCACTCATTTGTGACACACTACCTTCTTCGAAATCGTCTTCTATGTTGGGTTCACTTCGGGACTCGAACTCTGCTTTTAATTCATTCTGTATTTTACAAAGATGACAGATTTAAATCTATATATAAAACTTATACTTTAAACAAGATACTTATAATCAATATATAAAAATTATACTTTAAATAAGACACTTGCATATTTTTGCTCCTCTAGCTCGCTTGCAAACCTTCCATCTTTAAGAGTATGACCATTTTTAAACGCTGCGAGTCTGGTCTCATCCTGTTTAACATTAAAAATTAGACTACATTAAATAAACACTTAAATGTACAAAGATTATATATCTATATAGCAGATTACATTTTTGTAAGAAAAACTACTGTATGTCGACGAGCCCCCATGGATTGTGTATTTTTGCTTTTTTACGATTTAATGTGTTGTCACATGACCAGTCAATATGTTCTTTCGTCAAGAAAAAGTCTACGGTTTTATTCCAATTTTCTTCACTCATACCCTCGGGGATGTTGGCCCTTGCTCTCGCTACGCCAGTGAGCCCTCCGTTTCCTAGAAATTCTTCTTTTGCTCTGGCTTTTCGGCTTCTATACGCTTCATGTATACCGCATTAAGGCCACCCATCAATTGTCTACATTCATGATCCTTCTCAATCTCAGTAAAATTGAAACGTCGCTAGGAATTAAACAAAGGAAATTAGCTATGTTGAATACGGATCATGAATAGAAATCGTATAAATATCGAATGCAAAGTGGCCCCACATATAACTCCCCACTTCGCGAGTTTATTTGCAAACGAGTTCTGGTTGAAACGGGTCCGGATCAGAACGAATTTCGGGTTGGGTCAGGTCATTTTGTTGCTGTTTTTTACAGCCATTTTTATGCTAATTTTACAGCATTTTCCAGCGTTCTGCAGCCATTTTTTTTTTGCTGTTTTTACCGCCATTTTTTACGCAGATTTTACAGCTTTTCTTGCAAACTATCCCGCAAATGACCGATTAACCCAACAAAAACTATATTATTGATAGATTAGAGTGTACCAATTTATATTTAAAAGAGACAATCAGGATGATTTGTACCTATTAAGCACAACTGCTCTGTTGACTATTAACTCTGCAATTCGCTACTCACACAAATCAACAGCACAAATTATGGCCTTGGTGGTGCTTCTAAACTGCAATAGAATAAAAAAGATGAGTTATATAAGAAACAAACAATATAAAACCAAAACAAAGAGTGTATTGCAATCTTCTACCCCAAGTTTAGTCTTTGAATGTTCTTTCAAACGCTTAAAGACAGCACTTAACTATTTTATGATTCTTTGATCCATATGCTGTTACACATAATCCTTCTTATCGATTGTTTGTCCAATACGTAAGCTCACTTTTTCGCAACCTGGTTCGCATATAAACCATATTCCATAGCATTTAAAAATACATAAACCATGACCAACCGTAAGACTAAACTAATACGTAACTTAAACCGAACCATTAACAGGTTACGTCTCCACCACTAACAATTCAGATATAGTAGTTCACCACACACTTATTCCAAATCAGTTCTAATCCAAATCAAAACATACATAATTATCAAATAACAACAAATCCAAGAGTAAAATCAAATCAAACACTTTCATATATGATTGTCCCCTCATAAATTCAATATGCAAGCAGCCTAATTTTAATTTGAAGAAGAGCATACAACACATGATACTTGCATTTGAACATCAAACAACACATAATAATTGTGATTTGTACATCAATCTTAATGATTAAACCGATTAGGGTTCTTACCTACATAAACCACACAGAAACCTAGCGATTAGAACATCACGTTGCTTCAAAAGGCTGAGAATTTGATGGAACAAGAGGCTGCTTGTGGTGTGGACTGAAGGGCGACATTCTGGCTGGTGGGGTGGTAGGTAGGGTTTGCATTGCTGATTTTCCTCATTTGTGATTGTCACTGGAAATCGTGGAACCCTAAAGCTAAAATCAGCCCTAACATCATGACATGATCGCCCTCACACCAAATTAGGGAAAAATACTGCTACATGAAGTACGGCTCTGATTCGATTTGTTGCAACCTCCATTAAAGGATTGTTGATTTTGTTTGATGTGAAAAACTGATAGATGTAGATGAAGAGAGATTGATAAGAGGATGTTTGGGTTAGCTTATTTTGGAGTAACTTATAAAAATAAGTTTTTTTGTTGTGTTTGAATTAACTTATTTAAGGCTTTGTGTGTTTGAGAAGTTAGTATTTAGAGTAAACTGCCATTTTGGTCCCTGTGGTTTGGTATTTTTGTCATTTTAGTCCAAATCTCAAACTTTTTAAATCTGGGTCCCTGTGGTTTCATTTTTATTGCCATTTTAGTCCAAAATTCAAAATCCCCCTTTTTTTTACTGTTCCAAAAAGTTTGAGATTTGGAATAATGGCAATAAAAGTGAAACCACAAGGACCAAAATGGCAGTTTACTCTTAATTTTGGACTAAAATGGCAATAAAAGTGAAACCACAGGGACCCATATTTAAAAAGTTTGAGATTTGGACTAAAATGGCAAAAATGCCCAAACCACAGGGACCAAAATGGCAGTTTACTCTAGAATTTATGACTTGTATAAGTTAATAAGTCCTTATTGAAAAGAAATCCCAAACACCCCTAAAAAGAAGTAAAAAGTTAGGGTTTTGTATGATATTTGGGTTGTTCGTTCACCGCGAACACTAGAATCCGTATCTAAGCTAAGATTACACCAAAGTATACTACTCTTGATCATACATGTACTCTTTGTTAGTTAATAATTTGATGTTGATTGTCTAGGTGGTGTTTGGATTCCTTTTAACTTCTAACTTATCACTTAAGTCATAAGTGACTTCTCAATTTCTCTTTATTCAAGCCATAAAAGTCGTTCTCACAGAGTGTTTAAGATTCCTTTTAACTTCTAAAAAGTTAATATGTAAAAAACAGTTCCAAAATAAGAACCCATAGGTTTAAGACAAAATTGCAGAAAACAACCTTTATGTATACCCCAAACTGCACTTTATACCTTTCACTATGAAATCCGCCAAAACCAACCTTTACGTTCATGTTTTGTTACACATCACAACCTTTACACCAAACCTAGTCAAAAAAGTCAGTTAAGTTGCCCCATGTGCGATGCATGTGAGGGCATATATGTCTTTTCCTTTGAATAATATATTTAAATAAATAATTAAATCAGATTTTAACTAGGAAGAGCTTTAACTGTTAATACCACTATTCAAAATCATTTCTTTTGTGGGGTTAGCTCTGTAATCACACCAGATTTGTCGGTGAGCGGTTCCTTTGGTGGTTGTGTGGTGTTAGAAACCCTTGATCGCATATCTCATATATGTTCTTACTTCTTACACCATAATCAACGCTTGATTTCCATCAACCACTACCTCACTCTACATCCCAATTGCTTTCGTTGCTAATTGTTTCATTCGGCGGTGAAACCACCGCTGAGGCGCTGACTTGATCAAGCAGCGGCAGAGGCGACGGCGTTTCCGGCCAAGTGATGCGAAATACAGATGCGCAGATGGCCAAATTCAGCAACCCCCCCTGTTTCAGCTCACACTTGTTTCAACATCCACACACAAAAATGTTTGAAGAATTTGAAGACAAATCGGTTGAGTTTCTGGTGGTTTTCTACGACGGCGAGTGCCAAACTGACGTCGGAAACATAACAATCAATCCAACGCTTGATTTCAAGCAGTTTCAGAAGTGGCCGCCGTCCACAGCTCCTCCGCCACCGTGTCCTGCCCCACCTGCAACTACGACTCTCAGCCCCTTCTCTCCATCCCTCAAGGTTACTTACAACTGTTTTTTTACCAATTTGGGTATTACTAGTTATTGTTCAGATGTACCAATTTGGGTATTACCAAAGAGGTGCATAAATCTCCCAAACTATGATGAATTTCGAAATTCTGTTCAATGGGTTTTGTTCGTCTTGAAAAGTTACACAATTTGCACCCAAGAATTGCTTGATTTCATTAAGATTTGAAGGAGACATGGTGTCTTGAAATTCTAGGGTTTATAAGACTTTATATGAAGAAGATGATGTTGATGAAGATTTCAGACGATGATGATGTATAAATGGTGAATATTGATTTAGGTTTTTTTTTTTTTTTAATTTTAGTATAGTTAAATTACCAAAATACCCCTTAACTGGTTTTTTTTAAATTAATACCACAATGTTTTAAATGAATTTTAGTAAAAGACTTAAATGCCCTCACATGCAAGGCATGCGAGTCCATTTAACTGAACTTTTTGACGTGGTTAGTGCTAAAGGTTATAGGGTGTAACAAAACATGAACGTAAAGGTTGGTTTTGGCGGATTTCATAGTGAAAGGTATAAAGTGCAGTTTGGGGTATACATAAAGGTTGTTTTCTGCAATTTTGTCTAGGTTTAATAAGTCATAAGTGACTTCTCAATTTCTCCTTATTCAAGCAATAAAAGTCGTTCCCACTTAGTATGCCTATTGCTTTCGCAAGTTTTCAAGGAAATCTTTAGAAATGCCAATGCTTAAAAACTAACATTCTCCTTCAGTTAATGATTTAAGAACCCATAAGTTTAATATAAATTTTTAATCTTGTTTAATTTACTTATCTGTATCTGTATATATTAAATGAAATTGCTTGAAGAGATTAAAAAATAAAAACATTTCAGTTTACCAACTTCAAAGCAATTATAATTAAAATATTCATTTATATAGTATGTTCAGTTCAACCAATAATTTGTATCAAAAGTTAAAAGAATGAAAGAAACAATATTTTTCAAAAAACTTCTTTTTTTCTGATAAGAATTATTACAAGGCCCAATTTATTCAACAATTGGATTATTGGAGTTATCGTGTGATTAGCCTAGGATTTATCTTTTTAACCATAGGTATTCTTTTAGGAGCAGTATGGGCTAATGAAGCATGGGGATCATATTGGAGTTGGGATCCAAAAGAAACTTGGGCCTTTATTACTTGGATCGTATTCGCAATTTATTTGCATACTCGAACAAATAAAAATTTGCAAGGAGCAAATTCCGCAATTGTGGCGACTCTAGGCTTTCTTATCATTTGGATATGCTATTTTGGGGTCAATCTATTAGGAATAGGGCTACATAGTTATGGTTCATTCACGTTAACCTATAGTTAAATTCAATAAAAGTTCTTAAGAATACAAACAGAATGCAATACGGTGTATATAAAGCATCTTGTCTCAACCGGCGAGAACCGTGTGAATCAAGTAGTATAGTTGACCCAGCCCCTTGTTGTTTGAAAAAACCCTCCACTTCAATTGGTATTTTTTCACGAAGAGTAAAATACTTATAAATTGTTTTACTAGACTTGATATTTAAACAAGTAAACAGTGTCAAAATATGATTTGAGAAAATCATTGATGTCTTTTAGAGTTGAACATAATCAAAAACCAAATAAAAGTTTGCTCAAAAATAAATAAACCCATAGCCAGAGACAATAAGATAATTCTATACTAATACAATTACCAACTTGAGTTACACCAAAATCATGTCTTTACATACCAAAATCAAGTGACATTTTAATGTTTACAAGACAACACGTTTCGTCGGAATTTTAGCAAAATACTATTTCCAAAGAAAGAAACATGACGGTTCAAAAGTCTAAAGGTTGTGTCTAGAACCAATATCACAATACACAATACATTTCCCTATCACTATATCAGTTAATCAACGCCACCATCTCCAATATCACAATACATTTAGCCATCCATAACCGTTTGTACAAAATCTTCTTCACCCCCACCGGTTTCAATTACGCATTCTTCATTCCTTTAAATTTACTTTATACGATTGCGTAGTTTAATATCTTGACGACCTTTTTTCATTAAGAAACTTTGAAAACCCGTCGGATCTTCTATTCTAATTAAGAGTTGATGTTGATTACGGATTTGAATGGATTTTTCATCTTTTGATCAATTGTGTTTATCAAAAATTGTCAACCCCTGGTTTTTTAACAATCGGCTAAATTCGTATTTGTACTCAATTAAATCAATGGTTTTATTTGATTTCTTTTTCGTGTGTAAAAAATGAACATCAGTCGCTTTTGATCCAAGGGTTACTTCGATAAAATTTTAACAAAAAGCAGCACTAAGATTACGATATCATGGATGTGATCATGACGTTAGCAACTACGGTTTAATGTCATATGCGAATCAACACAATTCATTTTGATACGACGTAACGAATGGCGCCATATGCAAATCAAGACATTTCATTTTGATATGACGTAACAAATGGCAAGCAGGCGTTTCTCTTCAATGTGAACGGATGACACCAAAATATAATACCAGAATAAACCCTATTGTTAATGGAAGAAACCCCACCACAAGAGCAAGAAATTCCCTACGAAGAACGAACGTGTAGGATTATTTGGGCAAACACGAGCGACATTTGCCGACGAGTTAGACACCCGTAGATGTGACGACACCTGTGGTGGAGTTTTGCGATGGTTCTCTCCGAATTAATCAATAAAGAAAATGGAAAACATAACAGAATTACCGGATTTCAGCGCTCGCCGCCGGTGCCGCTACAGCGGCTGCCTGCTGCTCTGCTCTGGTTCTCTTGATTTCCCCTTTAATCGACCATTGTCAAAAACAACCAATTAAATAACTTTTCATGTAACACTACTAAAAACTGTCTCATTTCCGACCAAGGTTTTAGTCGGAAAACTGTCGGAACTTAGTCAGAAGTTTCCTTCAAATTTCCGACCAATTTTTTTTTGTCGGTAAATTGTAGGAAAATAGTCGGTAAAACCATATTATTTTTTTAATTGTTATTTTGTCGGAAAATGGTCGGAATTTTCTGACCAAATTGGTTTTGTCGGAAATTTTGGTAGGAAATCCCCCTATTTTCTAGTAGTGTAAGACAATGTATTTGTACATAATTTCTCATTAAAATACATGAATAGAGTAGATGCGTAGAGAACTTTTGACCAAATAATATGCATCAACTAAATTCTATTTGTTCCTTCATTGTATTTAGCATTATCGTTGATGAGAAATGACGTGACCAAGCATGTTTTGAGTAACCAATAATCCAATATATTCAAGGTGATCTTAATCTAAGATGAGCAACTTTGCAAATGATGAGCTTTTTATTAAAAATCTTCACGAGACTAATAATAATCGTACTGTTGCTTTTGTTGCTCAATCTAACAGGTACCAAACATCTTCTCCACGGGCTGATAATTTTTCTCAGGCCCAACCGGTTAATTCTCATGCCCAGCAGAGGCCACGCCATGCGCAGGCCCAGCAGAACTTCTCTCTGACCCGTAGCAGGCCCAACAGGCCATTTAATCATTCAGGTCGATTCAATAGAGGTGGGTTTGGCGGCCCGTTTCGTGGTGTCCGCCCACCGATCTGCTAATTGTGCCGGAAACCCGGTCACTACACAACCCAATGCTATCATTTGACCTCGTTTGCTTCGTCAGCCACTCATAGTGATGATGCTATAGCACAAGCATTTCTTGCACAATGTCAAGTGAACCCATCAGTTCCCGATTGGACATCTGATACGGGAGCCACTACTCATATGCTTCCTAATAATAATGCCTTCCCGAATTCAACCCCAACTCAAGGTAATGAGAAGGTGTACTTTGGTAATGGTGAAAGTTCACCAATCACTCATGTGGGTCACACTAACATATGTGGTAATCTTGCTCTAAATGATGTTTTGGTGGTACCTAGCCTAACTAAAAACCTTCTATCAATTGGTAAATTAACGGAAGATAATCATGTGGATGCTATTTTTTCTCACCCTTATTTTTACATACAGGACCGCCGAACCAAGCAAACAATAGCCCGGGGATGCCGTGAAGACGGCCTTTACGTGCTTCGCAATTCGCATGAAGTCCTTGTCTCTACTCACCCTTCTTCAAAAGCCTCCTTTGAACTTTGGCATTCCCGACTCGGGCATGTTAATTTTGATATAGTTACTATGCTTAAAAATAAAGGGTGTTTGTCATTTACTTCCATTTTACCTAAACCAGGTCTTTGCACTCCTTGTGAGCTTGCCAAATCAAAAAGGCAACCTTTTATTATGAATAATAAACGTGCTAATGCACCACTAGACTTAATTCATTGTGACTTATGGGGCCCATCCCCGGTGAAGTCAATTGACAACTTTGTTTACTATGTGGCTTTTGTAGACCATTATTCACGGTTTACATGGTTATACCCTTTGCGAGCAAAATCTGTTTTTTTTCAAGCCTTGTCTATCTTTATACCTGTTTTGGTCAAAAATCAAGCCAGGATAATGCAACCAAACTTTCTGTTGTGAGGTGTGATGCTTGAATCAATGAACAATGCTAAGGATCACTCAGAAATGAAATTAACAAGTGACACAAAGATTTATACGAGGAAAAAGCCCTTGATCAAGAGTTGATCTCCGGCATAAAAAACCTCAGGTGATGGAAACTACCGATCACCAACTCAGATTAAACAAACAAGTTATTACAACTTTGGATGATAGCGAGCTAGTTACAAGGATCACTATAGTGTAATGTGCAAAAAGTGTGTAATCGCCAAGTGAATTGTCGAGAGCTGGTGAGAGCAGTTACGAGTGTGTGTGTTAAGCTAAAAATAGCCAAGTCTCTAATAAAGCTCGCTATCCCCTTTTAAAAATGGAAAATATCTAAGCTAACAAACTATCCGCAATTTGTGCAAGTCTTCCACGAACTCCATAACGTCCACTTCAGTTAAGCATGTGCGGAATAAATATGGAATATGCTCCAGGAATATCGCCAAGACCAAGTCCAAGCTTGTACTCCTGCAAAACAACATCATATTCAAAGCAGACAATCGTTAGTACAAGGACCCTTATGATGATCCATGATCCTGATCCTATAATACTTTCTGAGGATCACTAATTCAGACAGACTTGAGGATCACTAAGCCCAACAGTAATTGAGGATCACTGATCATTCAAAAATCCTCCCCTAACAATTGCCCCCAAAATATAAGGAGTAATTTTTAAATAAACGAGTTACATTTTCTCGTTCTTATCTGTAACAAATCAACGGATATATAGCCGTTAATTTCTGACTAGCCGTTGCATCCTGACGTCACTGAAGTGACCATCCTGCAAGATCATCATTATAAATTGAAGTTAGAGATAAGGGTTAGAGAGCATTTAAATTCATGTGTTTCCTCCTTTAAATCCTCATTCGAAGACTTGATCAGGTATTCCTCTTTCCTTTCTCTCTTCATCTTCTTCTTCCGTTTCATCTTCTTCACCATTATCATGAGCAAGATGATGCTACGATCCTCACCGGTTAAGGATCACAAGAAGGACAGTCCCTTAAAGACCCAAGGAATCATCGAAGGCTCTGCGAAAGAAAAATGCTGCTTCACTGATCCACAGATAGACAGAATCCGCCATTGTTTTCCGGCGAATACCGTTTTTAAAGCTTTTGACCCCACCGTCCTAAGCGACTATGTTTCTGAAACCTGGGTAGCTTTTCCGGTCACCCCATTTACAATAGGATACTCGTATCCTTTTCCAGATTTCACCCAATCCTTCTTCTCTCTCACTGGCATCCCCTACATCCAAGCGATGCCAATGATCTGGAGGGTCTTGTATACCCTTGAAAGGATCATTGAACGTGAAGGTATTAATCTGGGAATGTCGGAGTTAGCAGAGATGTACGACCTTGTGAGCCACGGATCTCATCGGTATCTTTTCAAACATAAACCTGGTGAAGAACACCCCATCTTCAAAGCCACTAAGAATGACACCAACTGGAAACGGCGATTCTTCTTTGTCAAAAGGGATTCTATCCCTGATGGAAAGGATCTGCCTAGGAATTGGACCACCCATGGTAGGATAGAGGATCCTGAGAAGGATCACAGGATGACCTTGTTTCTGCTGAGGATCACTAACATCCTTTTGTTTCTATTTTGCAGCTATTACTGTCGCACACCTTATCACAACACCTGCAATGAAGGAAAGGCTTGCTGCTTTTCGGAGGCTTGATCCTGAAATAAGATCATTTAAAGCAAATACCCAGGATTCTCAAGAGGTATCCTCAGGTTCTGTCACGATGTCAAGTAAGTATCCCATTTTGTGCATAATTAAATATTTAAATAAAAATGAAATAAGGATACTTATCTGTTTTGGATGTGTAGGTGCTGGAAAATCATCGAAGTCTGCTACCCGTTTCAGCGTCACCGATCTCACCACTGTTGGTCCTAGATCTGGGAGGAAGAAAGTTGCTGCTAGCCCAAGTACTGCCATCCCCAAGGCTACTGCTTCCAAGGGAAAGAAGAGGAAAGCCTCAGAGGCTGACAATCTAGAAGGCCTGCCTCTAATCCGCCAATAATTCTGGGGACAAGCCCAATATACTGGGGACAAGCCCGAAGGATAACTAGGGACAAGCCCAAAGGATAACTGGGGATAAGCCCAAAGGATAACTGGGGACAAGCCCAAAGGATCGTGTGTAAACTGGAGTATGGCCCTCACTGGCGACTATCCAAACTTAGTGACATGAAAATGCCAAAACCTTAGCTAACGTGAAAACGTTAGAAACCTTAGGAACGGATGTATGGTACCTCTACCATTATACGTAGGATCCCGAATACAGCCAGTACAATGAAATTGTCAGCCCCTAAAGCGAGTACTGGTCCCATTGCCATGAACTGTACCAGGATCATCGTGCGCTACTAGCGAAACTGGGGACAGGCCCAAACTGGGGTCAAGCCCAAATAACTGGGGTCAAGCCCAAATAACTGGGGTCAAGCCCAAATAACTGGATACTTCTGTGGATACTCAATCCTTTGTTAAGGATACCTGAACCTTCAAAACTCAGAATCAAGTGAAAGGAGGATAAAGAATGCAGGATCCTTATCCTTATATAAGATAACTAAAGAATGAAATAGTTTGAGGTTAGAATATTACCACAATGAGGATCATCTGTCCTGTAAGGATCCTTCAAGGATATTTGTCAGGTAAGGATCATGGATCCTTATCACATGAAGTATTTCTTCAAATGGACAGCATTCCAAGCTCTTGGTAGCAAATCACCTTCCATTGTTAGCAATCTATATGCCCCCTTTCCTGCCTCAGCTTCGATCAAATAAGGGCCTTCCCACTTTGGTGCCAACTTTCCATCAGCAGGATTGGTGGTATTCTGAAATGCTTTCCTTAACACCATATCACCAACTTAGAATTTCCTGATCCTGACATTTTTGTTGTAAGCTCCAGCCATCCTTTGTTGATAACTGGCCATCCTTATCCTTGCCAAATCCCTGAGTTCTTCTATAGTATCCAGATCTTGAACCAAGTTTTCAGCATTTTCTTCAGGATCACGAATGCTTGTTCTTGCAGTAGGAACCACCATCTCTGTAGGGATCACTGATTCTGCCCCAAATACCAAGGAAAATGGAGTTTGGCCAGTGGCATTCTTGGGAGTTATCCTATCAGCCCATAGTACATAAGGTAGTTCTTCTGCCCACTTTCCTTTCTTGGATCCAAGCTTTTTCTTCAAATTGTTGATGATGATCTTGTTGGATGATTCTGCCTGACCATTAGCTTGTGGGTGGACTGGTGTTGATGTTATCATCTTAATCCCCCAGCTGTCACAAAAGTTAGTAGTTCTACTCCCAATAAATTGGGATCCATTATCACAAACAATTTCAGAAGGGATACCAAATCTAGTAATAATATTTCTCTTGATAAAGGATATCACTTCTTTTTCCCTGACTTGAGCAAAGGCTTCAGCCTCTATCCACTTGGAGAAGTAATCAGTCATGGCAAGCATGAATACTTTTCCACCAGGTGCCTTAGGAAGCTTACCAACTATATGCATTCCCCATCTCATAAATGGCCAAGAAGAGGATATAGGATGCAAAAGTTCTGCTGGTTGGTGAAGGATATTACTGTGTCTCTGACAAGGATCACATTTCTTGACATATTCCACAGCATCCTTCTTCATAGTAGGCCAATAGTATCCTGTCCTCAGGATCCTTGAGAATAATGCTCTGCCCCCAGTGTGGTTTCCACAATCTCCTTCATGGAAATCCTTTAGGACTTCTTGGATTTCAGGATCCTTAATGCATCTTAGATATGGACCTGCAAAAGATCGTTTATACAACATGTTATTCAATATTATAAATTGAGATACCTTAATTTTGAAAGCCCTGGGGTTTTCTCCTGTAGGAATCTCTCCATGTTGTATGTATCTCATGATTGGAAGGATCCATGATCCTGAATGAGATTGAGTATCATCACTAGGGATGATCGCAGAATCCTCTCCTGTCTCCATAGCTTCATAATCCTCGATAGCAGGGGTCAGGATATGGATAATAGGGATCTTGATATCCTCCGGGATCTTCAAGGATGATCCTAAATTGGCTAATGCATCAGCCTCTGCATTCTCTTCCCTTGGTACCTGTGTCAAACTAAAGGAAACAAAAGAGAGTGCCAATTCTTTGACTATCTCTAAATATTTGATTAGCTTTTCACCTTTAACAGCATAGGATCCATTAAAGTGATTAGTGATCAATAAAGAATCTACATGTTCCTCAAGATACCTGATCCTCATATGCTTGGCAATTTGCAAACCAGCTATCAAGGCTACATATTCAGCCTCATTGTTGGTAGTTTGAAATTCACAAGCTATGGAGTGGGGTATTATGTCCCCCTGTGGCGATTTTAGTAGTATTCCAAGCCCTGTTCCTTTTACATTAGAGGCTCCATCAGTGAAGAGTATCCAAGGATCCTTAGTTTCTTCAAGCTGTTGGACTTCTAACTCAGCTTCCTTTTGCAAGTCACTACTAAAATCTGCCACAAAGTCAGCTAAGGCCTGGGATTTAATGGCAGTTCTAGGCTCATATCTTATATCATAAGTACTAAGCTTCACTGCCCACTTAGCCATCCTTCCTGACATTTCAGGCTTCCTGAGAACATTCTTAATTGGAAAATTAGTCTTAACAATAATGGCATGAGTCTCAAAATAATGTCTTAATTTAGTAGATGCCATAATTAATGCAAGGATAAGTTTCTCTAAGTGTGAATACCTGGATTCAACATCAAGTAAACTCTTACTTACATAATAAACAGGATGTTGTGTACCTTGGTGATCCTTAACAAGGACCGCACTTACTGCTTTTGAGGATACCGCTAAGTATAAGGATAATATATCCCCTTTTTCTGGTTTCATCAAGGCAGGGGCTGAGGATAGGTAATCCTTAAGAGCTTTGAGGGCACTTTCATGCTTCTCAGTCCATTCAAATTTTTTGTTCCTCCTCAGGATGTCATAGAATTCCTTGCACTTTTCTGAGGATTTGGATATGAACCTGTTCAAGGCTGCGATCCTACCTGTCAATCTTTGCACATCCTTGGCATTGGCAGGAGATTTGATATTCACAATAACCTTAATTTGCTCTGTACTTGCTTCAATACCCCTCTTTGTCACCATATAGCCTAAGAATTTACCTGCTTTAACACCAAAATGACACCTGGAAGGATTTAGTTTCATATTAAATTTATCAAGGATATTGAATGCTTCCTCCAAGTCTTTAAAGTGATCCTCAACTTTCTTGGACTTAACTACCATGTCATCTATATAGACTTCCATAGTGTGTCCGATTTGTTCCTTGAACATCATATTGACTAGCCTTTGATAAGTAGCACCTGCATTCCTTAGTCCAAATGGCATAGCAATATAACAATATATACCAGTTGGAGTCATAAAGGCTGTATCTGTTGGTGCATTATGTCTAAAGCCTGCGTCTTAGTCTTGTTAGGTTAATGTATAGGGTCTAGATAGGTTGTTTATGTATTGTTCAGGGGTTAAAATGTGATTTTGTGATGTTAAGTGGAGGAGGTCCGCTTATATGGACATTGTGTCGTAAAAGCGGATCTACATGAAAGAGGTCCGCTTATATGGACATATGCCATAAAAACGGATCTACATGTTGGAGGTCCGCTTATATGGACATGTCCATATAAACGAACCTGTCACCTCTATAAATACCCCAGTCAGTTTTCTCATTATGGACGTTGATGTCAAGTGTGAAGCCGAACTGCTGCCAGATTATGTTATGAAAGATTAATGAGAAAACCGTATTAAAGTGATCTTCATCTGTTTCTACTCATTTCTACTACGTTTTTACTTTGATTCATGCTGATTGTGTATTTCCGCTGCATAATCAGTAGGTTCTAGCTCAGATTGACTCATTCGACTGTCAAATACGGTCCTACAATTGGTATCAGAGCCAGTTGTGAGCTAGTTTCCACGATTCAAAGTTTTTTTTCTACACATTTTGAGTTTCTGACATTTTCAACGGACAGAATGGACTGAAAACTTGTCACATAGTGTAAAACTGAGTAACAACAAACCCTTGAGAAGTTCAGGCTTAAAATCAGCTTAAAAGTGGCACAAATCTGCTCGTGAAGGAGGTCCGCTTTTCTGTCAGTTTAGTGGTTCACTTATGAGGTCCGCTTATTAGGTCGTTTTTGTCATAGGTCCGCTTTAAGAGGTCCGTTTATAAGGTCATTTGTGTCATAGGTCTGCTTATCAGGTCCGTTTATTAGGTCATGATTGTTGAAGATTCGTTTTAGAGGTCCGCACTTAGGTCATGATTGTCATAGGTTCGCTTGTGAGGTCAGCTTGTGAGGTTCGCTTGTGAGGTCAGCTTATAAGGTCAGCTTATAAGGTTAGCTTGTGAGGTTCGCTTGTGAGGTCAGCTTGTGAGGTCCGCTTGTGAGGTCAGCTTGTGAGGTCAGCTTGTGAGGTCCGCTTGTGAGGTCAGCTTGTGAAGTCCGCTTGTGAGGTCAGCTTGTGAGGTCCGCTTATTGTTACATATTAGAGGTTCACTTGTGAGGTCCGCTCATTGTGACATTATCTGGTCCGCTTGTGTGGTTCGCTTATTGTGACATATCTTGTGATCCGCTTATTCAGACATTACATAGGTCCGTTTATTCAGACATCACATAGGTCCGCTTATTCAGACATTACATAGGTCCGTTTATTCAGACATCACATAGGTCCGCTTATTCAGACATTACATAGGTCCGCTTATTCAGACATCACATAGGTCCGCTTATTCAGACATCACATAGGTCCGCTTATTGTGACATCACTTAGAGTATAGGTTCGCTTATTTGACCTGTTAGTGTGTGAAATTCATACTTTGAGCATTCAAATCCGTTTTGTACGTGATCAAGTGTTGGAAGTTCAATTTGTTAAACATTTTTGGAAATTTGTTACTAAAATGGAACATCAAGATTTTTATAACATGTTTGCGGGCAGTGGTATGACAGCAGGTCAGAGTTCAGCAAGTATTATGCAAAACGTCAACTTGGAGAACGAATTAGGAACAATGCAAAAGCCTCCCAAGTTGATGAACATAGATGAATATGCGGGATGGTCAAGCAGATTTAAGAACTGGGTTCAGGCTAACCATTTTGAATGCTGGATGAAGATAGAGAGAAAGTATGTTCCACCAGTTGATGGTTTAAATAATAAGAAGAATATTCAAAGCCTGACAGAATCAGAACAGAATGATTTCAAAGCCGAGAAAAAGATGATTAGTATTCTCCAGCAGGCTATCAAAGAAGATATTCTAGTATTGTTGCAATATGAAGATAATGCTCAATCTATGTGGTTTGCATTGAAGGCGAAGTTTGAAGGTAGTGATTCCATGATCAAGAACAAGAAAGCTCTGCTCAAGAAGGAGTTTGATATTTTTACCAGTATGAAGGGCGAAACTACAAGGCAACTAATTGAAAGATATTGCCATTTGGTACTTGAGATGAATAGATTAAAAATTGAAAAGACTGATGAAGAATGGATTGACAAATTGGCTGATGCATTACCTTATGACGAGTGGGGTACATATCTGATGATGCTGAAGAACAATTCAGACTTTGCAAATTACAATCTTAGTTTGTTCATAGAAAAAATTGAAGCTCATGAGTTAGAATTGTTGAAGATCAAAAAGATGAACTCAGCGAATGTTCAACAAGATGTATCTTTGTACTACAGAGGCAGTACTCCAGTTATAACAAATCAGAGTCCAAAGATACAAACTGGTTTCAGTGCTGACACAAGTTCAAATGCTTCGTCAAATACTCCACAAACAAACAAATCGTCACCATTTTCAAGTGTTGATCCAAACTTCAAAGCTAGTGAACAACCATCACCTCAAAGTTCGTTCAGTTCAAATAATCAGGCATATGTTTCTGGGGTGCATTGCAACATCGCGGTGAATATAAAGAATGGAAACGAGATCACAGAAAAAGCCGCAAAACAACACATAGCAATGCTTGCTTCCATTCTTGAGGCTTATGAGGGATTAGTAGCAGGGAGAATCGGTAATCCTGACATGACGAAGGAGGATTACGATCAAATTGATCCCGAAGAACTTGAACTGATTGATATCAAATGGGGCATGGCTAGTCTGGTGAGGAGGGCTCAACGTTTCATGGAAATTACAGGGAGGAACAGTTTATCAGGTCCCAATCAAAAGTTAGGGTTCGACAAATCGAAAGTTACATGTTTCAAGTGTAAAGAACGTGGTCATTTCAAGAGAGAATGTCCGAACCGTGAAGTGAACAATCATCAAAACCCGTTCACAAACGACTACTACAGGCAAGCAATCTATCACCGACCAAACCAACAGCAAACTGTTCAGAGGCCACAAATTGAGAATAAAACGGAAAAAGCAATGATCGTGAATCAAGACGATGAGAAGGTAGCTGCAGGGTTCAGCTGGGATAAATATATTCCCGGTAGCGATGGACAGGCAATGATGGCTGAAGTTGTTGAAATTTCTGAGATAGTGTCTGAACCAGAAACAGTTACTGAAGATGTTTCTGTAGTTGTTGAAGAGGTTTCTGCTGAAAAAGCAGACAATTTTGAAGAAATAGCTGCTGAAGTTCATCAATCTCAATCTGAGCAGGAGGTATTAGCTAGTTCTTTGAGATCTATCATGCCTCCTAAAATTTTTGAATCTTTTGCAGGTTTCTTTGAAGAACCAAGGACCGGATTGTGTCCAAGATATGATGAGAAGAAAGAATTTGTTGAAGAAATGATCGATGTGACAAAGGAAATGACCGAAGACACTTTGAAAGAAATTGCTGACAAGGCTCTCATGGCGAAACTGAGAGAGGTAGACTCAGAATCCGAGGAGTCTAAGTCTGTCAGTAGTGAGTCTGTTAAACGAGAGGAATCTGGAGTTCAAGAAAAAGGATCAGTCAAACTGTCTGAGTCAGAGTCGAAAAATGTCGGTAAACAAGAAGTAGAAACTGTTCATGAAGCAGAATGTGATGAGATAGTGGATTCAATATCTGAAACACCATGCCAAAAGTGTTTACAACCGTGCATGGAGTGTCTTGAAAAAGACACTAAGTTTCAGGAATTGAAAGAACATGCTGATATGTTAAAATTTGATCTAGGACAAGTTAAAGAAGCATATGATACACTAGCCAGATCAGTTAAAATGATTAAAGAAGAAAGTGTTGAAAATGATAAAGCCACAAAATTAGCAAAAGCAACACTTTTTGATAAACAAGTGGAAGTTAATTTTCATATTGACACAATCGCATCATTAAAGAAAGAATTGGAATTAGCTAAAATTGAAAATGATCGAATTGATAAAAAATTGATGAGTTATGTGGCTTCATCATATGTCCTTGAACAGATTGTTCCACAGCAGCCATATGCTGATCCGGTCTTTAACAGTGTTCCACCCCCAATGTGGAATCATTACACTCAAAAGTATCCAGATGGGGTGGAAGCTGCATTGAATCTCAAGTTGAAAACAATTGAGGATGAGTTGCCAGAGAGCATAGATGTTACATTCTCTCCGTCCGACACTGACAATGAGTCACAGGTTATAAAGACCGTTGTTGACAAAGTGTTAGATGAAGAGAGTGATAACTCAGATTTTGAAACTGTGAAAATACATTTGGAAAGTTCCAGTTCTGAATGTGAAGATGAGGGTAATTTCTTGGAACGGTTCATACCGAAATCGGACAAGAGTGCGAATGATGATCCGATTATGGTAGTATACACTATGATTGGAACAGACAAACTTTACTCCGATTTTGAGTATCCTCTTCAGAACGTTAAAATTGAAAATGTTGAAAAGGTTTTCAAATTGATTGAAATTGACATTGATGTGATAAACAACAAAGAATTCTTTTCGAAACCTAAAAAATCATTTGTTACGTCATGTTCCAACAACTTGGGTAAAAATAAGTGGGAAGGAAATGGTAACAAGAAAAATGATAACAATTTGAAGAAAAAAGGAATTGGTTTTGAAAAAGGGATGGCTAAAAAGAGTGACAAACCAGTATTTCTTGCTGGTCCAAGTGTGGATGATGAGAAGGAATATATTTTTAGTCAAAAAGCAGTTGATGATTTCAATGTGGCTAAGAAACTGAAAGAAGAGTTGTTCAAGTCAACTTTTGTCGAGTATGACAAAAGAATTTGTTATCGCTGCAATGAAATCGGACACATGGCAAAACAATGCAAGAAAGTTTTTGAAAAATCTGTCATAAAATCTGTTGTTCAAAAACCTCGACCTAAATCTCCGACTGACACAAAGGGCAAAAAGCCGATGGTTTCTCCGATCCGCATTTTGAAAAGAGGTGAATCTTTGAAGTCAGAAGATAAGCTGAAATCGACATTTGAGATTGGCGAATCTTCAAAGTCTCAAAAGACTTCAAAGATTTATCCAAAAACGAAATTTTTTGAAAATCAATTATGGGTTGCAAAATCAAAACCATCGGTTGAGGAGAAAAAGATGGAAAACATTTTGAAGAATGAAACAAAAGTTTTTGAAACTAAATCACAATCAGTTGAGGTGAAGAAAATGGAGAATGAATTAAAGTTTGATGCAAAAGCTTTTAATCCCACTGTTCAAAATATTTTCGGAAAAATGATTGACAGAAAAGTCAAAGGGGTAAAGGAATTTTACGAATCAAAGGTGGGTGTTAATGATAATCATAAATTTGAGTTTGAACTTGACAAATTTCTTGCAGATTTTGAGTCAGAATTTCCACCAATAAAAAATGAAGTAAAACCAAAAGCTAAAACTGATGTTCAGAATGTCACATTTGACTTTCCTAAGACTGATGAGAAGTGTGATGTAGTGTTTGGGAGTGTTTCAGAAGTCAAAAAGCCATGGAGTTCATTGTTTGAATGAATTTGTTATGATGTTTGCAGGGGCTGCCCAAGTCTATATTGTCAAAATGGATCATGGATAGTGGCGCTTCACGACATATGACTGGGACGCTTGCTTTGTTATATGATGTCAAATCTGTAAATGGAAGCTATGTTGGATTTGCCGGTAATCAAGGTGGAAGGATCGTTGGTCAAGGAACGCTGTCAAATGGCGTGATTTCATTCGACAAAGTGAACTACATAATAGAGTTAACAAACAATTTACTCAGTATTTCACAAATCTGTGATAAAGATTTTAGTGTACATTTTACAAAAACTAAATGTGTGGTTTTGAAACCAGGGTTTAAAATCCCTGATGAGATGGTGCTGTTGCGTGCTCCACGGGAGTATGATCTTTATTATCTTGATATGAACATAGCAACACCAACAACTCATCAGAAACAGTGTTTTGTGTCAAAGACTAAAGCAACAGAAAAAGATTCAATAATGTGGCATCGTAAGATGGGCCACATTCATGTTCGCAAAATGAATTTTTTAGTACATAATGATTTGGTTGATGGTGTTAATTTGAAGAATTTTCACTTAAATGATGATTGTGTAGCATGTAAGAAAGGAAAGCAAACTCGGAAGTCACATCCATTGAAGATGATGAATACAATCAGGTTACCTCTTGAGAGATTGCACATGGATCTCTTCGGGCCTGTCAATGTAAAGAGCATCAGTGGAGACTTATATTGCTTGGTGGTGACTGATGATTTTACGAGATTTTCTTGGGTAGTGTGCTTGGAACGAAAAGATCAAACTTTTGAGTCTTTGATGGTGCTTTTCAAGAAAATGGAAACGGTATATAAGCTGCCAATTCGGAGGATTAGGAGCGACAACGGAACGGAATTTAAGAACAACAAGATGTACGAATTCTGCAACGAGAAGGGAATTCTTCATGAATTCAGTGCACCGTACACACCACAGCAAAACGGCGTAGCTGAACGAAAGAATCGAACCCTGATTGAAACAGCTCGTACAATGTTAGCCGATTCCAAGCTACCAATCTTTTTCTGGAGTGAAGCAGTATCAGCAGCCTGTTACACTTTGAATAGAGTTCTCACTGTCAAGAAGTATAAAAAGACTTGCTTTGAGCTGCTGCACCGTTATAAGCCGAATCTGGAGTTTTTGGAGCCATTCGGGTCTCCTTGTACATTTATTGATGAAAATGGTAAATTTGGAGCTAAAGCTATTGAAGGTTTCTTTGTAGGTTACGCTAGCCCACTCAAGAGGGTGTTCGTACCGTGCTTGAGTAAGGTGATTCAAGTTCAACACGTGGATTGTCAGAAGCACACTTCATCACCACAACTTCCCGGACAAAGATTCATGTTCGACTACGATAAGCTCTGGGAGTCGTTTCATTTGCCGGTCGAGCCGAGTGAGGAGGAAATTGCTCTTATGTACTTGTATCAGCAAACTGTGTCACAGGAGCAAGTATCTAGACCGCTAGAAGTTTCTCAACCCACCGTGGGTACTCACGATGATGAAGCAGGACCGAGTGGAACAGCTCACGAACCACCAGAGGAACCAGCTCCATCGTTTGACGAATCTGACGACTCAGAAGCGGAACCCGCTCCGACTTTTGACGAGGATATAACGGAAACTGAGGATCAATCCATTGATCTTATCGTTGATCTTAACATATCGAGTTTGGAATCGGAAGTGAATGTGCCTGAAAATGTTATGCCACGGAATTTGTCTTATCACCCCTCAGAACAGATTATCGGTGACTTGCAAAGTGGTGTCAAAACCCGACATCAAATAGACCAAGCTCTTACATGTTTCTATTCATCTATTGCTGATATGCAAAAAGAAGTTTCATTGAAATGTTTTATTTCGCAGATAGAGCCCAGAACTTACAAAGAGGCATTGACCGAGGATAGCTGGGTGAATGCAATGCAGGAGGAGCTGCAACAGTTCGAAAAGTTGGGCGTCTGGAGACTTGTTGATCTACCTGAGAATCAAAAGTTGATCAAAACGAAATGGGTGTTTAAATGCAAACGTGATGACAGAGGTGTCGTGGTGAGAAACAAAGCGCGACTTGTGGTTCAAGGCTTCAGTCAACAGGAAGGAATAGATTATGATGAAGTTTACGCACCGGTTGCCAGACTTGAAGCAATCCGGATTTTTCTAGCCTTCGCGTCATGGAAAGATTTCAAAGTATATCAACTTGACGTCAAATCTGCATTTCTTTACGGAACTATCAGAGAAGAAGTGTATGTGGGGCAACCGCCGGGGTTTACAGACCCACAACACAAACACAAGGTGTTTCTACTGGATAAAGCGTTGTATGGACTTCACCAGGCCCCGAGAGCCTGGTATGAAACGCTTTCAACATACTTGCTGGACAACGGGTTCACAAGAGGCACAGTAGACTGCACTTTGTTCACCAAGGAAGAAGCAGGCCACTTGTTGATTGTGCAGATATATGTTGACGACATAATTTTTGGATCCACCAACGACGACATGTGCAAAGAATTTGAAAAGGTGATGAAGAAAAAGTTTGAGATGAGTTCGATGGGGGAGATGAAGTTCTTCCTCGGGTTGCAAGTGGAACAAATGGCCGATGGAATCTTCATTCATCAAACGAAGTATGTGAAGGACGTGCTCGACAAGTTCGACATGACAGATTGCAGTCCTGCATCCACCCCCCTCGCGCAGAATCATGGAATTTGTCCAGACGAGAATGGTGTGAAGATGGACGAGACATTGTACCGATCAATCATTGGTTCTCTGATGTATCTCACAGCTTCCCGTCCAGACATCATGTACCCGACGTGTCTCTGCGCCAGATATCAGTCAAATCCAAAGCAGTCACACCTGACCATTGTGAAACGTATCTTACGGTATTTGAAAGGCTGCCCAAGCATCGGCTTGTGGTATCCTCGCTCGGGTGACTTTACTTTATCTGGTTTTGCTGATTCTGATTTTGGGAGCTGCAAGCAAAATGCAAAGTCCACCACTGCTGGGTGTCAGTTCTTCGGAACTCTACTTGTCACCTGGCAGTGCAAGAAACAAACCGCAGTAGCGCTATCTACATGCGAGGCTGAATACGTTTCAGCCTCAAGCTGTTGTTCACAGATCCTTTGGATCCAACAGCAGATGCGCGACTTCGGTTTGCAGTTCTTAGACACTCCAATTTATGTGGACAATGAAGCAGCCATTAATATAACAAAAAATCCGGTTCACCATTCGAAAACAAAACACATTGAGATCCGTCACCATTTTATTCGTGATTGTCACGAGAAAAAGTTAATTAGGATTGAACATGTGCACACCGATGATCAGAAAGCGGATTTCTATACTAAACCATTTGACAAAAAGAGATTTTATTATCTTTTGAAATTGTACGGGATGAAAAATCTGCAATCTGGGAGGGTTATTGAATGTGAAGCCGAGTTGGGCGGCGATCTGACGTGAACCATATCGTGTTGTCAAATTTGTTTGTACAGTTTATTTTCTGCTTTTCGATAAAAACAAAAACACAAAAATATGTTTTTCTTTTTAGGGGGAGAAAGTTTGCAGAAAAATATAAAAACATGATAAAACCTATAAAAACCAAAAACATTTGAAAAAGTAAAAATGAGTTTGTGTATAAAAGGGAAATGATAGTACATCAGCTAGACAGGTGCAGTACGCTAAAGAATTGGAATGTATAAAATGCAATTAAGCAGTCTCACTAAAGATGTGCCGATAGGTTTTCACAAAATCAGTAGATCAGTTTGGGATATAAACATAAAATTTACTTGCATCTAAGTGGGGAACACCTCCAGGATATATAGGTAACCCCTGAAATCCTGTTTGAAGGGTCCCATATTCTGAGATACTAGGTCTTTATGCTTAGTGATATCTGGGGTATTATCCCGGGACTTCTGCTGAAAGAAATTTCTGACCTAGTCCCCGGAGAATACTTTACGCTGCTTTGAAATATAAGCCTCCCCTCAGCATAAAAAATGATAACACATTGCAAAATGGTTAATCATGTGCTGTTGAAAAGAAGATCCCCAAAGGGGACCCACCAAAAGTCGAAGCCGTCATCTCTCTGCGTATCGAAAGATCGACCTGAGCTCTCACGGCCCTCGCAATTAACCCCTTACAGATATCATCTAGGTATATTCACCTGTAAGACTGAATACTGGGGTCTGGATACGGGAGTATATACTGAGGTGGGACACATGTAGATGTTTAAGTCCTAAAACACTAATTCTGTATCCTGAACAGATTGAAAGTTTTGTGAGAATTTAAGAGGATCAGTATATCGGCAATCTACGTGAATTGTTTAATGCTTAAAATGAAATAACAGCTTAACGGTTCTTGTATCTCGTCGGCAGCTGATATGATCCCTTAACACGCTCACAAAAAGATTGTGTGTACAGCTTTCTGTTGTGTGTGCAGCTTTCAGTTTATCCAATTAAAAAAATCCAAAAAGATTTTATTTTCTCATCTTATTTTTTGACAACCGATGTTGGGAATCAGATGATCAAAGCCTTGTGCAGAACATGTCTGAGTTTGATGAGGGCTGGGTAAGCTGGAGATTGCTAAACAGTGATTGATACATTGTTTGAAAGTTGAAAAGTGTTTGAAAGTTCAAAATGTTCAAAAGTTCATTCATTTGAACTGCTTTCAGAAAGAAAAGTCAGCAAACTTCATAATTCGGTCAACCAAGGTCATTAACTTGGACTTGGTGGACTAAGCAAGTTAACTAAGGTCATTAACTTGGACTTGGTTAACTAGGTGTGACGGTGTTTAATCTGAAAAGTGTCAAAATGTAAAATTTTTGAAAACAACACCCTGATTTTGCTCATGTGTCATTAAGAAAATAATTTTGAAAATTAAAAGGTTTAAAATTTAATTGTAAAGTGAAAAGTTTAGTTGTTTGGATTCTTTATATAGTCAAATCTTTACAGGATTGTAAAAGAACCAGATTATCAATTCTAGACATTTAAAACATTTATTCTTATAAATGTTTGAGAATTGCAGGTGATAGTTCCAGATTAAGATCCCGATAGCAGAGTCTTAGGGGGAGTCTGAAGACAAGATTGAAGAAAAAGGAAGTTTGTTGCTGGTAAACCAGGCGTTGATCCTAAAAACAAAGAAGTTTGATGAAAGGGGGAGCCTGCGAAAGAGAAAGAGAAGTTTAGAGTTGTTTAAAGACCCAAAGACAAGACAAAGACTGCGGCTGTATCCAAGGGGGAGTTTGTTGGTGCATTATGTCTAAAGCCTGCGTCTTAGTCTTGTTAGGTTAATGTATAGGGTCTAGATAGGTTGTTTATGTATTGTTCAGGGGTTAAAATGTGATTTTGTGATGTTAAGTGGAGGAGGTCCGTTTATATGGACATTGTGTCGTAAAAGCGGATCTACATGAAAGAGGTCCGCTTATATGGACATATGCCATAAAAACGGATCTACATGTTGGAGGTCCGCTTATATGGACATGTCCATATAAACGAACCTGTCACCTCTATAAATACCCCAGTCAGTTTTCTCATTATGGACGTTGATGTCAAGTGTGAAGCCGAACTGCTGCCAGATTATGTTATGAAAGATTAATGAGAAAACCGTATTAAAGTGATCTTCATCTGTTTCTACTCATTTCTACTACGTTTTTACTTTGATTCATGCTGATTATGTATTTCCGCTGCATAATCAGTAGGTTCTAGCTCAGATTGACTCATTCGACTGTCAAATACGGTCCTACAGTATCCTATTGATCAGATGGTTCCATCTGAATTTGTTGAAATCCAGATGAAGCATCCATTAAAGTCAACAACTCATGACCCGCGGTAGCATCCACCATGGAGTCAATGTGGGGTAATGGGAAAGGATCATTGGGACATGCCTTGTTTAAATCAGTAAAATCGACACATACTCTCCACTTTCCATTTTTCTTTTGAACAACAACCACATTGGCTAACCATCTTGGATACTTAACCTCTCTTATCATACCTGCCCGAAGTAGTTTATCTACCTCCTCCTAGATAATAGCATTCCTTTCAGGTGCAAATTTCCTTCTTTTTTGATGTATAGGCTTGAATGACCTGTCAATGCCGAGTTTATGAGTAATTATATCTTTAGATATACCTGTCATATCCTCAAGTTTCCAGGCAAAGGTAGTTTTCCTTTTTTTAAGGAAGGATACTAGATCCTGTTCAATGTTGCTAAGGATCCCTGATCCTACGAAGATCCTGGATTCAGGATCATGAGGATCCATGAGGATTTCTTTTACATACTGCCCTCTTGCCTCCAAGACATCTCTTGAAGGATACTTTAATTGCTATTGCTCCATTGGTCTTGAGGCTGGCTTCATCGATGAGGTATAGCAATTCTTAGCTTCTTGTTGATCACTCTCAATTTTCACCACTCCCCATGGACTAGGAAGTTTCACACACTGATGATATGTGGATGGGACTGCCTTCATGTCATGTATCCATGGCCTGCCAAGGATAACATTACAACAAGATAAGCAATCTATAACACAAAATTTCTGATAAGAATGGAGTCCTTCAATATATATAGGGAGTTTGATGTCCCCCAATGTGTTCTTGGTTTCCCTACTGAATCCCACAAGTACTGAGGATCTTGGGACAATATCAGACTCCGGGATATTCATCTTCTTGAGGACATCAAGCTGAATGATGTTCACAGAGCTTCCTCCATCTATAAGGATCCTGCGAACAAAATGATTAGAAATAAACAGGGTAATAACAAGGCCATCATGATGAGGATCCTGAACATCAAGACGATCATCCTCATCAAAAGTTATGATCTTATCCTCGGTGACAGTGGACGTCCGGATGGGTCTGTCTCCATTATCCATCTTGGTTTCCTTGGCATGTCTTTTGGCTGCTGAAAAGGAAGTACCACAAATGTCTTATCCACCGGATATGAAGTTTATAACTTGTGCATCTGCTGGAGGAGCAGGAGCCTTTTCCGGGATTCTTTCAGGATCCTGGATTCTTTCAGGATCCTGGATCCTTGACTTTTTTCGTCCCAAAAGCTCTTTCAAATGCCCCTTGCTTAACAAGTAACCAATTTCCTTTCTAGTGCAATACACTCTTTAGTGAGATGCCCGAAATCCTCGTGATATGCACACCACTTGGACTTATCCTTTGTAGCAGCTGGTTTATCACTTTTTCTCGGCCATCTAGCTTTCTCACCTAAATTCTGCATTGCAAGGATTAGTTCATTGTTATCAACAGAAAAACAGTATTCAGAAATGGGAGGATAATCCTCATCATCCTCTTCCTGTTCCACTGCATGCACATTCTGGTTATCAGACTTGTTGTAGGACTTTGATTTGTTATTCCTGAAGTAGGATCCTTGCTTTTCCTGTTTTGAGGACCCTGTCAATCTCTCCTGGATCCTTTTGTCATCCTCTAGGCGGATGAACCCAAGGGCCCTGGTTCTTACTTCATCAAGATTCCTGCATGGGGTCATAACAAGATCATCATAGAATAATGAATCCCTAAGCAAACTCATTTTAAAGGCTTCTACAGCCATAGCAATATCCAAGTTAGGGATATCTAAGGATTCTTTACTAAACTTAGTGATGTAATCTCTAAGTGATTCATTTTGACATTGTGTTACCCTATATAGATCACTAGTTAATCGTTCAAACTTTCTACTACAAGAGAATTGACTATTAAACAAATTAACTAGATTAGCAAATGAAGTAATAGAGTAAGGGGGAAGACTTAGCAGCCATTTAAGGGAGGGGCTCATGCGAGAACTCCATTTATTGCGAGAACCGCGAGAACCAATGTGAACACAACCTAAAATAGCTAAAAAAACCTAAAAAAAACCTAACCGCACCCCCCCCAAAAACCTAAACCCCCCCACCCCCCCCCCCCCCCACCCCAAAAAAAAAACCTGACCCCCCCCCCCCAAGCTAAATGCTAAAAACTAAAACCCTCAAAAAACCTAAAAAAAAACCTCCCCCCCCCCACCCCCAAAAAAAAACCTAAACCCCCCTCCCCCACCCCCCAAAAACCTAAACCCCCCCCCCCCCCCCCCCCCCAAGCTAAAATGCTAAAAACTAAACCCCAAAAAAAACCTAAAAAAAATCTTAATTTTTTTTTTAAATATTTTTTATGCTCAAATCGCTACTTTTAGTGGCAAAAAAAAAAATCTTTTTAATTTTTTTTTTTTTGCTTCGAAAAGTAGCGATTTTTATATAAAAAATATAAAAAAAAAAAATTTGTGTGAGTTTTAGCTATTTTTAGGCATTTTTGGTTGTGTTTACATTGGTTCTCGCGATTCTCGCAAAAAGATGTGGTTCTCGCATGATCTTCTCCCTATATATATATATATATATATATTATATATATGGTGGGGTTCATACGAGAACTAGCTTTAATAAGAAAACGTGAAAACTAGTGTGAACACAAACAAAATAAATCCAAAACATAAATCAATAAAACACAAATAACGAAACCCCACCACCCAAAAATGATTTCATTTATTAGCATATAGAACAATAAATATTAGTTTAAAAATGGGCTAGGTAATTTGGCCTGTCTATGATAAATTAACATAAAAAATGGATAAAGTTAGTAAAGTGGACCTAAATTAATATGAAAACCAAACTATTAGATTAAAAAAGTCAAAACAATTCTTTTGGATTGAAATAAATATTTTGAGCAAAACACAAAGACGAAAATTGTATTTAACTCTTTGTTCTTTTAGTTTAAATTAATAACTCTAAAGTAATTAATATAGTTTGATAGTTTGAATAGAAACCACTTATTTCACCCTACAAACATATAACATAATCACTTTTCCTCATCTAAACACTCAAAAATGCTTACTTGCTTTCAAAATTTGCAATAAGCTATCCAAGTAAGGGATCCTAAACACCGCAACAACCCATTGGTGTGACAAATATGATTACAAAAATTATCTTATTTTAGTGAAGTCTTATATAAAATAATTCAGAATACTTTATAGAATGTTTGAACCGTTTCTTTTTAAGCTGATCTTTCTTTTATACTACCCGTTCGACCCATTAGGGATAAAAGGGAACCCGAATCAAAACATTAATAGACATTTGTTTGGTATGAACATACCAAAAAAGAACTGATAAGGGTTCTTGGACTGAAAGAGGAACAAGGAGGCCAACTTGAGTTACTTTGCAGAGGCTACAAGTTTATTTTTTTCATTTATATCCGTTCCTCCAAATACCCCCTCCACCTCATGAAATTTGTAGTACGTATTTTTTTTAAGGAAGTTCAGGATAAATTGCTCATTAGCCCATCATCTTCATTATCATTACCATCATCATTTTAAATAAATTGATGGTAATTCACAAGTTATTTCTTGGCTAAATTACACATTTGCCCATTATTACAAAATTCCATTAAACTGATGGTAACCACATGATGTTCTGTTTGTTGTGGTCAAGGGTAGTTTAGACATTTGACAAATTAAACCTACACTAGTCTCCCCCCACCACATGAAAATTACGATATTTCCTTTCTAATAGGCTTCTAGGCTAAATTACTCATTTGGCCGTTATCATCGGTGCACATATATTAATGGAATCCACATCTTTTTGTTAGTTGTGTTGAAGGGTATTTAGATTTGTAGCAAGTTCAATATATTCCCCCCATGAAAATTTCATAATATTTTATCGAACAGGCATGTACCCCAGTATATATATAACATAATAAACTCACAGGAAGAGTGGTTATCATAGTGTGTGTCAACCTTTTTATAGGTTGTCACACACAATATAAAGAAACCTTCCACCATCACTTAACACAACCTCTTCACAAAAGAACCGTCGTATTATTTATATTTATAATAGAATGATAAAAATACTATTTATATCTTGAGAAACTGGGTTGAGGAACTAGGCCTGGGTTGGAGGGGTGTTGGTGGTTTTGATGACTTTTGTGTGGTCACGGCCCCTTCGAGAATTCTAGGTTTGTGGTCAAACCCCTCCCAACCAATCACATTTGTCGCCCCAATCCATCCCATCAATCAAATTTCATCATTATAATTTGTGTTTTTAACAAAAAATAAAAAATTCAAGCATACACTCTACTAATAATCAAACCCCAATCTCTTCCCCCGTCATACTTTTTGAGACAACCGTTCTTCTGAATTAATTATAATGGTGCTTCTAAACTAATACAATGGCACATCTAAAATGAAATGAGCTTATGTCTGAATGAATTGTACGATTAGAATTGTACGTCGAACTCACTACAACAACACATCTAAAAGCACGTGTAATCAAATGGACGCAATTACCATTGCTCTAAAACTAATTCAATGTGCATGTACCGCTTCCTAATTCTTAGTATGTTTCACAAGTTAAATTCTTTTCCCTCATATATACGCACATGAATAAAACGAAAACGAAGAATAGAAACAAATATTTGTTAGCATTTATACCCTCTATATAATCACCACGTTAATATCTTCGATAAAACAACACTTAGGCTAAACAATCCATATATATTTAATCCAATAATAAATACGTAAGTCATTTGCCCCTGTTAATACAAAATATTAATACAAAAAAAAAACATATTAAACATGTAAGCATTTCAACAGTATGTATGAACACGAATGTAAAAATTATTAATTAACTATATATATGGTTAGGCATAGATCATGAATAGTATTTACCCTTCAGTGGGCGTGGCCCCTATTGATAAAGTAAATCGCCCCTAAAACCTTTAGGGGCGACATATTGCTCCTAATAAGTCGCCCCTAATACCTTGTCCCGGTTGACCTTTAGGGACGATAATTGTAAGAGCTTCAGGGCGATGCATGTCGCCCCTAAAAAGTTCATTGATGACGTCATTGTTTGCTTTTAGAGGCGTCCTTTGGGGGTGATATGTCGCCCCTAAAAGTCCATTCCAGGTAAAACTGTTTTTTCTTACATTCCTGCTTTTTTCTTTTTCGCAAATACCATAACCTGCTGATTGTTTCCAAGACATACACGTCAATTCTAACCCAAACATAACACCAATCTAAATTAAACCAAAATAACATCGAGTTTCTTTGTCTAATTAAGTTATAAGTCTAAAATAAAACATCATAGACATCAAGTTTCTTTTTTCATCATTCTTTATCCTCGTCCATGTTGCCTTCATTGCCTTTCTTTGAAGCCTTCTTCGAATTCATGAATTTTGAAAGGCGTTCTAAAAGAGTTTCATTTTCAAACAAACCATCAAGAAAACCCTACAAAATAAGGTATAAATTATAAGTAAGAACAAACTACATATTGTCAAGCACAACATTAACCAAATGGGTGATTAAACCCGAGCCCACTATAATACACTTAAGACATCTAACTTTTAACATATTAAAGTTGATTCGGGCCATTTTGACCCGTCCAAACTAAAAGTTGAAAACTGCAAGTCTTTTAATGTGTTCAAGTAATAAAATAAGCTACTTTTACCTCTGTAAGTGCTTGAGGTGTCTGCTACTGCTCATGAGGACCAACGCAACTCGGTGGTGCGAATCTGGATAATGAAGGTTTACGCCCCATACCTCTAATATACCCGCTCCGAGAACCAATCACCTTTTCAAATACTTGAACGTCACTCATTTGTGACACACTACCTTCTTCGAATTCGTCTTCTATGTTGGGTTCACTTCGGGACTCGAACTCTGCTTTTAATTCATTTTGTATTTTACAAAGATGACAGATTTATATCTATATATAAAACTTATACTTTAAATTATAATCAATATATAAAAATTATACTTTAAATAAGATACTTACATATTTTTGCTCCTCTAGCTCGCTTGCAAACATTCCAACTTCAAGAGTATGACCTTTTTTAAACACTGCGAGTCTGGTCTCATCCCGTTTAACATTAAAAATTAGACTACATTAAATAAACACTTATATGTAAAAATAATATATATCTATATAGCAGATTACATTTTTGTAAGAAAAACTACTGTATGTCGACGAGCCCCCACGGTTTGTGTATTTTTGCTTTTTTACGATTTAATGTGTTGTCACGTGACCGGTCAATGTGTTATTTCGTCAAGAAAAAGTCTACGGTTTTATTCTAATTTTCTTCACTCATACCCTCGGGGATGTTGGCCCTTGCTCTCGCTACGTCAAGAAAAACTACGTCAGTGAGCCCTCCGTTTTCTAGAAATTCTTCTTTTGCTCTGGCTTTTTGGCTTCTATAACGCTTCATGTATACCGCATTAAGGCCACCCATCAATTGTCTACATTCATGATCCTTCTCAATCTCAGTAAAATTGAAACGTGTAGGAATTAAACAAAGGAAATTAGCTATGTTGTATACGGATCATGAATAGAAAATGTATAAATATCGAATGCAAAGTGGCCCCACATATAACTCCCCACTTCGCGAGTGAAACAATCATTAGGGGTACCAACAGGGCAAAAAGTGACTTCTTTATCAAATGGAAGAGAAACAGGCCACTTGTTTAAAGCAATCGCCTGTCTAAGTCCTTTGTTTTTGGCTTTACCCCTTGTTTTCTTGGCTGGGACAACTACGAATATAAATAGAATTATTAGTCACAATATATTTTATAAAAAATGAATAAATATAGTAAATAAATAAACTTTAATAGGACTTATGGTCCTCTTCATGCTGCCCCGCCAAAAACCGCCAGGAGGTGGTGGATACCATCGCCTCCATGTCTTCTTGGCATGACATCCGCCATAATTTCCTGAAAATTATAAGATATAGAAATAATAGAAATAAACAAACATCTTGGACATAAGTTATTTGCAAACGAGTTCTGGTTGAAACGGGTCCAGATCAGAACGAACTTCGGGTCGGGTCAGGTCATTTTGTTGCTGTTTTTTACAGCCATTTTTATTCTAATTTTACAGCATTTTCCAGCTTTCTGCAGCCATTTTTTTGCTGTTTTTACCGCCATTTTTTACGCAGATTTTACAGCATTTTTTGCAGCTTTCTGCAGCATTTTATTGCTATTTTTACAGCCAATTTGATGCTTATTTATACAACATTTTTTGCAGCTGTTCTACAGCCATTTTGTTGCTGTTCTGCAGCCATTTTGTTGTTGTTCAGGCCCCACCACAAATATTCACAATCAAACTCACACAAAACTCACGTATGTATTGAACTCACAATCAAACCCCTGACCCATCACCCAATAACATGCAGACCCGTGACCCATAGGCTACTGAACCATTTCTATTCGACCCTCTGACCCGTGAACTATCCCACAAATGACTGATTAACCCAACAAAAACTATATTATTGATAGATTAGAGTGTACCAATTTATATTTTAAAGAGACAATCAGGATGATTTGTACCTATTAAGCACAACTGCTCTCTTGACTATTAACTCTGCAATTCGCTACTCACACAAATCAACAGCACAAATTATGGCCTTGGTGGTGCTTCTAAACTGCAATAGAATAAAAAAGATGAGTTATATAAGAAACAAACAATATAAAACCAAAACAAAGAGCGTATTGCAATCTCCTACGACGAGTTTAGTCTTTGAATGTTCTTTCAAACGCTTAAAGACAACACTTAATATTTTATGATTCTTTAATCCGTATGCTGTTACACATAATCCTTCTTATCGATTGTTTGTCCAATACCTAAGTTCACTTTTTCGCAACCGGGTTTGCATATAAACCATATACCATAGCGTTTAAAAATCCCTAAACCATAACCAACCGTAAGACTAAACTGATACGTAATTTAAACCGAACCATTAACAGGTTACGTCTCCACCACTAACAATTCAGATATAGTAGTTCATCACACACTTATTCCAAATCAGTTCTAATCCTAATCAAAACATACATAATTATCAAATAACAACAAATCCAAGAGTAAAATCAAATCAAACACTTTCATATATGATTGTCCCCTCATAAATTCAATATGCATCAGCCTAATTTTAATTTGAAGAAGAGCATACAACACAAAATACTTGCATTTGAACATCAAACAACACATAATAGTTGTGATTTGAACATCAATCTTAATGAATAAACCGATTAGGGTTCTTACCTACATAAACCACTCAGAAACCTAGCGATTAGAACATCACGTTGCTTCAAAAGGCTGAGAATTTGATGGAACAAGAGGCTGCCTGTGGTGTGAAGTGAAGGGCGACATTTTGGCTGGTGGGGTGGCAGGTAGGGTTTGCATTGCTGATTTTCCTCATTTGTGATTGTCACTGGAAATCGTGGAACACTAAAGCAAAAATCAGCCCTAACATCATGACATGATCGCCCTCACACCATCATCGCCCTCAATTTCTCCCGTGAAAACATAAAAAAAACTGCAAATTAGGGAAAAATACTGCTACATGAAGTATGGCTCTGATTCGATTTGTTGCAACCTCCATTAAAGGATTGTTGATTTTGTTTGATGTGAAAAACTGATAGACGTAGATGAAGAGAGATTGAATGTTTGGGTTAGCTTATTTTGGAGTCACTTATAAAAGTAAATAAGTTTTGTTTGTTGTGTTTGAATTAACTTATTTAAGGCTTTGTGTGTTGAGAAGTTAGAATTTATCACTTGTATAAGTTAATAAGTCCTTATTGAAAAGAAATCCCAAACACCCCTAAAAAGAAATAAAAAGTTAGGGTTTTGTATGATATTTGGGTTGTTCGTTCACCGCGAACACTAGAATCCGTGTCTAAGCTAAGATTACACCAAAGCATACTACTCTTGATCATGCATGTACTCTTTGTTAGTTAATAATTTGATGTTGATTGTCTAGGTGGTGTTTGGATTCCTTTTAAATTCTAACTTATCACTTAAGTCATAAATGACTTCTCAATTTCTCTTTATTCATGCCTTAAAAGTCGTTCTCACAGAGTGTTTAAGATTCTTTTTAACTTCTAAAAAGTTAATATGTAAAAAACAGTTCCAAAATAAGAACCCATAGGTTTAATAAGTCATAAGTGACTTCTCAATTTCTCCTTATTCAAGCAATAAAAGTCGTTCCCACTTAGTATGCCTATTGCTTTCGCAGGTTTTCAAGGAAATCTTTAGAAATGCTAATGCTTAAAAACTAACATTCTCCTTCAGTTAATGATTTAAGAACCCATAGGTTTAATATAAATTTTTAATCTTGTTTAATTTACTTATCTGTATATATTAAATGAAATTGCTTGAAGAGATTAAAAAATAAAAACATTTCAGTTTACCAACTTCAAAGCAATTATAATTAAAATATTCATTTATATAGCTTGTTCAGTTCAACCAATAATTTGTATCAAAAGCTAAAAGAATGAAAGAAACAATATTTTTCAAAAAACTTCTTTTTTTCTGATAAGAATTATTACAAGGCCCAATTTATTCAACAATTGGATTATTGGAGTTATCGTGTGATTAGCCTAGGATTTATCTTTTTAACCATAAGTATTCTTTCAGGAGCAGTATGGGCTAATGAAGCATGGGGATCATATTGGAGTTGGGATCCAAAAGAAACTTGGGCCTTTATTATTTGGATCGTATTCGCAATTTATTTGCATACTCGAACAAATAAAAATTTGCAAGGAGCAAATTCCGCAATTGTGGCGACTCTAGGCTTTCTTATCATTTGGATATGCTATTTTGGGGTCAATCTATTAGGAATAGGGCTACATAGTTATGGTTCATTCACGTTAACCTATAGTTATATTCAAGAAAAGTTCTTAAGAATACAAACAGAATGCAATACGGTGTATATAAAGCATCTTGTCTCAACTGGCGAGAACCGTGTGAATCAAGTAGTATAGTTGACCGAGCCCCTTGTTGTTTGAAAAAACCCTCCACTTCAATTGGTATTTTTTCACGAAGAGTAAAATACTTGTAAATTGTTTTACTAGACTTGATATTTAAACAGGTAAACAGTGTCAAAATATGATTTGAGAAAATCATTGATGTCTTTTAGAGTTGAACATAATCAAAAACCAAATAAAAGTTTGCTCAAAAATAAATAAACCCATAGCCAGAGACAATAAGATAATTCTATACTAATACAATTACCAATTTGAGTTACACCAAAATCATGTCTTTACATACCAAAATCAAGTGACATTTTAATGTTTACAAGACAACACGTTTCGTCGGTTTTTTAGCAAAATACTATTTCCAAAGAAAGAAACATGACGGTTCAAAAGTCAAAAGGTTGTGTCTAGAACCAATATCACAATACACAATACATTTCCCTATCACTATATCAGTTAATCAACGCCACCATCTCCAATATCACAATACATTTAGCCATCCATAACCGTTTCTACAAAATCTTCTTCACCCCCACCGGTTTCAATTACGCATTCTTCATTCCTTTAAATTTACTTTATACGATTGCGTAGTTTAATATCTTGACGACCTTTTTTCATTAAGAAACTTTGAAAACCCGTCGGATCTTCTATTCTAATTAAGAGTTGATGTTGATTACGGATTTGAATGGATTTTTCATCTTTTGATCAATTGTGTTTATCAAAATTTGTCAACCCCTGTTTTTTAACAATCGGCTAAATTCGTATTTGTACTCAATTAAATCAATGGTTTTATTTGACTTCTTTTTCGTGTGTAAAAAATGAACATCAGTCGCTTTTGATCCAAGGGTTACTTCGATAAAATTTTAACAAAAAGCAGCACTAAGATTACGATATCATGGATGTGATCATGACGTTAGCAACTACGGTTTAACGTCATATGCGAATCAACACAATTCATTTTGATACGACGTAACGAATGGCGCCATATGCAAATCAAGACATTTCATTTTGATATGACGTAACAAATGGCAAGCAGGCGTTTCTCTTCAATGTGAAGGGATGACACCAAAATATAATACCAGAATAAACCCTATTGTTAATGGAAGAAATCCCACCACAAGAGCAAGAAATTCCCTACGAAGAACGAACGTGTAGGATTATTTGGGCAAACAGGAGCGACATTTGCCGACGAGTTAGACACCCGTAGATGTGACGACACCTGTGGTGGAGTAAAGTTGCGATGGTTCTCTCCGATTTAATCAATAAAGAAAACGAAAAACATAACAAAATTACCGGATTTCAGCGCTCGCCGCCGGTGCCGCTACAGCGGCTGCCTGCTGCTCTGCTCTGGTTCTCTTGATTTCCCCTTTAATCGACCATTGTCACAAACAACCAATTAAATAACTTTTCATGTAACACTACTAAGTCTCATTTCCGACCAAGGTTTTAGTCGGAAAACTGTCGGAACTTAGTCAGAAGTTTCCTTCAAATTTCCGACCAATTTTTTTTGGTCGGTAAATTGTGGGAAAATAGTCGGTAAAACCATATTATTTTTTTAGTTGTTATTTTGTCGGAAAATGGTCGGAATTTTCCGACCAAATTGGTTTTGTCGGAAATTTTGGTAGGAAATCCCCCTATTTTCTAGTAGTGTAAGACAATGTATTTGTACATAATTTTTCTCATTAAAATACATGAATAGAGTAGATGCGTAGAGAACTTTTGACCAAATAATATGCATCAACTAAATTCTATTCATTCCTTCATTGTATTTAGCATTATCGTTGATGAGAAATAACGTGACCAAGCATGTTTTGAGTAACCAATAATCCAATATATTCAAGGTGATCTTAATCTAAGACGAGCAACTTTGCAAATGACGAGCTTTTTATTAAAAATCTTTATGAGACTAATAATAATCCTACTGTTGCTTTTGTTGCTCAATCTAACAGGTACCAAACATCTTCTCCACGGGCTGATAATTTTTCTCAGGCCCAACCGGTTAATTCTCATGCCCAGCAGAGGCCACACCATGCGCAGGCCCAGCAGAACTTCTCTCTGACCCGTAGCAGGCCCAACAGGCCATTTAATCATTCAGGTCGATTCAACAGAGGTGGGTTTGGCGGCCCGTTTCGTGGTGTCTGTGACAACTCGTATTTCCGACATTCTCTATTCGCATTTAACGCACGTTGACTGTCTAGATAATTGTTTACATGAATGATTTACCTTGTAATTGTGCACACTGAATGATAAGTTGAGATGATTATTTTTACTTTTGGGTGATGATGTGTAAGTACTTGACTGCATGAATATTGTAAACTGGTTAAGACTTGTGCAACTCGACGAAACACAAGTTGTGTTTCGCCAATAACAACTCGACAAAACAAAGATTTGTTTCGCCATTTCACTTTTGACGAAACAAGTGTTTCGCCGGCCCAACTGTTACGCCGAAGCCCAGTTTCGGGCCCAACCTTGTTACGTGAGTTATATCTCACAAAACCGTTCATTCGTGAAACTCATCACCACAATCGAAAACCCTAGAGACTTGTGACGGCAAACTAGCAACCACCGGAAACTCTTGTGTGATTCAATCATCATCCCGGTTAGTTTTACATGTTTGAGTAATTGAACATACATGTTTACGTGCGCATTGTCAGGAACTAATCGATTAAACATATGTGTGCATGATTGTTGCAGCCACTAACAGATTATGGTTCTATGATGGTTCAACTTTTATCAAAATGTCACATGCTATTAATTGTTGGATAATGATGATAGCAATTATATAAGTTATAGGAATGCATATGTAACTGTTGATGATGATGTAATGTCGATGACAACATTGACTTTCAAATTGTAATTGTTCAAGTCCCCATATATCACATGTATTGTCTGATGTAATTCAAATATTATTGGACCTACTAACTGCAAATATTGCTTTAATTTAATAGAGTATTACATGCATATAATGAATGTGGACTGATACATGATTATGTCAGTTATGATAATGTTACTTGATGATTATTTGATGATTCCAATAACTCATCTATGACTGATCGAATGATGAATGATTTCTGTGTTGTTGATGATCGATGATATTGATGAGCATGTGATGTCAGTTTGTCTTGTATGATCATTGGGTGATGATGACGGCTGTTAGGATGTTTAGGGTTTCTCATGACGTAACTGATTTCACGTAACTGTTACTTGGCGAATCAAACTTATGTAGACGAAACAGAGGTAACGACGAAACAGGAATCTGTTTCGCCGAGATCTCTGCGACGAATCAAGGTGTCGACGAAACAGGTGTTTCGTCAAAAGAACTAAACGACGAAACAAGGGAGGGTGTTTCGTCGACGGGGTATTCTGCAGTGACATGTTTAATTACTTTGCTGTTAAGTGCTAACCTGGTTAATTAACTGCTGTTAACTGAATTGCATGTTCCGTATGTGTTTGAATATGTGTTATGTGCTACGTGATGATCTTTGACTCGGTGTTACCATGTTGTACTCGTACGTAAACTGACTTCGCATACATGAATAATTTAGGACGTGATTGATTTACTTTGAGCACATACGTAGCATACCGAGCAAACCAAGGTGAGTTCACACAAGCCAAGGCATGGGGTTCCCAGGGGGGAATGGGGATTTGATGATTACTGTACAAACATAGATGACAGAACCTACTGCTAGACTAGTAACACTTATTGAACGATCTTCGCACACCTGCCAAGGACATTGGCCGCGATATTATGACTGACTTCGCACACCTGCCAAGGACATTGGCCGCGAACTAAATTTACAACATCTTCGCACACCTGCCTAGAGAGGCCGCGATACAAACAAACCTAGTCTAGAAAAACTTGGGGAAAGACTTTCCCCAACATCTTCGCACACCTGCCTGGAGGGCCGCGATGGAAACTAATACGATACATTGTAACGAACGAACATACTACTACTCACGCTATACTATTACTGAACTATTAACTGTGAACTCGCTCAACTAGTTGTTGACTCTCTCTTGCATGCCTTGCAGGACCTTAGGTACATATGGAGCTTGCACAGGAAGGAGCAGGTCGTTGTGGGATACGGATCGTAGACGATATTTGAACTTATAACTTACTTTGGGTTTTCATTATTATGCTTCCGCTACTTAAACACTGTTTGGTTATGAACATCAGTCATGTCAAGATGAATTACATATTCCTACTTTTACACTTAAATACTATGTTTGATATGATTGATGGCTTGATCCTGGTCAGTCACGCCTCCAAGCGGTGATACTCCGCGTGTGGATTTTGGGGGTGTGACAGATTGGTATCAGAGCCATTGGTTATAGAGAACTTGGTTTTAATAAAGGGAAAACGATTTTGTTAAAACCAGACTATAACCAGAACAGTGCTCTCAACGATCCACAACGACGCTTCGCTCCACGTGCAAGGCTCAACACCATAGGTATTACTATTCTTGTTACTTTACTTACATGCTAGAACTACATAGACCTTTGCTCGTGGTATGCTTAGATCACAGAACTTGCTATATGTTATTGCTTGAGAATACTCGTGTGCTCACTCTCTTCTGTCATCGCACAATTCGCGAACCTATCTCACTTACGTTATCTTTACTATGAAGATCATGTCTGGACGTATCAACATGACTCAGGACCAGTTGACGGCCCTCATTAACGAACGAGTTGCTGCGGCAGTTGCAGCCGCACAAGCAGGAGGTATACCCTGCAGTTACAACTCACACTAGGATCCTTAGATCCTACATTCCTAAATCAACTCTCGTGTTTAAACTTGTCCTAATTCTTTTACACAACAGGTCAAGCACCTGTTTGCACTTTCAAGACTTTCATGGACTGTCGTCCATCCACTTTCAGCGGCACTGAAGGAGCCGTAGGTCTCCTGCACTGGTTTGAAAAGATAGAGTCTGTGTTTGAGATGTGTGAATGCCCTGAGGCACGCAGGGTGAAATATGCTACCGGTACCCTCGAGGGTTTAGCCCTCACATGGTGGAAAGCTCAGGTCCAAATACTGGGGTTGGTTGCTGCAAACGCCATCCCATGGAACAATTTCAAAGAGATGATCAAGGAAGAATACTGCAGTCGAGATGATATTCATAAGCTGGAAGTCGAGTTTTTCAACCTCAAGATGACGGGGTCTGAGATTGAAGCGTATACCAAAAGGTCGAATGAGCTTGCGTTACTGTGTCCTACTCTGGTGGACAAACGTATCGAACTTTATCTTAAGGGTCTGGTGCCAGAGATCCAAAGTCATGTGACTTCAGCAAATCATGCTACTTACCAGCAGGTTGTTCAGCTGGCTCACCGTCTCACTGATCAGGCGGTGGAGCAAAACAGGTTGCCTAAACGCATCAGCGCTACTGCTACCGCTACCACTTCAGTTACTCCTGCTACTCCCAGCGACAATAAGAGGAAATGGGAGGGGGATTCTAGCAAGGGTTCAGCTACTGTTCAGTCTCAAGCTCAGCAACGCAAGACAAATGACTACCAGAGTCCGAATCAGCAATCATCAGGTAGTCAAGGGCAGAGTGGCTATCGGGGAATTCACCCATGGTGTAGAAGGTGCAACAAACACCACAGTGGAAGATGCCGCAGGGAACAGTGTCAAAGATGCCTCAAGATGGGTCATGAGGCTAAGGATTGTAGAAGCGCACGGCCAGCAAATCAGAACCCGCAACAACAACCACCTGCTCCACGAAACCAGCCTCAGCAGCAGCAGCAGGGAAACAGGGGATGCTACCAGTGTTGGGCTGAAGGTCATTACAAGCGGGATTGCCCTCAAGTAAACCAGAACCAGAACAATAACAACAACAACAATCAGGGCAACGGGAACAACAACAACGGTGGGAACAATAACAACAATGGTGCTAGAGGCCGTATGTTTGAGATCGGTCAGGGTGAGGCCAGGAATGATCCCAACGTGGTTATGGGTAAGTTTCTTCTTGACGACTTTTATGTTACTGTACTATTTGATTCTGGTGCGGATACAAGTTACATGTCTCTAAAAGCTAGTGAAATGTTAAAACGTGCACCAACTCTCTTAAACACCAAACATGTCGTAGAGTTAGCTAACGGTAAAAGCCTAGAGGCCACGCACATAGTTAAAGGGTGTAATCTTATCCTCGCTGATCAGACTTTCTCCATCGACCTCATTCCTATAACATTGGGTAGCTTTGACGTCGTCATTGGTATGGATTGGTTATCTCAACAACAAGCGGAGATTTTATGCAAAGAAAAGGTTATTCGTATTCCTCGTTCGGGCAAGGAACCTCTCGAAGTTCAAGGCGACAAGAGTGGTGTCGTGAGTGGCATCATCTCCTTTTTGAAGGCTCAGAAGTGTTTACGCAAGGGGCACACTGCTATATTAGCACTCGTTACAGATACCTCGAAGAAAGAGAAAAAGATTGAAGATATTCCTGTAGTACGTGACTTCCCTCAAGTGTTCCCTGAGGAATTACCTGGGTTACCGCCTCATCGTCAAGTCGAATTCCAGATCGAGCTCGCTCCAGGAGCAGCGCCCATAGCTCGAGCACCTTATCGTCTAGCTCCAACTGAATTGGAAGAACTGTCAAAGCAGCTACAAGAACTCTTGGAAAAGGGTTTTATACGTCCTAGCTCTTCGCCTTGGGGAGCTCCAGTGTTATTCGTAAAGAAGAAAGACGGTACGTTCAGGATGTGTATAGACTACCGTGAACTCAACAAGGTGACGATCAAGAATCGTTATCCTCTTCCGCGCATAGATGATTTATTCGACCAGCTGCAAGGGTCGAGCTACTACTCCAAGATAGACTTAAGGTCAGGATATCACCAGTTGAGAGTCCGGGATGAGGACGTCTCCAAAACAGCGTTCAGAACACGCTACGGCCACTACGAGTTTATGGTCATGCCATTTGGGCTAACGAACGCGCCTGCCGTATTCATGGATCTTATGAACAGGGTGTGCAAACCCTATCTCGACAAGTTCGTCATTGTTTTCATCGATGACATCCTGATTTATTCGAAGAGTCAGGAGGAACACGAGCAGCACCTACGACTCATACTGGAACTTCTACGAACGGAACAGCTATACGCTAAGTTTTCTAAATGTGACTTTTGGCTTCGTGAAGTCCACTTCTTAGGCCACGTGGTAAACAAAGATGGGATCCATGTAGATCCATCCAAGGTAGATTCGATCAAGAATTGGCCTGCGCCTCGTACACCAACGGAAATACGTCAATTCTTAGGTTTGGCGGGTTACTACAGAAGGTTCATCAAAGACTTCTCAAAGATTGCTCAGCCGCTTACACTACTGACGCAGAAGGGTGTTGTCTACCGTTGGGGTAATGCACAGGAAACAGCGTTTCAACACTTAAAGGATAGACTCTGTAGCGCACCTATCCTCTCATTGCCTGAAGGCACGGACGATTTCGTAGTCTACTGCGACGCATCTATCCAAGGTCTTGGATGTGTATTGATGCAGAGGGATAAAGTTATTGCTTATGCTTCGCGCCAACTTAAGATTCACGAACGGAATTACACTACACACGACCTAGAGCTGGGAGCGGTTGTCTTTGCACTCAAGATATGGCGACACTACTTGTACGGTACCAAATGTGCAATCTACACTGATCACAGAAGCCTCGAACATATCTTCAAACAGAAAGAACTGAATATGCGACAGCGACGATGGGTCGAACTGCTAAACGACTACGAATGCTCAATCAGGTACCACCCAGGCAAAGCCAATGTTGTGGCTGACGCCCTCAGTCGAAAGGACACCGCGCCTAAGCGCGTTCGAGCTTTACAACTCACTATACAGTCTAGTCTTCCTTCCCAGATACGAAATGCTCAAGTAGAAGCATTGAAACCAGACAACGTCAGGGCTGAAGCCCTACGCGGCTCAAGACAACGATTAGAACAGAAGGAAGATGGTGCTTACTACGTCACAGGACGCATTTGGGTTCCACTGTACGGCAACTTACGCGAGCTGGTAATGGATGAAGCTCACAAGTCTCGATACTCGGTACACCCTGGTTCGGATAAAATGTACCACGATATTAAGACTACATACTGGTGGCCTAGCATGAAGGCCCACATAGCCACATACGTTAGCAAATGCTTGACTTGTGCGAGAGTCAAGGCAGAATATCAGAAACCGTCAGGACCACTCCAACAACCTGAGATACCACAATGGAAATGGGAGCAAATTTCCATGGATTTTGTTACTGGCCTACCTAGATCTCAGCGCGGAAATGATACTATTTGGGTGATCGTGGATCGACTCACGAAGTCTGCTCACTTCTTAGCTATCAAAGAAACAGACAAGTTCTCTACCTTAGCAGACATTTACTTAAAAGAAGTGGTCTCGAGGCACGGTGTGCCAACCTCTATCATCTCTGATCGAGACGCACGTTTTACTTCAGAACTGTGGCAAGCAATGCATAAATCTTTTGGCTCTCGTTTAGACATGAGCACAACTTATCACCCTCAGACAGATGGGCAGTCTGAGCGCACTATTCAAACTCTAGAAGACATGCTTCGGGCGTGCGTAATTGACTTTGGCAATGGTTGGGAGAAACATCTGCCACTCGTGGAATTTTCATACAATAACAGCTACCACACCAGCATTAAAGCTGCTCCATTTGAGGCATTGTACGGGCGTAAATGCCGATCACCTCTTTGTTGGGCAGAGGTGGGTGAGAGTCAGATCACGGGTCCAGAAATGGTTGTCGATACCACAGAAAAGATTGCACAAATACGACAACGCATGGCGGCAGCACGCGACCGTCAGAAAGCATACGCTGATTTAGACAGGAAACCACTCGAGTTTCATGTTGGGGATCGAGTGCTACTTAAAGTTTCACCCTGGAAGGGTGTGGTTCGTTTTGGCAAACGCGGTAAACTAAATCCACGATATGTTGGACCTTTCGAGGTTATTGAGAAAATAGGCAAAGTGGCTTACAGATTGAACTTACCACCTGAACTCAGTGCAGTTCACAACGTCTTTCACGTGTCGAATCTGAAGAAGTGTACGTCAGATGAGACCCACATAGTTCCCTTAAAGGAACTCACTATCGACGAGCGGTTGCACTTCGTCGAGGAACCTGTTGAAATCACGGACCGGGATGTTAAGGTCCTCAAGAACACGAGAATCCCTCTTGTACGAGTTCGTTGGAACTCCCGCCGCGGCCCAGAGTTCACCTGGGAGCGCGAAGATCAAATGGAACTCAAATATCCCCAGTTATTCGGAAACCAAGCAACTACTACTGAGGCTGAAGCTACCAATGCAGAATTTCGGGACGAAATTCCAAATCAACGGGGGGATAATGTGACACCCCAAGAAAACCAGTAATCTTCGCAAACATGCTCAGGGGAGCCGCGATACAATACAGGTAAACAACGTCACACCATTAGCTTTCCTCAGTAACCGCATGCTAAATTTCGGGACGAAATTTCTTTCAAGTTGGGGATAATGTGACAACTCGTATTTCCGACATTCTCTATTCGCATTTAACGCACGTTGACTGTCTAGATAATTGTTTACATGAATGATTTACCTTGTAATTGTGCACACTGAATGATAAGTTGAGATGATTATTTTTACTTTTGGGTGATGATGTGTAAGTACTTGACTGCATGAATATTGTAAACTGGTTAAGACTTGTGCAACTCGACGAAACACAAGTTGTGTTTCGCCAATAACAACTCGACAAAACAAAGATTTGTTTCGCCATTTCACTTTTGACGAAACAAGTGTTTCGCCGGCCCAACTGTTACGCCGAAGCCCAGTTTCGGGCCCAACCTTGTTACGTGAGTTATATCTCACAAAACCGTTCATTCGTGAAACTCATCACCACAATCGAAAACCCTAGAGACTTGTGACGGCAAACTAGCAACCACCGGAAACTCTTGTGTGATTCAATCATCATCCCGGTTAGTTTTACATGTTTGAGTAATTGAACATACATGTTTACGTGCGCATTGTCAGGAACTAATCGATTAAACATATGTGTGCATGATTGTTGCAGCCACTAACAGATTATGGTTCTATGATGGTTCAACTTTTATCAAAATGTCACATGCTATTAATTGTTGGATAATGATGATAGCAATTATATAAGTTATAGGAATGCATATGTAACTGTTGATGATGATGTAATGTCGATGACAACATTGACTTTCAAATTGTAATTGTTCAAGTCCCCATATATCACATGTATTGTCTGATGTAATTCAAATATTATTGGACCTACTAACTGCAAATATTGCTTTAATTTAATAGAGTATTACATGCATATAATGAATGTGGACTGATACATGATTATGTCAGTTATGATAATGTTACTTGATGATTATTTGATGATTCCAATAACTCATCTATGACTGATCGAATGATGAATGATTTCTGTGTTGTTGATGATCGATGATATTGATGAGCATGTGATGTCAGTTTGTCTTGTATGATCATTGGGTGATGATGACGGCTGTTAGGATGTTTAGGGTTTCTCATGACGTAACTGATTTCACGTAACTGTTACTTGGCGAATCAAACTTATGTAGACGAAACAGAGGTAACGACGAAACAGGAATCTGTTTCGCCGAGATCTCTGCGACGAATCAAGGTGGCGACGAAACAGGTGTTTCGTCAAAAGAACTAAACGACGAAACAAGGGAGGGTGTTTCGTCGACGGGGTATTCTGCAGTGACATGTTTACTTTGCTGTTAAGTGCTAACCTGGTTAATTAACTGCTGTTAACTGAATTGCATGTTCCGTATGTGTTTGAATATGTGTTATGTGCTACGTGATGATCTTTGACTCGGTGTTACCATGTTGTACTCGTACGTAAACTGACTTCGCATACGTGAATAATTTAGGACGTGATTGATTTACTTTGAGCACATACGTAGCATACCGAGCAAACCAAGGTGAGTTCACACAAGCCAAGGCATGGGGTTCCCAGGGGGGAATGGGGATTTGATGATTACTGTACAAACATAGATGACAGAACCTACTGCTAGACTAGTAACACTTATTGAACGATCTTCGCACACCTGCCAAGGACATTGGCCGCGATATTATGACTGACTTCGCACACCTGCCAAGGACATTGGCCACGAACTAAATTTACAACATCTTCGCACACCTGCCTAGAGAGGCCGCGATACAAACAAACCTAGTCTAGAAAAACTTGGGGAAAGACTTTCCCCAACATCTTCGCACACCTGCCTGGAGGGCCGCGATGGAAACTAATACGATACATTGTAACGAACGAACATACTACTACTCACGCTATACTATTACTGAACTATTAACTGTGAACTCGCTCAACTAGTTGTTGACTCTCTCTTGCATGCCTTGCAGGACCTTAGGTACATATGGAGCTTGCACAGGAAGGAGCAGGTCGTTGTGGGATACGGATCGTAGACGATATTTGAACTTATAACTTACTTTGGGTTTTCATTATTATACTTCCGCTACTTAAACAATGTTTGGTTATGAACATCAGTCATGTCAAGATGAATTACATATTCCTACTTTTACACTTAAATACTATGTTTGATATGATTGATGGCTTGATCCTGGTCAGTCACGCCTCCAAGCGGTGATACTCCGCGTGTGGATTTTGGGGGTGTGACAGTGTCCGCCCACCGATCTGCTAATTGTGCCGGAAACCCGGTCACTACGCAACCCAATGCTATCATTTGGCCTCGTTTACTTCGTCGGCCACTCATAGTGATGATGCTATAGCACAAGCATTTCTTGCACAATGTCAAGTGAACCCATCAGTTCCCGATTGGACATCTGATACGGGAGCCACTACTCATATGCTTCCTAATAATAATGCCTTTCCGAATTCAACCCCAACTCAAGGTAATGAGAAGGTGTACTTTGGTAATGGTGAAAGTTCACCAATCACTCATGTGGGTCACACTAACATATGTGGTAATCTTGCTCTAAATGATGTTTTGCTGGTACCTAGCCAAACTAAAAACCTTCTATCAATTGGTAAATTAACGGAAGATAATCATGTGGATGTTATTTTTTCTCACCCTTATTTTTACATACAGGACCGCCGAACCAAGCAAACAATAGCCCGGGGGTGCCGTGAAGACGGCCTTTACGTGCTTCGCAATTCGCATGAAGCCCTTGTCTCTACTCACCCTTCTTCAAAAGCCTCCTTTGAACTTTGGCATTCCCGACTCGGGCATGTTAATTTTGATATAGTTACTATGCTTAAAAATAAAGGGTGTTTGTCATTTACTTCCATTTTACCTAAACCAGGTCTTTGCACTCCTTGTGAGCTTGCCAAATCAAAAAGGCAACATTTTATTATGAATAATAAACGTGCTAATGCACCACTAGACTTAATTCATTGTGACTTATGGGGCCCATCCCCGGTGAAGTCAATTGACAACTTTGTTTACTATGTGGCTTTTGTAGACCATTATTCACGGTTTACATGGTTATACCCTTTGCGAGCAAAATCTGATTTTTTTCAAGCCTTGTCTATCTTTATACCTGTTTTGGTCAAAAATCAAGCCAAGATAATGCAACCAAACTTTCTGTTGTGAGGTGTGATGCTTGAATAAATGAACAATGCTAAGGATCACTCAGAAATGAAATTAACAAGTGACACAAAGAGTTGATATCCGGCATAAAAAACCTCGGGTGATGGAAACTACCGATCACCAACTCAGATTAAACAAACAAGTTATTAAAACTTTGGATGATAGCGAGCTAGTTACAAGGATCACTATAGTGTAATGTGCAAAAAGTGTGTAATCGCTAAGTGAATTGTCGAGAGCTGGTGAGAGCAGTTACGAGTGTGTGTGTTAAGCTAAAAATAGCCAAGTCTCTAATAAAGCTCGCTATCCCCTTTTAAAAATGGAAAATATCTAAGCTAACAAACTATCCGCAATTTGTGCAAGTCTTCCACGAACTCCATAACGTCCACTTCAGTTAAGCATGTGCGGAATAAATATGGAATATGCTCCAGGAATATCACCAAGACCAAGTCCAAGCTTGTACTCCTGCAAAACAACATCATATTCAAAGCAGACAATCGTTAGTACAAGGACCCTTATGATGATCCATGATCCTGATCCTATAATAGTTTCTGAGGATCACTAATTCAGACAGAATTGAGGATCACTAAGCCCAACAGTAATTGAGGATCACTGATCATTCAAAAATCCCCCCCTAACAATTGCCCCCAAAATATAAGGAGTAATTTGTAAATAAACGAGTTATATTTTCTCGTTCTTATCCGTAACAAATCAACGGATATATAGCCGTTAATTTCTGACTAGCCGTTGCATCCTGACGTCACTGAAGTGACCATCCTGCAAGATCATCATTATAAATTGAAGTTAGAGATAAGGGTTAGAGAGCATTTAGATTCGTGTGTTTCCTCCTTTAAATCCTCATTCGAAGACTTGATCAGGTATTCCTCTTTCCTTTCTCTCTTCATTTTCTTCTTCCGTTTCTTCTTCTTCACCATTATCATGAGCAAGATGATGCTACGATCCTCACCGGCTAAGGATCACAAGAAGGACAGTCCCTTAAAGACCCAAGGAATCATCGAAGGCTCTGCGAAAGAAAGATGCTGCTTCACTGATCCACAGATAGACATAATCCGCCATTGTTTTCCGGCGAATACCGTTTTTAAAGCTTTTGACCCCACCGTCCTAAGCGACTATGTTTCTGAAACCTGGGTAGCTTTTCCGGTCACCCCATTTACAATAGGATACTCGTATCCTTTTCCAGATTTCACCCAATCCTTCTTCTCTCTCACTGGCATCTCCTACATCCAAGCGATGCCAATGATCTGGAGGGTCTTGTATACCCTTGAAAGGATCATTGAACGTGAAGGTATTAATCTGGGAATGTCGGAGTTAGCAGAGATGTACGACCTTGTGAGCCACGGATCTCATCGGTATCTTTTCAAACATAAACCTGGTGAAGAACACCCCATCTTCAAAGCCACTAAGAATGACACCAACTGTAAACGGCGATTCTTCTTTGTCAGAAGGGATTCTATCCCTGATGGAAAGGATCTGCCTAGGAATTGGACCACCCATGGTAGGATAGAGGATCCTGAGAAGGATCACAGGATGACCTTGTTTCTGCTGAGGATCACTAACATCCTTTTGTTTCTATTTTGCAGCTATTACTGTCGCACACCTTATCACAACACCTGCAACGAAGGAAAGGCTTGCTGCTTTTCGGAGGCTTGATCCTGAAATAAGATCATTTAAAGCAAATACCCAGGATTCTCAAGAGGTATCCTCAGGTTCTGTCACGATGTCAAGTAAGTATCCCATTTTGTGCATAATTAAATATTTAAATAAAAATGAAATAAGGATACTTATCTGTTTTGGATGTGTAGGTGCTGGAAAATCATCGAAGTCTGCTACCCGTTTCAGCGTCACCGATCTCACCACTGTTGGTCCCAGATCTGGGAGGAAGAAAGCTGCTGCTAGCCCAAGTACTGCCATCCCCAAGGCTACTGCTTCCAAGGGAAAGAAGAGGAAAGTCTCAGAGGCTGACAATCTAGAAGGCTTGCCTCTAATCCTCAACCAGTTCCTTGAGTACTTCGCTGATGTAAGGATCACTGACTTAGCTTAGTTATCCTGCCCACTTGAGGATCATGTGATCCTAAACTTCACATTGTCTTTCTTGCAGAAATTTGCTGAAATCGAGGACTACGTAGGCAATGTTGAAGAGGTTGAGCAAAAGTGTTTGGACCTCCAGAAGATCATGCTAGCCAAGGATCAGAAGATTACCTCTCTCGAAAATGATGTCAACCTGGTGAAGAGGGAACTTGTTCTGGCTCACATCACCTCTGACCAAGAGAAGAATGAAATCACCAATGATGCTAAAGTCTCCGTTGCCATTGCTATGTACAAAACCCAGTTGCAGATGGCCCAAGAAGCTCTGGATCCTGACTTTGACAAGAGCAGCTGGGACATAGAGGGCTGGAAGGCTAGATTGGCTGAGCTGGACGATGAAGAAGAGGTCTTAGCAATTGAAGCGAGTGGAAGTGGAAAGGATCATGCTGATGCTGATGATGTTGGTGGTGATGCAGCAAAAGAGTAGGCTGCAGGAATTGGCGATGAAGGACATTTCTAGACGTAGCCGGAGCCCATTTTTTCTAGAATTTGGTAGTTTTACTTTGGTTATGGTGTTTTGAAACAATCTTGGGTTGTAATAGCTTTAGACAATAGTTTCTAGGGTGAAGGATCATGGATCCTTGGACAATAGGCAGGATAATGGGTGGTGGATGGATCCTCTGTTTGGGGGATGAAGCCACTCGTTATCCTTCCGTCTTTTATTTCCTGCACTACAAAGACCCGTAAACAATGGACACCCTTTGCCAACCCATGTGGACGGGCCACGTTTTGCTGGTAGAAACGTGGGTTGGCAATTTTTACAACTTTAAAGGGTTTAACGTTTTGTGAATAAATAAAATCTTAACTTTTTGGCTATCTTCCGTGTTGTTATCCTTGTTAGTACTTTACTTTTCAATTGTTGTGATATATATTTTGTCTGAATTTATTAAGTAAAGAAGAAAAAATTTAATAAATATCCTCAAAAGTTTAGGATATGATCAAGGATCACATATCCTATAGTTGACAAGTTCTGAAAAGTAGTGTAGCTTAAGGATCATAAGTTCAGTTGTCAAAGGATAAGGGTCACTTATGTAAATAATAAATAGGATCAAAGTAATTAAGGATCATACCTGAGAATCCAAGTTAGGATCCTAACCTTTAACACTTATAATCAGGATAACCAAAAGACAAACCTCAACAGAAGGTAAGGATCAAGGATCCTTAGTCATTTAGCTTCGAAAACCTGAAATAGGATACAACTTGGGACTAAGCCAATATAAGATGAAAGTTAGTAACTGGGGACAAGCCCAACAATTCTGAGGACAAGCCCAATATACTGTGGACAAGCCCGAAGGATAACTGGGGACAAGCCCAAAGGATAACTGGGGACAAGCCCAAAGGATCCTGTGTAAACTAGAGTATGGCCCTCACTGGCGACTATCCAAACTTAGTAACATGAAAATGCCAAAGCCTTAGCTAACGTGAAAACGTTAGAAACCTTAGGAACGGATGTATGGTACGTCTACCATTATACGTAGAATCCTGAATACAGCCAGTACAATGAAATTGTCAGCCCCTAAAGCGAGTACTGGTCCCATTGCCATGAACTGTACCAGGATCATCGTGCGCTACTGGCGAAACTGGGGACAGGCCCAAACTAGGGTCAAGCCCAAATAACTGGGGTCAAGCCCAAATAACTGGATACTTCTGTGGATACTGAATCCTTTGTTAAGGATACCTGAACCTTCAAAACTCAGAATCAAGTGAAAGGAGGATAAAGAATGCGAGATCCTTATCCTTATATAAGATAACTAAAGAATGAAATAGTTTGAGGTTAGAATATTACCACAATGAAGATCATCTGTCCTGTAAGGATCCTTCAAGGATATTTGTCAGGTAAGGATCATGGATCCTTATCACATGAAGTATTTCTTCAAATGGACAGCATTCCAAGCTCTTGGTAGCAAATCACCTTCCATTGTTAGCAATCTATATGCCCCCTTTCCTGCCTCAGCTTCAATCAAATAAGGGCCTTCCCACTTTGGTGCCAACTTTCCATCAGCAGGATTGGTGGTATTCTGAAATGCTTTCCTTAACACCATATCACCAACTTGGAATTTCCTGATCCTGACATTTTTGTTGTAAGCTCCAGCCATCCTTTGTTGATAACTGGCCATCCTTATCCTTGCCAAATCCCTGAGTTCTTCTATAGTATCCAGATCTTGAACCAAGTTTTCATCATTTTCTTCAGGATCACGAATGCTTGTTCTTGCAGTAGGAACCACCATCTCTGTAGGGATCACTGATTCTGCCCCTAATACCAAGGAAAATGGAGTTTGGCCAGTGGCATTCTTGGGAGTTGTCCTATCAGCCCATAGTACATAAGGTAGTTCTTCTGCCCACTTTCCTTTCTTGGATCCAAGCTTTTTCTTCAAATTGTTGATGATGATCTTGTTGGATGATTCTGCCTGACCATTAGCTTGTGGGTGGACTGGTGTTGATGTTATCATCTTAATCCCCCAGCTGTCACAAAAGTTAGTAGTTCTACTCCCAATAAATTGGGATCCATTATCACAAACAATTTCAGAAGGGATACCAAATCTAGTAATAATATTTCTCTTGATAAAGGATATCACTTCTTTTTCCCTGACTTGAGCAAAGGCTTCAGCCTCTATCCACTTGGAGAAGTAATCAGTCATGGCAAGCACGAATACTTTTCCACCAGGTGCCTTAGGAAGCTTACCAACTATATCCATTCCCCATCTCATAAATGGCTAAGAAGAGGATATAGGATGCAAAAGTTCTGCTGGTTGGTGAAGGATATTACTGTGTCTCTGACAAGGATCACATTTCTTGGCATATTCCACAGCATCCTTCTTCATAGTAGGCCAATAGTATCCTGTCCTCAGGATCTTTGAGAATAATGCTCTGCCCCCGGTGTGGTTTTCGCAATCTCCTTCATGGAAATCCTTTAGGACTTCTTGGATTTCAGGATCCTCAATGCATCTTAGATATGGACCTGCAAGAGATCGTTTATACAACATGTTATTCAATATTGTAAATTGAGATACCTTAATTTTGAAAGCCCTGGGGTTTTCTCCTGTAGGAATCTCTCCATGTTGTATGTATCTCATGATTGGAAGGATCCATGATCCTGAATGAGATTGAGTATCATCACTAGGGATGATCGCAGAATCCTCTCCTATCTCCATAGCTTCATGATCCTCGATAGCAGGGGTCAGGATATGGATAATAGGGATCTTGATATCCTCTGGGATCTTCAAGGATGATCCTAAATTGGCTAATGCATCAGCCTCTGCATTCTCTTCCCTTGGTACCTGTGTCAAACTAAAGGAAACAAAAAAGAGTGCCAATTCTTTGACTATCTCTAAATATTTGATTAGCTTTTCACCTTTAACAGCATAGGATCCATTAAAGTGATTAGTGATCAATAAAGAATCTACATGTACCTCAAGATACCTAATCCTCATATGCTTGGCAATTTGCAAACCAGCTATCAAGGCTTCATATTCAGCCTCATTGTTGGTAGTTTGAAATTCACAAGCTATGGAGTGGGGTATTATGTCCCCCTGTGGCGATTTTAGTAGTATTCCAAGCCCTGTTCCTTTTACATTAGAGGCTCTATCAGTGAAGAGTATCCAAGGATCCTTAGTTTCTTCAAGCTGTTGGACTTCTAACTCAGCTTCCTTTTGCAAGTCACTACTGAAATCTGCCACAAAGTCAGCTAAGGCCTGGGATTTAATGACAGTTCTAGGCTCATATCTTATATCATAAGCGTTAAGCTTCACTGCCCACTTAGACATCCTTCCTGACATTTCAGGCTTCCTGAGAACATTCTTAATTGGAAAATTAGTCTTAACAATAATGGCATGAGTCTCAAAATAATGTCTTAATTTAGTAGATGCCATAATTAATGCAAGGATAAGTTTCTCTAAGTGTGAATACCTGGATTCAGCATCAAGTAAACTCTTACTTACATAATAAACAGGATGTTGTGTACCTTGGTGATCCTTAACAAGGACCGCACTAACTGCTTTTGAGGATACCGCTAAGTATAAGGATAATATATCCCCCTTTTCGGGTTTCATCAAGGCAGGGGCTGAGGATAGGTAATCCTTAAGAGCTTTGAGGGCACTTTCATGCTTATCAGTCCATTCAAATTTTTTGTTCTTCCTCAGGATGTCATAGAATTCCTTGCACTTTTCTGAGGATTTGGATATGAACCTGTTCAAGGTTGCGATCCTACCTGTCAATCTTTGCACATCCTTGGCATTGGCAGGAGATTTGATATTCACAATAGCCTTAATTTGCTCTGGACTTGCTTCAATGCCCCTCTTTGTCACCATATAGCCTAAGAATTTACCTACTTTAACACCAAAATGACACTTGGAAGGATTTAGTTTCATATTAAATTTATCAAGGATATTGAATGCTTCCTCCAAGTCTTAAAGGTGATCCTCAGCTTTCTTGGACTTAACTACCATGTCATCTATATAGACTTCCATAGTGTGTCCGATTTGTTCCTTGAACATCATATTGACTAGCCTTTTATAAGTAGCACCTGCATTCCTTAGTCTAAATGGCATAGCAATATACCAATATATACCAGTTGGGGTCATAAAGGCTGTATCCTATTGATCAGATGGTTCCATCTGAATTTGTTGAAATCCAGATGAAACATCCATAAAAGTTAACAACTCATGACCCGCGGTAGCATCCACCATGGAGTCAATGTGGGGTAATGGGAAAGGATCCTTGGGACATGCCTTGTTTAAATCAGTAAAATCGACACATACCCTCCACTTTCCATTTTTCTTTTGAACAACAACCACATTGGCTAACCATCTTGGATAATTAACCTCTCTTATCATACCTGCCCGAAGTAGTTTATCTACCTCCTCCTGGATAATAGCATTCCTTTCATGTGCAAATTTCCTTCTTTTTTGATGTATAGGCTTGAATGACCTGTCAATGCCGAGTTTATGAGTAATTATATCTTTAGATATACCTATCATATCCTCATGCTTCCAGGCAAAGGTAGTTTTCCTTCTTTTAAGGAAGGATACTAGATCCTGTTCAATGTTGCTAAGGATCCCTGATCCTACGAAGATCCTGGATTCAGGATCATGAGGATCCATGAGGATTTCTTTTACATCCTGCTCTCTTGCCTCCAAGACATCTCTTGAAGGATACTTTAATTGCTATTGCTCCCTTGGTCTTAAGGCTGGCTTCATCGATGAGGTATAGCAATTCTTAGCTTCTTGTTGATCACTCTTAATTTTCACCACTCCCCATGGACTAGGAAGCTTCACACACTGATGATATGTGGATGGGACTGCCTTCATGTCATGTATCCATGGCCAGCCAAGGATAACATTACAACAAGATAAGCAATCTATAACACAAAATTTCTGATAAGAATGGAGTCCTTCAATATATATAGGGAGTTTGATGTCCCCCAATGTGTTCTTGGTTTCCCCACTGAATCACACAAGTACTGAGGATCTTGGGACAATATCAAACTCCGGGATATTCATCTTCTTGAGGACATCAAGCTGAATGATATTCACAGAGCTTCCTCCATCTATAAGGATCATGCGAACAAAATGATTAGAAATAAACAGGGTAATAACAAGGCCATCATGATGAGGATCCTGAACATCAAGACGATCATCCTCATCAAAAGTTATGATCTTATCCTCGGTGACAATGGACGTCCGGATGGGTCTGTCTCCATTATCCATCTTGGTTTCCTTGGAATGTCTTTTGGCTGCTGAAAAGGATGTACCACAAATGTCTGATCCACCAGATATGAAGTTTATAACTTGTGCATCTGCTGGAGGAGCAGGAGCCTTTTCCGGGATCCTTTCAGGATCCTGGATCCTTGACTTCTTTCATCCCAAAAGCTCTTTCAAATGCCCCTTGCTTAACAAGTAACCAATTTCCTTTCTAAGTGCAATACACTCTTCAGTGAGATGCCCGAAATCCTCATGATATGCACACCACTTGGACTTATCGTTTGTAGCAGCTGGTTTATCACTTTTTCTCGGCCATCTAGCTTTCTCACCTAAATTCTGCATTGCAAGGATTAGTTCATTGTTATCAACAGAAAAACAGTATTCAGAAATGGGAGGATAATCCTCATGATCCTCTTCCTGTTCCACTGCATGCACATTCTGGTTATCAGGCTTGTTGTAGGACTTTGATTTGTTGTTCCTGAAGTAGGATCCTTGCTTTTCCTGTTTTGAGGACCCTGTCAATCTCTCCTGGATCCTTTTGTCATCCTCTAGGTGTATGAACCTAAGGGCCCTGGTTCTTACTTCATCAAGATTCCTACATGGGGTCATAACAAGATCATCATAGAATAATGAATCCCTAAGCAAATCCATTTTAAAGGCTTCTACAGCCGTAGCAATATACAAGTTAGGGATATCTAAGGATTCTTTACTAAACCTAGTGATGTAATCTCTAAGTGATTCATTTTGACCTTGTGTTACCCTATATAGATCACTAGTTAATCGTTCAAACTTTCTACTACAAGAGAATTGACTATTAAACAAATTAACTAGATTAGCAAATGAAGTAATAGAGTAAGGGGGAAGACTTAGCAGCCATTTAAGAGCAGATCCTGTAAGTGTGGATCCGAATCCCTTGCATAAACATGCTTCTTTTAACCTCTCCGGAATTGGATTGATCTCCATCCTCTCCCGGTATTGAGCTACATGCTCCTCTGGATCCGTCGAACCATCATATAGCTTCATGGATGGTATCTGGAATCTTTTGGGTATTTCAGCGTCACATAAGGGTGGTGCAAAGCGAGATATCCTATGGCTACCATCTGCGATCTCAGGAATGGGCTTGACCACTCCTGGAACACTGGATATCATGTCCTTAAGCTTCTGTAACTCCATGGCCATAGCCTGATTGATACCTGTATCCTGCATAGAGCCATGGTTAGTGTTATATGAATTATTAAAAGTGTTACCTCCCAAAGGATTCGTGTTTGGAATTCCAGATGTGAATCCATATTGACAGGACTCTGGTATGATTGAAGGACCAGAGGAAGCAATGGTCTGCATTGGTATGAAGTCTCCTTGATGAACATCCGAGCTTGGAGGCTGCATACTTCTTAAGAATCCTGGATCCTGAAAGATGTTGGATCCTTGAGGCTGAGATGATCCTTGAACCTGAAAGGATCCTGGAATCATAAAAGATCCTTGGACTTGGTAGGATCCTTGGACCTGGGAGGATCCTTGGACCTGGGAGGATCCTTGGACCTGAGAGGATCCTTGGACCTGGGAGGATCCTTGGACCTGGGAGGATCCTTGGACCTGGGAGGATCCTTGAACTGCGTGCATTCCCAAATATCCTCCTGAGCTTACGAAGGATCCCTGATGCTGAAAAGAGGATCCCGATGGCTGAAAGTAGGATCCCTGAGGCTGGGAGTGAGGGCTAAATGCCTGACTCATAGTTGCTGTTCCATAACGCCTTTCTGATGGACCGCTTTGATACTGGATGCCCGGAACTACTGATTGTAGAGTAGTTACAACTGGAGTGTCAAAATTTAATGACCTTGGCATCAGAGGAGAGTGATCCTCCACTGATTTCTTCTGTTTCTTGATATCACCAATCTCTTGGAGGATCTCTTCATTGGTTTTATCCTGCTGTTGCATGCGATCCCTCATCTGCAAAATCAGATTAAAAAGATCATTAGTAGTAGGATTAGTGGAAACAGAAGAGGTTGGTGGTTTTTGGAAAATGGGGGTTTGTCTCTTCGCAGCATTTTCAGCATTCTTCAGGGATCCAGAAGGTGGTGGAGGCAAAGGAGGAACGCCTTGTGAATAACTGATTGCCGGCATAGAGCTTGATGTGTTCTTTGATGAGGAAGCCATTTGCTTGATTGTAACGAACCGAAATGATCACCAGAACAATAATTTCTCAAGAACGAAGCACCAATTGCCCCACGGTGGGCGCCAAACTGTTTTGGTTAAAAATCAAGCCAAGATAATGCAACAAAACTTTGTGTTGTGAGGTGTGATGCTTGAATCAATGAACAATGCTAAGGATCACTCAGAAATGAAATTAACAAGTGACACAAAGATTTATACGAGGAAAAAGCCCTTGATCAAGAGTTGATCTCCGGCATAAAAAACCTTGGGTGATGGAAACTACCGATCACCAACTCAGATTAAACAAACAAGTTATTACAACTTTGGATGATAGTGAGCAAGTTACAAGGATCACTATAGTGTAATGTGCAAAAAGTGTGTAATCGCCAAGTGAATTGTCGAGAGCTGGTGAGAGCAGTTACGAGTGTGTGTGTTAAGCTAAAAATAGCCAAGTCTCTAATAAAGCTCGCTATCCCCTTTTAAAAATGGAAAATATCTAAGCTAACAAACTATCCGCAATTTGTGCAAGTCTTCCACGAACTCCATAACGTCCACTTCAGTTAAGCATATGCGGAATAAATATGGAATATGCTCCAGGAATATCGCCAAGACCAAGTCCAAGCTTGTACTCCTGCAAAACAACATCATATTCAAAGCAGACAATCGTTAGTACAAGGACCCTTATGATGATCCATGATCCTGATCCTATAATACTTTCTGAGGATCACTAATTCAGACAGAATTGAGGATCACTAAGCCCAACAGTAATTGAGGATCACTGATCATTCAAAAATCCTCCCCTAACAATTGCCCCCAAAATATAAGGAGTAATTTGTAAATAAACGAGTTATATTTTCTCGTTCTTATCCTTAACAAATCAACGGATATATAGCCGTTAATTTCTGACTAGCCGTTGCATCCTGACGTGACTGAAGTGACCATCCTGCAAGATCATCATAATTTCTGACTAGCCGTTACAACCTATCATACTGCCTCTAAAGACACTAAATGGGTACGGGCCATGGAGGAGGAATTTAATGCCCTTCATAAAAACAACACTTGGACCCTTGTTCCAAAACCAACAAATGCCAATATTGTTGTCTCAAAGTGGCTTTTTCGAACTAAATTTAAATCCGATGGGTCTATTGAACGTTACAAAGCTCGACTAGTGGCTCAAGGTTTCACTCAGGTTCCTGGCCTTGATTACTCATATACGTTTAGCCCGGTTGTTAAAGTTGCCACTGTCCGGACTGTTATTGCTCTGGCAGTTATAAACGGTTGGCATCTTCACCAACTTGATGTTAACAATGCTTTTTTACACGGTCGTCTCACCGAACAAGTGTTCATGGAACAACCAAAAGGGTTCATTGATCCTAAATTTCCATCTCATGTTTGCAAATTAAACAAAGCTATATACGGTCTTAAACAAGCACCCAGGGAATGGTTTCATTGCTTAAGTCTATTCCTCATTGACATCGGCTTCGTTTGCAGTCGTGCAGATCCTTCTTTGTTCATTTACAAAAATGGATCTTGTCTTATGTATCTCCTTGTATATGTTGATGACCTTATCTTGACTGGAAGTCAACCTTCTATCCTCACATCGTTCATATCCCGACTAAACTCAGAATTTGCTATAAAAGATCTAGGGAAACTCAACTATTTTTTGGGACTGGAGGTTACCTACATGCATCATGGTCTTTTTTTGAACCAATCTAAACACACCTTAGATATTTTAACCCGTGCTAAGATGTTGGATGCAAAACCAGCTCCAACACCTTTAAGCAACAATGTTTCTTTTGTTTCTACAGGGGACTTATTCTCAGATGCTAGTCTATACCGGTCCATTGTAGGTGCTCTCCAGTGCTTGACGATCAAGAGGCCTGACATCTCATACGCTGTGAATCAAGTCAGTCAGTTTCTGCATGCTCCCACCACTGCTCACTTCCAGGAAGTAAAACGGATTTTGCGCTATCTCAAAGGGACGATTTCTTATGGATTGGATTACAGTCGACCCACTCAGACGATGCTGCTTGGTTACTCTGATGATGATTGGGCTCGCTGCTTGGAAACAAGACGTTCCACCTATGGATATTGAATATTTTTGGGTGGTAATCTCATTTCATGGAGTGCAAAGAAACAACCAACCATTGCTCACTCTAGTTGTGAATCAGAATATCGAGCCATGGCAAACACGGCCGCAGAAATTGTGTGGTTAACTCATCTTCTTCAGGAACTTTATGCCCTTCCACCGAGCAGGCCGACAATTTTGTGTGACAATTAAAGTGCAATTTTTCTCACTCAGAATCCGGTGGCTCATAAATGAACTAAACACATAGATCTTGATTATCATTTCTTGTGTGAGCTGGTTGCTGCCGGAAAATTAACTACTAAATTTATTCCAACCAAGCTTGAGGTGACTGACATTTTTACAAAGAGTCTTTCGTCTTCTCAATTCAATGTCCTCCGTCAAATGCTACGTCTTGGTCCTCCACCGTTCAGCTTGCGGGGGGATGTTAGATAATATTATATATTTGTTTAAGTTGTGATTTATGGAGGTCCCTATGTGTAATATTACCTCCTATATATATGTATCCATGTTTAAGTTCTAAATTAGGAGACATAATTCCTTCATTAAAAATACTAATCGACAACCCGCCACAACGCGCGGGTAGACGTAAACTCGTTATTAAATAATATGTAAGTTTAATATTGTATCTCAATGTGTATACGAAACTTGAGGAAAATTGTTCGTAAATATGGTAGAGGGTGACAGAAAGAAAGGAAACGAATTAGGAATGGTTTGATTTTGGAAAGGCAACGCATGGGTTTATAAGGGATTTTCTTGCTCTCTAAGTTTTGAGAAAAAAACATCAAAATTTGAAGATAGGATGTGTTTCAAATGGTTACAAGTGTTATGTTATGTTGATGCATATTGTGTGGACACGGATCGTTCCGGGATCGTTCCAGTTCGACTCGGCTACGAAGTGAAGGCTGAAGTCAAGATATCCTCCTATCTTGACTCGATACGATTTTTTACTTTGTAATGTACGATGTAAATACAACTGCGTGTGTGTAGTATGCATATTAGTGTGTTAACTGTTAAGTTGTTTGTTGTGGTCAAAGTTCCCCATGGTGAAGTTTAAAGTTCCCCATGGTGAAGTTTAAAGTTCCCCATGATTAACTTTAAAATTCCCCACTGACTTAAGGTTCGTAAACCTGTCAGTATATATACAGAAACAGAAGGCAAACAGAAGAGACAAGTCTGAATAGATTTGAGAGCGAACATACTGTAAACACACACACACTGAGAGTTTACGAGAGCATCTTGTAAACATTGATTTGTAACCGTTTCATACGCATTAATACAATGGAGTGTTAATCGTTGAATCTTTGTGTCTTACGTGTTCGTAACTTGGTTTAACTTACCCGTTTGGATTCCACACTCACGGGTTTGTCGGAAAACAGGGAATAGAGGTTACTTGATCCTCCGGGTGGACCTACAATTGGTATCAGAGCATTGGCTCGATTCCTTGTTAAAACCAAGTTTGTGTTCTTGATTTTTCTTAGTTTTTAATGTGTTTTTCTTGAGTTTTTGATCTTTAAAGTTCATACATTTGCAGGAAAAACGTTGTTAAAATCTTGAAAATCTTGGTTGTTTTGCTTCTAGTTCATATAAAACCTTGTTAAAACTCTTGTATACATTTTAGTATTGGGTTTTTATTGAACTTTATTGTGAAATTGTTGTTCGGAAAATTTTCAAGTTGCCGGAATCATCATACAGTTCATCAGATCTTCAACAAGTTCATATTTTTCTTTAAATATTGTTTGTGTTTGATCTGTATTATCTTTTGAATTAAAGTGATTACTGTGTTTATCAATATTAAATTACAAGTGTTTGACATTTGTGTACTGTGATGATTGGTTTATGAGAAAAAAGGGGGCTTCGAAAATCAGAAAGGCATGCTTTGTTGAAATAGTGTCACCAACTTTGTCAGAGGATAAGATTTACATTGTGTGTGAAAATATCTCAACCTTCCTCACAACCTTCGTCACACTCACCTCAACCTTCCTCACCTCAACCTTCCTCACAACCTTCGTCACACTCACCTCAACCTTCCACACCTCAACCTTCCTCACCTCAAACTTCCTTACCTCAACCTTCGTCACATACAATCAACCTTCGCCATACTTAGAGTTTTTAACAGAAGCTTTCTAAATCGTATTTAACTGTTTGTTTTGTGTGATTTAATCAGGTATTCATCATCATACATCAAAAATGAATCTGAGTTGGTGGGGTACTCCGTCTAATGCGGAAAGTAAGTACAGAAGTACGGGATTATCGCCATCATGGGCCGAATCTCCCGCACCCGCATCTAATACGCAAAGTAAGTATACAAACACGTGTTTGTGGCCATCATGGGCAGAATCTCCCGCACCTGCATCTTCACAAGTGAATCCAACGTCGACAGGTCAATGGGCATTTGTTTCAAATCAAACTCCAAGTGTTCAAAGTATACTTCTAAGCGAAAGCGAGACCCGAAGTCTAAATCGCCCACCGAAACTGATGCACATAAATGAATATCCTGGATGGGTAGATAGATTCCATACGTATGTCCTTGGGCAAAACACGGAATTGTGGTTATGTTTTATTACAGATTACAATCAAGCTCTTGAGGTTGCCGCTTCAACTACCGCGACATATGCAGATTTTACGGAAGACGAGAAAAAGGCATATGATTTAGAAAAGAAAGCATATGCTATTCTGACTCAGGCGATGAGCAAGGATATATATCATCAGTTTGTCAGCAACAAGACGACAAAGTGATTATGGGAAGCATTGAAGACAAGAGGTCTAGGAAATGAAAAGTCACGTCAATTGCGACATGATTTACTTAAAAAGGAGTTTGATGGTTTCACTTATATGGAAAATGAATCTTTGGGAGATATGACAAATCGATTTCATCACTTGCTGACTGAATTGAGTAATTTTTCGGTAGTAACAACTCCAGCACAGGTTATCACAAAGTTTGCTGATGCACTGCCACCTCAATGGAATAGTTTCTTGGAAATTCTGAAATACAATGGCACATTGGCTACGACAAACATCAATGACTTCTGTCAGCTCTTGGAGAAGAAAGATCAGGAAGAAACCCTAAAGGCAAAAAGGATTCCAGTGCGACAAAATCCTGATATGTATTATGGAACTTCTAGCACTTCTGCAATACCAGTGCGACAAGATCCTGATATGTATTATGGAACTTCTAGCACTTCTGCAAGACCTGCTTCACATGATCCACTTCAAACGGCGTTTGTCACAAGCACATATTTGTATGGCAATCTGATACAAGTTCCTGTAAAGCCAGCTCCAACCACAGACTTGTATGGAAATCCACTTCCTGTTCAACAACAAGCTTGTTATGGAAGCACATCATCTGCTGGTCAGCCATCAAAGTCAAATACAGTATGGCTTGACATGTCAAATTTCTCCAAAGTTAGCGTTGAAGTAGCTAAAGATCATATGGATATACTAAACACATTGGTGAGCTCGTATTGTGGGTTGATTGCAGGGCAGATCGGAAACATCTATCTAACTCAAGAAGATTATCAGTAGATCGATAAAGAAGAGATGGATATGATGGACATCAAATGGGCTTTCGCCAGTGCTGTAAGGCGAGCTAAAGACTTCATGGAACGGACGGGTAGAACCAGCTTGGAAAGCAAGAAAGATACCAAGTATGGGTTCAACAAGCAATCCATCAAGTGCTTTAACTGTGGTGAACGTGGTCATTTTAAGCGTGAATGCACAAAGCCAGCTTAGCATGGGAACCAGAATCCTTTCAGAGGTCAAGGCAACCAGGCGAATCAGAATCAAACCAGGAATGATGATCGCACCTTGGTTCCTGCAAACAATCAAGCAGGACCATCGAACACCAATCAGGCTCTTGTGGTGCAAATAGATGAAGGTTGCGACTGGTCAATGCAATTAGGCATTGGTGATCAGGGAGGAGCAGCTTGTTTTGCTGAAACTGCTAAGGATTTGAAACACGCCAGTGGTGGAGAATCTTCCGCCAGTGGTGGTGAATCTTCAGATGAATAGAGTTCTGGTGATTCAAGGAGTTCAGATGAGGAAACCTCAACGTCAGGCGATGATCATGTATCTAGTGGGAGAATCGATGCAGATATCGATGAATTGTTAGGAGAAGCTGCTGCAAGGAATGATAGAAGATCTATTCTGGTGGATCAAGCTGCTTATTCTTCTTCTTCTCTTCATTCAGCCTTTATGGCTAATGGCGACAGTTCATCAAGCCAGGTATGTATCGATGAACCTACTGTCGTTAATTGTGATAATTGTGCTAGCTTAAGTGTTAAATATGCTGATTTAGATGCTAATATGTCTGAGTTGCATAGCAAACATGATGCTTTAACTGCTAAATTGTTTGACTTGCAAAACAATCATGTTTCTTTTGATGATAAATGGTGTGATTTGCAAAGCAAACATGAGGCTTTGCAAAACAAATTTGAAGTGACAAATATGCACAATCAAAAGTTGATAGTGGATCTTTCGAAATGCAAAGAGGCTAACATGTTTTATGAAAACCATGAAAAGGAATTTAAAACGGTGGTTGCAAATTTAAGAAAAGATAAAACCGAACTGGCAAAAATGGTTTCAAGAAAACAAACTGACATAAACCTTTATATCGATCGTCTTGAGATCATACAAAAAGAGTTAGTCTTTGTTAAGTGTGAAAGTGAGGTGATCCGGCTTAAGCTAGACAGTTATTCAAACTCTAGATATGTGCTGGATCACATCATTGACACGTAAAAGGAGAAAAAGGATGTCACGTGCATTGGATACAAGAAATGTCCACCACCTGTTAGACAAAATTATGATGTCATGCCTGATGAGGAGAATAGAACCTTTTATAAGGAATCTGTTTCTTTAGACATTGAGGAATTTGCAACTGGACTTGGATACAAACCGAAAGTACCATCAGATTCGGATGTGTCAGCAGATACAAGTGTGTCTTCTGCTGAACAAAATCAGGATCCTCCGGTTATTGTTGAGGATGCTGATTCTTCAGATGATGAATCTAATGATACTGACTCAGCACAGTCTGATGCGGAAATCAAAGAAGAGGACATACCTCTTGAGAATCATATTCTATGTGATCCTCCCGCAAAACCTGCTAAGACTGTTCTGGTCGAGTCCACGACTGCAAAAGAGTCTGAGAGTGTGATTTTGCTGTACACTCTTGTTGGTGATGATAAAATCTACTCTGACAAAGATTTTCCTATTAAGAATGTTAATCAATCTTTAATTAGTAAAATTTTTGAGGATTCAACAAGTTAGTTTTTGGGAAAGACAGGATCACACGTTGTGGTAACACAGTGTCCTCCTATCCCAAAGGCTGAAGTTCGAAAACAATGTGGCAATCAGAAATTACCAACAGTGAAAAAGAAGCAAAATCATACCAAACCAAGGTCAAAAGAAACAGAACCAAAAGAAGAACAAAAGGGTGAACTTTGTGAAATCGAAGGGAACAGATAAACTTGGAACATTTGCCAATAAATCTAACTTAGATCATGTCATTCAAGTTAATTCTTTGAAAAGAAATGAACCAAACAGTTCAAAACCTAGTACCTCGGGATCACAAAGTTTATCGACAAGATAATCACATGATACTTCGGGGTTTGTAGAACGAAGATCATGTTTTTCATGTGGTACATTTGGACATATTATTCGCAATTGCCCATATCTTCATAAGTTAAAAGCCAAAGTTGATGATCCCCGTGACCAAATTGACCGCAAGCGATATGTTTCATCAAAACCAGATCCCCATCTTGTAAAAGAAAGGGAAAAGAAACAGAAACGCCATCAGGTCAAGAAAATTGAAAAAGCGATTAAATCCGATGTGGTTAACAAAACATCTGTTTCTATCAAACCAGAAAATTCAAAAACTTCTGACAATCATGAAGTTAAAATTTTAAAGAATAAAACTGGTAAAACAAAACAGACCTGGAAACCAAAAACGGTTACTGAATCAGGGGGAACATCACAATTTCCGCAACATCGAGAAGTTGAAGTAACTTATGTGGATGAAAATGGAAGACCCAAGACCACGAAGGCTTGGGTCCCCCTCTCCAACTAATCTCTGAATGAGTGTGTAGGATATTCCAGGAGGAACTATTGATAGTCTTAGGATTGTTGATAGTGAAGCATCCATGCACAAGATCGGCGACATAAGGCTCTGAAACATTGTTACATCTAGGAGAATATTGTTGCCATTGATGGAGAGGAATATTGAATGAAGTTGAAAAATTCGACAAGATGAAAAATGTGCCAAAATTTGGTTGTTATGGTTTTTGATCGGGTGCTCAGGAAAGATTCCAATGAAAAGTACGCGCCTGTAGCACCTCTGAAGCTTTTTGAAGATTCATGGATTTTTCTTTCACAAGAAGTTCAAAGTCCACAAGATGAATGTGTAGGGTACTTTTCTCTACGGTGTGATTGAAGAAAATGTGTTGGTTGATCAAACTACACCGGGTGTGCGGATGACTTGGAGTGGATTAAACAACCGCACACTACTTCTGAAAGAGAAAGACAAAGACCTTCGCTGGTGCAATGTGGAAGAACAGCCGGACCCAGAGGTCTATGATCTTGTTGCTGTGAAGAGATTTCTCAGTAGCTACAAAATTGACTTTGAAATCCAAACCTGGTGGATATCTAGCTTAGGAGACCACTCAGATTCCTTGCAATGCACGAAGCAGTTACAGGATACGGTCTTCAATTTCTAATCTCTCCTATACTTGTCGATATTTAAGCTGCTTTATAAATTAGTATCCTCTCGTACAGCACTCTTGACCAGACACATTGATCTCGAATATCACTTCACACGTGATTGTTTCAATATGAAACTCGTCAATGTTGTCATGGTCCATACCGATGACCATCGTGCCGACCTTTTTACCAAAGCATTTGATAAATCAAGATTTGACTTTTTATTATTGGTAAACGGCATTAAGGTCAAGCAAGAGTAATCCGCATCGGAAAATTGTTTTTCTAAGTATCTTTGTGTTTTTAAAATTATTGTAAGTTTGTTGATTTTAGGGGGAGTAATTCCAAAATTTGAAAAATTCAAAAACATCGAAAAATTTCAAAAACTCAAAAACAATAGAAAAACAAAAATGAGTTTCCTGGCGAGCAAAAGAGAAAATGATTGTACATCAGTGGTCTGTTGAAACCTTTTTAAACTGAAATGCAAAATGAAAAATGTTAAGCAGCTTTATATAAGATGTATCGGTAGGCTCACAATCATCTTAAAGTGTGCAGGGTGATATAAACTTAAATCGACTGAAGACTGTGTGGGAACCGCTCATTGGCATATGGTCTTAGTACCGAAATTTCGTTTGAGAGATTGCCGAGGTTCTGAGATATGTGGTCTTTATGTTGTTTATCATCTGGGTATCATGGTTGTTTCTTTTACCGAAACAAACAGAGACGAAGTCTAGATCTTCCATGATATCATACATACGTGTACATACTGCATACGACCTCAATAAGTGATCAACAATCACATGTCCCACAAAATAAGTGATAATATATCACATTTATCCGGGAGTCAAGTTCGTCTCTTTGCTGTACGAAAGTACTGACCTGTTCACGGACTTGCTCCTGTGCCCTCATGCATATGAAAATCAAGTTCCTCATCAATAAGTGATTATATCACATAGGGCTTGTTTTCAATCAAAATAAGTGAGTTTCTCACATTTTCATATACGGTCAAACAGATGATAAATGGTATACTCACCAGTAAGATGAATTCTCGTGCATACCTTGATACGGGAATGTGTCGTGTGTGGATGAACACCGGTCAGTAAGTATAAATCATACCCTAACGTATCCCATCGCCATTATTACATCTGATAAGTTAAGCTTAAGTGGACAACAATACCGATAATCGTTATAGGATGTTTATCTAAATGTTAACAAAAAGAACAACAAGAGCGTTTTGGCATGACCGTACACTGATATGATTCTCTTACCCTCGAAACTCGCAAAAAGAATGTTTGTATATATTTACTTTTCTTTGTTTCTGCAACTCTGTATATATTTATTTACTGCTTTCAGTCTTTAAGTTTGAAATATTCAAAAAGCCAAAAAGATTTTAGGTGTGTTTTAATATAAACTTTATAAAAGTCAAAAAGATTTTATTTCTGCTTTAGTTTTGATTAACCGATGTTGGAACTCAAGTCTTCGTTACCTGAAATCTGAGCGAAAACCAAAACGACTGATTCTTCATAAACGGTCGAAATTTACAAGTTTTGAAAGTTAAAAAAACCAAAATTAAACAATTGTTAAACTTTCAAACTGTCGGACGGTAGTTGAAAACATGGTCACATGTGTGTCGTTTGTTTATGTTAACTATATTCCAAGCAGTTGTTCTCATTACGCGTTTAGCTTTCTTGTATGTGCAGATGCGGCATCACGACCAGCCAAAGGCGAAGAGAACGTGTTAGAAGACAAACTTCGGAATGAAGACACGGCATGGATGCACTAAGAAGATCAAGATGATCGAGTTGCCGCTGACCAATCAATCAACACCAAAAGGATCAAAGTGCTGAAAATCAAAAGAGTCACGAGCATAACTCAAGGGGGGGTTTGTCTTAAAGAAGAGGTTGTTGATGCACTTCCTATTTATTAAAGGGGAGTTTGTTGATACACTTTCTATTTGTGATGTGTTGGAAATGATCAGCGTCCAAGGGGGAGTTTGTTGATGCATATTGTGTGGACACTGATCGTTCCGGGATCGTTCCAGTTCGACTCGGCTACGAAGTGAAGGCCGAAGTCAAGATATCCTCCTATCTTGACTCGATACGATGTTTACTTTGTAATGTACGATGTAAATACAATTACGTGTGTGCAGTATGCATATTAGTGTGTTAACTGTTAAGTTGTTTGCTGTTGTCAAAGTTCCCCATGGTGAAGTTTAAAGTTCCCCATGATGAACTTTAAAGTTCCCCATGACGAAGTTTAAAGTTCCCCATGAAGAAGTTTAAAGTTCCCCATGATGAACTTTAAAGTTCCCCACTGACTTAAGGTTCGTAAACCTGTCAGTATATATACAACAACAGAAGGCAAACAGAAGAGACAAGTCTGAATAGATTTGAGAGCGAACACACAGTAAACACACACACTGAGAGTTTACGAGAGCATCTGGTAAACATTGATTTGTAACCGTTTCATACGCATTAATACAATGGAGTGTTAATCGTTGAATCTTTGTGTCTTACGTGTTCGTAACTTGGTTTAACTTACCCATTTGGATTCCGTACTCATGGGTTTGTCGGAAAACAGGGAATAGAGGTTACTCGATCCTCCGGGTGGACCTACATGTTACTAAAGAAAATGACCATATTAAGTAAATGATAAGGATGATTTCTATACTTCTAAAAAGAGTTTATAAACTTATTATTATATTTATCATGTACGTTTATCAAATTTTTATTATATATTCCTTTTTTGAAAATATATATTATACTATTTAGATATATTAAATGTTCAAAATGAAACTTAGTATTTAACTGATAACAAGTTTCTCATTTATATAATAATTAGTAATATTTTATTATTTAAAAATTCAGGTATTACAGAGGCATGCAGTGGAGTAACTAAACCATCCAATAGGTGATGTCACGTTAGAACCACATTAAGTATTGGGGCAATTACTAAACCATCAAATAACTAAGCAGTGGGACAAACCTATGTAATAACTAAAAAATGAATTAAAGAAAATAAAAAAGAAAATAATATGATTGATCTAAACTCAAAAAAGGGCAGACCCCACCTCTCAAGGGCTTAACGCCCGTTATTGGAAGATGACATTAGCCATGCCACTCATTAACAGCGGGTAGCGGTGTTTGCCGCCCATGCCTGGTAAGATGGCACGCGACGCAACCCACTACCCAAGACCTCACGAATGAGAAGTAAACTTATTTATTAAAGAGTGTATATCTATTTTTAAAGTTGAATTTGTATCTTAATCTTTTAATTATACTACCCACTAAACTAAATTTTAAAATATAATTAATTGCGATTATTCATATTTAAGTGTTTCTTTATACTCTTGCCATCAACAGAAGCAGCATCTGACTCTCTCTCCCTTCCCCATTCGAATACGCCTCAATTCCTCATCCTTCCCAATAAAAATGCAACGAATACAGTGGGTGTTTATGGTAGTGGATAGACCGAGTGACAAGGCACAAAGAGATTGGCTGGACTTAAGGTATGTGGGTTGGGCACCCCTTAGGAGCTCATAGACATGCCACCCATGACTATGTTCTTGTTATCTGTTTTATACAATCTGAAAACTGTTGTATTCTGCTGGTGATCAGCTTAAAGCAGTATGATGATCATGGATTACAATCCCTAATTTTTAAGTGTTAATGTCATTATAAACTCTAATATGAGATTCATAAATCCCTATATGTCCTTAATCCAGGTTGATGGAATCACTATCGGTTCTTTGGATGATATTCCAGCTGCCCTATTTCTTCCTTCTTTAAATCTATAAGGAACACACTCGATTTTGAATTTGACGATGAAAATGAAGGTTAGTTTTATAGAAAAACAAACTTCTCTAAACTTCCATACTGCAACGTTTATTTTAATGTGAATGAGGAATATATACTTGTGATCATATTGGTGAATATAGTATATAATAATTAGAAGGTAATCTAGACTTAGATTATTTGATCATGTATTTGGATTAGATATTGGTCACAAGGCAGGAAACGAAAGTCAAAGGCCGTTAATTGGCGGTTAATGATAGTTTTCTGGTACCCCAAATGAATGGATATAACCTTTTTGAACGGGCAACAAAATCAATCCCGAGCACTCCCGGGGCACCCACTGGACCAAACGGAGTACTCCGAGAGTAACCCGGGTCCACCACCAATTCCGGGGAAAACCCGATAATCCACCTGCCTGTAGGCACGACGATGAAATTACAGGTAGAACCCGTTTGGCCGTTTCATAGACTATAAATGGGCACAAAATTGTTTGGATACGTAGATCAATTTCATAATCAAAACAGTTTGCGTTGACTTTCGTTGACATACAAAACTTATCCAACTTGACCCCATATTGTTGTTCTTGATGCATGATTAATTCGTAATTAAGTGTTCTTGATATCCAACAATAATTACAAGTTTTGTTGCATAAGTGACCCGTTTATGACATTTTTTTTGTAACTGACCCGTTTATTACATTTTTTTATAACTGACCTGTTTATGACATTTTTTTGTAACTGACCCATTTATAACATTTTTTTTATAACTGACCCGTTTATGACACAGATAGGTGGCAGTCTGACAAACCGCCAACGCTTTATGTATTCATTTGTTGCAGCACCCGTGAACTTGCTACCATCGAGACATATCTTGTACGGGTGTATTTTCTCTTATATGGATTGGTTTAGTAACGGGTCACATCGGTTCAGGTTGAAAAAGGTGGTTTTGCTACATGCAAAAAAGAACAAAATCGGTTTGGTTGACCAACAAACAATTCGTGTCCACTATAAAAAATTCTGAATAGTTAATGTTCGAATTATGGTTTAGAAACAATATTGTTAGTACAATAATTAAAATATCTGAATAAAACAATACTGGTCCACGCTGACGTGCAGGAAAAATTTGGGCCATCAACAACCGCGCTCCTATTTAATCTGGAACTCGAGACGTTGCGGTAATATTTATGTGGATTTGATTTTAGATAAAATTCATATATGATGTCATTAATTTTAGTTTTTTTTTTCTCTGCGACAAATGGAACGGTTGGATTTGGCAGAGCTGACCTTGGTCTTCTTGGTTTTCCACCGAAAGATTTACACTACCGATTTCTTTCTCAATTTACTCCGGTTTTTTATATTCGGATAAGAGAGTATTCCAAGGTAGTTCTTATGATCTTATGATTTTATTTTTTTAAATTACTTTTGTTTTTTATAAGGTTTGACATTACATTGATAGATATTTTTATTTTAAAATGAAAAGACAGTGGCAGTAGCACCATATATTGTGAATTACACTGGAGCCTCTTCCGCCAATACCATGGTAAGAATATTAATTTTGACATTACTTTGATGACATGTCAGCGGCCCCATTATCTGATGCCATATATGCATGTGAAATAAATATATTTACAAGTTTCACTAAAGTTAACTTTTTTAGAACAATTAGCTTTAAATATTACTAAATGTCTTCACATGCCACATCATAATTTATTAGATAATTTCTTCTAAAACAATTACAATATAATGATAAATAAGTAATAATCAGAAAAAAGACCTGCTAATTAATTTCTACAATTAGCTTGTTCTAATGACATATATTCTTTCTTGTCTTGTATGTACTGAAATTCATGATGTATAAACCGTAATACTAGCATGTTTCAGTCTATAGAATTATATCAATATAAAACATGTTTTTTTGTTTATTGCAACTATTGTTGCAGGACCCTGGCAGGTGATGCTTAAACAAACGGATAATTCGTATGCTTGTGTTGCTGAAAGTGAAACCCGCTTCACCCTTAGTGGTGGCAAAGCGCTTGGGTTGGAAAACTAGTCAAAACATGGTCGAGTCAAACAGGTACATTTTGTGTGAGTTGGGTTGACCGAATACACTCTTTTTCCAATTGTTTATATTCAATTGAGGGGTGTTTGACTTGCTTATTTAAGCTTATTTGTCGCCTTGGTTTAAGGTTCGGCGTGTTGGTTTAATGAAGTTTACTTAAAAAAAGGTTTATGAAAACAGTTTTTTTTCATCCTAAGGGTAAATTTGTGATTGAGTTCATTAATAAGCGTTCCCAAACACCCCAACCCCATTGGCCCATTATGGTGACATATTTGATTACAAAAATTATCTTATTTTGGTAATGTTTTATATAAATAATTTAGGAAATTTTATAGAAAGTTCGACTCGTTTCTTATTAAGCTCATCTTTCTTTTATATTACTTGTTCGACCTGTTACGGATAAAAGGTAACCCAAATCAAAACATTCATAAACATTTGTTTGGTATGGGCAGACGAAAGAAGAACTGCTAAGGATTCATGGACTGAGGGAGGAACAAGGAAGCCAACTTGAGTTCTTTCGCATGGGCTATAATGTAATTTTCTCATTTCTATCAAATTGTTGAAGGACAGGTTGAAGCTACTCAAGAAAGTTAAACATGACAAGCTCATGGGAAGTTCTCCAGAGTTTACTAATAAATCTAACGATATAAGTTCTTTCATGTTTCCAATCATACTTCCTCTGAATTGATTTCTTGATAAATTCAACGATTTTAAATCTAAGAGGGACATTAGCTCACTAGGAATGTGTCTGGTGAGTTTGTTACTCGAAAGGTCTATCAACATCACTAATGGAAGAATACTGCTATATGTGTCATCTCGTCCCTTCTTCACCAATGTGTCACCGGCAATAGATACTTTAGGAGGTCCACTACAGGACCTACTGATGTAAGAAAAGTCTTGTTTTAAGTTTGTTACGATGCTAGAAAGGATACTAAAGTTGTTGAAGCATCTTGGAATATTGTCGGACAGGTTGTTATGAGCAATATCTAAGATTTGAATACGTATAATATAACAAAGCTCATGAGGAATATTTCCACTAAAACGGTTGGATCTAAGGTTGAGATCTGACGGGGCGTATGCTTACACCCCGTTCATAGTCGTGGCCATTAGTAACTTAAATGAGCCATGGATATCCAAGAGCCAAGACATGGTGGTGTTAACCCCCAATGTTTAAGTTATCCGATAAAACATACTAAAACGGTTTATGAAGATTTTGTAGCAACAATCTAGCATATGATCCCATACCCGACCAAGCGGTAATAATTTACCGTATCCCAAGCCCGTATAGGAAATTAGGTTAAGAGTATTTACTTGAGCTAATATTTGATACAAATGCAAGGTTTATAGTAACTCACCCGTATTCAATTAAGTAAGCGTAGGTAACAATTTACTAAAAGGCTCTAGTCTGGAATGATGGTATAAAACCAATTAGAAGGCTAACGGGTCTTGTTTAAGTCGTAGACTTAGACCAGCTAGCTTAATGTATTAAATACGGTATGATACGCTCGATTAAGCGATGACCGAAATAGAATGTAGTTTAAACCCTGATGCGTAGTCGAGTGTTATATTTATTAGGTGCATATTTTAAGCCCCTTTAACACTTTTTAGTCAAGTTTTAAATTTATAAAACACGGTATTTACTAACACTAGACACACATATGGGCAAGTGTACCCATCGTGAGCGTAGTATAGTGTTGGTAAGATACTGAGGTCGTCCAAGGACACAAGAGCTTTTAGTACCGGTTTATCCTCAACGTCTAATCAAATCAAAAAGTTTAGAAAAATGTTTTTAACTAAGAAAAATAAAAACTAACTAAAATGCTAAAAAATAAAAATAAAAAGAAAAAACAGATAGACAAGATGAATCACTTGGTTCCGACTCGTATCTAGTGTAACCTTTGATTATTTCCGCACTTTTGCACTATTTTAAGAGATTATCTTAGTTATTGTAGTAGGCCCCTCTTTTGAAGGTGACGTTACCCTCACCCCAGTAGTTTGAGTCAACAAGGATACAATCCTAAAAGGGTGGATTATTGGAAGATAATTAATTAAGTTATTAATGCAAATTATGGTAGGCCCCTCTTTTGGAGGTGACGTTACCCTCGACTAAGTAGTCTGAGACAGCAGGGATACAGTCCTAAATAGCCGGGTTATAGTATTAATAGTAGTTAACTTATGAGGGGATCAAAGAGTTTGGACCCCCGCCATCCAATACCGCTAAGTATTGAAGGAGGTCCTACTAAATTTGACCCAGGTCCATTGCAGGACCTCTAAACGCTGAACAATGGCAAGACCTTTACCAAACCATTCCCTTAACCCCCGACCAGGTAGCCAACATACCTCCATATAGACCGTGGATATATGAATGGTGAAAATCTTTTATTTTATATAGACAGTAAAATAATTTCAAGACACCACGGACAAACGATAAAGAAAGATCACCTTCAACATAAGCAACTAGTTATTAAAGTCATTAATACGAAACCAAATAAAAAGTGCGAAAAGATTAGAAATAAAAAGTATTACACTAGACACTTTGTCTTCACCAAGTGATGTAAGAGACTTAGGCAAACATGGCCTTGATTGTCAAGAACTCTTACGATCAATCTTGGATCCCGAGACGACTCACACACTCTACGATGGACAATGGATGATGGTGGTGGATGATGGTGTTGTGATGGTGGTGGGTGGTGGATGAAGTGTGAGAGAGGTGGTGTGCCAAGGGATGGTTTGAGCTTGAGCCAAGCACTCCTATTTATAGCCTGTACAGAAGCCTGGACACGGCCCCGTGTCCGCTGGACACGGCCCCGTGTCCACGCTTTTCTCTTTCTTCATTAATACAGTTTGTCTTTATTAGCTCCACACGCCACCGTGTCCGCTGGGCACGCCCCCATGTCCGTCTGACACTCTCTCTCTTCATTAATTGTAATTCGCAATTACAACTAATGCGCCTGCTGTACTTTCGCCACGCCCCCGTGTCCGCTGGGCACGGCCCCGTGGTGGGCAATAGAAGCTTCTACAGGTTTGTTTTTAGTGCCAGAGCTGTCCATCCTGAGCACTGCCCCGTGCTGAGCTGGGCACGGCCCGTGCTGAGCTGGGCACGCCCCGTGCTCAGCTGGGCACAGCCCCATGCTCAGCTTTCTTCTTGTTTTTGCTTTGGGAGATGCTGTTGAAGGGGGTCGGGCATGCAACGTTTGTTCCTTTTCTTGTATTTATGCTAGATTTAGCTGCCTTTTTGCTTTTTTCGTTAATTTGAGCTTATTTAATCTTGAAAATACAAAAGGAAGACAAAAGCACACTTTTTCCAACATTAGTACTAAAAAAGGGTTAGTTTTATGCCTCATTTGATGAAATTTATATGTTACATTTTGAACACATCAAATACCCCCAAACTTGAATCTTTGCTTGTCCTCAAGCAAAACTCTTTATAATGTGGCTTTACACTCCCAAATGGAATGGGTAGAAGAGAAGGTTTTTGGGCTTGTCATAGAGTGTCGGGATTTCCAAGATTCTTTATTTAGTTTTATTTTTATTTATTTACAATCCTATTCGTCACGATTTATTTAAAACTTTTCATAAGATAAATTACTTATTAGGGCATAACATGCCTCTTTAAAATTTTATTTATATACAAGTTCACATACCTCACGGGGATCACTCAACACTCAGCCGAAAATGTATTTTTGTGGATCACTCGAGAGCGGCATGGAACTTACTCCTACCATAGGCTTGCCAAGCAATCAATCCTCCTCCTTTTTAACTTATATACCTTTGTAAATATCAAGAGGACTTTTGGGTGAAGGGTTAGGCTTGGGTTAAAGGTAGGTGGTTGGGTTGGTGGTTAGTGGAAAAGGGCGAAAAGCGTAAAAAACATCGGTTTTCGTTAGACCTCTTTTTTTTTTTTTCAATTTTTATTTTGATGAAGCCATTATTCAAACAAAGTTATTTTTGATGAACTTGCTTGTTTATTTCTTTTGCTTCATCATCAACTCTTTTTTTTTTTTTTTGAAAAGTCATCCGAAAAACCGAGCTTGCTACTAAAACAAAGGGTTAAAAATAAAAAGGGTTTTGGTGGGTGAAAGGGTGTTTGTTTTTGGGTTAAGAAATGAAAAGGTTTAGGCTCAAAGGGGCTAACTAGGGGGATTTTTGGTAGGTGGTAAAAAAAAAGAAAAAATAACGGTGTAGAAATAAAAAGGGTTAGTCCTAATGCCTCCATCATTTACTTACTCAGGTTTAAGTTAGTAAGGACCGGGAATGTATCGTCATGGCAAGTTCTAGATTCGTAAGAACCAAGCGGCTATTCACACAAGAAACGAAAAATGAGCATTTAGTCTAATGATATGTAATTGTATGCTCAATAAAGGCTCAAAACTCACTTTTGTGGGAATGGGTTTTTATGTGATCAAGTATATATAATCAAATTTTAACTAAGCTTGTCATGCCTTTTCATAATTTCTTATGTTGGTTCTTTTTATCACGACGCTATCGGTTGTAAATTCGTAACAATATAACCTTTTTAGAATTTTGAAATTCCCAAGTTAAACCTAGACAAGTAAAAAAAATGAAAATTTTTGAAAAAATTTGGGGTGATTAGCGGTTCCAATAGAGTTTTGTGTAAGGCTTCTATTTAAGACTTGTAAGATTCAAGGTTTTAGCATCCCCCCCACACTTAAATTACACATTGTCCTCAATGTGTCCCAAAAATAAGTTTTTAGGCTGATTAAATGTGTAAAAATGGGTTAAAAACAAGATTTTATGGTACTGGGCAGCTGAACACGGGGTGGTGTTGGCTGAGCACGGCCCAGTGTCCAGACTGCCAGTACCAAAAGTAAATAGAAGGCTGGGCACGAGGGCGTGTCCAGTGAGCACGGCCCCGTGTCCAGGTACCTGAACTGGGCATTTTCTACAGAACCTTGGGCACGGGGCGTGTTAGGGTGAGCACGGCCCCGTGCTGAACTTGCTGTAATGAAGAAAAATTGTCGGGAGGCTCTGTTTTTGTGCATGGGGTGTTGGTTCAAGCTTCCCTTATCATCCTTCACCATCCCGAGTGTGTTTTATTCATGAGAAAAAAAAACTAAACTAGAAAACGTAAAAGTTAATCTAAACTAAAACTACGGATAGTTCCGCGGAATGCCTCCGTGGTGCGCAACGTTTATAAGGGTCCTTGGCTAGACCCTCCTTATTGGGTGGTTCTGGCTCATCTTCAATTAGGGGGTCATTATTGCCGAATGGATATTTCATTGATCGCTCAAGGTCGACACTTTTTTTGAATGCCCCTAATTGAAGAGGTAGATTGTTGTACTACCGGTTTTTCAAAGCTTCGTGAGTTTTTACAAATGGTCGTCCCAACACTAGAGGAGCGTCATCGAGGATGACAAAGTCGGTGGGGATTACCAATTGATTTGTTTGAACCAATACATCCTCAACTATACCGATTGATTTTATTACTTTCCGATTGGATAGAAAAATGGGTATTTGAAGTGGAGAAAAATCACTAATACTTAATTTTTCGAAAATGTAGTTAGGCATTATGTTAACACAAAGATCTTTATCAATTGTGACATTACTAATAAACGAATTTTGAAAGAAACATGGAACCGGTGTAATGTTAATTTCAAATGGGTCTTCTTTTATTAGCGAGGGTTGATCATTAGTTAACTTAACACTTACTGTTTCGTCAATTTTAGTGTTAGTGTTTAACTCTTTTAAAAACTTAGCATGAGTGGGTACTAAACAATGATTTTCGAAAGAAGGTGACAAGAGATTAATTTCTTCAAAATTAGACTCTTCTTGAATTTTAACATTGTCGGACTCACCTTTATCGTTGTTTAACTCATGTGTCGGTTTTTCACTTATTTGTTCTTCCATTTTTACACTTTTGGTTATCTCTTCCTTTTTTAATTCTTCTCTTACGCGGGACTCCTCTTCCCTTGCGCGAGATTCTTTTATACATCGATCGATAACTCTAATGTGTTCTAATATCCTATCGGTTACTTCGGTTATAGAAAAAGAATCGGGATTTTCAAAGCTTGAATCCGGTTGTTCGATCCTTTGTTCCTCATAATACACATATGAAGTAGATGGTTCACACCATTGTTCTTCATTGTAAGCATATGATGGATAAGGGTCGTAATTTTGTTCTTCATAATACTCGTATGAGGTGGGTTGTTCACGCCATGGTTCCTCATAATAAGCATATGAAGGTGGTGGCTCATATCTTGGTTCCTCAAAGTATGAGTATGAAGGCTCATACCTTGGTTCTTCAAAATATGAGTATGAGGGAGGAGGTTCATACCTTTGGTCTTCATATGATGTGTATGGAGTTGATGGCTCGTACCTGGGCTCCTCATAGTAGGTGTATGAATTGGATGGTTGATATGAGCGATTATTTTGAACTGATCGTGCGTTACGACAATTAGTGCAATAATTACCCCTATAATCATCCTCCTCATAGGTGTAGTTGTAACCTCCTAAGTATTGATCCATAAGAATCACTCAGCAGACCACAACTGAGTCTCGAGATCAGAAAACAAAAATAAAAACGGAAACAGAGGCTGGACACGGCCCTGTGTTCAGTGGACACGGCCCCGTGTTCAGGATCTGTATCTGGGCGTTTTAATTAAGTTTACTGATTTCGTTGAGCACGGGGAGTGTTCAGTGAGCACGGCCCGTGTTCAAGCTACTGTTACTGGGTGTTTTATGAAAAATATGCAGCACGGCCCCGTGTTCTGCGAGCACGGCCCGTGTTCAACCTACTGTAAATGCAAAACTAAACTAAAATGCAGAAAAATGTGGGCCCGTTTTGAAAAGGTTTTGAAAAACTGATTAGGCCGTCGATTTTAAGCTTTCCTAAAATCCTTGCGTCCCCGGCAGCGGCGCCAAAAACTTGATGCGTAGTCTAGTGTTATATTTATTAGGTGTATATTTTAAGCCCCTTTAACACTTTTTAGTCAAGTTTTAAATTTATAAAACACGATATTTACTAACACTAGACACACATATGGGCAAGTGCACCCATCGTGAGCGTAGTATAGTGTTGGTAAGATACCGAGGTCGTCCAAGGACACAAGAGCTTTTAGTACCGGTTTATCCTCAACGTCTAATCAAATCAAAAAGTTTAGAAAAATGTTTTTAACTAAGAAAAATAAAAACTAACTAAAATGCTAAAAAATAAAAATAAAAAGAAAAAACAGATAGACAAGATGAATCACTTGGTTCCGACTCGTATCTAGTGTAACCTTTGATTATTTCCGCACTTTTGCACTATTTTAAGAGATTATCTTAGTTATTGTAGTAGGCCCCTCTTTTGAAGGTGACGTTACCCTCACCCCAGTAGTTTGAGTCAGCAAGGATACAATCCTAAAAGGGTGGATTATTGGAAGATAATTAATTAAGTTATTAATGCAAATTATGGTAGGCCCCTCTTTTGGAGGTGACGTTACCCTCGACTAAGTAGTCTGAGTCAGCAGGGATACAGTCCTAAATAGCCGGGTTATAGTATTAATAGTAGTTAACTTATGAGGGGATCAAAGAGTTTGGACCCCCGCCATCCAATACCGCTAAGTATTGAAGGAGGTCCTACTAAATTTGACCCAGGTCCATTGCAGGACCTCTAAACGCTGAACAATGGCAAGACCTTTACCAAACCCTTAACCCCCGACCAGGTAGCCAACATACCTCCATATAGACCGTGGAGATATGAATGGTGAAAATCTTTTATTTTATATAGACAGTAAAATAATTTCAAGACACCACGGACAAACGATAAAGAAAGATCACCTTCAACATAAGCAACTAGTTATTAAAGTCATTAATACGAAACCAAATAAAAAGTGCGAAAAGATTAGAAATAAAAAGTAATACACTAGACACTTTGTCTTCACCAAGTGATGTAAGAGACTTAGGCAAACATGGCCTTGATTGTCAAGAACTCTTACGATCAATCTTGGATCCCGAGACGACTCACACACTCTACGATGGACAATGGATGATGGTGGTGGATGATGGTGTTGTGATGGTGGTGGGTGGTGGATGAAGTGTGAGAGAGGTGGTGTGCCAAGGGATGGTTTGAGCTTGAGCCAAGCACTCCTATTTATAGCCTGTACAGAAGCCTGGACACGGCCCCGTGTCCGCTGGACACGGCCGCGTGTCCACCCTTTTCTCTTTCTTCATTAATACAGTTTGTCTTTATTAACTCCACACGCCACCGTGTCTGCTGGGCATGCACCCGTGTCCGTCTGACACTCTCTCTCTTCATTAATTGTAATTCGCAATTACAATTAATGCGCCTGCTGTACTTTCGCCACGCCCCCGTGTCCGCTGGGCACGGCCCCGTGGTGGGCAATAGAAGCTTCTACAGGTTTGTTTTTAGTGCCAGAGCTGTCCATCCTGAGCACTGCCCCGTGCTGAGCTGGGCACGGCCCGTGCTGAGCTAGGCACGCCCCGTGCTCAGCTGGGCACAGCCCCATGCTCAGCTTTCTTCTTGTTTTTGCTTTGGGAGATGCTGTTGAAGGGGGTCGGGCATGCAACGTTTGTTCCTTTTCTTGTATTTATGCTAGATTTAGCTGCCTTTTTGCTTCTTTTGTTAATTTGAGCTCATTTAATCCTGAAAATACAAAAGGAAGACAAAAGCACACTTTTTCCAACATTAGTACTAAAAAAGGGTTAGTTTTATGCCTCATTTGATGAAATTTATATGTTACATTTTGAACACATCAACCCCATAAGTACTAAGACTTGTATAATATAGGAAAACATTTAACATTCTGGAAATTGAGATTAAATGATAAGGTTAAACCCGTTTCGGTAAACTTATGTAAACTAGTTACACAAGTCTAACCGTACACGTATAAGCAGTTAAGGGTAACAAGATGAGTCATGAACAAGTTCTACATGCCAATATACTTTAAACAAGTTATAATATTAGTAGGATATCAACTTGTATGCCCATTAAGGTTTTAAAAACAATTTATGCCAGCTCATAAGGGCGCTTTGGTCATTAGCGACCTATAAAAGGAACTTGCATATAAACAGATGTTATAAACATAATCATTCTGTAAAAACACTTTATTTATGATATAATATCAGTAGGATATCAAACATATGCGTGTTTTATAGTTTAAGACCAAACTATGCACCCTAGGGGCATTTTGGTCATTTCACACATAGTTTAAAAACTTATTTGGGAATCTGAGTTTATAACATGTACCTACTGTAAAAATATTTAAATAAGTTATAAAATCAGCAGGTAACAAGTCTTGGTTGGTGAATATGGTTTAAAACCATACTATGCGCCAAAAGGGCGTTAAAGTCGTTAAATGACGATAATTGCAATGTTTTATCAAAACTGATGTTATGATCAAGTTTATATGGTTAAAATATGTTATTTAATATAACATATCAATATGCAAAAGGTTTTGTATGAAAATTATGATTTAAAACCATTTTAGGTGCCATAAGGGCATTTTCGTCATTTAAGGACATAATTCAAGAACTTGTACACTCAGATTATGAACTCACTTGTCATCCCCAATAATTCTAATTATAATATTATATTAGTAGATAATGAGTTTGGTATAAGAAATTATGTTTAAAACCATTTTAAGTGCCGAAAGGGCATTTTGGTCAATTAAAAATATAATTTACAATATTATACAAAAACTCAGTTTATGATCAGTTTAGTAACATCATTATAAGTTAATTACTTTAACATATCAGTACATTTGTCATTTACAAGTACGTTAGTGATTAAAACCTTGTTTCTAATAAAAAAGGAAAAAATAGTCAAAGTATGGCATAATAATGGAAACTTGCATAAAACTCAGATTACTATTATGACACGTAATATAACCTCAGAGGGTTATACTACATTATAATATAATCATAATGGAACCTTAAATCAGTAGCAAACTATTCTAAATCGGGTCAGAATCGAAAGTCAAAGCAGAAGTCAAACTTTGCGACTTTCGGTTGCGTACCAACCCTAAGACTAAGACTGGAATTGACGAGCCGAACATGTTTACACATGTTCTAATAATTATTACCAAGTTGTTTAAGTGTTAAAACATATTTTAGAACACCTATAAACTCAGATTTAGATTATTTCAAAAACTGACTTGTTTGACTTTTTAATATTAATAACTTGACCCGTCAATTGACCAAGCAAACGTGATCTTCAGGATGTGCCCTTTGAGTGATTAACACCTACCTAATTATGATTACATAGCCATATTCGCCTCGAACAATGGCTGGACCATTAAGGTCTAAACCAAAAGTCAAAGCATTTATCGAAAATGCTTGACTTTCGGCTTTAAAAGCCTACAAAATGAAAATGCAGGAGGTAGGAGCACATACAAGTGGTCCTAGCACGAAAATGAACTCAAGAAGGGGCTCCCATTAGCGAGGAATCTCCAGGAGATGAGAAGAATGATAATTAAAGAAGGTGTAAGTTGAATTGAAGCTCAAGTGCACCTATTTATAGTTGAGGAAGTGTTCCGAGGTGGCTACAGGTGTTAAGGGAATTCATGAGAAGCCTACAAGTGTCCTAAGATGTGGCACAACTGACATACAAGCCCATGGTTTCGAATCAATCAAGTTTTGGCTGTTTGTATGGAGGCCAAGGAATTTTCCGACACTCGGTAGTTTTTACGGACCGTAGGCCAGGACCCTCTGTGGTCAGTAAAGATGTCTGGTCAGCAAAACAAATTTTGATCTTTGACACAGTTTTGCCCCTATGCTTCCATACTCTTATGTATTCTCATTAATAGTATAAAAAGCCCCTCATGGCCAATATTAGGCACACCCGAGAGTATGACCGAATATCATAAAGCTCCCTGTTCTTTAAAAGGCCACTCACAGGTATAAATTAACATGTTGGCGCTTTTAACCCTCCATTTATGAAACTTCCATATATTTTCACAAACGATTCCTCTCGTCCAACAAGTGGCTCCTAAACCCTAAACCCTAAACTCAGAGGCATAGTTTAAGCATGTTGATACTTTTAGTCCCTCCACATTCATACTTTTTATATTTGACAAACATAGTCATTCCTAGACAACATTAGGCATAATTAGGAATAGGGACACGTGTCAATACATTATTGGACACAATTTTACGAGGTGTTACATCCTCACCCCCTTAAAAGAAATCTCGACCTCGAGATTTATTCAAAAATATGGGGTTACTTCTGTCACATAGTGGACTCGACCTCCCATGTATATGTATATTGGGGACCTCTACGGGCATCCCAGTTAACCTTAACAATCGGTATGTACTTCCGTTGGAGCTTCTTAACCTGTCGATCCTCGATCGTAACCGGTTTCTCAACAAACCGCAGGTTTTCATCAATCTGCATGTCTTCGTGCGACATTGCTAGCGACTAATCGGCTAGACATTTCTTTAAATTGCAGATGTGGAACTCATTTGTGAATTTCACTGAGCTCCTTAGGTAAGTTTAGCTTCTAAGCTACGAACCCGACACATTCGATGATCTCGAATGTTCCAATATATGTAGGGCTTAACTTGCCCTTCTTATCGAAGCGCATCACACCCTTCCAGGGTGATACCCTCAGTAGAACCTTGTCCCCTACTTGGAACTTAAGAGGTTTGCGCCTCTTGTCAGCATAGCTCTTCTGCCGATCCCTAGCAGCTTTCAGACGATCACGGATTTGTACGATCTTATCCATCGTCTCTAGGACAATCTCAGGTTCTGATAGTTAGGCCTCCCCAACTTCTGCCCAACAAACGGGCGTTCAACACTTTCTCTCATACAAGGCCACAAAAGGAGCAACCTTGCTGCTCATATGATAACTGTTGTTATAGGAGAATTCAATTAGGGGGAGATGGTCATCCCAGCTACCACCTAGGTCGATCACACATGCACAAAGTATGTCTTCCAATGTCTGGATCGTAGGCTCACTCTGTGCATCTGTCTGAGGATGGTAAGCTGTACTAAAGTTCAGTTTAGTGCCTAAAGCTTGCTGGAAACTTTTCCAAAAGTGAGAAGTGTATATGGTATCTTTATCAGATACAATAGATACTGACACACCATGTAGGGACACAATCTCATCCACATACAATTTAGCTAACTTATCGGAGCTATATATCTCCTTTACGGGAAAGAAATGTGTTGACTTAATCAGACTATCGACAATGACCCATATTGTGTCATTGCCATGCTTGGTTTTAGGTAACTTAGTAATTAAATCCATAGTTACCATCTCCCACTTCAATGTGTGAATTTCAAGTTGTTCTAGCAGTCCTAACGACTTTTGATGTTCGGCTTTAACCTGCGAGCACGTTAGACACTTGGCTACGTAGGTGGCTATGGATTTCTTCAAACCCATCCACCAATAGTTCCTTTTTAGATCTTGGTACATCTTGTCACCTCCAGGCTGAATCGAATATTTAGAATTATACGCTTCCTAAAGGCTTAGATCTCTAAGTCCTCCACAGATCAGAACCCATATTCGACCATTGAATCTAAGGATTCTGTCAATCCCAGGTGAGAACTGATCAACAGTTCCACCCAATCCCTCAGTGGGAAGGTTTGCCTCCAATAAGGCTTTTTTCTGCGCATCCAACAGCTTCTCATTCAAGCTGTTTCTGAGCTCAATGCTCTTGGAGTTAATCGTTATAGGTTTAACCCTATCTTTGCGACTAAGCGCGTCACAACTACATTCGCTTTGCCGGGATGATAGCGAATCTCGTAATCATAATCATTCAATGTTTCCGTCCAACGGCGTTGTCTCATATTTAGATCTTTTTGATTAAATAGATGCTGGATACTCTTGTGATCAGCGTATATAATATAACTTGTTGGAATGACATATTTGTGACAAATGTCAAAATTTCAGGTATCCGTACAATTATTAAACAATGATTAGTGCTTAATAACTGTGTTGAATTACAATTAATGACTAGAATTGCTTTCTGATAATTGCCTTATACATACATATGCATCATATATTGCAAATGACATATCAGTGTTGCATGCAAACTTTTGTTGATTCAAATGATACACGAAACACAGATAGCACATTTATCAGACAAATCAGAAAAATGCTGACGGAGTTCAGTACATAGACAGACATTGTATTGGGACACAGAAGGAACCAGAAACCAAGTATTACACTAGTATAGTGTGTAGGAAAGTAAGGATCACAAAACTGCCTTCCTAGAGATAGTTTAAGGGCCGGAAAGTGCCTGAAACTCACTTAAAATGCTGAATTAAGCAAAAATCAGCAATAATATCATGCAGAAATGTGGTTAAATGGTCCTGAATGCTTTCCTAAGTATCGGGAATCAAAACTGTCATGAAATGTAACATAAAGCACACTAAACTGCATAGTTTAGCACCTTAACGAACCGGTAACCAACCGAACAACCGGACACTACCCGAAACACCAAATTTTCACTAAAAGCACTGTTTTAACATTATCAAGCTAGTTATGGTCCCCGAACATCATAACACACTATATAACAACTAGTAACTAAATACCTAACTAATACTTGAATTTTAACTAACTAAACTAACTATTTAGCTACTACCTAAGCCTAGACCCCCCCCACCTAGTAATCGGCCAACAAGGGCCCCACACCAAGATTTTATGAGAATTTTATAATAGATCATGTTTGTTCTTTTTAAAACACAAGAACCATTGGAAGATATGTGTTAGTGATTATAAGAAGTAACTCCTAGATCATAACTGTTTTGGTCAAAAATTACCGAAGCAATTAAGTGATCAAATTAGTTAAGTGAGGTAGTGTGCTAGTAAGTGTGTTGGAAATATGTTGGTTAAGTTGTTTAGAAAAATAGTTTTCAGGATACGGCTCAGGATATTGAGCTGTATCTACGATCAAACTATGAGCAAAAAGTAAAGAAAATGACACGAGATGTACGAGGAAAGCCATTGATCAATCTAGATCGCCGGCATAAAACCTCGGGAGCTGACAATCGCAGCTGCCTAGTTCTTCTTATTGCTTTAAACTTCAGGATACAGTGCAGGATATTGATCAAATCGCTAAGTGTTACAATGCTTTCTGTGAAAGTGAAAAGTTTGCGAGAGAACAAGTGTGAGTGAGTAGTGAGTGTAGTCGTGATGTCCTATTCGATCTGACTTATCCATCTATTTATAGTTACAAAATACAAACTAAAATTCCTATAAATATGGGATGCTCCCGAATATTCCATTAATAACGTTGTAGACCGGGTAAAGCGGTTTCAACGTCTCTATTCGAACAACTTGGACCGAGTCTCCCGGAGAAAGGGTCTTCATGAACGTTGGGCACCTAGGCTCATACTCCTGCACATAATCCGTTAGTAATCCTGAGGATACCATTCAGGATGTTACTAATATCCTGAATCAGCATCCCGGACATAAACAGATATCACATAATCAAGATATAATCCAAGATATTTCTCAGGATATGGGCTCAGAATTTCACCCATAACAATTGTCCCCAAAAAATGTTACCGTTTAGTATGCTGACACTAACGGTTATATTTTTTACGAAGATCGAGGCAATTTAAGAGATTAGACCCATGATGTGACCTTTTGCAACTGCACAACCTATATTTACTCATCACCTCCATATAACTTCTCATCCTCATCCTTTTTTAACCATAAGTGAAAAAGAAAAAGGTAAATACTTTCTCTCTGATCTTCATCTTTATCCCTCATTCTGTTCAGCATTCCGGAGAGAATATGACAAGGCAAACACGATCAAGCTCCGGTGACTCCGCCCCTTCATTCATCCAACAGAATCTTCTCCAAGAACCGGAGAAGGAAATATGTACCTTTGATAGTGCCCACTTGTCGGCTCTCAAATCCTCCGGCATCTTCCCGGAAGGAACGGTATTCCGGCCGTTCGACCGGGAAATCCAGTCGAACATGGTTTCCGATGAGTGGTTGTGTTTTAGTGCCTTTCCTTTCACCTTCGGATTACGGTTCCCTTTCCCAGATTTTATCACTGAGTTTTTCGAAATTACCAAAATCTGTTTTAGCCAAACAATGCCGATGCTCTGGCGAGTCTTGTCTGTTCTTGATCAGATAAAAAAGAATCACATTCCTGAGCTTTCCGTTCATGACCTCCCCTTAGCATATCGGCTTAGATGCCACGGATCTTGTAGATTTTTATTTTATTCCACCTCCGGTGATCCGCTGATACTTCATGCCAGCAGGAACGAGGAGAAATGGCAATCCAAGTTCTTCTTTGTAAAAAGAGACTCCATCCTGGTGGAACGGAATATCCAGTGAAGTGGTTGAGAAAGGGTAGGATTTAGGGTTTAAGAATGATCCTGCCTTATATCCTGTTTCATATCCTGAACTGACCAACTTTCTTTTTATTGTTTTACACAGCTGACTTCAGGAAGCTTGCACCCCCCTTGCTGATTCACAGAAGAGAATTGACGCTATCTGACTCCTTCCAGAGGCTGAAAGAAGTTTTAACCCGTCTCCACCATCTCCAAGCCCTCTTTCCAGTGCAAACATGTCTGGTAAGGATCCTGCACAATATCCTGCATACATGTTTTTATTTGGCATATTTAGGAAAGAATTATACTCCCTGTATGCAGACTCCAGCAAAGTCCCAATTCTCCTTGATCTTGACGAAATTGACAGCTACCTTACTCCAGTCATGGTCAAGAAAGAGACCCCTGCTGCCACCAGCTCCAATCCGCTCCCAGCTCCTAAAGCTAATCCGAGGACTCGTGCTTCCATCGCAAAAAAGAGGAAGAACTCCGAAGTTAGCACTCCAGGCTCCAAAGGGTTCTCTTACGATGAGCTCAGCTTCACTGATTCCTTGGAACCAATGACATCCTTCCTTAACAAGGTAATATCCCAACCCTATATCCTGCACATATATCCTGATAGAATATCCTGACAGGATATCCAGGTTAGCGAATATTGACTTATACCTGAATTTGACTTACAGGGCCTCCAGCATCTACTCCACCTTTACAGCGATGCCTGTGGTACTGCTGCACTCCATGAAGCCAGGATTAAACAGCTTGAAACTACTGTTGCCGACCAAGGTGCCATTGCTGAAGTGAAGACTCGGCACAATGAGGACAAGCTGAAGAAAGTAACCCAGGATGCTGAGATCAAGCTAGCCACCGTCTAAATGGAACATGAACAGGCCATGGTTTCTTTCCGGGAGGGAATCAAAGCTTCTGCCATTGTCTCTCTGCTACAAGCTCGTATTAAGATGGCTTATGAGGCCAAGGAGACAGGCCTCGAGTGCCCATCCTGGCCAGTCGAATCCTGGGTGGCAAAGCTGAAAGAGCTTGGAGGCAAGGCTGTGCCTCTTCCTCCTGAAGCTGGTGAGTCTTCTAAGTCAGCAGAGGTGGCAGACAAGGTTGGAGACAAGAAGGATGCTGGCCAGGATGCTGCTCAGGATGCTGGAACCGATGCTGAGGCCGAGAAGGTGGAGAAGGCTGGTGAAGATGCTGCTGTGTGAGAGCATACAAGTGGGCACTGATGGATATATGTGCCAAGGCCGGAGCCCACTTTTTTAAGTTTGACCGTTGGCTTGTAACCCAAAACAATTTACTTTTCCCGCATTTTACTTTTCTGCACTTGAACAATATGATGACCAAAGGTGGAGGGATCCTGAGTTTCAGGACGAAGCCCTTGGTCATCACCGTTAGTATGTTTTTCTTTTGAACAATATAACAGTTGGAGGTGGATGGGTCTCGGTTTGAGACAAAGCCTTCAACTGTTAAGTAAATACGGTAAGGAACTATTAGTGCTCTTAGTGGATGGACCTTGGTTTGAGGTGAAACTAAGAGCACATTTTGGTATGTTAATAATATAACTTCCTTTTGCCTCTATTTCTGTTGTTACTATCTTAGTGTTTAAACTTTACTTATGAAAATAGTTAAATTTGGACAATCTTGGGAACATATTGCAAGAATATCCTGAGAGATATACTAGTCAGGATACTGCCTCGTAACTTATAAAACTTAAGTTATAAAAAGGAGAGATCTTACCAAATACTCCAAGAGAGTCATCCTCCAATGACAGGAATGTCCCCAGTGCATAAATTTAAATCCATCCTTTAAATTGTATGATGTATGTCCCCTGTGTTTAACATGGTCATACTTTAGTTTAACTACATGAACCTCGAATATCCTGGGATGAACCTTGATATCCTGGGGATAAACCCTTAACATCCTGGGGATAAACCCTGACATCCATGCGCTACAGGCGAGAGTGTATAAACTCCAAAACTTAGAAAGGTGAAAACCTTTAAACCTTAGAGGGTATGAAAATACCCTTCCGTGAGAGAGGGTGATCAATCCTCGTATACCTTTAGGATCCAGGATATAGTCAATGTTTTGGTCAAAAATTACCGAAGCAATTAAGTGAACAAATTAGTTAAGTGAGGTAGTGTGCTAAAAAGTGTGTTGAAAATATTCTGGTTAAGTTGTTTGGAAAAACAGTATTCAGGATACGGCTCAGGATATTGAGCTGTATCTACGATCAAACAATGAGCAAAAAGTAAGGGGGGTGACACGAGATATACGAGGAAAGCCCTTGATCAATCTAGATCGCCGGCATAAAACCTCGGGAGCTGACAATCACAGCTGTCTTGTTCTTCTTATTGCTTTAAACGTCAGGATACAGTGCAGGATATTGACCAGATCGCTAAGTGTTACAACGCTTTTGTGCGAGAGTGAAAATTGCTAGAGAACAAGTGTAAGAGTGTAGTGAGTGTTTATGTGATGTCCTATTCGATCTGATATACCCACCTATTTATAGTAACGAATTACAAACGAAAATTTCTATAAATATGGGATGCTCCGAATATTCCATTCCTAACGTTGTTGACCGAGTAATGCGGCTTCAACGTCTTTACTTGAACGACTTGGACCGAGTCTTCCACGGAACGAGTCCTTGTGAACGTTGCTAGCTTCTAACCCGCGTACCTGCACATAATCCGTTAGTGATCCTGAGGATACCATTCAGGATGTTACCAATATCCTGAATCAGCATCCCGGATGTGAACAGATATCATATAACCAAGATATAACCCAAGATATTTCTCAGGATATAGGCTCAGAATTTCACCCATAACAATTGTCCCCAAAAATGTTACCGTTTAGTATCCTGCCACTAACGGTTACATTTTTCACGGAGGTCGAGGCAATTAAGAGATAAGACCCATGATGTGACCGTTTGCAACTACACAGCCTATATTTACTCATTGCACCCTATATCTTCTCATCCCCATCTCTTTTTTAATTACTACCGATAAGGAAAAAGGTAAACATTCTCTCTCTAATCTTCATCTTCATCCTCCTTTTCCGGTCAAAAAATCAGGCGATCAAATGCCGAGACATACAAGATCCAGTTTTGGTGAATCGGCTCCCACATTTTTCCAGCAGAATCTTCTCCAAGAACCAGAGAAAGAGATATGCTCTTTTGATAGTGCCCACTTGTCGGCTCTCAAATCCTCCGGTATCTTTCCGAAAGGAACGGTATTCCGGCCGTTCAACCGGGAAATCCGGTCGGATATGGTCTCCAATGAGTGGTTGTGCTTTAGTGCTTTTCCCTTCACCTTAGGGTTACAGTTCCCCTTTCCATACTTTATCACCGAATTCTTCAAGATTACCAAAATCTCTTTTAGCCAAACAATGCCGATGCTTTGGCGTGTTCTGTCCGTTCTTGACCAGATTAAGAAAAACCACATCCCTGATCTTTATGTTCATGATCTCCCCCTAGCTTACCATCTTAGATGCCACAGATCATGTAGATTTTTTTTTTATTCCACCTCCGGCGACCCGCTGATATTTCGTGCCACCAGGAACGAGGATAATTGGCAATCTAAGTTCTTCTTTGTAAAAAGAGACTCAATCCCTGGTGGAATGGAATATCCGGTGCAATGGTTGAAAAAGGGTAGGATTTAGGGTTTAAGGATGATCCTGCCTCTTATCCTGTTCCATATCCTGAACTGATCAACTTTCTTTTTTAAGTTGTGCACGCAGCTAATTTTAGGAAGATTGCACCTCCCCTTGTTGATTCACAAAAAGGCTTGACACCATCAGACTCCTTCCAGAGGCTGAAAGAAGTTTCAACCCGTCTCCACCATCTCCAAGTCCTCTTTCTAGTGCAAACATGTCTGGTAAGGATCCTGCAAAATATCCTGTACATACATGTTTTTATTTGATATACTAGGAGAAATTTTACTCCCTGTATGCAGACTCCAGCAAAGTTCCAGTCTACCTAGACCTTGAAGAACTTGACAGCTACCCTACTCCAGTCACGGTCAAGAAAGAGACCCCTGCTGCCACCAGCTCCAAGCCGCTCCCGGCTCCTAAGGCTAATCCGAGGACTCGTGCTTCCACAGCAAAAAAGAGGAAAGCTCCTGAAGTCAGTGCTCCAGGTCCAGAAGGGTTCTCCTACGATGAACTCAGCTTTTCTGACTCCTTAGAGCCAATGACATCATTCCTCAACAAGGTAATATCCTGCTACATATCCTGCACATATTTCCTGATAGGATATCCTGGTTAATATATTCTGACTCATACCTGAATTTGATGTGCAGGGCCTCCAGCATTTGCTCCAGCTATATAACGATGCCTGTGGTACTGCTGTACTCAATGAAGCCAGGATTAAACAGCTCGAAAGTACCGTTGCAGACCAAGGTGCCATTGCTGAAGCAAAGAGCCGGCACTATGAGCGCATGCAGAAGAAGGTCACCCAAGATGCTGAGCTCAAACTTGCCACTGTCCAAATGGATCACGAGCAGGCCATGGTTTCTTTCCGGGAAGGAATCAAAGCCTCTTCTATCATCTCCCTGCTACAAGCTCGCATCAAGATGGCCTACGAGGCCAAGGAGATGGGCCTTGTATGCCCATCCTGGCCGGTTGAATCCTGGGTGGCCAAGCTGAAGGAGCTTGGGGGCAAAGCTGTGCCACTTCCTGCTGACGCCGGAGAATCCTCTAAGTCAGCAGAGGTGGTAGACAAGGCTGGAGATAAGAAGGATGCTGGAGAGGATGATGGGACAAATGCTGGTGAGGATGCTACTCAGGATGCGGAAGCTGAAAAGGCAGAGAAGATTGGAGAAGATGCCGCTGTGTGAGGGCATTCAGGTGGGCAATGATGGATATACGTGCCAAGGCCGGAGCCCACCTTTTTAAATTTGAATGTTGGCTTGTAACCTTAAACAGTTTACTTTTCCTGCACTTTACTTTTCTGCACCTGAACAATTTACATTTCCTGCATGCTTTTTGAACAATACAAGAATTGGAGGTGGATGGCTCTCGGTTTGAGATGAAACCTTCAACTGTTGGGTAAATATGTTTAAAGACTAATTGTGCTTTTGGTGGATGGATCTCGGTTTGAGATGAAACCAAAAGCACAAACTTTTGCTATGTTAATAATATAACTTTTCTTTTGGCCTTACCATTGTTGTTATTAGTGCACAAATTTTATTTATGAAAACTGTTTTGTTTGAACATTCTTGGGAATATTATGGGAACACATTCTGAGAATATCCTGACAAGTATCCTAAGAGATATCCTGGTCAGGATATTGTCATATAACTTAGAAAACTTAAGTCATTTGAAAAAAAGGAGAGATCATACCAAAGACTCTTAGAGAGTCAATTCCAATCCTCCACCTTAGGAATGTCCCCAGTGCACACTTACAAACTTGGATCCATCCTTTGAATAGTATAATGTATGTCTCCTGTGTACGACATAGAAATGCAAATGTATTCACACTTTGGCATGAATAAATTCCGAACACCCGGAGGCAAAACCCTTGATATCCTGAAATGAGTCCTTAGCATACTGGGGATAAACCCTAATATCATGGGGATAAACCCTGATATCCTGGGGATAAACCCAGAGTTTCATGCGCTACAGGCGAGAATGTATAAACTCCAAATCTTAGAAAGGTGAAAACCTTTAAACCTTAGAGAGTATGAAAATACCCTTTCGTGAGAGAGGGTGATCAATCCTCATATACCTTCAGGATCCAGGATATAGCCAACAGTAACGAAATTGTCAGCCACTTTTACATGAACTGGTCCCGCTACCTTGAACTATACCTAGATAACTTGTGCTCCAGGCGAGGTGTTTAAACCCAATTCGAAAGAAAGGTGAATACCTTTAAACCTTTGAAGGGATCATAATCCCTTAAACGTGAGAGAGGGGGCCAATCCTGTGACAACTGGCACCAAACCGGTAATTTCTGTACACTTTGATCATTATTTAATGACTGCAATTACGTGCTTAATTGTCAGCAATGTCTAATTACATACTAAACAAGTGAATTCATGCATGTTGTATACTACAAAATATTGTTTTATGCATAAACGAGAGCGTTGCGTCAGAAATAATAGTAAACTCACCGGTAAGACATACTGTGTCAACAGAACTGCAGAAAGCAGTCAGACATTAGAATTGAGGCCTAGGTGTAGGTCCGACAACAAGAATGCATTAAAACCCAAGAGTACATACAAGGGTTTAATATGTATACTTTACGAAAGCAAAAATAAGCCCTAAAAAGCACCCGAAACGCACTTTAAGTGCAGAATTTTGTATAATTCAGCAATAATTCAGATTTTAGCACACGAATATTATGCAGAAAATATAAATTTTCAGTCAGAATATTTCCCTAATTGTTGGGAATTGAGCGGGATACATAAAGATACTTAAAAGACACTAAAAAGTGTAATTTAGCACTTTAACGAACCAGTGTCAAACCGAACAACCGGAACTTTACCCGGAACACCAAAATATTGCTAGAAGAAATGTTTTATTTTTCTGAGCTAGTTAGGGTTCCCAGAATACCCTAACACCCGCTATAATGCACAACACACTAGTAACCGAGTTAACCTTCAACTTAACTTAACTAATACCTAACTATTAGTTGGAAACCAACCGGATAAACCCCCCCCCCCCCAACCGAGTTCGGTCACTATGTGACCCTCCCCTTGTACTTTGATGATTAAAATAATCATCCATGTCCCATATCAATGAGACATATGATCCAATGGTTAAGTGTGTAGTGATTTACCTATAAGTTCCAAGCTAAACCCAACATAACCTCCACACTCACAACACTTGATCAAAACTCTCTCTCCCTCTCCTTAAGCTTACGGCCGAACACCACCCACCATCCATCCATCATTTTCGATTACCTTCAAGCCATTCCAAGTGACTACAAGTGTCAAGGATCTCACACAAAGGAACTTGGTGCATTCGGAACGAGAAGGACCTCTTCTCTTCGCTTTTATCCACACATTTTTCGACTAGTTTCTTCCCTAGCCTCGAGCTAGTAGTAAGTGACTTCAAACACACTCTCGATCTATTTTAAAGTGGTTAATATGAATTTTGTCGGGTGAAAATCATGAACATACTAAATCACATACTAAAAGTTTACAAGAATGAGAAATAAGTTGGATAAAAACTATAATGTTGTGTAAAACTTGTAAGACTTGTTTTGTGGTGATTATTTAGTGCCGATCTATGTTGTGGTAGCTCGGATCATCATCTAACCCGGATTAGTCATGTTCAAGAATCATGGCATAGAGTTTGTTAAAGTATAAAAAAGGGGTTAAATGATGAACACTACTACATAATAACATTAACTTGTCTAAAAGTGATTTTTTCTTGTAAAATGAAGTTCTAAACTAGTAGATCTAAAGATCTACAAGTGGTATTTTCGAAGAACCAACTGTAAGACGAAACCATGTTTTAAAACCGGATCTTTCATGAACTAGAGGTGTTTTGTGAACAAACAAGTGTGTGGACACTTGTGTAACAAAAGTTTTAACAAAGAAATAATTTTCGTAAAAACCGACTAGAAGTTGTGAAACTTCATATTCTTTAAAAATAAAGTTTTTAAGAAATTAAACTTATTTTTAAAGATAACAAGACTTACTAAATGTACTAGTAAGTTACTACACATTTTTGTAAATATTCAAGTTCATGAAATGGAGAAACTAGTGATTATTGTTGATGATTATTGTTGATAACTGTTGTTGATGATTTAAAAGAAAATAAACACATGTTTTGAAAACATGGGAAACCTCCATTTTTAGGGGAAACTCTGTCAAAATTTTTATAAATTCTGACACTTAGAAAATATAAGTTTTTGAGAAACCTATTCCCTAAAAATGTATTTAAAAGTATTACCAAGGTTTCCCTAATTTTTGGTGATAAGAAATGAGGGTTTCTTCAAGAATAAAAATGGATATAAGTATGTATATTTTTGAGAGAAAAAAAAATATATATTATGTTATCACCAACTTTTGTGCTAAGTGTATATAGTATGTGTTATACGTGCTAGTGCATTAAGACTTAAAAATACACTAAATACTCATGAGGAGTATAAACATAAAGATACACATACAACATACAAGATACATAATTCGGGTGCAAAGTGCAAAACACGAGATACTTATATTAATTTTAGAGAAAATAATATAAGTAAGATACTTAGTTAAAAATATAAAATATTTTTAACACAAGAATATATACACTAAAAAGAGTGACTGTACTTGTGCGACGCAAGTCTAGTGACTAACGTTAAGAAAAAGCGTTTAGGTCACGACGTTCTATAAGCAAAATCCGGTGAAGTTTACGACGCACAGGAACGCAAAGTTGTGAGTTCATGCTCCCCCTTTTCTCTTAACTGTTTTCAGTTTTATAACTTCGGGGGTGAAATACATGTTACAAATACTTTAGTATTTACAAAATGGTATGATATGTACTAAAACGAGAAGTACTCTTGGCGACAACTAGTGCCAAGAATTGATACGAGAAATCGTGTCACGAATAGGGTACCATAAGCACCATTAATCGTGTACATACTTAGACCGCAGAACAAAAGGTTAGATCTAATGGGTTTCAGGGCAGCCCCACTCTTGGTGACAACTAGAACCAAGTAGTGTTTTTGTGTCTCAGTTGTGAATCGACTATAGATAAATGCCTATGGTTTGGTGACTTCCTATGTCGTGTCACATGTTAATGGCTTTGCAACCCATTAACACTTGATTCATATGGAAATACTTGATTTACACTTGAATACCATGATTTTTATACAAAGTATACAAGCGTTCAATACAAAACTGCATGAATTCACACCAACATTATGTTGACGTTCTTTTCCAAAACTCACATGTATTTCAGGTAACTAGAAGTGGATGTGCGCGCGGTCTTACCCATGCTCGTGGATATCGCTTATGTGTTGTCTTTAAATAAAGTTGTAAACCCTTTTAAAACAATGTTTTATGTTAACTCGCGATGTAAACGCTAACTTATGTTTTCAAATTATGGGATTTGAAGTTATTTTCATGAGCATGTAGCATGTAGCATGTTTACCTTTCGTATGCAATGAGAACCTTTCTTGATCACACCTCGTGCTTCCGCCGCAGAAAGGGGTGTGACAGATTGGTATCAGAGCTGCGATTGTAGTGAACCAGGATTCCTTCTCGAGTCTAGTCTACAATCTCTAGGATCCTTTCACAAAAACAATTTTCAAAGAGTTTTCATTGCATAAAACGTCCTGCGACATCCACTGCCTGAAACTGTCTACATGAGTCTAGAAAAGACACTACGAGACTTAGAGTGCACTTGAGTAGCACTTGTCGTTGACTAGAAATTACTTGCAATTATGTGTGATAATTAGCATGTACTAGAATTAGAATGTCACAAGTATACGTGACTTTACCTGAAAGCAATGGCCCATCTAAAGGAAGCAATACAAGGATGAAATGAACTGTGCGGACTGTGCAAGGAGTTACGTAATTATGGATGCATACATAATTATGGAATTCAGTGCACAAAAATCACAGCAAGTCTTGTCACGTATAGATTCCCTCAGTGCAAGCCTACTAAGTACTCTGCTAGAGTAATAATTGTTTGATGTCACTTATGTTGTATATATACCTGTGAATATATATGATTCTACTGTCTAGTGTGACGATATCAAACAAATGTCTAACCCTGTTGTGTTATGTTCTGTCAGAACATGGCACCCAGGAAAGCTGTGAATGCTCGTAATTATGATCAACCTCCACCTCCCCCACTGCCAAGAACTGCTGAAGAGCTGAACGCTCTGCTGGAGGAAAGGATCTCCGCTGCTATCGCCCAGTACGAGGCGAACCGAACTCAAGACAGTGGAGGACCAAGCAACGCTAGGCGTAATGGGAATGGAGATTCGTCTGGAGGCAATGCAGCTCAAGGCTGCACTTTCAAGCAGTTCCTCGACTGCAAGCCGATGAACTATGATGGCACAGGAGGTGCAGTAGCATTTATGCGCTGGACAGAGAAGACTGAAGCTACTATCCGCATGAGCAAGTGTACCGCGGATCAACAAGTCACCTTTGCTACTGGGTTGTTTGTCGATGAAGCTCTGACTTGGTGGAACCTGCAAGTCCAAACCTTGGGCGATGATGCCGCTTATGGCCTAACTTAGGACGGACTAAAGGAAAGAATGAGAGAGAAGTACTGCTCTCGTGCTGAACTCCAAAGGCTGGAGACGGAGTTCTGGCACTTGATCATGGAAGGTGCTGACATTAATGGTTATACTCGAAGGTTCCACGATCTGTCCAGAGTGCTTCCCTACATGGTGACTCCCGAATTTAAGCGTGTTGAACGTTACATTTGGGGACTGGCCCCAGAGTTTCGCGGCATGGTAACTTCGGCCAAACCTCAAACAATCACCAAGGCTGTAACTCTGGCTGTCAGCCTTACTGAAGATTGTGTTCGAATGAAGAAGCTATCACTGAACCCAACAGAAAATGCAGAGACGCATGCTGAGTCGTTTGGCGACAAGAAAAGGAAACATGCAAACTTGAATCAAGCAACTTGTAACAACAAAGGTTCCAACAAGAAGCGTGACCCTAACCCGCCTCAAGGGGCGAAATCTCTTGCAGCCATGAATGGCGCTCCAGCTAAAGGATACCTGGGCACCCTGCCCAAATGCAATCAATGCAAGCGTCATCACGAAGGGGTGTGTCGCGTTCCAAGATGCGACAAGTGTGGAAAGTTGGGTCACCGCACCGAAGACTGCTGGAGTAAGGGAAATAAGAACGGGAGTGGAAATCGTATCGGGGCTGGTAATAGAAACAATGGTGGAAATGGAAATGGTGCTGGTAACGGGAATGGTAACGGAAATGCGCGAAACCAAGGATGCTTCAGATGTGGAAGTAAAGATCATTTCATGAAGGATTCCCCAGAGGGGAACAATGCTCAGGCCCGAGCATTTGTAATTGGAGCAAGGGACGCACGCGAGGAACCTAATGTGGTCAACGGTACGTTCCTCATTAACAATCACTTTGCATCCATATTATTCGACACTGGCGCCGATTATAGTTTCATGTCTGTGGAATTTAAACGCATACTTGGAATAGAATCTAGTAGATTAGAAATTCCTTATTCCATAGAACTAGCCAATGGTAAACTTGTCGAATCGGGCGAAGTTGTTAGAGGCTGCACGCTAGAACTTGGTGAACGAAGATTTAGCATCGACCTCTTACCTATTCAATTAGGTAGCTTCGATGTAGTGGTCGGAATGGACTGGTTGTCCAAGAACAAAGCTGAAGTCATTTGTCATGAGAAAATCATTCGCATCCCTCTGGCGAATGATGAAACTCTCATCGTACATGGAGAAAGACGAAACGCGCCTCTACGAATCATCAGTTGTATGAAGGCACAGAAGTGCTTAAGGAAAGGATGTGTTGCTTTCCTAGCACACGTTGTAGATAAGAAGGCTGTGGAGCCAAAACTCGAAGACATTCCTGTGGTGAAGGAATTCCCTGATGTGTTCCCTGAAGATCTGCCAGGACTACCTCCGCAACGACAAGTCGAATTCCATATAGACCTGGTTCCGGGAGCTGCTCCTGTAGCCAAGGCACCCTATCGACTTGCGCCATCCGAAATGCAAGAGTTATCTACACAGCTTCAGGAGTTGTTGGATAAAAGATTCATAAGGCCAAGCTTCTCACCCTGGGGAGCTCCAGTATTATTCGTGAAGAAGAAGGATGGATCACTGCGGATGTGTATCGATTACAGGGAACTGAACAAGCACACGATCAAGAATCGGTATCCGCTACCGAGGATTGATGAATTATTTGATCAACTGCAAGGATCAAGCTACTATTCTAAGATCGACCTTCGATCTGGGTACCATCAGCTGAGAATCCAAGAGGAAAGCGTACCAAAGACTGCATTCAGAACGCGATATGGGCACTACGAATTTCTTGTGATGCCGTTTGGGCTGACGAATGCACCAGCGGTCTTTATGGATCTAATGAACCGCATATGCAAACCATATCTCGATAAATTCGTGATTGTATTTATCGATGATATCCTGATTTACTCGCGAACGAAAGAAGAGCATGAGCAACATCTCAGAACCATCTTGGAACTACTGAAGAAAGAGAAGCTTTATGCAAAGTTCTCGAAATGCGAATTGTGGATTCGCGAAGTACAATTTCTTGGTCACGTTGTGAATGAGAAGGGCATTCATGTAGACCCATCCAAGATTGAAGCAATAAAGAATTGGGAAGCTCCCAAGACCCCAACCGAAGTACGACAATTTTTGGGCTTAGCGGGCTATTACCGACGATTCATCAAGAATTTCTCAAAGATAGCTCAACCGCTTACAACCCTTACACAGAAAGACAAGAAATACGACTGGGGTCACAAACAGGAAGAAGCCTTTCAGCTACTTAAGAACAAGCTCTGCGATGCACCGATACTATCATTACCCGAAGGCACTGAAGACTTCGTGGTATACTGCGACGCCTCACGACAAGGCTTGGGTTGCGTGCTCATGCAACGCCAAAAAGTCATCGCTTATGCTTCAAGACAACTGAAGGTTCACGGGAGAAATTATACCACTCACGACCTGGAGCTGGGCGCAGTGGTATTCGCCTTGAAGATTTGGCAACATTATTTATATGGTACACGATGTACAATCTTCACAGATCACAAAAGCTTACAACACATATTTGATCAGAAGGAATTGAATATGCGCCAGCGACGTTGGGTTGAGCTGCTGAATGATTATGACTGTGAGATTAAGTACCATCCTGGAAAGGCGAACGTTGTAGCGGACGCGTTGAGCCGAAAAGAAAGGGTTAAGACCCTAAGGGTTCGAGCATTAGAAATGACGATTCGAACGAACCTCACTGCACGCATTCGTGATGCACAACAAGAAGCTCTTAAAGAAGAGAACCGTAAAGCTGAATACCTACGGGGTATGCTGAAATACATGGTGCCAAATAAAGAGGGAGCCTTATACTTCAAGAAGCGTATTTGGGTTCCACTCTATGGTGGCATACGAGAAGTCATCCTTAATGAAGCCCACAAATCGAGATATTCGATCCATCCAGGATCGGACAAAATGTATCAAGACTTGAAAGAATATTATTGGTGGCCGAGACTCAAGAGCGACGTTGCTGTCTATGTTGGAAAATGCCTAACCTGTGCTAAGGTTAAGGCTGAATATCAGAAACCGTCCCGTCTACTACAACAACCAGAGATTCCCGTGTGGAAGTGGGAACAAATCTCGATGGACTTCATAACGAAATTACCCAGGACCCCGAGAGGGCACGATATGATATGGGTAATAGTTGATCGATTGACGAAGTCTGCGCATTTCCTACCAATCCGAGAGAAGGATAGCACTGGAAAGCTTGCAGAGATATACTTAAGGGAAATTGTGGCACGACATGGAGTGCCAATCTCAATCATTTCAGACAGAGATGGACGCTTTGTCTCAAGAATCTGGCAATCATTTCAGGAAGCCTTTGGATCTCAGTTAGATCTGAGCACGGCATTCCATCCGCAAACAGACGGCCAGAGCGAACGGACTATACAAACGTTAGAAGATATGCTTCGCGCATGTGTCATGGATCTAGGCGGCAGCTGGGATACTCATCTACCTTTAGTTGAGTTTTCCTACAATAACAGTTATCATACGAGCATAAAAGCTGCGCCGTTCGAAGCTCTGTATGGCCGCAAATGCCGATCGCCCTTATGTTGGACAGATGCCGGAGATAAACGTATGGTTGGTCCTGAACTTGTACACGAAACAACCGACAAGATTGCGCAGATCCGAGAGCGCATTAAGGCGGCTCGAGATCGACAAAAGAGCTACGCTGATCCGAAAAGAAAATCAGTAGAATTCAAGGTGGGAGATAAAGTGTTGTTAAAAGTCTCACCATGGAAAGGCGTAGTCAGATTTGGAAAGCGTGGAAAGCTGAATCCACGATACATCGGACCATTCAGAATATTGAAAAGAATTGGTACCGTGGCATACAAGTTGGAGTTACCGGAAGAACTTAATGGAGTACATGATACGTTTCATGTATCCAACCTGAAGAAGAGTCCAACACAAGAAAATGTGATCATCCCGATGGATGAAGTGCATATTGATGAAGCCCTCCGATTTACAGAACAACCCGTTGAGGTTACCGACTGGAAAGTCAACAAGACCAGGAGGAGCAGCGTAAAACTTGTCAAAGTACGTTGGAGCTCTAAGCACGGACCCGAGTACACATGGGAACGTGAAGACCAGTTCAAGAAAAAGTATCCCCACCTATTCAAGAAGACTCCAGCGAGAGTTAGTTCAGCCTGAATTTCGGGACGAAATTCTTTTAACGGGGGGAGACTGTGACAACTGGCACCAAACCGGTAAGCACTAAAAAGCAAAAATAAGCACTAAAAAACACCCGAAACGCACTTTAAGTGCAGAATTTTGTATAATTCAGCAATAATTCAGATTTTAGCACACGAATATTATGCATAAAATATAAATTTTCAGTCAGAATATTTCCCTAAGTGTTGGGAATTGAGCGGGATACATAAAGATACTTAAAAGACACTAAAAAGTGTAATTTAGCACTTTAACGAACCAGTGTCTAACCGAACAACCGGAACTTTACCCGGAACACCAAAATATTGCTAGAAGAAATGTTTTATTTTTCTGAGCTAGTTAGGGTTCCCGGAATACCCTAACACCCGCTATAATGCACAACACACTAGTAACCGAGTTAACCTTCAACTTAACTTAACTAATACCTAACTATTAGTTGGAAACCAACCGGATACCCCCCCCCCCAACCGAGTTCGGTCACTATGTGACCCTCCCCTTGTACTTTGATGATTAAAATAATCATCCATGTCCCATATCAATGAGACATAGGATCCAATGGTTAAGTGTGTAGTGATTTACCTATAAGTTCCAAGCTAAACCCAACATAACCTCCACACTCACAACACTTGATCAAAACTCTCTCTCCCTCTCCTTAAGCTTACGGCTGAACACCACCCACCATCCCTCCATCATTTTCGATTTCCTTCAAGCCATTCCAAGTGACTACAAGTGTCAAGGATCTCACACAAAGGAACTTGGTGCATTCGGAACGTGAAGGACCTCTTCTCTTCGCTTTTATCCACGCATTTTTCGACTAGTTTCTTCCCTAGCCTCGAGCTAGTAGTAAGTGACTTCAAACACACTCTCGATCTATTTTAAAGTGGTTAATATGAACTTTGTCGGGTGAAAATCATGAACATACTAAATCACATACTAAAAGTTTACAAGAATGAGAAATAAGTTGGATAAAAACTATAATGTTGTGTAAAACTTGTAAGACTTGTTTTGTGGTGATTATTTAGTGCCGATCTATGTTGTGGTAGCTCGGATCATCATCTAACCCGGATTAGTCATGTTCAAGAATCATGGCATAGAGTTTGTTAAAGTATAAACAGGGGTTAAATGATGAACACTACTACATAATAACATGAACTTGTGTAAAAGTGATTTTTCTTGTAAAATGAAGTTCTAAACTAGTAGATCTAAAGATCTACAAGTGGTATTTTCGAAGAACCAACTGTAAGACGAAACCATGTTTTAAAACCGGATCTTTCATGAACTAGAGGTGTTTTGTGAACAAACAAGTGTGTGGACACTTGTGTAACAAAAGTTTTAACAAAGAAATAATTTCGTAAAAACCGACTAGAAGTTGTGAAACTTCATATTCTTTAAAAATAAAGTTTTTAAGAAATTAAACTTATTTTTAAAGATAACAAGACTTACTAAATGTACTAGTAAGTTACTACACATTTTTGTAAATATTCATGTTCATGAAATGGAGAAACTAGTGATTATTGTTGATGATTATTGTTGATGATTATTGTTGATAACTGTTGTTGATGATTTAAAAGAAAATAAACACATGTTTTGAAAACATGGGAAACCTCCATTTTTAGGGGAAACTCTGTCAAAATTTTTATAAATTCTGACACTTAGAAAATATAAGTTTTTGAGAAACTTATTCCCTAAAAATGTATTTAAAAGTATTACCAAGGTTTCCCTAATTTTTGGTGATAAGAAATGAGGGTTTCTTCAAGAATAAAAATGGATATAAGTATGTATATTTTTGAGAGAAAAAAATATATATTATGTTATCACCAACTTTTGTGCTAAGTGTATATAGTATGTGTTATACGTGCTAGTGCATTAAGACTTAAAAATACACTAAATACTCATGAGGAGTATAAACATAAAGATACACATACAACATACAAGATACATAATTCGGGTGCAAAGTGCAAAACACGAGATACTTATATTAATTTTAGAGAAAATAATATAAGTAAGATACTTAGTTAAAAATATAAAATATTTTTAACACAAGAATATATACACTAAAAAGAGTGACTGTACTTGTGCGACGCAAGTCTAGTGACTAACGTTAAGAAAAAGCGTTTAGGTCACGACGTTCTATAAGCAAAATCCGGTGAAGTTTACGACGCACAGGAACGCAAAGTTGTGAGTTCATGCTCCCCCTTTTCTCTTAACTGTTTTCAGTTTTATAACTTCGGGGGTGAAATACATGTTACAAATACTTCAGTATTTACAAAATGGTATGATATGTACTAAAACGAGAAGTACTCTTAGCGACAACTAGTGCCAAGAATTGATACGAGAAATCGTGTCACGAATAGGGTACCATAAGCACCATTAATCGTGTACATACTTAGACCGCAGAACAAAAGGTTAGATCTAATGGGTTTCAGGGCAGCCCCACTCTTGGTGACAACTAGAACCAAGTAGTGTTTTTGTGTCTCAGTCGTGAATCGACTATAGATAAATGCCTATGGTTTGGTGACTTCCTATGTCGTGTCACATGTTAATGGCTTTGCAACCCATTAACACTTGATTCATATGGAAATACTTGATTTACACTTGAATACGTGATTTAACAAATACATACCATGATTTTTAAACAAAGTATACAAGCGTTAAATACAAAACTGCATGAATTCACACCAACATTATGTTGACGTTCTTTTCCAAAACTCACATGTATTTCAGGTAACTAGAAGTGGATGTGCGCGCGGTCTTACCCATGCTCGTGGATATCGCTTATGTGTTGTCTTTAAATAAAGTTGTAAACCCTTTTAAAACAATGTGCTGAGTGCATATCCTGAGTGCATATCCTGGAGCTATATCCTGAAACATGTGCTGCAAAACAACTGTAAACTAAGGTGGGTGTCAGCTTGGTTAACACCCCTCCGATGCTTAAGTCAGTATTGGGTTCAAGATAATAAACAAATATATTTAAAAGAGATAGAATACATACCATTCTGAGATAGAAATTAAATTCTATTCTTACTTGAAATAGAGCTTTAAGTGTATTGCATTCCAGGATCTTGGTAGCATATCCCCTTCCATATTCTTGAGTCGATATGCTCCTTTCCCTGCTTCTGACTCAACTTCATATGGTCCTTCCCATTTTGGAGCTAGCTTGCCATCGGCAGGATTAGTGGTATTTTGAAAAGCCTTTCTTAGCACCCAATCACCAACTCGAAATCTCCTTGTCCTTATATTCTTGTTATATGCTCTGGATATTCTTTGTTGATATGCTGCCATTCTTAGCCTTGCTGCATCTCTTTTTTCATCTATGGTATCCAAATCTCGACATAAGGCTTCAGGATTTTGTTCCGGATCCTGTAGGATAGATCTTGCAGTAGGTATCGCCATTTCCGTTGGAATCACTGCTTCTGCTCCAAATACCAAGGAAAATGGGGTTTGGCCGGTTGCATTCTTTACCGTTGTCCTATCAGCCCACAGAACAAAGGGTAATTCTTCTGCCCATCTTCCTTTTTTGGCTCCAAGTCTCTTCTTTAAGTTATTGACAATTATCTTGTTCGAGGATTCAGCTTGTCCATTCGCTTGAGGATGTACCGGATTAGACGTGATCATTTTGATTCCCCAACTCTTGCAAAAGTCAGTAGTCCTCTTGCTTATAAACTGGGACCCATTATCACAAATGATTTCAGCTGGTACCCCAAACCTGGTCAGGATATTCCTCTTTATGAAGGATACTACTTCTTGGTCTCTAACTTGAACAAATGCTTCAGCTTCAACCCACTTAGAGAAATAGTCCGTCATTGCTAGCATAAAGACTTTTCCTCCCGGAGCTTTTGGTAACTTCCCTACTATATCCATCCCCCATTTCATGAATGGCCAAGGGGAAGCTACAGGGTATAGTGGTTCAGCTGGTTGATGTAGTATGTTACTATGCCTTTGACATGCATCACACCTTCGAGCATATTCTGCAGCATCTTTCCTCATCGTTGGCCAATAATATCCTGTCCTTAATACTTTCGAGAACAATGATCTTCCCCCAGTGTGGTTACCACAATCCCCTTCATGTATATCCTGAAGTACTTCTTTGGCTTCAGGATCCTCCAAGCACCTCAAATACGGTCCTGCAAGAGATTTCTTGTATAAAACATTATTTATAATAGTGAATCGTGATACCTTCATCCTAAATGCCTTAGCATTTTCATCTCCGGGGATGTGTCCTTCCTTGAGATATCTCATGATTGGAGCCGTCCAGGATTTAGGATCCTTTTCAGGATACTCTGCTCTAGGATCCTGAATACCTGCTACTTCTTTATCCTGAGGATTCGTTGCAGGATATAAGATATGTAATATTGGTATTTGGGTCCCTTCTGGTATCCTGATCGATGATCCCAGATTTGCTAAGGCATATGCTTCAGCATTATCCTCCCTTGGTACATGTTCAAGTGTAAAAACATCGAAATATCCTGCTAATTTTTTGAGAATATCGAGGTATTCGATTAATTTCTCACCCTTAACTGCATAGGATCCATTAAAATGGTTAGTAATTAACAAGGAATCAACATATACTTGCAAATTCTTGATACTCATATTCTTAGCCAACTCTAATCCTGCAATTAAAGCCTCATACTCTGCTTCATTATTAGTAGCAGGGAATTCACACCTAATAGCCTGGGGTAATATGCCCCCCTGTGGCGATTTTAGTAGTATTCCCAATCCTACCCCTCTTACATTAGATGCACCATCAGTATATAACGTCCAGGATCCTGAGGATTCTCCTAACTGTTGGACTTCTAGGTCTACCTCATCCTGAATGTCACTACTGAAATCAGCCACAAAGTCAGCTAAAGCCTGAGACTTTATGGCATTTCTAGGTTCATATACTAAATCATAAGCACTCAACTTTACTGACCACTTGGCCATCCTACCTGACATCTCTGGTTTCCTAAGCACATTTTTGACAGGATAATTTGTTTTAACATGAATCCTATGTGTCTCAAAGTAATGTCTAAGCTTCGTTGATGCCATAACTAATGCTAGTATCAATTTTTCTAAATGAGAATACCTAGTTTCAGCATTTAACAAACTTTTACTAACATAATAAACATGATATTGCTGACCTTCATGATCCTTTATAAGGACGGCACTTACAGCATTTCCTGATACTGCGAGGTATAGGGATAGTGGTTCACCATTCTCAGGCTTCATCAGTAGAGGTGCAGTTGAAAGATATTGCTTCAAATCCTGCAGGGCTGCTTCATGCTTCTCACCCCATTCAAATTTCTTATTCTTCTTTAGGATATCATAAAACTTTTTGCACTTCTCTGAGGATCTTGAAATAAATCTGTTTAATCCTGCCACTCGCGCTGTTAATCGTTGAACATCCTTCATATTTGAGGGTGATTTAATATCCAAGATGGCTTTAATCTGCTCCGGGCTCGCCTCTATTCCTCTTTTGGTCACCATATATCCTAGAAATTTTCCTGCCCCCACACCGAAATGACACTTAGCAGGATTTAGTTTCATGTTATATTGATCCAGGATATCAAATGCTCCTTTAATATCCTAGAGGTGATCCTGAGCTTTCCTTGATTTTACCACCATATCGTCAATGTATACCTCCATGGTGTCCCCCAGCTTGTCTTTGAACATCATGTTTACCAATCTCTAGTATGTTGCACCTGCATTTTTCAAACCAAAAGGCATAGCCGTATAACAATAAATACCTGTTGGTGTCATGAAGGCAGTATCCTCCAGGTCAGAAGGCTCCATTTGAATCTGCTGAAATCCTGAGGATGCATCCATGAAGGTCAACATTTCATGCCCGGCAGTAGCATCCACCATTGCATCAATGTGAGGAAGAGGAAATGGGTCTTTAGGACAAGCCTTGTTCAAGTCTGTGTAGTCTACACAGACTATCCATTTCCCATTTTTCTTCTGTACCACGACTACGTTTGCTAGCCATATTGGAAAATTGACTTCTCTGATCATCCTGGACTTCAACAATCTTTCAACTTCCTCTTGGATAATCGTATTCCGCTCAGGAGCAAATTTCCTTCTTTTTTGCTGAACAGGCTTGAATGACCTGTCAATTCCAAGCTTGTGAGTGATAATGTCTTTGGATATACCTATCATATCCTCATGCTTCCATGCAAACGTTGACATCCTACATTTCAAAAAGTTAGTTAACCGCTCTTCAATATCCTGAGGGATATTGGTTCCTATGAGCACCGAGATATCAGGATTATCCTGATCCAGGATAATTTTCTTCACATCCTGCTCTGAATCCTCCACGATATCCTGGGCCCGCATCTTTAATTGCTATGTTGTACTAGGCTTGGTTGAGGATTTCATCGAAGATGAGTAGCATTCTTTCGCCTCCTGCTGATCACTATCAACCTTGACAACTCCCCAAGGGGTAGGGATCTTGATGCATTGGTGATATGTTGATGGCACAGCTTTCATATCGTGAATCCATGGTCTTCCCAGTATGATGTTATAGCAGGATAGAGAATCCATTACACAGAAACGTTGTATCGAGTTGACTACTTCAACATATACTGGTAACTTTATATCTCCCACTGTGTTCCTAGCCTCTCCACTGAACCCAACAAGCACGGTGGACTTCGAAGTGATATCCATCGGATATACATTCATTCTCTTCAGAGTCTCTAGTTGGATTATGTTGACGGAGCTGCCATTATCAACCAATATCCAGCGTAAAAAATGGTTAGCCACATATAATGTTATTACCAGAGCATCATGATGAGGATCCTGGACACTATCTCTGTCATCAGCATCAAATGTGATCACTTTGTCAGTTGTGAGGGTAGTCATCCTGACAGGTGTGTCTCCCCTTTCGGCCTTAGCTTCTTTTGCATGTCTCTTCGCCGCCGAATACGAAGTCCCACAAATGTCGGATCCTCCCGACATAAAGTTGATTATCTTGGCATCCGCGGGAGGTGACGCTGCTCGCTCAGGATCCTTCTCAGTATCCTGACCCTTATTCTTCTTTCTTCCTAAGAGATCTTTCAGATATCCCTTGCTTAGAAGATAGCTTATTTCTTTTCTTAGAGCAATGCAATCTTCAGTTACATGTCCGAAATCTTCATGGAAGGCACACCATTTTGACTTATCTTTCCAATCGGCTTTTTGTTGATTCTTTCGAGGCCACCTAGCCTTGTCTCCTAAACCCTGCATGGCATACATCAATTCAGGAATGTTAACAGAAAAGCAATATTCAGATAATTCAGGATATTCTTCAGGATCCTCGTCTTCGATAGCATTCACTTTCTTGTTTTCATTTCTACCATATGGCTTAGGGCGATATGGCTTAAATGAGGATTCTGACTTCCTGTTAGTTGACTCATAGGTGTTGGATGAGTTCATCCTCTCTTGCATCTTTCTGTCATCCTCCAATCGAATATATCTTAGGGCCCTGTTTCGAGCTTCATCCAAGTTCCTGCATGGGTTCATTACAAGGTCTTGGTAAAATTGAGAATCTTTTTGCAGCCCCATCTTGAAAGCTTGCACAGCTGTTGCAACATCAAGATGCGGAATCTCTAAGGATTCCCGGCTGAACTTGTTCACATAATCCCTTAGGGATTCTTGAGGCCCCTGTGTTATCCTGTAGAGGTCACTTGTTAGTTTTTCAAAGCTTCTACTACAAGAAAACTGACTATTAAATAAATTCACTAGGTGAGCAAATGATGTAATCGAATGAGGAGGAACATTTAGGAGCCATTTCAAGGCTGATCCTGTTAAGGTAGAACCAAAACCCTTGCACAAGCATGCTTTCTTGAGCTCCGGAGGGATAGGGTTAATCTCCATCCTTTCCCTATACTGGGCAATATGCTCTTCAGGATCCGTAGTTCCATCATAAAGCTTCATGTTAGGGGTTTGAAATCTCAGCATCACAGATAGGATATGCAAAGCGAGATATCCTGTGGCTGTCTTGGGACACTTCTGGGATTGGCTGGACCACTCCAGGTACACTTGATATCATGTCCTTCAACTTCTGAAGCTCCCTAGTAAATGCTGATGTTACACCTGTATCCTGCAAAGATCCAATATTGTTAGCAGCATGAGTATTATTATTTGACACGTTACCCGTCTGAGGATTCTGCCCATATCCTGAAGCATATCCTGAGCTCCTCATGGTTGACATCCTGACCGAGGAGGGTATTTCAGGAGTATGATTCTGAGGAAGGCTGGGCACAATATTCCCCCTATTATCCTCAGTGTACACAGCCGAACTGAAGTTCAAAGTTCTGGGTTGTAATGGAGTGACGATATCCTCAGCAGATCTGCTCGAGCTAGACTTCAGGAGTTGTATTTCCCTCAACAGCATTTGGTTTGTTTCTTGTTGCTGCCTCATTTGTTCCTGCACACTTCCAAATATGATTAGAATTTCATCATTAGAAGCTAAAATGGGAGCAGATTCCTGAATACTCCGAGTAGGGATAATATCTTGAGGTTGTGAAGAAGATTGCATCCTTGGAGGAGGTGGTGGAAGCACCGGACCAGTAGTAGCAGAAGTTGTAGCAGACACAGTGGAGGAGCTCATGTTTGATCTTGAGGCCATTATAAACAATGTGGCAAAAAGTTTTGAAAACAGAAAACCGATTAATGATTTCACAAAGATTTTTAGTAAAGAGAGCACCACTTGCCCCACGGTGGGCGCCAAATTGTTTTGGTCAAAAATTACCGAAGCAATTAAGTGAACAAATTAGTTAAGTGAGGTAGTGTGCTAAAAAGTGTGTTGAAAATATTCTGGTTAAGTTGTTTGGAAAAACAGTATTCAGGATACGGCTCAGGATATTGAGCTGTATCTACGATCAAACAATGAGCAAAAAAGTAAAGGGGGTGACACGAGATATACGAGGAAAGCCCTTGATCAATCTAGATCGCCGGCATAAAACCTCGGGAGCTGACAATCGCAGCTGCCTTGTTCTTCTTATTGCTTTAAACGTCAGGATACAGTGCAGGATATTGACCAGATCGCTAAGTGTTACAACTTTTTTGTGCGAGAGTGAAAATTGCTAGAGAACAAGTGTAAGTGTGTAGTGAGTGTTTATGTGATGTCCTATTCGATCTGATATACCCACCTATTTATAGTAACGAATTACAAACGAAAATTCCTATAAATATGGGATGCTCCGAATATTCCATTCCTAACGTTGTTGACCGAGTAATGCGGCATCAACGTCTTTACTTGAACGACTTGGACCGAGTCTTCCGCGGAATGAGTCCTTGTGAACGTTGCTAGCTTCTAACCCGCGTACCTGCACATAATCCGTTAGTGATCCTGAGAATACCATTCAGGATGTTACCAATATCCTGAATCAGCATCCCGGATGTGAACAAATATCATACAACCAAGATATAACCCAAGATATTTCTCAGGATATAGGCTCATAATTTCACCCATAACAGTCAATAATAACGAAATTGCCAGCCACTTTTACATGAACTGGTCCCGTTATCTTGAACTATCCCCAGATGACTTGCGCTCCAGGCCGAGTGTTCAAACCCAATTCGAGAGAAAGGTGAATACCTTTAAACCTTTGAAGGGATCAGGATCCCTTAAGCGTGAGAGAGGGGGCCAATCCTCTAATCTTTCAAGCTATCTTGAGTGTATATCCTGGAGCTATATCCTGAGACATATTCTGCAAAACAACCTTAAACTAAGGTGGGTGTTAGCTTGGCTAACACACATCCGATGCCTAAGTCAGTATTGGGTTCAAGATAATAAACGAATTCAAATATATTTAAAAGAGATAGAATACATACCATTCTAAGATAGAAATTAAATTCTACTCTTACTTGAAATAGAGCTTTAAGTGTACAGCATTCCAGGATCTTGGTAGCATATCTCCCTCCATACTCCTGAGTCGGTATGCTCCTTTTCCTGATTCTGATTCAACCTCATATGGTCCTTCCCATTTTGGAGCGAGTTTTCCATCGGTAGGATTAGTGGTATTTTGAAAAGCCTTTCTTAACACCCAATCTCAAACTTTGAACCTTCTAGCCCTTATATTCTTGTTGTATGCTCTGGATATCCTTTGTTGATATGCTGCCATCCTTAGCCTTGTTGCATCTCTCGTTTCGTCAACGGTGTCCAAATCTTGGCATAAAGCTTCAGGATTCTGCTCAGGATCCCGGAGGATAGATCTTGCAGTAGGTATCACCATCTCTGTTGGGATCACTGCTTCTGCTCCAAATACTAAGGAAAACGGAGTCTGGCCAGTTGCATTCTTTACCATTGTTCTATCAGCCCACAAAACAAAGGGTAGTTCTTCTGCCCATCTTCCTTTCTTGGCTCCTAATCTCTTCTTCAAGTTGTTGACAATTATCTTGTTTGAGGATTCAGCTTGTCCATTTGCTTGAGGATGTACCGGGGTAGATATGATCATTTTGATTCCCCAACTTTTGCAAAAGTCAGTGGTCCTCTTGCTTATAAACTGGGATCCATTGTCACAGATGATTTCAGTTGGTACTCCAAACCTGGTCAGGATATTCCTCTTTATAAAGGATACTACTTCTTGGTCTCTGACTTGCACAAATGCCTCAGCCTCCATCCACTTAGAAAAATAATCAGTCATTGCCAGCATAAAGACTTTTCCTCCTGGAGCTTTTGGTAATTTCCCTACTATGTCCATTCCCCATTTCATGAGTGGCCAAGGGGAAGCTATAGGATATAGTGGTTCAGCTGGTTGATGTAGTATGTTACTGTGTCTTTGACATGCATCACACCTTCGAGCATATTCTGCAGCATCTTTCCTCATTGTTGGCCAAAAGTATCATGTTCTCAATATTTTTTAGAATAATGACTTGCCCCCAGTATGGTTACCACAATCCCCTTCATGTATATCCTGAAGCACTTCTTTAGTTTCGGGATCCTCCAAGCACCTTAAATTTGGTCCTGCAAGAGATTTCTTATACAAAATATTATTTATAATGATGAATCGTGATACCTTCATCCTAAATGCCTTAGGATTTTCGTCTCTAGGGATGTGTCCTTCCTTGAGATATCTTATGATTGGAGCAGTCCAGGATTTAGGATCCTCCTCAGGATATTCAGCAACAGGATCCTGGATACTTACTACTTCTTTATCCTAAGGATTCGTTGCAGGATACACGATATGCAATATTGGTATTTGGGTCCCTTCTGGTATCTTGACTGATGATCCCTGATTCGCTAAGGCATCCGCTTCAGCATTATCTTCCCTTGGTACCTGTTGAAGTGTAAAAATATCGAAATATCCTGCTAATTTTTTGAGAATATCGAGGTATTCGATTAATTTCTCACCCTTAACTGCATAGGATCCATTAAAATGATTAGTGATTAACAAGGAGTCAACATATACTTGCAAATTCTTGATACTCATATTTTTAGCCAATTCTAATCCTGCAATTAAAGCCTCATACTCGGCTTCATTATTAGTAGCAGAGAATTCACACCTAATAGCCTGGGGTAATATGTCCCCCTATGGCGATTTTAGTAGTATTCCCAATCCTACTCCTCTAACATTAGATGCTCCATCAGTATATAATGTCCAGGATCCTGAGGATTCTCCTAATTGTTGGACTTCTAGGTCTACCTCATCCTGAATATCACTACTGAAATCAGCCACAAAGTCGGCTAGTGCCTGCGATTTTATGGCACTTCTGGGTTCGTACACTAAGTCATAAGCACTTAACTTTACTGACCACTTGGCCATCCTGCCTAACATCTTGGGTTTCCTAAGCACATTTTTGACAGGATAATTGGTCTTAACATGAATTCTATGTGTCTCAAAGTAATGTCTAAGCTTCGTTGATGCCATAACTAATGCTGGTATCAACTTTTCTAAATGAGAATATCTAGTTTCAGCATCTAACAAAGTTTTACAAACATAATAAAGAGGATATTGCTGACCTTCATGATCCTTTATAAGGACGGCACTTACAACATTCCCTGATACTGCGAGGTATAGGGACAGTGGTTCACCATTTTCAGGCTTCATCAATAGAGGTGCAATTGAAAGATACTGCTTCAAATCCTGCAGGGCTGCTTCATGCTTCTCTCCCCATTCGAACTTCTTGTTTTTCTTCAGGATATCATAAAATTCTTTGCATTTTTCAGAGGATCTTGAAATAAATCTGTTCAATGCTGCGACTCGCCCTGTTAATCGTTGAACATCCTTCATATTTGAAGGTGGTTTGATATCCAAGATGGCTTTAATCTGCTCCGGGCTTGCCTCTATTCCTCTTTTGGTCACCATATATCCTAGAAACTTTCCTTCCCCCACCCCAAAATGGAACTTAGCTGGATTCAGCTTCATGTTATACTGATCCAGGATATCAAATGCTCCCTTAATATCCTGGAGGTGATCCTCAGCCTTTTTAGATTTCACCACCATATCGTCGATGTATACCTCCATTGTGTCCCCCAACTTATTTTTGAACATTATGTTCACCAATCTTTGGTATGTTGCACCTGCATTTTTCAAACCAAAGGGCATAGCAATATAACAATAAATACCTGTTGGTGTCATGAAGGTAGTATCCTCCTGGTCTGAAGGCTCCATTTGAATCTGCTGAAATCCTGAGGATGCATCCATGAAGGTTAACATCTCATGGCCGGCAGTAGCATCCACCATTGCATCAATATTGTTTTGGTCAAAAATCAAGCTAAGATAATGCAACCAAACTTTCTGTTGTGAGGTGTGATGCTTGAATCAATGAACAATGCTAAGGATCACTCAGAAATGTAATGAACAAGTGACACAAAGATTTATACGAGGAAAAAGCCCTTGATCAAGAGTTGATCTCCGGCATAAAAAACCTCAGGTGATGGAAACTACCGATCACCAACTCAAATTAAACAAACAAGTTATTACAACTTCGGATGATAGCGAGCTAGTTACAACGATCACTAGAGTGTAATGTGCAAACAAGTGTGTAAGCGCCAAGTGAATTGTCGAGAGCTGATGAGAGCAGTTACGAGTGTGTGTGTTAAGCTAAAAATAGCCAAGTGTTCTAATTTAGCTCGCAACCCCTTTTAAAAATGGAAAATATCTAAGCTAACTAACTATCCGCATTTCATGCAAGTCACCCACGAACTCCATAACGTCCATATTGGTCAAGCACGTGCGGAATAAAAAAGGAATATGCTCCAGGAATATCACCAAGACCAAGTCCAAGCTTGTACTCCTGTAAAACAACATCATATTCAACGTAGACAATCGTTAGTATAAGGATCCTTATGATGATCCATGATCCTGATCCTATAATACTCTTTGAGGATCACTAATTCAAACAAAATTGAGGATCCCTAAGCTTGACAGTAATTGAGGATCACTGATCATTCAAAAATCCTCCCCTAACAATTGCCCCTAAAATATAAGGAGTGAAGTCTAAATAAATGAGTTGTTGTAGGATCGAGAATCGATCTGAACGAGTCTTCAGAAGAGCTCTAAACTGATTCAAAGGCGGAATTCAATGAATCAGAGTTTGTTTCAGCTTGATATTCACTAATAACTGTCTCTTATATTGATTATAACGCGATTACAGACTTGGAGACACTTCGGCAGAGCTTCGCTACCGGAATCCAAAAATTACAAATGAAAAACTCAAGTCACATATTTATACTATTTCCACTTCGTTTGAACAGGCATTTCCAGTTCGTTTGAACAGTCCACTTCGTTTGAATTGTCCACTTCGTTTGAACAGTCCACTTCGTTTGAGCTGTCCACTTCGTTTGAACTGGCTTGTTCACCTTTGTTTCCTGTTTAACTCGAACTGCGTGACTTGATCTTTCATTACTAATCTAAGACTCGAATGAAGATGAAGTCGACAGACAACTGCACTAACAGACTCCCCCTTGAATGTTGACGGAATCTTCAGTGAGAGTCTTCAACATGACGACTCTTCAATCTTGATCGATCTTCTTTTTTTCTTAGCATGTATCAGGATATTCTCTTTGGCTCTAACCTCGTCAGACTCCCCCTCTCATCATGATGGGATCGCCATCTGGAATTAGCTATCACCTTGAGATCAAATCCTGGCTTTAACTCTTGTTCAGCACATCTCCTGCACACTTCTCACCAAAACATAAGTTTTTACTTAAATCAATAAGAAAAACTTACTAGAAATAGTTACACCAAGTTCAAATTAATGACCCTGATTAACTAATCTCAACTTTTTCTTAATTCAAAATTTTTCAATTCAGCACTCAAACCCAACCGTGTTCATCATGTTTAGCACTTGAAATTTTGAAAATCAACTTATCAACATCAGTTGTCGAAAATCTTTTTGTATTTTATCAAAATTTTATGCTAAAACACACTAAAATCTTTTTGGATTTTTGAAAAGAATAAAATGCAGTAAAGAAATATTTACAGACAATATTTTTGTGAGTTTGTGTAAGAGGATCATATCAGTTTATGAGACAAATCACTAACACCATTAAGCTTAATTTCATTTTATGCTCTAAACGATTCACATTGATTGACGATATTGTTGTCCACTTAAACTCAATCTAAAAACTTTCGAAATACTTACCGATACGTTAAGGTATATTAAGATAGCACTAAGTTCTTATGGACCCCACGATCTCAGCATATCCCCTCATCATGCAATACACTGACTCAAGTAATGCCTTTAAACTTTTATCAACTGTGAATTGCGCGAAAACAAAGCAGAATGTTTAAACATTAACAATCAGGTCGATACTTCCGTATACGCAGAGAAAGTCCAATGTTTAAACAAAATAAGAAAAATAAAACAAGTTGAAGTTGTTTAGGCTTTAACCACCAGGTCGATACTTCCGTATACGCAGAGGAGGTCCAAAGCTTAAACGAAACACCAAAGAAAATAAAGCAGAACGTTTAGGCAACAACATCCAGGTCGATACTCACGTATACGCAGAGGATGTCCGATGCTTAAACAAAATAAAGAAATCAAACAAGTTTAAATCTTTGCAAAATAAAATGCACAATCACAACGACTTTTCAGCAAAGTTGTGAAAGTTCACAAACTTAACCAGTTTTATGTCTTTCGACAATCAGCGATTACTGAGTAGGTACACAGTCAAGAAGGACAAAACTAAGTACTATGCTTTCGACCATGTTTCCCACTAGAACTAGGCTTTTTCATTTAGATTTGTATCGTTATCGCAAATCTACTAGTCTAGCTGAGCCTATCGTCACATCCTTAGTGAGATCGCTTATCACATTTTGACTTTACATTTCTTTAGCATGCTGTGACAGTCCAACTGATCTACTATCATTTCCTCTTTTTCACAACAAAACTCATTTTTTAATTTTTCAATGTTTTTGACATTTCCAAATTTTCTAATTTTTTTTAAATTTTTACTCCCCCTAAAATCAAAATATGTCTCAATTTTGATTTTCTGGGAAAATTTGAAATCAAACTGTACAAGAAACGTGACAACATGATGAGAATCACTTCAATTCTCCATCCACCTGGCATAAACAATCAGAACTCCCCCTCACAACAAACCATTTTCTCATTAAGATTTCAAAACACTTAAGTTTGTTTTAATCAAAATGATTTTTCCGGAAAATAAGTTTTGTTGATTTTACCACTTGTAAAATTGGGGATCAAATCATCACATTGTTTTACCAATCATATGTAGGAAATCAGATACAACTTAATGTCCCTGATTTACCACTTGTAAGATCATTCCAATTCAACTTCTGAACCACTTGTAAAAATCACAACCATACAACTTAAACCTGCTTTTCAACCAATTTACCATCTGTTGGTTGAATTCTCAAGGTGCCGATTCCTACTCCTCGCTTACAAACCTGGGAGTTCCGGCAAGTCCTGCTTTTCAAAAACACTTTTAACATGATAAAGAATGATGCCGATTCATGATCCACGATTACCAACTTGGGATCTCCGGCAAGTCAGATTTTTCATTTAAACAGATTCACCCAAGCCTGACGGTCCTTGGGTGATTTTGAATTCTTGTTCAACAATGGTGGAAAATTTTCATCATCCATTGTTAAACCTGAATTCTCCAATTTTACCTCAACCAATGGCTCCTCTGGCTTTGACGAACCAGAATCATTGCCTGCACATGGCTTGTCTGACTTTGACCTGTCAGATTCATCGCCTGAAGGTGGCTTGTCTGACTTTGATACGTCAGATTCATCGCCGTCCATTTTCTTCTTTTTCTTTTCTTCTTTCGTCCTCAGATTTGTATCCGATGAATTCGTCTTGCTTGACTTTGCCATCGAGGAAGTCGATTCATCAGAACTCTTATTTTTACCAACAGATGAACCCGAGGACAAGATCTTCTCGAGATACTCTCTCGCCTTCTTTCTCTTCTTCCTCAGTCTGTCTTTCTGCCCCTGAGAAAGTTTCACTTTCGTTTCTTGAACTTTAGGTTCTTGAACCTTCTGTTCTTTGGGCTTGACATTGACTGATTTCTTTGCCATCTTCTGAGAATTAACCCTCAATCTTTCATTTGATCTCCTTGGGCAATCTCTCACAATGTGGCCAATGATGTTGCAGTTAAAACATCTTCTTGGCTTAAACCTCCAACTCTGGCAGTTAACAGCAATGTGTCCTTGATAACCGCATCTGTAACACACTCTATTATCGTACCAATCACCATTTTCACACCAGATGCTCAGATCATAGCATTGTTTGGATTGGTGATATTCCTTCCTCATGTTTGCTGGATTTGGCTTTTGAGCACTGTGGTCCGACCTGCACCACTTATTGCCAACAATTTTAGAGTTTTCTTTTTTCGATTTTTGTAATTTTTCATTGCGATTGGATGATCGATCTGATGAGCTTTTATTATCTTTTTGAACATTTTTCAAAATTTTCTCTTTTTGTTTTTGTTCCACTATCTTCTTCAAAGGTTTTTGCTTAGAGCATTCTCCCTTTTCAGTTGATTGTGGAACAGTTTCTTGAAACTTTTCTTTTAACTTCAAAAATAAATTCTTTTTCGACAATTTTTCATTTTCAACATCAGATTTCTCATCGCAATCTTCAACTTTGACATTGTCAAAGTTTGTGACATTGTCACTTATTGGAACTGAATTTAAAGGTTTTGGGCAAGGAATAGTTGAAGTATTCACAAACACCTTCAACTTTTGTTCCCATTCATTGATTTTCTTTTGAGCACATTCTGCCTCTTTTTCAAGTCGAATAATCTTTTCAAGATAAGAATTGATTTCAATTTGTTTTTCAAGATTGTTTTTACCAAATAAATCTCTCTCATCTTCTAAAATTTTTATTTGACTTTGAAAATCTTTTTCAATTTTTACTTTTTCATTTCCAAAACTTTTAATTTTATCTTCAAAAATTTTGTTTTCTGATGTTAAACTGTTCAACTCATTTAACAGTTTAAAATTTTCAGATTTAAGCTTTTCACAATTTCCCTGTAAATCTAGAATCTGTTTTACATCAGTTTGCTTCTCATCTTTCAACTTCTCGACTTCCGATTTCAAACTTTCCGCATCCTTCAAGAGTTTGTCATTGTCAGTCTTGAAGTTGTCACACTTGGAGCATACTGATTCAACATTTTCACAATTTAAGCATTTTCCAGGAATCTTTTCATCATCAGCTTTCTTCTCGACCTTCAAAGTTGGAATTTTTTCAACCTGTTTCTTCTCAACTTGAACATTTTTATCATCACACTCTTCGTCTGATGACTGATCAAAGATAGTTGCATTTGTTTCAATCTTTTTCTTTGATACTGATTCAAAATTCGAAGTTCCAAGTTTCTTAGATTCTTCTTTAGCTTTCTCCTTTTTCTTGTCTTCTCTTTCCAAACACTTTCTTATTCTTTCACTCCAATAACCATCATCCATGTTTTCGGTAAACAATGAACTGTATCACCTTGTAAGAATACTTCTCAAACAAACTAGAACCCCTCAAACAAACTGAGATCTTCACACGAACTGAGGTTCAGACGAACTGGAAGTTCACTTCGTGTGAACTGTGGGGTAATTCCAAACGAACTGAACTAATGGTTCACACGAACTAATGGTTCAAACGAACTAGTTCACACGAGTTGGGGTTCAAACGACCTGATGTTCACACGAACTAGGATTCAAACGAACTGAACTATCCAAATGAACTGACTTTTCAAATGAACTGATCCTCTAAACGAACTGAACTCTTTGAACACATTCAAACGAATTGTCTACTTCAAACGAACTGGTCTCACTTCGTATGACTTTTCAAACGAACTGATGAATCACTTCATACGAACTGGATCAATATTCAAACGAACTGGTGCTCTTCATACAAACTGAATATCAATTTCATGCGAACTGAACCACTTCATACGAACTGAACAAGATCTCATACGAACTGATACATTGTTCAAACGATCTGATGTAATTTTGTCAAAATTGATCACGTTTTTGGTTGAATTAGGTTCTGATATGTTCAAAGATTGTTCTACAATGAATTCTGATCACAATGATGTGATTTCCGTTCAAAATTGTCCACTGAATCGTCGTAGATCTGAGTTCGAAATTCTGTTCGTGTGAAATGTACCAATCTTCAAACGAACTGATTGGTTTTTTATCAAATTAATTGAGTTTTAATCTATTTTAAGGTCTGATACTATCACATATTATCTAAAACATAGTTTCGCACAATATACTTCGAAATCAATCCATTTTATCCAGTAAATCTTGTTTTATTTTGAAAAATCTTGACAGAAAAATGTAGAAATAGAAATATTGATGAAATCGAGCTGAAAATACAAGAGCTCTTTCTCCTGAGCTCTGATACCACTTGTAGGGTCGAGAATCGATTTGAACGAGTCTTCAGAAGAGCTCTAAACTGATTCAAAGGCGGAATTCAATGAATCGGAGTTTGTTTCAGCTTGATATTCACTAATAACTGTCTCTTATATTGATTATAACGCGATTACAGACTTGGAGACACTTCGGCAGAGCTTCGCTACCGGAATCCAAAAATTACAAATGAAAAACTCAAGTCACATATTTATACTATTTCCACTTCGTTTGAACAGGCATTTCCAGTTCGTTTGAACAGTCCACTTCGTTTGAATTGTCCACTTCGTTTGAACAGTCCACTTCGTTTGAGCTGTCCACTTCATTTGAACTGGCTTGTTCACCTTTGTTTCCTGTTTAACTCGAACTGCGTGACTTGATCTTTCATTACTAATCTAAGACTCGAACGAAGATGAAGTCGACAAACAACTGCACTAACAGTTGTATTTTCTCGTTCTTATCCGTAACAAACCAACAGATATATAGCCGTTACTTTCTGACTAGCCATTGCCATCCTGACGTCATTGAAGTGACTATCCTGCAAGATCATGATTATAAATTGAAATTAGAGATAAGGGTTAGGAAGCATTTAAATTCGTGCGTTTCATCCTTTAAATCTTCACTCGAAGATCTGATCAGGTACTTCTCCTTCCTTTCTCTCTTCATATTCTCCTTCTGTTTCTTCTTCTTCGCCACCGTCATGACCAAGATGAAGCTAAGATCCTCACCAGCTAAGGATCATAAGAAGGACAGTCCCTTGAAGAGCCAAAAGATCATTGACGACTCTGCAAAGGAACGATGTTGCTTTACTGATCCACAGATAGATAGGATTCGCCATTGTTTTCTGGCAAACACTGATTTCAAAACTTTTGATCCCACCGTCCTGAGCGACTTTGTCTCCGAAACCTGGGTAGCTTTTCCGGTCACCCCATTTACAATAGGATACTCGTATCCTTTTCCAGATTTCACCCAATCCTTCTTCTCTCTCACCGGCATCTCCTACATCCAAGCAATGCCAATGATCTGGAGGGACTTGTATACCCTTGAAAGAATCATTGAGCGTGAAGGTATTGATCTGGGAATGTCGGAGTTTGTAGAGATGTATGACCTCGTGAGCCATGGATCTCACCGATATCTACTCAAACATAAACCTGGTTAAGAACACCCCATCTTCAAAGCCACTAAGAATGACACCAACTGGAAACGGCGATTCTTCTTTGTCAGAAGGGATTCGATCCCTGATGGAAAGGATCTGCCTAGAAAATGGACCACCCATGGTAGGATAGAGGATCCTGAGAAGGATCACAGGATAACCTTGTTTTTGCTGAGGATCACTAATATCCTTTTGTTTCCATTGTGCAGCTATCACTGTTTCACACCTTATTACAACACCTTCAACGAGGGAAAGACTTGCTGCTTTCCGGAGGCTTGATCCTGCGATAAGATCATTCCAAGCAAATACCCAGGATTCTCAAGAGGTATCCTCAGGTTCTGTCACAATGTCAAGTAAGTATCCCATTTTGTGCATAATTAAATGTTTAAATAAAAAAGAAATAAGGATACTTATCTGATTTGGATGTGTAGGTGCTGGAAAATCATCGAAGTCTGCTACTCGCTTCAGTGTCACTGATCTCACCACTGTTGGTCCTAGGTCTGGAAGGAAGAAGACTGCTGCAAGCCCAAGTACTGCCATCCCCAAGGCTATTGCTTCCAAGGGAAAGAAGAGGAAAGCCTCTGAGGCTGACAATCTAGAAGGCCAGCCTTTAATCCGCCACCAGTTCCTTGAGTACTTTGCTGATGTAAGGATCACTAACTTAGCTTAGTTATCCTGCCCACTTGAGGATCATGTGATCCTAAACTTTAAATTGTCTTTTTTGCAAAAAATTGCTGAAATCGAGGACTACGTAGGTAGTGTTGAAGAAGCTGAGCAAAAGTGTTTGGACCTCCAGAAGATCATGCTGGCCAAGGATCAGAAGATTGCCTCCCTCGAAAATGATGTCAATCTGGTGAAGAGGGAACTCGTCCTGGCTCATATCACCGCTGATCAGGAGAAGAATGAGATCCCAAATGATGCTAAAGTCTCCGCTGCCATTGCTATGTACAAAACTCAGTTGCAGATGGCCCAAGAAGCTCTGGATCCTGACTTTGACAAGAGTAACTAGGACGTAGAGGGCTGGAAGGATAGATTGGCTGAGCTGGACGATGAAGAAGGGGTCTTAGCAATCGAGGCGAGTGGAAGTGGAAAGGATCATGCTGATGCTGATGATGCTGGTGGTGATGCAGCAAAGGTGTAGGCTGCAGGAATGGGCGATGATGGATATTTCTAGACGTGGCCGGAGCCCATTTTTTAGGACTTGGTAGTTTTATTTTGGTTAAGGTGTTTTGAAACAATCTTGGGTTGTATTTGAACAATAGTTTCTAGGGTTATGGATCATGGATCCTCAGACAATAGGTAGGAAAATGGGTGGTGGATGGATCCTCTGTTTAGGGGATGAAGCCACTCGTTATCCTTCCCTCTTTTATTTCCTGCACTACAAAGACCCGTAAACAATGGACACCCTTTGCCAACCCATGTGGACGGGCCACGTTTTGCTGGTAGAAACGTGGGTTGACAATTTGGACAACCTTAAAGGGTTTAATGTTTTGTGAATAAAATAACTTTAACTTTTTGGCTATTTTTCGTGTTGTTATCCTTGTGAATACTTTATTTTTCAATTGTTGTGATATACATTTTGTCTGAATTTATTAAGTAAAGAAGAAAAATTTAATAGATAATCTCAAAAAGTTTAGGATATAATCAAGGATCTCATATCCTATAGTCGACAGTTTCTGAAAAGTAGTGTAGTTTGAGGATCATAAGTTCAGTTGTCAAAGGATAAGGGTCACTTAGATAAATAATGAATAAAATCAAAATGAACAAGGATCATACCTGAGAATCCAAGTTAGGATCCTAACCTTTAACACTTATAATCAGGATAACCAAAAGATAAACCTTAATAGAAGGTAAGGATCAAGGATCCTTAGTCGTTTTGCTTCAAAAACCTGAAATAGGATATAACTTGGGACTAAGCCAATATAAGATAAAAGTTAGTAACTGGGGACAAGCCCAAAGGATAACTGGGGACAAGCCCAAAGGATCGTGTGTAAACTGGAGTATGGCCCTCACTGGCGACTATCCAAACTTAGTGACATGAAAATGCCAAAACCTTAGCTAACGTGAAAACGTTAGAAACCTTAGGAACGGATGTATGGTACGTCTACCATTATACGTAGGATCCTGAATACAGCCAGTACAATGAAGTTGTCAGCCCCTAAAGAGAGTACTGGTCCCATTGCCATGAACTGTACCAGGATCATCGTGCGCTACTGGCGATACTGGGGAGAGGCCCAAACTGGGGTCAAGCCCAAATAACTGGGGTCAAGCCCAAATAACTGGACACTTCGGTGGATACTCAACCCTTTGTTAAGGATGCCTGAACCTTCAAAACTCAGAATCAAGTGAAAGGAGGATAAAGGATGCAGGATCCTTATCCTTAAATAAAATAATTGAACAATGAAATAGTTTGAGATTAGAATATTACCAGGATGAGGATCATCTGTTCTGTAAGGATCCTTCAAGGATACTTGTCAGGTAAGGATCATGGATCCTCGTTACATGAAGTATTTCTTTAAGTGGACAACATTCCAGGCTCTTGGTAGCAAGTCACCTTCCATTGTTAGCAATCGATATGCCCCCTTTCCTGCCTCAGCTTCGATCAAGTAAGGGCCTTCCCACTTTGGTGCCAACTTTCCATCAGCAGGATTGGTGGTATTCTGAAATGCTTTCCTTAACACCATATCTCCAACTTGGAATTTCCTAATCCTGACATTTTTGTTGTAAGCTCCAGCCATCCTTTGTTGATAACTGGCCATCCTTATCCTTGCCAAATCCCTGAGCTCTTCTATAGTATCCAAGTCTAGAACCAAGTTTTCAGCATTTTCTTCAGGATCACGAATGCTTGTCCTTGCAGTAGGAACCACCATCTGTGTAGGGATCACTGATTCTGCTCCAAATACCAAAGAGAATGGAGTTTGACCAGTAGCATTCTTGGGAGTTGTCCTATCAGCCCAAAGTACATAAGGTAGTTCTTCTGCCCATTTTCCTTTCTTGGATCCAAGCTTTTTCTTCAAATTGTTGATGATGATCTTGTTGGATGATTCTGCCTGGCCATTAGCTTGTGGGTGGACTGGTGTTGATGTTATCATCTTAATCCCCCAGCTGTCACAAAAGTTAGTAGTTCTATTCCCAATAAATTGGGATCCATTATCACAAACAATTTCAGAAGGGATACCAAATATAGTAATACTGTTTCTTTTAATAAAGGATATAACTTCCTTTTCTCTGACTTGAGCAAAGGCTTTAGCCTCTATCCACTTGGAGAAGTAATCAGTCATAGCAAGCATAAATACTTTTCCACCAGGTGCCTTAGGAAGCTTACCAACTATATCCATTCCCCACCTCATAAATGGCCATGAAGAGGATATAGGATGCAAAAGCTCTGCTGGTTGATGAAGGATATTACTATGTCTCTGACAAGGATCACACTTCTTGGCATATTCCACAGCATCCTTCTTCATGGTAGGCCAATAGTATCCTGTTCTCAGGATCCTTGAGAATAATGCCCTGCCCCCAGTATGGTTTCCACAATCTCCTTCATGGAAATCCTTTAGGACTTCTTGGATTTCAGGATCCTCAATGCACCTTAGATATGGTCCTGCAAGAGATCGTTTATACAATATATTATTTAATATTGTAAATTAAGATACCTTGATTTTGAAAGCCCTAGGGTTTTCTCCTGTAGGAATCTCTCCATGTTGTATGTATCTCACGATTGGGAGGATCCATGATCCTGAATGAGATTGAGTATCCTCACTAGGGTTAATTGCGGAATCCTCTCCTATTTCCATAGCTACATGATCCTCGATAGCAGGGGTCAGGATATGAATAATAGGGATCTTGATATCCTACGGGATCTTCTAGGATGATCCTAGATTGGCTAATGCATCAGCCTTTGCATTCTCTTCCCTTGGTACCTGTGTCAAACTAAAGGAAACAAAAGAGAGTGTTAATTCTTTGACTATCTCTAAATATTTGATTAGCTTTTCACCTTTAACAACATAGGATCCATTAAAGTGATTAGTGATCAATAAAGAATCTACATGTACCTCAAGATACCTGTTAGGGGAGGATTTTCTAACAATTAGTGATCCTTATTCGTTATCCTAATTAGTGATCCTTACTTCTGTGACAGGTGGTGATCCTCAGAAGGGCTTTAGGATCAGGATCATGGATCACTTTAAGGATCCTCGTACTGACGATCGTTTACTTATGTTTTGCAGCATCTCGCAGGTATAACAAGCTTGACCAAGTCTTGGCGACATTCCTGGAGAATATTCCCAAACTATTCTGCACGTGCTTGACCAAAAATAGACGTTGTGGAGAACGTGGAGGCATGGCACGAAAGTCGGATAGTTAGTTTGGTAGTTAGATTTCTATTTTAAAAGGGGTAACGAGCTAGTAGAAAAACACTTAGCCATTTTTTGCAGCTACACACACTCGTATACTCGCACACTTGAAGCTCTCGACGAACACACATTCGTTTTTACTCACTTGTACACATTACACGATAGTGATCCTTGTACCTAGCTCGTTACTATCCGAAGTTGTAAACATTTAATCATTTATTTGAGCTTGGTGATCGGTAGTTTCCATCACCCGGGGTTTTTTTGTGCCGGGGATCAACTCTTGATCAAGGGCTTTTTCCCCGTATAAATCCTTGTGTTGTTTGTGCAAATCTACATTAAAGTGATCCTCATCGCTATTACATAATCAGCATCATACCCCCATAACATAGAGTTTGGTTGCAATATCCTCAACAGATTTTTTGACCAAAACAGTTTGGCGCCCACCGTGGGGCAATTGGTGCTTCATCCTTAGAAAAATTCGCATTTCTGTGCTCATTTCGGTTTGCTACAACCAAGCAAATGGCTTCCTCAGCGAAGAATACTTCAAACTTGATGCCTTCATTCACTTCTTCACAAGGCGTCCCTTCTTTGCCTCCACCACCATCTGGATCCCAGAAGAATACTGAGAATGCCGCGAAGAAACCAACTCCCATTTTCTCAAAACCACCTACTTCTTCTGTTTCAACTAATCCTACTACTAATGATCTCTATGCCTTGATTTTGCAGATGAGGAATCATGCACAAGAGCAGGATAAGACCAACGAAAGGATCCTCCGGGAGATTGACGAAATCAAGAAACAGAAGAAAACGGCAGAGGATCGTTCCCCCCTTATGCCCAGATCTTTAAAATTTGATACTCCGGTGATTACTTCTCAGCCATCAGTGGTTCCAGACGTTCAATATGTGGGTGGACCGAAAGGAGTGCACTATGGAACAACAACAATGACCCAGGCATCAGGTTCATATTTCCAGCCAGCGGGATCCTATCCTCAGCATATGGGATCCCTCACGAGTTCAGGAGGATATTCAGGAATGCAGCAGTTTCAAGGATCCTCCTTCGTTCCAGGATCATCCCAGGTTCAAGGATCCTCCTTCGTTCCAGGATCATCCCAGGTTCAAGGATCCTCCTTCGTTCCAGGATCATCCCAGGTTCAAGGATCCTCCTTCGTTCCAGGATCATCCCAGGTTCAAGGATCCTCCTTTGTTCCAGGATCGTCCCAGTTTCAGGGATCCTTCCAGATGCCAGGATCCTGGAGGAATTTGCAAACAGGAAGCTCAGATGTCCATCAGGGAGATTTTATTCCGATGCAGACCAATGCCTCTACTGGTCCCTCGATCATTCCAGAGCCTCAACAATATGGATTAACATCCATTCTTCCTAATTTGAATCCAATGGGAGGTAACACTTTTAATAATTCTTATACTACTAACCATGGTCTTATGCAGGATCCAGGTATCAATCATGCCATGGCTAGAGAATTACAAAAGCTAAAGGATATGATATCAAGTGTTCCGGGAGTAGTTAAACCTATCCCAGAGATTGCAGATGGGAGCCACAAGATATCTCGTTTTGCACCACCAATCTGTGATGCTGAGATACCCAAGAGATTCCATGTGCCAACAATGAAGTTGTATGATGGTTCAACGGATCCTGAAGAACACATAGCACAATACAGGGAGAGGATGGAAATCAATCCAATTCCAGAAAGGTTAAAAGAAGCATGCCTGTGCAAGGGATTCGGATCCACTCTTACTGGATCAGCTCTCAAATGGCTGCCAAGTCTTCCTCCCTATTCTATTACCTCATTTGCTAACCTAGTTAACTTGTTTAATAATCAGTTTTCTTGTAGTAGAAAATTTGAACGATTAACTAGTGATTTATATAGGATAACCCAGGGTCATAATGAATCATTAAGGGATTACATTACCAAATTCAGTAAAGAATCCTTAGACATTCCCAACTTAGATATAGCTACGGCTGTTGAGGCCTTCAAAATGGGATTGCTTAGGGATTCGTCTTTCTATGATGATCTTGTTATGACACCATGCAGGAACTTAGATGAGGTAAGAACCCGAGCACTTAGGTTCATCCGGCTAGAGGATGACAAGAGGATCCAGGAGAGGTTAGCAGGATCCTCAAAGCAGGATAAGCAAGGATCCTCATTCAGGAACAACAAATTCAGACCTTACAACAGATCTGATAATCAAAACGTGCATTCTGTTGATCAAGAAGAGGATGATGAGGATTATCCTCCAATTTCTGAATATTGCTTTAGTGTTGATAACAATGAACTAATCCTTGCTATGCAGAACCTAGGTGATAAAGCTAGATGGCCGAGAAAGAATGATAGGCCGGCTGCAACTAAGGATAAATCAAAGTGGTGTGCATATCATGAAGATTTTGGGCACCTCACAGAAGAATGCATTGCATTAAGAAAGGAAATTGGATACTTGTTGAGCAAAGGGCACCTAAAAGAGTTGTTGGGAAGAAAAAAGTCAAGGACTCAGGATCCTGAAAGGATCCCTGAGAAGGCTCCAGCTCCTCCAGCAGATGCACAAGTGATAAACTTTATTTCTGGAGGATCCGACATTTGTGGCACATCCTTCTCAGCAGCTAAAAGGCATGCAAAGGAAACTAAAATGGATAATGGAGAAAGACCAGTTCGAACATCAAGTGTCTCCGAAGGAAAAGTCATAACCTTCGATGAAGAGGATCGTGTTGATATCCAGGATCCTCATCACGATGGTTTAGTTATTACTCTTTTTATATCTAACCATTTTGTCCGCAGGATCCTTATAGACGGAGGAAGTTCAGTGAACATTATCCAGCTTGATGTTCTAAAGAAGATGGGTATCCCTGAATCAGAGATCATACCAAGATCCTCCGTGCTCGTGGGATTTAGTGGCGAAACTAAGAACACCCTGGGGGACATTAAACTCCCAATATATATTGAAGGCTTACACTCTTATCAAAAAATTTGTGTTATTGACTGTTTATCTTGTTGTAATGTTATCCTTGGCAGGCCCTAGATACACGATATGAAAGCAGTCCCATCTACTTACCATCAATGTGTGAAGCTCCCTAGTCCTTGGGGAATAGTAAAGATTGATAGTGATCAGCAGGAGGCTAAGAATTGCTACACTTCATCGATGAAACCAGCCTCGAAGTCAAGGGAGCAATAGCAATCAAGGTATCCTCCAAGGAATGTCTTGGAGGCCAGAGAGCAGGATGTGGTAGAAATCCTCATGGATCCCGATGATCCTGAATCCAAAATCTATATCGGATCAGGGATCCTTGGCGAAATGAAAGAAAACCTCGTATCCTTCCTCAAAAGGAGAAAGACTACCTTTGCATGGAAACACGAAGACATGACTGGTATATCCAAAGATGTTATCACCCATAAACTCGGCATTGACAGATCCTTCAAACCAATCCATCAAAGGAGAAGAAAGTTTGCACCGGAAAGGAATGCCATTATCCAAGAAGAGGTAGAGAAATTGCTCCGGGCAGGTATGATTAGAGAGGTCAAGTATCCAAGATGGTTGGCCAATGTGGTTGTTGTTCAAAAGAAAAACGGAAAGTGGAGGGTATGTGTCGACTTTACCGATTTAAATAAGGCATGTCCCAAGGATCCTTTCCCTTTACCCCACATTGACTCCATGGTGGATGCAACTGCGGGTCATGAACTGTTAACTTTTATGGATGCTTCATCTGGATTCCAACAAATCCAAATGGAACCATCCGACCAAGAGGATACAGCCTTCATGACTCCAACTGGTATATACTGCTATATTGCTATGTCGTTCGGGTTAAGAAATGCAGGTGCAACATATCAAAGGCTGGTGAATATGACGTTCAAGGATCAGATTGGACAAACTATGGAGGTGTACATAGATGATATGGTGGTAAAATCCTTAAAAGTTGAGGATCACCTAAGAGACTTGGAGGAAGCATTCGATATCCTTGACAAATATAACATGAAACTTAATCCTTCAAAATGTCACTTTGGTGTTAAAGCAGGTAAATTCTTAGGATATATGGTGACAAAGAGAGGCATTGAAGCTAGCCCGGAACAAATCAAAGCAATAGTGAACATCAAATCTCCGGTCAATGCTAAGGATGTTCAAAGGCTAACAGGAAGGATAGCAGCCTTGAACAGATTTATATCCAAGTCCTCCGAGAAGTGTAAAGAATTCTATGATATCCTAAGGAAGAACAAGAAATTTGAGTGGACGGAGAAGCATGAAAATGCTTTAAAAGCCCTCAAAGATTACCTATCCTCGGCCCCGGCTTTGATGAAACCAGAAAAAGGTGATGTGTTATCCTTGTATCTTGCAGTATCCTCAAAAGCAGTAAGTGCGGTCCTTGTTAAGGATCATCAAGGTACACAACATCCTGTCTATTATGTAAGCAAAAGTTTACTTGATGCCGAATCCAGGTACTCACACCTTGAAAAGCTTATTCTTGCATTAATAATGGCATCTACCAAGTTAAGACATTATTTTGAAACTCATGTTATCATTGTTAAAACTAATTTTCCAATTAAGAATGTCCTCAGGAAACCAGAGATGTCAGGAAGGATGGCTAAGTGGGCAGTGAAATTGAGTGCATATGATATAAGATATGAGCCTAGGACAGCCATCAAATCCCAAGCATTAGCTGACTTTGTGGCTGATTTCAGTAGTGATTTACAAGAAGAAGCTGAGCTAGAAGTCCAGCAGCTAGAACAGACCAAGGATCCTTGGATACTTTATACTGATGGATCCTCAAATGTCAAAGGCACAGGGCTTGGAATACTACTAAAATCGCCACAGGGGGACATAATACCCCATTCTATAGCTTGTGAATTCCAAACCACTAACAATGAGGCTGAATATGAAGCCCTAATTGCTGGTTTACAAATTGCAAAGCATATGGGGATCAGGTATCTTGAGGTACACGTAGATTCTTTGTTGATTACAAACCACTTTAATGGATCATATTCTGTTAAAGGTGAAAAGCTAACCAAGTATTTGGAGATAGTCAAAAGTTTGGCACTCTCTTTTGTTTCCTTTAGTTTGTCACAGGTACCAAGGGAAGAAAATACAGAAGCTGATGCATTGGCTAACTTAGGATCATCCTTGAAGATCCCGGAGGATATCAAGATTCCTATTATCCATATCCTGACCCCGGCTATCGAGGATCACGAGGCTAAGGAGATAGGAAATGATTCTGCAATTATCCCTTGTGAGGGTACTCAATCCCATTCAGGATCAGGATCATGGATCTCACCAATTAGGAGATACTTACAACATGGAGAGATTCCTACAGGAGAAAACCCTAGGGCTTTCAAATCTAAGGTATCTCAATTCACAATTATGAATAATATGTTGTATAAACGATCTCTTGCAGGACCATACTTGAGATGCATTGAGGATCCTGAAGTTCAAGAAGTTTTAAAAGACTTCCATGAAGGAGATTGTGGAAACCACACTGGGGGCAGGGCATTATTCTCAAGGATCCTGAGGACAGGATACTACTGGCCAACCATGAAGAAAGATGCTGTGGAGTATGCCAGAAGATGTGATCCTTGCCAGAGACACAGCAATATCCTTCATCAACCAGCTGAATTATTGCATCCTATATCCTCCTCTTCGCCATTTGTGAGATGGGGTATGGATATAGTTGGCAAGCTCCCTAAGGCACCTGGTGGAAAAGTATTCATGCTAGCTATGACTGATTACTTCTCCAAGTGGATAGAGGCTGAAGCTTTTGCCCAAGTTAGAGAAAAGGAAGTTATATCCTTCATTAAAAGAAATATTATAACTAGATTTGGAATTCCTTCTGAGATTATATGTGATAATGGTTCCCAATTTATTGGGGGCAGAACCACTAACTTTTGTGACAGCTGGGGGATTAAGATGATAACATCAACACCAGTCCGCCCACAAGCTAATGGCCAAGCAGAATCATCCAACAAGATCATCATCAACAATTTGAAGAAGAAGCTTGGATCCAAGAAAGGGAAATGGGCAGAAGAACTACCTTATGTGCTTTGGGCTGATAGGACAACCCCTAAGAATGCAACTGGTCAAACACCATTATCTTTGGTGTTTGGGGCAGAATCAGTGATCCCAACAGAAATGGTGGTTCCAACTGCTAGAACAAGTACTCGTGATCCTGAGAAGAATAATGAAAACTTGGCTCAAGACCTGGATACTATTGAAGAAATCAGGGATATGGCTAGGATAAGGATGGCCAGTTATCAGCAAAGAATGGCTGGTGCTTACAACAAAAATGTCAGGATCAGGAGGTTTCAAGTTGGAGATATGGTATTAAGGAAAGCATTTCAGAATACCACCAATCCTGCTGACGAAAAATTGGCTCCAAAATGGGAAGGCCCTTATTTGATTGAAGCTGAAGCAGGAAAGGGGGCATATAGATTGCTAACCATGGAAGGTGATTTGCTACCAAGAGCTTGGAATGCTGTCGACTTGAAGAAATATTTCATGTGAGCAGGATCCTCATGGCACAGATGATCCTCACGATTGGGATATCCTTAAAGGATCCTCGAAATATTGGTGATCCTTACTTAGGTAATATCCTAAACTTGAACTATTTCGTTTCTTTATTTTCTCATATAAGGATAAGGATCATGTATCCTTTATCCATCTCTCATGTGAGTTTAAGTTTTGAAAGTTCAGGTATCCTTAGCTTAACATTGGTTATCTGCTGAAGCAATCCGTTCCTTGGGTTTAACCTCAGTTGTTTGGGCTTGACCCCAGTCCCGCCTGTAGCGCACGATGATCCTGGTGTAGTTCAAGGCTTTGGGACCAGTACTCGTTTTAGGGGCTGATAATTCCATTGTTCTAGCTATGCTTAGGATCCTACGTATAATGGTAGACGTACCATACATCCGTTCCTAAGGTTTCTAACGTTTTCACGTTAGCTAAGGTTTCTAACGTTTTCACGTTAGCCAAGGTTTAGGCATTTTCATGCCACTAAGTTTGGATAGTCGCCAGTTAGGGCCATACTCCAGTTTACATACGATCCTTGGGCTTGTCCCCAGTTATCCTTGAGCTTGTCCTCAGTTATCCTTGGGCTTGTCCCCAGTTATCCTTGGGCTCGTCCCCAGTTACTAACTCTTATCTTATATTGGCTTAGTCCCAAGTTATGCTCTATTTCAGGTTCTTGAAGATAGGCAACTAGGGATCCTCGACCCTTACTTTATTCTAAGGTTTATCTTGTAGTCATCCTTGTAATGGTTAGGATCCTAACTTGGATCCTCAGGTATGATCCTTAACTATATTTAATTCTATTCATTATTTATTTGAATAACCCTTAAAGTTTAACAACTAGACTTGTGATCCTTGAAACATATTGCTCTCTGAGATTCTTTAACTAAAGGATATTTGATCATGGATCATATCCTAAGTATTTTCAACTTGACTTATTCAAAATTATTTGTCTAATAAATATGCATCGAAATAAAGGAAAATCAAAGAAATACAAGGATAACAACACGAGATAAGCGACAAAAGGTTAAGTTTTTATTTATAAACAAAAGACTAACCCTTTAAAGGTTGTCAAAATTACCTACCCGAGCTTCTACCAGCAAAACGTGGCCCGTCCGCTGGGGTAGGTAATGGGTGTCCATGATAACAAGTTCGAAAGTAGTGCAGGAATATAAAGGCGGCAGGATCACAATGGCTTCATCCCCCAAACAGAGGATCCCTCCACCATATGCAATCCTGCCTATTGTCCGAAGGATCATACATGATCCTTAATCCTAAAACCTATTGTTCAAGTACAACCCATCATTGTTTAGCAAAAAAACACCACAACCAAAACAAACTATCAAACTTAAAAAATGGGCTCCGGCTACGTCTAGAAATGTCCTTCATCGCCCATTCATGCAACCTATGCCTTTGCTGCTTCCTCTTCCCCTCCAGCTGCAGTATCCTTCATCAGATCCTTTCCACTGCCACTCGCCTCAATTGCCAAGACCTCAGTTGCCTCCTCCTCATCATCCTCAAGATCAGCCAGCCTTGCCTTCCAGCCCTCAACATCCCAGCCGCTTTTGTCAAAACTAGGATCTTGAGCTTCCTGGGCCATCTTCAATTTTGTCTGATACATCGTGATGGCGGCAGAAACCTTAGCATTTTCTATGAGATCATGCTTCTCGTAGTCAAGGTCAATCAGAAGTTTGGCTGTCTTGGTCTTCTCATCTTGGAGTTCCTTCCGAAGATCAGCAAGTGCAAGGTCTTTGAGCACGGCAACCTGTTGGAGATCAGCAATTTTCTTGTCCTGCTCCTCAACATTCCCCACGTAATCCTCGATCTCGGCAAATTTCTACAAAGAAGAGGATAAAGCAGTTCAAGATCAAGTGATCCTCATACGAGTAGGATACCTAGGCAGAATTAAGGATCCTTACCTCATTGAAGTATTCAAGGAACTGGTGGCGGATCAGTGGTAGGCCTTGAAGATCCTCAGCATCAGAAGTTTTCCTCTTCTTGACACCCTTTCCTTTAATGGGTGCCTTTGGAATGGAGATGCTAGGACTGGTAGTGGACCTCTTCTTCCTGGATCGTACGACATCAAGATCAGCTGTGTTGAATTGGGATATAGGCTTGGCAGATTTTCCAGCGCCTACACATTTAAAGCAAGATGAGTATCCTTATCCTATTTCAATTTATTTATTTATTTTAATACTTAAACTATGTAAAAGGCAGGATACTTACTTGACATGGTAATGGAACCTGAGGATACTTCTTGTGAGTCTTGGGTGTCTATCTTGAATGTCCTTGTTTCAGGATCAAGCTTCCAAAAAGCAGCGAGTCTATTCTTGGTTTCAGGTGATGTGATGATGTGTGAGACAGAAATAGCTGCATAACACAAGACAAAAAAGGAATTAGTGATCCTATTACAAAAACAAGACTACCTGGTGATCCTTCTCAGGATCCTCTGTCCTACCATTGGTGGACCACTCCCTTGGTAAATGCTTTCCATCTGGAATGGTATCCCTTCTTACAAAGAAGAAGCGACGTTTCCAATCTTTGTCATTCTTGGTGACTTTAAGAAGGGGGTGTTCTGCACTGGGTTTTCGTTTGAACAAATAACGGTGGGATCCAAAGGTGGTAACATCATACAATTGTGTCAGTTCTGACATGCCCAAATCAATGCCCTCCTGCTCGATGATACTCTCCAGGGTATACAAGACCCTCCAAATCATCGGCATGGCTTGAATGTAAGAGATGCCGGTAAGGGAAAAGAAGGATTGTGTAAATTCTGGGAAAGGATAGGTGTATCCTATGGCAAATGGAGTAACTGGAAAGGCAACCCATGTTTCTGAAACATAGTCGCTCAGGGCAGTTGGATCGAAAGGTCTGAAAAAGGCATTCGCCGGAAAACGATGACGGATGTTATCTACTTGGGCATCGTTAAAGCAACACCTCTCGTTCACTGAGTCTTTTATGATCTTTTGACTCTTCAAAGGGCTATCCTTTTTGTGATCCTTGGTCGGAGAACTTCGGAGCAACATTTTCGAAGAAGACGGAGATAAAGAAAGAAAAACAGAGTAAGAGAGGAAGAAAGAGGAGAAAGAAATACCTGATTGATCGTCGACTGAGAATTTAAAGGGAGTCTCTTTCGAATTTGAATGCATAATGATCCTATCTATATCTCTATTTATAATTATGATTCTGCAGGATTGTCACTTCCGTGACATCATCATCGCAACGGCTAGTTCTATTTTAACGGCTATATATCCGTTAGTTAGTTGCGGATAAGATCAAGAAAATATAACTCACATATTTTACAAATTACTCCTTATATTTTGGGGGCAATTGTTAGGGGAGGATTTTCTAACAATTAGTGATCCTTATTCGTTATCCTAATTAGTGATCCTTACTTCTGTGACAGGTGGTGATCCTCAGAAGGGCTTTAGGATCAGGATCATGGATCACTTTAAGGATCCTCGTACTGACGATCGTTTACTTATGTTTTGTAGCATCTCGCAGGTATAACAAGCTTGACCAAGTCTTGGCGACATTCCTGGAGAATATTCCCAAACTATTCTGCACGTGCTTGACCAAAAATAGACGTTGTGGAGAACGTGGAGGCATGGCACGAAAGTCGGATAGTTAGTTTGGTAGTTAGATTTCTATTTTAAAAGGGGTAACGAGCTAGTAGAAAAACACTTAGCCATTTTTTGCAGCTACACACACTCGTATACTCGCACACTTGAAGCTCTCGACGAACACACATTCGTTTTTACTCACTTGTACACATTACACGATAGTGATCCTTGTACCTAGCTCGTTACTATCCGAAGTTGTAAACATTTAATCATTTATTTGAGCTTGGTGATCGGTAGTTTCCATCACCCGGGGTTTTTTGTGCCGGGGATCAACTCTTGATCAAGGGCTTTTTCCCCGTATAAATCCTTGTGTTGTTTGTGCAAATCTACATTGAAGTGATCCTCATCGCTATTACATAATCAGCATCATACCCCCATAACATAGAGTTTGGTTGCAATATCCTCAACAGATTTTTTGACCAAAACAATACCTGATCCTCATATGCTTAGCAATTTGCAAACCAGCTATCAAGTCTTCATATTCAGCCTCATTGTTGGTAGTTTGAAATTCACAAGCTATGGAGTGGGGTATTATGTCCCCCTGTGGTGATTTTAGTAGTATTCCAAGCCCTATTCCTTTAACATTAGAAGCACCATCAGTGAAGAGTATCCAAGGATCCGTAGTTTCCTCTAGCTGTTAGACCTCTAACTCAGCTTCCTTTTGCAAGTCACTACTAAAATCTGCCACAAAGTCAGCTAAGGCCTGGGACTTAATGGCAGTTCTAGGCTCATATCTTATATCATAAGCACTAAGCTTCACTGCCCATTTAGCCATCCTTCCTGACATTTCAGGTTTCCTGAGAACATTCTTAATTGGAAAATTAGTCTTAACAATAATTGCATGAGTTTCAAAATAATGTCTTAATTTAGTAGATGCCATAATTAATGCAAGGATAAGTTTCTCTAAGTGTGAATACCTGGATTCAGCATCAAGTAAACTCTTACTTACATAATAAACAGGATGTTGTGTACCTTGGTGATCCTTAACAAGGACCGCACTTACTGCTTTTGAGGATACTGCTAAGTATAAGGATAATATATCCCCTTTTTCTGGTTTCATCAAGGCAGGGGCTGAGGATAGGTAATCCTTAAGAGCTTTGAGGGCACTTTCATGCTTCTCAGTCCATTCAAATTTCTTGTTCTTCCTCAGGATGTCATAGAATTCCTTGCACTTTTCTGAGGATTTGGATATGAACTTGTTCAAGGCTGCGATCCTGCCTGTTAATCTTTGCACATCCTTGGCATTGGCAGGAGATTTGGTATTCACAATAGCCTTAATCTGCTCTGGACTTGCTTCAATACCCCTTTTCGTCACCATATAGCCTAAGAATTTACCTGCTTTAACACCAAAATGACACTTGGAAGGATTTAGTTTCATATTAAATTTATCAAGGATATTGAATGCTTCCTCCAAGTCTTTAAGGTGATCCTCAGCTTTCTTGGACTTAACCACCATGTCATCTATATAGACTTCCATAGTGTGTCCAATTTGTTCTTTGAACATCATATTGACTAGCCTTTGATAAGTAGCACCTACATTCCTTAGTCAAAATGGCATAGCAATATAACAATATATACCAGTTGGGGTCATAAAGGCCGTATCCTCTTGATCAGATGGTTCCATCTGAATTTGTTGAAATCCAGATGAAGCATCCATAAAAGTCAACAACTCATGACCCGCGGTAGCATCCACCATGGAGTCAATGTGGGGTAATGGGAAAGGATCCTTGGGACATGCCTTGTTTAAATCAGTAAAATCGACACATACCCTCCACTTTCCATTTTTCTTTTGAACAACAACCACATTAGCTAACCACCTTGGATACTTAACCTCTCGTATCATACCTGCCCGAAGTAGCTTATCTACCTCCTCCTGGATAATAGCATTCCTTTCAGGTGCAAACTTCCTTCTTTTTTGATGAATTGGCTTGAATGACCTGTCAATGCCGAGTTTATGAGTAATTATATCTTTAGATATACCTGTCATATCCTCATGCTTCCAGACAAAGGTAGTTTTCCTTCTTTTAAGGAAGGATACTAGATCCTGTTCAATTTCACTAAGGATCCCTGATCCTATCAAGATCCTGGATTCAGGATCATGAGGATCCATGAGGATTTCTTTTACATCCTGTTCTCTTACCTCCAAGACATCTCTTGAAGGATACTTTAATTGCTATTGCTCCCTTGGTCTTGAAGCTGGCTTCATTGATGAGGTATAGCAATTCTTAGCTTCTTGTCGATCACTCTCAATTTTCACCACTCCCCATGGACTAGGAAGCTTCACGCATTGATGATAAGTAGATGGGACTGCCTTCATGTCATGTATCCATGGCCATCATGATGAGGATCCTGAACATCAAGACGATCATCCTCATCAAAAGTTATGATCTTATCCTCGGTGACAGTGGACGTCCAGATGGGTCTGTCTCCATTATCCATCTTGGTTTCCTTGGCATGTCTTTTGGCTGCTGAAAAGGAAGTACCACAAATGTCTGATCCACCGGATATAAAGTTTATAACTTGTGCATCTGCTGGAGGAGCAGGAGCCTTTTCCGGGATCCTTTCAGGATCCTGGTTCCTTGACTTCTTTCGTCCCAAAAGCTCTTTCAAATGCCCCTTGCTTAACAAGTAACCAATTTTCTTTCTAAGTGCAATACACTCTTCAGTGAGATGCCCGAAATCCTCATGATATGCACACCACTTGGACTTATCCTTTGTAGCAGCTGGTTTATCACTCTTTCTCAGCCACCTAGCTTTTTCACCTAGATTCTGCATTGCAAGGATTAGTTCATTGTTATCAACAGAAAAACAGTATTCAGAAATGGGAGGATAATCCTCATCATCCTCTTCCTGTTCCACTGCATGCACATTCTGGTTGTCAGATTTGTTGTAGGACTTGAACTTGTTATTCTTAAAGTAGGATCATTGCTTTTCCTGTTTTGAGGATCCTGTCAATCTCTCCTGGATCCTTTTGTCATCCTCTAGACGGATGAACCTAAGGGCCCTGGTTCTTACTTCATCAAGATTCCTGCAAGGGGTCATGACAAGATCATCATAGAATAAGGAATCCCTAAGCAATCCCATTTCAAAGGCCTCTACAGCCGTAGCTATATCCAGGTTAGGGATATCTAAGGATTCTTTACTAAATTTAGTGATGTAATCTCTAAGTTATTCATTTTGACCTTGTGTTACCCTATATAGATCACTAGTTAATCGTTCAAACTTTCTACTATAAGAGAATTGACTATTAAACAATTTAACTAGGTTAGAAAATGAAGTAATAGAGTAAGGGGGAAGACTTAGCAGCCATTTAAGAGCAGATCCTGTAAGTGTGGATCCAAATCCTTTGCATAGACATGCTTCTTTTAACCTCTCAGGAATCGGATTGATCTCCATCCTCTCCCTGTACTGAGCTATATGCTCCTCTGGATCCGTCGAACCATCATACAGCTTCATGGAAGGTATCTGGAATCTTTTAGGTATCTCAGCATCACAAATAGGTGGTGCAAAATGAGATATCCTATGGCTACCATCTGCAATTTCAGGAATGGGTTTAACCACTCCTGGTACGCTGGATATCATATCCTTAAGCTTCTGTAGCTCCCTAGCCATAGCCTGATTGATACCTGTATCCTGCATAGAGCCATGGTTAGTGTTATATGAATTATTGAAAGTGTTACCTCCCATTGGATTCATGTTTGGAATTCCGGATGTGAATCCATGTTGACGGGGTTTTGGTATGATTGAAGGACCCGAGGAAGCAATGGTCTGCATTGGTATGAAGTCTCCTTGATGAACATCCGAGCTTGGAGGCTGCATACTTCTTAAGAATCCTTGATCCTGAAAGATATGGGATCCTTGAGGCTGAGAGGATCCTTGAAACTAAAAGGATCCTTGGGGCTGGGAGGATCCTTGGACCTGGGAGGATCCTTGGACCTGGGAGAATCCTTGAACCGCGTGCATTCCCAAATATCCTCCTTAGCTGAAGGATCCTTGATGCTGAAAAGAGGATCCCGATGGCTGAAAATAGGATCCCTGAGGCTGAGAGTGAGAGCCAAATGCCTGACTCATAGTTGTCGTTCCATAACGCCTTTCTGATGGACCACTTTGATACTGGATGTCCGGAACTGCCGATTGTAGGGTAGTTACAACTGGAGTGTCAAAATTCAATGACCTTGGCATCAGAGGAGAGTGATCCTCCGCTGATTTCTTCTGTTTCTCGATATCACCAATCTCTTGGAAGATTCGTTCATTGGTTTTGTCCTGCTCTTGCATGCGATCCCTCATCTGCAAAATCAGATTAAAAAGATCATTAGTAGTAGAATTAGTGGAAACAGAAGAAGTTGGTGGTTTTTGGAAAATGGGGGTTTGTCTCTTCGCAGCATTTTCAGCATTCTTCTGGGATCCAGAAGGTGGTAGAGGCAAAGGAGGAACGCCTTGAGAAGAACTGATTGCCGGCATAGAGCTTGATGTATTCTTTGCTGAGGAAGCCATTTGCTTGATTGTAACGAACCGAAATGACCACAAAAATATGAATCTTCTAAGGGATGAAGAACCAATTGCCCCACGGTGGGAGCCAAACTGTTTTGGTCAAAAATCAAGCTAAGATAATGCAACCAAACTGTTTTGGTCAAAAATTACCGAAGCAATTTAGTGATCAAATTAGTAATGTGAGGTAGTGTGCTAGAAAGTTTATAGAAAATATGCTTGTTGAGTTATTTAGAAAATCAATATTCAGGATACGGCTCAGGATATTGAGCTGTATCTGCGATCAAACAGTGAGCAAATAATAAACAAAAAGTAAAGGAAATGACACGAGATGTACGAGGAAAGCCCTTGATCAATCTAGATCGCCAGCATAAAACCTCGGGAGCTGACAATCGCAGCTGCCTTGTTCTTCTTATTGCTTTAAACTTCAGGATACAGTGCAGGATATCAACCAGATCGCTAAGTGTTACAATGAATTCATGTGAGAGTACAATTTGCGAAAGAACAAGTGTTAGAGTGTAGTGAGTGTGATTGCAGTGAAATTGTTGTGTCCTATTTGATCTGGTGTTCCTCCTATTTATAGTAACGAAGTACAAACAAATATTCCTATAAATATGGGATGCTCCGAATATTCCACCACGAACGTTGTAGACCGAGTAATAAGGTTTCAACGTCTTTCTTTGAACGGCCTGGACCGAGTCTTCCGCGGAAAAAGTCTTTGTGAACGTTGCTAGCTTCTAACACACGTACCTGCACATAATCCATTAGTAATCCCGAGGATACCGTTCAGGATACTACCAATATCCTGAACCAGCATCCCGGATGTAAACAGATACTACATAAATAAAATATAGATCAAGATATTTTCCAGGATATGGGCTCAGAATTTCACCCATAACAATTGTCCCCAAAAATGTTACCGTTTGATATCCTAACGGTTACATTTTTTCACAATGGCCGAGACAATTAAGAGATAAGACTTCTGATGTGACAGCTTTCAACTACCCAGCCTATATTTACTCATCATACCCTATATCTTCTCATCCTCTTCTTCTTTTTTACCCACAGTCGTCAAGAAAAGGTAATATTCTCTCTCTCATCTTCATAACCATTTCTCATTTTACTCCGGCAAGAATTCAGGCGACTAAATGCCTAGGCAAACGAGATCCAGTTCAGGCGACTCGGCTCCCACATTCATCCAACATAATCTTCTCCAAGAACCGGAGAATGAAACATGCACCTTTGATAGTGCTCATCTGTCGGCTCTGAAATCTTCCGGAATCTTTCCAGATGGAACCATATTCCGACCCTTTGACAGAGAAATCCGGTCAGATATGGTTTCCACCGAGTGGATTTGTTTCAATGCTTTCCCCTTCACCTTAGGGCTACGATTCCCCTTTCCGGATTTTATTACCGAGTTCTTTAACATCACTAACATTTCTTTCAGCCAAACCATGCCAATGCTTTGGCGTGTTTTGTCTGTTCTTGACCAAATCAAGAGAAACCACATACCTGACCTTTCTGTCCATGATCTTCCTTTAGCTTACAAGCTTAGATGCCATGGCTCTTCTAGGTTTCTATTTTACTCTAGCTCCGGTCCCCCATTGATCCTTCGTGCCACCAAAAACGAGGATGGTTGGCAATCCAAGTTTTTCTTTGTAAAAAGGGATTCGATCCCCGGTGGAACGGATTATCCGATGAGATGGTTAAGAAAGGGTAGGAATTAGGGTTTAAGAATGATCCTGTCTCTTATCCTGTCTCATATTATGAACTAATAAATTTTCATTATTGTGCAGGTGATTTTAGGAAGATTGCTCCTCCTCTTGCTAATTCTCAAGAAAGAATAGACGCCATTAGACTTCTCCCAGAGGCAGAAAGAAGTTTCAATCCTTCTCCACCAACTCCAAGCCCTCTTTCAAGTGCCAACATGTCTGGTAAGGATCCTGCAAGATAACCTGCACAGATATGTTTTTTATCTGTTATTCATAAGAGGGATTTAGAATTTACTCCCTGTGTGCAGATTCCAGCAAAGTTCCAGTCTATCTAGACCTAGAAGAACTTGACAGCTATCCAACTCCAACCATAGTCAAGAAGGAGACTCCTGCTACCACTAGCTCCAAGCCACTCCCGGCTCCCAAGGCCAATCCAAGAACCCGTGCTTCCGCAGCGAAAAAGAGAAAGGGCCTTGAGGTCAGTGCTCCAGGCTCAGAAGGGTTCTCCTATGATGAACTCAGCTTCTCTGACTCCTTAGAGCCAATGACATCCTTCCTCAACAAGGTAATATCCTGCCGCATACCCTTCATGTATATCCTGCACATATATCCTGCACGTATATCCTAACAGGATATCCTGGTAGGATGTCTTAGTCAGCATACATTCTAACTCCATACCTGTGATCAATGTGCAGGGCCTCCAGTATTTGCTCCACTTGTACAATGACGCTTGTGGTACTGTGGCACTTCATGAAGCCAGGATCAAGCAGCTCGAGAGCACCGTTGCTGATCAAGGTGCTATTGCCGAAGCAAAGAGCCGGCACTATGAAAGCTTGCTAAAGAAGGTCACCCAAGATGCTGAGGTCAAACTTGCCAGCGTTCAAATGGACCATGACCAGGCCTTGATCAGCTTTCGAGAGGGAATCAAGGCTTCTGCTATCGTCTCCCTGCTACAAGCACGCATCAAGATGGCCTATGAGGCCAAGGAGACGGGCCTTGTTTGTCCATCTTGGCCAGTTGAATCCTGGGTGGCTAAATTGAAGGATCTCGGAGGCAAAGCTGTGCCACTTCCTGTTGAAGCCGGTGAGTCTTCCAAGTCAACAGAGGTGGTGGTCCAAGCTGGAGAGAAGAAGGATGCTGGAGGTGATGCTGAGATGGACATTGGTCAGGATGCTGCGCAGGATGCTGGTCAAGATGCTGGAGCGGAGAAGTCTGAGAAGGTTGGAGGTGATGCCGCTATGTGAGGGCACTTAGGTGGGCGATGACGGATATACGTGCCAAGGCCAGAGCCCACCTTTTTGAATTTGAATGTTGGTTTGCAGTTCCACAAACAATTTACTTTTCTGCATTTTACTTTTCCGTACCTGAACAATTTATATTTCCTGCATGCTTTTTGAACAATACAACAGTTGAAGGTGGATGGGTCTCGGTTTGAGATGAAGCCCTCAACTGTTGGGTAAATATGGTTATGAACTACTAGTGCTCTTAGTGGATGGGCCTTGTTTTGAGGTGAAACTAAGAGCACATCTTTTGGTATGTTAATAATATAACTACTTTCTTGACTTTATTGTTATTGTCATACCAATTTTACTTATGAAAATTGTTTGGTTTGAACATTCTTAGGAACAGATATTATAAATGAATCCTGGAAAATATCCTGAAAGATATCTTGATCAGGATATTAAAATACACCAAATAAAAAAGGAGAAATCATACCAGAGATCCTTAAAGGATCAGTTCCGATTTTTTTATCATAAGTTTGTCCCCAGTGCATACTTTTAAACTTGGATCCATCCTTTGAGCAGTATTACGTATGTCCCCTGTGTTCGACAAAAACACAAATGTATTTACATTTTGACTCGAACGAATTCCGAATGCCCAAGGGCAGAACCCCTGATCTCCTGAAAAGAATCCTTAGTATATTGGGGATAAACCCTGATATCTGGGGATAAACCCTGAATTTCATGCGCTACAGGCGAGAGTGTATAAACTCCTAGACTTAGAAAGGTGAAAACCTTTAAACCTTTGAGAGTATGAAAATACTCTTTCGCGAGAGAGGGTGATCAATCCTCATATACCTTTAGGATCCAGGATATAGCCAACAGTAACGAAATTGTCAGCCACTTTTACATGAACTGGTCCCGCTACCTTGAACTATACCTAGACAACTTGCGCTCCAGGCGAGGTGTTTAAACCCAATTCGAAAGAAAGGTGAATACCTTTAAACCTTTGAAGGGATCAGGATCCCTTAAACGTGAGAGAGGGGGCCAATCCTCTAATCTTTCGACTTATCGTGAGTATATATCCTGGAGCTATATTCTGAAACATATCCTGCAAAACAATTGTAAACTAAGGTGGGTGTTAGCTTGGCTAACACCCCTCCGATGCTTAAGTCAGTATTGGGTTCAAGATAATAAACAAATATATTTAAAAGAGATAAAACACATACCATTCCGAGATAGAAAATAAATTCTACTCTTACTTGAAATAGAGCTTTAAATGTATTGCATTCCAGGATCTTGGTAGCATATCCCCTTCCACATTCCTGAGTCGATATGCTCCTTTCCCTGCTTCTGACTATACTTCATAAGGTCCTTCCCATTTTGGAGCTAGCTTGCCATCGGCAGGATTAGTGGTATTTTGAAAAGCCTTTCTCAGCACCCATTCACCAACTCGAAATCTTCTAGTCCTTATGTTCTTATTGTATGCTCTGGATATTCTTTGTTGATATGCTGCTATCCTTAGCCTCGCTGCATCTCTTTTTTCGTCTATGGTATCTAAATCCTGACATAAGACTTCAGGATTCTGTTCAGGATTCTGTAGCATAGATCTTGCAGTAGGTATCGTTATTTCTGTTGGAATCATTGCCTCCGCTCCAAATACCAAGGAAAACGGGGTTTGGCCCGTTGCATTCTTCACCGTTGTCCTATCAGCCCACAAAACAAAGGGTAACTCTTCCGCCCATCTTCCTTTTTTGGCTCCAAGCCTCTTCTTTAAGTTATTGACTATTATCTTGTTCGAGGATTCGGCTTGTCCATTCGCTTGAGGATGTACCGGAGTAGATGTGATCATTTTGATTCCCCAATTCTTGCAAAAGTCAGTAGTCCTTTTGCTTATAAACTGGGACCCATTATCACAAATGATCTCAGCTGGTACTCCAAACCTAGTCAGGATATTCCTCTTTATGAAGGATACTACTTCTTGGTCTCTTACTTGAACGAATGCTTCAGCCTCGACCCACTTAGAGAAATAATCCGTCATTGCTAACATAAATACTTTTCCTCCCGGAGCTTTTGGTAACTTCCCTACTATATCCATCCCCCACTTCATGAATGGCCAAGGGGAAACTACAGGATATAGTGGTTTAGCTGGTTGATGGAGTATGTTACTATGCCTTTGACATGCATCACATCTTCGAGCATATTCTGCAGCATCTTTTCTCATTGTTGGCCAAAAGTATCATGTCCTCAATACTTTCGAGAATAATGATCTGCCCCCAGTGTGATTACCACAGTCCCCTTCATGTATATCCTGAAGTACTTCTTTGGCTTCATGATCCTCCAAGCACCTTAAATATGGTCCTGCAAGAGATTTCTTGTATAGAATATTATTTATAATAGTGAATCGTGATACCTTCATCCTAAATGCCTTAGGATTTTCATTTTCGGGGATGTGTCCATCTTTAAGATATTTCAGAATTGGAGTTGTCCAGGATTTAGGATCCTTTTCAGGATATTCCACTCCAGGATCCCGAATATCCGCTACTTCTTTACCCTGAGGATTAGTCGCAGGATATAAGACATGTATTATTGGTATTTGGGTCCCTTCCGGTATCCTGATTGATGATCCCAGATTTGCTAAGGCATCCGCTTCAGCATTATCCTCTCTTGGTACCTGTTCAAGTGTAAAAACATCGAAATATCCTGCTAATTTTTTGAGAATATCAAGATATTCAGTCAATTTCTCACCCTTAACTGCATATGATCCATTAAAATGGTTAGTAATTAACAAAGAGTCAACATATGCTTGTAAATTTTTTATACTCATACTCTTAGCCAATTCTAATCCTGCAATTAAAGCCTCATACTCTGCTTCATTATTAGTAGCAGGAAATTCACACCTAATAGCCTGGGGTAATATGTCCCCCTGTGGCGATTTTAGTAGTATTCCTAACCCTACTCCTCTTATATTAGATGCACCATCAGTATATAATGTCCAGGATCCTGAGGATTCTCCTAATTGTTGAACTTCTAGGTCTACCTCATCCTGGATGTCACTACTAAAATCAGCCACAAAGTCAGCTAAAGCCTGAGATTTTATGGCATTCCTAGGTTCATATACTAAATCATAAGCACTCAACTTTACTGACCACTTAGCCATCCTGCCTGACATCTCTGGTTTCCTGAGCACATTCTTGACAGGATAATTTGTTTTAACATGAATCCTGTGTGTCTCAAAGTAATGTCTAAGTTTCGTTGATGCCATGACTAATGCTAGTATTAATTTTTCTAAGTGAGAATACCTAGTTTCAGCATCTAACAAACTTTTGCTAACATAATAAACAGGATATTGCTGACCTTCATGGTCCTTTACAAGGACGGCACTTACAGCGTTCCCTGATACCGCGAGGTATAGGGATAATGGTTCACCATTCTCAGGCTTCATGAGTAGAGGTGCGGTTGAAAGATATTGCTTTAACTCCTGTAGGGCCGCTTCATGCTTCTCACCCCACTCGAATTTTTTGTTCTTCTTCAGGATATCATAAAAATCTTTGCATTTTTCTGAGGATCTTGAGATAAATCGGTTTAATGCCGCCACTCGCCCTGTTAATCGCTGAACATCTTTCATATTTGTGGGCGATTTAATATCCAAGATGGCTCTAATCTGCTCCGGACTCGCTTCTATTCCTCTTTTGGTCACCATATATCCTAGAAATTTTCCTGCCCCCACTCCAAAATGGCACTTAGCGGGATTCAGCTTCATATTATACTGATCCAGGATATCAAACGCTCCTTTAATATCCTGGAGGTGATCCTGAGCTTTCTTTGACTTTACCACCATATCGTTAATGTACACCTCCATGGTGTCCCCCAGTTTGTCTTTGAACATCATGTTTACCAATCTTTGGTATGTTGCACCTGCATTTTTCAAACCAAAAGGCATAGCTGTATAACAATAAATACCTGTTGGTGTCATGAAGGCAGTATCCTCCTGGTCAGAAGGTTCCATTTGGATCTGTTGAAATCCTGAGGATGCATCCATGAAAGTCAGCATTTCATGCCCAGCAGTGGCATCTACCATTGCATCAATGTGGGGGAGAGGAAATGGGTCTTTAGGACAAGCTTTATTCAAGTCTGTGTAATCCACACAGACTCTCCATTTTCCGTTTTTCTTCTGTACCACAACCACGTTTGCTAGCCACCTTGGGAACTTGACTTCTCTAATCATTTTGGACTTCAACAATCTTTCAACTTCTTCTTGAATAATTGTATTGCGTTCAGGAGCAAACTTCCTTCTTTTTTGTTGCACGGGCTTGAATGATTTATCAATTCCAAGCTTGTGAGTGATGATATCCTTGGATATGCCTGTCATATCCTCATGCTTCCATGCAAACGTAGACATCCTGCATTTTAAAAAGTTAATTAATTGCTCTTCAATATCCTGAGGGATATTGGTTCCCACGAGCACCGAAATATCGGGATTATCCTGGTCCAGGACAATCTTCTTCACATCCTGCTCCGGATCCTCCACGATATCCTGGGCCCGCGTCTTTAATTGCTATGCTGCACTAGGTTTGGTTGAGGATTTCATCGAGGATGAGTAGCATTCTTTCGCCTCCTGCTGATCGCTATCAACTTTAACAACTCCCCAAGGGGTAGGTATCTTGATGCATTGGTGATATGTTGATGGCACGGCCTTCATATCGTGAATCCACGGTCTTCCCAGTATAATGTTATAGCAGGATAGAGAGTCCATCACACAGAAACGTTGTATCGAGTTGACTCCTTCAACGTACACCGGCAACTTTATCTCTCCCACTGTGTTTCTGGCCTCTCCGCTGAACCCAACAAGCACGGTGGACTTCGAAGTGATATCCATTGGAGATACATTCATTCTTTTAAGTGTCTCTAGTTGGATTATGTTGACGGAGCTGCCATTATCAACCAATATCCTGCGTACAAAATGGTTAGCCACATATAACGTTATTACCAGAGCATCATGGTGAGGATCCTGGACAGTATCCCTGTCATCAGCATCAAATGATATCACTTTGTCAGTTGTGAGTGTAGTCATCCTGACAGGTTTGTCTCCCCTTTCAGCCTTAGCTTCTTTTGCATGTCTCTTTGCTGCCGAATACGAAGTCCCACAAATGTCGGATCCTCCCGAAATGAAGTTGATTATCTTGGCATCCGCGGGAGGTGAGGCTGCTCGCTCAGGATCCTTCTCAGTATCCTGACCCTTATTCTTTTTTCTTCCTAAGAGATCTTTCAAATATCCCTTGCTTAGAAGATAGCTTATCTCTTTCCTCAAAGCAATGCAATCCTCGGTCATATGTCCGAAATCTTCGTGGAAAGCACACCATTTTGATTTGTCTTTCCAATCCGTTTTTTGTTGATTCTTTCGAGGCCATTTTGCCTTGTCCCCTAGACCCTGTATGGCATACATCAACTCAGGAATGTTAACAGAAAAGCAATATTCAGATAATTCAGGATATTCTTCAGGATCCTCATCTTCGACAGCATTCACTCTCTTGTTCTCATTCCTGCCATATGGCTTGGGCCGATACGACTTGAATGAGGATTCCGACTTCCTATTAGTTGACTCATAAGTGTTGGATGAGTTCATCCTATCTTGCATCTTCCAATCGAATGTATCTTAGGGCCCTGTTCCGAGCTTCATCCAGGTTCCTGCATGGGTTCATTACAAGGTCTTGGTAGAATTGAGAATCCTTTTGCAACCCCATCTTGAAAGCTTGCACAGCTGTTGCAACATCAAGATGAGGAATGTCTAGTGATTCTCGGCTAAACTTGTTCACATAATCCCTAAGGGATTCCTGAGGCCCCTGCGTTATCCTGTAGAGGTCACTTGTTAATTTTTCAAAGCTCCTACTACAAGAAAACTGACTATTAAATAAATTTACTAAATGAGCAAAAGATGTAATTGAATGTGGAGGAACATTCAAGAGCCACTTCAAAGCTGATCCTGTCAAGGTTGAACCAAAACCCTTGCACAAGCATGCTTCCTTGAGATCCGGAGGGATAGGGTTGATCTCCATCCTCTCCCTATACTGGGCAATATGCTCCTCAGGATCCGTCGTTCCGTCGTAAAGCTTCATGTTGGGGGTTTGGAACCTCTTTGGAATCTCAGCATCACAGATAGGATATGCAAAACGAGATATCTTATGGCTGTCTTGAGACACTTCTAGGATTGGCTGGACCACCCCGGGTACACTTGATATCATGTCCTTCAACTTCTGAAGTTCCCTGGTAAGTGCTGACGTCACACCTGTATCCTGCAAGGATCCACTATTGTTAGTAGTATGAGTATTATTATTATTTAATATGTTACCCGTTGGAGGATTCTGCCCATATCCTGAAGCATATCCTGAGCTCCTTATGGTCGATATCCTGACCGAGGAGGGTATTTCAGGAGTATGATTCTGAGGAAGACTGGGCACAATATTCCCCCTGTTATCCTCTGTATACACGGCTGAACTGAAGTTCAAAGCTCTGGGTTGTAATGGAGTGACAATATCCTCAGCGGATCTGCTCGAGCCAGACTTCAGGAGTTGTATTTCCCTTAAGAGCATTTGGTTCGTTTCCTGCTGCTGCCTCATTTGTTCCTGCACACTTTCAAATAAGGTTAAAATTTCGTCATTAGATGCTAAAACAGGGGCGGATTCCTAAACACTGCGGGTAGGGATAATATCCTGAGGTCGTGTAGAGGCTGGCATTCTTGGAGGAGGTGGTGGAAGCACCGAACCTGTGGTAGCAGAAGTCGTAGCAGACATAGTAGAGGAACTCATGTTTGATCGTGAGGCCATTGTGGACAATGTAGCAAAAAGTTTTGAAAATAAAAAACCGATTAGCGATTTAACAAAAATTTTTAGTAAAGAGAGCACCACTCGCCCCACGGTGGGCGCCAAATTGTTTTGGTCAAAAATTACCGAAGCAATTTAGTGATCAAATTAGTAATGTGAGGTATTGTGCTAGAAAGTTTATAGAAAATATGCTTGTTGAGTTATTTAGAAAATCAATATTCAGGATACGGCTCAGGATATTGAGCTGTATCTGCGATCAAACAGTGAGCAAATAATAAACAAAAAGTAAAGGAAATGACACGAGATGTACGAGGAAAGCCCTTGATCAATCTAGATCGCCGGCATAAAACCTCGGGAGCTGACAATCGCAGCTGCCTTGTTCTTCTTATTGCTTTAAACTTCAGGATACAGTGCAGGATATCAACCAGATCGCTAAGTGTTACAATGAATTCGTGTGAGAGTACAATTTGCGAAAGAACAAGTGTTAGAGTGTAGTGAGTGTGATTGCAGTGAAATTGTTGTGTCCTATTTGATCTGGTGTTCCTCCTATTTATAGTAACGAAGTACAAACAAATATTCCTATAAATATGGGATGCTCCGAATATTCCACCACGAACGTTGTAGACCGAGTAATAAGGTTTCAACGTCTTTCTTTGAACGGCCTGGACCGAGTCTTCCGCGGAATAAGTCTTTGTGAACGTTGCTAGCTTCTAACACACGTACCTGCACATAATCCATTAGTAATCCCGAGGATACCGTTCAGGATACTACCAATATCCTGAACCAGCATCCCGGATGTAAACAGATACTACATAAATAAAATATAGATCAAGATATTTTCCAGGATATGGGCTCAGAATTTCACCCATAACACAAACTTTCTGTTGTGAGGTGTGTTGCTTGAATCAATGAACAATGCTAAGGATCACTCAGAAATGTAATGAACAAGTAACAGAAAGATTTATACGAGGAAAAAGCCCTTGATCAAGAGTTGATCTCCGGCATAAAAAACCTCGGGTGATGGAAACTACCGATCACCAACTCAAATTAAACAAACAAGTTATTACAACTTTGGATGATAGCGAGCTAGTTACAAGGATCACTAGAGTGTAATGTGCAAACAAGTGTGTAATCGCCAAGTGAATTGTCGAGAGCTGATGAGAGCAGTTACGAGTGTGTGTGTGTTAAGCTAAAAATAGCCAAGTGTTCTAATTTAGCTCGCTATCCCCTTTCAAAAATGGAAAATATCTAAGCTAACTAACTATCCGCATTTCATGCAAGTCACCCACGAACTCCATAACATCCATATTGGTAAAGCACGTTCGGAATAAAAAAGGAATATGCTCCAGGAATATCGCCAAGACCAAGTCCAAGCTTATACTCCTGCAAAACAACATCATATTCAACGTAGACAATCGTTAGTATAAGGATCCTTATGATAATCCATGATCCTAATCCTATAATACTCTCTGAGGATCACTAATTCAAACAGAATTGAGGATCCCTAAGCTTGACAATAATTGAGGATCACTGATCATTCAAAAATCCTCCCCTAACAAATATGAGGAAGAGGAAATGGGTCTTTGGGACAAGCCTTATTCAAGTCTGTGTAATCTACACAGACTCTCCATTTCCCATTTTTCTTCTGTACCACAACTACATTAGCCAGCCATCTTAGGAACTTGACCTCCCTGATCATTTTGGACTTCAACAATCTTTCAACTTCCTCTTCGATAATTTTATTTCGTTCAGGAACAAACTTCCTTCTCTTTTGCTGAACAGGCTTGAACGATCTGTCAATTCCAAGCTTGTGAGTGATAATATCTTTGGATATACCTGTCATATCCTCATGCTTCCATGCAAATGTTGACATCCTGCACTTCAAAAAGTTAGTTAATTGTTCTTCAATATCCTGAGGGATATTGGTTCCTACGAGCACCGAGATATCAGGATTATCCTGATCCTGGATAACTTTCTTCATATCCTGCTCTGAAGCCTCCACGATATCCTGGGCCCGCATCTTTAATTGCTATGCTGTACTAGGCTTGGTTGAGGATTTCATTGAGGATAAGTAACATTCTTTCGCCTCCTACTGATCACTATCAACCTTGACAACCCCCCAAGGGGTAGGGATCTTGATGCATTGATGATAAGTTGATGGTACGGCCTTCATATCATGGATCCATGGCCTGCCCAGTATAATGTTATAGCATGATAGGGAGTCCATTACACAGAAACGTTGTATTGAGTTGACCCCCTCAACATATACTAGTAACTTTATCTCTCCTACTGTGTTCCTGGCCTATCCGCTGAACCCAACAAGCACGGTGGATTTCGAAGTGATATCCATCGGAGATACATTCATTCTCTTCAAAGTTTCTAGTTGGATTATGTTGATGGAGCTACCATTATCCACCAATATCTTGCGTTCAAAATGGTTAGCCACATGTAATGTTATTACAAGAGCATCATGGTGAGGATCCTGGACAGTATCCCTGTCATCACTATCGAAAGTGATCACTCTATCAGTTGTGAGGGTAGTCATCCTGGCTGGTTTGTCTCCCCTTTCGGTCTTGGCCTCTTTTGCATGTCTCTTGGCCGCAAAATACGAAGTCCCACAAATGTCGGATCCTCCTGAAATAAAGTTGATTATCTTGGCATTCGCAGGAGGTGATGCTGCTCGTTCAGGATCTTTCTCAGTATCCTGACCCTTATTCTTCTTTCTTCCTAAGAGATCCTTCAGATATCCCTTGCTAAGAAGATAGCTTATTTCTTTTCTTAGAGCAATACAATCCTCAGTTATGTGTCCAAAATCTTCGTGGAAGGCACACCATTTCGATTTATCCTTCCAATCAGCTTTTTGTTGATTCTTTTGAGGCCACCTAGCTTTGTCCCCTAAACCCTGCATAGCATACATTAATTCAGGAATTTTAACAGAAAAACAATATTCGGATAACTCAGGATATTCTTTAGGATCCTCGTCTTCAACAGCATTCACTTTCTTGTTTTCATTTCTACCATACGGCTTGGAGTGATATGGTTTAAATGAGGATTCTGACTTCCTATTAGTTGACTCATAGGTAGTGGATGAATTCATCCTCTCTTGCATTTTCTTTTCATCTTCCAGCCTGATATATCTCAAGGCCCTGTTTCGAGCTTCGTCAAAGTTCCTGCAAGGATTCATCACAAGATCTTGATAAAACTGGGAATCCTTTTGTAGTCCCATCTTGAATGCTTGGACTGCTGTAGCAACATCAAGGTGTGGGATATCCAAGGATTCCCTGCTGAATTTGTTCACATAATCCCTTAGGGATTCTTGAGGTCCTTGAGTTATCCTGTAAAGATCACTTGTTAGTTTTTCAAAACTCTGACTACAAGCAAAGTGACTATTAAACAAGTTTACTAAGTGAGAAAATGATGTGATCGAATGCGGAGGAACATTTAAGAGCCATTTCAAGGCTGATCCTGTTAAGGTAGAACCAAAGCCCTTGCATAGGCACGCTTCCTTGAGCTCCGGAGGAATAGGATTAATTTCCATTTTTCCCTATACTGGGCAATATGCTCTTCAGAATCCGTAGTCCCATCATAGAGCTTCATGTTGGGGGTTTGAAATCTCTTCGGGATCTCAGCATCACAGATAGGATATGCGAAACGAGATATCCTGTGACTGTCTTGGGACACTTTCGGAATTGGCTGGACCACTCCAGGTACACTGGATATCATGTCCTTCAACTTCTGAAGTTCCCTAGTAAATGTTGACGTCATACCTGCATCCTGCAAAGACCCACCACTGTTAGTAGTATGAATATTATTATTTGACACGTTACCAGTCTGAGGATGCTGGCCATATCCTGAAGCATATCCTGAGCTCCTCACAGTCGACATCCTGATCGAGGAGGGTATTTCAGGAGTATGATTCTGGGAATGGCTAGGCATAATATTCCCCCTGTTATCCTCAGTATACACAGCCGAACTGAAGTTCAAAGTTCTGGGTTGTAAAGGAGTGACAATGTCCTCAGCAGATCTGCTCGAGCTAGATTTTAAGAGTTGTATTTCTCTTAATAGCATTTGGTTTGTTTCCTGTTGCTGCCTCATTTGTTCCTGCACACTTCCAAATAAAGTTAGAATTTCATCATTAGAGGCTAAAACGGGAGCGGATCCCTGAACACCCCGAGTAGGGATAATATCCTGAGGTTGTGAAGAAGCTGACATCTTTGGAGGAGGTGGTGGAAGCACCGAACCAGTAGTAGCAGAAGTTGTAGCAGACACAGCGGAGGAGCTCATGTTTGATCTTGAGGCCATTGTAAACAATGTGGCAAAAAGTTTCGAAAAAAGAAAACCAATTAACGATTTCGCGAAGATTTTTAATAAAGGTAGCACCACTTGCCCCACGGTGGGCGCCAAATTGTTTTGGTCAAAAATTACCGAAGCAATTAAGTGATCAAATTAGTTAAGTGAGGTAGTGTGCAAGTAAATGTGTTGGAAATATGCTGGTTAAGTTGTTTAGAAAAACAGTTTTCAGGATACGGCTCAGGATATTGAGCTATATCTACGATCAAACTATGAGCAAAAAGTAAAGGAAATGACACGAGATGTACGAGGAAAGCCCTTGATCAATCTAGATCGCCGGCATAAAACCTCGGGAGCTGACAATCGCAGCTGCCTAGTTCTTCTTATTGCTTCAAACTTCAGGATACAGTGCAGGATATTGATCAGATCGCTAAGTGTTACAATGCTTTCGTGTTACAATGCTTTCTGTGAAAGTGAAAAGTTTGCGAGAGAACAAGTGTGAGTGAGTAGTGAGTGTAGTCGTGATGTCCTATTCGATCTGACTTATCCATCTATTTATAGTTACAAAATACAAACTAAAATTCCTATAAATATGGGATGCTCCCGAATATTCCATTAATAACGTTGTAGACCGGGTAAAGCGGTTTCAACGTCTCTATTCGAACAACTTGGACCGAGTCTCCCGGAGAAATGGTCTTCATGAACGTTGGGCACCTAGGCTCATACTCCTGCACATAATCCGTTAGTAATCCTGAGGATACCATTCAGGATGTTACCAATATCCTGAATCAGCATCCCGGACATAAACAGATATCACATAATCAAGATATAATCCAAGATATTTCTCAGGATTTGGGCTCAGAATTTCACCCATAACAATAACCATACATTTCCTTCACAAAATCACCAACACTTTTCTTCTTCTCCTCTCCCCTTGCTCACGGCCGAAGACCCGCCACCATACATCCATCATCATCTACAATTCTCATACAAAAATTAAGTATAAGGATACTTAATAAACACAATAAAACTACGTATTATCGTACGTATAAATACACACCGGAATACGCCACCGATACATGGAAAAAATATACAAGTATAAGAATACAAATACAAATACACCCATCCTTGGGAAGGATATACTTGTATAAATACATAAAAAGCAACAAGTTAAAATATATTATTTTAACTATTATTCCAAAATTTAATAAATATAATTTAAGTTAAAATATTTATTATTTTAACAAATAATTATATAACTTGGAATAATATTGAAGACACAATGAAACGTAACTCAAAGACACAAATTAATACTAAGTCAAGGCATGACCCGCTCATCTAATAGATCGTAGTACGTTGTAGGTAGTCGTGTACACCAGAGGAAACTTTGAGTTACAGTCTGATTGAAGAACGCAAAACCGTGAGTTCATGTCCCACTTTTCTTTAACTGTTTTTGGTTTTTATAACTTCGGGGGTGAAGTACATGTTACAAACTGTTTACATACGATTACATTTGGTATGGTTAGCTAAGGAAAGGTACTGCTTGATCATGTGAGTGGTGGGTACAACGCTTAAGACCATTAATCCTCGTAGTAGAACCGAGGGATATGAGTGATAGATCTATTTGGGTGTAGCGAGCCCCACCAATATGGACCAGGATTTGGCCTATGAGGTAACTATGTCTTACAGCCGGAAGCCCGGTGCAAAATCTGCTAGGTTTGAGCCTTCTTGCATCACGTCACACATATTAATGGCCTTGCAAACCATTAATCGATCTGTTTTCCTTGTTTGCTTTCATACCGGGTTTATAAAACATACATACTTACAATGATTACAATGGTATATTCGTGCACACATACAAAAACATGAACTCACTCAACTTTTGTTGATGTTTTCAAACTACATGTATTTCAGGGAATTAAATGTGGATCTGGTTGGAAGTTTCAAGTAATGTTGGGAATAAAAGATGTCATCCGGAGTCTAAAAGTTTGGATTGTGTGGATAAGATACGTAGTTCAAAGCCTGGTTTTTATTAATGTCTTTTGTTGAGTCCTTGTGGAACTCTAAAGCAATTTGCATGGTTTGTATTATGGATTTGAAGTCTATGTTTGGATTCGAAACAATGTTGTTGTGATGTTTTAAACTTAAATTAATGGATGATCATCTTTAGTTTTATCATATAGATGTTTGTTATGGTTGAATGCATTGATATTAAGCAAGTCACACATAATCACGCTTCCGCAAAAGTCAGGGTGTGACAGTTTGGTATCAAAGCTTCGATTGTAGCGAACTAGGATTCTTTCTCGAGTCTAGACTACAATCCTTAGGGCTCTCACGAAAAATATTTTTACAACATGATTTCATTAAATACATAAAACGCCCAGATCCATGGAACAACATTTTTACAAACGGAAAGACAAGAAACACAATGCAAGGTCACATTTGTGGTTTAGTCTGGATAGACTAAGGAAGGATAGAAAGGATTTGTGAGGAATAATGAGGATGCATGATTTCATGATACATTGTCTTTGATTGCATACTAAGTGATAGTGGTTAATATATGTGTATATGTTATGGTTGTTCTGTTACAGACACTATGTCTTCATCCGAGAGCGGATTGTCCGACACCGATGACCCTATAGCTATTGTCTCTGATGACGAGATCGCACCAGAGCCGGAGATCTTTACCTCAGATACTGAGAGCGACCCAGATATGCTATCAGACGACGACGATGACTTTCAGCCGTTCGCGTTTCCTGATTTTGGAGATGACTTACCGCTTTCTGATGGTATTCCAGACGAGGATCCTTTTGTTGTTCCCATTCCAGTCCATGATCATCTTATCATCGGGCATTCTGATGGTGAGCATATTATGGCACCGATCCTCGCTCCTGTTCCTCTAGTGGTCATCCCTCTTGAGGATTGGCCTTTTGATGATCAGTTTGATGATGACGTTGATTTATTTGTTGATGGTCCTCCTGATGACGCCCATGGTGATGGAGAGCTAGACAAGGACGTTGTTGCTATTCCACTTCTGGAGATTCCTGTTATCGAGTTATCCTTTGATACTAGTTTGCACTCTGTCTCAGATTCCTTTGAGTCTGTGACATCTTCAGCTTTGCAGGCAGTTGGATTACAGCGCTATGCCACTGATTCTGATGATGATACGGCCATGTCAACTGCACCATCTCCTCCACACGACCTCAAGCCTGACTTTGAGCCGAATTTTGTTTCTGTTGACCAGCCTGATGTTGCACCAGCTGATCCTGAGCCCATGCCTGATCATGAGCCTATTCCTTTTGGCTTACCTAACATTGCACCCCTCATACCTGACCCAGTTCCTGCACCCGTTGACCCTCCTTTTGTTGAGCCACTTATTCCTCCACCTACACCCGCACCCGCTGATGTTCTTCCTTTTCATCCTGTGGAGTCCGATGTCCATCGTGTTGATTTACCTATCATTTTCTTGCAGGACATACCCGCACCCCATCCAAGGGAAGGTACTTCAGGCCAGCAGCCTAGTCATGATCCTTATGTCTCAGCAGAGTTTTTCCCAGGCCCCTCAGTCTGCACATTTTGCTCCTTTTACTTCTTCGCCACTTGATGAGCCATTCCGATGGTTCCAGCCATACTCCATACCAATTTCGGATCCCTACCATCCCTCTCATTTTGTTGGTTATACACGGGATGAGTTACGTTTATCACTTCAGCTCCAGTTTGAGGTTATGAGTCGTAGGATTTTGGAGCTTGAGCTGACTCTGCGTCCTTTACCGTGTCCTTGCCAGCCTACTTTTATTCCCCCTCGTTCATCACCATCTCCATTTTCACATCCACCTGCTCCTCTTACTCCTTTCCCAGAGTTTGATGTTCGATTTCTCACTGTCGAGCAGCAGATCAGTTATCTGCTGCATCATGTCTATGAGCTTGAGGAGGAGCTTGCGCATGTGCGTAGCTTGCATTTTCTTTCCTGCACCTCCTCTTCCACCACCACCATCAGCATAGTTGGTTTTTGGTTTTATGTAGGTTGCATTACTTTTGATGAGAGCACCACTATTGAGCTGAGCTTGTGAAGCCTTTTGGAGATCACCTTTTGATTGTATGACTTTTGTAGAATGCTATGCAAAAATCATCAATCACATCAAACATGTTCACAAAGAAGAGTTTTCGGAAAGTGATGATAGCTCGGGTTATAGCGGACGCTCGGATGTATTAAAGCTCGAATGCGGGAGGTTATAATTCTGATGCTGATGATTTATTGAAGGAAGCTGAGGAGTTAAAGTGTCAGAAATTTATTCTGATCAAGAAGGTTGCTATTGCATCAAAGGAAATGGAGAAGTTCTTCTCTGAAGATGGATCTTTTTCTTATCAGACTGCCTTTATGGCAAATGTCTCAGCCTCAACGAGTCAGGTAAATTCCGACACTCCTACTCCTAGTGTATGTAATATGTGTGCAGATTTGAAACAGGAATCCGAACAGGTTCATAGTCACAATCAAAGTTTAGTTATTGAGCTGTCTAAGTGCAAAGAGGCAAACATGGCTCTAACTCGAAATGAAAAAGATTTCAAAGAAGTAATCGAAACTTTAATGAAAAATGTTTCCGAGTTAACAAAAACTGTTTTCAACAAACAAATTGGTATTAATAACTACATTAATATTATCGAGGAAACCAAGAAAGAGTTAGCCGTGGCCAAATGCGAGCATGATGCAATCAAGTTCAAATTGGAGAGTTATTCTAACTCCCGATATATGCTTGATCACATCATAGACGTTCAACATCTAAAAGGGAACAAGAAAGGCATTGGTTATAAGGCGTGTCCACCCCCTTTGAGACACAACTATACCAGAATGCCTGATGAAGAGGATATGCCTCATTTTGAACCTAGTGTGCCTCTTGATTATGAGGAAGTTACTACAGGATTAGGGTTCAAAACTGACAGTTCCTCAAGTGACTCATCTGTTGAAACAAGAAATTCAGCATCGATAAATCAAAGTCCTCCAACTGTTGAGGAATATGATTTATCTGATGATTAATCAGATGTGAGTGATCAGGATACATCACTTGATGAGACGAAAGGAGTAGAAATTCCAATTGAGAATCATATTCTTTGTGATCCTCATACTCCTGCAGTGCAACATGGTGCCAAGCAAGTGATAGATCCTGTCAAAGATGTCAAGGTTGTCAAGGATGACAAGGAATGTGTGCCTGCTATTAAGAGCAATAACTTGTTATATACTTTGGTCGGAGATGTTATAATTTATTCAGAAAATGATTTTTCCAATTAAAAATGTCAATCCATCATTGATTGATAAAGTTTTTGAAGATAACACAAGCAAATTTTTGGGAAAGACAATTCTGGGAGTTGTTGTAACTCAATGTGACCCAATTCCTAAAGATGAAATCAGAAAACAATTTGGAAATCAAAGACAACCGACAAAGCAACAACATATTGCTTCTAAGGGTAAACAACCAGTTCAACGAGCTCAAAAGCCTAAAGTTTCTCAATCAAAGTTTGAAACAAAAGGAGCTCGTTACAAGAAGAAAAACGGCAATGTCAAATTTGTAGCATCAAAGGGTACTGATAAAATTGAGACTTTTGAAAATAAATCAAACATTGAATTTGTTCTAACTGTCAAAATTTTAAAATGCAATAGTCAAAAAAATTACACTCAACATACAAACGGGTGTGATGAAAAAGCAAGTACCTCAGGTTCTGCTGGTTTGACATATGTTCGTCGATCAGATTCTCCTAAATTTGTTGAAAGGAGAACGTGTTTCAAATGTGGGGAGTTTGGACACATTATCAAAAACTGCACAAACTCTCCAAAAGCAAATTTTGTTGAAAGACCCCCTTCTGAACAAGGTCACCAACAACGTCGTCCTGCTTCACCCAAAAATGACAAACGTACTATTAAAGAACAATAAACAAAACAACGACGTAAAAATGTGAAGGTGATCGAAAAGGCTGTAAAAACGGAAGTAATACACAATCTGGTAAACGGAAACAAGCATGGAAACCTAAAACGGATAAAGTTTCAGGGGGAGTATCACCAGTTCCAAATCATCGAGAAGTTGAGATAACTTTCGTCGATGAACAGGGACGACCCAAGTCAATGAAGGCTTGGGTACCCCTCTCCAACTAATCTCTGGGTGAGTGTGCAGGATGTTCCAGGAGGAACTATCGATAGTCATAGGATTGTTGATAGTGGAATGTCCATGCACAAGATAGGCGACTCAAAGCTCCAAGATATTGTTACTTCTAGGAGTGGTTGCCTTAGATGGAGAGAAGAAAAAGGAAAGAAAACAGAGTTGTCTGTTGAAAGAAATTGGCAACTTCGTCAAAATGAAAATCATTCCAAAAGTGTGATTGTTCAAGGTTTTGATCGGGTCCCAGGGGTAGATTCAAATCAAAATGTATGTCCCTGCAGCACGTCTGAAGTTCAAACTCTACAAGATGGACGTGCAGTGTACATTCCTCCATGGTGTGATTGGAGAAAATGTGTTCGTTGAACAAACCAACCGGGTATGCAGATGCCTTGGCGTGGATTGAACTACCACACACTACTTCTCAAAGAGAAAGTCAAAGACCTTCGCTGGTGCAAGTGGAAGACCAGCCGGACCTAAAGGTTTCTGATCTTGTTGCTGTGAAGAGTTTTCTCGGATTAATTGAAGTAGCTGCAAAATCGACCTTGAAATCCACACCGGGTGGATATCCAGTTTAGGAGAGTGCTAAGATTCCTGGCAATGCACGAAGCAGTTGCAGGATATGGTTTTGAACTTCTAATCTCTCCTATCTTTGTCGATATTTAAGCTGCGTTATGAATTATTATCATCTCGTACAGCACTCTTTGACCTGACACATTGATCTCAAATATCACCTCACACGTGATTGTTTCAACATGAAACTCATCAATGTGTCCTGATCCACACCGATTATCGACATGCCAACTGATTTTTCCAAAATTCGATAAATCAATTCTGATTAAAATTAATTTTGGTAAACGGCATTGAGGTAAAACACGAGTTAACCAACATCGGAAAATCATTTTTTTTTTTTGTAAATACCTTTGTGTTTTTAAAATTTATCATAGTTTGTTGATTTTAGGGGGGGGGGGTAAATCCATTTTTAAAAATCCAAAACATCAAAAAATTTCAAAAACTCAAAAACAATAGAAAAACAAAAATGAGTTTCCTTGCGATGAAAAGAGAATATGATAGTACATCAGTGGTCTATTGAAATCTCTTTTAAACCTTAAATGAAAAACGATAAACAACTCTATATAAGATGTATCGATAGGCTCACAATCAGATTAAAATGTGCAGGATGATACAAACCTAACATACTTCAAGTCAGGTGGGAACCATTTGTTGGCATATGGTCTTAGTACCGAAATTTCGTTTGAGAGATTGCCGAGGTTCGAGGTTCTGAGATATTCAGCCTTTATGCTGACTTATCATCTGGGTATCATGGTTGTATCTTTTACCGAAAAATAACGGGGACGCAAGTCTAGATCTTCCATTATACTATACATATGTGTACATACAGCATACGACCTCAATAAGTGATCAACAATCACATGTCCAAACAAAATAAGTGATAAAATATCACATTTTTTCCGGGAGTCAAGTTCGTCTCTTTGCTGTACGATGTACTGACCTGTTCACGGACTTGCTCATGTGCCCTCATGCATTGAAAATCAAGTTCCTCATCAATAAATGATTCTATCACATAGGGCTTGTTTTCAATAAAAAATAAGTGAGTTTCTCACATCATATACGGTCAAACAGATGATAAGCGGTATACTCACCGGTAAGATGAACTCTCGTGCATACCTTGATATGGGAATGTGTCGTGAGTGGATGAACACCGACTTGTAAGTATAACCCTTACCGTAAAACGTATCTCCTAACTATGATTACATCTGATTAGTTTGAGCTTATGTGGACAGCAATACCGATAATCATTATAGGATGCTCATCTTAATGTTAACTAACTGAACAACAAGAGCGTTTTGGCATGACCGTACACTGATATGATTCTCTTACCCTCGAAACTCGCAAAAAGAATGTCTGTAAATATTTATTTACTGTATTGTATTCCGTTTCTGCATCTCTGTGCATATTTATTTACTGCTTTCCGTCTTTACATTTGAAAAATGAAAAAATTCCAAAAAGATTTTAGGTGTGTTTTAATATAAACTTTATAAAAGCCAAAAAGATTTTCTTCTATCTTATTTTCGATCGTACGATGTTGGAACTCGTGTCTTCGTTGCCTGAAACCTGATCGAAGCCGGAAAACAATCGCATCTTCAAAAACGGTCGAAATTTGCATGTTTTGAAAGTTAAGAACTAAAACTGGACAAATTTTTAAACTTTCAAACTGTGTCGGTCGGTAGTTGATTGAAAAATGGTCACATGTATGTCGCTTGTTTATGTTTACTATATTCCAAGCGTTTGTTCTCATTGCGCGTTTAGCTTTCTTGTATGTGCAAATGCTACAATCAAATTAGCTAAAGGCAAAGAGAACGTGTTAGAAAACGAGCTTTGGAATGAAGACACGACATGGAGGCACTCAAAGGATAAAGATGATCGAGTTGCCGCTGACCTTTCATCAACACCATAAGGATCTAAAGAATTGTCGATCAAAAGATTCACGAGCACAACTCAACGTAGAGTTCATTCTAAGGGGGAGTTTATTAACGCACTTTCTAAATGAAACGGGGAGTTTGTTGATACAATTTCTACTTACGACACGTGAAGACCTTTGAAGATCCTCCGACATGAAAGACATGGTAGACGAACCATCACAGCAGCATCCAAGGGGGAGTTTGTTGATACACTTTGTGTGGACGCGGAACGTTCTGTTCGACACTTTAATGGAATGAAGACCAAGTCGGATATCCTCCTATCCTACTTGGGTCCGACAAGTTTGTCTCGTTTGTAATGTAATGTATAAATGAACAATGCATGTTGCATACTTGGTTTATGTCTGTTTGTGTGTTTATATCGGTCTGCAGCAAACTGTTAACAGTTTGCAGCATATCCTATTTGGCAGCCCTCGACGAAACTCCAAGTTTCGTCGAGCTCTTGTATGACGAAACTTCCAAGTTTCATCTAAGTTTCACCATGATGAAACTCCCTTGTGATGAAACTCTAAGTTTCTCCATGATGAAACTCCCTTGTGATGAAACTCTAAGTTTCACCATGATGAAACTCCCTTGTGATGAAACTCTAAGTTTCACCATGCTAAGTGACGAAACTCTAGGAGTTTCGTCAACCTTTGAAGTTTCGTCGGCCCCCTTTCAAGTTTCGTCATCTCTTGTGTCCAGCTGCCTATATAAACACGTCATAGTTTCACACAGAAACTATGAGAGCATAACCCTTCTGAGAGTGTTACTTCAAACATTGTTTGTATCTGTTTGAACATTTGTTCTCATCTAATCAATTGACTGTGATTCATTGGTTACTTTGTGTTGTCGATACTATCTGTGTTTGGTTTGGCATCATCACGGGGATTCCGCACTCGTGACCGTGTTTGTGATAAACAAGTGATTTGGTTTCGTAAATCGATCCTCCGAGAATCGGGACCTACAGGAATGAAGACCAAGTTGGATATCCTCCTATCCTACTTGTGTCCGACAAGTTTGTCTGGTTTGTAATGTAATGTATAAATGAAACATGCATGTTGCATACTTGGTTTATGTCTGTTTGTGTGTTTATATCGGTCTGCAGCAAACTGTTAACAGTTTGCAGCATATCCTGTTTGGCAGCCCTCGACGAAACTCCAAGTTTCGTCGAGCTCTTGTATGGCGAAACTCCCAAGTTTCATCATGGTCATACATGGCGAAACTCTCATTGGTCACAACATCCAAGTTTTGTCATACTGTATGGGGAAACTCCCTTGTGATGAAACTCTAAGTTTCACCATGATGAAACTCCCTTGTGATGAAACTCTAAGTTTCACCATGCTAAGTGACGAAACTCTAGGAGTTTCGTCAACCTTTGAAGTTTCGTCGGCCCCCTTTCAAGTTTCGTCATATCTTGTGTCCTGCTGCCTATATAAACACCTCATAGTTTCACACAGAAACCAGGAGAACATAACCTTACTGAGAGTTTTACTTCAAACATTGTGTGTATGTGTTTGAACCTTGTTCTCATCTAATCAATTGACTGTGATTCATTGGTTACTTTGTGCTGTTATAATTATCTGTGTTTTGTTTGGCATAGTCACGGGGATTCCGCACTCGTGACCGTGTTTGTGATAAACAAGTGATTTGGTTTCGTTAATCGATCCTCTGAGAATCGGGACCAACATAATCAGAAAAAAGACCTGTTAATTGGTTTCTACAATTAGCTTGTTGGATTGACATATTTTCTATCTTGCCTTGTATGTACTGAAATTCATGATGTATAAACCGTAATACTAGCATGTTTCAGTCTATAGAATTATATAAATCTGAAACATGTTTTTTTTTGTTTATTGCAAACTATTGTTGCAGGACCCTGGCAGGTGATGCTTAAGCAAACCGATAATTCCTATGCTTGTGTTGATGAAAGTGAAACCCGCTTCACCCTTAATGAAGTAAGTACTTCACACTTAGTTTGACCTGTTTCTTTTCAAGCCGATTTTGTTTATTTTAGTGTTTGACCCGTGAGGGATAAAAGGGTAACCCGAATCAACACATTCATAGACATTTGTTTGGTATGAACATACAAAACAAGAACTGCTAAGGGTTCTTGGACTGAAGGAGGAACAAGGAAGCCAACTTGAGTTCCTTTGCAGGGGCTATAAGGTAAATTTCTCATTTCTTTTCGTTCCTCCAAAATTCACCCTCCACCCGTAGGATGCATTTTTCTAGAAAGTTCCAGGCTAAATCACTCATCAGCCCATCCATCATCATTATCGTTACCATCATCGTTAGATAATAAACAAATGGTAATTCAAAAGATGTTTCTTGGCTAAATTGCTCAATAAACTGATGGTAATCCATCTTTTCTTTTTCTAAGGCTTATAAATAACTATATTTTTTATACAGTAATGCCTCTTTAAATAAAATGATTTATAAAATTTTATGCATATTGAATACGCTTTGAGCAGCTTTCAACCAATTTGACCCGTTAGCCTGTTTTCAATTTAGTCATTTTTTATCTTACAAATTTGACCCCTTAAAGGCTTTGTAGAGTTCAAACTTTTGACCTTCTTCCATAACCCAAATTGACACGTTTACCATTTTTTTGTACATTTGGTATAATTCGGTATGTTGTCTGCAGACTGCAACATGGTGGGAGGAAGACGTTGATTTGGAGTTATCATCAGCATGGCGTAACTAAGTTGAACCCCATAAAAAAAACGGGGCCTAGTTATGATCATTTCATATTGTTTTTACTTGTATATCAATCAGTACACATATTTCCTCTTGATTTTTTTTCTAAAGTTTTATATACTTCCATTTTTGTCACTAGGTCTTCTATTGGTCATAGTGAAGAATATATATTTATCGTCATAGATTTATTTTTATTGGACAGTTAACATCTATTGCATAATTTTCTATGGATTGAAGATAAAGGGCAAGCATTGGAGTAACCTTTAACCTATTTATATCAAATCATTAACAAATAAACATGTTAAAAGTTGCCTATAGCAATACCAAAATTTGTACCATGTCTGGAATTGTTGTACCAAATAAACATTAGATCATCTTAACAATAGGTTTTTAAGTATATTTAACATATATGTTTGGGTTTTGACCAAAATGAGCTCGGATTGAAAAGGGTTGTTTTATTAAAGTATCAAATGACAAATGACAAATGACAGTTATAGTAACTGTATATTATTATTATTTTATTGATTAAACATTAAAAGATAGTTAATATAAGGATTCATAAAACCCCCAACTTAGCTATGCAAAACTTATGGTTGAGTAATTTTTTATCCTACAGATTTATTTACCTCAAATTCCCCTGAGTTGCCGCATCCCATTTTGCACCTTTTTTTACTGCTTCAAAGAAAATGGTCATAGAAAGACATACCAGTCTAGGTGACATTTTCTCTAAATTTTAATAAAAATTATATATATATATTCCATAAATATTGTATTATATGGTCACTGACTCATTTTATTGAGATATGTTTGTTTGATTAATTGAGTTTTGGTCTAAGTACAAAAAAACAAAACAAAAAAAAGGGTGAGAAACTTACTAACACAAACAGCACGACATAACATTATTCAGTTTTGATACAACATCAACAAGAAAACATATTACAGTATGAAACATATTACATCAGCAAGAAAACATAACATCATAAACCATATACCCCAATTTACTCAGAAAACCAAAATATGCAATCCTCCATGATCTTCTCACTATCAATGGACCCATAATCATCCAAAATCCACAAACAAATCCAACCACCATGCTTACAATCAACCCCCAATCTGCTCCATCGTCCTCTTTTTTCTCTCCTATTGTATGAGTTGCTGCTTTAACTGGTTCACAACCATTAGTTTCAGTTAGTGGAGCAACACAAAGTTTGTTGGCAAAGAAGCTAGACTCAGTGAAGCTTTGAAGTTGTGTACCTGTTGGAATTCTTCCTGTCAAATTGTTGAAGGACACGTTGAAGCTACTCAAGAAATGTAAACTTGACAAGCTCATGGGAAGTTCCCCGGAAAGCCTGTTTACGGATAAATCTAAAGACATCAGTTCTTTCATGTTTCCGATCTTCTCTGGGATACTTCCACTCAATTGATTTCTTGATAAATTCAAGGATGTTAACTCCAAGAGGGACATTAGCTCACTAGGAATGTATCCGGTGAGATTGTTACTCGAAAGGTCTATCAGCATCACTAATGGAAGAATACTGATATATGTGTCCTCTTGTCCGTTCGTCACCAACGAATCACCAGCAATAAAATCTTCAGGTCGTCCAGTGGGGTAAGAAAAGTCATGACCTGAATTGCTTTCGATGCCGGAAAGGATACTAAAGTTGTTGAAGCATCTCGGAATATTTCCAGAGAGGTTGTTATGAGCAAGATCTAATATTTGAATATGTCTAATATGACAAAGCTCATGAGGAATATTTCCGTCAAAACGGTTGCATCTAAGGTTAAGAATTCTTAAATGAGTAAGTTTTGTTCCAATCCATGTTGGAATGCTTCCAGTAAGTTCATTCCTTCCAAGTTCAAGAACATCTAGATCTGTTAAGTTCATTAGAGAAGAATGTAGTATTCCGGAGATCTTGTTCCCATGCATGTTCAGATACTGTAAAGGTAAAGAACGCAATGTTCTTGGAATCTCACCAGACAAACTGTTATTCCCTAAATTTAAGGTTTCCAACCTTGGCCATTTCTCCCAACACTCTGGAATGTCACCCGAAAAATGATTATTTTCCAAATTAAGAAAATATGTACTTGTCACAACACTGGAACACAACAAAGGATGTAACGATCCCCAAAACCCATTCGAGCTAATGTCAATAGTTTCAAGTGTGGCAGGGATACCAGAGAACGTTAATGGTCCTCGGATTTGATTATTTGACATATTCAAATAATATAGATTGGAGAATGATCTTACAAATGATTCGGGCATGGGTGATGAAATGCCTGTGTTGCTAATGTCTAATATCAGTAAATCCTTCTGTGATTGCAACCACAGCGGAAATTGAGGCCCTAAAACCCAATTTCTCAAAGACAAATATCCCAACTGGAAAGGGGGAATCCAGTTTGCAACTTGCAGCCTTAAGATTAATTTGTTAGCTGATCCATATAGATCCTTCAAGCTCACTAGTTTGATAAAGTGAGCTTCTGTCACAACACCTGTAAGCAAATTATAAGAAAAATCTAAAGAAGTCAACTTTGAAAGTTGTCCGAGGCTATCAGGAAGGCTGCCATCCAGTCGGTTAAAACTAACATCCAACTCCTCCAATGATGATAATCGTCCAATTGAGTATGGAATGGGACCAGAAATTTGATTCTCACTAAGATATAATGTTCTGAGAAATGACAAGTTTCCAATGGAATGAGGAATTATACCACTTATATGGTTGCCAGACAAGGATAATGACTCCAAGGCAGGTGATTTGCACTCGAAAAAACTTTCAAGAAAATATGTCAGACTAATATTACCAATATTGTTACGAGACAAATCAATCTCTCTCAAATTACAAAAGTTACCCAATGATTTAGGTATTCTCTTAGTGAGTTGATTTCCAGACAAGTCGAGGCTAACAAGATTTGTTAAATTTTGAAGGAAATCTAGAACTGAACTTGAAATACCACAACTTCTAATATCTAACGAGATGAGATTACTACTGGACAACTCTTGAAATATTGAGGAAGAATTCATGAAATCATTCTCGGCAACATGAAGCAACTCAAGAGAAGTCAGATTGCGGAAGCTAGGAATAGGACCATGAAAATCACACCAACTTAAATCCAATGAAACTAGACTAGTTACACTGAATATCCATTGTGATACTGAACTGTTAAAATTGTTTAGAGAAAGATCGAGAACAGAAAGGGATGTGAGATTGACACTAGGAACATACATGTGTAGTTTTGAGAGTTCACATCCAGACAAATGTAGCTAGACCAAAGAGGGAAGGGTATTAATTACCTGAAGCCAATCGGTTGCTTTGCTAACGTCCATGCCACTCATATCGAGGTGATGCAACATACCAAGACTTGACAACCACTTCATATTCTCCATGCTCGTAGTTTCAAAATATGGATAATGAAAACTTCCAAGAGACAGAACATGTAATTCTGAGAGATTCCCTAGTTGTGGAGGGATTGTTCCGCTAAAATTGGAACGTGAAAGGTTAAGGTACCTTAGGTTTTGAAAAGAACCAATGAATTTAGGAACTTGGATGCCTCCAAAATCATTGCAGCTCAAATCCAGACGATTGAGTTGCTTTAGATCCAACAAAGATTGACTTATATCCCCTTTCAACATCTGCTTTAAGACTTCTTGGTACTTTTTCATGCCATCATCTTCTAGGATTCCTTCTAGGATACTACAATGACCATCAAGTCCTGGAAGATGAATACGATGAACATGACCTGTAGAATTATCACAAGCTATCCCAGCCCATGTACAGCAGTCCTTGTTCTCAGCAACCCACGAAGCGAGTCGTTGTGATTCATCAGTGAGGCCATGCTTGAACCTGAGAAGTGCTTGTCTCTCAACGTCATTGCATAACACATGATGAGAGTTTTGACTAGACGAGCATAAACGAAACGAGGCCAAAACAACAAGCAAGAACAAATGAAAACAAGAGAAACAAGAATATGAAGATCGAGCACTCATATTGTTTGATATTAGTTTAGAAGATGAGATGGGAGCTTAATCTAAACTCCAATATTTATAAATACCAATAGTAGCTTTTTCTTGGCTGTACAGATGGGCTTAGCATCTAGTAAACGCCAAGTCAAGTAAACTAATGGTACAGACAAAAGTCAGCCATTTATAGCCAATCTGTATGGGCATAACTGGAGAAGTCTATAATCAGCTTTCATTTCAAGTTAGAAAACCAATTTGTGAAAAGTAGAAATCAGTCATTTGTAGTCCAACTTTGAAACAAGGCCAAAACAACAAGTAAGAACAAGTGAAAACAAGAGAAACTGGAATATGAAGATCGAGCACTCATATTGTTTGATATTAGTTTAGAAGATGAGATGGGAGCTTAATCTAAACTCCAATATTTATAAATACCAATAGTAGCTTATTCTTGGCTGTACAGATGGGCTTAGCATCTAGTAAACGCCAAGTCAAGTAAACTAATGGTACAGACAAAAGTCAGCCATTTATAGCCAATCTGTATGGGCATAAGTGGAGAAGTCTATAATCAGCATTCATTTCAAGTTAGAAAACCAATTTGTGAAAAGTAGAAATCAGTCATTTGTAGTCAACTTTGAAGGAGTCCAAGTAAACCATGAAAGGTGCATGACTAAATCTGTCGAATGAAGCTCATATATGGATAGCAGGTGAACTATATTTTGTTCTTCTAGTCTAAATTAATCATCTTTGAATCATATAATAATTTGATAGTTTTAATAGATAAAATCACTTAAACTACAAAAAAAATATTACATATGTATTTCAAGAGAAAAAAAAAGATGGTTCAAACTAAAAAAAAAAACAATTAGAATTGAGTTGCCGTTCAAAAAAAAGGACAAAGTTGCAAAACAATTTATAAAAAGTCGACATAATAAATGAGGTCATTGTAGAACAACCCAGTCAAGTTATTATCGTGTAAATAAAGAGTCATCCTATTCTCACACCTTTTTTCACTCTATCTCTCTCTATATATATCTATGTATATAGTGAGATAGAGAGGAGATGTGTGTGAATATTTACACCTCTAATAAATTTTGTGCTTTTATTGTTGAAGGATGGTGTTAGTTTAATGCGGTGATTGTTCTTCATTGCGTGATTTGTTTGTTGAGTGTTTTCACAAATACCAGAGATAGAAATTTCGTACCGATACCGTACCATACCATACCGTTGTACGGTGTCCGATTTTAATGTTAGCTCAATTTTGGTAGTGGAACTAACCAAATCAAACTTGGGGTTCTATTTGTGAAAAGTAGAAATCAGTCATTTATAGTCAACTCTGAACGAGTTCAAGTAAACCATGAAAGTTGCATCACTAAATTAGCCAAATCAAGCTCATATCTGGATACCAATTGAACTATAATTTATTCTTGAGTTATAAATACTATTTTTTTAGTCCTTGTGTTTTGCTTAAAATATCTATTTCAGTCCAATAGATTTTTTTTTTGACTTTTTTAATCTAATAGTTTGGTTTTCATATCAATTTTGATCCACTTTACTAACTTTATACATTTTTTATGTTAATTTCTTATGGAAAGACAAAATTACCCTTAGCCCATTTTTAAACGAATATTTTATTTTTCTATACACTAATAAATACTAATAAATGAAATCGTTTTAGACACGTGTCACTCTCTAGCGTCTTCTCACTTTTAAATAAAATTATAATATTTCTATATACACATCACAAGATATATATATATATATATATATATATATATATATATAGTGTGAGGTTCATTGGGGAACACTAAAAAAGTGGGGAACCGGGGAACACTCTTAAAAATTTAACTTAACATGTTAAAATTAAATTTTTTAAACATCTTTTTCGGCGCTTCTCCTTATATATACTTGTAGAAGCATTTTTAATAAAAAAAATCAAAAACTAAAAATATTAAAAAAAGGCTAAAAAAAATTTTTTAGAATTTTTTTTTTACTCGACTAGTTTCTCCTCCTTTTTATAAAGAAAAGCGCTGAAAAAGTTTTAAAAAAAAAATATTTTTAACATGTTAAGTTAATTCTATAAGATATAACTGTTTTTTAAACATTTTTTTATATTTTTAGTTTTTGATTTTTTTTATCAAAAATGTTTCTACTTGTATTTATAAGAAAAAGCGGCGAAAAAAATTTAGAAAAATATTTTTTTTAACATGTTAAGTATAATTTTTAAAAGTGTTTCCCTGTTCCCCACTTTTTTAGTGTTCCCCAATGAACCCTCCCCTATATATATATATAGGGGAAGGTTTCTTGGGGAACACTAAAAAAGTGGGGAACAGCGGGGAACCGACTCAAACGAACTCCGATTGAACTTATTACAGCGACGTTGATACCGGCTCGTCGAACCCTAACTAAGATCTCTTAACCCTAAACCCTAAATCCTAACTCCTAATCTCTAAACCCTAAAGCTAAAAAATAAAGCTAAAACCAAGCTAAACCGTAAAATCTAAACTATAAACCCTAAAAGCTAAACTCTAAAGGCTAAACCTAAAGCTAAACCCTAAAGCTTAACCCTAAAGCTAAACCCTACACCCTATAGCTAAACCCTAAACCCTAAAACTAAACACTAAAGCTAAACCCTAAGGCTAAACCCTAAAGCTAAACACTAAAAGCCAAACCCTAATATATTTAGGGTTTAGGGGTTATGATTTAGGGTTTAGGGTTAAGGGATCCTAGTTAGGGTTCGACGAGCCGGTTCCAACGTGGCTGGAATGTGTCCAATCGGAGTTCGTTTGAGTTGGTTCCCCACCGTTCCCCACTTTTTTAGTGTTCCCCAATGAACCTCACACTATATATATATAGGGTAAGGTTCATGCGAGAACCACCTTTATTTTGAGAACCGCGAGAACCAATGTGAACACAACCAAAAATAGCTAAAAAACCTAAAAAAAACTAACCCCCATCCCCCCCCCCCCCCCCCCCCCAAAAAAAAAAAAAAACCTAAACACCCCCAAAAAAAACCTAAACCCCCCAAAAAACCTAAAAAACACCTAACGCCCCCCCCCCCCCCCCCACCCCCACCCCCAAGCTAAAATGTTAAAAACTAAACCCCCAAAAAAGCTAAAAAAATCTAAAAAAATAAAAAAAACACGCAATTTTTTTAAATATTTTTTACATTAAAATCGCTATTTTTAGTAGAAAAAAAAAATTTTTAAGAAAAAAATTAAAAAAAAAATTTGCTATTAAAAGTAGCGATTTTTTATAAAAAAATATGAAAAAAATTTGTGTGTTTTTTAGCTGTTTTTAGGTATTTTTGTTTGTGTTCACATTGGTTCTCGCTGTTCTTGCAATAAATGGTAGTTTCTAGACCCTTCTCCTATATCTATACATATAATAAAAGAAACCATGTTAGGGACACATGGCGTTCTATGAATCAGTCTTAATTATTTTTCTAAATATTTATTATGGAAAATCAATTATTGATAATATTAAATTTAAAATTTGTAGAAGAGATTTTAATGATAAAGACAAAGATAACTGATAATAATATATTAATTATTAAAATCTAAAAAAATATATTAGCGTTTTAAATATTTATAAAGATAAAGATTTTATTTAATTGGTAGTTTTAATTGTTTTTATATTTTGATGATAAGGATAAGGATAACTGATAATCACATATTAAAATAAAAATATTTATTTTAATCAACTGTTTCGTTAAAATCAAATAATAAATCTTAATTTATTATTTATTATTTAGGTTAGAACCCCGTGTGTTACACAGGTTAATTAAATATAATTTTATATATAAAGTAATAAGGAAATTATATATTAAAAAAAACTTGTGTATTGCACAAGTTGAATAACTGTGTATTACACATGTTGAATAAAATGTAATTTAATCAGTTAACACATATAGTTATCAAAACATGTCTTTAAAAATAAATTTTGATGTACTATTTACTAATTATAGCATTGTACTTTTTTCTGTTTATTTATTATTAGGTTAAAACACATGTATTGCACGCGGTTAGATCAAGAAAATACTAAATTAAATATTTACTAAACATTAAATATATGTTTTTTTTAGAAATAATCATAAAAACAATTATCATCATTACTTTTTTGTTTTTTAATATTTTAACTAACATAATTTTAACATTGATATAAGTTTATTTAAAAGATTAATAATTAATTTCATATTTAAAATTTGTTTTACATCGGTATTTTGGTTTATGATTTTTTGATGAAGTGATTTCGTTTATGATTACAAGACCCAAAAACAAATTCGTATAATAATAATATTGTTAGCCAATACGTATTTTTTGATTGATATTCATGATTACGTTTATGATTACAAGACCCAAAAACAAATTTGTATTGTAACAATATTGTTAGCCAATATATATTTTTGGATCGATATTCATGATTGGATTTTAATCAAACATGCTTTCTTTTATTATCTTTTTATTTTAATTATTATTTGTATAGATATAAATAATAATTATCTATAATTAAGTAGAAAATATTAAACTAAATAATATTTTATAAGAGATTATCTATAATTAATTAGAAGATATTAAACTAAATGATAATTATCTATAATCTGGTATATTATCTAAATTTATACATATAATAAAAGAAACCATGTTAGGGACACATGGCGTTCTATGAATCAGTCTTAATTATTTTTCTAAATATTTATTATGGAAAATCAATTATTGATAATATTAAATTTAAAATTTGTAGAAGAGATTTTAATGATAAAGACAAAGATAACTGATAATAATATATTAATTATTAAAATCTAAAAAAATATATTAGCGTTTTAAATATTTATAAAGATAAAGATTTTATTTAATTGGTAGTTTTAATTGTTTTTATATTTTGATGATAGGGATAAGGATAACTGATAATCACATATTAAAATAAAAATATTTATTTTAATCAACTGTTTCGTTAAAAGGATTTATTCAATACATGTAGAACATATATATTTTTTATAGATGGTATATTTAGAATCCTATTTCTAATAAAAGATCTCATTATCTCCTTTTACACTCTAATGGAATAATAATATTAAATCATAATACCCACAGCTTATCTCTTGTATGTTTAATATTTTTTACTAAAATATTTCTTTTCTTTTTTTCTGCTGATTATCCAACATCAGGTAATACGTAAGTTTCTAACCTAATAATAAATAAAAAAACAAATTAAAATGTTATAAACCATGTAATACACAACTCTCTAACCTAATAAAAAATAAAGTGAGATGTTACAATAAGTAATTAGTACCTCAAAGTTCCTTTTGTTAGAAAACACATCTTGATGACTAAATGTTTTAACGGATTACATTATTCGTGTAAGACATGTGTTTATTCAAATCGTGCAATACACGAGTTTTTAAAAGATGTAACTATTTTATTACTTGGTATATAAAATTATATTTATTCAACCCGTGTAATACACGGGGTTCTAACCTAGTATATATATATATATATGGTGGGGTTCATACGAGAACTAGCTTTAATAAGAAAACGTGAAAACTAGCGTGAACACAAACAAAATAAATCCAAAACAAAAATAAATAAATAAATAAATAAAACACAAATAACGAAACCCCACCACCCAAAAATGATTTCATTTATTAGCATATAGAACAATAAATATTAGTTTAAAAATGGGCTAAGTAATTTGGCCTGTCTATGATAAATTAACATAAAAAATGGATAAAGTTAGTAAAGTGGACCTAAATTAATATCAAAAACCAAACTATTAGATTAAAAAAGTCAAAACAATTCTTTTGGATTGAAATAAATATTTTGAGCAAAACACAAAGACAAAAATAGTATTTAACTCTTTGTTCTTTTAGTTTAAATTAATAACTCTAAAGTAATTAATATAGTTTGATAGTTTGAATAGAAACCACTTATTTCACCCTACAAACATATAACATAATCACTTTTCCTCATTTAAACACTCAAAAATGCTTACTTGCTTTCAAAATTTGCAATAAGCTATCCAAGTAAGGGATCCTAAACACCGCAACAACCCATTGGTGTGACAAATATGATTACAAAAATTATCTTATTTTAGTGAAGTCCTATATAAAATAATTCAGAATACTTTATAGAATGTTTGAACCGTTTCTTTTTAAGCTGATCTTTCTTTTATACTACCTGTTCGACCCATTAGGGATAAAAGGTAACCCGAATCAAAACATTAATAGACATTTGTTTGGTATGAACATACCAAAAAAGAACTGATAAGGGTTCTTGGACTGAAAGAGGAACAAGGAGGCCAACTTGAGTTACTTTGCAAAGCTTATTTTTTTCATTTATATCCGTTCCTCCAAATACCCCCTCCACCTCATGAAATTTGTAGTATGTATTTTTTTTAAGGAAGTTCAGGATAAATTGCTCATTAGCCCATCATCTTCATTATCATTACCATCATCATTTTAAATAAATTGATGGTAATTCACAAGTTATTTCTTGGCTAAATTACACATTTGCCCATTATTACAAAATTCCATTAAACTGATGGTAACCACATGATGTTCTGTTTGTTGTGGTCAAGGGTAGTTTAGATATTTGACAAATTAAACCTACACTAGTCTCCCCCCACCACATGAAAATTACGATATTTCCTTTCTAATAGGCTTCTAGGCTAAATTACTCATTTGGCCGTTATCATCGGTGCATATATATTAATGGAATCCACAACATCTTTTTGTTAGTTGTGTTGAAGGGTATTTTAGATTTGTAGCAAGTTCAATATATCCCCCCCATGAAAATTTCATAATATTTTATCGAACAGGCACGTACCCCAGTATATATATAACATAATAAACTCATAGGAAGAGTGGTTATCATAGTGTGTGTCAACCTTTTTATAGGTTGTCACACACATATATAAGGAAACCTTCCACCATCACTTAACACAACCTCTTCACAAAAGAACCGTCGTATTATTTATTTATTTATACGTATAATAGAATGATAAAAATACTATTTATATCTTGAGAAACTGGGTTGAGGAACTAGGCCTGGGTTGGAGGGGTGTTGGAGGGGTGTTGGTGGTTTTGATGACTTTTGTGTGGTCACGGCCCCTTCGAGAATTCTAGGTTTGTGGTCAAACCCCTCCCAACCAATCACATTTGTCGCCCCAATCCATCCCATCAATCAAATTTCATCATTATAATTTGTGTTTTTTAACAAAAAATAAAAAATCCAAGCATACACTCTACTAATAATCAAACCCCAATCTCTTCCCCCGTCATACTTTTTGAGACAACCGTTCTTCTGAATTAATTATAATGGTGCTTCTAAACTAATACAATGGCACATCTAAAATGAAATGAGCTTATGTTTGAATGAATTGTACGATTAGAATTGTACGTCGAACTCACTACAACAACACATCTAAAAGCACTTGTAATCAAATGGACACAATTACCATTGCTCTAAAACTAATTCAATGTGCATGTACCGCTTCCTGAATTCTTAGTATGTTTCACAAGTTAAATTCTTTTCCCTCATATATACGCACATGAATAAAACGAAAACGAAGAGTAGAAACAAATATTTGTTAGCATTTATACCCTCTATATAATCACCACGTTAATAACTTCGATAAAACAACACTTAGGCTAAACAATCCATATATATGTAATCCAATAATAAATACGTAAGTCATTTGCCCCTGTTAATACAAAACATTAATACAAAAAAAAAACATATTAAACATGTAAGCATTTCAACAGTATGTATGAACACGAATGTAAAAATTATTAATTAACTATATATATGGTTAGGCATAGATCATGAATAGTATTTACCCTTCAGTGGGCGTGGCCACTATTGATAAAGTAAATCGCCCCTAAAACCTTTAGGGGCGACATATTGCTCCTAATAAGTCGCCCCTAATACCTTGTCCCGGTTGACCTTTAGGGACGATAATTGTAAGAGCTTCAGGGCGATGCATGTCGCCCCTAAAAAGTTCATTGATGACGTCATTGTTTGCTTTTAGAGGCGTCCTTTGGGGGTGATATGTCGCCCCTAAAAGTCCATTCCAGGTAAAACTGTTTTTTCTTACATTCCTGCTTTTTTCTTTTTCGCAAATACCATAACCTGCTGATTGTTTCCAAGACATACACGTCAATTCTAACCCAAACATAACACCAATCTAAATTAAACCAAAATAACATCAAGTTTCTTTGTCTAATTAAGTTATAAGTCTAAAATAAAACATCATAGACATCAAGTTTCTTTTTTCATCATTCTTTATCCTCGCCCATGTCGCCATCATTGCCTTTCTTTGAAGCCTTCTTCGAATTCATGAATTTTGAAAGGCGTTATAAAAGAGTTTCATTTTCAAACAAACCATCAAGAAAATCCTACAAAATAAGGTATAAATTATAAGTAAGAACAAACTACATATTGTCAAGCACAACATTAACCAAATGGGTGATTAAACCCGAGCCCACTATAATACACTTAAGACATCAAACTTTTAACATATTAAAGTTGATTCGGGCCATTTTGACCCGTCCAAACTAAAAGTTGAAAACTGCAAGTCTTTTAATGTGTTCAAGTAATAAAATAAGCTACTTTTACCTCTGTAAGTGCTTGAGGTGTCTGCTACTGCTCATGAGGACCAACGCAACTCGGTGGTGCGAATCTGGATAATGAAGGTTTACGCCCCATACCTCTAATATACCCGCTCCGAGAACCAATCACCTTTTCAAATACTTGAACGTCACTCATTTGTGACACACTACCTTCTTCGAATTCGTCTTCTATGTTGGGTTCACTTCGGGACTCGAACTCTGCTTTTAATTCATTTTGTATTTTACAAAGATGACAGATTTATATCTATATATAAAACTTATACTTTAAATTATAATCAATATATAAAAATTATACTTTAAATAAGATACTTACATATTTTTGCTCCTCTAGCTCGCTTGCAAACATTCCATCTTCAAGAGTATGACCTTTTTTAAACACTGCGAGTCTGGTCTCATCCTGTTTAACATTAAAAATTAGACTACATTAAATAAACACTTATATGTACAAATAATATATATCTATATAGCAGATTACATTTTTGTAAGAAAAACTACTGTATGTCGACGAGCCCCCACGGTTTGTGTATTTTTGCTTTTTTACGATTTAATGTGTTGTCACGTGACCGGTCAATATGTTATTTCGTCAAGAAAAAGTCTACGGTTTTATTGCAATTTTCTTCACTCATACCCTCGGGGATGTTGGCCCTTGCTCTCGCTACGTCAGTGAGCCCTCCGTTTTCTAGAAATTCTTCTTTTGCTCTGGCTTTTCGGCTTCTATAACGCTTCATGTATACCGCATTGAGGCCACCCATCAATTGTCTACATTCATGATCCTTCTCAATCTCAGTAAAATCGAAACGTGTAGGAATTAAACAAAGGAAATTAGCTATGTTGTATACGGATCATGAATAGAAAATGTATAAATATCGAATGCAAAGTGGCCCCACATATAACTCCCCACTTCGCGAGTGAAACAATCATTAGGGGTACCAACAGGGCAAAAAGTGACTTCTTTATCAAATGAAGAGAAACAGGCCACTTGTTTAAAGCAATCGCCTGTCTAAGTCCTTTGTTTTTGGCTTTACCCCTTGTTTTCTTGGCTGGGACAACTACGAATATAAATAGAATTATTAGTCACAATATATTTTATAAAAAATGAATAAAAATAGTAAATAAATAAACTTTAATAGGACTTATGGTCCTCTTCATGCTGCCCCGCCAAAAACCGCCAGGAGGTGGTGGATACCATCGCCTCCATGTCTTCTTGGCATGACATCCGCCATAATTTCCTGAAAATTATAAGATATAGAAATAATAGAGATAAACAAACATCTTGGACATAAGTTATTTGCAAACGAGTTCTGGTTGAAACGGGTCCAGATCAGAACGAACTTCGGGTCGGGTCAGGTCATTTTGTTGCTGTTTTTTACAGCCATTTTTATTCTAATTTTACAGCATTTTCCAGCTTTCTGCAGCCATTTTTTTGCTGTTTTTACCGCCATTTTTTACACAGATTTTACAGCATTTTTTGCAGCTTTCTGCAGCATTTTATTGCTATTTTTACAGCCAATTTGATGCTTATTTATACAACATTTTTTGCAGCTGTTCTACAGCCATTTTGTTGCTGTTCTGCAGCCATTTTGTTGTTGTTCATGGTGGTGAGCAAAAAAAATCTGAGGTGGATACATATCTTGACGATCCATTGTTTCCTCGAGCAAACGACTTTTCTTTGTTACAATGGTGGAAAATAAATGCTACCAAGTATCCAATCATGGCAAAAATGGCAAGGGATGTGTTGGCAGTCCCGGCAACAACAATTGCGTCGGAGTCGGCCTTTAGTATGGGAGGAAGGATAATTGATGAAACACGATCCTCCATGCTTCCAGAGCTTGTTGAAGCATTGGTCACAACCAATGGCTGGATATAATAGAAAGGATGTGCTTTTATTGTTTACATTACAAGTAAGGTGTCTTTGTCTATTGTTAATGTTTGCACTATTCGTAACATTGTGTTGACTTCTTTAAATATTTCGTATACTTTTTATTTTTGTTTAGTTACATTTTTGTTATGGAGTTGATTGTTTGTAGTATGACTTCTTTAAATATTTCAGCAACTTATCTGGCCTTGGGCCCCATCCAGCTCTTAAGAAAATTTTCACCATTTAAAATTTTGATTTTTTTTTATTTTTTAGATTTTTTTTTGAATTTTTTTGAATTTTTTAGATTTTTTTTTATTTTTGTCGATTTTTTTTATCGTTTGTGAGTTTTTTATTTTTATTTTTTGAGGTTTTTTTTATTATATTTCTTATATTTCTCAAGACTTAGTAAGTGTATATAAATACTTTTTATATCCAACTAATGCCATTGAATTCAACTTCTAGACCAGTATACAAGTGGAGAACCGAACGTAAACGTTAAACTAAGGTATCCTATTCGTGTCCTGGTCTTTTAACACTTTTGGTTTGTTTTTATCTTATTTAGTTATCGACAGGAGAAACAACTAATGACATCGTCATAATTATTGGTCGCAGGTTGAAGTTTTCTGGCAGTGCAACTGTGCAAGTGAGTTCTGATGTGTTTTGTGGCTGGGTTCTTGTCAAAGTGATCCAGGAACCTGACTTTCAACTATTTTTAGGCATTTTGACCAAATTTGCATGTAATCCATGATGACATGATTCCAGTTACTTTATCATACAGTTATTAATAGGTTTGAACTATTTGTTATTCTGTTAAAATTTTGATCAACAATTCTATTTTCATACAGTTATTAACATTTGTAGCCACATGTTTTTAGAATTTTTTATTTTTTTAGGTTTTTTATAATTTTTTTATAATTTTTCCGGGTTTTTTTTATTATTTTTTATTTTTTTAATTATTTTTTTGATTTTTTGAATTTTTACAATTTTTTTTATTTTTTGTGATTTTTTTTAAATTTTTAGAGGTTTTTTATATGGATCGATCTAGATAGTGATCCATCCATTTAAAATTACTTGGATATGGATCGGATCACGATCCGTTATGTTGGATCATAGATCGGATCAATATCCATTTAAGTTGGATCATTAATGGATCGGATCATGATCCAATCCATATCCATCCATTGACAGGCCTACTCAGGCCCCACAAACATTCACAATCAAACTCACACAAAACTCACGTATGTATTGAACTCACAATCAAACCCCTGACCCATCACCCAATAACATGCAGACCCGTGACCCATAGGCTACTGAACCGTTTCTATTCGACCCTCTGACCCGTGAACTATCCCGCAAATGACCGATTAACCCAACAAAAACTATATTATTGATAGATTAGAGTGTACCAATTTATATTTTAAAGAGACAATCAGGATGATTTGTACCTATTAAGCACAACTGCTCTGTTGACTATTAACTCTGCAATTCGCTACTCACACAAATCAACAGCACAAATTATGGCCTTGGTGGTGCTTCTAAACTGCAATAGAATAAAAAAGATCAGTTATATAAGAAACAAACAATATAAAACCAAAACAAAGAGCGTATTGCAATCTTCTAAAACGAGTTTAGTCTTTAATCTAAACAATATCAAACGCTTAAAGACAACACTTAATATTTTATGATTCTTTAATCCGTATGCTGTTACACATAATCCTTCTTATCGATTGTTTGTCCAATACGTAAGCTCCCTTTTTCGCAAACGGGTTCGCATATAAACCATATTCCATAGCGTTTAAAAATACCTAAACCATAACCAACCGTAAGACTAAACTAATACGTAATTTAAACCGAACTATTAACTGGTTACGTCTCCACCACTAACAATTCAGATATAGTAGTTCACCATACACTTGTTCCAAATCAGTTCTAATCCAAATCAAAAAATACATAATTATTAAATAACAACAAATCCAAGAATAAAATAAAATCAAACACTTTCATATATGATTTTGTCATGTAAAAAAACAAAAGAGACAAATACAAGAATTAGTACCTTCTTTTGGCTGGTAAAAAAACATTGGTCCCCTCATAAATTCAATATGCAGCAGCCTAATTTGAATTTGAAGAAGAGCATACAACACAAAGTAATTGCATTTGAACATCAAACAACACATAATAGTTGTGATTTGAACATCAATCTTAATGATTAAACTGATTAGGGTTCTTACCTACATAAACCACACAGAAACCTTGCGATTTGAACATCACGTTGCTTCAAAAGGCTGAGAATTTGATGGAACAAGAGGCTGGTGGGGTGGCAGGTAGGGTTTGCATTGCTGATTTTCTTCATTTGTGATTGTCACTCGAAATCGTGGAACCCTAAAGCTAAAATCAGCCCTAACATCATGACATCATCGCCCTCACAACATCATCGCCCTCAATTTCTCCCGTGAAAACATACAAAAAACTGCAAATTAGGGGAAAATACTGCAAGTACGACTCTGATTCGATTTGTTGCTACCTCCATTAAAGGATTGTTGATTTTGTTTGATGTGAAGAAGTGATAGATGTAGATGAAAAGAGATTGATTAAGGGGGTCTTTGGGGATTAGGATCAAATATAAAGAATCCTAACTGTACAAAAGGCTCCTTTAAAATCTACTAAAAAAAATGCCTTAAACATCCACTAACACCCAAAAACCTAAACTCTCACCCACCCTCAAAAAAATAAATAAATAAATAAATTCTGAGGGGGGTTAGGTTTTTTTAGGGGCTTTTTTGGTGAGGTATAGTTTTTTTTTTTTTGGGGGGGGGGGGGGGGGGGGGTTTGTTTAGGTTTTTGGGTGGGGTGGGGGTTTAGGTTTTGGATGGTGATGTAGTGAGTTTAATTTTAGGTTATTGGACACTTGTCACTCTATAAATCCTCCTTACACTTCTTACAATTAAGAGCCTTTGTAGAATAACTTGACCCAGTGTTTAGGTTAGCTTATTTTGGAATAACTTATGACTTATTGACTTATAAAAGTTAATAAGTTATTTTTGTAGTGTTAGGATTAACTTATATAAGAAGGTTTTGTGTGTTGAGAAGTTAGAATTTCTAACTTCTTAATTATATAAGTTAACTAGGTTAGAATCCCTTGTATTACACGAGTGAATAAATGTAATTTTATATATTAAATAATAAAAAAGTTATATTTTTATGAACCCCGTATATTATACGGATTAAATAAATGTAATTTTATATATCAAATAATAAAAAAATTTATATCTTTAAATCCATGTGTATTAAACAGATTAAATAAATATAATTTTGTATACTAAATACTAAAAAAATCGTATCCTTAAAAAACCCGTGTATAATCGGGTTGAATAAATCTACCAAATAATAAAAAATACATCCTTAAAAACCTCGTATATTACACGTGTTGAATAGATCTAAAAAAGAGTTATATCTTTAAAAACAATGTGTATTACACATATTAAATAAATGTAATTTTGTATATTAAATACTAAAAACGCCGTATCTTTAAAAAACTCCGTGTATAGTCGGGTTGAAAAATCTACCAAATAATAAAAAAATTATATCTTTAAAAACTCTGTATATTACACGTGTTGAGTAAATCTAATTTTACGTAGCAAATGATAAAAAGTTATATCTTTAAAAACTTCGTGTATTACACGGGTTATATAAATGTAACTTTGTATAGTAAATAATAAAAAAAGTTATATTTTTAAAAACCTCGCGTTTTACACGAGTTGAATAAATATAATTTTGTATAACAAATAATATTAAAAGTTATATTTTTAATAAATTATGATAACATTTAATATTAATTTATTATTTATATATTTTATATAAGATAAGTAGGAACCGTATATTTTATGGGTTAAATAAATGTAACTTTATATATCAAATAATAATAAAAAGTTATATCTTTAAATCCATGTGTATTACACATATTAAATAAATATAATTTTGTACACTAAATACTAAAAAAATCATATATTTAAAAAACCCGTGTATAATCGGGTTGAATAAATCTACCAAATAATAAAAAAAAAAAATACATCCTTAAAAACCTCGTATATTACACGTGTTGAATAGATCTAAAAAATAGTTATATCTGACATGATCGCCCTCACACCATCATCGCCCTCAATTTCCCCCGCAAAAACATACAAAAAACTGTAAATTAGGGGAAAATACTGCTACATGAAGTACGACTCTGATTCGATTTGTTGCTACCTCCATTAAAGGATTGTTGATTTTGTTTGATGTGAAGAACGGATAGATGTAGATGAAGAGAGATTGGGCTTCTAACCATCTGCTTTGGGCCACCTGGCCACTCACTTGGGCCCCTCCCTTTTAGCTATACACCTGAAAGCAATTATAATCAAAATATTCATTTATATAGTACTAGGTTTTTACCCGGGATTGCTTCCCGGGCTCGGGAAAGTTATTTAGATTAATTAATTACAATTTGTTATTAATACGACCACATTACATCAACCATCTTATTCTATTCAACGACATTGTCTTAAAATCACGGAATTAGATCTATTCAACAACAGGACCACATGAATAACATTATTTCCAATTTTACTTCAACAACAACAACAACAACCATACCCAGTAAATCCCACAAATAGCAAAGCTACTTATAGGGTCTGGGGAGGGTGGGATGTAGACAGACCTTTCCTCTATCCCTAGGGATAGAGAGGCTGCTTCCAGAGAGACCCTCGGGTCCAAAACGAACAGCATACCAATACACCACGTCGAAGAATAGAAAAAAGAAATCACCAAAACCAAGAAAATGAACAGTGTGACACAATATAATGTAGATCATGTATAATAGCATGTAACATCATTTGGGCATGAACACAAGAACGCAATCACCGGTAAAGTCACTTAAAGGATTGGAAAACCTACGTCCCTAAAACACACCCAAGACCTTACTGTAAAATCCTCTAAAAGTCCTTAACCCTAATCCTACACCTCCACGAAGTCCTATCTTGGACCATGTCCTCAGAAAGATGCAACTCTAGTAAATCATGCCTAATCTGCTCATCCCATGTCAGTTTGGGTCTGCCTCTTCCTCTCCTCCCCTCCACAGTAAGAGTTTCCACTATTCTAACTGGTGCCGTCGTTTGCCTCCGCTTCACATGCGCAAACCATCCTCATTTCCAATTTTACTTCAATGCACTTAAATGATCGGGTGATTTGGGATTTTGTAAAAATGTTTGTTCTTATACTTCTTAACAAAATAAGATGTTGACCAAAATTCAAACAAATGTTGACCAAAAGTAAATCAGATCAGATGTTCAACATAAACACTGAATCTATAACAACAGACACTACAGACACTGATTATATTCAAACTACTGATACATAAACATTGATTCTTCATTCCACTGTTGTAATATAAGCACTGATGTTTGAGGTTCAATTTTTATGCTTCATCAGTGGTTGGATTCCAATGTATGTAGAAGCTTTGCTGAGCTGTCATCTTCAAATGCCATTGTCTTGATAGCCTGTTTAAAATATACAGCTTCTTGCTCTTTCTCTTCTGCATCAGTCAACTTTTGCCTCTTTCTTTGGTTTAACATAATGACAGAGGTATCTGATGATGTGAACAGTGGTTCAGAATTGTGGCGCTGCTTCTTTGGCTTCTTTGACATGTTAATAGTTTTGTAATCAGGCTTCTTTGGAAGGCTAGGATCTGTTTCTCTCTTTTTTCTAAGCCTTTCATAAGCTTCATCAGTGTACTGCCTTGTCCATTTTGCTATGGCCTTGGCAGTTGCAACCTTTGCATCAACCAACTCTTGTTTCTTTCTTTTATACTCCAAGGTAAGATCATCAATAGCCTTTTTGTATTTACGCCAATTTGGTGCTGACCTTTTCATGGTTGGATCTCTTTTTACTCTTTCAATTCTATTGAGTTCTGCTTTGAGACCAACAAGTGGCCAATCTTGGAATTGCTCTTCCTTGGCATGGTAGAACTTCTCACTCATGATCAATGCCAGAATGTCTTTTCTCACATCTTTTTGCAGGCCAGGTTCTGGTGGTAAATTTGACATTTCTTTACTCAAATCTCTAGCATAGTCTTCCATGAGCTTGACTTTGGTGAGTAAAAACTGATAATTGTTGGGTCAAATTAGAGAATGATGTTATCAATTATGGCGACGTTATTTAGTGATTTTATTATTTATATTATGTGGCGCTTTTAATATGTAATAGTCGGATATTTTAGGGGGTTTTGTAGGTTTTCCAAGCAAGAGGCGGCTTGCTTGGAGGACAAGGCTCAGGGGCTATATATAGAGTACTACACCTCACTTGGAGGGTGTGCATTTGTGAGCCACCACCCCGGGGGAGCTCACCCGGGGTGGATGATTATCCTTGTATTTGTTTTTCACAATTAATGAAGGTTTCTATTGTTAAATCTTTGGTTCATTTATTTTTTTAGCGTTTGTTCTTGGCTCGAATTCACCCGTCTCCATATTTTTATCGAACCGAGACTGAAACCGGATCGTTTTGGGAACTATCATTTGGTATCAGAGCCTCGGTGGCTCGTTTCAGCTTTCGGTTCGGTCAGATCTTCACCAGAAAACCGCCGGAGACGTAAATCGGACTCAGATCTGTGTGTTGATGCAGTTTTCAGATCTGGCGTATTTATTCTTAGCGACGTTATTGAACCAACGATTTTCTTCATCTTATTCATGTGGCTACTGTTAAATGATATTATTTTGGTGGCCACCATCTCAGGGTTTTTGTTTCGAAGTTTCATGTTGGGTTGAAGGTTCATGAAATACAATGAAAAGAGAGATGGAATCGTAGTGTTGCAAGTCTGTACGAGTGTTGATGGGATTAGGTTAAATGGACAACTATCATTTGTTTTGATGATAGTATGGTGGTTATTGGTGGGAGCGCATGGTGGTCAATGGTGGTCGGAGATGGTTTGCGGTGGAGAATAGCGGTTGTCAGGAGTGTCGGTGATTTCAGATCGAAGGGAAGTTCACCGGTGATGTTGGTCGGCAGTATGGAGGATATTTGTCCGTTTCGATGGTTGTTCTTGGTTCCGGTGGTCGGATTCTTACCGGTTTCTCTTTCATAATCGTTATTGTTTCGCATTTACGGTCAGTTAACGGTGGGTATCGGCTGGATTATGATGTCTCCGGTGAACATGGTAGCAATAGGGTGGTTTACGGTGGCTGGGGTAGTGGAAGAAGGTGGATGACGAAGTGTTAGATAGTGTATGAAGATGGTGTTCATCAGATTCAAGTTCATGAGCAAGGTGTATAGTGATAGATGAAGGTGGTCGTCGAGTTTGGCCTTTCGAGTTTGGTGGCCGGAGATTGTCTGATGGCGGCATGTAGTGGTGGAAGAAGGTGGCTGACGACGGCTGTGATTATGTGTCGGGCAGTAGCAAAGACCGGTTAGTGGTGATTTCCGGTGAAGTCGGCAGGAAATCAATCTTTGCGGCTAGGGTTTTGCAAGGTTTGGAATGTGCATGGGCTGGATAATTGTTGGGCCCCATAGACTTTTTGGGCTACGTATGGAATCCATGTATGTGCATGCTTGTTGGAATAATTTACTTGGGCCCACCATGATGGTGTGAATTGTGAATGACGGCTGTTATGTCTCATTTTTGGATGCAAAAGGGTTGTGATTTGCATTCCATCACATGGACCGTTGGTTTTTTATTTTAGGCCCAAGACAAAGGCTCCCATTTTTTGGAATTCTTGCCAGATGGACTCATAGGTAGTTCAGTATGGGCCTCGTGAGATTGTTTGAATATGGCACGGGTCATAAAATTTTATTAGTGGGCCTAGAGTATTGATCAGTTTTGGCCATTATTATACATTGTTTTTGGACCGGGTGTTAAAACATTTTATTTGGGCCAAGCACTTTTAAATTTCAGTGGAATTTTTCAAGTTGAGTGGGCGGGGTCATGAATTATCAGACAACTATTGGGCCGGGAGTACAAGATTAGTTTTATGGGCCAATGATAGTTGGAAAGGAATTTGGCGACTTTAGCGGTGGATCCGGAGCTGAATGCAATCTGACAAAATTGAAGATTCTCACAAGGAAGCTAATTATTAAATTTTTATCATTGGAGTTCGAACCCTATCATATGCCTATTACATTATTATCTTTAATAAGATACGGGGCTTTGATTGACAAGATATAGGAGGGTCTACATTTGCGGGGAAAAACGACAACGAAGATTTTGGATATTTAGCCGATTTGTGAAGAATTGAAGACGACGTCAGATTTATTTTTGAAGATCATTTGAAGAATTGATAGCATCATTCTCGGGGGAATATTGTTGGGTCAAATTAGAGAATGATGTTATCAATTATGGCGACGTTATTTAGTGATTTTATTGTTTATATTATGTGGCGCTTTTAATATGTAATAGTCGGATATTTTAGGGGGTTTTGTAGGTTTTCCAAGCAAGAGGCGGCTTGCTTGGAGGACAAGGCTCAGGGGCTATATATAGAGTACTACACCTCACTTGGAGGGTGTGCATTTGTGAGCCACCACCCCGGGGGAGCTCACCCGGGGTGGATGATTATCCTTGTATTTGTTTTTCACAATTAATGAAGGTTTCTATTGTTAAATCTTTGGTTCATTTATTTTTTTAGCGTTTGTTCTTGGCTCGAATTCACCCGTCTCCATATTTTTATCGAACCGAGACTGAAACCGGATCGTTTTGGGAACTATCAATAATGACTTGAATACACATTGTCATTTTCTCCTTCGCATTCAACCCTAGCTATTATTTGAGCTTGTCTAGCTTTTAGTTTTAGATATTCATCCATGTTTTTTGGATTTCTAAAACCAACCAGAGAAGGGAATTTCCTTTTTGAAGGATCATCAACTGTGTAGAACTGCCTCATTTCATTCTTTACTGCATGGAGTTCCAGTGGATAACTGGCAGCTGCTGGGGAACCATCTGCAGACTCATATCCTTGAAGAGCTATTGGATCTTTGATTGGATTGACCAATTTTGGAGGAATGAAAAATTCAGGTTTGGTGATTTTGTAAGGTACAGATGAAACAGGATCAGGTGTTGGTATATCATCATCATGCACTTGAATATTTTTTCTTCTAGTATACACATTTTCAGGAGGAGGTGTTTCTATTTGAGGTTTTGGAGCAAACAAAATTATGGCTTGGGAAGGATTGTTAAAAGTGGTAGGTAATTGACTAACAGTTGTCGAAACAACTGGTGTCTCAACCACTGTTGATGTATCAACAGTTGTCTTTTGCTTTAAGGCAGGTGGTGAGTTTTGTGATGATGGTTTTGTTTGGGGTGTTTGAGTAGTGATGGTGTGTGTTTGACTAACAGCTGTTGAAACAACTGGTGTTTCAACCACTGTTGCCATTACCACGGATGATGTGTCAACTGTTGTCTTCTGCCTTTTAGCAGGTGGTATTGGTGGTGGTGAAGGGATTTTTCGTAATGGAGATAAGACAGTGGATGTAGTGTGTGTTGAAGTGGTAGTGGTGAAAGTTTGGATAACACATGTTGAAATTACTGAAGAAGCAACAACTGTTGATACAACAGGTGTTTTAACATCTGTTGGTTTCGAAGATTGATGTGTGGAGCTTTTGGAAGGTTTGGGAGTTTGTTTTGTGGATTTGGGAGGTGTGGTTTTGGGTTGTATGACTTTTCTAGTAGACTTTCTTATGGGCTGAGAATTTTCTTGATCCTTTAGCTCAGAAGTACCCTGTTCATTCATCTCCATAAAAACTCTCTTCTCCTGTTCAAACCTTCCTTTATCCTTTGCCTCCATATCCTTTTTCACCCTTGCTTTTGCATCAGCAATGGCATTTAAGGTTACATCAACCTTTTTGGAACCATCTGGCAAAGGGATGTGTGCAAGCATTGTTGAATTATCTGGTGCAATGTACAGACCATCTTCATATCCCTTTTTCTTCAACTGCCTCATTTTCTCCGCCTTTTTGGCATTATTTGGTGGTGGGCTGTCCACAAAGATGATAGAGGGAGGAGCAGTGCAAGTGGTGTTCATAAATTGAGCCTTCAGGGTTTTTATATCTGCCTGAGTGTCTTTGAACCTGGCTTCCATTATATTTCTGATATTTTGAAGCTGAATTTCATGTTTCTGATCAGTATTTGCTCTTTGTTGGTGAAGCAGAGGTTGAAAAAATGCCCAAATGTCAGTGGGAGCAGGTGGTGCCTGCTGTTTTTGTAACAACTGTTGCAGTATGGTTTTGATTTCTGCAATAGATGTATCCTGTTTGTTAAGCCTCTCCCTCAATTCTCTGTACATTAAACCATCATCCAATTTAATGGGATCATCTGATTTCCCACCAGAGGTGGTTGTAACAGTGGTTGACTGAGGGAGACTTTCCCAAAAGTCATCCCCTGTTGCCCCTTTTTCTTGGAACTGGGGACTTCTTTCCTCAGCAGAGGTTACCAATCTAAGCTCACCAGTGTATACAGGATACACACCAGTATTTAGAAAGGTTCCCATAGAAGAAATTGCCTTCAAGGAAGTCTGATTAATGAAACTACTGTCCAAGTGTAAACCAGTGGGTTCAACACTTGTAGTAGCTGCTTCACTTGAACTATTGACAGGAAGTACTTGTACATCCTGCAGTGTAACCTCCTCAGGTGTTGTTGGTGGGTTAGCAATGATAGGGAGCTCAGACACAGTCACTTTCTGTGGCATGCTCTCAGTGATAGGGGGTTGAGAGGAACTGATTGCTATCTGATTTATATCAACTGCATCCAACAAAAGTTTTGTTTGTGGTGGAATTGTAACAGTGAGTACGGGAGTGGAAAGAGGATTTGCCCCGGGCAGTGGGCTGGGGATGATGGATTCAAGTGAGTCCAAAGCAACATAATTTGATGTCCCTATTCTTACAACTTGTTCTTTTTGAAAAGAAACAGGAGGAGTTTGAGGCTCAGGTTGAGATATTTCTACCATCTGTTGTGAGGAAGTAGCAGTAGTGGTTTCTGGTGACTTTTGTGTTTTCACCGGTAGTGGCTCTGGGATCTCATCTTCCAGAGTTGCCTTTGTTTTAGGTTTGAGGGGCTTTTGTGTTTTCTTTTGTCTTGGTCTTTTGGTGGATTTAGGTGTCGGTTTCACAGCAGTTGTTTTGCTGCTGTGATCACCTTGAGCAGTGGGCTCAGCAGCAGGTGCATGAGGAGCAGTGGTAGCTGCTAAAGTCTGCTCAGGAGCCTGTGCTTGTGTTTTGGACACTTTTGATAGCCTTGTAAATGTTAACGGTGTAAGGCCATTTATTTGAAAAGGTTCACCCTGGATGAGTACATGAGCATCATCCTTTCCAAATTTCTTTTGAAAATAAAAGCTTAGGAACCTTGGAAATAGTAAAAATGATTTGCTATCAACATTTTTTACCAAGTCATTAAAGATCTCCTGTGAATAGTTAAAGTTTTCCCCATGCAAGATAGCATATGCCAAGTATTGGATCTTTAATGGAATTTCATTGAAAGCAGTGGTCTTATTAGAAACACACATTAAGAGGGTATGTGTTACGACCGCTTATTTATATAAATAAAAACAACAACTTATCAAAATCAAGACCTTGTAATTAACATTGTTTATAAACTTTTTAACAAAATTTGGGCATGACCCGTTTGTAGAACAAGCATACCCCCTGTTTTTACACATAATAAACATTATCCATCCACGACCCTATTAACATTAAACTACCCAAAACAAAGACAACAAGTTTTTAAGTGTAAGACTTCTAACAAGATAAAACAGAATAACAAGACATAGACCCAAAAGTATGCATATAAACTAGCGGAAGCGTTCGGTATAACAAGGCATAGACATGTGCTCGCTCCAAGCTCCGGATCGCCTATAGTGAGGTTTTACCTACATTTAACAACACGGATTTTAAAAGTTAGTCATCATACTAGTTATGAATAAACCTTTCGTTTTAATTCAACCCATTTATGAACATCCGTCTTTCTTACGCATTAGATTACCCAATACTTGGGTTTTGCATAAATACTCTCAATGAGAGTTAAGCATACATAAGACTACCCAAATACTTGGGTTTGGCATAAACACTCTCCATGAGAGTTAAGCATACATATCCAACCCGTTTAACCGGGTTGATTTGCTTTCAACATAAAATTCTTCATTCTATCCGTATAATGGATTAAGCTTCTAGCATATAGCATAGCATACGATACCACTCGTTCAATCGGGTGGAAGCTTATTCGTGATCGACTGGTTCACTAGAACCGGTCGACTTGCATAACTTATCACAATCCTCATATAGCCAAACCCGCAAGGGATTTGCTAGTTAGTTACTAATCACCGTAACATTTTAACAATATTTAATTATGATGTTATAACAAGATTATAAATAAGATATTTGTATGCAACGAAACATACCTCGGTCTTGTGATCCTTCCGATTTCTTAGAATTCGAACCTTCTTCCTTCACACCTAGATCAACATGTTCATTCATTCGTTTAGTACCCTAACTTCCATTCCATCACATTTCAATTTACACATAATTATCCTTTCAAGCATTTCATCAAACACCTAGTGTGCGTTACATTAATAAAGCATAGTGTACAAGCATTTAAAGCATGATTTGCTACTTCATCCTATATATGTCATCACTACTCAATCTAATTCTTACAATTCCTTTAATCAATATCAATTTATCTAGCATTCGGGTACTACAAACAGAATTACATGCCAATTACATATATTCATCATTCCTAAAATCTTCACATTCATAACACTAATCTCACAAAGTGGGTTTATAGAGACTTTCTTTTAATTAACCAAAATCAAGCATGATTTCTACTCTAGGGAGTATCCTTAACATATAAACAACACAAATCATATCACAATTTCATGATTGGGTCGAAACCCTAATTCTACAATTCATCAAATCCATGAATTCGACTTACCACTTGATTGGGTATGGGTAAATGATCGAAATTTCACCACATGCAACTGATAAGGCTTGATTTTTCCTTGTGAATTTGGTGAATTTGGTAAGAAAAAGGGTGAACCCTTGTCTACCTTGGCTCCAGGTCGCTCCACACACGTAGTGTGTGTGTTTATTTTGAGTTTTTCTTATTTAGCCCTTTCTACTAACTAGTTACATATTTAGTCCTCCCACTTGAGGGAGTATTTAACTTAAGCCTTTTATTTAACTAGTTATCATTAAATCAAAACTTTCCATTAACCAAGTTAATTTCTTTATTTATCATTTACCATAATTTTTGGGGTGTTACAAGTCTACCCCCCTTAAAAGAGGTTTCGTCCCCGAAACCTGATTATATAACAACTTTAAATATTGACATACCGAAAAGAAAAGGATAGTATTTCCTCATTTCATCTTCTGCTTCCCATGTGAGATCCGAACCTTTTCGGTGTTGCCATTGCACCAACACTTGCTTAACAGTTTTGTTGCGGAGATTCTTTACTTTGAAGTCTTTAATGGCTACGGGTCTTTCGACGTAGTTTAATCCCTCGTCCAACTCAATATCATCGAGTGGTACTAGTGTTGTTTCGTCCGTAGGACTCTTCCTCAACTGCGACACGTGGAAGGTATTATGAATCCCGTCTAGAGTAGGCGGTAGTTCTAATCGATATGCGACTCTTCCAACTCGAGCTAAGACTTTGAACGGTCCAATATATCGAGGACCTAATTTGCCCCGCTTGCGAAAACGGATTATACCCTTCCATGGGGACACTTTCAACAGAGCGAAATCTCCGACTTGAAATTCAATAGGTCGCCTTTTCTTTTTCGCGTAAACTTTTTGCCGATCCTGGGCCGCTTTCAGTCGCGCTCTTACCAATTTTATCTTTTCATTTGTTACTGCTATTAGATCACTTGGCACAAGCTCTCTTTGCCCCACTTCATCCCAACATACGGGAGTTCTACATTTTCTTCCGTACAGGAGTTCATATGGAGCCATTTTAATGCCACTATGGTAACTATTATTATAAGAGAATTCCACTAGGGGTAGATGGTCAGCCCAGCTTCCCCCAAAGTCTAATGCACACGCTCTCAGCATATCGATAAGGGTTTGAATGGTTCTTTCTGACTGGCCGTCAGTCTGAGGGTGGTAGGCGGTGCTTATGTGTAACCTCGTGCCCACACTCTCGTGAAACTTTCTCCAGTAACGTGAGGTAAATCTGGTGTCCCGGTCCGAAACGATTGACACATGCACCCCGTGTCGAGATATGATTTCATTCATATATATTTCTGCCATTATCTCGGAGGAGTAAGCCTCTTTGATAGGTAGAAAATGAGCGCTTTTCGTAAGCCGATCTACGATTACCCATATTGTATCGTGCCCCTTTTTCGTTCTAGGAAGCTTAGTTACCAAATCCATTGTTAGTTCCTCCAACTTCCATACCGGGATCTCTAAAGGCTGCAACTCCCCGTATGGTTTTTGATGCTCTGCTTTCACTTGGGAACATGTTAAGCATTTCGCGACATACTTAACGATATCACGTTTCATGCCCGGCCACCAATAATTGGTCTTCAAATCTTGATACATCTTTGTAGCCCCGGGGTGAACCGAATATCGTGACTTATGAGCTTCTTCAAGTAACGCAGTCTTGACTTCGCAGAAGCGGGGTATCCAAATTCGGCCAAATCTCGTTTTGAGCCCGGTCGAATTTTCTTCTAGCTTATCGGTTACTCCTTTCAATCTTTCTTTCTTTACATCTTCAGCTGCGAGTGATTTTATTTGGGAATCGCGTATCGTCTCGAGTAATCGCGGCGTAACTATCATCTTCATGGATTTTACTCGAATGGGAGGCGGATATTCCTTTCGGCTTAACGCGTCGGCTACTACATTCGATTTTCCTGGGTGATAAAGGATATCACAATCGTAATCTTTGATAAGTTCTAACCACCTCCGTTGCCTCATATTCAAGTCTTTCTGCTCAAAGAAGTATTTAAGGCTTTTGTGATCCGAATAAATTGTGCACTTCACGCCATATAGATAATGCCTCCAAATTTTTAAGGCAAATACTATCGCTGCCAATTCCAAATCGTGTGTTGGGTAGTTTACCTCATGCAATTTCAATTGTCGTGAAGCATAAGCGATAACCCTTCCCCTTTGCATCAATACGCAACCTAAACCCTGATGTGACGCGTCTGAATAGACCACCAGGTCTTCAGTCCCATCCGGTAATGTCAAGACCGGTGGACATGATAACTTCTCTTTTAGTACTCGAAAGGCTTCCTCCTGTTCTTTACCCCACACAAACTTCTCTTTCTTCCTCGTCAGCTTTGTTAGGGGCAAGGCTATCTTCGAAAAATCCTGTATGAACCTTCTGTAATATCCCGCAAGGCCTAGAAAACTTCTTATTTCAGTCGGGTTCTTTGGAGGAACCCATTTCATTACAGCATCGATCTTTGATGGATCTACTAAGACTCCCTCCGAATTGATCACATGACCCAGAAACTGCACCTCTCTGAGCCAAAAGGCGCATTTCGAAAATTTTGCGTAAAGTTTCTCTTTACGGAGAACTTCCAACACTTCACGCAAATGTCTTGCATGTTCGGCCTTGCTTTGCGAGTAGACTAGAATATCATCTATGAACACGATCACGGATTTATCTAACATGGGACGACATACCCGGTTCATAAGATCCATAAACGCAGCCGGCGCATTCGTCAATCCGAAAGACATGACTAAAAATTCATAATGCCCATAACGGGTTCTGAACGCGGTTTTCGGAATATCTTCTTCCCGTACTCTAACTTGATGGTAACCCGAACGCAAATCTATCTTGGAGAACCAACTCGCCCCTTGCAATTGATCAAAAAGATCGTCAATTCTTGGTAAAGGGTAGCGGTTCTTGACAGTTAGCTTGTTTAATTCTCTGTAGTCGATGCACATGCGCATTGACCCGTCTTTCTTCTTAACAAATAAAAAAGGCGCTCCCCAAGGTGACACACTCGGACGTATAAAGCCCTTGTCTAGCAAGTCTTGTAATTGTGTCATTAGCTCCCGCATTTCGGTGGGAGTCAATCTATAAGGAGCCTTCGCAACCGGCTTCGCAACCGGATTCAGTTCGATGCGAAACTCTATTTCTCTTTCGGGGGGAAGTCCCGGCAGTTCATCCGGAAATACATCCGGAAATTCATTCACGATCTCTAGATCTTCAAACTTCGGAAAATCTCGTTGAGCATCTACCACGTAAGCTAGGTATGCCTTACACCCGTTAAGTGTATACTTAGCGGCTTGAACGAGGGTACAAAGTTTCGCTTCCATCCTTCTCTCTCCTTGTATAGTTATTCGTTTTCCACTTGGGGACTGAACATGTACCGTTTTGGTTTCACAATTAATTCCCGCTTGGTGTCGGGCCATCCAATCCATACCCACTATCATTTTGAATTCCCCCAGAACCATAGGTATGAGGTCGATATCAAATTCTTCATCTTCTATGGTAAATTTGCAATTTTTACAAATCTCGTGTAGCATATAAATCTTACTATCAGCTATCTCTACTTCTAAAGGCATCGGCATTCGTTCGATCTTAAATGAAGGATGTTGTATGATTTCATTTGAAATAAACGACATAGTGGCCCCGGTATCAAACAAAACATAAACCGGTATAGAGTTGAGTAGAAAGATACCTGAAACCACATTCGGATGAGACTTAGCTTCTTCGGAGGTGATTTGAAACATCCTCCCTTTTGCTTTAGAGCTTTCTTCGTTCTTTCCCTCCTTCTTTGATCCTTGTTGGAGTTTTGGACACTCCGTTTTCACATGCCCCTTTTCAAAACAGTTGAAACAAGTCTTCGAGTTATTTGGACATTGAAAAGACGAATGTCCCTCCTTACCACACTTGTAGCACCCCTTCTTGCCTAACAGACACTCCCCAGTATGAAGCTTTCCACAAGTCTTACAAGAAGGGATACCACCTTTCGACTTATCTTTCCTTCTTTGATCTTGATACCTCCCCTTTTTGGATGGACTCGAACTTGCACCTTTCTCGCTTGATCTCTTTTCCCCACGTTCTTCTTGTCTCTTAATTTCAATTTCTCTATCTCGTGCCAGATTGATGAGCTCATCAAGGGTTTCACATTTCGAGGGAGTAATGAACTCCCTAAATTCCGCCTTTAACACCCCATAAAAACGATTGATCTTCATCCTTTCAGTCTTCACAAAGTCCCCACAGAACTTCATCTTATCCATGAAAGTATTTGATATTTCATTTATCGACTCATTTTTTTGTTGGAGACGCAAGAAATCCTCCTGGATCTTATCAATAGCCGACTGAGGGCAATGGTATCTCATAAAGGGTTCCTTGAATTCTTGCCAAGTCATCTCTTGTAGTCTATCCTCCCCTATTTCTTTACTGTGTGCATCCCACCAATCTTTTGCCTGAAAAGTGAGTTGGCCAGTAGCGAACATCACCTTATCTTCATTATCACAACGACTTCGAATAAATACCGCTTCTATATTTGAAATCCATCTTTGGCATGCAATCGGGTCAATTTTACCATCATACGTTGCGGGATTGCACGCCATAAAGTCTTTATACGTGCACCTTCGTTCCTTGCTTTTGCTTCTAGATCCCTCTATCAGTTCTTTCAGCTCCTCAATCTTGCTAGTCATCATGGCATCCACAACTCCCAACACCCGACTTTCTACTTCTTGAGCTAACCGTGGAAGATTAGCTTGCATAACCCCTTCTGCCACTTCTGTGACTTTATTGTACAATGCTTCCTGACGAGCAGTATCATCATCATCATTAACATTTCTTGCCTCAGCCATCTACACAATGTCACGTTTTCATTTAATCCAATCACAACTTTCAGTATATAATTATTCATTAATCGGCATTTACTTAGTCTATTTTGTGTCATTCGGTTCATTGCTTTTTGGATTCTTACGAATCCGTTCTTGTTGTAATCACTAATCGTGATTACATACGCCTATTAAGCCTTATGTGGACATTACATAGTTATTAATTAAGTTTTCGGATAGCCCAACAACATAAAATGCGAAAAACAAAAGAATTCAGCGGGTTTGCATTACGTAAGCCGTCGGCGACGGCTAGCTTGCCCGTCGGCGACGGGCTCTTGATTTGGGCGTCGAACGCACTAACCCGTCGACAGTGTGTTAAGGCGTCGGACATAGGTGGGCCGTCGGCAACGGGGGTTTAACCCGTCGGCGACGGGCCTTCGTTTAACAAAAACGCTGCAGTTGGTTTTTGGCTGTTCCGACTATTTTCCGAGTCCATTTTCAGCCTCCCGGGTCTCGGGATTTCTCATTTAGCCCATATTAACGCTTCATAACATAACAAGTCTTAACTCTTAAACCGTAGTGCATTATACATGTTCATATTAAAGGAATGTTTAAAATTTTACCTCCTTGGCGATCTTGGAGCGAGCATACTTGCACGAGCCATCGGTTTGAGTTCGAGCATCAAGACTCTTGCCGAATCCCTCAAACCCTGGGCTCTGATACCAACTTGTTACGACCGCTTATTTATATAAATAAAAACAACAACTTATCAAAATCAAGACCTTGTAATTAACATTGTTTATAAACTTTTTAACAAAATTTGGGCATGACCCGTTTGTAGAACAAGCATACCCCCTGTTTTTACACATAATTAACATTATCCATCCACGACCCTATTAACATTAAACTACCCAAAACAAAGACAACAAGTTTTCAAGTGTAAGACTTCTAACAAGATAAAACAGAATAACAAGACATAGACCCAAAAGTATGCATATAAACTAGCGGAAGCGTTCGGTATAACAAGGCATAGACATGTGCTCGCCCGGATCGCCTATAGTGAGGTTTTACCTACATTTAACAACACGGATTTTAAAAGTTAGTCATCATACTAGTTATGAATAAACCTTTCGTTTTAATTCAACCCATTTATGAACATCCGTCTTTCTTACGCATTAGATTACCCAATACTTGGGTTTTGCATAAATACTCTCAATGAGAGTTAAGCATACATAAGACTACCCAAATACTTGGGTTTGGCATAAACACTCTCCATGAGAGTTAAGCATACATATCCAACCCGTTTAACCGGGTTGATTTGCTTTCAACATAAAATTCTTCATTCTATCCGTATAACGGATTAAGCTTCTAGCATATAGCATAGCATACGATACCACTCGTTCAATCGGGTGGAAGCTTATTCGTGATCGACTGGTTCACTAGAACCGGTCGACTTGCATAACTTATCACAATCCTCATATAGCCAAACCCGCAAGGGATTTGCTAGTTAGTTACTAATCACCGTAACATTTTAACAATATTTAATTATGATGTTATAACAAGATTATAAATAAGATATTTGTATGCAACGAAACATACCTCGGTCTTGTGATCCTTCCGATTTCTTAGAATTCGAACCTTCTTCCTTCACACCTAGATCAACATGTTCATTCATTCGTTTAGTACCCTAACTTCCATTCCATCACATTTCAATTTACACATAATTATCCTTTCAAGCATTTCATCAAACACCTAGTGTGCGTTACATTAATAAAGCATAGTGTACAAGCATTTAAAGCATGATTTGCTACTTCATCCTATATATGTCATCACTACTCAATCTAATTCTTACAATTCCTTTAATCAATATCAATTTATCTAGCATTCGGGTACTACAAACAGAATTACATGCCAATTACATATATTCATCATTCCTAAAATCTTCACATTCATAACACTAATCTCACAAAGTGGGTTTATAGAGACTTTCTTTTAATTAACCAAAATCAAGCATGATTTCTACTCTAGGGAGTATCCTTAACATATAAACAACACAAATCATATCACAATTTCATGATTGGGTCGAAACCCTAATTCTACAATTCATCAAATCCATGAATTCGACTTACCACTTGATTAGGTATGGGTAAATGATCGAAATTTCACCACATGCAACTGATAAGGCTTGATTTTTCCTTGTGAATTTGGTGAATTTGGTAAGAACAAGGGTGAACCCTTGTCTACCTTGGCTCCAGGTCGCTCCACACACGTAGTGTGTGTGTTTGTTTTGAGTTTTTCTTATTTAGCCCTTTCTACTAACTAGTTACATATTTAGTCCTCCCACTTGAGGGAGTATTTAACTTAAGCCTTTTATTTAACTAGTTATCATTAAATCAAAACTTTCCATTAACCAAGTTAATTTCTTTATTTATCATTTACCATAATTTTTGGGGTGTTACAGTATGAAACAAAAACCTTGAGGCAGGGGGAAAACTGCCTTTTTGCAAAGTGTTTTTTTTTCATTTGCTTTGCATACCGTCTTTCTAAAAAATCTATTTGATACTCTATTTTAGGGAAAAAAGTCTTACCTTCAAGATCATTGAGTTCAAACACCTCAGAAATGGTTTGTGGTGTGATTTTAACATCAACACCCTTTATTGAGGAATTGATAGCTATGGGTGTTTTATCTTGATATTCAAGTTTTGCATTTTTCCAAAATTCCCTCTGGGTTGCCAAGTAAATCGGAGCATCAGAAGTCAACAAAGTTTTGCATTTTGAAGACGAAAGGGCATCTATGACGGAATTGAACGTTTCAGTGTTACTTGGTTTTGTCAAGAGACCCAAGTAGTTATGGGGAGCTTTGTATCGAATTTGTATGACCTTTTGACTGGATTTCCTTTTAACTGATGAAGACCGTGATTTTGCCATTTGAGGAAGAAGGACGATGAGGAATTTTGAGAGAAATGGAGGATAACTGCTTTGAAAAAGGAAAAATGAATTTGATTCGACAGTTAAAACCCTGATTGGGGGTTTTGATCAGGGTTTTATAGCAGGAAAAGTGAATGCTGACGTGGCAGCGGTTACAAAAGATCTGACGGCTATGAACTGTCCACGAGCCAACCCCTGATGAGTAATGGAACACAGTTGTTTTATGAAGACACTGATGGAATAATAACAGTGGTTGCAATGATTACACTGAAAAATAGTGGGAGACTTTAAGTTATCAGTGGTAGCCTTAAAACATTTGAATGCTTATAATTCATAAAAAAAATTCATTTTAACTATTTTTAAGATGAATTTTGAGATTTTTTAAATAAAGTATTACATATAATCAGTTAGCATGCTGGGGTGATGTGATAAATACCGTTACATATAAACAACCCTATGATATGAAATTTAACAATCTAACAGAGTATAAAATACTGATGTTGAATCCACTATAGATGCTGAAGCACTGCTGCTACTGAGCAATGTTTTTCCTTTCGTTGATCAGGCTTTAGGAACGTAAGTGCTTGTCTTTAACATGGCTTTGTGTTCAACAGTGGATAGGCCTCATCAATCTTTAAGAACATCAGTATTTATAAGGAGCAGTGGTTAATTATAACAGTCCTTAGCATGATCAGCTGTTATAACGACTCAAAAACCTCTTTGAGAGGAAGCATTGAAAGTATTAAACCTCTGTTGTCTTATCAAACAGATGTTCAGACACAATTCAACATCAACATAATTTAAATCGTACTCAAACACTAAATAATAAATAAAAATAGAATACAACATAGAAACACTGGTACATAAATACTAAAGTTGAATCCACTATAGATGCTGAAGCACTGCTGTTACTGAGCAGTGGTTTTCCTTTCGTTGATCAGGCTTTAGGTACATAAGTGCTTGTCTTTAACATGGCTTTGTCTTCAACAGTGGATAGGCCTCATCAGCCTTTAAGAACATCAGTATTTATAAGGAGCAGTGGTTAATTATAACAGTCCTTTAGCATGATCAGCTGTTATAACCACAACATAACCCTTTGGAGGAAGCATTGAAACTATTAAATCTCTGTTGTCTTATGAAACAGATGTTCAGACACAATTCAACATCAACATAATTTAAATCGTACTCAAACACTAAATAATAAATAAAAATATAACACAACATAGAAACACTGGTACATAAATACTAAAGTTGAATCCACTATAGATGCTGAAGCACTGCTGCTACTGAGCAGTGGTTTTCCTTTGGTTGATCAGGCTTTAGATACATAAGTGCTTGTCTTTAACATGGCTTTGTCTTCAACAGTGGATAGGCCTCATCAACCATTAAGAACATCAGTCTTTATAAAGAACAGTTGTTAACTATAACAGTCCTTAGCATGATCAGCTGTTATAACCGCAACATAACCCTTTGAGAAGAAGCATTGACACTATTAAACCTCTGTTGTCTTACCAAACAGATGTTCAGACACAATTCAACATCAACATAATTTAAATCTTACTAAAACAGTAAATAATAATAAAAAAAAAATACAACATAGATTCATAAAATAAAATTTATTAATTTATTCATGACCTTAAAACTAAAAGTCCAATAATTACATGACATACTAAACAGTATTAAATTTCAAATCTAAGAATAACAGCAAGAATTAAGAAACTTTAGTTTCAACTCCATCCATTGCTGAACCTCTAGATGTATGTGCTTCAGCATCGCCAAGAACTGCAAGTCTCTATCACCGCACTCTATATTACTGACAACACAAACAAGAAACAAACCTAAAATGCAAAGGTCTCTTCTCAACTGTTGCAGCACATCTAAGTTTTCAAGATATTGCAAGAATCTATCCATACTTTCTATAAAAGAAGAAATCCCAATGACAAACCTGACACAAGAAAACCTGACTTTCGATTTAACGAAAATCGAACAACGTAACTTTTCACGATGTTGCAACAATGATACTGCAACATCCATATTGAAAGGTTGACTTGTGATGGGAATCTTCATTGAAACGACGATGTTGGAACAATGATACTGGAACGATAACATGTTCAACAAACATTCGAACAAAGAAGTGTAATCGGAGATTAGCGCCTAAATCACGAGAAGATGCATTTGAGAGAGAGATATACGCACACATATATGAGCGAGCGAGATTTGAATCTGATAGTAGATAATTATATCTTATTTATAGGTTTAGAATATACGGTTTGAATTTTCAATTTTGAATGTGGGAACTGATAATTATTAAATTATCTTATTTATTGGGAACTGATGTTTATTGGGAACTGATGTTTATACGTAATCCACAGTAGTATATATCCTTATCCTCTCTTTATTAAAATATTAAATATTTGAATTGTTATGCAAAGTAGGAAAAAAAAAGAGAGAGAAGGTCAATTTTCATGATGACTTTTCTGTAGTTACTGATGATGATTTGAAAGCAACTGTCATTGTCATGATGACTTTTCTAATTTTTAAAAACATAATAACCGTGAGTTTGAAATTCACATTTTGCATGTTTTAAATGTCCAAAGCTCAAGAAATTAACATTAATTACTGATTTGATTTGCAACAAATAGTTATAAAGAAATTTTTTTATTTTTAATTTAATTTTAAATTTTATGATCAAAACAATGTTGTTTGAAATCTTACCTCATTGGTATGTAAAGATGAGGTAAAATGGTAATTTTATTGTAATTCTACTTTTTATTTGATAATTTCAATCTATCACTAAACTAAAACAATCAATAACAAAAAAGTGAGCAATGGCCGTTTTTTAGGAAAACCACTGATGGTCAATATCAATAGATCTCAACAATAAAAAAAAGTGAGCAGTGGCTATTTTTCCTATCAGTGGATACCCCACAGTTTTTTAAACACTGATGTTTGGTCAGTCAATGGTCAACAGAAAGATGCATTCGAACAAAGAGGTGTAATCGGAGATTAGCGCCTATATCCTTATATACTCCTTTATTAAAATATTAAATATTAAATATTAAATATTTGAATTTGAATTGTTATGCAAAGCAGGAAAAAAAAGAGAGAGAACGTCAATTGTCATTACGACTTTTCTGTAATTACTGATATTATCAGTAATTACTGATGATGATTTGAAAGCAACTGTCATTGTCAACAAATTAACATTAATTACTGATTTGATTTGCAACATCTAGTTATAAAGAATTTTTTTTATTTTTTAATTTAATTTTAAATTTTATGATCAAAACAATGTTGGAGGAAATCTTACCTCATTGGTATGTAAATACGAGGTAAAATGGTAATTTCATTGTAATTCTAGTAAGCAGTGGCTATTTTTCCTATCAGTGGATACCCAACAGTTTTTTAAACACTGATATTTGGTCAGTCAATGGTCAACAGATTTTGAAGAAACATATGTTTCGCCTTAAACAGAAGTTTGCCCATAAACAGAAGTTTGACCATAAACAGGTATTTGCACATAAAGAGATGTTTATCTGGTGGTTTAAAACCACTGTTGGGTCAAACAAATTTCACAACAGGACCAATACTCAAATAGATGTTGACCTTAAACAGATGTTTGGTTTAGAGCCAAACATCTGTTAAACCCCAAACATCTGTTTAACCCTGAACTGATGTTTAAGTTAATAACATCTACTGTTCAACCTAACAGGGGTTTCCATTAACTATTGACCAAATTGCAAACAGATGTTAAAACGACTGTTTGTTATTGTACTTCTTTACAAAATTACATAGAATTCAAGAAAACGAAACAAACACTTAAAGAACTATAATTTAACACATAATCTAATCGGGCAAAGCAATCTATTATCTAAGAATTCACTGATTCTTACAACATGAAACAAACTCATAATGAAATACTAAAGTTACATAAGAACCACTGATAATTAAATACTAAACTTGAATCCGTTGTAGATGCTGAACCACTGCTGATACTAAACAGTCGTTTTCCTTTGATTAATCAAACTCTAGGTACATAAAGTGCAAACAGTAGTTTTCCTGAACAGATGTTTAAGTTAATAACATCTACTGTTCAACCTAACAGAGGTTTCCATTAACTATTGACCAAATTGCAAACAGATGTTAAAACCACTGTTTGTTATTGTACTTTACAAAATTACATAGAATTCAAGAAAACGAAACAATCACTTAAAGAACTATAATTTAACACATAATCTAATCCGGCAAAGCAATCTATTATCTGAGAATTCACTGATTCTTACAACATGAAACAAACTCATAATGAAATACTAAAGTTACATAAGAACCACTGATAATTAAATACTAAATTTGAATCCGTTGTAGATGCTGAACCACTGCTGATACTAAACAGTCGTTTTCCTTTGATTAATCAAACTCTAGGTACATAAAGTGCTTGTCTTTAACAGGACCTTGTCTTCAATAGTGGATAGGCCTCATCAGTCTTTGTTCATAAAGAGCTCCTTTAAAACAAACTTTATGCTTCTTTTAATACAAAAAAGGTGGAAAACACCATTACTCTAGACTCTCTAGTAACATCAAATCTTATCTTACAACAATTGCAGATCCTTTCTTGCGTTTAGTAGGAACTACTGTGGGTTCTACATCATCATCTTCTGCACAAGTCAATTATAATCATCATCATCATTTAGACATAAGCAAAAATTATTTTAAATACAAATTTAATAATCTTTCTTTGTGTTTAATTAAACTTTATGCTTCTTTGAATACAAACCTATAATAACCCGCAGCAGATTGTATGAATTTCAAACAACTGTGATTAGACTGAAATATAAACCGAGAATTAGAGTATATCACTTCAAAATAAAAAACTCAAAATTGAAAATCAGAGTAGCAAAAAACACATACTTTAAACGATGTTGGAACAATAATACTGGAAAACTACCGTGGAACAATCATCATCATTGTATGAGAATACCCTTAATTTATGGAACCTGTAGAATGAAATGCTCCACTGTTGGGTTATTAACTTTCAACCTCACTTTCCCTAAATTTATCAAATCTAATTTTCAACAGGATGTAATACAATTATTACCTTAATTAAGATATCTTCAACTGCAAACAACAATAGCAAACAACATCAAACAACAATAGCAAACAACATTAGACAATAATAGCAAACAACATCAAACAATAATAGCAAACACCTGATGTTGAATCCACTGTAGATGCTGAACCACTGCTGTTACAAACAGATAATACCTCGAGAACTGGAAATGAAACTCTAATTTCAGAAAGAATAATGGCTGAACATACTCAAACATCAATAATCAACAGATGTTATACTCATATCATCACCATCTAGAAAAAAACGCTAATTTCAAAACATATTCAAACATACCAGCTTATGGCAGAAATCTATCTGCAGCTAAGCGGATTTCAACTTTGATGACAACAACCCTAACAATGGTTACATGAAAAGACACAAAACACAAAGGATTAGTATAAATAACAGGAAATCATGAAAGTATTTCAACTAAAAAAAAGAAGAACAAACCTTTTGATGAAGTAATCGATGAACAAAAGATGATTTTATGGTGGCGTCTGGAAGAAGATTAAGGTTTGTGAAATTTGAATTTGAATCGCCTGAATATATAGAGAGAAAGAACCCTAGGCGTTTGTAAAGAAAGATTAGAAGTGAGAAGAGAGGTTATATAAGGAAAAGGGGATGGCACTGTTGGGCGGGAAAAGAGAACTGAGGATGCCCTAATCAAGTGACACGTGGCCCAAATAACTTTCATTTATTATATATAATAGATGTTCAACCAATAATTTGTATCAAAAGCTAAAATAAATATAATTTTTAATCACATAGAGTAAAATACTTATAAATTGTCTTTAGTAGACTTGATATTTAAACAAGTAAACAGTGTCAAAATGTGATTTGAAAAAATCATGGATGTCTTTTAGAGTTGAACATAATCAAAACCTAAATCAAAGTTGGTTCAAAAGTAAATTAACCAATAGCTAGAGACAATAAGATAATTATTAAATAACATGTAAGTTTAATATTGTACCTCAATGTGTATGCGAAACTTGAGGAAAATTGTCCGTAAATATTGTAGAGATTGTTAAAGATGTCATGGAGCTTCATAACGTGCAAGGTATGTCGACAACACACAAAGAGATTGTTAGAGGGGTGATTATAGCGTCTTGTTGGAGGTTATGGAAAGCTAGAAATGAATTGATATTTGAGAACAAAGTGGTTAAAGTCGTGGAGAAAGTGGCGGACATCAAGGCGCTAACATATTTATGGTATAGTAATAGTAACAATAGTAAATGTAACACCCCGTGTTTTCGAAAGTCAAAGTCAAGATTGAAGTCAAAGGAAGACAAGACTGCTAATTGCGATCTGTCTCTCCTTGCCCAATTCCTGTTTTGACTTCTTTGACTTGTAATTAGTTTATTTTATTTTTGTTTTAGTTGTATTATCTATTAATAATCGCATATTAAACGCTATCTGTCGCATGTTTAATCGCGTTATCGTTATCGCAATTGCGCTCGCAACTCGAATTACGCATTTTGGTTATTGTTATACGTGTGTGTGCGCCTTATGTGTTACTTGTGCATGTTTATTTATGTTATGTTGTGGTCATCAAGCCACTCGCAATCGAAAATCAAACGCAATCGAAAATCAAACGCAATCGAACTCAATCGCAATCGAAATAGTATGATAATTAGTGGAGAAGGGATAGTGCAAGATATGAGTAGTTGGGATTAAAAGTAATTGACTAGGAAAACCTATCGCATCGCAACGCTCGCAATCGAAATCAAAACAGCAAAAATCGTCGCGCCGCGCACTCGAACCAAGTGCCATCCGGCCGGATTGCCATCCGACCGGGCGGTCACTTGATTGAGTGCCAGGTTGCCATCCGACCGAGATGACATCCGACCGGACAGTCATCCGGGCGAGATGCCATCCGACCAACCTGCCCCTTTCCATTTTGGGAATCCTATAAATACCCCATGTCACTCTCATAGTTACCACTTTTGGCAACTGACGTCCGAACTTCTCGTGCTCCTCACCTTTTCTTCGATTTCTCTCAATTTCGGTAAGATCTCGTCCTAAATCTTGTACTTCCTTAATCTACACGCACTCCTACACCTTTCCATCTTTTGAATCTTAACTTTTAACCGTGAAATCACTAGATTTGAGGTGTTCTAGGATGACGTCATCATGGTGTTCTTATGAACTTCATGTTTTTGCCTCAACCCACCAATAACAACTTAGATCTAACCGATTTCCACACAAGTAAACAAAGATCTTGCATAGATCTAAACACATTCATGGTGAAAAAGGATTGAAAGATGGTTTCTAACTTTCTTTCAACTCTTTTACACTCAATGCACTCAAAACCGATAGAATCGGGCCTTGATCTAGTCTCCTACTCATTCTTAGTGCTGTGCTAGTTCAAGATCTGGATTCTACACACAATACCACCGATTTCGGGTTAACCAAGAACAACCGTCTTGAACCGGTTAACTGGTCGGACTAGGGTGATTCCTGTTTGATCGGGTCACTTGGGACAAGATGGGGTTCCGTTGGTCAACACGCTGTCATAACGTCTCGATAAAACTACAAACAATCAAAATGACCAAGTGAAAGACGAACGGATTAACCAGCACGGAGTGCTACCCGACCGGACTACTGTCCGAACGGACAGCCATCCGAGCGGCTGGCCATCCGAACGGCTTGCACCATGGGTCCCACACTTAACCAACCTTATCTAAAGTTTGAGTGTTGAACGAACTGCTGCCCGACCGGACTACCATCCGACCGGATTACTCTTCGGATGGGCATCCGACCGAGTGACCGCCCTGCTGTGAATTTGTTCTCACTGAGTAACCTCGCCACTCGAGTCGCCGTCCGACTGGATAACCATCCGAGCGGAATTGTCATCCGCACGAATGACCATCCGATCGACCGACTTGAAAGGAAGAGATACTTCAATGTTTTCAAAATGCTACAACGGAAAATTCAAAGGTCAAGCCATTATACACAAACACATCCTTCTCATAGGAAGAAACAATCCACTCGAATAGTCATCCGACCGGACTACCGTCCGATCGGATAACCATCTGAACGGTTTGCCATCCGCACAAACTGGCTGTCCGATCGGATTACCATCCGACCGAACTGCTGTCCTAGCCACTTACACCTTGCATCGTTTTACGCGTCGCTTATCGTTATGCTATCGTTCTGATCAGGCTAACCTTACTCTCGAGTGCTCCCTTCAATCCATCATCGCTGTGAGTATACTTGATCCCTTTTTGATTTACGCACTTTTGGGTGTTACATACGGTACTTTTACAAAAATCACATCGAACACATTACGCAATATTTTAAACGCTAACCGTTACCGCATGTTATACGTGACTTAATGAATGCTTGTTTGTTATGTTTACACATGGAATGTTGTCTACCTGCCTTAGCAACGATAGTACTATTAGTTTGGACTCAGCACCCGTTCACTCGGGGGTTGTTAAGGACAATTATTTGCATGGATTACAGTGGTGATCATGTATTACGAACTGCCTTGGGTAGTCAACCCGCAGTCATTGGTATCGATAGGTCTATGTCGATAACTAACATGCCTCATTTCGCTCTGTGTACGTGCTGGTTATGCGTAACGCTTTCGAACTCTATATGCTATTATCGAACTTGTATGCTCACCTTTACACTATGTGTATTGACTTTTATTTTAACGTATGTGACAGGTCCTTAGGATGCTTATCTGCTAGGAAATCGAGGCTAGAATAAGGTCTTAGAGGCCAACAAATAGTTGTCTGTACAAATGAAATCAAGGGTCTCGTGAAGCAGATAAACAATTGGGCTATTTCTTATAAATCTGAGTTGTCGGAACATAACTACTTGACTAGATTTTGTCTGTAATAATTTGTTTGCCTTTTAAGACATGGTATGAGACATGTTACTTTAAATTAATTGGTAATGATTATTGTTATGGAAACTTCTGGACAATCTGTTTCGCTCAGTGCCATGCCCGGATGTTTCCGCCATCGGTTGGGGTGTGACAGTAAAGGTTTGGACTGGGAGAATTGGTGTAAATTGTATTTGATGTAACGTTTTGTGGCGGCCTCTTCTCTCCGACTTGGAGAGTTGGAGGGTTTCGCGTTTGGTGTTAATGAAGTTCTCTTTTCAAAAAAAAAAAAAAAAAAAATTGTAGAGGGTGACAGAAAGAAAGGAAACGAATTAGGGATGGTTTGATTTTGGAAAGGCAACGCATGGTTTATAAGGGGTTTTCTTACTCTCTAAGTTTTGAGAAAAAAATATCAAAATTTGAACATAGGATGTGTTTCAAATGGTTACAAGTGTTATGTTACTAAAGAAAATGACCATATTAAGTAAATGATAAGGATGATTTCTATGTTTCTAAAAAGAGTTTATATACTTATTATTATATTTTTATCATGTACGTTTATCAATTTTTTATTATACATTTCTTTTTTGAAAATATATATTATACTATTTAAATATATTAAATGTTCAAAGTGAAACTTAGTATTTAACTGATGACAAGTTTCTCATTTATATAATAATTAGTAATATTTTATTATTTAAAATTCGGGTATTATAGAGGCATGCAGTAGAGTAACTAAACCATCCAATAGGTGATGTCACATTAGAACCACGTTAAATAGTGGGGCAATAACTAAACCATCAAATAACTAAGCAGTGGGACAAACCTATGTAATAACTAAAAAATAAATTAAAGAAAATAATATGATTGATCTAAACTCAAAAAAGGGCGGACCCCACCTCTCAAGGGCTTAACGCCCGTTATTGGAAGATGACATTAGCCATGCCCCTCATTAACAGCGGGTAGCGGTGTTTGCCGTCCATGCCTGGTGAGATGGCACGAGACGCAACCCACTACCGAAGGCCTCACGAATGAGAAGTAAACTTATTTATTAAAGAGTGTATATCTATTTTTAAAGTTGAATTTGTATCTTAATCTTTTAATTATATTACCAACTAAACTAAAAATTAAAATACAATTAATTGTGATTATTCATATTTAAGTGTTTCTTTATTACTCAAAAAATAAATAAATAAATAAATAAAAGTTTAATCATCAAAAATCTCAACTTTCACCCACCTATACTCTGGCCATCAACAGAAGCAGCAGCATCTGACTCTCTCTCCCTTCCCCGTTCGAATACTCCTCAATTCCCCATCCTTCCCCAATAAAAATGCAGCGAATACAGTGGGTGTTTATGGTAGTGGATAGACCGAGTGACATAGCGCATAGATATTGGCTGGACTTAAGGTATGTGGGTTGGGCACCCCTTAGGAGCTCATAGACATGCCACCCATGACTATGTTCTTGTTATCTGTTTTATACAATCTGAAAACTGTTGTATTCTGCTGGTGATCAGCTTAAAGCAGTATGATGGTCATGGATTACAATCCCTAATTTTTAAATGTTAATGTCATTATAAATCCTAATATGAGATTCATAAATCCTTATATGTCCTTAATCCAGGTTGACAGAATCACTATCGGTTCTTTGCATGATATTCCAGCTGGCCCTGTTTCTTCCTTCTTCAAATCTATAAGGAGCACACTCGATTTTGATTTTGAGGATGAAAATGAAGGTTAGTTTTTTTAGAAAAACAAACTTCTCTAAACTTCCATACTGCAACGTTTATTTTAATGTGAAAGAGGAATATATATACTTGTGATCATATTTGTGAATATAGTATATAATAATTAGAATGTAATCTAGAGTTAGATTATTTGATCATGTATTTGGATAAGATATTGGTCACAAGGAAGGAAACGAAAGTCAAAGGCCGTTAATTGGTGGTTAATGACAGTTTTCTAGTACCTTAAACGAATGGGTATAACTACCTTATTCGTACCGCTTCATAGACTATAAATGGACGCAAAATTGTATGGATACGAAGATCAATTTCATAATCAAAACAATCTGCGTTGACTTTCGTTGACAGACGAAATTTATCCTAATTGACCCCATGTTATTGTTCTTGATGCATGATTAATTCGCAATTAAGTGTTCTTAATATCCAACAATAATTACAATTTTGTTGCATAAGTGACTCGTTTATGACATTTTATTGTAACTGACCTGTTTATAACATTTTTTTTTATAATTGGCCCATTTATGACTTTTTTTGTAACTGACCCGTTTATAACATTTTTTTATAACTGACCCGTTTATGACATAGATAGGTGGCAGTCTTACAAACCGCCAACGCTTTATGTATTCATTTGTTGCAGCACCCGTGAACTTGCTACCATCAAGACATATCAGGTACGGGTGTATTTTCTCTTATATGGATTGGTTTAGTAACGGGTCAAATCGGTTCAGGTTGAAAAAGGTGGTTTTGCTACATGCAAAAAAGAACAAAATCGGTTTGGTTGACCAGCAAACACTTTTTGTCCACTATAAAAAATTTTGAACAGTTAATGTTCGAATTATGGTTTAGAAACAATATTGTTAGTACAATAATTAAAATATCTGAATAAAACAATACTGATCCATGCTGACGTGCAGGAAAAATTTGGGCCATCAACACCAGCGCTCCTATTTAATCTGGAACTCGAGACGTTGCGGTAATATTTATGTGGATTTGATTTCAGATAAAATTCATATATGATGTCATTAATTTTAGTTTTTTTTTCTCTGTGACAAATGGAACGGTTGGATTTGGCAGAGTTGACCTTGGTCTTCTAGGTTTTCCACTGAAAGATTTACACTATCGATTTCTTTCTCAATTTACTCCGGTTTTTTATATTCGGATAAGAGAGTATTCCAAGGTAGTTCTTATGATCTTATGATTTTATTTTTTTAAATTACTTTTGTTTTTTATAAGGTTTGACATTACTTTGATAGATATTTTTATTTTAAAATGAAAAGACAGTGGCAGTAGTACCATATATTGTGAATTACACTGTGGCCCTCTTCCGCCAATACCATTGTAAGAATATTAGTTTGACATTACTTTGATGACATGTCAGCAGCCCCATCTGATGCCATATATGTGTCACACCCCGATTTTCGGTTTGTGCGGAAGCGTGTCGTGAGGTGTGGCCAGAGCGGCAATCGTTACAATCAATCAAGTAAACAACATATTTAAAACATAAAAGGATGTTCATCCATACATTTGTTTAGAAACCATAGTTTACAACACAAACATCATGTTCGGAATAAAACAACTACAACTTTAACAACATTGTTCAAAGTTTTAAAACGGTTCCACACAACAAGATAACTGAAAAGCAGGATGACATCTCAAAAGCTTGAGTTCTTGATAACAACACAAACACATTTTTCCAAAGCCGTCCACTAATCTACTGTAATACATGTTAGTTTTGAAAACTTCAAAAAAAGTTGGTGAGTTCATGTTATTAGTTTACGTATCAAATGAATCTCCAAAACATTTGAAATAGTAAATTCGTTTTGTTTCGTATCAAATGAATCTCCAAAACATTTGAAATAGTAAATTCGTTTTGTATAGTATGATGAAAATCGTGTGATCATCAGTGTTTTGTAAGGACACTAATCTGTATGCCAGAATAGGAGGCAACCAAACCTTGACAATGTATCGTGTGTGTCAACGACACTAGTTTGGACACAAAGGCACTCTTAACGATCGCGGTTATCGTTGCCGTTAAAAGTAGGGCTTGCCAAAACCCAAATAGATCTATTCGTTTGTTCCTCGGTACTTGTTTATTCATTAATGGTCCCTTTATTTTAATCACCTATCCGCATGTGATCAGAATAGTTTCATCGTATCATCATACTAATTGTAACATGTATATATCCCGAAATTTTAAATTAATTATGTAATTTGTTCACACAAATATTCTTATGATATTTTTATTGTCCAAATTTATTAACTAGTTTTTCTGGACTAGTAAACTTGTTATTTTGGACACAGTTCCTGTACTGTTACACCCCAACCGATAGCGGAAATCATCGGGGCGTGGCACTGAGCGAAACAGATTGTCCAGAAGTTTCCATAACAATTATCATTACTATTTAGTTTAAAATAACATGTCCCATACCATGTCTCAAACAGCAAACAAATCATTACAGATAAAATCTAGGCAAATATTCTGTTCCGACAACTCAGATTTTAAAATAACGTAGTCGTTCAACTGCTTCTAGAGACCCTTGATTCGTTATCTACAGAAAACTATTTGTTGGGCTCTAAAGCTTTATTCTAGCTTCATTTTCCTACCACATGTACGTCCTAAGCACCTGTCACATACGTTAAAATAAAGTCAATACATAAAATGTAAAGGTGAGCATACAAGTTTGATAATAGCATATAGAGTTCGAATTCGTTTACGCATAACTAGCACGTACACATAGTGAAATGAAGCACGTTAGTTATCGACATAGATCCATCGATACCAATGACTGCGGGTTGACTGCCCGAGGCAGTTCACAATACATGATTACCACCGTAATCCATGCAAGTAAAAGATCCTTAACAACCCCCGTGTGAACGGGTGCTGAGTCCAAACTATAGTACTATCGTTGCTAAGGCAGGTAGACAGCATTCCATGTGTAAACATAACAAACAAGCATTCATAAGCCACGTATAACATGCATTAACGGTTAGCGTTCAAATAGTATTGAGTAGTGTGATCGTTGTAGTTTGAATATTCGTAACATATGTAACACCCAAAAGTGCTGAAAGCAAAAAGGGATCGAGTATACTCACAGCGATTGAATGGATTGAAGGGAGCGCTTAGCGAGTAGAGTTAGCCTGAATAGATTCGATAGCATGACGATAAGTAATGCGTAAAACGATGCAAAGAGTGAACGGGTCAGATGGTAGTTCGATCGGATGGTAATCCGATCGCACAGTAACCCATGCGGATGGCAATCCGTTCGAGTAGTCATCCGGTCGGATAGTGATCCGTTCGGGTGACGATTCGAGTGGATTGTTTCTTCCTTTAAGAAGGATGTGTTTGTGTATGATGGCTTGTCCTTTGAAGTTTTCGTTGTAGCATTTTGAAAACCATAAAGTAACTCTATCTTTCAAGTCGATCGATCGGATGGCTAGTCGTGCGGATGGCAATCCGTGCGGATGGTCATCCAGTCGGACGGTGATCCGGTCGTGTGGCGACCTAGTGATGAAGCTACTTCTTGAAGACAAGTTCTTAATCAGAAATGTCATTCGATCGGATGGCAAGTTTGTCATGAATCATGTTGAAAATTGTTTAAGTCTTTAAAGCCTTAGTATCTCATGATCCGAAGAGTAATCTAACCAAATGGTCGTTCGATCGGATCACATTTCGTTTCAATACTCAGAATTTAGATAAGATTGTTTTTAAGTGGGACCCAAGTGTGATCCGTACGGATGGCAATCCGTGCGGATGACCTATCCGATCGGATAGTAATCCGTTTGGATGGTAATCCATTCCGATTGTTCCGTTTGTCCTACACTTGGTTGTTCTGATGGTTTGTCGTTATGTCGAGACACTTTGACAACGTGTTAACCAATAGAACTCCTGTCTTGACCCAGACAACTAAACTGACCAGGAACCACCCTAGCTCAGTCGGCTATCGGTTCATAAACGGTTGATCCTGTTTAACCCGAGATCGTTGGTCTCGTTAGTAGAATTCAGATCCATACTAGTACGACACTGAGGACGAGTAGAAGACTAGATCGGAACCCGATTCTACCGGTTTTGAGCATTTTAAGTATAAAGGAATGAGAAAAACTTATGTCTATTTCTTCCAACTCTTTTATTCTTTGAAAATGTTCAGATTCTTGTGAAATCATTGTGAAATCATGTGGAAATCGTTCAGATCCGAGTTATCCTTGATGGAATGAGGTCAATCTTGAAGTTCACAAGAACTTCATGATGACGTCACTCTAGAATACCCGAAATCCAGTGATTTCACGTTTAAAAGTTAAGATTCGAAAGATAGAAAGGTGTAGAATTGCGTGTAGATCAAGGAAGTAAAAGATTTGGGGCGAGAACTTACCGGAATCGAGAGAAATCGGAGAAAAGGTGAGGAAAAGCGTGCTGCTCGGACAGAGGTTTCCAAAAGTGGAAAGAATGACAATGACAGGGGTATTTATAGGATGCCAAAAAGGGTAAGTGTTATCCGATCGGATGACACTCCGCTCGGATGACGATCCGGTCGGGTGACACTTTGTTGAGTGGCATAGTGCTATCCGGTCGAATGGCTATCCGGTCGGATGGCACCTGATTCGATTGTTTGACGCGATGATTTTTGCTGATTCGATTTCGATTGCGACCGATGCGATGCGATAGGGTTTCCTAGTCAAATTACTTTCAGTCCCAACTACTATATCTAATATACAACATCCTATAACAGTTTCGTTTCTCGTGCTGCGAGGAGATTTCGATTTGGTTTTCGATTGAGTTCGATTGATTCCCATAATACAACATAAATAAACATGCACAAGTAACACATAAGGCACACACACACATAATATCCAATATTCGTGAGTCGAGTAGCGGTTTGTATCACGATTCGATGTCGATTCGATTAGCATAGCTTGATTATTAGTTGGTTAACTTTATCGCATTGTTACTGCCTATAGTTCACAGTCGAGTAGTCGATCGAATAGCGGTTAGCATACGTCGATTATGGGGGTTATAGACACTTACTCCACAAAATACAACTAAAATAAATACATCAAAAGTAACTACTGTAATTCGAGTCGCGCGATCGGTCGTTGACTTTGACCTTGACTTGTGAAAACACGGGGTGTTACAGCCTCCCTTAGTTTAGGGAATTTCATCCCGAAATTAAGTTGGAAACTGTATAACACCGTGATTCATGTTCGAAAACCGGGATCTACAAGTGGTATCTAAGCAGGTTCTCGATTGCAAGGATCAAACGCACAGATTCGTACTATAATCGTGATTCTATTTATTAGTATGAGATCGTACAAAATACTAGAATCACAATGCCACTTTCTCTCTAACGCTTCCCTAATTAAACAACTGCGGGTACTTTGCCTTCATGTCGCTTTCGAGTTCCCAAGTGAACTCTGCGCCTCGTTTGCCTTCCCATCGGACTTTCACAATAGGAATGCGTGAGCGCCTGAGCTGCTTGGTTTGGCGATCCATGATTTCGACAGGCTTCTCCACGAAGTGTAGTGTTTCGTTCACTTGAAGATCGTCGAGAGGAACGTGTAGGTCGTGGTCAGCTATGCACTTTCGAAGATTTGACACGTGGAAAGTCGGGTGGACGTTACTAAGTTCCTTCGGTAATTCGAGTCTGTAGGCGACTTTTCCGATCCTTTCCAGAATCTTAAAAGGTCCAACATATCGAGGCGCGAGTTTCCCTTTCTTGCCGAATCGGACTACACCCTTCCAAGGTGATACCTTTAGGAGTACGTAGTCACCAACACCAAATTCACGGGGCCTACGCTTTTTTATCGGCGTAACTTTTCTGTCGATCCCGAGCTTTCACCAAGTTGTCTCGAATTTGGAAAATTTTGTCTGTCGTTTCTTGTAGTAGCTCAGGACCGGTTAGTTGCGAGTGACCGATCGCATGCCACACAATAGGCGATCGACATCTTCTTCCGTATAATGCCTCGAAAGGTGCTATCTCGATGCTAGAATGATAGCTGTTATTATACGAGAAGTCGACCAATGGCAGGTGTTTATCCCAATTACCACCGAAGTCTAGAACACACGAACGGAGCATGTCTTCAAGAGTACGAATCGTTCTTTCAGTCTGACCGTCGGTTTGTGGGTGGAAAACGGTACTTAGATTAAGCGTTGTACCGAGTGCCGTTTGAAACGTTTCCCACAGTCGCGAAGTAAACCGAGCATCACGATCAGAGATGATGTCACGAGGCGTCCCATGATTACAAATGATCTCATCGGTGTAGATTCGGGCTAATCGTTCTACCTTGTAGTCTTCCCGTATGGGCAGAAAGTGGGCTGATTTAGTTAAACGGTCAACAATAACCCAGATGCTGTCGTGACCTGATGACGTGTGTGGTAGCTTGGTTATAAAATCCATGGCTATGCTCTCCCACTTCCACATGGGAATTGGTGGTTGTTCGAGTAAGCCAGAGGGTCTTTGATGTTCGGCCTTGACTCTAGCACAAGTTAGGCATTTCCCAACGTAGAGAGCGATATCCCTCTTCATGCCCGACCACCAGTACTTATAACGAAGATCCTGGTACATTTTGTCGGCACCGGGATGAATATAATACCGGGATTTGTGAGCTTCATCCATCACGATCTGTCGCAAATTGGTTCGTTTGGGAATCCAGATTCGGTCTAAGAAGTGGAATATCCAGTTCGATTTGCTTACAAGTTGAGCTCCATCGTGGTAGATTCTTTCCTTCTTCAGAGTGCGTTCGTTAAAACATGCATGTTGAGCGTCGCGGATGAGGGCTTCGAGATCATGTTGGGCTTGAACATTACGGGTGCTAAGCAGATAGCTTCGTCTGCTAAGTGCGTCGGCAACAACCTTTGCCTTGCCTGGGTGATAACGGATCTCGCAGTCGTAATCGTTAAGAAGTTCCACCCATCGGCGTTGACGCATATTAAGTTCCTTCTGATTAAAGATATGTTGTAGGCTCCTATGATCGGTGAAGATCGTACACTTGGTACCATATAGGTAGTGTCGCCAAATCTTTAACGCAAAAACAACCGCGCCTAGCTCGAGATCGTGGGTTGTGTAATTCTTCTCGTGGACTTTGAGCTGACGAGATGTGTACGCTATAACCTTGTCCCGCTGCATGAGGACACAACCAAGACCAAGGTTGGAAGCATCACAATAGACAATGAAATCATTGTTTCCGTCGGGCAACGTGAGAACAGGAGCATTGCAAAGCATATGTTTGAGGGTTCGAAAGGCAGACTCTTGTTTGGTTCCCCAGACAAAAGGCTGGTCCTTATGCGTAAGAGAGGTAAGTGGTACAGCAATCTTCGAGAATCCTTCGATAAATCGTCGATAATAGCCCGCTAGCCCGAGAAAAGAACGGACTTCAGACGGATTCTTAGGCGTAACCCAGCTCTTGACTGCTTCAATTTTCGCAGGATCGACGTGAATGCCCTGACTATTAACAATGTGACCCAGAAATTGAACTTCCCCTAACCAGAATTCGCACTTGGAGAATTTGGCATAGAGTTGGTTCCCCTGGAGTAACTCGAGAACCAAACGTAGATGTTGCGCGTGTTCGGCTTTCGATTTGGAATAGATCAAGACGTCGTCGATGAATACGATGACGAAGCGGTCGAGATATGGTTTACACACGCGATTCATCAGATCCATGAAAACCGCTGGTGCGTTTGTTAGACCAAAAGGCATGACAACGAATTCGTAATGTCCGTAACGAGTACGAAACGCGGTTTTGGGTATATCCTCCTCTTGTATACGCAGCTGATGGTATCCTGAGCGTAGATTGATCTTCGAAAAACACGTAGCGCCTTGTAGTTGATCAAACAAATCGTCGATACTAGGTAGAGGATAGCGGTTCTTGATAGTCAACTTATTCAATTCCCGATAGTCGATGCACATCCGGAACGATCCGTCCTTCTTTTTGACGAATAGGACTGGTGCGCCCCAAGGAGAGGTGCTCGGGCGAATAAAGCCTTTTTCAAGTAATTCCTGGAGTTGGGTTGAGAGTTCGCGCATTTCGGACGGTGCAAGTCGATAAGGAGCTTTGGCAATAGGATTGGCTCCAGGAATGAGATCAATACGAAAGTCGATATCACGACTTGGCGGTAGTCCGGGAAGATCCTCTGGAAAAACATGAGGAAACTCTCGAACCACAGGAACGTCTTTTACTTCCTTCTTTTCTTTCTTTTCCTTCTCCGCTACTACGATGTTAGCCAGAAAAGCTCTGTATTCCTTGCGGAGATACTTGCTGGCTTGGATACATGACATAAACTTGAGCCCCCTTGAAGTAGTATCGCCATATACACACAGTAAGTCACCATTCGCGAGAGAAAATCGAATCATCTTGTCGAAGCATACAACTTCAGCGTGGTTTTCTCGAAGAAAGTCCATGCCTATTATAACGTCAAAGCTTCCGAGTTGCATCGGAATGAGGTCGATTGGGAAGATGTGATTGTTGAGCTCAAGAGTACAATCACGGATAACGGAATTAACAGCAACGGTTCTTCCGGTAGCGACTTCTACATCGAACTTCGAGGAGAGTTGGGAACGTTTACGACTAAGGAGTTTCTCAAATTCGAGCGATACAAAGAAATTATCGGCTCCAGTATCAAACAAACATGAAGCATAAATACCATTCACAAGGAACGTACCATTGACCACGTTGTTGTCGGCCTGGGCTTGACGCACGTTGAGGTTGAAGGTTCTGGCGCGTGCGGGCTGTTGTTGCTGCTGCTGCTGTGGTTGCTGCTGTTGCGGTTCTTGTTTCACTACCCTGTTCGGGCACATGTTGGCGAAATGATTCGGGTCGCCACACGTGAAGCAGGCTCCGGCTTTGACCGCGGGTGCCAAAGGAGCTTGTTGACCCTGTGGGGCAGTGAGTAGAGCTTGATTGGCAGGAGCTTGACGGATACGGCAGTTGGCAGTAAAGTGGCCGTACACGTTGCAGTGAGCACAAAAGCGGCATTGAATAGCAGTCGGGTGATGGTAGGTGCAAGTAGGGCAGAGCGGATGTGGCCCAGTGTATGCACGCTGTTAGGATCAGAGGCTCTCATGATTGTGTTTGTTTGTATGTTTAGAATGATTTGTAAACAAGAAAACATGTAAAGTGCAGCGGAAATGAAAACAAACTTTGTAAACACAATCAAATGGAGAAAATAGTTTGATAAACAATTTCTTCTCATAGAGTCAAAAGATTTACAAATCAAAGCAAAAGATTACAGATATGCTTACAAGCTAAACTCCCCCTCAGCCTGATGCCTCAAGGTTGGTTGCACACAAGATGAAAGGATTAGACATGAGGAGAAGAACTCGCTCAGTCAATCAAATGTAACAGTACGAGGCACTGTTACATTTATAGGCAATCCAAACCACTGAGGTATCTCAGCTGACGTCACCATGAAAGCGACGTCTAACAGCCTAACATCCTATAAGCACTGATCTATAACTACTGATCATACAGACACTGATCACATACTAACTACTGATGTATAAACACTGATTCTTCATTCCACTGATGTAGTCAACCACTGATGTCTGAGCATCAGCGCTTTCTTCTAAGGGTGATCAGTCCTTGAGTGGGCAGTGCTTAACTCTTTAGCAGTGCTTGAATTCCGTCAGTAGATTTAGCTTCAGCCTTTAATCTTCATCAGTGCTTTAGTGTGGTTAGCAGTTGCAAGGCAGCAGTTGTACAGGACAGTGGTTTAGCCATCAGATGTTCTTCAAATCACTTCCAAGGGGAAAGTCTAATGTAAACAGCTGCTTTATTATGGATCCACTGCCCTGATCCGGTTTTGGCTTTACATCATCTGTTCCTCTGGTAGGGTTCAATCCCAACAATCTCCCCCTGGAACAGATGATGCCAAAACCCTTCATTATTCTGGATCTTTATTAACTCATCAGAAGTTCCTTATCTTGTCTTTTAAATTCTGCTTCAAAGTCCTTGGAACTTGAGTCTTCCTCATCCCTGCAAAGTGTAAGCTCAAGGAGATCTTGCAGATCTTCAACACTCAGGCATAGTGCTTGTTCCCTTGATATGTGCTTCACTACACCATTAGATCTGAGCAGAGTCAATACGTGGGTCTTTTGATCAGACTTCCACTTTAGTATTTTTGAACCTAATGGGTTTCTTGGGAGAGGTTTATTTGCAGATGAGTTTGGAGATGGTGGCCTGGTAAGGACTGCATGGGCAGAGTCTGCAACCTTTAATGACTCAGGATTTTCAGCCAACATTTATTGAAGAACCATTTTTATAATGTAATCTTCTGCTGCTTTATCCTGAGCTATCTCTTCATCCATTTGCTTTTGTTTCCTTCTTTGATAAAGGACGGTAGCGGGGGATGATGGTAGTGATGAGGTGGTTTTTGGTGGTGATGTGTTGAAGTAGTGGTGGCAGTTGTTTGGGTGACAGATGTTGTTAATGGTGGAGGTGGTGTAAGTGATTTTGTGGAAACAGAAGTTGTGGTTGAAGTAGTAACTGGCTTAGTTTTAGAAGTTGTGGTGGTTGATTGCCTTGTTTTTCTAACAGAACTCTTCTTTAATGAAGTACCAACCTCTTCTTTTTCTTTTTACAGAACTATATTTTTTTTTTCAACCAAAGCTCTGCTCCCATCCCCTACCCTTTTAATATCAGCAGTGGTTTTGAGACCAGCTGACTTGACTTGACTTTGAACGATCCTCATTTGTGTATCTTCATCATCTGCTTGAATTTTCAGGGTTTCATCACCTCCCTTTTCCTTTTCTTTGACAGATGTTTCAGCAGAAGTTACTGAAAGATTTTCCTCAGAGTCATTTTTCTCCCCCTTTTTGGCATCATCAACTCTTTCGAAGATAGTGCAGGGGTTGAAACAAATTCCACAGCTCATCTGGAGTAGGAGCAAATGATGGAGTAGCTGTTGGAGGTGGTGCAGCAGTGGATGGTACCCTTTGTGCTTTCAACAACTGTTGCAGAATGTCTTTGATTTTTGCAATAGATGTATCCAGTTTATCAATTCTAGCCGTCAATTCTTGGTACATTAAACCATCACCCAACTTAATGGGGTCATCTGATTTCCCACTAGCAGTGGTTGTAACAGTGGTTGATTGAGGAAGTGTATCCCAAAAATCATCCACTGTTGCCCCTTTGTCTTGGTACTGGGGACTTCTTTCTTCATAATGAGAAACACTTTTTAGTGAACCAGTGAAGACTGGATACACAAGAGTTCCCAGTGAAGAAATTGCCTTCAAGGAAGTCTTATTGATGAAACTACTGTCCAAGTGCAAACCAGTGGGTTCAGCACTTGTAGTAGCTGCTTCACTTGAACTACCACCAAGAGTTACTTGTAACTCAAGGGGTGTAACCTCCTCAGTTGTTGCTGGGATAGCAGAGGTATAAGCATCAGACTCAGTCACTTGTTGGAGTGTACTCTCAGTGATAGGTGGTTGAGAGGAACTGATTTATGTCTGAGTTATATCCAAAGCATGCAACAAGGTCATTATTGATGGTGGTATTTATGAAGTAATGATGGGAGTTGAAAGAGAATTTGCCCCGGGCAATGGGCTGTGGATGATGGAATCAAGTGATTCCAAAGCATCATAATTTGGTGTCCCTGTTATTACATCCTGTTCTTTTTGAGAAGAAGCAGGAGAAGTTTGAGGCATGGGTTGAGACCTTTCTACCATCTGCTGTGAGGAAGTAGCTGCAGTGGTTTCTAGTGACTTTTGTGTTGTCACCGGCAGTTGCTCTGGGATCTCATCTTCCAGAGTTGCCTTTATTTTAGGTTTGGGGGACGTTTGAATTTTCTTTTGTTTTGGTCTTTTGGTGGATTTAGGTGTGGGTTTCACAGCAGTTGTGTTACTGCTGTGATCACCTTGAGCAGTGGGCTCAGCAGCAGATATCTGAGGAGCAGTGGTAGCTGCTAAAATCTGCTCAGGTACCTCTGCGTTTGTTTTGGAAATTTTTGATAGCCTTGTCAATGTTTTCAGGTGTAAGGCCATTTATTTGAAAAAGTGATGATGGCATCTGATGCACACAACTGTTGAATAACATCTGTCCACGTGTAACCTCTGTTGTAAATCAGTGTTTTGCATAAACAGAGGATACACTCTGGCAGTGGATAGATTTTACTATTTAACAGAGTTTTAATGCCATCAGTGCTTTAAACAGACTTTGAGGATTTATTAAAAAATTCAATTTTTAATCTATTTTTAAGGTTATTTTTTATTTTTCTAAAAACATTTTTATGCTATTTACACATGGAACACAAGAAAGCTTGCTTAAATCCATGTTTAGCACTCCAATCATAGGGATCAAGTTTTTAACAGTAGATGAATCCAATTTTTAAGTTTGTACATCTACCAACTGATCTTTAGGATGGACATGTTAAAGATGAAATCAAACCTTTTATAGCAATCCCTCACAAAGTGATGTCTGATGATGAGTGATGATGGATGAATGGGATATAAGATCTTTGATGATATATTTCAGCTGTTTGACAATCCTGCATAAAAGAAGTCTTTCGAGAAATTATATCAAAATCAAATATCATATTTTGAAGCGACAAATAGTTAGTTTCTCATTATGCAGCAGCAGCATAGTCTTCTTCAAAACTGTGATTGTGGAAACATCTACTGTTTGTGCTTAGTTTGAACAACATGAATCTTGACAACTATGCTCCAACATATGCAATGTTTTTGAGGGTCCACTTTTTACCAAAAAGATTCTCATCCTTTGGTAATGGAATAAGTTCTCAAACTTGTTTTTCCCTGAACTGTTGAAGCTCCTCTTCCTTGTCAATTACCCAACTTTCTGTCTTTAAGTGCCCCAAAGGTACATGACATGTTGATGGAATGGTAGATAGTCAAGAAGAAGACAATGGTTTTGGAATAAACTTTTTATAAGAATCCCTTCAATTGATGTTGTCAAGAGAATGGAAACATGAATGAATTTTAAAATGGCATTGGTGTTCAAAAGGTGAGGCTGCAGATGTGATTCATCTGAGCTAACAACTGTTGGTGACTTTTGATGATCCAACAGCTGTTTGAAATGAGGATGGAAGATTTTGAAGAGTAGGTATGGCATACTGATGATTTTTATCCATTTTAATGGATTTTTGTCAACAGTGGTCAGGGGTATGGTAGTGGCAAGGTTTAGAAGGCTACATTTGTCAACAACTGTTGGTGCAACAGTGGACAAGCTTTGACAGAAGTTTTGAACATCTGCTGCTCTGATGAAGGAAATGATTTTGTCCTGTGATAACACAGTATCATGTCCAACATCTTTTGATGGTGATAATGAGATATCTGCAAAGTAACATCCTTGACAAAACACATTTTAGATGCATATTATCAAGATTAACACATTAGCAGATTTTTACAGAGATTTGTATTCAAGGTTTTACTACTTATCTATTTCCTGTTTTAAACATTTGATAAATCTTGACAGTAGTGAAGTATCCCAGATGATGGCAACCTTTTCACTTTGACTACACATTTTGTGTTCTAATCCTTAGAGTAAAACATGAGTAGTCAAGAATTTTAAGGTCTGTTAGCAATCAATCTTTGATGAAAACTTGAGTTTGAAATGACCTTAACTTATTTCACCATCTCATTTTGATCTATTTTCAAGGACAATATCACCCTAAGCAAAAAAATAAGGGATCTACATCCTGACAAGAATTGAAACTTTTACTATAAAAAACAAGTAGAAGTTCAAAGTATATCATTCTCATAAAAACAAAGAACAATATATCCTGTTTTATTTGAAAGACCTTAACCAAAAAACAAATAAAGGTTTGCTGAAAATAAATCAAACTAGGTCAGGTGAATTTCCAAAATCAAAATAATTTTGAAAAGGGTCAGAGTCAATTCACTTCTCAAGCTTAGGATAATGGTCAGTGGTCTGAACCAAAATTTTGTAACCACTGTTTTGACACCATTTCCTTGTTAAATGATTGTAACTATAAGGTTGTCTGTTCACAAAGATTTTGAAGGTTCTTTGTAAACCTTATTACCCTGTGAAGAATTTCTGAAAATTTGGGCCAAATCCTCATTATTAATAATCAAACTGGTGATACCTTTGTTACCTGAACTCCCTGATATGGTGATTGTACATAGTTGATGGATGACAAATGTTTGACCAAGTATGTAGATCTCCTGTGGACTCTTAAGTGCTTTGGATTTATACTCTTTTCTTTTGATTTCAAAAGTTTTGAGATAAACACACTTTTGAGTTTTTGTAATTTTTCTTCTTTCCCTTTTTACCCTTTCCATAGAAAAAGTATTGAAACTTTTACTGGAAGGTTTTCAAGGAAAGAATACTCAACCCAAAATCATTTTCAGCAATATTTTGAGAGATTTGGTCATTTTTGCACATGCTTATGCCAAATTTCACATTACTCATGATCTGGATATTTTGACTGCTGATTCTCTTAATGTATTCTTAACACAATTGATTTTGGTCCTTTTAGAGGACACTCAACCCGTTTTTCAATACATAAGATTCAAATCACTAAAGTTTTGATTTCCCTCTTTTTATGTTAACAAAGTACTAGTGCTTTTATCCGCACATAGGCTTTTGTCAACCATGAGGTGAACACCTTAGCTGCAGTTATGATGAAAACAACACAAACTTCATAATAACATTTGAAATCAATTTTGTAAAGAGAATAATCACACCAAAGTCACCAGACAAGTTTCCAGATCTGAAACTATTGGTGATTTATGCATGACATCACTTGTTATGTGAATTTCGTGTGTCTTATGACATCTTGGTTGTTTTACAGAGTTTTTGAATAAACAACTTTGAAAGTTATTACTCGTTACTCTGTTTTTCAACAACAACGACCAACCTTAGTATCAATGAAATTTGAGCAGAACTGTTATGTCAAATTGATTGTTAGATCGAATTTGACTGTCCAGGCTCTGATACCAATTGTTAGGATCGGAGGCTCTCATGATTGTGTTTGTTTGTATGTTTAGAATGATTTGTAAACAAGAAAACATGTAAAGTGCAGCGGAAATGAAAACAAACTTTGTAAACACAATCAAATGGAGAAAATAGTTTGATAAACAATTGCTTCTCATAGAGTCAAAAGATTTACAAATCAAAGCAAAAGATTACAGATATGCTTACAAGCTAAACTCCCCCTCAGCCTGATGCCTCAAGGTTGGTTGCACACAAGATGAAAGGATTAGACATGAGGAGAAGAACTCGCTCAGTCAATCAAATGTAACAGTACGGGGCACTGTTACATTTATAGGCAATCCAAACCACTGAGGTATCTCAGCTGACGTCACCATGAAAGCGACGTCTAACAGCCTAACATCCTATAAGCACTGATCTAGAACTACTGATCATACAGACACTGATTACATACTAACTACTGATGTATAAACACTGATTCTTCATTCCACTGATGTAGTCAACCACTGATGTCTGAGCATCAGCGCTTTCTTTTAAGGGTGATCAGTCCTTGAGTGGGCAGTGCTTAACTCTTCAGCAGTGCTTAAATTCCGTCAGTAGATTTAGCTTCAGCCTTTAATCTTCATCAGTGCTTTAGTGTGGTTAGCAGTTGCAAGGCGGCAGTTGTACAGGACAGTGGTTTGGCCATCAGATGTTCTTCAAATCACTTCCAAGGGGAAAGTCTAATGTAAACAGCTGCTTTATTATGGATCCACTGCCCTGATCCGGTTTTGGCTTTACATCATCTGTTCCTCTGGTAGGGTTCAATCCCAACACACGCTTTACAGGCGGTGCATTGGCCACAGGCGCCGCTACTTGACGCTGTTGGGCAGGTACAGCTTGAATCGGTGCAGCAGTAATCGCACAGTTCTTGTTGGTTGTACTGGTCTTTCTCTTGTTCTTTCTCTTGTTGCTTGATGAGGTAGATTCAACAGTCGGTGCGGTAGCGGTAGCTTGATGCAGATGCTTGGAGGTCTTATCCCAGACACCAGCCTTAACCCTTTTATCATTGATTTCAGCGGCCAACAGATAGGTTTCCTCGATCGTTGTAGTCTTAGCCGCTTGCACGAAATCAGCAACGCAGTCGGGCAAAGCTCGGATATACTTCTTGATGGTGATCTCCGGGGTCTTGACCTGATCGGGACAGATAATGCTGAGCTGTTTGAAACGAGCAGTGAGACCAGCATTGTCTCCATCCTTTTGCTGTATGTGCCAAAATTCATCTTCCAGCTTTTGACGTTCGTAAGGAGGGCAGAATTCTTCCAGCATGACTTCCTTGAGCTCGTCCCATGACAGACCGTAGGCTGCATCGTTCCCTCGCTTGTTCCTCTTGGCCGTCCACCAGTCTAGTGCTCGGGACTGGAAAACGCCGGTAGCATTCAGAGTTCGAAGGTCATCAGGGCAACCACTCTGTCGCAGAGTAACTTCGATGGAATCAAACCAGTGAAATAGTGCGGTAGGACCTCCTTCGCCAGTGAATTCTTTTGGCCCACATGACTTGAATTGCTTGAAACTGAAAGGCCTTGCGTTAGCGTTGGGAGCTTCGGTCCTCGATTCCTCGGATGATTTGCTGGCATTCTCGTAGACATCACTCACGGCCTTTGCTACACTTTTCGCGATGATGGAAGAAAGGCGTTTGTCTCTCCTTTCCTGACGAGAGAGTGTATGACAGGATCCAGACGACATGGTCTGCAACAGACATCGTCACAGGACTCATCACATTGTATTCGAATCTCACCTCACACGTCTATTACTTACTAAAGCTCAGTAACACGTATCTCGTACATAATCACGTAAATCACAGAACCATATAGTCACCTAATCACATAACACAAAGGCACATAGGCACATAGGATCACATAAACAGAGAGGCACATACGCATTTATTCACTAGAGGCAATCAGAAAACAGAAACCTATCATTCCAAGTCTGCGATCGTGCGAAGAGAGCGTAACGTAAGCTAGGGAGAGAAACTAGAGAGAAAGGCAAAAGGTGATTCACCTTTCTTGTACGTTTTCAGATCTATCAATAGAATCACAGTTTATATCACGTCTCGTGTATTCGGTCGCATTCGTGTACGGATTCCGTACGTCACACGTTCGGTTTGCAATCGTTTCGGAGTCAAAATGAGTACAATATCGCAAGATGTAGTACGAGTTGTGTGTGTCGTTCGAAGTAAAAACAAAAATCAAGTACATCCCAAAGTTTAATCATAAACAGGAAGCAAATAAATTCGAGAAATAGATTGTCTGCGGCTAGTAGACTTCGACTAACCAAGGTAACCCAACTATTCTCCAGATCCTGTTTTGCACCTCCAACCTTCAGGACTATGCCTTTGCCTCGATTCTTGGGCATTTGACACAATTCCCATTGGTCGTATGGTGACTTCAGATCATTGGAGTTCGTCGAGACTTTGGTGAGAGTTTTGTATAAAAGCAGGACAAGTCGTCAAGGTTAGGGTTTCACCCCTATCTCACAATTTCGTCCCTGTTTTTAATAAAATTGAGGAGATTATTCTTCAAAATATGGATTTCACTCCTAGTTTGGCATAATTCTCCTCGATTGCAGTTAAAATACGGGTCAAGTAAGCAACTTTAGTCGAGAGTTTGCGGTTTTCACACCTATTCTCGGCCTTATCGCCCACTCATAGTTGAAAATTCGAGTACAGTGATAGTGTGGAATAAGCGAATATAGCATGAGGTAAGCTCGTACATAGTCCCTACCGGACATGCACAAGTCGGTCTGTTGGTTCTTAACTATAGACTAGGTCTCTAAGACTTCGACCCGGACTAGGTCGAGTCTTGCCTAATTCCCTATAGTTATGGCGCTCTGATACCAATCTGTCATACCCCAACCGATGGCGGAAATCATCGGGGCGTGGCACTGAGCGAAACAGATTGTCCAGAAGTTTCCATAACAATTATCATTACTATTTAGTTTAAAATAACATGTCCCATACCATGTCTCAAACAGCAAACAAATCATTACAGATAAAATCTAGGCAAATATTCTGTTCCGACAACTCAGATTTTACAATAACGTAGTCGTTCAACTGCTTCTAGAGACCCTTGATTCGTTATCTACAGACAACTATTTGTTGGGCTCTAAAGCTTTATTCTAGCTTCATTTTCCTACCACATGTACGTCCTAAGCACCTGTCACATACGTTAAAATAAAGTCAATACATAAAATGTAAAGGTGAGCATACAAGTTTGATAATAGCATAAGGAGTTCGAATTCGTTTACGCATAACCAGCACGTACACATAGTGAAATGAAGCACGTTAGTTATCGACATAGATCCATCGATACCAATGACTGCGGGTTGACTGCCCGAGGCAGTTCGCAATACATGATTACCACCGTAATCCATGCAAGTAAAAGATCCTTAACAACCCCCGTGTGAACGGGTACTGAGTCCAAACTATAGTACTATCGTTGCTAAGGCAGGTAGACAGCATTCCATGTGTAAACATAACAAACAAGCATTCATAAGCCACGTATAACATGCATTAACGGTTAGCGTTCAAATAGTATTGAGTAGTGTGATCGTTGTAGTTTGAATATTCGTAACGTATGTAACACCCAAAAGTGCTGAAAGCAAAAAGGGATCGAGTATACTCACAGCGATTGAATGGATTGAAGGGAGCGCTTAGCGAGTAGAGTTAGCCTGAATAGATTCGATAGCATGACGATAAGTAATGCGTAAAACGATTTAAAGAGTGAACGGGTCGGATGGTAGGTCGATCGGATGGTAATCCGATCGGACAGTAACCCGTGCGGATGGCAATCCGTTCGAGTAGTCATCCGGTCGGATAGTGATCCGTTCGGGTGACGATTCGAGTGGATTGTTTCTTCCTTTAAGAAGGATGTGTTTATGTATGATGGCTTGTCCTTTGAAGTTTTCGTTGTAGCATTTTGAAAACCATAAAGTAACTCTATCTTTCAAGTCGATCGATCGGATGGCTAGTCGTGCGGATGGCAATCCGTGCGGATGGTCATCCGGTCGGACGGTGATCCAGTCGGGTGGCGACCTAGTGATGAAGCTACTTCTTGAAGACAAGTTCTTAATCAGAAATGTCATTCGATCGGATGGCAACTTTGTCATGAATCATGTTGAAAATTGTTTAAGTCTTTAAAGCCTTAGTATCTCATGATCCGAAGAGTAATCTAACCAAATGGTCGTTCGATCGGATCACATTTCGTTTCAATACTCAGACTTTAGATAAGATTGTTTTTAAGTGGGACCCAAGTGCGATCCGTACGGATGGCAATCCGTGCGGATGACCTATCCGATCGGATAGCAATCCGTTCGGATGGTAATCCGTTCCGATTGTTCCGTTTGTCCTACACTTGGTCGTTCTGATGGTTTGTCGTTATGTCGAGACACCTTGACAACGTGTTAACCAATAGAACTCCCGTCTTGACCCAGACAACTAAACTGACCAGGAACCACCCTAGCTCAGTCGGCTATCGGTTCCTAAATGATTGTTCCTATTTAACCCGAGATCGTTGGTCTCGTTAGTAGAATTCAGATCCATACTAGTACGACACTGAGGACGAGTAGAAGACTAGATCGGAACCCGATTCTACCGGTTTTGAGCGTTTTAAGTATACAAGAATGAGAAAAACTTATGTCTATTTCTTCCAACTCTTTTATTCTTTGAAAATGTTCTGATTCTTGTGAAATCGTTGTGAAATCATGTGGAAATCGTTCAGATCCGAGTTATCCTTGATGGAATGAGGTCAATCTTGAAGTTCACAAGAACTTCATGATGACGTCACTCTAGAATACCCGAAATCCAGTGATTTCACGATTAAAAGTTAAGATTCGAAAGATAGAAAGGTGTAGAATTGCGTGTAGATCAAGGAAGTACAAGATTTAGGGCGAGAACTTACCGGAATCGAGAGAAATCGGAGAAAAGGTGAGGAAAAACGTGCTGCTCGGACAGAGGTTTCCAAAAGTGGAAAGAATGACAATGACAGGGGTATTTATAGGATGCCAAAAGGGGTAAGTGTTATCCGATCGGATGACACTTCGCTCGGATGACGATCCGGTCGGGTGACACTTTGTTGAGTGGCATAGTGCTATCCGGTCGGATGGCACCTGTTTCGATTGTTTGACGCGACGATTTTTGCTGATTCGATTTCGATTGCGATCGATGCGATGCGATAGGGTTTCCTAGTCAAATTACTTTCAGTCCCAACTACTATATCTAACATACAAAATCCTATAACAGTTTCGTTTCTCGTGCTGCGAGGAGATTTCGATTTGGTTTTCGATTGAGTTCGATTGATTCCCACAATACAACATAAATAAACATGCACAAGTAACACATAAGGCACACACACACATAATATCCAATATTCGTGAGTGGAGTAGCGGTTTGTATCACGATTCGATGTCGATTCGATTAGCATAGCTTGATTATTAGTTGGTTAACTTTATCGCATTGTTACTGCCTATAGTTCACAGTCGAGTAGTCGATCGAATAACGGTTAGCATACGTCGATTATGGGGGTTATAGACACTTACTCCACAAAATACAACTAAAATAAATACATCAAAAGTAACTACTGTAATTCGAGTCACACGATCGGTCATTGACTTTGACCTTGACTTGACTTGTGAAAACACGGGGTGTTACATGTACCAACTCTGTTGTCGGGTAATTACCGAACTAGTTGTGTCGCATTAAATCATAAGATTTATATATGGATTTTTGCATTGTTTTAATAACCCAAATACTATTTATAATAAATAATATTCATTTTTTGGATTTTTCGGACAGTTGTTGTATTGTTCTGCAAAGTGCCGTACACTTCTGCAGAATCGCGGAGTTAATCTGCGGATCAGACAATTTTAATGTTTATATAAAATTTTTAGAAGAATTAATCATAAATTACTTCAAACTAATGTTTTCATGTAATTTGTATAAAGATGTATTAGATATTATTAATAATAATAATAATAATAATAATAATACAAACAATACAATATTTGTTCGTAAATTTGTACAAACACATCTTATATAGGATAAATTTCGCACAAGGGTATAATGTCGGGAAAGCTCTTAACCTTCGAAGAGGTGATATATCTCTGATCTCACCCGGATCCTTTGGATCTAGGAAAACATGGTGACACCAGACGTATCTGTGAATAATAAAAATCTAAAATAACTAGTCAATACCATTAGTTGTGATTATGTTTATATTATGTTTAGTATTTCGTATTTTATTTTCACCGTACACTTATTTCAATGAATCACAAAATGTAACTTTTTCCTAATTCCTCTTTTTTATCATTTAAATGTTTTGGGGTGTATCATGTGCATTGTTTTATTAGTTCAAGTTTTGATTATCCAACTACATGTTCAATTGTGTAATTATGTGGTAGTTGCAGTTGTTTATTGTTTGTGTTACTAACCATTGTCGCTAACCAAAATCGCAAGATATTTTCACATGGATCTATAGGCTGACTAGGTTCCCCAAGGCCATGGCTTGTAGCTTAGTATCGCCACCACATTTAGATTCGCTCGTCGATGGGCTTGAGTCTCATATTTACTGATGCGTGTGTGGTGGTATATAGATTTAAGTATATTTTAAGCCCTTGTTACACGTTAGTCAAGTTTTAAATTTATAAAACACGATATTTTACTAACACCAATCACACATATGGGCAAGTGCACCCATCGTGAGCGTAGTATAGTGTTGGTAAGATACCGAGGTCGTCCAAGGACACAAGAGCTTTTAGTACCGGTTTATCCTCAACGTCTAATCAAATCAAAAGTTTAGAAAAAGGTTTTTAAAACTAGAGAAATAAAATTAACTAAATTGCTGAAAAATAAAAAAAATAAAAACAGATAGACAAGATGAATCACTTGGCTCCGACCCGTGTATAGTGTAACCTTTGATTATTTCCGCACTTTTGCACTTTTTTAGAGATTATCTTAGTTATTGTAGTAGGCCCCTCTTTTGAAGGTGACGTTACCCTCAACCCAGTAGTTTGAGTCAGCAAGGATACAATCCTAAAGGGTCGGATTATTGAAAGATAATTAATTAAGTTATTAATGCATATTATGGTAGGCCCCTCTTTTGAAGGCGACGTTACCCTCGGCTAAGTAGTCTGAGTCAGCAGGGATACAGTCCTAAGTAGCCAGATTAAAGTATTAATAGTAGCTTACATATAAGGGGATCAAAGAATTTGGACCCCCGACCATCCAATACCGGTGGGTATTGAAGGAGGTCCTACTAAATTTGACCCAGGTCCTTGCAGGATCTATACACTGAACAAGGCAAAACTCTTACCAAACCGTTCCCTTAACCCCCGACCAGGTAGCCAACATATCTCCATATAGACCGTGGAGATATGAATGGTGAAAATCTTTTATTTTATATAGACAGTAAAATAATGACAAGACACCACGGACAAACGATTAGGAAGAATCACCTTCAACATAAGAAACTAGTTATTAAAGTCATTAATACATAACCAAGTAAAAAGTGCGAAAAAATTAAAAATAAAAAGTATTACGCTAGACACTTGTCTTCACCAAGTGATGTAAGAGACTTAGGCAAACATGGCCTTGATTGTCAAGAACTCTTACGATCAATCTTGGATCCCGAGACGACTCACACACTCTATGATGGACAATGGATGATGGTGGTGGATGATGGTGTTGTGATGGTGGTGGGTGGTGGGTGAAGTGTGAGAGAGGTGGTGTGCCAAGGGATGGTTTGCACTTGAGCCAAGCACTTCTATTTATATGCTGAACAACAGCTCGGGCACGGTCTCGTGTCTATCCTCTTCTCTGTCTTCATTAATTGCAGTTTGTCTGCATTAGTTGACCACTCCCCCGTGTCCGCTGGGCACGACCCCGTGTGCAGAAGCGTATCTGTACTATCAAGATTTGCCTGGATTCTTCGAATCTTATAGTTGACCACGGCCCCGTGTCAACTGAGCACGGCCCGTGGTGGGCAATAGAAGCTTCTATAGCTTTGTCTTTTATGCTGGCACTTGGGCACGCCCCCGTGTTCACTGAGCACAGGGCGTGTTCAGTCTTCTGTCTTCTTGATTTTGCTTGGGAAGATGCTGTCGGGGGGTCGGGCATGCCACGTTTGTTCCTTTTCTTGTATTTATGCTAGATTTAGCTGTCTTTTTGCTTCTTTTGTTAATTTGAGCTCATTTAATCCTGAAAATACAAAAGGAAGACAAAAGCACACTTTTTCCAACATTAGTACTAAAAAAAGGGTTAGTTTTATGCCACAATTGATGTAATTTATATGTTGCATTTTGTGCACATCAGATACCCCCACACTTGAATCTTTGCTTGTCCTCAAGCAAAACTCTTTATAATGTGGTTTTACACACCCAAATGGAATGGGTAGAAGAGAAGGTTTTTGGGCTTGTCATAGAGTGTTGGGATTTTCAAGATTCTTTATTAAGTTTTATTTTTATTTATTTACAATCCTATTCGTCATGATTTATTTAAAACATTACATAAGATAAATTACTTATTAGGGCATAACATGCCTTATTAGAATTCCATTTTATATACAAGTTCACATACCTCACGGGGGATCACTCAACACTCGGCCGAATATGTATTTTTGTGAAACACTCGAGAGCGGCATGGAACTTACTTCTACCATAAGCTTGCCAAGCAATCAATCCTCCTCCTTTTTAACTATATACCTTTGTAAATATCAAGAGGACTTTTGGGTGAAGGGTTAGGCTTGGGTTAAAGGTAGGTGGTTGGGTTAATGGTTAGTAGAAAGGGGCGAAAAATCGTAAAAAGCATCGGTTTTCGTAAGACTTTTTATTTTTGCAACTTTTTATTTTGATGAAGCTACTAATCAAACAAAGTTATTTTTGATGAACTTGTTTGTTTATTTCTTTTGCTTCATCATCAACATAATTTTTTTTCATACGTCATACGAAAAACCGAGCTTGTTACTAAAACAAAGGGTTAAAAAAAAAATAAAAAGGGTTTTGGTGGGTGAAAGGGTGTTTGTTTTTGGGTTAAGAAACGAAAAGGTTTAGGCTCAAAGGGGTTAACTAGGGGGATTTTGGGTAGGTGGTAAAAAGAGAAAAATAATGGTGTAGAAAGGGAAAAAGGTTAGTCCTAATGCCTCCATCATTTACTTACTCTGGTTTAAGTTGGTAAGGACTGGGAATGTATCGTCGTGGCAAGTTCTAGAGTTGTAAGAACCAAGCGGCTATTCACACAAGAAACGAAAAATGAGCATTTAGTATAAAGATATATATTTGTATGCTCAATAAAGGCTTAAAACTCACTTTTTTGTGGGAATGGGTTTTTATGTGATCAAGTATATATAATTAAATTTTAATTTAGCTTGTCATGCATTTTCATAATTTCCTTATGTTGGTTCTTTTTATCATGACGCTATCGGTTGTAAATTTGTAAAAATATAACCTTTATAGAATTTGAAATTCCCAAGTTAAACCTAGACAAGTAAGAAAAAAGAAATTTTTTTTTTTTGAAAAAATTTGGGGTGATTAGAGGTTCCAATAGAATTTTGTGTAAGGCTTGTAATTAGAACTTGCAAGATTCAAAGTTTTAGCATCCCCCCACACTTAAATTACACATTGTCCTCAATGTGTCCCAAAAATAAGTTTTTAGGTTGATTGAATGCGTAAAAAGGTGTGAAAAACAAAACTTGTGTTACTGGTCATCTGCACACGACCCCGTGTCGAATGAACATGGCCCCGTGTTCAGGTGCCAGTAACGAAAACTTACAGAAGGTGGGCACGGGGGCGTGTTCACTGGGCCCGACCCCGTGTCTAGCAAAATTCTGCAAACTTAAACAAACAGCAGGTCTGGGGTAGTAGGCACGGGGGCGTGTCGGTTGGACACGGCCCCGTGTAGACAATCTGCAAGGTTGGAAAACAGGTTTCTAGCTTCGGTTTTCCTGTCCCGGCTTTATTAGTACTAACATTTAGTACTCTAAGCCTCGTATGTACCTGTTTTATCAATAAACACAACACCAAACTAGAGCAAGCATCCTGATTTACCATCGGTCAGCATCCACATCACAAAGTTAAAAAGAAAAACAAATGCAGAAAATAAAAAGAGTTAAAGGAGAGTAAATTGTTCAACACACGACACGCGAGCCGAAAACTATTCAAGAAAAAAAGGGGGTTAACCTGTGGGATCACCAACCAACTGCTCCTGCCTACGCTCCTTCCGCCTAGTCCATGTCGTCGTCATCATCGTCATCACCATCTCCACCATGCCCTGCCATGTATCCCCGGATGCTCCCAATGTCATCTTGAATGTCGGATATGTTTCTCTCAATAGCTCCGACCCGGGTGTACGTGTTGCTCGCCATGTTATAGGTGTTCCTGTGCACATGAGGTTTTCCTGCAATAAATCATGTAAACTTTGGAAGTTAGGAAAACCGCCTCCTGAGGAGGATTGGCCTGGATCACCGTGGGGCTGGTACTGGTACTGATGATGTTGTGGGGCGTGAAGGACGAGTGCCTCTTGCGGGTTCCATGCATGTCCCTGTACTCTTTGGAAGCTGACCATCCCGTCATCCGCTTCATAGATCAGATTCATAGAGCGACAGATGTTTATGTCTACTCTTCCCGACCATGGGCTCTTTTCAAAAGATCTTGGCATGTTCGTGAAGTTCTTGAAGAGCCGGTAGATCCATCCCCCAAAAAAGATAGGAGTCGTGGGAGTAGCAAGCTGGTTTAGATGCATGTTTCGGAGCAGGAGGTACGGAACATCAAGGTTGGTGCGAGTATGGATGCAATGAAGGACTAGTAGATCCCTTAAACCTACAAAGCCGCTGCTATCGTGCCTTTGACTAAGAGAGTAAGTGAGCACCCTATGGATGTAGCGATAAAGAGGGTCTCTCAGCTTAGTGCTCTTAGTGCTGCTCGGATTGTAGTGGCCTTCTCCTATTTGTGCCCAAGCAGCTTGGCGTTGGTTTTCTGGTATCTCACGAAGACCTCCGGTGTTTTCTTCATTACCTGCATCTTCTTCCGCAAACAGCCCAACTATCGACCCGAATTGCGCCATTGAAATCGAGTAACTCGTCCCACCACATCGGAATGCCACCCCATCATTGTCAAATGGGTCGCACCTCGAATTGAACACGAATGTGCTATAGAATTCCAGATTGTACTCGTGGACTGAGCGAAGTCGAGTGGTTAGGGCAACTCTTAGTGGGCCGGTAACGAGGTTGTTAAACCGGTCAAGTTGGTTCACCAATGTTAAAAGATCCGTGCACACTTGTCTTGGGTATTCTTCCGGTCTGGTTTGAAGCACTTCGTATCTTGATCTTGCCCTGGTATCTTGCTCAGCAGCATTGAACCTTGTGAATTTCTTTGACATCTGAAAGAATACACCAAAAGTTAGCACGAAACAGTGGAATATTTCGGAGAAAACTGACAACAGCTAGCTGGACACGGCCCCGTGCTCAGCGGACATGGCCCGGTGTCTAGGCGTCTGTTACTCAAAATATTCATTTTTCGACCCGGTCCCGAAAACTTGAAAATTTTTGGTCCAATAGGTGCGGTTTCCCCCGAAAATGAAACCCCAAGTGCCGTTTTTCCCAAAACAAACCGTTTACCCTTTCTATTTTATCTTTTTCGGTCGAAAACAAGGGTTTTGGGTTTTTGTGAGAAATCGGGCGAATCTATGAACAATACAAGTGGATTTACTTCCCATAACACTAATCTAAACTAATGCTAACAGATTTAAGCAAAAATTTGAGGTTCGATCCGGATGAAGTTCAAGAACCCTAGATTTTTCCCCAAATATTTGATGTTTTAATTACATGCAAGTGCTAAATCTAACTACTAATGATGATAGAATCATACCTTGATGTTGTTAGAACTAGAGGAGACGTCGAAAATCTGCGGAAAATCGCCTTGAACCAGAGCGTTTTTGGGGAAACGGGGTGTGTGGAAGTGAAGAAACTGTTTTGAAAAGGGGTTTTATCCCGACAGTCGCACGGACACGGCCTCGTGCCGAGCAATTATTTTATGTTATTTTATTTTTTTTGTGCTCGAGTGAGTGCCCCTTTTTCCAAAAAACTAGGTTAGAAAACTTACCGCTTAGATGCCGTCTCAATTGTTCGTAACTTACCCGGTATGATGTTGATGCTTTCATTCGTCGACTGTTTGAAGCGAGATTTCTTCCTCTTCATCCTCAATGAATCCTTGATAGAATTTTAGCGGTTGGCCATTGACTTTGAATGGAATTCCATTCTGAGATTTAATTTCTACTGCACCGTGTGGAAAAATATGGGTGACGGAAAAAGGTCCTGACCACCTAGACTTTAATTTACCAGGAAAAAATCGAAGTCGTGAATTAAACAAAAGAACTTGATCTCCTACTCGAAATTCATTAGGTTTAGTATGTTTGTCATGCAATTTTTTCATTCTTTCCTTATAAATTTCAGAGTTTGAGTATGCATAATTCCTAAGTTCGTCTAATTCATTTAACTGACAAAAGCGATTTCTACCGGCAAATTCTAAATCTAAGTTTACATTTTTAATTGCCTAGTAGGCTTTGTGTGCAATTTCTACTGGCAAATGACAGCTTTTTCCGTAGACTAGCTTATATGGGCTTGTACCTATTGTTGTTTTATAAGCAGTTCGAAAAGCCCATAAAGCATCATCTAATTTATCGGCCCATTCCTTTTTATTTAACCCTACGGTTTTTTCAAGTATTCGTTTTAAACCTCGATTAGTCACTTCGGCTTGTCCGTTTGTTTGAGGGTGATATGCTGTTGAGACCCGGTGATAGACCCCATATCTTGTTAAAAATTTTTCAAGTTGATGGTTGCAAAAATGGGTACCTCTATCACTTATTAATGCTTTAGGTGTGCCGAAACGAGAGAATAATTTTTTTAGAAATCTTACCACGACTCTTCCATCATTTGTTGGAAGTGCCTCGGCCTCAGCCCATTTAGACAAGTAGTCTACTGCCACAAGTATATATTTGTTTCCTTTTGATGGTGGGAAAGGTCCCATAAAGTCGAGTCCCCACACATCAAAAATTTCACAAACAAGAATGCCATTTTGGGGCATTTCGTTTTTGGAAGCAATATTACCTGTTCTTTGGCAAGCATCACATGTCTTGACAAGATTTTGGGCGTCTTTGTAAATGGTTGGCCAATAAAACCCTGAATCAAATACCTTTCGTGCGGTACTAGCGGCACCATGATGTCCTCCGTATGGTCCTTCATGACAATGGCGGAGAATTTTTTGTGCTTCGCTACCATGTAAGCATCTTCGAATGAGTTGGTCGGCACACATTTTGAAAAGATAAGGATCTTTCCAAAAATAATGCTTCACATTAGCAAAGAATTTTTTTCTTTGATGATGTGGCCAACCTTTCGCGACTATACCGCTAGCTAGGTAGTTAGCATAGTCGGCGTACCATGGCTCTTCTTTGTATTCCACCATTTCCAAGGACTCCGTTGGGAATTTTTCGTTGATTTGTTCATCCCTGGTTGCCTCCAAAGCTGGGTCTTCTAAGCGTGAAAGATGATCCGCAGCGGTGTTTTCTGCTCCTCTTTTGTCTTTGATTTCAATATCAAATTCTTGGAGGAGTAAAATCCACCGAATCAAACGTGGTTTTGCGTCCTGCTTTTTGAAAAGATATCGAATGGCTGCATGATCTGTATAAACTATAGTTTTAGAAAAACAAGATAAGAACGAAATTTATCAAAAGCAAATACCACAGCTAGTAATTCTTTTTCAGTTGTTGTGTAATTTTCTTGTGCATCGTTAAGTGTTTTACTAGCATAATAAATTGGGTGAAAATGCTTTTCTTTTCTTTGTCCTAGGACAGCTCCAACTGCAAAGTCACTTGCATCGCACATGATTTCGAAAGGGTACCTCCAATCAGGCGCTATCATGATAGGTGCATTGACTAGCATTTCCTTTAAGGTTAGAAATGCTTGATTGCAATCCTTGTCAAAGATGAAAGGGGCATCTTTTTCAAGTAATTTTGTTAAAGGCCTTGAGATTTTAGAAAAGTATTTGATAAACCGCCTATAAAATCCGGCATGCCCTAGGAAACTTCTGATAGCTCTAACGGAGGATGGGGGTGGTAATCGAGAAATAGTGTCTATTTTGGCTCGATCAACCTCCATTCCTTCGCTTGAGATTTTGTGACCGAGTACTATTCCCTCTGTTACCATGAAATGGCATTTTTCCCAATTAAGGGCGAGGTTAGTTTCCTCACATCGGGATAGCATTCGTTCGAGATTTTCGAGGCATTGGTCGTATGAATCCCCAAAGATAGAAAAGTCGTCCATGAAGACTTCCATTGTCTTTTCTATCATGTCATGGAAGATGGCTACCATGCAACGTTGGAATGTTGCAGGGGCATTACATAGACCAAATGGCATGCGTCGATAAGCAAAATTTCCATAGGGACATGTGAAGGTTGTCTTTTCTTGGTCTTCGGGTGCTATCGGGATTTGAAAGTAACCTGAAAAACCATCCAAGAAACAGTAAAATTTAGGACCGGATAGTCTTTCTAACATTTGATCAATAAAGGGCAAAGGAAAGTGATCTTTCCTTGTTGCTTCATTTAATCGTCTATAATCTATACAAACTCTCCATCCTGTGACGGTTCTCGTTGGTATTAATTCATTCTTTTCGTTAGTTATTACCGTCATACCTCCTTTCTTTGGAACTACTTGGACGGGACTCACCCAAGGACTATCGGAGATAGGATAGATAAGTCCGGCGTCAAGTAATTTGATGACTTCATTTTTAACCACTTCTTGAACATTTGGATTTACTCGACGTTGTGGTTGTGTTACCGATTTGTAGTCATCATTCATTAAAATTTTGTGCGTGCACATGGAAGGACTTATTCCTTTGATGTCTACAAGCTTCCAAGCAATCGCATTTTTGTGTTTTTTCAAAAGTTTAATTAATTTTTCTTTTTCTAAACTACCTAATTTAAACGAAATAATTACAGGTGATTTACCATCTTTGTCTAGAAAAGCATATTCCAAACCTCTTGGAAGTTCTTTGAGCTCGAGAGGTGGGTCTTTAGGAGACTCCTTATTGGGTGACTCATTTTGATGAAGAACTTTAAAAGTTTGTTCTATGGCGACCTCTTCTTCAACAAAGTGGTCAAACTTTTCACTTGTATCGGGTGGTTCATCCTCATCTTCAATTAGGGGGTCATCATTGCCGAATGGATATTTCATTGACCGCTCAAGATCGACACTCTTTTTAAATGCCCCTAATTGAATAGGTAGATTGTTGAACTTCCGGTTTTTCAAAGCTTCGTCAGTTTTAACAAAGGGTCGTCCCAACACTAGAGGAGCGTCATCAAGGATGACAAAGTCGGTTGGGATTACCATTTGATTTGTTTGAACCAAGACATCCTCAACTACACCGATTGATTTTATTATTTTCCGATTGGATAGAAAAATGGGTATTTGAAATGGAGAAAAATCACTAATACTTAATTTTTCGAAAATGTAGTTGGGAATTATGTTAACACAAAGATCTTTATCAATTGTGACATTACTAATAAATGAATTTTGAAAAAACATGGAACCGGTGTAATGTTAATTTCAAATGGGTCTTCTTTCATTAGCGAGGTTTGATCGTTAGTTAACTTAATGCTTACCGTTTCGTCAATTTTAGTGTTAGTGTTTAACTCTTTTAAAAACTTAGCATGAGTGAGTACTAAACAATGATTTTTGAAAGAAGGTGACAAGAGATTAATTTCTCTAAATTAGACTCTTCTTGTATTTTAATGTTGTCGGACTCACCCTTTTCGTTGTTTAACTCATGTGTCGGTTTTTCACTTATTTGTTCTTTCATTTTAACCTCTTCAACTATCTCTTCTTTATTACAAGTTAATTCTTCTCTTGCGCGGGACTCCTCTTCCCTTGCGCGAGATTCTTTTATATAGCGCTCAATAGTTTTAAGGTGTTCTAATATCCTGTTGGTTGTTTCGGTGATAGAAAAAGGATCGGGATTTTCAAAGATTGAATCCGGTTGTTCGATCCTTTGTTCCTCATAATACCCATGTGAAGTAGATGGTTCACACCATTGTTCTTCATTGTAAGTATATGATGGATAAGGGTCGTAATTTTGTTCTTCGTAATACTCATATGAGGTGGGTTGTTCATGCCATGGTTCCTCATAATAAGCATACGAAAGTGGAGGCTCATATCTTGGTTCCTTAAAGTATGAGTAAGAAGGCTCATACCTTGGTTCATCAAAATATGAGTATGAGGGAGGAGGTTCATACCTTTGGTCTTCATAGGATGTGTATGAAGTTGATGGCTCGTACCTGGGCTCCTCATAATAGGTGTATGAAGTGGATCGTTGATATAAGTTACAATATTGTACCGAGTGCGGGTCACCACAATTAGTGCAATAATTATTCCTATAATCATCCTCCTCATAGGTGTAGTTGTAACCTCCTGAGTATTGATCCATAAGAATCACTCAGCAGACCACAACAAAGTCTCGAGATCAGAAAGCAGAAATAAAAACGGAAACAGAGGCTGGACACGGCCCCGTGTTCAGTGAGCACGGCCCGTGTTCAGAATCTGTATCTGGGCGTTTTAATTAAGTTTACTGATTTCGTTGAGCACGGGGCGTGTTCAGTGAGCACGGCCACGTGTTCAAGTCCTGTTACTGGGTGTTTTTATGAAAATGTGCAGCACGGCCCCGTGTTCAGTGAGCACGGCCCGTGTACAGGCTACCGTAAATGCAAAACTAAACTAAAATGCAGAAAAAAGTGAGCGCGTTTTGAAAAAGTTTTGAAAAACTGATTAGACTGTCGATTTTAAGCTTTCTTAAAATCCTTGTGTCCCCGGCGACGGCGCCAAAAACTTGATGTGCGTTAGTGTGTATATGGATTAAAGTATATTTTAAGCCGTTGTTACACGTTAGTCAAGTTTTAAATTTATAAAACACGATATTTTACTAACACCAAACACACATAGTGTTGGTAAGATACCTAGGTCATCCAAGGACACAAGAGCTTTTAGTACCGGTTTATCCTCAACGTCTAATCAAATCAAAAGTTTAGAAAATGGTTTTTAAAACTAGAGAAATAAAATTAACTAAAATGCTGAAAAATAAAAAAAAATAAAAACAGATAGACAAGATGAATCACTTGGCTCCAACTCGTGTATAGTGTAACCTTTGAATATTTCCGCACTTTTGCACTTTTTAAGAGATTAACTTAGTTATTGTAGTAGGCCCCTCTTTTGAAGGTAACGTTACCCTCAACCCAGTAGTTTGAGTCAGCAAGGATACAATCCTAAAGGGTCGGATTATTGAAAGATAATTAATTAAGTTATTAATGCATATTATGGTAGGCCGCTCTTTTGAAGGCAACGTTACCCTCGACTAAGTAGTCTGAGTCAGCAGGGATACAGTCCTAAGTAGCCGGATTAAAGTATTAATAGTAGCTTACATATGAGGGGATCAAGGAGTTTGGACCCCCGCCATCCAATACCGGTGGGTATTGAAGGAGGTCCTACTAAATTTGACCCAGGTCCTTGTAGGATCTATACACTGAACAAGGCAAGACTCTTACCAAACCGTTCCCTTAACCCCCGACCAGGTAGCCAACATATCTCCATATAGACCGTGGAGATATGAACGGTGAAAATCTTTTATTTTATATAGACAGTAAAATAATGCCAAGACACCACGGACAAACGATAAGGAAGAATCACCTTCAACATAAGAAACTACTTATTAAAGTCATTAATACACAACTAAGTAAAAAGTGCGGAAAGATTAAAAATAAAAAGTATTACACTAGACACTTGTCTTCACCAAGTGATGTAAGAGACTTAGGCAAACATGGCCTTGATTGTCAAGAACTCTTACGATCAATCTTGGATCCCGAGACGACTCACATACTCTATGATGGACAATGGATGATGGTGGTGGATGATGGTGGTGGATGATGGTGTTGTGATGGTGGTGGGTGGTGGGTGAAGTGTGAGAGAGGTGGTGTGCCAAGGGATGGTTTGCACTTGAGCCAAGCACTCCTATTTATAGGCTGAACAGCAGCTCGGGCACGGCCCCGTGTCCATTGGGCACGGCCCCGTGTCCATCCTCTTCTCTGTCTTCATTAATTGCAGTTTGTCTGCATTAGTTGACCACGCCCCCGTGTCCGCTGGGCACGGCCCCGTGTGCAGAAGCGTATCTGTACTATCAAGATTTGCCTGGATTCTGCGAATCTTATAGTTGACCACGGCCCCGTGTCCGCTGAGCATGGCCCGTGGTGGGCAATAGAAGCTTCTATAGCTTTGTCTTTTATGCTGGCACTTGGGCACGCCCCCGTGTTCACTGAGCACCGGGCGTGTTCAGTCTTCTGTCTTCTTGATTTTGCTTGGGAAGATGCTATCGGGGGGATCGGGCATGCCACGTTTGTTCCTTTTCTTGTATTTATGCTAGATTTAGCTGTCTTTTTGCTTCTTTTGTTAATTTGAGCTCATTTAATCCTGAAAATACAAAAGGAAGACAAAAGCACACTTTTTCCAACATTAGTACTAAAAAAAGGGTTAGTTTTATGCCACAATTGATGTAATTTATATGTTGCATTTTGTGCACATCATTTACACTTACACTGTTAACATCACCGCATTACTGGACTTTTACATTATCACATCATCATGATTGGTTGGTTGGTTGTGTTTGGTTTGACGATTTGGATTATTTGTTTATCAAATAGTTACCATTGAATCACATGTTAACATATGAAGATCGAGCACTCATATTGTTTGATATTAGCTTAAAGGAATATTGGATTTTAGTAATCCCAACTATTCGCCGTTGGCCGTCAACAGTCCCAACTTCAAAAATAACCACTGATAGTCCCAAATATTGACATATTGGCTATCAATGGACCTTGACTAACAGAACCCTAACGTCATTAGTCTTCGGTCGCCTGAAAACTGCTTTTGTCCAGAAAAAGGTTTCTGAAGGTCCGATCTAAGGTTACAAAGAGGTTTGGGACATAAATGTTAGAGTTTTTCGGCCAAAAAGTTGAGTTTTCCGACGAAAAAGAAGTTTTCCTGCGAAAAAGAGTTTTCCGGCGACTTTAATAATTGAGACTTTTACTAGAAAAAGGTTCTTAAAGGTCCATAATAAGGTTACAAAGATGTTCGGGACAAACATGTTGAGTTTTCCGGCCAAAAATGAGTTTTCCTGCCAAAAAGATGTTTTTCCGGCGACCGGAGACTAACGGCGTTAGGGTTTTGTTAGTCAGGGTCCATTGGAGGGCAATATGTTAAAAGTTAGGACTGTCAGTGGTTATTTTTAAAGTTGGGACTGTTGGCGGCCAACAGCGAATAGTTGGGATTATTAAAATCCAATATTCCTAGTTTAGAAGATATGATGGGAGCTTAATCTAAACTTGAATATTTGTAAGTTCCAACGGTAGCTTTTACTTGACTGTACAGTTGGGCTTAAACATCTGCCAAGTAAACTAATGGTACACACACGTGAGTCATCTATCATCAATCTATATGGACACAAATAGCATCATTTTGTGGACATAAATGAGACTGATGGATGAATAAATCAATTTAGAATAAGTCAAGGTTAGCTGTTCATCCAAAGTTAGTGGACATAGATAGAGAAGTCTATAATGAGCTTTCATTTCAAGTTAGAAAACCAATCAAAATTGGGACCAATTTGTGAACAAACAAGTAGAAATCAGTCGTTTATAGTCAAGGTTTTCTCTCTCTCTCTCTCTCTCTCTCTCCTTCAATTATATATTGGTTTCTCTCTCTCTCCTTCAATTGATGACATCAACAGGCCATTACCTACCAGCATTTCTGTTGATGCACCTTAGGTGTGGACGTGGCTCGGCTCGGTTCGTCGCGGATCAAGAAATCAGAGTGACATCCTCCTGTCACACTTTACATAACAGTTGGTATATCTTGAGAAGACATCCAAACATAAAGGGAAATTATTGTTGCTGCACATCGAAATACAAGGTTCATTAAATCAGATTCCATGTCATCGAAATAGGAGGTTTTTATGTGAAGCTTGAAAGGATCGAAACACATCCTGTTTCCATGTTAATTGTATTCAGATGTGATCTCCTTTGTTTCGATAAAATACTTCATGTTTCGTTTCTTTTATGTTTCGATATAAAATGGTGCTGCTATGTGATATAAATAGCAGCACCCACACTCTGTTTTACAAAAAAAGAGAGCACACCCTGTTTTGGTTGTTTAGCCCACCATCACTGTAAACCCATAAAAATAGTTTAATCTGAAGCCCATTTTTATTTCTTTTTCTTTCTAAATCTTAAGGCACATTCATCTGAAAGTCCATATCTCATTTTAACTTAGTAAATCATTTAAACTAAAGTGATTATCAGGCCTAAGGTTCTCTAGCATAGTTAGGTTGGAATCACAATTACAATTGGTATTAACCGGTTTGGTGTTTGGCTTAGGCGTCAATAACTATCAACATTAAACGATAGACAAAAATACGCTTTGTTACTCAAGAACATACAAACCCTAATATCATGTCAAAGCACATTTAACCGAATTTATTTCGTAAAGTCAAAAAAGGGCGGACCCCACCTCTTAAGGTCTTAACGCCCATTATTGGAAGATGACATTGGCCATGCACCTCATTAACAACTGGTAGTAGTGTTTGCTGCCCATGCCTAGTGTGGTGGCACGGGACGCAACCCACTACTCAAGGCCTCACGAATGAGAAGTAAACTTTATTTATGATAGAGTGAATATCTATTTTTAAAGTTCAATTTGTATCTTAATCTTTTAATTACACTACCAACTAAGAAAAAAATTAAAATATAATTAACAAAAAACTAAATGAAATAAAAACATATATTATATACAATATAAGAGGGTAAAACTGAAAAAAAAAATGATTAAGTTACTTTTTATCTTGTTAGAATTAGGCTATAGTGGAATAACTAAACCATACAAAAGGTGATGTCACTTGTACAGAACATCAGAGCTTAAAACATCATTCCATAAATTGTAAAACTTTTCATTATTTCAAATAAGTCAAAAATATTATACAAAACAGTTTAAATTTTATGAAAATCCATATATGTCTTTATTCCCTCGAACCATCCATCCAAGCCTTCCTGAATATCCTTGCAACCTAACATAAATAAGAAGGAAAATGTACGCCTTTAATTAATGGGACAACAACAATGCAATATACATTTTCTTAAGAATATCTATATATCAGACAATATATATATATATATATATATATATATATATATTCACACACACACACACACACATATAGGGATCGGTTCAAATAAAAACCACCCCCAGTTGCTTGAACTGTAGGAACCAATATTAACCAATCAAAAGTGGACACCTCATTAAACATGTGTGTATAATTGAGGGGTATTTTTGTAAATTAACCAAACTGACATATATGCATTTTCGAGGTGTATATCAGATCTCTTCTCTCTCTATCACAAAAGTCAGATATGTTTCTCTCTCTCTCGTATCACGAAATCAGACCTCTCTCTCTCTCTCTCTCTTTGCTCACTTACCGGAACCCTAGGTGGTGATGGTCGGTAGAGGTCAGTGATGGTGTGGTGAAACTATGACGAGGGGTGGTGGTTTTTCGACTGGAGTGGTGGTGTGGGGTAGAGGTGGGTGACGGTGTTGGTAGTGGTGGCGTTGGGGTTGGGGTTGGGGTTGGTGGTAGCGTTGGGGTTGGTGGTGACTTTCACCGATTGTGGTGTTGGGGTTGGTGACTCTCACCCTATCTCATCAAATGAGTCCGACAACCTGAGGTTACTTTCATCAATGTCCAGCGACCTGATGTGACTTTTTGTTTCATCCTGGTGGTGCCGGTGACACGAGGTGACTTTCACCGATATCCGGCGACTTGAGGTGACTTTCCCCGATGACTTTCACAGATGTCCGGCAATTCACTTTGATGAGTCCGGCAACCTGAGGCATCTCCGGGTTCAAGCCTTTGATTGTTGATTGTTTTTGCGACGGTGACCAATTGCATGTGGTTAGTTCTAAATTTTTTATCATCGGTTTTTTTCTTGGCAGTGATAGTTGAAAAAAAATTTCTGACAATTGATGAGGATGGCGAGGCAAGGATGGTGGAGGATAGGTTTTGACTGGCAACCCACTTGCAGCCATGAGTATTCAGTTAGCGGATAGGTCGGTGAAGTATCCTAGGGGGATAGTGGAAAATGTTCTGGTGAAGGTGGAGAAGTTTGTCTTTCCAGTTGATTTCGTGATCTTAGACATGAAGGAGGTTGAGAAAGTTCCTCTAATCTTAGGGCAACTGGTCCTTGATACCGCGAAGGCATTCATCGATGTCTTTGACGGTAAATTCACTCTTCATGGTAGTGACACGGTTACTTTTGACATTAAAGAGTCCATGCAGCACACTGGTGCTAGTGATGATACGCTTTATTTCATCGACTCTTTTATATCCCGTGTTGGTGATAGTCTGCGTAGGTTCTGTGGAGGAGAGCACGAGTTAGATGCCTTAGAGGAGAGTTTAGTAGACCAGGAAGCCGTAGTAGTAGCCCTAGCGAGTGAAACCCCTAAGGAGAGTGAGGAGAGTGTCGAGAATGAGATAGTAGTAACTACAGAAAAGCCTTCAGTTGAGAGTCCACCATCGTTAGAACTTAAGAAATTACCCGATCATATCGAGTATGCATTCTTGGATGACGAGGCGCGCTTGCCCGTCATTAACTCATCTAACTTGACATCCAAGGAGGAGAAGAGGTTGGTAGATGTGCTTAGGGATCACAAGCGTGTTATTGCATGGAAGCTTGTAGACATAGAGGGTATTCATCCATCCTTTTGTACTCATAAGATTCTTTTAGAGGACGGTTTCAAACCCGTGGTGCAACCTCAGAGGAGGTTGAACCCGAACATGCAAGAGGTGGTGAAAAAGGAGGTGTTGAAGCTTCTTGATGCCAGCCTGATTTACCCCATTTCTGACTCACCATGGGTTTCACCGGTTCAGGTTGTCCCAAAGAAAGGAGAGATGCCGGTTGTGACCAATGAGAGGTGTGAGCTTATTCCTATGCGTATGGTCATGGGTTTGAGAGTATGTATTGATTATAGGAGGTTGTATGATGCCACTAGAAAGGACCACTTTCCCCTTCCCTTCATTGATCAGATGCTCGAGCGGTTGTCAGGTCATCAGTTTTACTGTTTTCTTGATGGTTTCTCTGGATATTTCCAGATCCCCATTGCACCTGAGGATCAGGAGAAAACCACTTTCACATGTCTATATGGTACTTTTGCGTATCGCCGCATGCCCTTTGGATTATGTAATGCTCCTGCAACTTTTCAGAGATGCATGGTGGCCATCTTTCATGATATGATAGAGAGTTCCATGGAGGTGTTCATGGATGACTTTTCGGTCTTTGGGAGCTCTTTTGATCATTGTTTGGCCAACTTATAGAGGATGCTAGCTAGGTGTGAAGAGACTAAGTTGAAGCTGAACTGGGAAAAATGCCACTTCATGGTGAAGGAAGGCATAGTTTTAGGTCATAAGATTTCATGTGCTGGTATAGAGGTTGATAGGGCTAAGATAGATACAATTACTCGATTACCACCACCTACTTCTGCGAAATCGGTTCGGAGTTTCCTAGGTCACGCAGGTTTCTATCGTAGGGTCATTAAGGACTTCTCTAAGATTGAGCGACCTATGATGCAACTCCTTGAGAAGGATAGAGTGTTTGATTTTGATGGGGAATGTGTGAAAGCATTTGAGACGCTAAAGGAGAAGTTAGTGAGTGCTCCCATTCTTGTGGCCCCCGACTGGAGCTTGCCGTCTGAGCTCATGTGTGATACAAGCGACTTTGCGGTTGGGGTCGTTCTAGGACAGAGACACAATAAGCATTTCCACCCGATTTACTACACTAGTAAAACACTTAATGATTCCCAATAGAACTACACTACCACTGAAAAGGAGCTCCTGGCGGTGGTTTTTGCTGTTGATAAGTTTCGGTCCTATCTTGTTTTTTCCAAGACCATAGTTCATTCCGATCATGAGGCATTGAAACACTTGTTCAACAAAAAGGATGCTAAGCCTCGACTGATTCGATGGGTCTTGCTTCTCTCAGAGTTTGATATTGAGTTGAGGCAAAAGAGTGGCACAGAGAATGTGGCCGCTGACCACATGTCTAGGGTAGAGAGGTTGAAGAATGAGAAGAAGGATAGTCAAGAGATTGGGGATTCTTTTCCCCATGAGTCTTTGTGTATTGTGACAGTGGAGAAGGAGAAAGGGAAACCGGAGGAGGAGGAGCTGCCTTGGTTCACCGATTTTGCGAACTATCTTGCTAAAGGGTTTGTTCCAAGTGATATCACGTACCAACAAAAGAAGAAATTCTTTGCGGACGTGAAATATTATATATGGGATGATCCCCACTTGTTTAGGATTGGGGCAGGCCAGTTGATTAGGAAATTCTTTGCGGACGTGGAATATTATATATGGGGTCACTCATCGGCTTGCAACTACCTATCACCCACAGACGAGTGGGCAAGTAGAGGTGAGTAATAGAGGGATTCAGAGGATCCTAGAGAAGACGGTTGGAGCGAATAGGTTAGACATGGATGAGAAGTTGGATGACGCATTGTGGGCCTTCCGTACTGCATATAAGACACCGACCGGTTCTACACCATTTTGGATGATTTATGGAAAGACGTGTCATCTTCCGGTTGAGGTAGACCATCGTGCATATTGGGCATTTAGATCCGTTAATTTAGATATGTCTTTAGCTAAGAAGAAACGGTTTCTTGAGTTGCACGAGTTAGAGGAGCTAAGGGATCATGTGTCACACCCCCCAAAATACCACCTAGGGAACGTCCCGGCTAGGCGTGTGACGATCCAACAACGAGCCACTAATTACATTGAACCCATACAAGTTTATAAATAAAATCCTCAAATATTAATGAAAACACCATCATCAAGTTTAAATGAAAACCAACATGTTCAGCGGAAGCAAATAATCAACCAAGTTAAACTATTTCAAAACCAATGTATAATGTCAAGAATTCAATCACGAGAATCTCTCCAGTCGACCCATGACCACTCCAGCTACTCCAGACAGCAAGTTCCCAAATCCAAGATATCTAACGTCCTGCGAGCATGCAACAAGTGTATCAGACAACGCTTGTGAGTTCATAGTTTTACGAAAACGTTGATTACCAAGTGTTTAGTTAATCCATTGAATTTAATGTTGATAATACCCCGAATACAAAACGGCTCCTGATTTACATTGCCCTTTCTCCAATGCTCCTATCAAAGCATTGGTCATGACTAGGTCATTACTTCAACACCCGTCCTCCTAGGTACGGGGTGAGGTTGCCAAACCTAGGTAGCGCTACTAACTAATACCTTGTTACCTCTCAGGTAACCAAACAACACGGAGGGACTTTAAAGGTGATAGGATGAGTATATTATCCAACATTACCGATTTACAACAAGACGTATTCCTCTCAGGAATACCCAAACAAGTTACCCAAAACCTATCCCTCCCAGGGATACCAAAGACTGTCCCAACCACCGGGACGCATGCTCAAGAGAGATGAACTCACCTTTGTTTGCTCGGTTTGATATTATACTTCTAGTGTTCGTTAACTGCTAGGTCCGTTACACGCAACCTAGTGTACAATAAATATAAGTATACGTATGAAGGGTCATGCAATACCCTATGTCCAAACAACAACAGGTGTTTGTTAGTTACCAGTTAATATGTTTAGCACACAATACACACAGTAACACACGCCCGGATTCCTATGATAAGTTAACTCAGAATCGCGCCATTATACTTGAAATATTTATTAGCATATAAGAGACTTAACAAATCTGGATTAAACATTTATAATTAATTTATTCTTTGATACTCGAACATGTATAACAATCAATTTATTAATCCCCCCCCCCCCCCCCCCCCGACTAGTGCGGCCCAATGTTAACCAAGGTATGTTCGGCCCAATACAAGTGTTTCATGCAGCCCCTTAAATGGGTGTGGGCCGAAACAACCATGTGCAGCCTACTCAAGTATCCCTAGCTTTCATGGACTCTAGTTCCCAGTTCATTCACTTATCACAAGTCAACACAGTAATTAATTACCATGTCAGATTTATCACCTACCCATGTCATGCAAGACTTGAATATTTTCACATGCAACATCATTCAATCACCCACACCTCAGATTCTAACATATCAACATAATGAACCATAAAATTAATATGAGGCTGCTCGGTATGGTTCCGTCTCCACCCCCGGCGCCGCCACGTCACCACCTTCCTCCCACGCCGCCCCCCCTCCGTCCCCCTCCGTCCCGTCCTCTCCGTCCGAGTTGTGCCGTTTGCGACGGACCAAACATGTGGGCCTCCACCTCGGCAACGCCGTCCTCCCACGCCGCCCCCCCTCCATCCCCTCCATCGCCGGCTTCCCTCCGTCACCATACCGAGTAGTCTGACCACCAAGCATACTAACTTTTCTAAGTTGCTGACAACTTTATTGGGATTTCCACTTTGTTTGATTAGATCCATACTACCACACATGGCCGCCATTTTTATTCAAACAACAACTACTTCTCTTCTTGATATAGATTAACGATTATGGATCCTATAACAATCATACATACTCAAATAATATTCAATGATTATTATCAATAAGTCAAGTAGATACTATTAAGTTCGAACCGTAATCACAGATCACAATTATTCGTTGATCACAATCAGATTCGTATGGCTTACTCCTCATGTAACCTACATGCACACTTCACATAACTGTGTAACAACATCACATATTATCCCAAGTAATTAATCATCAATCTCATTCAACATCACAATTAAACCATATCATACAAATATGGGTATTATATATATATATATATATATATATATATATAGGGATCGCTAAAATGAAAACCACCTCCAGTTATGAGAACCATGAGAACCACTTATTAGCCCTTAGATCAACTTGATGGATGGATGAGATTAAAAGTAAGAAAAATTAATATTAAATGGTTTTTGTCTTATTATGTCTTTAATATTATAATCTAAAAGGGTAATTTAGTAAACTAACTCTTTTTTGTCTTTTTATCTTTATTGTTTTTTATTAGTTTTTTGTATTATTATATTACTTTTTATTTTTTAAACATAACTTTTTTATTAAAAAATATTTTAAAATTCAGATTTTTTTAAACATTTTTTTATACTTTTTACAATTTAAGTTTTACATTAAACTTTTTACGTTTTACGTTTTTTTGACGCGCCGTTTTTACGCCAGGTTTTTTCAAGCATCGTTATTTTAACAGGCCGTTTTTTTACGTGCCGTTTTTTACGCGCCAATTTTTTAACGCCGTTTTTTTACGCGCCGTTTTTTAACGCCGTTTTTTCAACGCGCCGTTTTTACGAGCCAATTTTTTAACGCCGTTTTTTACGCGCCAATTTTTTAACGCCGCTTTTTAACTCCGATTTTTACGCGCCAATTTTTTAACGCCGTTTTTTACGCGCCGTTTATTAACTCCATTTTTTAACGCCGTTTTTTCAACGCCTCTTACGCCCGACTTTTTCAACGCCGTTTTTTACGACCCGTCTTACGCCCGACTTTTTCAAGCGACGTTTTTTTAACACGCCGTTTTTTTAACGCCATTTTTTACGCGCCGTTTTTTACGCGTCGTTTTTTACGCGCCGTTTTTTTAACGCGCCGTTTTTTACGCGCCTATTTTTTAACGCCGTTTTTACGCGTCGTTTTTTAACGCCATTTTTTTACGTTTTACGCGCCAGTTTTTTACGTTAACGTTTTTTTACGTTTTACGCACCGGTTTTTTACGTTTTACACGCCGGTTTTTTACGTTAACGTTTTTTTACGTTTTTACGATTTACGCGCCGGTTTTTTTCGTTTTACGCACCGGTTTTTTACGTTAACGTTTTTTTACGTTTTACGCGCCGGTTTTTTACGTTTTACATAAAACTCTTTACGTTTTACTAAAAAAAATTTACGTTTTACGTTTTACCTAAAACTTTTTACACTTTACAGAAAACTTTTTACGGTTTACATAAAACTTTTTACGTTTTACGAAAACCTTTTTACGTCTTGCGTTTTTACGTAAAAAAAGTTTACGTTTTTACGTTTTACGTTAAACTTTTTACGTTAAAAAAATTTACGTTTTAACTAAAACTTTTTACGCTTTACAAAAAACTTTTTACGGTTTACATAAAACTTTTTACGTTTTACAAAAAACTTTTTACGTTTTACGTTTTTACGTTAAACTTTTTACGTTTTACGTTAAAAAGTTTACGGTTTACACAATTTTTTTTTACAATAACTTTTTTACGCAACACGAACGCACCCAGAAAACGCAAACTCGGTAGGTGTCTCAGATAGATTGTTATCGTCATCGACTAGGGAAAAAAATATAAAAAGCCAACAACATCAAAACAAAGCGTATCTCGAAAAAAAAAGGGGTTTGGCTCAGATTTTCCGATAATAAAAAACGCTGCAAAATGGGGTTGCAGGTTCAAAAAACCTACCCTCCGCCGTCTTTGCCGCGCCATCGTCATCAAAATCAACGTTTTTTTTTTTTTTTTTTTTTGCATCATCGCCCCCCAAATCTAAACCGATCAAAACCCACATAATCAAAGAATTCAAATCAACAGAATCAAGAATTCAAATCAACCCCAATCCCAGATTCAACCGATTTAAGAACATACCACCATCAGATTCAAGAACACCCAAATCAAACCCCGAACATACCACCATCGGATTCAAGAACAGTAGAACATATAAATCATACAAAAAATACCATCATCAGATTCAAGAACACCCAAATCAAACCCCCAACATACCACCATCAGATTCAAGAAAAGTAGAACATACAAATCAACAGATTAAACCAACAAAATCAACACACAAATCAACAGTCGAAAACAAACATGAACCAACAGATCAAACCAACAATCAACAACCGAAAAACAAACCTGAACCCGTTTAAACCAACAAATCAACCACCGATAGCCATCACTCAAATCACCGGCACCACCTCTAGCCACCACTCAAACACCGGCACCACCGACGTCGATGGCACCACCGGCACCACCAACATCGCCGGCACCACCGACAACATCATCGCCATTAAACTCTCAGATGAAGAACAAGGCTCATGTGTGGGTTTCCACATCATCATCGCCCTTTAATCTCTCAGATGAAGAACAACCAGAAGAACTGGTCTTTGAAAACCAGAAAAAAAAACACACAGAAGCTTGATCTCCGGTGGTCCGGAGAGTGATATCCGGTGGCGGAGGGGCGGAGGGCGGAGGAGACAGAAGCTTGATCTCCGGTGATGGATTTCAAGTTTTGAGAGAGAGAAAGGAAGATATAAAATAGAGAGAGAGAAGAGAGTGGTCTGATCATAATAATGAAGAGAGAGATGGTATGATATGACATTTAGAGTAAATGACCAATATACCCCTTTTGTTGGCTGAATGTTATTGGTTGAGAGTGGTTCTCATGGTTCTCATAACTGGAGGTGGTTCTTATTCTAGCGGCTCCCTATATATATATATATATATATATATATAGGATGAGGATCATTACAGAACACTAACTATCGCGAGAACAAAAAGAACAACTCTAGAATCCTAAATTTTGGGATTTAAAGTACATATTTTTTAAATTTTATGTTTCTTACATTCATATGTGTATTATATATACATAAAAAAACCAAAGATTTTAACCTACACATATTCTACATAGATGTTGGTAATTTAACCTGCACTTAACCTACATATGTATAGGTTATACAAAAAGTGAAAATTTTCCATATTTTGTTTTGAATTTTAGTGTAAGAAACAATAAATCTTACATTTGTAACATTTTCATTTACTTTTGTGGTTTCTTGGATAGAAAAAATGGGTGATTTATTGTGTTCTGCGTGTTCTCGCAATATTTAGTGTTCTGCATAGAACCTTCCCCTATATATATATATATATATATATATATATATATTCATAAGTAAAAACCGAGATGTGTCTTGTACTAACCAGATGAAAACAAGGCTGCGCACAAGTGATGAGCTCCAAGGGAAAGAAAGGGATTTCGAGGGGGGAGGGGCTGATGGTCGACGGTATTAGATGCAATTAGGGTTTCTCTTTTTCTTAACTCTAAGTTATACGTAATCTTGATCATATCATAATATACCCATGACAACTCATAACATTGGGCCGGATACTAGTTTGAGTGTGGGCCGATTTGGTTTGGGGTTTAGAGGGAGTATGTGTGCGTGTTATATCATCTCATAATGGCCGGCCCAGTCCCATGCTTCTATTTGGGCTTGGGGTCAACCTTGCTTACTAACATCATAATAATGATAAGTGTGGGTGTGTGTGTTCGAGTTTGGTTTCGTAAAATGGGCCGAGGAACCATATGATACTTGTAGGCCGATGTTAAGTGTATTAGTGGTTCAAACATCCGTGGCCCAACACTACCACTTTTGAAACTAAGGGTGGCCCAAATACACACTCAAACGTAATCCACTACGTTTACGCTTAATAAATTTATCGCAGCAAAGCTGTTTAAGAGAAACAATGAGAATCAGAATTGTCAGACTAACCTTGAGAGTTCGGGTTGTCACATCATGCGTACGAGCATACTCACGATTATAAACTTCGTACGAAAGAGTTGCATGATAGGAGGTTGAAGGGTAATAAAGACTTCAAGTGTGGGGATGAGGTGTTATTATATAATTCACACTTGAGGTTGTTCCCGGGGAAGTTGAAGTCCCGTTGGTATGGACCGTTTGTGATGAAAGAGGTGTTTCCCTATGGTAGTGTGAAGATAGAGGGAAAAGATGGTGAAAGTTTCAAAGTGAACGGTCATAGATTGAAGTTATACATAGGTAGACCGAGTGAGAAGGATGACGTCGAGGTTATTCGCCTCGATCCTCATAGTGCTTCATAGTTTAGAAAGTATAATATGTATATTTTTGTATTTTGAGTCTAAATTAGCAAGTTTGAGTCAGTTAGTTTTGAGTCGGTTGTTATTTTTGAGTCAGTTTTACGCTTGGGTTTGTTTGTGTTTATTTGTGCAGGTTTGTTTGACCCGTCCGTACTCAATCTCGATTCGGGTGGGGATGCGGAGCTATTTATCATTATGTAGAGGCAACTTATGTAGAGGCAACTCAAGTGTACCAGTTTGTTAGACAGTTGCGAATGAAATGCTATACAGTCGTGCTGCTTTGTTTGGAATTCAAAAATTTTTGCTACCAGGCGAGTTTGTTCCATTATATGTTTCTTGTTTATTTTTCTTTCTTATTTATTTTTAGTTGTCTTTCATCCTAGGATGTACCGGTAGGCCCAGCCAACTTAGAGGGTTCCCTGGATTGTTTTAATATACCTTATTAAAAAAATTCATGATATTTTGTGGGTTCTCATCTTAGGAGAAATAGAAAAGCTGAAACTGTTGATAGTATAAAAGGTGCCACTATAAGTAAATAACCTATAAGTATTTTGAATTAGATTGGCACACCTTTTCCTTTTTAGGAAACTAAATTCGGATCTAGTGGCGCCTAAAAAAAATTCCTCATCCATTCATATGAGCTAATTAAAAAAAAATAAAATAACTGAAGCCTATGGTATTAACCACTAGGATGGTGACTCGGGTGGGGTATACCTGCTAGGTTGAAGATAAAGAGAAAAATGTGAGGCTCATGGTATTTCCCACTGGGATAGCGACTTGGTGATAATGTCATCTGAGTTGATCATGATAAAAAAATTGCTAAAGCTTATCATCATCCATCATTCCATCAAAATTTAATTTTAAATACATAAGGGTTATTTATATAAAGTGGTAGATTTTTAGGTGTTGTTTGTTTTTTCAGAGGTAAAACGTCTGCAGTCTGCGGACCACATCTGCAGACATCTGCAGCTGAAGAGGTGGACCAAACCTCTGCAGTTTGCAAGAAGAAGACTGTTTGTTTTTTAATTTCTACAAGCTGCTAAAACAACATAATAGGAACGAATATTAACCAAAAATTCAACAAACTACCACCAAATTTCTGAAATTTAACACCAAAAAACTCAAAAGTAACACCAAAATTCAGCAGCAAACCACAAAATTTCTGTATTTATTATACACTTGCATCTTGAATTTCCATTAGCTCGCACAAAATTGAACATACATACATACATATATATATATGCTCTTACGTTAAATTGTAACCTAAGGAACATGCTTTGAAGAAACAAAACCACTTCAATTCCAATATAAGACCTAAATCAGAATTCCTGAATCTTCGATTACTCTATCAAAAGCAAAGATTATAACTAAATCACCAATATATTACAGCACAACTCAACTGATTTCATTACTGTAAACAACCAAAGAAACTTACCAACAAAGTCGGATCGCTGAACCCAGAAGGCGAGCTGATAAAATAAATGGAGATTAGGGATTTTTTTTAGCTTCTTAGAGCATTCACTTCCTATCCTCTTCCCGGCGGAGAGGGAGGACGAGGAGGTCGGCAGTGTGAAGGAGGAGGGGTGGCCGGTGGTGTGGAGGAGGAACCTTTAATCGACGAGGTGGGGGTGCGACAGATGGTAGGGGTGTGGCTGTAGAGGTGGAGGCCGATGTGGTGGGGGACAGCGAAGGAGGTGGAGCAGGGCGGTGGAGGTGGAGGTGGAGGTGGTGGAGGCGGAGGTGGAGGTGGTGCGGCTGGATAGGAATGGTTGGAGATCTGTGTGTTTTGAAGGAGATATGAGTTTTGAAGAGGATTAAAGACCTAAGGCCAGGTCTGTGTCACAAAGAGGTGGGGAAGAGGTTTTTTAATGAAAGCTCTTCTGAAAAACAAACAAGCTGCAGATGCAAATGTCTGCGCGTGGTCTGCATGGGGCAGACTGATGTCTGTCGTTATGGACATGCAAAAACCTAATTAACCTAGGTAGCTAGGGTAAGCCGGGTATCGAATCTAGAGGAGTCTGTGGTTAATGCTAATTATTATTTGTTTGTAAATATTTGAATTACTTTGAGAACTTGCTAGAAAACTATAAAGAATAACTTTGAGATTGTAGAAACAATGATAGAAAAAACGTGGTCACTCCGGGATTCAGTATCTATAATTACTAATAACCTAGTTCTGATTTTATTGGATGCTATTGATTGAATAGTAAATCTGTTACATCTACCAATTACCTATGCAGTTCAAAATCTTAATATTAATTGATCAGATAAATATTAAAACAAAAATACATCGGAATCATTCAATCAACAAAAGCATAATTGGATTCAAAACATAATTATAACTCTGACTGTCAATCAGGATTTGTCTGTCACACAAATTATATAATCACGCAAATAGTAGGCTGTCACCGGACTACAAATCCAAATCTCAATACAAAAAATAAACTAGAATTAAAAGTGTCTAACAAGAATCATTCACCCGAAGTGTCCACGAGAGATTTAGCCGCTCATCTCTCGGTTGATCTTCGTCAGCCTCTGATGTGCGTGAAAGTGTTATATATATTAGGTGTATATTTTAAGCCCCTTTAACACTTATTTTAGCCAAGTTTTAAATTTATAAAACACAATATTTTACTAACACTAAACACACATATGGGCAAGTGCACCCATCGCGAGCGTAGTATAGCTTTGGTAAGATACCGAGGTCGTCCAAGGACACAAGAGCTTTTAGTACCGGTTTATCCTCAACGTCTAATCAAAATAAAAAGTTTAGAAAAAATATTTTTAAACTAAGAAAAATAAAAACTAACTAAAATGCTGAAAATAAAATAAAAATAAAAAACAGATAGACAAGATGAATCACTTGGTTCCGACTCGTATCTAGTATAACCTTTGATTATTTCCGCACTTTTGCACATAATTAAGAGATTATCTTAGTTATTGTAGTAGGCCCCTCTTTTGAAGGTGACGTTACCCTCACCCCAGTAGTTTGAGTCAGCAGGGATACAATCCTAAAAGGGTGGATTATTGGAAGATAATGAATTAAGTTATTAATGCAGTATTATGGTAGGCCTCGCTTTTGGCGGTGACGTTACCCTCGACTAGGTAGTCTGAGTCAGCAGGGATACAGTCCTAAATAGCCGAGTTATAGTATTAATAGTAGTTAACTTATGAGGGGATCAAAGAGTTTGGACCCCCGCCATCCAATACCGTGAAGTATTGAAGGAGGTCCTACTAAATTTGACCCAGGTCCATTGCCGGACCTCTAAACGCTGAACAATGGCAAGACCTTTACCAAACCGTTCCCTTAACCCCCGACCAGGTAGCCAACATACCTCCATATAGACCGTGGAGATATGAATGGTGAAAATCTTTTATTTTATATAGACAGTAAAATAATGCCAAGACACCACGGACAAACGATAAGGAAAGATCACCTTCAACATAAGTAACTAGTTATTAAAGTCATTAATACAAAACCAAATAAAAAGTGCAAAAGATTAGAAATAAAAAGTATTATACTAGACACTTTGTCTTCACCAAGTGATGTAAGAGACTTAGGCAAACATGGCCTTGAATGTCAAGAACTCTTACGATCAATCTTGGATCCCGAGACGACTCACACACTCTACGATGGACAATGGATGATGGTGTTGTGATGGTGGTGGGTGGTGGATGAAGTGTGAGAGAGGTGGTGTGCCAAGGGATGAGTTGAAATGAAACCAAGCACTCCTATTTATAGGCTGGACAGAAGGCTGGGCACGGCCCCGTGTCCGCTGGGCACGGCCCCGTGCCTATCTGACACTCTCTCTATTCATTAATTGTAATTCGCAATTACAATTAATGCGCCTGCAGTACTTTCGACACGCCCCCGTGCTCACTGGACACGGCCCCGTGGTGGGCAATAGAAGCTTCTATGGATTTGTCTTTTCTGCTGCTTCTTGGGCACGGCCCCGTGCTGGCTGAGCACGGGGCGTGTTCAGTCTTCTGCCTTCTCTATTTTGCTTTGGAAGATGCCGTTGAGGGGTCGGGCAGTCACTTATGTTCCTTTCCTTGTATTTATGTTAGATTTTGCTGTCTTTTTGCTTCTTTTGTGAATTTGAGCTCATTTAATCCTGAAAATACAAAAGGAAGACAAAAACACTCTTTTTCCAACATTAGTACTTAAAAAGGGTTAGTTTTGTGCCTCATTTGATGTAATTTATATGTTGCATTTTACACACATCAAATACCCCCACACTTGAACTTTTGCTTGTCCTCAAGCAAAACTCTTTAATATGTGGCTTACACTCCCAAATGGAATAGGTAGAAGAGAAGGTTTTTGGCTTGTCGTAGAGTGTCGGGATTTCCAAGATTCTTTAGGAAGTTTTATTTTTATTTATTTACAAACCTATTCGTCATGATTTATTTAAAACTTTTCATAAGAGAAATTATTTATTAGGGCATAGCATGCCTTTTTTAAAATTCTATTTATATACAAGTTCACATACCTCACGGGAGAAATCACTCACACTCGGCCGAAGGTGTATTTTTAGTGAATCACTCGAGAGCGGCATGGAACTTATTCCTACCATAAGCTTGCTAAGCAATCAATCCTCCTCCTTTTTAACTTATATACCTTTGTAAATATCAAGAGGACTTTGTGGGTTAAGGGTTAGGCTTGGGTTAAAGGTAGGTGGTTGGGTTAGTGGTTAGTAGCAAAAAGGGTGAAAAAGCGTAACAAGTGTCGGTTTTCGTAGGACTTTCTATTTTTGTAACTCGTATTTTGATGAAGCTATTATTCAAACAAAGTTATTTTTGATAAACTTGTTTGTTTATTTTCTTTTGCTTCATCATCAACACATTTTTTTTTCATACGAAAAACCGAACTTGTTACTAAAACAAAGGGTAAAAAATGAAAAAGGTTTTGGTGGGTAAAAGGTTGTTTGATTTGGGGTATGAAATGAAAAGGTTTAGGCTTAAAGGGGCTAACTAGGGGGATTTTTTGGGTATGTGGTAAAAGAAAAAGAAAAAATAATGGTGTAGAAATAAAAAGGGTTAGTCCTAATGCCTCCATCATTTACTTACTCGGGTTTAAGTTTATAAAGACCGGGAATGTATTGTCATGGCAAGTTCTAGAGTCGTAAGAACCAAGCGGCTATTCACACAAGAAACGAAAAATGAGCATTTAGTCTAAAGATGTAATTTTGTATGCTCAATAAAGGCTCAAAACTCACTTTTGTGGGAATGGGTTTTTATGTGACCAAGTATATATAATCAAATTTTAACTAAGCTTGTCATGCCCTTTTTTTATAATTTTCTTATGTTGGTTCTTTTTATCACGACGCTATCGGTTGTAAATTCGTAAAAATATAACCTTTTTGAGAACTTGGATTTCCCGAGTTAAACCTAGACAAGTAAAAAAATGAAATTTTTGAAAAAATTTTGGGGTGATTAGCGGTTCCAATAGAGTTTTGTGTAAGGCTTGTTATTAGGACTTGCAAAATTTCCAAGGTTTTAGCACCCCCCCCCCCCACACTTAAATTACACATTGTCCTCAATGTGTCCCAAAAATAAATTTTTAGGTTGATTAGATGTGTAAAATAGTGTTAAAAAGCAAAAATTTTGTGTTACTGGGCGCTGAACACGGCCCCGTGTTGTCCGGGCACAACCCCGTGTTCAAGTGCCAGTAACAAAATTAAATCAAGAGAAATAGAAGCCTGGACACGGGGGCGTGTTGGGTGACCACGGCCCGTGTCCAGTTACCTGAACTGGGCAGTTTTCTGCAGGGGGTTCAGCACGGGGCCGTGTTGGTTGGGCACGGCCCGTGTTGAACCTTCTGTAATGGAGAAAATTGTCGGGTTGCCTTGTTCTTGTGCATGAAGTCATTTTTCTCGTTCCCCTTTTCATCCCTTATCACCATGAGTGTGTTTTATTCCTGAAAATTAAAACTAACTAGAAAACATAAAAATTAATCTAAATTAAACTAAGGATAGTTCCGTGGAATGCCTCCATGGTGCGCCACGTTTATAAGGGTCCTTGGCTAGACCCAAAGCCTGGTCATATGTTACCCAAGTGGGATGTATTGCATCCCATGTTACACCGTCGGAGAGCGTCATCCAAGCTTGAGTCTATGACCTTCATGTAGTTGACCGGATCTTCTTCCTCTACTCTCTTTCCACATTCAAATTTTACTTCCTCATCCCCAAACTTCAATGTTAGAGTTCCGACATTCATATCCACCACTGCTTGGGCGGTGGCTAGAAATGGCCTCCCGAGGATGAGAGGGACATCGGTGTCTTCTTCCATGTCTAGGATGACAAAGTCGGTTGGAAAGACGAAATTGTCAACCTTGACTAGCAGATTTTCAGCAACACCTTGTGGGAATTTGATGGACCTGTCGGCGAGTTGTATGCTCATCTTTGTAGGACTTGTTGTTCCTAGGCCGAGTCGCTTGAACATTGACGTGGGCATGAGGTTGATGCTAGCCCCAAGATCGGCTAAAGCATTTCGGACGGGGGACTTCCCAATCGAGCAAGGGATTGTGAAGCTCCCGGGGTCGATTTTCTTTTGTGGAAGTTTGTTGAGTACTAAAGCTGAGCATTCTTCGCCTAAGTTAACTACTTGCAATGATTCAATTTTCCTTTTGTGAGTGAGGAAATCCCTCATGAATTTTTCATATTTAGGCATTTGGGTTAGGACCTCAATAAAAGGATTATTAACATGCAATTGTTTTAGTAAACTTTCGAACTTTGCGAATTGCTCATCGGTCTTTTGACGATTTAACCTACCGGGGTATGGAATCGGATGAGTCCTGGTGGCCTCTTGATTTGTTGAAGGAGCTTTTTCTGGTTGAGGTGTGGGTGAAGTAGTGTTTTGGCGTTGACTTCCTTCAATTTGTGGTAAGGGCTCATCCTCGGGACCCACGGTTCGGTTTCTCAACGTGATGAGGTGTACTTGCGCTTTTGGGTTGGTTTCGGTATTACTTGGTAACGCGCCTTGTGGTCTCTCGGAGAAATTTTGAGCTAGTTGATTTAATTGTTTTTCAACGTTTTGAATGCTAGCTTGTTGATTTCTAAAATTCGATTCCAATTGTTGAAATCGATCCGAGTTTTTCTTTTCGGTGTCGGAGATGAGGCGAGATAGGGTATCTTCAAGCCTTTCTCTTCCACCTTGTTGTTGAGAGAAATTTTGTGGTTGTTGAAAATTAGTTCGTTGGTTTTGTTGGTTACTACTATTGCCGGGATCTCTCCAAGCAAGATTTGGGTGGTTACGCCATCTTTAGTTGTAGGTACCCGTTGGAGGACCCGACGGCCTAGGTCTATTATCAATGTGTTTCCGCTTGTTCATCTAATTCTTTCATACAACTCCAATTTTCATGTGACCCACCACACCATTCACAAGCCATAACCGAGGCCGTTTTTGTCATTTCTAGCTTTTTGATTTTTGAAGAGAGGGCCTCGATTTGGGCTTGTAAAGAGGTGCTTTCATCAACCTTATGGGCGCCCGGGGCAATAGATTTATTACCTCGGGGAGTGTGCCATTGAAAATTGGTTTGAGCAATTTCCTCAATTTGATTATATATTTCATTTGGGCGACGATTACCTAAAACTCCCCCGGAGCTTGAATCAAGTGTTTGTCTTGTGTGTGGCAACAACCCATTGTAGAAAGTGGATACTTGTTGCCATACCGCTAGACCGTGATGAGGACACTTTCTTAGAAGCTCCTTGAACCTTTCCCAAGTTTCATATAAGGATTCCCCATCCTCTTGTGAATATGTATTAATTTCAGTCATTAGTTTAGCCGTTTTAGCAGGAGGGAAATATTTATATAGAAACTTTTGGGCTAGTTCATCCGAGGTGTTTACCGAGCCAACTGGGAGGGTGTTAAGCCAAGCCTTAGCTCGGTCTTTTAGTGAAAATGGAAACATCCTAAGGCGAATGGCGTCGTTTGATGCCCCATTGATCCGAAAAGTATCACATATTTCCAAGAAATTAGTAATATGTAGATGGGGATCCTCGTCCGCAAGCCCATGAAAGGTTGCGGAGTTTTGGAGCATTTGTATCAAATGCGGCCGAAGTCCGAAGTTGTTGGCCTCGACATTCGGTGCATTGATAGCGGCGCCGAGATTGCCTACGGTGGGCCGTAGGTAATCCATGAGGGTACGTTGGTCCGCCATTGGAAGTGGGTCCCCCGAAGCTTTCTCTTGATTTTTAGCTTTAAGTCTTTTTCTGAGAAAGCGTTCGGGTTCTTCTAGGGGTTCTTTTATGTCTCTACTAGAACTGGAGCTCATGCACTACGTAGGAGGTTCAAATGTGGCGCCTGGGTTCCAAGTCCTGCAACAAAAACAGAAAAGAACGCTGGTCAGAATGTTCACCACGGCCCCGTGCTCAGTGAACATGGCCCGTGGTCAGAGGTACAGTAATTGTTTTCTGTATCCCAGTTACTAGTTACTGGGAGTTGGACACGACCCCGTGTTACACCGACACGGCCCCGTGCTCAGCTCTCTGTAACTCAGAAAATAAAAACTGCCAGTTATGATGCTGGGCACGGCCCGTGTCTGACCAGGCACGACCCGTGCTGAGCTCTGCAGAAGCTGAAAAACTAAGAAAAATCCTAAAAAAAATTTAAAAATAAGAAAAATGATTAGGCCGTTGATTCCTAACTTTCTTAAAATCCTTGTGTCCCCGACAGCGGCGCCAAAAACTTGATGTGCGTGAAAGTGTTATATATATTAGGTGTATATTTTAAGCCCCTTTAACACTTATTTTAGCCAAGTTTTAAATTTATAAAACACGATATTTTACTAACACTAAACACACATATGGGCAAGTGCACCCATCGTGAGCGTAGTATAGCGTTGGTAAGATACCGAGGTCGTCCAAGGACACAAGAGCTTTTAGTACCGGTTTATCCTCAACGTCTAATCAAAATAAAAAGTTTAGAAAAAATGTTTTTAAACTAAGAAAAATAAAAACAAACAAAAATGCTGAAAATAAAATAAAAATAAAAAACAGATAGACAAGATGAATCACTTGGTTCCGACTCGTATCTAGTATAACCTTTGATTATTTCCGCACTTTTGCACATAATTAAGAGATTATCTTAGTTATTGTAGTAGGCCCCTCTTTTGAAGGTGACGTTACCCTCACCCCAGTAGTTTGAGTCAGCAGGGATACAATCCTAAAATGGTGGATTATTGGAAGATAATGAATTAAGTTATTAATGCAGTATTATGGTAGGCCCCGCTTTTGGCGGTGACGTTACCCTCGACTAAGTAGTCTGAGTCAGCAGGGATACAGTCCTAAATAGCCGGGTTATAGTATTAATAGTAGTTAACTTATGAGGGGACCAAAGAGTTTGGACCCCCGCAATCCAATACCGTGAAGTATTGAAGGAGGTCCTACTAAATTTGACCCAGGTCCATTGCAGGACCTCTAAACGCTGAACAATGGCAAGACCTTTACCAAACCGTTCCCTTAACCCTCGACCAGGTAGCCAACATACCTCCATATAGACCGTGGAGATATGAATGGTGAAAATCTTTTATTTTATATAGACAGTAAAATAATGCCAAGACACCACGGACAAACGATAAGGAAAGATCACCTTCAACATAAGTAACTAGTTATTAAAGTCATTAATACAAAACCAAATAAAAAGTGCAAAAGATTAGAAATAAAAAGTATTATACTAGACACTTTGTCTTCACCAAGTGATGTAAGAGACTTAGGCAAACATGGCCTTGAATGTCAAGAACTCTTACGATCAATCTTGGATCCCGAGACGACTCACACACTCTACGATGGACAATGGATGATGGTGGTGGATGATGGTGTTGTGATGGTGGTGGGTGGTGGATGAAGTGTGAGAGAGGTGGTGTGCCAAGGGATGAGTTGAAATGAAACCAAGCACTCCTATTTATAGGCTGGACAGAAGGCTGGGCACTGCCCCGTGTCCGTTGGGCACGGCCCCGTGCCTGTCTGACACTCTCTCTCTTCATTAATTGTAATTCGCAATTACAATTATTGCGCCTGCAGTACTTTCGACACGCCCCCGTGCTCACTGGACACGGCCCCGTGGTGGGCAATAGAAGCTTCTATGGATTTGTCTTTTCTGCTGCTTCTTGGGCACGGCCCCGTGCTGGCTGAGCACGGGGCGTGTTCAATCTTCTGCCTTCTCTATTTTGCTTTGGAAGATGCCGTTGAGGGGTCGGGCAGTCCACTTATGTTCCTTTCCGTGTATTTATGTTAGATTTAGCTGTCTTTTTTGCTTCTTTTGTGAATTTGAGCTCATTTAATCCTGAAAATACAAAAGGAAGACAAAAACATTCTTTTTCCAACATTAGTACTTAAAAAGGGTTAGTTTTGTGCCTCATTTGATGTAATTTATATGTTGCATTTTACACACATCAGCCTCTGTTTTCGTCCCCCTGTCTGCCGTCGAAGATGTGATCTTGTATCTCTTTTTCTTTCTTTCTTTCAATCCCGGCCCATTTAATATATGCGTGTGTCTTGGTATTATTCTTTCAATCTCGGCCCAAATCAAACAAAAGGAAATTGTGGCTTTGATGTAATATGGAGGAATCCACTAATGATAATATTAGATCTTCACGTGTCATGTGCACCAATATCTTAGTCCATGTGTGTGTATATATATATATTAATATTACTAGCAAGGTGTCCGCGCGATGCGGCGGGGTGACAATTTGCATTGCGGTACACATTTTTGTTAGTTTATCAACTCAGTTGTGATCTATTGTATAGTACTTAGGTTAGTTTTCTGATTCGTATGATGTTCTACAAATTTTTATTATGTTTATTGTTTTCTTAGGTTTTTGAGTTAGTGGCACCAATTGATCTATCTATATCATAAGGCTTACACATCTCAATAACATAAGAAATAGGAGCATAAGTCATTTGTAGCATTGTTACATAAAATTCGAAACATAAGAAAACTTAAAACATAAAAATAAATGTTTAACGATAACGATAGAAGCAAAAAACAGTCTCCCTTTGCAGTATACGTACCCAACCAAAACTTACACCAATGTGATATTAACAAGACCAGCCAGCGAAGACCACATATGTTTAGCATTTTAATCAGTCGTCGGATCTCCCTCTACACCTCTCTTCCTAATCCCAATCACTCTGGTTAAAATAAGATTTCGTATTTCTTGGACACTTCGGATTTGTAAAATTATATTTAGATTATTATATGAATTTGCAACAATTTCAACATCTAAAAACATCATTTTCCCAAAAGAAAAAAAAGAATATATATTTCCAAATTATAGTTAAAAGCCCTAACCTGGAAGCAATCCTAGAGTACACATCATCCGACTTTTCTCCTTGAATTTGATTTAACAGCAGCTGCTCGTAGCTGAATATCTGTCAAAAATTCAATGGGTAAGCACGAAATAATAAATATAACTTAGAAATAAAAATTATATTCAAACATATAATTTATTAATTTCAAATAATCTTCAAAGTATCAGATCACTAAATTACCTTGTCCCTTCCAGCTGCGCTTTACACATGTTTATCCATTATTCACAAAACTAAAAGGGTTTAATTTCTATTGCGAAGAAAATGATTCAAGATGATAAATTAGATGAAGAAAATTTAAATTAAAAAAAACAAGGATGTGTACCTTCATATATAAGTGAGATAACATGTTGAACAACAATATCCAATTCCCCTTCGTTGTAATTAAAACGAACCTGTGACAGCTAGGTTAATTGTTCCTCACAACCAGGTGATAACCTACCATAATTTCATCTTGAAGATGATGATGATGGTTGTGGTCACCGTTGGTTTAGCCTCTGACCTTCATTGGAACCCTAGTCTCCTACACCAGAGTGCATTAGAGGTGGCTGAACCATTGTCGGGAAGCTGTAAAAACCGGCATTCGTCACAATCGTCATTAGGCGGACCAATCTAACAGCCGATGGAACATACAATCGAAAGAGGACTTACCAGAGCTAGTCGGAGTCTTCGCCGAAACCCTAGCCACCATAGATGGAGGAAGCGGCTAGGATTGTCTGTCATTGTCTTCCTCCTCGTTTTAACCTTGGAACCGGTGAAGGTTATGTGGCTCTTGAGGACCACTACCGTCACTACCGTATGGAAGGTTGTAACTGAATCATTACCATCGCCACTCGCCTGATCAATCCGTTTTCACCGCGCAGGAGTATGGCTGGCGCCGCCGTAGCACCACCACTGCCACCCTCAGATTTCTCTCTCTATATTGCTCTTGCTTGTTCTCCCTTTTTATTTCTCTTTCTATCGATTGAAGTGGTGAGAGCAAGCATAGATTTCGGCTCTAATTTGGTAACCTTATTTCAAAATTTAGAAGTTACAAAAGATGGAGCCAAATGTAATTTACATATTTCTTAACATGATAGGTTTAATGCGTTGTACATTAAAACAAGGGATTAAAATCTAATTAAGATGAAGGGTTAAAATGTAACTTTTGTTTAAAAAGACTAATTTACCCTTATTTTAGAGGGTATATATATAAATTAAAAAGGAAAAAGTCTTATTTTTTTGGGTATCTTAAAAGGAAAAAGATTATTAGTTTTTATTTTCTTCTTTAATCACTTGTACATTAAAGCATTATCTACTTGTACCTTTTAATCTGTGAATCGATATTGAACAAGACAACTACCAAAACGTCGACAAAAATGTGTAGCTCGTCATGCTATCTTTGGATTTTTTTTAAACAATATAGTTTAAAAGATATGTCAATAATAAGTAAAAAAATTATAATTTTGTTGTGGAGGGGTGAATTTTAACTAATTATCTATAATTTTGTTAAAACCTTAGGGATTTAAGTGTAATAAGTTTAGGGGCTAAAAAATAAATAGTGTTTAAAAGACCAAACTACCCTCATTTTAGGGGTCTTTCTATAAATGAAGGGGGGAAAAAGTTCTTATTTTTTGGGTATCTTAAAATATCCTTGCCTCATGCATTATAATATAGTATAGATATAGATAATATATATTGTGATGATTGCCTTTTGTTGTGATGATGATTTGATTTATTAACAAAGCCAAAGTCACGTCCACTAAGTCCAGCCGCCACTCCTTCACGTGATGATGCATGTTCTCAATTAATATTGTTGACTTTGTTTCTTTTGTCTCACCAATGGTTGCGTACAAGTCCCATGTGCTCACATGTGAGATGCCAAACTTGTGAATCCGTAGGCTACGGTATTTGACCATAAGCTACGATATTAGCTTTCTGTTTCTTTTGCTGGAGCTGTTATGATGAGTTGCTGAACATAACCGTAGGTTACAGTATCTCATGCGTAGCCTACGGTGAGATCTCCAATCTCTTTGATTTACTTATTTCAACTTTCAACAAATGCCCCAATGGCCCTTAGACTTTAAGGTTTCGTGTTTCTTGTGTCTCCAGCTATATCTTGATCCGAACAAGCTCCGAATAATATAATATCTCTTTAATAATCATTTGTGCTTGCCCCGTTTCATCACTAACTTCTCTAACTTCGCCATCTTAAAAGTTTTACCTGTGAAACCACAAACACTCGTAGTCAACATATTCAAATCACATTATCACTTAAAATATAATAAAACACGTGTTATACCCACATTAACGCACAAGATTCACACTCTACATCACATACATAAGTGGTTCTGAAGTACTTCTAGCAAAAAAACAAACAAAGAGTTAATCTTTACCTTATAAGATTGATGCGGGATTAGGTGGATTTGTGGATCCTAAGTGTGAGACCCTTAGATTGATTGTTAACTTTAACATAAAGCTAGCATGAAAGGGGCTTGATGAGTTGGCGGTTGGGTTTAAGTGGATAACAATACCGGTAATCATGGTTAAACGTTTTTATATCTTTTAATAAATTAATCAAAAATTTTTGAAACCATCTATCCTAGTTATGATTCTATTGCATATTTTTTGGGACGAAAAATGTTTAAGTGTGGGGATATTTGATATGCTCGAAAATATACATATATTTTATAAATGTTTCATACACTTTGAATAGTTTTGGGGTTAGATTTCGTGGAATATTACTTCTAATTTGTTCATATTTGGATTTTATTAGTTTCAAATTAGAAGGAAAAAAATGATGAATTTAAAGTTAAAAAAAAGAAATTGAGGAAGTTCGAATTTACAAAACTAAATGTAACTGTAAATATTTAATCTAAATCGTGTTAAATGTGAACTTTTCTTTTTCTCTCTAGACCCGCCGGAACCTTGGTTTGCTCGACGATGTGCGAGGTTTAATCGACTCGCTTATTGGTAGCGGCTCTAGATCTAACCTTTCTCCTTAATTGGTTCTCCTGATTTGTCCATTCGTGGCCTGGGATTGTCTGTGCTTGTCGGTTCATCTTCTTCCCTTTTTCTTTTGGTCTTTGGTTTATGGCGGTGGGGTTAACTAAGTTCTATGTAGCTAATATCCCAGATGGGTGCAGATCGTGGGATTTGGACTCCCTTCTCAGTAATTACGGTGAAATAGCAGGTACATACATCGTGAGGAAGAGAAGTAAAGAGGGTCTCAAGTTCGGATTTGTTAGCTTTAAATGGGTTAAAGACTGGAAAGAGATGGAGAGGGGGCTGCAAGGTATCAATTTTGGGGGTTGCAAGCTTAAGATCAATCGGGCGAGGTTTGCAAAGGAAAACGGGGTGGTTGAGGAGTGTAGGGATCCTCCAGGCACTGGCAAGCCAGTGTTCAGGAGGGAAGAGGAGGCAAATAATTCTCGGAAGATGCCTTTCTGAGACATGGATGTTCCTACAGTTCCGTGCTCAAGAACAACATGGTAGATACAAAGAGGAAAGAGGAAGAAGTGGTGGTAAATGAAAAGGTGGTAAATGTACATGGGGAGACTAGTGCGTTTTTCGACTTACAAGGCAGATCGGTCGTAGGTAGAGCTAAAGACTTTGGATCATTGATAAGATTGAAGGATAATCTTAGGGCGGCGGGTGTTAGTGGGTGCAAACTATATTACCTAGGGGGCTTTAACTCATTGCTTGCTTTCGAGGACGAAATTGAGGCTTTGGAATTACTTTTAAATGTCAGTCTCAGGAAGGAGTGGTTTGAATCGTTAGACCTATGGTCTGGTCAGATCATGGTGTATGAAAGGCTTGCTTGGTTAAAGTTTCATGGTATGCCTCTGAATCTGGCTGAAAATAAGGTGTTTGATGATATAGCATCGTTGTTCGGAAAAGTGGTGAAAGGGTCGCAACTGACACCTGGGATTTATCTACATCAAGCGTCGGAATTCTGGTGGATGAGGGTTCAAGAATTGCAGGCTCGGTTACTCTAAAGTGGAAGAACAAAAGGTTTAGAGTTTGGGTGATGGAAGATCTAGATGATTGGGTACCAGATTGTTTGTTCGATGAGGAGTGGCCGGATCTAGATACCGGAGTAGGTGAAGGGGCTTCAGAAGGGGATGTGACATCTGTGCCTCTACAACCACCATACAAATACAAAACCAATGAAATCTTGTGTTTCATACTTGGAATTTGTATAAATACATGTATCATTTGCACATATCAATTCTTGTTCGATTTCAAGCCCTACAACGCTTTCTGGAAAGTTATACGCGAACTGATGCGTAAACGTAATCATTTGAATGCGGAAAACACTCTGAAACAGTGACATAGGCTTAACATACCTTAAATAACCTTTACATAACTTAGAAATAAGTTTTGGAGGGTTTGGTGTGTCGAAAACAAGTTTATTCGATTGCAGGGACTATTTACGTCAAACTGCAAAACTATGCCGATTTGTATAGTAATGAACATTCCAGAACTTGATCATAAGCTAAACATACCCTAAACATCCTTTACATAGCTTAGAAATAGACTTTGAGGGGTTCGTTATGCGAAAATATGCTTATTTGATCAATAGGGACTACAAGCGTCAAAAAGTGCATAAGTTTGCATTTACGCGCATATCTTACATTCTGAACATATCCAGACATCCAAAAATTTTTTTAATCATTAAAATATTTTATTTTAGTGATTGGATTTCAAAAATACCATTCGTCGCGTAATTTGGATCGTTTTTCGCGTCCGTTCGTGTTTCGTCATAATTAACCGAATAACGCAACCGTACGACCAAACGAACTGACATCCGAGATGTTTTCAAGCATATTTCATGTCCCCTATACTTTAAGTTCATAATCGAGACTTGAAAATGGGTTAACGGGGTTTAAACGCGTCGAAAATACCTGAAAATGTGTGCAGGGACCAAAGTTGCACATTTTTGAAAGTCTGTTGTAGGGGGTAGCGGCACGCGACGCCTAAGGGTGTTTGCTGTCGCGGAACGCGACACCTATGTCTGGACAGAAACTTTGTTTCAGCAACAGCAGGTCTGTTGTCAGCAACCAACTTGAATTTCAGGGTCTTTTATGCAACTTTTTCAATACCATGGACTGGTTTTAAGCTCCCAAAGTATTAGAAACCATGTTCCACAAGTGTAGGGTCAAGATTTAACCTCCTAAACACATGGAATGATCTCCTTGATCCATACTTTCTATAAATACCCACATGATTCATTCTCATTCCTCACACATTTGATTCAAATTCAGCTCTAAGTTGAAGCTCTCACTTGTGAAGGCTTCATACCTGAGTTGTTTTTGATCAAATCTTCCTAGCTAGGACCTTTTGTAAGCTTCTTTCATGCTTGTTATTGCTTTTCAAGCGTGAAAGTCAAACAGTGTTAACACAAAGTTCGTTTTGAACTTTGCAACGTGAGCGTAATCACGATGGTTATAGTCCCTTGTAGCTATACCTACTGATTACCACGTTGATTAGTCGAAGTGACGAGTCAAAGTTTCGGTCAAAATACGTATTTTTGCGTATTTTGCAACGAAGCTATTTTCAGGTATCAAAACACTTTGTTTTGATATCAAAATTGTTTTCTAACTTAGTTAAACATGTTTTAACTTGTTTAACTCGTCACTTTTAGTCTAATGCTTGTATAGGGTCGTAAGTCAAGCGGTCTTGACAACCGCTTAGACTTTCGAACCCGGCACATTTGGTTGATCATTAGGATCCGACCAAGCATATTTTGTGACCATAGTAGCATAGGGAATAACCTTCCGAGGTTATACCTTATGGTCACTTAGTTTAATTAGTTGTATGATAGGTAGTTTATATGCCTTAGGAAAATGACCAAAATGCCCTTTTCATGCATAATTGGATTTTAAGCATATGTAACTTAAATTTTGTCACTTAAACTGATTATGCAACATATTTAAACATGTTAGGGCATATAATACTTGTCATAGGACTAGTTAGGCGTCTCGAACGCGCATTCACGCGAACAACACGTTAAAGTAGCGTAAGCTACCTTAATGGGTTGTAACGGGTCGTAAGCACTTAGGACAGGTTCCGATTTAGAATGTAGGTTTTGTTAAACCATATCATATGAGTTCCAATACTCATTTGGTTTACGAGACCTCGTTATACCCGATCCTCTGATTTAGGTGTCGATTTATTAACTTAGCGATCCGATTACTAGGTACCACTTGATTTCCTTGGTTTGCCCGAGCTTTGTTAAGTTCATTTAATTGAGGATACCTTGCAATTCGATGTGAGTACATAGTTCCCCTCTTTTACCGCTTTCAAATGTTTTGTGGTGATTTATATGTGCTAAACGATTTTCGAGCTTTCTAAAACAAATGCTATGGTTTATATTAAACATAACGATTTCGATAATGTGAATGAACTTGTTGGAGCGTTGGTCGAAAGACAATTGAATGACATTCATTAACTATTTTAAGCCGACCAGTAGTACGTTATGGTACCATAGGATAATATGATGCCATAGGATCTAACAAATCCCGTTATCAGACGTTCACCATGGTTATGGGGGTAATGTGGGTAACGACAGAACCTGATATTTGTTAACTTACCCTTGGTCGTTTGTTAATTCGAGTTGAACGAGTAGGACGAGTCACGCAGGTTTGAATGTATTCAATAAAATTACCAAAAGTTAGTTTTCACAATTTAAACACGAACCACTGGAACTATTAAACTATGTGAACTATTTGAACTATTTGAACCACTGGAACTATCTGAACGATTTGAACTAGATTGAACCATTGGAACTATTTGATCTATGTGAACTATTTGAACGATTGAACCAGTGGAACTATTTGATCTATGTGAACTATTTGAACGATTGAACCATTGGAACTATTTGATCTATGTGAACTATTTGAACTATTGAACGATTGGGTTATGGTAAGTGATTAGGTAACGGTGTGGGTGTAATGTGATAAAAGCATGGTGGATACGCCGCTGGTACTTCCTATATATAAGTGCTTTTAACACATTTCATGTCGTTGCGTTATCTAGATCACTTGAGCGAATGTTTTCAAAACGAAGTTACACTACAAGGTTTTCTTAACAATATAAACCATACAATGTTTACTTTCAATGATGATTTACTACTTGGTTTACAAAGACAAATGTTTTCAGTTAAGATTCATAGCTACAATGGTTTTGGTTTATACATATATCAACTTGTAAAAGTTGATAGAAACATACTGCAATGTCAAACTCTTTTGTTTTCAAGATACACACTCGCCAACTCTCATAGTTGGACGAGGTATTGCAATATGATCTCAAAGCCATGAATCTGACATACTCACAAAACCTATGTACTCGTCGGCATTTTTATGCTGACGTACTTTTCACATATGTTTCAGGTAACATAGTATGATGATGTTGATGATGATTACGATGTATGCTCACATAGGGATGGACGAGGCGTTAGTGACTTAATAACAATGAAGGACAATATGTTCATGTTTTTCTTTTAATATTCGAGACAATGTAATAAACTTAATTCAATAAAACGAAACTACAATCCATGTGTTGTGAAACAATGATTCTGTTACGATACTCCCTGACGTTTCCGCCGCGGTTTGTTGTTTCAACGCGGTCGGGGTGTGACAGAAGAGTTGGTATGAGAGCTTATGGTTATAGGGAATTAGGTTATTAGTAATGCTTTGACCTAGACTATAACCTTCCTAGGACCCTAACACAAGTTATCTTGTGTTTAGTATTAAAACAATACCGTTACCTATCTTTAGGTGAAAACCATAACAAGAACACGAATTACGAATGCGACTTGAAAACTAATCATCTCTTCTTTGATGATTTATTATAAGGTTTTGAACCTTCAAAGTTTTCAAAATCTCGTCAAAGTATGGGTCTTATTAATGTGAACACGTGCAATCTGGAAGGGTGGGTACCTGTATCCCGAGTTTTCTGTCTAAGGCTAGAGTGTTCGTATAAATCCACATAATCAGACCAGTCACTCTTACCTGGGAACTCTTGGGGTGAGTGTCCACTTATAGGCTAAAGCATGTCTTCGCGATACATTATAAGGACCTATCTACTTTGTTCAGCCCTTGTGCGTCGTTTGTTTGTTCGAGGTAACAAACGAATGATTGCCATCCTTTGTTTCGTTGATATCTTCAATATCTCTTTTGTCCATTCAAATGTCAATCTCACTCGTTTCTGATGTTTTCTTGTTCTTTTTAGAAAATGCCTCCTAGACGCGATCAAACTGAAAATGTTGCCCTAGCAGCCACAATCGTTCAGCAGATGGCTGCTGTGATTCCGAACCTCATTACTCAAATTAACCAAGCGAATAACAATAACAACAATAACAATGCTACGTGTGATTTCAAAACATTCAATTCAGCTAAGCCATCGAAATTTTCTGGGTCTCAAGGAGCAACTGCGCTCCTACAATGGTTCGAGAGTCTGGAAAGCGTATTCAGACATGTTCGGTGTCCAAATGAACGAAAGATTGAATTTGCATCTAGTGTCTTTGAGAAACGAGCATTAACATGGTGGAATGGTGTGATGAGAGATAGGGGTGCCAATGTGGCACTGGCTTATACCTGGGAAGAGCTTCGAGCTCTAATGATGAAGGAATTCTGTCCTTGTCATGAAATTAGGGCATTGGAAAGGGAATTCGACGATCTTAAACAAGATAGCGGTGAGCATCGAGCCTACACGGACCGATATGAGGAGCTATGTCTGTTATGCCCAACCATGGTTACGCCTTTGGATAAGGCAATTAAAAAGTATATTGATGGCCTCCCTGACTCAATGCAAGACATTGTTACTGGTGGCAACCCTACTACAGTTAGACAGGCCATTGAGCTATCCGGGACCCTGACTGAATCTCAAATCAGGAAGGGTAAACTTTTCTAAAAAGGCGATAAGAAACCAACCGACGAAACGAAACCAAAGGATAAGCAGACTGAATCCTCCAATAAGTCAAAGAAGCGTAAGGCTTCTCAGAACTTCGCCGTGGTTACTCAAAACAATCCAACTGTCCCTAACCAACCAGCTCAACCCCCTGCTAAGAAGCCATACAACGGAACTGCACCTATGTGTAACCAATGTAACCTTCATCATCATGCTAGTGTGCAATGCCGCAAATGCCTAAATTGTGGACTTGCTGGTCATACAGCTAGGGGTTGCCTAGCTGCAGCTGCATAAAATCAAGTTGACAACAATCCTGCTCAAGCTCGTTTTCCACCTGGTTCTTGCTACAACTGTGGCGAGATGGGCCATTTCAGAAACAATTGCCCAAAGTTTGCTAATGCAAATCCAGCACGTGGATGAGCATCTGACTGACTGGAAGACGATGCTGTTTAGAAACGATCGAACCTTTTGTTTTACTTCTTTTTGTTATCGATGACTATGAAAAAAGTTATTTTGGTTTATAAATAAACATTTATTTGCATTACGATGTACGAAAACAAGTGTGGTTACATGTATGAACGACATATCCCCTACGATACCGACACCAAGGAACCGTGTTCCTTACAAAACAAACTACTCTCGTAATTCTTCCATTTTGTGATCGCTTGCGATCTCCACGAAAATCCTAAGTACTCGTTTCATCTAAGAAACAAAGTACAAGGTACAAGTTACAACTTTGAACGAATACCCAAAGTACCGCTTTAAATCCTTATTTGGATACCCAAGGGTACTTCTGTGAGTCCTTAATTGGTCTTACGCGATATACATATCATATCTTCCTAACTTCATAATATTTTACACTGTATACGATTTCAAAAGATTATGCATGTTTAAAAACCTCATACATGTTTTCAAAATCATTTCACATAGTTTTTAAAACATTTTATAAAAATGTTTACCTAATATACTTAGTACATGATTTCAAAAACATTACAAAAGGGTTTTCAAAAACATATTTTTAACAATTCCAAGCATAATTTCCAAAAACAATCTGCTCGTATGTTGCCTTAACATACGCAGTATTCACTTTTTGAGAACACTCTGCTTCGTATGCTGACTTAGCATGCTTAGCACAATAATTTCAAGGATCCATTTTCTTCATATGTTGTCTTAGCATATCTAGCACCTTGATTTCATAAACACTATACTTCGTATCTGGTCTTAGCATACCTAGTACAAGATTCCTAAACTATTCCCACTATACGAATTCTAAATCCTTATAGGATCTTCTTCATAGTTAGATCCTTATGGATGTTTAAAGTGCAAAATCAAAGTCCTTAATTGGATTATTTGTGTGCTTTAATACGAATGTTACGATTCATTTTGAACAAAACCGAATCCTTATAAGATCATTCTATCTTTATAGATAGATTCTTGAGGATGTTTAAAGTACTAGTTGAAGTCCATTGATTGGATTCCTGGTGTACTTTAAAGGCATGCGTACAAATCGACGACAATTTAATAACAAGTTAATAACAAACTGGTAACGAATGGATAACCGAGTGAACTATGGTGTGACTATTATGTGCTTACGTGTTATGTGTTTGACCGATTCTATCCCCAACACATTATAAAATAAACTGTGCGGACTGTGCAAGGAATTACGTAATTATGGATGCATACATAATTATTGAATTCAGTGCACAGGAACCACAGCAAGTTTTATCATGTATCAAGTTAAACAAGAAACAAAAGTTAACTATATTCATTTCCATTTCTGATGAAGTACCCACTGAGGAAAAATGAACTAGCTATTCATTTTTCGCTTCTCAAAGAAATATCCACTGAGAGAAATGAATTCATGAACCGTGTTCATTTTCGTTTCTTATGAAGTAACCATTGAGGAAAATGAATTATTCATTCATATTAGCTTCTGAGAAATATCCACTGAGGAAAATGAACAATCCGTCCATTTTCGCTTTTGAAGAAATATCCACCGAGGAAAATGAATAAATTCATTCCGTTTCTGGTGAAGTATCCACTGAAGAAAAAGAATTGATCATTCCTTTTCGCTTCTAAAGAAATATCCACTGAGGGAATGAATAATCCTGCATCAATTTTGTAATTTTCGTTTCTGATAAAGTATCCACTAAGGAACATGAACTAACCGTTCATTTTCGCTTTTGAAGAAATATCCACTAAGGAAAATGAATAAATTCATTCCACTTCTGATGAAGTATCCACTGAGGAAAATGAATGATCCATTCATTTTCGCTTCTAAAGAAATATCCATTGGGGAATGAATAATCCTGTATCGATTCCTTCATTTCCACTTCTGACGAAGTACCCACTGAGGAAAATGAATCATCCATTCATTTTCGCCTCTGAAGAATATCCACTGGAGAAATGAAATACAAATTCTTACAAGATCTTTCTGTTTTAATAAGTTAGATTCTTAAAGGATACTCTCAGAACTATTGGTTAATTTGATCTTATCATTTAATCAAATTACTCGTTCCCACTTCCTACTTTATCTAAGGAAGCACCCACTAGGGAACGATAAAGTTATGTCTTACATGGAAATCCTTGATGGGTTACTCTATGCAAATAGATAACGCCCTAGATTCCCTGCAAGACGATTGATTAACAACTGCAGACAGACTCCTTCGAATAAATTTCAGGACAAAATTTCCTAAAGTAGGGGAGACTGTGACATCTGTGCCTCTACGACCACCATACAAATACAAAACCAATGAAATCTTGTGTTTCATACTTGGAATTTGTATAAATACGTGTATCATTTGCACATATCAATTCTTGTTCGATTTCAAGCCCTACATCGCTTTCTAGAAAGTTATACGCGAACTGATGCGTAAACGTAATCAGTTTAATGTGGAAAACACTCTGGAATAGTGACATAGGCTTAACATACCTTAAATAACCTTTACATAACTTATAAATAAGTTTTGGAGGGTTTGGTGTGCCGAAAACAAGTTTATTCGATCCCAGGGACTATTTACGTCAAACTGTGAAAATATGCCGATTTGTATAGTAACGAACATTCCGGAACTTGATCATAAGCTAAACATACCCTAAACATCCTTTACATAGCTTAGAAATAGACTTTGAGGGGTTTGTTATGCGAAAATAGGCTTATTTGATCAATAGGGACTAAAAGAGTCAAAAAGTGCATAGGTTTGCATTTACGCGCATATCTTACGTTCTGAACATATCCGGACATCCAAAAATTTTTGTAATCATTAAAATATTTTATTTTAGTGATTGGAATGCAAAAATACCAATCGTCGCGTAATTTGGATCGTTTTTCGCGTCCGTTCGTGTTTCGTCGTAATTAACCGAACAACGCAACGTACGAACGAACGAACTGACTTCCGAGGTGTTTTCAAGCATATTTCTTGTCCCCTATACTTTAACTTCATTATCGAGACTTAAAAATGGGTTAACGGGGTTTAAACGCGTCGAAAATACCTTAAAATGTGTGTAGGGACCAAAGTTGCACATTTTTGAAAGTCTGTTGTAGGGGGTAGCGGCACGCGACGCCTAAGGGTGTTTGCTGTCGCGGGACGAAATGCCTATGTCTGGACATAAACTTTGTTTCAGCAACAACAGGTCTGTTTTCAGCAACCAACTTGAATTTCAAGGTCTTTTATGCAACTTTTTCAATACCATGGACTGGTTTTAAGCTCCTAAAGTATTAGAAACCATGTTCCACAAGTGTAGGGTCAAAATTTAACCTCCTAAACACATGGAATGATCTCCTTGATCCATACTTTCTATAAATACCCACTTGATTCATTCTCATTCCTCACACATTTGATTCAAATTCAGCTCTAAGTTGAAGCTCTCACTTGTGAAGGCTATACCTGAGTTGTTTTTGATCAAATCTTCCTAGCTTGGACCTTTTGTAAGCTTCTTTCATGCTTGTTATTGCTTTTCAAGCGTTAAAGTCAAACAGTATTTGACTTTCTGCTTTGACCACGATTTGGTCAACACAATGTTCGTTTAAACTTTGCAACGTGAGCGTAATCATGATGGTTATATTCCCTTGTGGCTATACCTACTGATTACCACGTTGATTAGTCGAAGTGACGAGTCAAAGTTTTGGTCAAAATACGTATTTATGCGTATTTTGCAACGAAGCTATTTTCGGGTATCATAACACTTTGTTTTGATATCAAACTTGTTTTCTAACTTAGTTAAACATGTTTTAACATGTTTAACTCGTCACTTTTAGTCTAATGCTTGTATAGGGTCGTAAGTCAAGCGGTCTTGACAACCGCTTAGACTTTCGAACCCGACCCGTTTGGTCGATCATTCGGATCCGACCAAGCATATTTTGTGACCATTGTTGTATAGGGAATAACCTTCCGAGGTTATACCTTATGGTCACTTAGTTTAATTAGTTGTATGATAGGTAGTTTATATGCCTTAGGAAAATGACCAAAATGCCCTTTTCTTGCATAAATGGATTTTAAGCATATGTAACTTAAATTTTGTCACTTAAACTGATTATGCAACATATTTAAACATGTTAGAATATATAATACTTGTCATAGGACTAGTTAGGCATCTCGAACGCGCATTCGCGCGAACGACACGTTAAAGTAGCGTAAGCTACCTTAATGGGTTGTAACGGGTCGTAAGCACTTAGGATAGGTTCCGATTTAGAATGTAGGTTTTGTTAAACCATATCACATGAGTTCCAATACTCATTTGGTTTACGAGACCTCGTTCTACCCGATCTTCTGATTTAGGTATCGATTTATTAACTTAGCGATCCGATTACTAGTTACCACTTGATTTCCTTGGTTTGTCCGAGCTTTGTAAAGTAGCATAAGCTACCTTAATGGGTTGTAACGGGTCGTAATCACTTAGGATAGGTTCTGATTTAGAATGTCGGTTTTGTTAAACCCTATCACATGAGTTCCAATACTCATTTGGTTTACGAGACCTCGTTCTACCCGATCTTCTGATTTAGGTATCGATTTATTAACTTAGCGATCCGATTACTAGGTACCACTTGATTTCCTTGGTTTGCTCGAGCTTTGTTAAGTTCATTTAATCGAGGATACCTTGCAATTCGATGTGAGTACATAGTTCCCCTCTTTTACCGCTTTCAAACGTTTTGGGGTGATTTATATGTGCTAAACGATTTTCGAGCTTTCTAAAATAAATGCTATGGTTTTTATTAAACACAACGATTTTGATAATGTGAATGAACTTGTTGGGGCGTTGGTTGAACGACAATTGAATGACATTCATTAACTATTTTAAGCCAACCAGTAGTACGTTATGGTACCATAGGATAATATGATGCCATAGGATCTGACAAATCCCGTTATCAGACGTTCACCATGGTTATGGGGGTAATGTGGGTAACGATAGAACCTGATATTTGTTAACTTACCCTTTGGTGGTTTGTTAATACGAGTTGAACGAGTAGGATGAGTCACACAGGTTTGAATGTATTCAATAAAATGACCAAAAGTTAGTTTTCACAATTTCAACACGAACCACTGGAACTATTAAACTATGTGAACTATTTGAACTATTTGAACCACTGGAACTATCTGAACTATGTGAACGATTTGAACTAGATTGAACCATTGGCTATGCGAACTATTTGAATGATTGAACCATTGGAACTATTTGATCTATGTGAACTATTTGAACGATTGAACCATTGGAACTATTTGATCTATGTGAACTATTTTAACTATTGAACGATTGGGTTATGGTAAGTGATTAGGTAACGGGGCGGGTGTAATGTGATAAAAGCATGGTGGATACGTCGCTGGTACTTCCTATATATAAGTGCTTTTAACACATTACATGTTGTTGCGTTATCTAGATCACTTGAGCGAATGTTTTCAAAACGAAGTTACACTACAAGGTTTTCTTAACAATATAAACCATACAATGTTTACTTTCAACGACGATTTACTACTTGGTTTACAAAGACAAATATTTTCAGTTAAGATTCATGGCTACAATGGTTTTGGTTTATACATATATCAACTTGTAAAAGTTGATAGAAACATACTGCAATATCAAACTCTTTTGTTTTCAAGATACATACTTGCCAACTCTCGTATTTGGACGAGGTATTGCAATATGATCTCAAAGCCATGAATCTGACATACTCACAAAACCTATGTACTCGCCGGCATTTTTATGCTGACGTACTTTTCACATATGTTTCAGGTACCATAGTATGATGATGTTGATGATGATTATGATGTATGCTCACATAGGGATGGACGAGGCCTTAGTAACTTAATAACAATGAAGGACAACATGTTCATGTTTTGCTTTTAATATTCGAGACAATGTAATAAACTTAATTCAATAAAACGAAACTACAATCCAGGTGTTGTGAAACAATGATTCTGTTACGACACTCCCCGATGTTTCCGCTGCGGTTTGTTGTTTTAACGTGGTTGGGATATGACAGGGGAGACGAAAGACTTAGATAATGAAAAGTCAGAGAACGACGAAGGGGTGCATGGGGACGCGGCTAACAAGGAGGTGGTTAATGTGGAGGAGGAATTTATTACAGAGAATGTTATTCCCCAAGTATCTGGGGGACAAGACGGCGGTAGTGGGGACCAGGTAAAATCTGCTAAGAATTTAAAAAAACCTTTTAATTTGTTTAAGGATAAACATAAAAAAAAGTCTTTTGTTGTTAGCCCAGTTAGTGAGGCCAGGCCCAGGAAGAGAATCAGATCAGACATGGCTGATCAGGACTTTGGTGTTTTCACTTTGGGCCCAAATCCAGTCTCTGGGGATTGTGACGTAGATAGGGTATCTGGCAGTGGGTGTCCTGTAAGGAATAATTTTTGTGACACGACAATCGATCTGAATGAAAGGGCCATGGAGGAGGAACTAGGTGGTGGTTCCGCATCCCAGAGGGAATTGATTCAGAAGCCAGTGGAGGAGTGGTTGTCGTTGGGTTCAGGATCGATGAAAAAGATTTGGCAGGAGGAAGTTAATGCTACGGTCAGAATCGCCAATTTATTCGGAGTTGAGCTAGGGAATCATAGCAGTCTGGTGGAAGATGCCATCGCAAAAGAAGGTAATAATGCGGTGATCCCATGAATTTTCTTTCTATCAATATGTGTGGGTTAGGGGGTTCGATTAAAGAGGGGTGGATTAGAAGTCTGAAGGAGAAACACAAGATTGAATTTATTTTGATTCAGGAAACTAAACAAGAAGATTTGTCTAATTTTAATTTAGCGAAATTATGGGGCAAAGGTGATTTTGGTTCGGATTTTGTTGGTTCAGTTGGGCAGTCAGGAGGGTTGCTTAGTATTTGGGATACTAGGGTGTTTGAAGCGGTCAGTACAGTCAAAAATAGGTACTTCATTCTGGTTAATGGTAGACTGTAAGGAAGCAATAAAGAGGTTAATGTGATAAATGTTTATGCCCCTCAAAGGGTTCATGCTAAGCAGGCGCTTTGGTCCGAATTAGTTGAAGTTATGGAGGTTTTTTCTGGGTCTTGGGTCGTTGATGGGGATTTTAATGCTGTTAGATGTCCGAGTGAAAGAAAAAAATTCCAGATTTAAAAATGTTTGTGCGGTTAATTTCAACTCCTTTATTAGCCAAGCCGGTTTGTTAGAATATGAGATGAAGGGGAGAAGGTTTACTTGTGTGAGGGATAATGGGAAAAAACTAAGCAAGATTGACGGTTTTTTGGTCTGTCCGGAGTTCTTCAATTCGTGACCAGATGCTATTTTAAGGGCTTTGTCGGTGTTTTTTTTCGGACCATAGCCCGTTGATATTGCAGTTTAATGCTCGGAATTTTGGGGCAAAACCATTTAGAGTCTTTAATTCGTGGATCGAGAAACCTGGGTATGCGGATGTGATGGAAAAAGGCGGCTGCTCAGTTTTCCTACGGTGGTCCTCCGGATTTGAGGTTGGTTAAAAAATTCAATGTTATTCGGTGCAGTATTAAAGAATGGAGAGATCAGATGGTGGTGAAAGAAGGGGAGGAAGTGAATTGGGCGATGAGCGAGATTGAAGTGCTTGAAGGGCTGATGGAAAGTAGAAATCTGACAGAGGACGAAGAGTGGTCCTTGGTGGAAAATAAAAAACGATTATGGATATTGAGAGGAAAAAAAAGTCTAGATTTGAAACAAAGGTCTAGAACGAAGTGGGTGTTGGATGGGGATGAAAATTCCAAATTCTTTCATATGTACATTAATTTCAGAAAAGCCAAAAACCAGATTCAGGGTTTGTCTATTGATGGTAATTGGGTTACTAAGCCGTCATATTTAAAGAAAGAAGTTTTTTTTTCGGAGGCGTTTTGCTGAAGAGATTCCGGTTAGGCCCCTGGTGGCGGGAGATGGCTTTTGTCAATTAAAAGAAGAAGACAAAGTTTGGTTAGTGGAACCATTTTCCTTAGTTGAAATCAAGGAAGTGTTGAAGGAGTGTGGTGATGACAAGGCCCCCGGCCCGGATGGGTTTAACATCAAGTTTATAAAAACTTTTTGGCATTTGTTTGAAAATGATTTTAAGGAGGTTATGGATAGTTTCTACGAGAATTGGGTTTTAATGTGGGTTGTAGCTCTTCGTTCATTACTTTGGTTCCTAAGACTAAGGATTCTGTTGAGCTTAATAATTATAGGCCTATTAGCTTGATCAGGGTGATTAGTAAGTTGGTGTCAAAGGTCCTCGCGAACCGGATGAAAAGAGTCATTGGATCGGTGGTGTCTGAGTCTCAATCAGCCTTTTTGAAAGGTAATTTTATTCTTGAAAGCCCTTTATTGGTTAATGAGTTATTTAATTGGTGCAAAAAGAGGAAAAAGAAGGCGTTTTTCCTTAAAATTGATTTTGAGAAAGCTTATGATAATCTAAATTGGAATTTTTTTTAATTCCGATTATGGGGCATATGGGTTTTCCAGATAAATGGTGTTCATGGATAAAAGGTATTATTCATTCGACGAGATCGTCCGTGTTGGTGAATGGTTCGCCGACTTTTGAATTCCAGTGTTCGAAAGGTATTAGACAGGGTGATCCCATCTCTCCCTTCCTGTTTATTTTAGTCATGAAGGCCCTTCGGTTATGTTTGATAAAGCCAAACATTCAGGGGTGGTTTCTGGGATTCAAACGCCTAGAAACGGTTCGATGGTTTCTGATCTTTTTTATGCGGACGATGCTATTATTTTAGGAGAGTGATCTAAAGAAAATGTTGAAAATGTGGTTGGAGTGTTACGGATTTTTCATCTTTGTTCGGGTTTAAAGATCAATTTTGACTAGTCTAGCCTGTATGGTATTGAAGTGGAAAATTTGGAGTTGGCGGCTATGGCGGTGAATATAGGGTGTCAAATTGATAAATTTCCTTTCAAATACATCGGGTTATGGGTTGGAGCGAATATGAATAAGGTGGCGAATTGGAGGCCGATTTATGACATTTTTGATGCTAGATTGTCTAAGTGGAATTCGAATACGTTGTCGCTTGGGGGTAGGATTACGTTAATTAAATCTGTTTTGGAAAGTCTTCTAAATTACTATTTTTTTCTTTATAAGGCTCCGGTACAAATTCTAAACTATTTAGAAGCAAAGATTAGAAAATTTCTATGGGGTGGTCTTGAAGGTAGAGGCAAGGTCCACTGGGTGGCTTGGAACTGGGTGGTAAGTTCAAAAGATTGTGGAGGCTTGCGCCTGAGCAAGCTTAAGAACATTAATGTTGCTCTTCTGTCCAAATGGGGTTGGCGATTTAAAATTGAGAAGAATAATTTGTGAGTTAAAGTGATCGAAGCTATTCATTACTCAAGGACGAATTGGGAGATGTTCCAGGCCTTAAAGTCGCTTGGCGGTTTGTGGAATAGTATATCCAGTTTACTTGTGAAAACAAAGATCGATAAGGTTCCTATTAGGAATTTTTTCATAGGTAAAGTCGGGAATGGTGAGGACATTGCTTTCTGGTTGGATCCGTGGTGTGATAATGAACCTTTATGAAGTAAGTTTCCTTTATTATTTGGTTTGGAGGAGAATAAAAGTTGTAAAGTGTGCGACAGGGTGGTGGCTGGTAACGTTGGGCCGAGCAATACGTGGGGTTGAGAAGACCGGTGTCCTCGGAGTTGGAAGTTAACGAGTTAGTTAGCTTGTGCAGTTTGCTTTTTGGTTGCGTTTTAAATAGAGATAGGGATTCTTTGGTTTGGAATGGGGCAGTGGATAACGAATTTAGTGTGGGAGGAGTTAAAAAACTTATCGATAATGGGGCTGTCCAAGTGTCTTCGTATGTGCCGGAGTGGTGTAAGTGGCTTCCGATTAAATGTAATGTTTTTGTTTAGAGGCTTGCTTTAAACAAATTGGCTACTATGGATGCGTTAAAAAAACACAATATCCCGGTGAATGACTCAAGGTGCATTATGTGCGGTGATGAAGAGGAATCGGCAGAGCATGTCTTTACGTCTTGTTATGTTGCGGCGGTGTTGTGGCAGCAAGTTAGTTTATGGTGCTCGGTTCCTAATATTCTGGCGTTTTCGGTGAAAGATCTTTTGGAAGCCCATGAATTTTGTGGGTTAAGTGGGGGATGGAAGGAAGTTAGATTGGAAGGAAGCTTTGAGTTGAAGACTAGTATCATAAAGTTTACTGCTTTCGGTTAGAGAACTTTTGTTTATTACTTTGGTTTTTTTATTGAACTTGAATTTCATGACAATGTTTTTTGAACCCATTTGCTTTGATTTTATTTATGCTTCATTCTTGATCATGCTTGGCTAAATTTCTTTGTGCTACCAAGGCTATGGAAAATTGTTAGTTTTATTTACGGTTTCTTGGTTTGGTTAATTTATGTTTTGGCTTTATGTTTTGGTAAAAGTACTCTTGTCATGGTTCTAATGTATATGCATATTTAATAATTGATGGTTTATTTTTGTTCCACCTTTTCTTGGTTAAAAATTGATTGCGTTTTAATTAAAGCTAGCGTTAAGTGATTTCGTTAACTTTGTGTTTTTCGACTAAATCTTGTGGTTGCTAGACGTAGTAAACCCTAGGAACAAATTAATAAACTATTTGGTAATTGAATATTCTACCATCTTTGAGACGGAGAGGAGATTAGATGTCGAGTTGTCTTAATCATTAGACGGGTTAGGTGTTAATTGCACGAGAGTGAATTACCCTAGGTTTTCTTGTGATTTTTAGCAAACCGTGTTAGAACATAATTAGAGTAACCATCCCGTAAATCCCTTACACTTCCCAGATGTATCGTTTCTAGTGAGACCTGACGGGTGGTCCGTAGGACAACCCTTAAATGAGCTAAATACGTGCATATTCCATATTTTACACGGTTATTTATTGCGAATGTGATAACTACGAGTTCTTTTGGTTTTACAGGTTAATCGGCTTAAACCGGTGAATTTCGTATGCTTGGTGATGAAGCGGAACACCCATGGATGTTAACCGGGGCATATCACGTTGCTAGGTATTGGATGGGTTCTAACACTCGAATATAAGGATGCACATGGGGGTTTTATAAACAACATCAAATCATCATTAACATCATCAAAAGTGACATTGGACTTGTGGAGAAAAAGGGCCGCACATGGACTCCTATAATTGGGCCGCCAAACAACAAAGCAAACATCTTCTGCAATTATATCAAATCATCAACATGGCATGGCAGGAAAGGAAGATAACATCATAAAAATGTTGAAGTCAACATAACAAGAGTCACGTGGACTTCGGTTTCAACATAGTGGGCATTGAACATTTGGAGGAGTTTTATTGGGCCGCCAACATCATAAATATATACAACATGTGGCGGCTAGCTCTTTGGGCATCACATTAATCACAACACATGTGAAGATCAATAGTGGGCGGCTGGCTTTTCTTTGATTGGGCCGCTAACAAGAACCAACAACACATCATCACTTATCATCTTTTGGGCGGTGATACAAGACATCACATGGATTTTTGTTTGATGAATTTGAGGGATGCTATTGGGTTTTAAATGCCATATAAAGTCAACAACTTAACATCATCATTCACGTGACTATTCTTGGGTGGACTTTTGAATTGGTTTTGTCATCATCCTCATGTTTTATATACACACATCAAAAGGGAATAATTGGAATATGGGGCCGCACATGGATAGACACACATCGAAGTGTCTGATTTTTGGTCAACATCCATCATCAACATAAGACAATATCAATCATCATCAATAGTGGGCGGCTGGGCTTTTCTTTAATTGGGCCGAGAGGTGCACATGGGGTTTGAGATATTAATAATGATCCATCACATGTGGGCGGCACATCCTTGGATTTGTAGGGGAGTCACGTGAACAAGAAGTCAACAACAATAAACATCATGTGAAAAGGGGAATGTTGATTGGGCCGCTTTGGAGGTGAGTGAACATGTGGCGGCTGACATCTTATGATCATCACGTGGATTGTTTTATTGGAAGGCATCACATGGAGGGAAGGAGTCAAACAGTTAACAACACATGCAATTCAGAGCTTCACCGTAATTTACGGTGGGACCGTAAATTACGGTGGTCATGAAAAGTGCAAGTCTCCACCGTAAATCAGTCCTTTATTACCGTAACACTATTAAGTTCACCGTAAATTACGGTGGAGCCGTAATTTACGGTGGCGGCTGCGTGAAAAAGTGTAACTGCCATCATAAATCGATTTTGATTGTGTCTTTTGACATCACTCATCATTGGACGGTTATTGGACACCTTGGGGGCGATTTTGGAGAATTGGTTGGTTTTGGGAACAATTTCTAACATTCGGTTTGTACTTTCGATTCGTATGAACAATAGATTGATGTTGATGATGATTCACCGAGCCATGTCCGGCTGAACTCTTCGGTGATCATCCTAGGTGAATGTTTCTGAAACTTTTGTGTGTTTAATTTCTGCATTTCTAGAATGATATCTTGCGTTGCTTGAATGTCATGGTGTATGTTTGATTGTTTGTAGTGTGTTAATCAATATTGCAATTTCTAGTCTTAATCGTACGTTCTTGGTGCCGTTGGCAATCGAGATATCACGGGAAGGGTTAGGGTTGGTTATTGGTTAATAGGTCATCGGGAAACAACCTCGCGTTATCTAATCCGAGTACTTTGTTCCCTTTTATCACTTCAATCACATATACACGAGTTATGTCTATATAACTCTTTCTAGTGAAATTGCACACAACTGTTTAAAGAAACTGAAACCTAGGGTGATCATTGTTCTCTCCTAATTTGTCTAAAACCTACATTTGATTTGCTTTTAGTTAATTTAGTTTTCTCAAACAACAATCCAAACTCTTGAATTTTAATTTCTGCAATTTAGTCTAATATTAGTTTAAGTACAAAGCTATACAATCGACACATTTTCCACATACTCCCTGAGTTCGATACCCTACTACCGCTATCTATAGTTGTATTTGGGATTAAATTTGCGTGACCCACGACAATCACGTCAAATTTTGGCGCCGCTGCCGGGGAGTAGTGCGCAACGTGTGTCATTTTTGTTAGTTTTGTTTTGTTATTTTCGGGTTTACACTGGTGTGTTTAGTGTGCAGGTTCTACAGGTGCATGCATACTAGAGGCTCTCACAAAGCGTCACCATTGTCATTTGATCCGGAAATCGAAAGAACGCTACGACAAAACAGAGTTTTAGTACGTGAAAACAGAATCATTGGTTCACCTACTTCACCCATTACACCAAGAAACATCATGGCTGATTCTCAAATTCCACCTACAACGGGTCAAACAACTTCATCCTTTATACCTACTTCCACCCAACCATCACCAAACACCACATTACCTAATACCACCGCTGAATTTACACCATCCAATGTCACCCAACCAATCACCACTCAAACTGAGCCTACCATTACCTACAATCCATCCACCACAATCCCACCATTATCCCACTTCTTTCCCCCAACTACGGGTCAATCATCATCCACTTTCACAATTGCACCCAATTCAACTATTGTGCATACTACTTCATCTTTTAGACCACAACCACAACAATCGGGTTTTCAGTATTCGACCATCCCATTTGGGCAAACTTCGGGAATTCAAGGAGATGGTTATGAGGAAGGATACGAAGAATTTGAGGGGTATGATGATGATGGGTACGGTTATGGAGGTTATGGTGATCAAGGAGAATTTGGGTATGTGCCGGGTCAATTTCAAGGGATAGCAAGTGTTGGTGGAATGCCCCAACAACAAATTATACCACAACACATTCGGCCAAGACCACAAGGGCCACCAATACAACAACCTAATCCATTGCAACAAGTCCGGCCACAACATGTACAACAACAATTTCAAAGACCACCTCAACGCCCACCAATGCGACAGCAACAGTTTCAACAACCAATCGCACCACAAGGGCAAGTACCAAGGCCAAATGGTCCTATTATTCCGAGAGGTAGGTATGGTGTACCAAGGAGACACCTTAGAGAAAATGTGAGGGGCATTGAAGCACATTTTCGGCCGGTAATCACGCAAAACCCTTCACCGGTAGTCATTCCTCATAATGATCAAGGGCGAACATTTGAAGTAAGAACCAATTCCTTGCAAAGTTTACCAAAGTACAAGGGGTTGGCAAATGAGGAGCCTTATTTTCATTTAGAGGCTTATGACTCTATTTGCAACACTCTTGGGAGTCAAGGGTTTTCAGCCGACGATATCAAATTGGTATTATTCCAATTTTCTTTGGAAGATAAGGCGAAAAAATGGTTCTACACGTTACCTTCGGCATCCATATATACATGGGGGGAGATGCAACAAACTTTCTTGGATGAGTTTTACACCGCCCAAAAGACCAACGATGCAAGAAAGGGGTTGAGAAGCTTCCAACAACAACATGGTGAGATGTTTCACGAGGCGTTTGAGCGTTTCAACATGATGATTAAAAACTGCCCTCATCATGGAATTGAATTATGGGAGTTGATGAATGCCTTTCATGAGGGGTTGAGTGCCGAAGACGCACGTGATTTGATGTCTATCACCGGTGGAACTTTTGGAACAAACTATGAGAATGAAGATTGGGAGTTCTTGGAAAGCATGGCAACTACATCAAAGAGGAAAGCTCAAGCCTCAAGAAGAGCCCGACCGACCACTAACCGACCGCAAGTGCATGCCATAGATGACGGTAATGTTCAAACAACTAACCAAATTTATGATGTTTGTGCTTTGTGTAATGAAATAGGTCATGCGGCTGAAAATTGCCAAGGGATGTTGGAAGGGCAATATGAAGAAGTGCATGCTATTCAAGGTCAAGGTCAAGGAGGGGGTGGTAGAAATTACAACAACATGAATTCTAATACATACCACCCCGGGTTGAGGAACCACCCAAACTTTCGTTATGGGAACCCTTCTAATCAAGCTAACCCGAATTTCCAAGGAAACCAAGGATTTCAAAGGCAATATCAAACGGGTCAAAGCTCTTCGGGTGGAAATGAGATGATGGAGATGTTGAAGGCGATGCAAAGTGAAATACAACGAATGAATCAACGTGATGAGGTTCGGATGCAAAAGGACGAGGTTCGTGACAAAAGCATCCAATCGTTGACTACTCAAATGGGTCAACTTGCAAGTGACGTGGCGATGTTAAAGAAAGCAAAAGGCCAATTACCGAGTGATACGGTGCCAAATCCCAAGAACACAAAAAGCATTAACATCAATGTGGTAAGCACCGTTCCAAATACTAAATTTAATGAAACATTGCTAACTTCTTCGTGTCAAGTGAATGCAGGTTTGGAAAAAGATGCCGAAGTTGAGAATGATAAAGAGTGTGAAGCGCCAATCGTGCCTATCCGTGTGGGAAAATTAAAAATCCCTCACGCATTGTTGGACTACGGGGCAAGCGTGAGTGTGCTACCAAGCGATTTATACGATATGTACGACTTTGGTCCACTTGAAGGTATAGACACCATGGTGAGCTTGGCGGATGGAAGTTGGAGGCGTCCACGGGGAATGGTTAGGAATGTTAAGATTCAGTTGGGAGAATTGGAATACCCGGTGGATTTTTTAGTTTTGGACTATGCTTCTACCAACATGGCATCACAACAAAGGGTAATTTTAGGTCGACCGTTTCTCTATACGGCAAATGCTCAAATTGATTGTAGAGAAGGAATTATTACCATGACCGAAAAGAACTGTAAGTTGTCCTTTGATGTTCAAACTAGAGGGATTAGTTATGAGTCCATTGAAAGGAAGGGTGGTGAGTCTAGCGGGATTAGTGAAAAGGTGTTACCACGAATGAGAAAAAAACACCCACCGGACCGTGAAGAAACACCTATGGGTTCAAGCAGGAGCATATTTGATTACCCACCGAGTCAAAACAAGATAGATGCATTTTGCCCAATGACAAGCTACAGTGGGGGAGGTGATAGGAACCGATTCTTTGAGCCACCATAAATGGGGGTGGCTCGGTCTGGCTGAAGACTCAAAACTTAGCGCTGCTCGGGAGGCAACTCGAGGTTTTTCACTGACATTGTTATTTCTTTAGTTTTCTTTGTTTCAGAGCCATGGCAACACTCAAGTGTGGGGAAGATGTCCGGATATTTGGGTGAAGGTGGTGATAGGAAGTCGGATTATCTACAACATCTGTTGTGGCAAACTTCACCAGGTCGATGTACACTTTCCTTAGTCTTGTTGTGTTCTTTAGCTTTGAAATTTTGGTAGTTAGTTTGTTTGGTGGTGTCTTGTTTTATTAAAAAAAAAAAATATAAAAAATATAAAATGAAAAAAATACCAAAAAGAAATTTGGGGTTTGAGATTTAAAGCTTTTGTTGATGTTGAATGAATTTTAGTGATCAAAGCCCTCAAAACCATACATTGGGACAATGTATCCCAAGTGTGGGGATGGGGGAAATTTTTGGGAGTTTTAAAAATTTTGTAAATTCAAGCGAAAAGTGTTAAAATTTGAAAACTTGATATTGTTCCATTTGACACACCGACACCCATTCCTAGTCTTTTCTTGGTGAGGATTTGAGCCACACATGATTGTTATTCATATTTCATTGTTTGAGTGGCGGTGTGCGTTGTGTGTTAATAGAACTTGTGTGTGAATACTTGTTAAATCCTAGAACTAGCATGCTTTTGAAAATGATAGGGAGACTTTTAGGAAGCCTCGTCTAGATGTGTGAGAGTGCGGGATTGGTGGGTTGGACCTCATACGTTACATATATGAGCTTGGTATTGTGAGGGGTGGGGGTTTGGTCTTTAGAAAGCCATGTTGAGCCTTAGACCATTCGATTGTGACCCAAGCCTACTTCCTACAAAAATTTTACCCTTTTGAGATGACCCGGTTTAGGAGATTTAGTATGTAGTATTGATGTTCTTGTATATATTGTTGAGTTTGATGTGTTATGAGAAAAAAAAAAAAAAAAAAAAAGAAAAGAAAAAAAAAAAGAAAAAAAAAGGAGAAAAATATGAAAAATACAAAAAGAAGTATTTAGTTGCAATAGAGTTGAGAACGTTGAAAAAGTTATGTATATATTTGGTGGTTGCTTTGTTTAGTGGTAGAAATAAAAAACCGGGTCAAATCAATTAGCTCTCATATATATATTCCACCATTTTCCTACCTTGACACCTAGCCCTGTTACAACCCGCAAGTCCCTTTGATTCTAAAGCATGTTAGATATTTGTTAGGAGGAAACTTGATTTGTATACAAGCTTATTGTCGCGCAAACACACACACGCATTGAGTGGTTTAGCATTATGCTAACAATTCTTGTAACCGAGAGATTTTGTGTGAGGGGTGTGTTTTGTGGTATGATTGAAAGTTAGTAAAAGAACGACACAGTTAGCTTGGTTTGCATGTTTGATCGCTTAGGTTTTGAATCGTTTTAAATCGGTTGCTTGGGACAAGCAACGGGTAAGTGTGGGGATGTGACGGGTGGTCCGTAGGACAACCCTTAAATGAGCTAAATACGTGCATATTCCATATTTTACACGGTTATTTATTGCGAATGTGATAACTACGAGTTCTTTTGGTTTTACAGGTTAATCGGCTTAAACCGGTGAATTTCGTATGCTTGGTGATGAAGCGGAACACCCATGGATGTTAACCGGGGCATATCACGTTGCTAGGTATTGGATGGGTTCTAACACTCGAATATAAGGATGCACATGGGGGTTTTATAAACAACATCAAATCATCATTAACATCATCAAAAGTGACATTGGACTTGTGGAGAAAAAGGGCCGCACATGGACTCCTATAATTGGGCCGCCAAACAACAAAGCAAACATCTTCTGCAATTATATCAAATCATCAACATGGCATGGCAGGAAAGGAAGATAACATCATAAAAATGTTGAAGTCAACATAACAAGAGTCACGTGGACTTCGGTTTCAACATAGTGGGCATTGAACATTTGGAGGAGTTTTATTGGGCCGCCAACATCATAAATATATACAACATGTGGCGGCTAGCTCTTTGGGCATCACATTAATCACAACACATGTGAAGATCAATAGTGGGCGGCTGGCTTTTCTTTGATTGGGCCGCTAACAAGAACCAACAACACATCATCACTTATCATCTTTTGGGCGGTGATACAAGACATCACATGGATTTTTGTTTGATGAATTTGAGGGATGCTATTGGGTTTTAAATGCCATATAAAGTCAACAACTTAACATCATCATTCACGTGACTATTCTTGGGTGGACTTTTGAATTGGTTTTGTCATCATCCTCATGTTTTATATACACACATCAAAAGGGAATAATTGGAATATGGGGCCGCACATGGATAGACACACATCGAAGTGTCTGATTTTTGGTCAACATCCATCATCAACATAAGACAATATCAATCATCATCAATAGTGGGCGGCTGGGCTTTTCTTTAATTGGGCCGAGAGGTGCACATGGGGTTTGAGATATTAATAATGATCCATCACATGTGGGCGGCACATCCTTGGATTTGTAGGGGAGTCACGTGAACAAGAAGTCAACAACAATAAACATCATGTGAAAAGGGGAATGTTGATTGGGCCGCTTTGGAGGTGAGTGAACATGTGGCGGCTGACATCTTATGATCATCACGTGGATTGTTTTATTGGAAGGCATCACATGGAGGGAAGGAGTCAAACAGTTAACAACACATGCAATTCAGAGCTTCACCGTAATTTACGGTGGGACCGTAAATTACGGTGGTCATGAAAAGTGCAAGTCTCCACCGTAAATCAGTCCTTTATTACCGTAACACTATTAAGTTCACCGTAAATTACGGTGGAGCCGTAATTTACAGTGGCGGCTGCGTGAAAAAGTGTAACTGCCATCATAAATCGATTTTGATTGTGTCTTTTGACATCACTCATCATTGGACGGTTATTGGACACCTTGGGGGCGATTTTGGAGAATTGGTTGGTTTTGGGAACAATTTCTAACATTCGGTTTGTACTTTCGATTCGTATGAACAATAGATTGATGTTGATGATGATTCACCGAGCCATGTCCGGCTGAACTCTTCGGTGATCATCCTAGGTGAATGTTTCTGAAACTTTTGTGTGTTTAATTTCTGCATTTCTAGAATGATATCTTGCGTTGCTTGAATGTCATGGTGTATGTTTGATTGTTTGTAGTGTGTTAATCAATATTGCAATTTCTAGTCTTAATCGTACGTTCTTGGTGCCGTTGGCAATCGAGATATCACGGGAAGGGTTAGGGTTGGTTATTGGTTAATAGGTCATCGGGAAACAACCTCGCGTTATCTAATCCGAGTACTTTGTTCCCTTTTATCACTTCAATCACATATACACGAGTTATGTCTATATAACTCTTTCTAGTGAAATTGCACACAACTGTTTAAAGAAACTGAAACCTAGGGTGATCATTGTTCTCTCCTAATTTGTCTAAAACCTACATTTGATTTGCTTTTAGTTAATTTAGTTTTCTCAAACAACAATCCAAACTCTTGAATTTTAATTTCTGCAATTTAGTCTAATATTAGTTTAAGTACAAAGCTATACAATTGACACATTTTCCACATACTCCCTGAGTTCGATACCCTACTACCGCTATCTATAGTTGTATTTGGGATTAAATTTGCGTGACCCACGACAATCACGTCAAGACCGAGAGGTAATCTAGATTTAGGGTACCATAACCTAGTTAGAGAGACCGAGAGGTGATCTAACATTAACCTGTGAGTTTATACACCTTTCTTGACCTTAGATTACGACCTGTTTGGAGAATGATCTGCTAGCCAGTTTAGGTCTTGTTTAGTGAACCTTAAGATCCCGGTAGCCAAAACTTAGTTGTTCCATTCCGAGAACCGTGAGTAAATTGACATGTATCTTGTCTAGGTAGCTACTTTTCCATCATCTGACTACACCCAAATCTGCTATTTGTGTTCTGTTTGCTTAGCTGCTTTCCTAGTTAATTTTCATAGTTGATTAAAATCTAAAAATCAATCTCAAAATTATTAGACTAGGACTCGACAAAAGTTTAGTATCGAGAGTCGCGCCATTGTGTCCACGGATTGATACTCGGTCTTACCGACTTGACTACATAACGACCGGTGCACATGTCGATTGTGTGTAATTAAGCTAGTTAGACCATTTAATTTGGTGTTTTAAAAATATATTAAACATCTAACACATCACACATTCATTAACTTCACATAACGAGCACATAGTTACAGCGTACGACGGAACGTGAAAGCAAGTGATACGTAGGAAGAGACCTTGAAAATCCGGGTTGTCACATCATCCCCAACTTGAAAGAAATCTCGTCCCGAAATTTGATAACCAGTCTCAGAGAAGTGGAGTGGTAGATCTAGATGACTCTGGATTTTCTTCGAGTGTCACATCACCCCCAACATGAAAGGGAATTTCGTCCAGAAATTCACCAGTTGTATAGAGGTTCAGCTCAGTAGTTTTGAATAAGTGAGGATACTTGAGCTTCATCTGATCCTCGCGTTCCCATGTGAACTCCGGTCCACGTCTTGAGTTACAACGAACTCTCACGATTGGAATTCGACTGTGTTTACGAACCTTAAATTCCCGGTCTATAATTTCGATGGGTTCCTCGATGAATTGCACCTTGTCATCGATCTTCAGCTCTTGTAATGGGACCACAAGCGTTTCATCGGACAAACACTTTTTCAGGTTAGAAACGTGAAAAACGTCGTGAACATTACCAAGTTCGTCATGTAACTCAAGTTTGTAAGCCACCCTACCGATTTTTTCAAGAATTTTGAAAGGCCCAACATACCGTGGATTGAGCAAGTAACGCCCTGCTTCTTAGTACTTCCATAATTAGAAAGTCTTGTTTGTATTTCTATTTTGGAAGTCCTGTGTCCTTGTAATCGTATTTCGTTTCGAGCCATTGCAAATCCGAGACTTTGATCGTAATGAAATGATACATGCATTCGTTTGATACATGATTCGTAATTCACATAAACGTAAATTTAAATAAAAAACAACTAGCTATATTCGTAATTCTTAAACGTTCCATGCAAACAAAACATTTGGTTATTCATTTTCGAGACTTATACACATTCAACACTTCATTACTTGCTACATATACTTGTTACATCATTTCAACACTTCATTCGTTCTTACAACACCGAATCCGTGTTCAATTACTTGATTAAACTCTCACTTCAGATTTGATTATGTATGTTAGGACATGATACTTGACACATATACAATTGATACACCTTAAATACATAAAATACACAATGATTAATCATCTAATATGTTACATATACTTGTCACTTACAATCATGTTACATACTTATACATCACACTTTTTGTCTAGTTAAATCGCGTTTTATTTCATGTTATACCTTGTTACAAGTTAGGGGAACATTGTAACATATTAATTACATAACTTAATCAGCAAAAATTACACATTTTAATGCATAAAAAAATAAATAAAAAGGAAATATAGGGCTGAATTCAGCACCCAAAATAGCCCCATTGGGCTGAGTTTTGTGCGCTTGTTTCAATGTGCAACCCCTTCTAAACACTTCCAAAGCCCAACCCATTGAAACCCTAATCCATCCCCTATATAACCCAAGCCTCCTCCAAGAATTTTCCACTTTCTAAACACTCTCTAAGCACTCTCAAACTCACTAAAATCACAGCATGAACAAGACAGATTCATAACATCTTACAAAAGTGAGCATAACTCACTCATTTCTTAACCTTTTCACTTTATTCTTTTTCCTACTTACTTGGATTAACCTTAGGAACGTTTCCATAGGTTTTCCATAGAAAACCAGGCTCTAGAACGTCACCAATAAGGCTCCAAAAGGGACTGATCTTTCTGCTTTGATTCAAAACTTTGTTATTCTTGTTTAACCTTGAGTTATCTCATCTCAAACCTACGTCCTTATGCTCATAACCTCATTTATGGTTAGTTGGGCTTAAAAACAAGGTTGAGACAGGTAAAATCAGAAGTGTAAAGCTCACAAACTTTCTGTTTTGTTTAGGGTTTTTTACCCACAAGTAGTGTTCAAGCTTGAAGCTTGATGTTTGTGTGATTATAGGACAAGCTTGGGCTATCCTACTAAAAATCCACACATTATTTGATGATTTCTTAGATTAGTTGTAATTATTTCCTTCTTATTGTATGTTCATGACCCTCCTTGAATGTTCATAACATCAAGTGTAGTGGTGAACACCTAGAGGTACCTAAATGGAAGACTTGTTCTTCCTACCTCCTACATGACTTCTATGACACAAAAAAGAGGTTCCGAAATGGAGGATTCATCCTCCTCCCTCATGCTTGATATATTTGACCTATTAATATATTACCTAATCTATATATTACCTAGGTAAACCAACCTTTGATGATGAACTAGTGGTCACTTGTCAAAGTGTTTGGTTACATCATCAAAACCATTATGTGTTAAAGATGATTACTTTTCATATGATTATGTTTGATGTGTTTAGAATTATACACATCTTACGTATCAAATTACCCATATTTTAGATTAATTGTGTGCGTTTCTCCTTTGTATTTATTACTAAATCGATAAAATCATGAATCTACAGGAATCGGTGAAATATCTGTGGATTATGCGAGAAAACGGTGAAGGATTGACGATGAAAACAATACATGGGAAAACGTATCAAAGAAACGAAGAAATTTACCCTGGAGTGAAGCTTACGGACCGTAAGACTCACAGCCTTACGGTCCGTAAGGACCTGTCGGCAAGAAAAGTCAACAACAAAGGTCTTACGGACCGTAAAGGGTAAGGCTTGACCTTTACGGTCCGTAAGCAGTGTGTGCGCAGAATAGTCAAATACAAAGGGCTTACGGACCGCAAGGCTCTAACCCTTACGGTCCGTAAGGGGTCTCAGGAGCCTCAAAATTCACCTATAAAAGGCACTCAATTCTCATTTCGAAAACACCACCTCAAGACCGAAATCAGAGAGCAAAACTCGGATCAAATGTAGTCTAAGAAGATTCTGGAGCGCCTTGGAGCTTCTCAGGAGTCTAGGAAGCTTCCGGTTCGAGTTCTAAGCTTCCGGGTTCGGTAAATATTCGTTTTTCAGTTTGTATTTGCTTTGTATTATGTTCTCAGTTGTTTTCAGACTTTGTTCAGTTGTATTATTTGATATTATGTGTAGCTAAACTTTAAAACTGTCTAGGTTGTGATGAACACTTGTTAAAATATATTTTTTACCGGGTATTGTGTGCTTATGGTTTGTTCTTGTTAAGTAAATAATTTAAGTTAAATGTTTTGGTGTATATGCATATTTTAACTTGGTTAACACTTTGATCATTTGTTTCACATAATTCCGGTGAATGTATTTTCATAAAAAGAATTAATGTTGATATTCAAGTCTTAGCAGTTTGGATAATTATATGGTGGTATTGTGAAATAAACCATAGAAATAATGATCAAGAATCAATCCGGTTTTAATGTTCTACTATTTTTAGCACTGTGAGGTATAAAATTATTAATAGATCGAGTCTAATGTATTGCTAAGATTGTGTTTTGTGAGAAACCCGGTTTTAGTTGAATGGTCGTTAACTTGTCTATTAAACCAAATCAAGTTTTCTTAAATTGCTTTAGATTTACAACCGTGAGGAAGTCAGTCTTTCCAAGCACTTAACTAAGAACACTAGACAACTGTGAGGAAGTCTAGTAAATCAGTAATCAAAATAAATCTTTAAGGTCACATAGTTGCCTTCCCGAGAATGATTGGGAATCCTATACGTCGTCTTTTAGGGTTTAATATCTAAAGATCCTGGTTTCATATCACACAATTACCCGGTAGGAATTATGTTATTAACAAGTGGGATTCCAACCTAGATAGTCCTTTATCATTATTAAAATCAAACATTTATCTTAATTTGTTTTTAGTTCATTTCTTTTAATTAATTTTTAATTAATTTACTTTTCAAGTAAAACCCCCCCTTTAAATTAAAAATACAAAAATATAAAAATATTTAGTGTGGCGTCATTTTAGTGTATATAAATTAATTAACGTAATTCAACAGAGTCCCTTGGGTTCGATACTCGGACTTGCATCAGCTATACTACACTGATCGGTACACTGCCGGATGTGTGGTTTAGGTTTAGATCAAGTCTAAGTTTATAAATTTAAAGCTTAGAGTGTCTAGTTTACGGTTATTTTTAAAGTTTGTCTTTTGTACATTATTTGTAAAAAATGTATTTTTCGTGTCGGATATGTAGTAACTGGAAGGGTTAAGTACCGTTAGTTGGGAACTCCTGTCTAGGCTGGCATTCATACAAATCCAATTATAAGGACCCGTTGCCTACCTGGGGACAATCCCAATGAGAGTACCGATACCTATTAGGCCAAAGCATGTCCAAAAGTTTAGTTTTTTAGTTGTTTTTATATAACCGCTTTAGCACACATCAAAGTTTTTGGCGCCGCTACCGGGGACTCTTTGGCAATTGCGTTGATTACTTTATTTGGACTTAATTGACATCATACGTGCTAGTTGTTTTCTTTTGTTTGAGTCGTAGGAGTCTAATTTTAAGTAATTTTTCTTATTTATTTTTATTTTCTTTTGTTTTTTTAGTGTCAATCATGTGTTACAATTGTGGTATACCTCACATCTCTATATTTTGTCCATATTTCCCGAGGTACTCCACACGTTGTTATGCTAACCCTTTTATGCAGCCGCAACCATATTTTTCACAGGGGTATTCTTTGTATTGTTATGATGATCAGCCATATTACGATGATCCGTATCAGCAGCCACATTATAACGGGGGTCGGTACTATGAACAATATTCTGGTAGCAACTCTGATGGGGGTGATGATGCTGTTTGGGGTAGGATTGAGGAGATGTTTGCTCAGTTAATGGTGAGAGATCAGGCTACTCAGGAAACCTTAACCGAATTTAGTAACTTCTTTAAGAATCAAGAGGAAATAAATAGAAATCGAGAGTCTGCTATATTAGATCAACAGTCTGCTCTATTAGATCTTCAACGTACAGTGGATGACATTGCTAGGAGATTGAAAGAAGAGGAACAAGCGCAAAAAGTCCAACCAGAACAGCCAACGATTGGCTATACATATGATGCGGAAGGTAACTACCTCGGTTACATGCTTTCTACTGGAGAATTAATCCCAACATTTCCAGAACTGGGGAAAGAGTTGCCGTACGAAGAAGAGTCAGTAGAAGAGTTCACTCCAGTCACGGAGACGAAAATGGACGCTGAAATCCCACCTCCGGTTCCACAGGTTCCAATTATTAATTACTGGAGTGACTCTGATGACGAGATAGATGAAGAAAAATGGGCAGCGTATCAAAGGTCGTTAGTGAATAAAGAAGTTATTGAAGAAGAAGTGGAATTGGGGGATTCTACTAGTTGGATGTTTGATAGAGATGAGGAGTTTGATGAGAAGGTGTTATCATGGGAAGATGAGTTCGGTGAGGAGTTAAAAGGTTTACCTGTTTACGAAGAAGTAGAAGAATTTGATCCTCTTGGTGATATTGCATACTTGGAGGTATTGCTTGAGGGTAAACTGACGAAGATGTTTGAACCTACACCATACGAAGAAACTAAGTGTGGGGATCTTACTGAAGAAATGGTGGTAGAGGAAGAACACCATAGCTGGCCAGTGGTATTAGTGATAGATGAAACTTCAAGATCGATAAAACCGCAGGAGAGGGCAAAGAAATGAAAAAGAAAATACCGAAAACGGAAGAGGACCGGAGGGTTATACAAGAAGAAGAAGAAAGAGCCTTTGAATTTCAAGAACGATCAGTCTTCTCGCTACATGCCATGCATTCGGTTTCTTCCAGGTAAGTTTAAATTCTGGTGGTCTGACCCCTTTCAAAATTTCAAAATATTATATTATTCCACCGTTAAATTTTTAACTATTTTTGAGAACCGGATGGAATTGAACCGGTTGGATAGGGTCCAGATCAAAGAAAAACCTCCTGATTAAATCCAAGTGTGGGGATGTTTTGTAAAAATTTGTTTTTGAGTCGTTTGTTTTGTGTCGAGTCGGTACTGCTTGGGTTGTTGCTTGTTTTTGTTTATGCAGGTTTGAATCACACCACCCGTACTCAATCTCCATTCGGGTGATTTCGGAGTTGTACGCCAATTTCAAGTAATTTACCAAGTGTGCTAGTCAGATCCAAAGCCGATCGCGACCGAAATGCTATACGATCGAGCTGGATTGGACAAAAGTTTTGAACTTATACATCATATAACCAGCTAAGTCCTTTCCAATTTGTCCTTTGTCTTTTATTTCTTATTTACTTTAATTTTTGAATTTCATTTACACAACAATAAAATAAATAATTTAAAAATTTTAAAGAAATTTTTCGCGTTTGTCCCGATCGTTTAGCACATCGAAAACAAAGACCTTTTCAAAACGACAGTCAAAACGATTTAAATGTCGAACTTACTAAAACAAAAATACATTTTTCTTTAAGTTGCGGGATAGTAGGTTGATTAAATCAAGTTTTTCTTGAATTAAAATTTTTACGGGATACCTAAGATAATGAATCAGGCTGGAAAGTTAATTGATTATGCAATGTCAATATTAACCCTTATTTTTCCACATGACAGTAAGTTTTGAGCCTATAAGTGTTTCTTACGAATACACTATTTTTGTTTCATGTGTGTTTACCAACTTGTTGCATTACTTTAGAACTTGTACGTTTTGATACATTTCAAGACCTTTGGTTTAGACGTTGATACAAGTATGATAGAGGCATTAGGATCACCTTTCTGGAAAAAAAAAACCTGTTACCCAAAAATGTTATCCAATAGAAAACCAATTTGAGCATTTTTCTGTTTTATTTGTTTAAAACACAACCATTTTGTGGAACATCCAAAAGTGCTATGAAAAGAAGAGCAAAACGTTATGAGAAATGCATTGGATGTGGAAATTGGTCTCACAAAGGAAGATGTAGAAAAAGTCAAAACTGAATCTCAACATGAATACACACTTCTAATAAGGGTGGGGGCTATTAGGCTCAATGTTGAACAGTCCATTAGAGTTGGAAGTAATGTTCACTACAGAATTGAGGAAGACTTGCTCCATATCTTGGATAAAACCGGTCTTGACGATCTGACCTTAAAAGAGTCACTTGATGAAAAAAAAAAAAAAAACTTACTACGTGTTTTTCCGGTTTATCATAAAATCTCCTGTTAACCACTTTCTTCCAAATAAACAACCTACCTTTTACCCTTACCTACCCACAATAAAAGTCCTCTTGATTTGTATCGATTTATAACAATTAGGTGGAGATCTGATTGACGTACAAGCTTATAATAGTCACGCTTCACAGTTCGGTTTTTGAGAGTTCACTTGAAATTACATATATATTAACCGAGAGATGAGTGAATTTCGTGAGGGATGTTGATATTGCATAAATTGATTACTTGAAGGTAAGAAAGTTTGATTAGGTAGGCTCGGTTTCTCATTTCATTATCTTGAATTGTCAACCTTTTGAACGATGTAAGTCTTGGGAAACATCTGAGTTTTATGATTTTGTAATTCGCATTTTGATTTGTTCGAGGCTTGCGTTCTTGTAAATCGTTTATGTTGGACATGTTGCTTAGGATTTTGCTTAGGGACAAGCAAAAGGATAAGTGTGGGGATATTTGATGTGTTTAGAATTATACCCATCTTACCCATATTTTAGATTAATTGTGTGCGTTTCTCCTTTGTATTTATTACTAAATCGATAAAATCATGAATCTACAGGAATCGGTGAAATATCTGTGGATTATGTGAGAAAACGGTGAAGGATTGACGATGAAAACAACACATGGGAAAACGTGTCAAAGAAACGAAGAAATTTACCCTGGAGTGAAGCTTACGGACCATAAGACTCATAGCCTTACGGTCCGTAAGGACCTGTCGGCAAGAAAAGTCAACAACAAAGGTCTTACGGACCGTAAGGCTTGACCTTTACGGTCCGTAAGCAGTGTGTGCGCAGAAAAGTCAAATACAAAGGGCTTACGGACCGTAAGGCTCTAACCCTTACGGTCCGTAAGGGGTCTCAGGAGCCTCAAAATTCACCTATAAAAGGCACTCAATTCTCATTTCGAAAACACCACCTCAAGACCGAAATCAGAGAGCAAAACTCGGATCAAATGTAGTCTAAGAAGATTCTGGAGCGCCTTGGAGCTTCTCGGGAGTCTAGGAAGCTTCCGGTTCGAGTTCTAAGCTTCCGGGTTCGGTAAATATTCGTTTATCAGTTTGTATTTGCTTTGTATTATGTTCTCAGTTGTTTTCAGACTTTGTTCAGTTGTATTATTTGATATTATGTGTAGCTAAACTTTAAAACTGTCTAGATTGTGATGAACGCTTGTTAAAATATAGTTTTTACCGGGTATTGTGTGCTTATGGTTTGTTCTTGTTAAGTAAATAATTTAAGTTAAATGTTTTGGTGTATATGCATATTTTAACTTGGTTAACACTTTGATCATTTGTTTCACATAATTCCGGTGAATTTATTTTCATAAAAAGAATTAATGTTGATATTCAAGTCTTAGCAGTTTGGATAATCATATGGTGGTATTGTGAAATAAACCATAGAAATAATGATCAAGAATCAATCCGGTTTTAATGTTCTACTATTTTTAGCGCTGTGAGGTATAAAAATATTAATAGATCGAGTCTAATGTATTGCTAAGATTGTGTTTTGTGAGAAACCCGATTTTAGTTGAATGGTCGTTAACTTGTCTATTAAACCAAATCAAGTTTTCTTAAATTGCTTTAGATTTACAACCGTGAGGAAGTCAGTCTTTCCAAGCACTTAACTAAGAACACTAGACAACTGTGAGGAAGTCTAGTAAATCAGTAATCAAAATAAATCTTTAAAGTCACATAGTTGCATTCCCGAGAATGATTGGGAATCCTATACGTCGTCTTTTAGGGTTTAATATCTAAAGATCCTGGTTTCATATCACACAATTACCCGGTAGGAATTATGTTATTAACAAGTGGGATTCCAACCTAGATAGTCCTTTATCATTATTAAAATCAAACATTTATCTTAATTTGTTTTTAGTTCATTTCTTTTAATTAATTTTTAATTAATTTACTTTTCAAGTAAACCCCCCCCCTTTAAATTAAAAATACAAAAATATAAAAATATTTAGTGTGGCGTCATTTTAGTGTATATAAATTAATTAACGTAATTCGACAAAGTCCCTTGGGTTCGATACTCAGACTTGCATCAGCTATACTACACTGATCGGTACACTGCCGGATGTGTGGTTTAGGTTTAGATCAAGTCTAAGTTTATAAATTTAAAGCTTAGAATGTCTAGTTTAAGGTTATTTTTAAAGTTTGTCTTTTGTACATTATTTGTAAAAATGTATTTTTCGTGTCGGATATGTAGTAACTGGAAGGGTTAAGTACCGTTAGTTGGGAACTCCTGTCTAGGCTGGCATTCGTACAAATCCAATTATAAGGAACCGTTGCCTACCTGGGGACAATCCCAATGAGAGTACCGATACCTATTAGGCCAAAGCATGTCCAAAAGTTTAGTTTTTTAGTTGTTTTTATTTAACCGCTTTAGCACACATCAATGTTCATACATTTTTAAACTCCGAATCTTATTCCACCGTATCCTCCAATACTCATACGCCTTTGTTTCTTCGTGTAGAAGGACTTGGTGTTCCAACCTCCCATAACAACAACTCTCTCGCGGATTCACAAGTGGAAAGCTTGTAAAACTGTGAGTATACTCGAACCCCCTTTTACGTTTACCACTTTTGGGGTGTAACATGTTAAACTATAAACTACACTCAAACTTTACTCTTTATGCATGCACAAAACAAATCCAAATACATGAATACTATGTTGTTATACTTGATACATATACTTGGGTGATTCTTATGTGATACAATAGTCATTAGCTTTATACGAGCCTCCATTTAACATGTATAGCACTGTAGGAGTAACGCACCACCCGTGAACGAGAGGTCATGTTAAATTTCATTCTTTATTACGTAAACAGAGGGTTGACTAGAAATATTGCATGCCATGTTATGTTGATCTTGAATAACCTACGTTGCCATGTGGATTCGTTTTAAACTTTTTATACTTATACTTATGCTTTAACTTATATACTCACCTTTGCTTTTGCATTGAACTTTATTTTAAACATGTTACAGGTTGAGGATGATGATGCTATGAAATGAAGTAGCAAAGATGCCTAGATACACATTTAGACGTCTTAGGTTAAAATGTTGTATCAACTTTGTTCTTGTTGTTATGTATTTTCATTGAACTTGTTGTTATTTGAATTTCCTTGTAATGTTTGACAATTTGGTTTATGAAATGAAAACGGTTTGATTTAAATATTGTCACCAATAGTGTTATGAAGTCTCTTACAATCTTGTATTCGTCCCACTCCGATGATTCCGCCATTGGTTGGGGTGTGACAGATTCGTATCAGAGCCATAACTAAAGGGAATTAGGTAGAATTGTCATGTTCGACATAGTCTATAGTAGGTACCTTATTTTTGACCATTCTTGTTTCATGCTTAACATGTTATGCTTCCTACTTTGCTTCATTCTCTTCTATTTGGTCTTAATACTTACATAATGTCTTTCCTTAGACATTTTACACAATACACTTGAAGACACTCTTTATACAAAAGAGACGAGTTTACCAAAATAGGCGTGAAACCTACAATTTGGTGAACGACTCTCATTCCACTTATTCGTTATTTTGCACGAAATTACACCATTAAGCTAGGAGTGAAATCCACATTTTAATGGTAAATTTCCAATTCAAACTCTAGTGGAACCTCATCAAAGTGTCGAAATTATATTTTGACCCGACTAGTACCAACCACATTAGGGTACGAAATCGTCAAGTTAGGGGTGAAACCCGCACCTTGTTGATTAAGTCCGATTCCTCGATTTTCAACTTGCCAAAGTTTCGATCATTTCAATCGATTAGAGACGTGTAGTAACTGGAAGGGCAAGATACTGTTAATCGTTTCTCAACGAGAGTATCTTACCTATAGGCCAAAGCACGTTTCTCTATTTTGAAAGGACTTGCGATTCACTTTGAAATAGTCGACGTTTCTCTACCCGAAACAATCCTATGTTTTATGAGCCTCTCTTTTATGTGATTCAATTTATATGTGATTTTTATACTTGTTACCCGTTCATTTCAAAACCGTTACACAATTTGTACGTCTCGCGCAATAAAAAACAATAATAATTCTCGTGAACAAACTAAATTTATACTCTTTTATGCATTCATACGTGTTTATGCTTTGTAAATGCTTGTTGAATTCATGCTAATTATGTGAACAATACATGAAACGTCGTGCTTACATGCTTATACTTGCAAAACTTGTTTTGAATTTATGATCAAGTCTCATCCTTTTTCCCTTCTCTTTCGATTCTTAGATGTCCTCCAACAATGTGCCAAAGAGGATCAAGTCAAAGAAGGGTTCAACCTCCAACACCAACTCTGACTCCATGTCAAAAAAGGATTGTATGAAATTCATGGCCAGGCAAATGGCTAAGGTTATACCCGACATTGTCAGCAAGATTCAGACTAACACCGATTCACCACATGGCTCTGTCGATTCAAAGGTGGAAAACCCCAAGCCGACATTCATATTCAAGCAATTTATGGCCTGTAAACCTCTGGAGTTCACTGGGAAGGATGGCGCCACCGCCATGATGAATTGGTTTGACGCAATCGAACTCACTTTCCTACAAAGTGGTTGTCCCGATGACCTACGAACCTTGAATGCAACTAGAGTTTTCCGTTCGAGGGCACTCGAGTGGTGGACCTCCGAACGCAATAAAAGGGGAAACGATGTAGCACACGCTTTACCATGGGATGAGCTGAAGCAACTCATGAAAGACCAATTATATCCTCCCCACGAGCTCCAAAAGTTAGAACGAATTCTGGCACTTAACGCAAAAGGGGAGCGACATCGATGATCTAATCACACCCTTTAAGCAACTCAGTGTCCTCTGTCCTGGAAAGGTCGACACTATTCCCAAAACCATAGCCAAGTTTATCCGCTGTCTTTCACCCTCTTTGATCAACCATGTTGCCTCCACATGCCCCAAAACCATTGAAGATGCCTTTAGCATAGTCACTGAGCTCAACAACCACTGCTTTCTTCATGGGACCTACGATAAGGTTTCATCAAAGACGGCTCACCAAGCCGTTGCTGATACCACCACCACCACCACTGTTGAACCTTCATCATCCCAACGCAAGAAAAACCGAGGCAAGAAGCGAAAGGCTTCAAGCCAAAATTATGCGGTCATCACTCCGCCAAGCCTTCAACCCATCCAAGCAGTAGCCGATGTTACCCCCGCAACCAACGAACTACCAAAACGAGCCTATACTGGGTCTCATCCACAGTGTACTACCTGTTTGTACCATCATCCTATCAACGCACCATGCCACAAATGCGCCAGCTGTCATTGGTTTGGGCATTTTGCCGACCGATGCCGCAACATCCCTCAACCTCAAAGCAACCAACCTCTACCTATTGTTGCCAACCCTGCTCCTAACCAGGTTCAACCCTAAGCTGCTCCTGTACGAGCATGCTTCAAGTGTCGCGACCTTAATCATCTCGCTAAAGTGTGTCCTCAGCGTAATCAACCACAACGGCAGCAGCAACAACCACAACAGCAGCCTCAACAGCAAGCTCAAGGCCGAGCGTTTGTCATCACTGCCGCTCAGGATCAAAATGAAAACGACGTCATTACTGGTATGTTTCTTGTGAACCATGTTTATGCTTCGTGTTTATTTGATACTGGTGCCGATAAAAGTTTTGTGTCGTTAGAATTCGAATCTTTGCTTAAGTGTAAACGCTCTAAGTTGCCAAGATCTTTCGCTGTTGAAGTCGCTGATGGTAAATCCGTCGCTTTCGATTCCGTCCTTTCCAAGTGTTCTTTGATTCTTAACGATCATACATTTCACATTGACCTCATACCTATGCAAATGGGTAGCTTCGACATCATAGTAGGCATGGACTGGCTTAGGCGAGTTCGTGCTGAAGTTGTTTGTTCTGAAAACTTTATCCGTCTTCCTCTTCCAAACGGTGATTCTCTGCATGTCTATGGCGAGAAACCTTCTCAAGGTCTCAAGCTTATATCGTGTATTCAAGCGAACAAGTGCTTGTGCTAGGGTACCTTCGCCTTTCTCGCCCATATTGTGGAAAAGAAGGACAAAGGCCCAAGCATAAGAGACGATCATGTCGTACATGATTACCCCGACGTGTTTCCCGACGATCCTCCTGGTCCGCCTCCTGCTCGTTCTGTCGACTTTCGCAACGATTAAGTGCATGGCGCTACGCCTGTCGCTAAGTCTCCATATCGCTTAGCACCCTCTGAGATGTAAGAGCTTTCGAGCCAACTTCAAGAGCTTCTTGATAAAGGCTTTATACGCCCAAGCACATCTCCTTCGGGCGCTCCTGTTTTGTTTGTCAAAAAGAAAGATGGGTCATTCCGTATGTGTATTGACTATCGTGAGCTCAACAAGCTTACTGTCAAGAACCGATACCCTCTTCCTCACATTAACGATCTCTTCGACCAATTACAAGGCGCGACCTACTTTTCAAAGATCGATCTCCATTCTGGGTATCATCAACTTCGAGTCCTCGAAGAAGACATACCCAAAACCGCCATTCGTACGCGTTATGGTCATTACGAGTTCGTGGTCATGCCCTTTAGTTTGACCAATGCACCTACTGTTTTCATGGATTTGATTAACCGTGTGTGCAAAGCGTACTTAGACCGTTTCGTGATCATCTTCATTGACGATATCCTTATCTACTCCAAGACACAAGAAGAGCACGAGCGACCCTTGCGTCTTATCCTTCAGCTTCAACGTACTGAACGTCTTTATGCAAATTATCCAAGTGTGAATTTCGGTTAAAAGAAGTTCAATTCCTTGGTCATACTGTCAACGAACTTGGTATTCACGTTGACCCCGCTAAATTCAAAACTGTGAAGAATTGGATCGCACCTAAGTCTCCGTTTGAGATTCGTTCGTTTCTTGGTCTTGCTGGTTATTATCGTCGTTTTATCTCCAACTTTTCAAAGATCGTTATTCCTTTGACCTCTTTGACTCAAAAAGATAAATCTTTTGTTTGGGGTCCCGAACAAGAGGAATCTTTTCAAACGCTCAAGGACATGTTTTGCAATGCTCCTATTCTCGCGCTTCCGGATGGTAACAACGACTTCGTCGTGTATTGCGATGCCTCAAACCTTGGTCTTGGTTGTGTCCTTATGCAACGAGATAAGGTTATCACTTACGCGTCGAGGTAACTCAAGATACATGAGAAGAACTACACTACTCACGACCTTGAACTTAGTGCAGTTATTTTTGCGTTGAAAATTTGGCGACACTACCTTTATGGTACTAAATGTGTGGTCTTCACCGACCATAAGAGCCTTCAACATATCTTCAACCAAAAGGAACTGAACATGCGTAAACGTCGTTGGGTGGAGTTGTTGAACGACTACGACTGCGAAATTCGCTACCACCCAGGAAAGGCGAATGTAGTGGTCGACGCTCTTAGTCGTAAAACTCATTTGAAGAGTATTCGTTCTCTCCAACTCGTGTACGACCTTCAGAGCCGAATTCGTGAAGCCCAATATGCCTCCATTAACGAGGGTAATCTCTGATGTGTGTAAAATGCAACATATAAATTACATCAAATGAGGTATAAAACTAACCCTTTTTTAGTATTAATGTTGGAAAAAGTGTGCTTTTGTCTTCCTTTTGTATCTTCAGGACAAAATGAGCTTAAATGAACAAAAGGAACAAATATGCAGCAAAATTGAACATAAATACACAGAAAAGGAATAAACGTGGCATGCCCGACCCCTAAACAGCATCCTCCCAAGCTAAAACAAGAAACAGAAGGATGACCACGGCCCTGTGCCCAGCGGACACGGGGGCGTGGCCAGGTGTCTGCAGAAAATGACAAAGTTGTAGAAGCTTCTATTCCCAGCACGGGGGCATGCCCAGCTCAACACGGGCCGTGGTCAACGCTAAGATTCGCAGAATCTTGCAAATATTGATAGTACAGATACGCTTCTGCACACGGGGCCGTGCCCAACGAACACGGGGGCGTGTGGAGCCTAATGCAGATAATTGTAATTAGTGAAGAAAGAGAAAGTGGATGGCTACGGGGCCGTGTCCAGCGAACACGGGGCTGTGTCCGGGCTTCTGTACAGGCTATAAATAGGGGTGCTTGGTTCACTTCAAAGGCATCCCTTAGCAAACCACCTCTCTCACACTTCACCACCACTCCACCACCACTACAACACCCACATCCACCATCATCATCCATCATCCACCTTAGAGTGTGTGTAGTAGTCTCGGGATCCAAGATTAATAGTAAGAGTTCTTGTCAATCAAAGGCCATGTTTGGCTAAGTCTCTTACATCACTTGGTGAAGACAAGCATTTAATGTAATACTTTTGATTTTTAATCTTTTCGCACTTTTTATTTGGTTTTGTATTAATGACTTTAATAACTAGTTTCTTATGTTGAAGGTGAAACTTCCTTATCATTTGTCCATGGTGTCTTGGTGTTATTTTACTGTCTATATAAAATAAAAGATTTTCACCATTCATGTCTCTACGGTCTATATAGAGATATGTTGGCTACCTGGTCGGGGCTTAAGGGAATGGTTTGGTAAGGTTCTTGCCTTGTTTAGTGTATAGATCTTGCAAGGACCTGGGTCAAGCTTACTAGGACCTCCTTCAATACCCACTAGTATTGGATGGCGGGGGTGCGAATGGCTTGATCCCCTCATATGTAAACTACTATTAACACATTAACCCGGCTACTTGGGATTGTATCCCTGCTGACTCAAACCACTTAGCCGAGGGTAACGTCACCTTCAAAAGAGAGGCCTACCACATTACGCATTAATAACTTAATTAATTATCTTTCAATATTCCGACCCTTTGGGATTGTATCCTTGCTGACTCAAACCACTGGGTTGACTGTAACGTCACCTTCAAAAGAGGGGCCTACTACTATAACTAAGATAATCTCTTAAAAAGTGCAAAAGTGCGGAAATCTTCAAAGGTTACATTAAAGGCGAGTCGGATCCAAGTGATTCATCTTGTCTATCTGTTTTTATTTTTTTATTTTTCAGCATTTTTAGTTTTTAGTTTTCATGTTTAAAACCTTTTCTAAAACTTTTGATTTGATTAGACGTTGAGGATAAACCGGTACTAAAAGCTCTTGTGTCCTTGGACGACCTCGGTATCTTACCAACGCTATACTACTCCCACGATGGGTGGACTTGCCCATATGTGTGTTTAGTGTTAGTAGAATATGGTCTTTTATAAATTTAAAACTTGACTAATGTGTTAAAAAGAGGGCTTAAAATATCAATAAAAACATATAACGCTACACACGCATCAAGTTTTTGGCGCCGTGCCCGCTGAACACGCCCCTGTGCCCAATCTTTGGTACTGGCAATCCTGTTTTAAGTCAGACAGTAGCTAAACACGGGGCCGTGCCCACTGAACACGCCCCCGTGCCCAAGTTTTTGTTACTGAAAACAGAACCGTAAGATCCAGACGGTTGGTAATTTCTAACACAAACATGAGTGATACTGATCATTTTTACTTTCGCTCCTCTTATGGTGCGTGTTGTCAAATATGTGGCGGATCTCATGAAGATTTAAAATGTTATTTTTTAAATTACATTCCCACTATATAGACCCATCGTTTTCCTGTAACCTAAAGATGGGCGAAAGTAAAAACAATCCCTATCTCTCCCTCGAATGCTCTCAATCATCTCTTCTAGATGATATGATTCTCGAAGAATTATTTCAAATGGAATAAGTAATTCTCCAATTGATAAGAGAACTTGAGATGGAAATAACCAATTCACTCAAGACGATGATCAAGGAGAATTATTGAGATCGCATTCGGATTATAACAACATCGATGCTCCCGAAATCACCTCTAACTCTTCTGAAGACTTGAGCGATAGTCGTCCCTGTGTCGATTGTGCCATGAAGGACTCTCCATCGGTCTCCACCGATGCATACGTAGACCTGAGTGATTCGACATATACCTTCTTTAATGAGAGCCCAGATAAGGAAAATAAAGGTTGGTCTCGCCCACCGGTATTTAGCTTAGGATTCGCCCTTTTCGATAACCTCTTGCGTTCTCGTCTAAAACTAGGGCAACTCAGGTATCTAAGGCACTTCGGTGTTGTTCCGTCTAGTAAGGAACCACCCGATCCGGATAAATTCCTTAAAATAAGATAAAACTTCATAAAAACCTCTAGCCGCGGGGCCATGTCCAGGTCAACACGCCCCCGTGCCCGCCTCAAGATTCTTGTCTGACTTTAGGTCAGAATACGGAAAAAAAGTGTCAGAATCTTGTCTGAACATGGGGTCTGTCGTTTTCTATAAATGCAGCAAGATTCCTGCACACTTGGACTCATTCCAAAGACAAAGATCTGGTGGGATCATCACATATACCCTACAAGATATATTCTAAAGAAGGTTCTTGTAACACCACGTAAAAACATGTCCAATTTTGAAAAGACACGTATCCTAAACTCTATATATGGGAAAGATTGAGTTTGAAGTACTAAAGTTGCCAAACGATGAAAATATGAAAGCACAGGGACTAAAAGTGTCAACATGAAAATATGAAACCACGGCCCGACGCCTCGACAGCATCCTCCCAAGCTAAAACAAGAAACAGAAGGATGACCACGGTCCTGTGCCCAGCGGACACGTGGGCGTGGCCAGGTGTCTGCAGAAAATGACAAAGTTGTAGAAGCTTCTATTCCCAGCACGGGGGCGTGCCCAGCTCAACACGTGCCGTGGTCAACGCTAAGATTCGCAGAATCTTGCAAATCTTGATAGTACAGATACCCTTCTGCACACGGGGCCGTGCCCAACGAACACGGGGGCGTGTGGAACCTAATGCAGATAATTGTAAATAGTGAAGAAAGAGAAAGTGGATGGCTACGGGGCCGTGTCCAGCGAACACGGGGCTGTGTCCGGGCTTCTGTACAGGCTATAAATAGGGGTCCTTGGTTCACTTCAAAGGCATCCCTTAGCAAACCACCTCTCTCACACTTCACCACCACTCCACCACCACTACAACACCCACATCCACCACCATCATCCATCATCCACCTTAGAGTGTGTGTAGTAGTCTCGGGATCCAAGATTAATAGTAAGAGTTCTTGTCAATCAAAGGCCATGTTTGGCTAAGTCTCTTACATCACTTGGTGAAGACAAGCATTTAATGTAATACTTTTGATTTTTAATCTTTTCGCACTTTTTATTTGGTTTTGTATTAACGACTTTAATAACTAGTTTCTTATGTTGAAGGTGAAACTTCCTTATCATTTGTCCATGGTGTCTTGGTGTTATTTTACTGTCTATATAAAATAAAAGATTTTCACCATTCATGTCTCTACGGTCTATATAGAGATATGTTGGCTACCTGGTCGGGGCTTAAGGGAATGGTTTGGTAAGGTTCTTGCCGTGTTTAGTGTATAGATCTTGCAAGGACCTGGGTCAAGCTTACTAGGACCTCCTTCAATACCCACTGGTATTGGATGGCGGGGGTGCGAATGGCTTGATCCCCTCATATGTAAACTACTATTAACACATTAACCCGGCTACTTGGGATTGTATCCCTGCTGACTCAAACCACTTAGCCGAGGGTAGCGTCACTTTCAAAAGAGAGGCCTACCACATTACGCATTAATAACTTAATTAATTATCTTTCAATATTCCGACCCTTTGGGATTGTATCCTTGCTGACTCAAACCACTGGGTTGACTGTAACGTCACCTTCAAAAGAGGGGCCTACTACTATAACTAAGATAATCTCTTAAAAAGTGCAAAAGTGCGGAAATCATCAAAGGTTACATTAAAGGCGAGTCGGATCCAAGTGATTCATCCTGTCTATCTGTTTTTATTTTTTTTATTTTTTAGCATTTTTAGTTTTTAGTTTTCATGTTTAAAACCTTTTCTAAAACTTTTGATTTGATTAGACTATGAGGATAAACCGGTAGTAAAAGCTCTTGTGTCCTTGGACGACCTCGGTATCTTACCAACGCTATACTACTCCCACGATGGGTGGACTTGCCCATATGTGTGTTTAGTGTTAGTAGAATATGGTCTTTTATAAATTTAAAACTTGACTAATGTGTTAAAAAGAGGGCTTAAAATATCAATAAAAACATATAACGCTACACACGCATCAAGTTTTTGGCGTCGTGCCCGCTGAACACGCCCCTGTGCCCAATCTTTGGTACTGGCAATCCTGTTTTAAGTCAGACAGTAGCTAAACACGGGGCCGTGCCCACTGAACACGCCCCCGTGCCCAAGTTTTTGTTACTGAAAACAGAACCGTAAGATCCAGACGGTTGGTAATTTCTAACACAAACATGAGTGATACTGATCATTTCTACTTGCGCTCCTCTTATGGTGCGTGTTGTCAAATATGTGGCGGATCTCATGAAGATTTAAAATGTTATTTTTTAAATTACATTCCCACTATATAGACCCATCGTTTTCCTGTAACCTATAGATGGGCGAAAGTAAAAACAATCCCTATCTCTCCCTCGAATGCTCTCAATCATCTCTTCTAGATGATATGATTCTCGAAGAATTATTTCAAATGGAATAAGTAATTCTCCAATTGATAAGAGAACTTGAGATGGAAATAACCAATTCACTCAAGACGATGATCAAGGAGAATTATTGAGATCGCATTCGGATTATAACAACATCGATGCTCCCGAAATCACCTCTAACTCTTCTGAAGACTTGAGCGATAGTCGTACGTGTGTCGATTGTGCCATGAAGGACTCTCTATCGGTCTCCACCGATGCATACGTAGACCTGAGTGATTCGACATATACCTTCTTTAATGAGAGCCCGGATAAGGAAAATAAAGGTTGGTCTCGCCCACCGGTATTTAGCTTAGGATTCGCCCTTTTCGATAACCTCTTGCGTTCTCGTCTAAAACTAGGGCAACTCAGGTATCTAAGGCACTTCGGTGTTGTTCCGTCTAGTAAGGAACCACCCGATCCGGATAAATTCCTTAAAATAAGACAAAACTTCATAAAAACCTCTAGCCACGGGGCCATGTCCAGGTCAACACGCCCCCGTGCCCGCCTCAAGATTCTTGTCTGACTTTAGGTCAGAATACGGACAAAAAGTGTTAGAATCTTGTCTGACTACAGGGTCTGTCGTTTTCTATAAATGCAGCAAGATTCCTGCACACTTGGACTCATTCCAAAGACAAAGATCTGGTGGGATCATCACATATACCCTACAAGATATATTCTAAAGAAGGTTCTTGTAACACCACGTAAAAACATGTCCAATTTTGAAAAGACACGTATCCTAAACTCTATATATGGGAAAGATTGAGTTTGAAGTACTAAAGTTGCCAAACGATGAAAATATGAAAGCACAGGGACTAAGAGTGTCAACATGCTAATTTATGCCTCTGAATGACCTTTTACTAAATCCGATACCTTATAGTGTTGAAACACGCTCTCGGAAATAGTTGAGAATGATTACGAAAGTTGAAGGATCAAAGGTGTCGTGTTTGAAAGATTTCATAATTCTGATCAACCTCTTACGGACCGCAACGGCCAAGGCTTACGGTCCGTAAGGAGGGTACCTGGGTGATACAAATTTAAATCGGTTACGGACCGTAAGGGGTCTGGCTTACGGTCCGTAAGGCCTGTATCTGGGCAGAAAAATATGGACAGCTGCAGGTTTTCATCTTTAACCGACTCTATAACCTGCAAATCAATGCTATGAGCATGTTGCTGGTTTTATTATACCACTAGTGTAGGATCGTGTACCGACCCGAACGAGTCGTTCAGAGAAGTTCAACTTCGTTTCAGAGGCGGAAACTAAGAAACAAAGATAGAAACAGCTTTATCTTCACCTTAAAACACTGATTGTATTGATTAAACGTTGTGTACAATCGATCTTCACACCGGCAGAGCTTCGGTATGGAATACAAGAACTTCTATACTGATTTCACTCAAGTGTCCTATATATAGTGTTGGTGATTTCGCTTATGTGAACATGTACACAAAAGCGAAATCAGCAAAGACCATATAAGCGAAATCACATTCACATGCACACTTGGAACGAAAACAGCCTAAATACATGCAATCTAATTTTGTCTTCTAGTGAATATCACGTGAGAACATGCAATCCGATTGTAGTCTTCATGTGCATTTAATATAACCATGATATAAGCATGATGACACTTGGATGATGTCATCATCAAGAATGATGACATCATTCTTGTTTCGAACCGCAACGAACCCAAGACTCGATGTAAGACGAAGACGACAGATGTGTGCACCAACAGACTCCCCCTCAGATGTTGACGAGTCTCACATGTCGAGTCTTTGCATCTTCAGTCTTGATCAGTCTTTGAGCTTCACTCTTTCTCTCAAAATTAACAGACTCCCCCTTGCAATGTGCTGGCATTCCGTTGGTTCTTCAGCATCATCTGCTTCAGGATCGTAATCTGGCTGATTCTTTCTGATGTTGTTCCAAGATCGTAATCTGGCTCTCATCCATTTCAGAATCATCAATCCAGCTCATATTTAAACATGCACAAACTCACTCTACCTAAAAGTAAATTTCACGCATTTAACAATTCAATGTATGCACTAACACTGACTTATATTATCAGATGCCTCCCTCTCATAAACATATGCATCATCAATCACTCTCCCTCAGATCATACACATCTGATGAACCACTTGTTGATTTCCAAAACATATTTTGACATTTTAAGACACACTCCCTTTTACAACAATGTCATCATGTTTAGCACTCTGAATTTTGAAAATCAGCTTTCCAACATAAGTTGTCGAAAATCTTTTTGACTTTTCAAAATATTTATGCTAAAACACACCGAAAATCTTTTTGGATTTTTTAATGTAAAGAAATGCAATAAAGAAATATTTACAAACAATATTTTTGTGAGTTCGTGTATGAGGATCATATCAGTTTATGACAAGTCACGAGTACCGTTGAGCTTAGTTACACATTAAGAATTAAACAATTCACTTAGATTGCCGATATACTGATCCACTTAAATTTTCACACACATTTCAACTGATTCAGGATATGAGTTAGGTGTTTTAAGAACTTAAACTCATTCATGTGTCCCACCTCTTGAATATACTCCCGTATCCAGATCCCAATATTCAGTCTTACAGGTGAGTATACCACAGATGATATCTATCAGGGGAATAAATTATGAAGAATCATGAGAGCTCAGGTCAGAACTACCGTTCAGCAGAGAGATCATGACTCGACTTTTGGGTGTGTCCCCTTTAGAGGATCTTTTGCATTACAACAGCAGCGACTATCAATTTTATTGTTTCATCAATTTGCTGAGGGCTGCGCTATATTTCAAGCATGCGGAAAGTATTCTCCGGGGACTAGGCCATTGCTTCCGCAAAATCAGAAGTCCCTGGATAATACCCCAGATATCACTGAGCATAAAGACCTAGTATCTCAGAAAGAGGGACCTTTCAAACGAGATTTCAGGGGTTACCTATATATGCAAGTAGTGTTCCCCACGAAATAAGCAAGTTTGAATTTAAGTTTATATCCCGAAAAAGCTTACTAAATGTGTAAAAACCTATCGGCATATCATCAGTGAGACTGTTTAACACTATTTAAACATTACAATTCTTTAGCATACTGTGATCGTCTACTGATGTACTATCATTTCCTCTTCTAGACACAAAAACTCAGTTTTGATTTTATCATGTTTTTGCCTTTTTCAAATTTTCTAATGTTTTTGGATTTTCTGAAATTTTCTACTCCCCCTAAAATGCAAACACATTTTAGGAAATTTGAAAACTACTAGACTCTTGACCCACTTGAAATATAAAGTGAACTGTACAAAAACTTGACAACTGACATCGAATTGCATCAAATCGCCATCCACTTGGCATAAACAATCAGAACTCCCCCTATCACAAACCATTTTCTCATTTAGATTTCAAAACACTTAAGTTTGTTTTAATCAAAATGATTTTTCCGGAAAATGAGTTTGTTTTTACCACTTGTAAGTTTACCACTTGTTAAGTATGGGGATATGGTTCATCATCTTGTCAGTTTTCATCAACTGTAGTAAATCAAGTACAACTTAATGTCCTTGATTCACTGTTTGCAATTAAGCAACCTCTGTATCAATTGTAAGAATTAACACTTGTAGGATCACAAACAAAACCACTTATAGGTATGACTGACCAATACCAACTGTAGGAATGTTACGTCTACATGTATCATTTTACCAATCAGGATGCCGATTCCTGCTTCGCACTTACCAACCTGGAAGCTCCGGCGTAGTCATTCAACCTGTAAAATTTTAACGATTTCAATTATTTTCAAAAACAACCTTATGTAACATGAAAGATGCCGATTCCTGATCCACAATTACAAACTTGGGATCTCCGGCAAAGTCCTAAGACTTTAAGGGAAACAAACTTCCATCCAAGTGTTCTCAGACTTGATGGCTTTAAGTTCTTGCGCAGTAGGGTTGTAAGTTGCCTTTTTAGTTGCATAAAAATCTTTAACCCCCTTAGCTTTCCCATTTAGCATTTTTCCAAAAATCTTTTTAACACTCCCGTTGAATGTTTTCTTGACATCAAACTTAGTATTCTCATTGTAAAACTGATTCGAGATATCAACCTTACCAACTTTCTTTTTAACTTCTTCAAATTTCAGTGATGGAAACTCATCATCATTCACTGAAATTTTCACCTCAACCTATGGCTCTTCTGGCTTTGTGGAACCAGATTCATCGCCGACATTCACATCAACTTTCTTAACAACCCACACTTGGTTGTCATTCTCTTTCTTTTTATAAAAATGCTTTTTAGAACACTCACCAACCTCATAAGTTGAATTTTCAAAAATTTTAAGTCTGTCGGTTGGTGGTTCAACATCAACAACCTTTTCTTTCAATTTCTGAGAAACTCCCTGTTTTGTTTTGGCATTTTTCTGACAGTTCCATCCAATATGACCAGTTTCATTGCATTTGTAACAGGTACGAGTCTCTCTTTGATAAAACAATTCAGTTCCATTTTTCTTCTTTTCAGCAAGAAACTCTTGATTTGACTGTCTCCAGAATGGTTTCTTCTGTTCCTCTTCTGCACTTCCACCTGATACAAATTCTGTTTTTGTTTTAGAATTTTTCAAATTTTTATGATTTTCTGGTGGAATAAATCCAAGACCTTTCTTTTTGTAGCTACGATTTTGGTTAGTTTTCTTTTGAAAACCAGAACCAGAATTGTACCCCTTTTTCTTGTTTAGACGTTGTTGAACTCTTGAAGTGTACTTTTTAGGTTTTTCAGTAAGATTTAAATCTTTTATTTCAGAAATATTAATTTCTGTCATGTTGAAAACCTTTTTGATCATGTCAAAACGAACACTTCTTATTGGAAACTCTTTGTCAGAGTATAATTTGTCCGAATCATTTAAAGTGTATGCAACTTCAAATGCTTCATCATCCAAATTTGCTTTCGATAACAAAAATTCTTTACTGTAAGACCGTTTGACCGACGACTTTGGACTGTTGACTGACGAATTTGACCCTCCAGACTCAGACTTTGACTCGAATTCCTCCTCTGTATCCAACACCTGATCGACCACCTTTTTGATTAACTCAGACTCATGATCAGTATCGGACAAGGTAAACGTGACATCAATGTTATCTGGTAAAACATCAGTTGTGTCGGTTTTTAGCTTTATATTGACTGCTTTTTCAAGTTGCTCCTCGTTTGGTTTTCTAGGAGAATACCCTTCCCAAATTGGAGGCGGACACTTGTTATATCTAACATTCGGTTTCTTACCACTATCTTTCTTTTTCTTCGGCTTCTCGTCTTGAAAAGCTTCCATACCTGCAACAGTTGGGTAAATACGATCAATGAGATAATCAGAACTAGAATAACTTTGTAATAAACGTCTAATTCTCTCATTTTAAATCTTCTCTGTTTCCAACTCTTGCTTCCATTTAGCACTCTCTTCGATGTAAAAGTTTATAGCTTTTTGCTTTGTCATCATTACAGCATTCATCATCGTAAGTGCTTGTTCTCTTTCTGAATTTGTCTTTTGAAGACCAGTTACTGTTTTGTTCAAGACATCATAAGATTCTTTCACATAATTGAGATTGAACAGTAATTGCTCCTTCTTCTTCTCATATTCAGCAATGATGTCATCTTTTGCAGCACATTCTTTGCATGCTTCCAAACACTTCGTGCAAGGCTTGACAACTTCAACAATCTTTTCAACTTCGATTGTTTTCACCACTTCAACCATCTTTTCAACTTCGATTGTTTTCACCACTTCAACCATCTTTTCTTCTTCTTTCATCTTCTCAGTTTCAATCATCTCCGCAACAATACCTTCAACATTCTCTTTCTAAACAACATCTTCAGATTTCTTTAGTTGTTGTTCTTTAGCAGCTCGTTTCTCCTTCAGTTTCTCCATGCGATCTGCAAAATAGAAATGAAAACTTTCAGGAGAAAGATGAGATTTTGCTACATTTATATGTTTCTCTTCCTCATCATCACTATTGCTATCAACTGGTGATTGATCAAACTGTACAGATTTTTCAGAATCAGCATCTGATAAACCAGAATCAGACGGTGTTTGATCAAATACAACTTCTTTTTATGAAGTAACATCATTTTGCACACTCTCTTCTGCACTTAGTGAATGTTCATCAGCACTTTCTGAGCTTTCTTCAGATGTAACAGACTGTTCCTTCACACTTTTCACTGTCTCACCAATAGATTTCATCCATGTGGCGAACATGTCTGGTTCTCTAACAATCTTTGCAATGAAAGCTTTGAAATCACCCTTTTCATCAACAAACATATCCCAACTGAAACCTTCAGGTAGCCTCTCATCATCTTGATCGACTATGCATGCTTTGCTATCAGGAGATATATAGTTGCTCCAATTGAAATCTACCAAACATCCTCTCTTGGAATCATCAATCTTTCTACCATGAGCCGTCTGTGAATCTTGTGACTGGCCAACTTGCTGATAAATGGCTTTTCGGTAGTAATCGTCTTTTCCGAACGGATTCTGAGCTCCACTAGCTTCCCTGTTCTTGCACTCCCGCTTGAAATGACATTTCTCCCTGCAACGAAAACAAGTAACTTTAGATTTGTCAAAACCTAAAGTAGATACATGAGCATCAAGAAAGTCATTTCTCCCGGTAATCGTTTTGAACTTTTCAGCACGTCTAAGAACACTCGCAAGACACCATTTGATATCCATTAATTCCATCTCATCGTCGTCTATCTGATCGTAATCTTCTTTGGTGAGCATGGGATTTCCGATCCGACCAGCCACTAGACCCTCATAAGATAACAACACGGAACCAAGTAGAGCCATGTGGTCTTTAGCAGTGTCTTCTGAAAAACTTTGACCTTCTGGAAGATTTAGAGCGATGTTGCACTGAATCACATAACCATTTCCTGTTTTAGTGCTTTGAGACTGAAAGCTTTCTGATGAACTCTTTGGATTGACACTCGGATATAATGAGAAACCACTGCTACTTTTGCTTGAACCCTGATCAGCTTTTTCTGATGAATCCCCAGCACTGAATGCAGTCTGGATTTTCGGACTTCTCTCAGCTTCTGGAACTGAAACACTTCCTTTGTAATACATTTTTACATCCTGTTGACCACTTGGACTGTTCATCCTCGCGATCTTCTGTTGTTCCAAATATTGACTCTCAATCTTTTCGATAAACTGACCAATTGTTAACCCATCATAAACCCCTGTATTTTTCAGGATCATCAAATAAGTTCCCCACTCTTTTTGCGGTAATGCATCAGCTAATTTGTCTACCCACTCTTCAGGATCCTTTTTTATACTAAGCATTGACATAGATCGCACCAAGTGGCAATAACGTTCAATCAGCTTCTTCGTATCTTCTCCCGGTAAACTACTGAACAGATCAAACTCTTTCTTGAGTAGTGCTTTCTTGCTTTTAATCATATTCTCGCTACCCTCAAACTTGACTTTAAGTGCATCCCATATTGACTTTGCAGTTTTGTCATGCTGTAACAGAATGAATATGTCTTCTTTGATAGCTTGTTGCAACAGACTGATCATCATTTTTTCGGCTTTGTACATAACCCGTTCCTGATCCGTAAACTCTGATAACTCTTTGAGAACCTGCAAATCTGTTCGAGGTAATACATATTTCTTCAGTATGCATTCCCATGACCTGAGATGATTCGCCTGAACCCAGTTCTCGAATCTATCTTTCCATCCGTAGTATTCTTCGATACTCATCAATTTCGGGGGCTTTTGAGTGGTTCCCGTTTCATTTTCCAAACTCATGGCTTGAGCAATAGCACCTGGACCAGACGGTGTTGCAAACGCGTTGTAGAACTCTGTATCCATGATTCGGAATTGAAAAGTTTCTCAAACAAGCTTTCACACGAACTGGTTCTCGTAACACACCTTTATTACCTTAAAAAACAAACAAACAAACACTTATCAGTTTAAACACTATTAAACAACTGAAACAAACTGATACTCGGACTGGTGAATATTTTGTGCGAACTGAATTTGTGTGAACTGAATTTGATGTCAAACCGTGCGAACTGCTATGACCCGGATCAAAAACAACCGATCTGACTCACTATGTATGAACTGATAGTTGACAAATTGTGCAGACTGCTATAACCCGGATCAAATTCAAATGATCTGATTTATAAAGACATGTCCTGGAATAAAATCGAATTCGAACGGACTAAACCATCTTTTGTGAACTGAGATCAAATTCAAATTATGTGAAACAAAATTCACTTTGAGTAAACTGATCAAATATCGAACAAAACTATTGAGCCGCAAACACTTTCACATGTAATATCAATGCACTGATGACTGGACACACTGATGCAACTTTAAGACAACCAACACATGTGCCGAAGACTATGATTGGGCCACCATTTTTCACTAATCCAACATCTCTGACAACACACGATTATGATTGGGCCGAGGATTTTGAAACTTGGGCCGTTGAATTATGATATATAAACTAATATTGGGCCTTGTGACTCATTTAATCAACAACTTAAAAAAAATCTGATTGAACCGAATTCTTTTTATCAAACGAGCATTGGGCCTATCACTTGCAAATCTCCGACAAACACTTCTCAAAACCCGACAACTTTAATTTTTACTTAAATCTGATTGGGCCTTTATATGTGGCAGACAATTTCTGTTGGTTTTTATGTGATCGAAAATCACATGCAAGTCACTGACAAAAGCTGATATATCCACTAAACTGACAAAACATATGATTTCTTTTCCAATTTAAGAGAATCGAGACACTTTATGTGACCAGAAATTTACATGCGCTGACACACAACCACATGATCTCTTGTTCCAACATACTGACACATATAATAATGATCATATGAACGGAAACTCTGATGTTCAGAAAAGCGGAACAACTTATGTTCAAATGAGCGGAAACTCTGATGTACGAATAAGCGGAACCTTAGATGACACAAGAACGAAATTAGATGGTCATATGAGCGGAATCACTGAGTGTTCGAATAAATGGAATCACTGATGTTCGTATAAACGGAATCTCAAATAATGTGTCACAAAAACGAAATCACTTGGTCCTTGGAGCGAAATCAGATGTTAATGATGGTCATAAAAGCGAAAACAGAAGTCTATGGTTGACAAATAAGCGAAATCAGGTGGTCATAAAAGTGAAATAAGCAAATGTCCATAAAAGCGGAATCACTTCGGGATACATTTTGGTCCATTTTTACTTCGAATTTCAGTTCCAAACTTTCAAGGGTTTATCTATGTTCAATTCTCTATAATCTGTGAATTTGTGAACCGATTCTGACCGTGAAATCTTTTTGAATCGAGAAAAGAAGGTGTAGAAGTAAGAATTCTCAATGAAATACAGCTGTAAACTGAAGAACTCCTCCAACTGGCTCTGATACCAATTGTAGGATCGTGTACCGACCCGAACGAGTCGTTCAGAGAAGTTCAACTTCGTTTCAGAGGCGGAAACTAAGAAACAAAGATAGAAACAGCTTTATCTTCACTTTAAAACACTGATTGTATTGATTAAACGTTGTGTACAATCGATCTTCACACCGGCAGAGCTTCGGTATGGAATACAAGAACTTCTATACTGATTTCGCTCAAGTGTCCTATATATAGTGTTGGTGATTTCGCTTATGTGAACATGTACACAAAAGCGAAATCAGCAAAGACCATATAAGCGAAATCACATTCACATGCACACTTGGAACGAAAACAGCCTAAATACATGCAATCTAATTTTGTCTTCTAGTGAATATCACGTGAGAACATGCAATCTGATTGTAGTCTTCATGTGCATTTAATATAACCATGATGTAAGCATGATGACACTTGGATGATGTCATCATCAAGAATGATGACATCATTCTTGTTTCGAACCGCAACGAACCCAAGACTCCATGTAAGACGAAGACGACAGATGTGTGCACCAACAACTAGGACACCTGGGGTGATCCTAAACATCCTCATAACACCTGTATTGATCTTGGATCATGCCATTCAAGTATAAATAGGCACTTATGTTGCCTAGTCCATTGCTCACTTCACTCAAAACATTCTCTACTCTCTCATTTGGTGGTTCCTGATTTAGAAGAGGATCAAGAAGTGTAGAAAAGATAGCTAGGACCTTATGTAAGTGCCTTAGTCCGTGATTAGTTCATTTTATTAGCTTAAAAACCAAAAAGTAAAAGATATCGTATATAGACTTTGACTTTCGGTTTAATCACAAATGGTCCAGCCACTGACCGAAATTAAAGTGGTTATGGGACCATATTATGGTAGGTGATTAACCCTTAAAAGGGCACCTCCTAATTATTTCGTTTGACTAGTTAATTGTCGGGTCAAACTAATGAGTCAAAAAGTCAAACTGGACAGAAATTAAAATAATGATTTAAACTAATAAAACAGAGGTTATAAATTATATTTTAGCATTCTAATAACTTGATAATTAGTATTAAAACATGTTTAAACATGTCTAACCTGACAATTATCAGTCTAAGGTTGGTTCATAACCGAAAGTCACAAAAGCTTGACTTTTGCTTTGACTTTCAGTTCTAACCCGATTGAGCTTAATTCTCCCATGTTTTAAGCTTCCATTAGGACCACATTATATAATAGTATAACCCTCTGGAGTTATATTGCTTGGTCCCTAGTAGTTTGAATTATATGTTCTTGTTTGTTATTATGCTTATAAATGTCATAATTGCCCTTTTGACATATAAATGAGATTTTTAGAAATGTGAGAGGACAAAAACCTTTCCTACTGATATTTAAACTTTTCCCGAAAATTTGACATCAGTTCTTGGTCTCAAATAGGAATTATGCTCGATATCGTAATTAGAAGCTTTTTATTAATTAATTTGCGATGTCTTGCATGATACATGTTTAAACTTGGATTTTGAACTAAAATTCATTACCTACTATTAAGATATTATTTTTAAGGAATTTTAAGATTTTTGGTCAGATTATAATCTGTTTAAAACATAGAGTTCTTGTGTAATTCGGTTAATGACGATAATACCCTTTTTAGGCATAAAATGAGATTTACAAATGATTTGAATGCCAAACCTTTTCATACTGATTTCATACATTAAATAAATTATTTTGAGCATTTAAAACTGATCAAAATCTCAGATTTACATAAACATCTTGATTATCGTCAATTAGCGAGTTTTACACTAATTAGGTGCATAGTATGGTTTAAAACCATATTTAACACCTAAAGACTTGTTACCTACTGAACTTTTAAAAAAATTTAAATATAATTACAATAGGTATAAGTCACAAACTCAGATGTCCAAAAATATCCTTAAAAGCCTATGTGAAATGACCCAAATGCCTTTTCGTGGCATAGTTTGGGCATAAATGATAAACCTAACATATATGTAATATCTTACTGATGTAATGAGATAAAATAAATATTTTTACTGATTACAAAAGACCAGAACTTCAGTTTATTATAAAATCTCTTTTATAATCATTAAAATGACCAAAATGCCCTTACGGGACTTAATTTGGTTTTAAATACTTTTTGGGCATATATGTTAACATCCTACAGATGTATTAACATATCTTAAGCATAATAACATTTGAGACCTGTATGTAATTCTTTTGGTTACCCGTTATGCAATTATGAATTCGGATCGGTTTATGTGACTAGTTTACGTAAAATAGCCGAAACGGGTTTAACCTTATCATTAAATCCTCAAATTCTAGAATGGGTTTGGTTTACCCACATTATACAAGTATCCAAACTTGTCGGTTCTAAACCACATTCTAATCCGGTCTCCGCTTAATCTAAGAATTTAGAACCGTAAAGTTTCTAGCTAGCCGGTCTAAGTCTTTGACTTAAATAAAGACCCGTTAGCATCCTAATAGGTTATTAAACCTTCCATACAGATTGAGTAGCTTCAGTAGAAGGTATTATCCTAAAGCTTTAGGAATATATAGCTGAGTTACTTCTCATATTTAGCTCAGGTAAATACTTTTAACTTATTTTCCCTTATACGGGCTTGGGATATGGTATTATAATAATACCACTTGGTCAGGTATGAAATCATTTAATCGGATTGTGATTAATAGATTTACATAACCCGTTTTAATATGTCTTGTTTGATAACATAAGCATTGGGGGTTAATTCGACCGTGTCCTGGATATCCTCGGCTCATTTCATTTGAAAATGGCCACGACCTATGCACGGGGTGTAGGCATACACCTGACAGATGCAAATGCTAAAATATAAACCCACATGTTGGGGATAACTCCTTTGTGGGTTCTATAAGTGGTGAGTCGGTTAATCATGACCGGCTTACAACCGGCCCCAATTGTATGACAAACATGTAAATCTGTATACAAGATTATCTTTAAATAATTGTCCCAAGTTATAAATGATTTGTGCCTTGTGCACTTAAATCAATTTTCATAATGTTTTCAAAAGAGTCAGTTAATTGTATTTACCAGTGTAAACTGACGTATTTTCTAAAGACTGATTGACAGGTACCTCTCGTAATAGGCTGGAGCTATTAGGTGTCGTATAAGAGGATCTTGCAAATCCCTAGATACCTGAAGTCTGTTATTTTGTTTTCTTGTACTTTATTTATGATCCGCCTGTGGATCTTATTACAACCAAGTCTGTATATTCTTTCATTCGGACACTCAGACATTATGGTTTGTAATAGTTTATTCACCAAGCCTTCCGCTGTGCTATTATATTGTGTGTATTGACTATGATGATATCAACTACGTCACGATACTCCCCGCTGGGCCCATCGGTAACATGTGGAAATATCGGGGTGTGACAGGTTGGTATCAGAGCCAACATTGAGTGAATTAAACGCTAACCTTTTGTGTTTAATCTCAATGACACAATAAGCACATTCCTTAGACTTCCAAGTCTAGGCTAATGACCTAGGATTTATTCTTAACTTTCCTTTTTATTGTTTATATTATATTTACTTGTTTTGATAGGTTAACTAATTGGAAAATGCCGCCACGTGTAAGAGGCAAAGGAAATGGACCAATGAGAGGAGGGCTGTCAGGCCATGCGGGACCTTCCCATCGACGTACCCCGTCAGCGACTTTCTCTAGTTCCGACTCTCGGGACCATTGGAGTCATAACTTCGAGCCGGCGAGGCATTCTGTTTCGCTAGGATCCTCACCATCCGACCCTCCATACTTTGGGCTACCCATTCCTGACGAGCCCCAACATTCCCATCACTCTCAAGAATCACACCACTCGAACCAATCTCACCACTCTTTACACTCCCATTCTTTCCATCACTTCGATTCCATTTATTCCCCAGCTCAGTTCAACCCCAATGACTATGTTAACAATCTTTTTGGTTTCAATCCCTTAGGACCTGAAGATCACTTCTCCCAGGAGATGGAAATGGATGGCGACCCCGATCCAAAGCTGCAAACCGGAACACCGGGTCACCCAATCAGCATCTCTAGCGGTTCTCCGTACCAAGGATAGCCGTACCAAGGGCCCGATTCATTTGCCGAAAGGTGGGCCAAGTATGAGTGGGAATTCACTCCTTCATATCATAACTGTCCTGCTCAACCTCCTTTGAATGAACCGTATCTTCAAGCGGTTACCCCACCACCTCTACCAGTTGAGGAACCACCTCAACCACCTCCCGATCCGCCTAGGCGAAGGAGGAATGCATGAATGTCTGTGCGTGGGGGACCACGGTTCAGTTCCCCTCAAGGTTCAAGCTCATACCCTTCTATTCCCGAGGACCCCCAAATGGGTGGACCCTCGCATGCGGTGCCGGAAGATAACCCTCCGCTGATTTCTTATGCACCACCGCCAGTGGGTTTTGACAACCCAATCCCTACATACCCAGGTCCGTCTAGGTATAACCTATCTGGATATCCAACAGATTATGGAAACCATGATCCATATCTTACTGCAGCACAGTATAATGCACTTTATCCTTCTTCTTACCCACCAGTTTACCCAACTGGATATCCGGTGAAGGGGTATCAATACCCACCATATCAACAACCTCCTCCTCCTCAACAGGAGCAAACCCAAGAAATACTGCAGAGGTTAGACAAGGTTGAGCGTGAAGCAGATGAAACCAAAAAGAAGCATAACAGCTTTCTCAAGGGCCTTGCGAATCTCATCAAAGGCAAAAAGAAGTAGGAAATTGTTTATTTTATCTTTTATTGTCCTTTAATCAAGTCCATGCGAGGACATTTTTATTTTCAGTACCAAGTCCATGCGTGGACTTATTTTCTTTTTCTGTAGCCCCTGCGTGGGCGGTGAGTTATTTCAAGTTCCGTTAGGGCATCTTTGTACTAGTTTTATGAATTAAGGAAGTTTATTTTTGATTTTTTTAAATATGTATTTTATTACATCATCATTTCAAATTTTAATTGATCTGCCAAAGAAATTCTTAAGGGTATAACCTCGCCAAAATATTAATTCTTAAGTCGAAATGGTGTGCTTTCCACGAAGATTTCGGACATATGACTGAGGATTGCATTGCTTTAAGGAAAGAAATAAGCTATCTTCTAAGCAAGGGATATCTGAAAGATCTCTTAGGAAAGAAGAAGAATAAGGGTCAGGATACTGAGAAGGATCCTGAACGAGCAGCATCACCTCCCGCGGATGCCAAGATAATCAACTTCATTTCGGGGGGATCCGACATTTGTGGAACTTCGTATTCGGCAGCAAAGAGACATGCAAAGGAAGCCAAAGCCGAAAGGGGAGACAAACCTGTCAGGATGACTACACTCTCAACTGACAAAGTGATCACATTTGATGCTGATGACAGGGATACTGTCCAGGATCCTCACCATGATGCTCTGGTAATAACGTTATATGTGGCTAACCATTTTGTACGCAGGATATTGGTTGATAATGGCAGCTCCGTCAACATAATCCAACTAGAGACACTTAAAAGAATGAATGTATCTCCAATGGATATCACTTCGAAGTCCACCGTGCTTGTTGGGTTCAGCGGAGAGGCCAGAAACACAGTGGGAGAGATAAAGTTGCCGGTGTACGTTGAAGGAGTCAACTCGATACAACGTTTCTGTGTGATGGACTCTCTATCCTGCTATAACATTATACTGGGAAGACCGTGGATTCATGATATGAAGGTCGTGCCATTAACATATCACCAATGCATCAAGATACCTACCCCTTGGGGAGTTGTTAAAGTTGATAGCGATCAGCAGGAGGCGAAAGAATGCTACTCATCCTCGATGAAATCCTCAGCCAAAACTAGTGCAACATAGCAATTAAAGACGCGGGCCCAGGATATCGTAGAGGATCCGGAGCAGGATGTGAAGAAAGTTATCCTGGACCAGGATAACCCCGATATTTCGGTGCTCGTAGGGACCAATATCCCTCAGGATATTGAAGAACAATTAATTAACTTTTTGAAATGCAGGATGTCTACGTTTGCATGGAAGCATGAGGATATGACAGGCATATCCAAAGATATTATCACTCACAAGCTTGGAATTGATAAATCATTCAAGCCTGTGCAACAAAAAAGAAGGAAGTTTGCTCCTGAGCGGAACGCGATTATCCAGGAGGAAGTTGAAAGATTATTAAAGTCCAGAATGATCAGAGAGGTTAAGTTCCCAAGGTGGCTAGCAAACGTGGTTGTAGTACATAAGAAGAATGGGAAATGGAGAGTTTGTGTAGACTACACAGACTTGAACAAAGCTTGTCCTAAAGACCCATTTCCTCTTCCCCATATTGATGCAATGGTAGATGCCACTGCTGGGCATGAAATGCTGACCTTCATGGACGCATCCTCAGGATTTCAACAGATCCAAATGGAGCCTTCTGACCAGGAGGATACCGCCTTCATGACACCAACAGGTATTTATTGTTATACAGCTATGCCTTTTGGTTTAAAAAATGCAGGTGCAACATACCAAAGATTGGTGAACATGATGTTCAAAGACAAACTGGGGGACACCATGGAGGTATATATCGATGATATGGTGGTGAAATCTAAAAAGTCTGAGGATCACCTCCAGGATATCAAGGGAGCATTTGATATCCTGGATCACTACAACATGAAGCTAAATCCTGCTAAATGCCATTTCGGAGTGGGGGCAGGGAAGTTTCTTGGATATATGGTGACAAAAAGGGGGATAGAAGCAAGCCCAGAGCAGATCAAAGCTATCCTAGACATAAAATCACCCTCAAATATGAAGGACGTACAAAGATTAACAGGCCGGGTAGCAGCTCTAAACAGATTTATCTCAAGATCCTCAGAAAAATGCATAGACTTCTATGATATCCTAAAGAAGAACAAAAGATTCGAATGGGGGGAAAAGCATGAAGCAGCCCTGCAGGATTTGAAACGGTATCTTTCAACCGCACCTCTATTGATGAAGCCCGAAAATGGTGAACCACTATCCCTGTACCTTGCTGTGTCAGGGAATGCTGTAAGTGCCGTTCTTATAAAAGACCATGAAGGTCAGCAGTATCCTGTTTATTATGTTAGTAAAAGTTTGTTAGATGCTGAAACTAGGTATTCTCATTTAGAAAAATTAATATTAGCTCTAGTCATGGCATCGACAAAGCTTAGACATTATTTCAAGACACATAGGATACATGTTAAAACGAATTATCCTGTCAAAAATGTGCTTAGGAAACCAGAGATGTCAGGCAGGATGGCCAAGTGGTCAGTAAAGTTGAGTGCTTATGATTTAGTATATGAACCTAGAAGTGCCATAAAATCTCAGGCTTTAGCTGACTTTGTGGCTGATTTTAGTAGTGACATTCAGGATGAGGTAGATCTAGAAGTTCAACAGCTAGGAGAATCCTCAGGATCCTGGATATTATATACTGATGGTGCATCTAATGTAAGAGGTGTAGGATTAGGAATACTACTAAAATCGCCACAGGGGGACATATTACCCCAGGCTATTAGGTGTGAATTTCCTGCTACTAATAATGAAGCAGAGTATGAGGCTTTAATTGCAGGATTAGAGTTGGCTAAGAGCATGAGTATCAAAAATTTGCAAGTGTATGTTGACTCTTTGTTAATTACTAACCATTTTAATGGATCCTATGCAGTTAAGGGTGAGAAATTAATCGAATATCTCGATATTCTCAAAAAATTAGCAGGATATTTCGATGTTTTTATACTTGAACAGGTACCAAGGGAAGATAATGCTGAAGCGGATGCCCTAGCAAATTTGGGATCATCGATCAGGATACCTGAAGGGACGCAAATACCAATATTACATGTCTTATATCCTGCAACGAATCCTCAGGATAAAGAAGTAACTAGTATACAAAATCCTGGAGTAGAATATCCTGAGGAGGATCCTAAATCCTGGACGACTCCAATCATGAGATATCTCAAAGAAGGACACATCCCTGGAAATGAAAATCCTAAGGCATTTAGGATGAAGGTATCACGGTTCACTATTATAAATAATATTTTATACAAGAAATCTCTTGCAGGACCGTATTTGAGATGCTTGGAGGATCTTGAAGCCAAAGAAGTCCTTCAGGATATACATGAAGGGGATTGTGGTAACCATGCTGGGGGCAGATCGTTATTCTCAAAAGTATTAAGAACAGGGTATTATTGGCCAACAATGAGAAAAGATGCCGCAGAATATGCTCGAAGATGTGACTCATGTCAAAGACATAGTAACATACTGCATCAACCGGCTGAACCATTATATCCTATTGTTTCCCCTTGGCCATTTATGAAGTGGGGTATGGATATAGTGGGAAAGCTACCAAAAGCTCCGGGAGGAAAAGTCTTTATGCTAGCAATGACGGATTATTTCTCTAAGTGGGTTGAAGCTGAAGCATTTGTTCAAGTTAGAGACCAAGAAGTAGTATCCTTCATAAAGAGGAATATCCTGACCAGATTTGGAGTACCAGCTGAGATAATCTGTGACAATGGTTCTCAGTTCATAAGTAAGAGGACTACAGACTTTTGCAAGAGTTGGGGAATCAAAATGATCACATCTACTCCGGTACATCCTCAAGCAAATGGACAAGCAGAATCCTCAAACAAAATAATTGTCAATAACTTAAAGAAAAGGCTTGGAGCCAAAAAAGGAAGATGGGCAGAAGAATTACCCTTTGTTTTATGGGCTGATAGGACAACGGTAAAGAATGCGACAGGTCAAACCCCATTTTCGTTGGTGTTTGGAGCAGAAGCAGTGATTCCAACGGAGATGACAATACCTACTGCAAGATCTATCTTAAGTGATCCTGAGCAGAATCCCAAAGCCTTGAGTCAGGATTTAGATACTATAGATGAAAAGAGAGATGCAGCGAGGCTAAGGATGGCAGCATATCAACAGAGAATATCCAGGGCATATAACAAGAATATTAGAACCAGAAGATTTAAGGTTGGAGATTGGGTGTTAAGAAAGGCTTTCCAAAATACTACTAATCCTGCCGATGGCAAGTTAGCTCCAAAATGGGAAGGACCATATGAAGTTGAATCAGAAGCAGGGAAAGGAGCATATAGACTCAAGAATATGGAGGGGGATATGCTACCGAGATCTTGGAATGCTATACACCTTAAGCTCTATTTCAAGTGAGTCTAGAATTTAATTTCTAACTCAAGATGGTATGAACTCTACTTCTTTTAAATATGTTTGGTTTAATTTGTTCTTTGTAACCTGATACTGACTTAAGCATCGGAGGGGTGATTAGCCAAGCTAACACCCACCTTAGTTTACATTTGTTTTGCAAGATATGTTTCAGGATATAGCTCCAGAATATGCACTCAGGATAACTCAGAAGATTAGAGGATTGGCCCCCTCTCTCACGTTTAAGGGATACTGATCCCTTCACAGGTTTAAAGGTATTCACCTTTCTTCCGAATTGGGTTTAAACACCCCGCCTGGAGCGCAAGTTATTCAGGGATAGTTCAAGGTGGCGGGACCAGTCCATGTAAAAGTGGCTGACAATTTCGTTACCATTGGCTATATCCTGAATCCTAACGGTATATGAGGATTGATCACCCTCTCTCACGAAAGGGTATTTTCATACTCTCTAAGGTTTAAAGGTTTTCACCTTTCTAAGTCTTGGAGTTTATACACTCCCGCCTGTAGCGCATGAAAAATTGGGATTTTCCCCAGGATACAAAGGATTTATCTCCAGTACATCTTTGGGTTATACCCTCGGGACGTGAAAAATTGCTTATGCCATGGAAACTGACATTAAATAGATTTCTAAGATACTTGAAGACATTGTGCACAGGGGACATCCCTGCCAAGATGATGGTGTAAAGCTAAAAGAATGAAGTTTGCGACTAATGCACTAAGTACCTTGCACTGGGGACATCTTCATTGGAAGAGTTGCAAAGGGATTGAAGTTCGGTAAGAGGCTTATATCCTATGTCTGGTATGATCTTTCCTTTGTAAGCCTCATTTAAGTTTTTAGTAACATTATGTTAAGTATCCTGGCATATATCCTCAAAGTCCTTTTAAGGATATTTGATTAGGATGTTTGAAACTAGTATTGGCTTGGAACTTTGATCATCATCAAAACTTGGTTTTGAAGAGATAAACTATTTTTTACTTTCTAAAGAAATTTTTATAAAGTTAAAGGAACGTTTGGAAGATCTATAAAAGGCTTCTGCAGTATGTTTTTAAGCATACTGGTCAGGATATTTTGTAAAATAACAGTATGAAATTTTTACAAAGCCAAGACTTACACTAAACAATGCAAGGTAACAAAAAATAAGTCAAAAGATAGTTATATTATTAACAAGCCAAAAGTTGTGCTTTTGGTTTCACCTTAAACTAAGGCCCATCCGCCAAAAGCACAATTAGTTTTTGCCAAATTTATGTAACGGTTGCAGGATCTGTCTCAAAACAGGACCCGTTCACCTACAACCGATACTATGTTCAAAACAAGTTATACTAATCGATGACCAAGGGTTTCATCCTAAAACCGAGGACCCATTCACCTTTGGTCATCACATTGTTCTAGTGCAGGAAAAGTAAATTGTTCAAGGACAGGAAAAGTAAATTGTTTATGCAACCACAACCATGAAATTAAAAAAATGGGCTCCGGCCTTGGCACATATATCCATCATCGCCCATTTCGCCGCCTAAGATGCGGCACCTTCTTGATCTGCAACCTCCTTGCCAGCATTCGCCCCAGCATCACCCTCGGGATTCTTCTCAGCACCATCACCAGCATTGGCAACCTCCTCTGCCACCTTAGAAGGCTCTTCACCAGTATGTTTTGCAGGATGAGCAACGGGATGACCTCTGAGGCCCTGTAGTTTCTCCTCCCAAGCCTTTACATTCCAGGAAGGGCATTCAAAACCCAGATCCATGGCCTCATAAGCCATCCTTATCCTGGCTTGGAGAAGAGAGACGACCACCGAAGCTTTTAGGCTATCCCGGTATGAGCTCATATTCTGCTGATATTGGAGAAGAGCGGCGTCTAGCTTGGCTTGAGCATCCTCATTAGCTTTATGGAGGGCGGCTTGATGTTCCTGAGTCATTGCCTTGTATTTGTCTTCATAGTGCTGGGATTTGGCAGCTGCAATGGTTCCTTGATCAGCTATGGTGGCTTGAGCTTTCTCCAGTTGAATCTGCAACATCTTGTTAAGACCGCTAGCATCTTCGTATAAATGCATGAGGCGATCCAGACCCTGTCGATAAAGACACAGGTATTAATGTGAAAAATAAGCAGGATAAAGACTAACATACTTGTACAGGATATCGGAAAGAAAATTCTACCTGTTTGAGGAATGAGGTGGCTTCGTTAAACCCATGATTCTCAAGGGAGAATGTTTCAGAAACAGCTGGGGAGTCAGTCTCCTTTCTCTTCCGAGAGCTGGATGCCCTGGTCCTGGATGCCGGAGGACCTTTGGGGGCTGAAACAGTCTTTGAGGAGGTAGGCTTTGGTGTAGCAGCTGGCTTTGTCTTGGATTCTTGTCTGATGGGTTTAAGGCTGGAGTAGCAATCTAGCTCATCAAGTTCGAAACCTTCAAGGTTGACGACTGGTACTACATAAGGGAAGATATTCTTAAAACTCATCATATTTTTGAAAAATAATTAACATATGAAATTGTGCTTACCTGACATTTCTGAGCTTGATTTTTGATGAGGATCTGTGAGAGACAGGGAAAAAGTTCTTTCACTGGCAGGAAGACGGTAGATTTCTTTGATCTTGGATTCGGATTCTGCGCTAGGAGGCACTAAATCTCTGAAATTCGCTGCATAAAAACATCAGAATATAAGTCCGGGATACAGTTTGAAGATATGATTGGGGATATTCCTAAAACCCTAAATCCTACCCCTGGTTAACCATTTAACCGGTAGATCGAGACCCTTATCAATGGAGTCTCTTTTGACGAAAAAGAATTTTCGTCGCCATCGATCCTCATTCTTGGTGGCTTTAAGGACCAAAGGGTTCTTGATGGAGAACAGAAGATAACGGTGGTTGCCATGAGATCTCAACCGGTATGCTACGGGAAGGTCTTCAATAAGTAGGTTAGGAAAATGACGAGATTTGATTTGATCCAACACTATCAAGATTCGCCAAACCATTGGCATAACTTGGGCATAACTAAGGCCGGTAAGGTCGAAGAAGCTGGAGATAAAGGGTGGAAATGGATACCGGAGTCCAAGAGAGAAAGGATAAGCGAAAAAACAAACCCACTCGTCGGATGCTACATCCGATCGGGCTTCCTTGTCAAAGGGGCGAAAGACCGTTCCGGTGGGAAAGGCACCGGAGTCCTTGAGAGCAGCAATATCAGCATTATTGAAGCAGCAAATCTCCTTTGCTGGATCGGTGATAAAGTTTTGACTTATGAGGGTTGAGGCTGACCGGTCTGAGCGGGATTTCGTTCGTGGTGCCATTGAGCAAATTAAGAAAAATCAAAGAAAGGAGATTAGAAAATACCTGATGCTTGCTCGCAGATAAGGATAACCGAGACAAGGAGTCCCTCGGTTAATATAGGATGAATATAGGGGGGTAAAAAGTAAATAACGCCTTGGAAGTTGCACCGCTGTCATTTCAAGAGTCTAGTCATATTAATTACCTTAAGCCATGAGATAAGATTTTTGAAATATATCCGTTGGATTGGTATCCCAACCGATATATTTGGGGACAATTGTTAGGGGTCATTTTCTTAACATATGTATCCTGACCAATATCCTGCCTTTGTTTGTTTATTTGTGATCAGGATGCTGGAAAAGGATATTGCTAACATCTTGGGCGATATCCTGAGGCTTATTGAATTGACCACGTGCAGGTTAAGGGTTGAGACTTGCTAACGGTCAAGAGGACTTCTTCTCCACAAGACTCGGATGAATTTGTTGAGAAAGAGACGTTGAGCCCGAAAGACCAGGTCTACAACGTTCCAAGAAGGAATATTCGGTGGATCCCGCGAGTTTAGGGTAGTTAGTTATTTTATCTTTACTATAAATAGATGAGGTCGGATCAGCTTAGAACACAACAATTCACACTTACACTCTCGAACACTTACACTCTCTAGCTAATTGCAAACACCACACTTGTATTTCATATTCATTGTAACACTTAGTCGATCCGTACCACATCCCGCACTGTATCCTGATTTTTGAAGCAATTGAAGAACAAGGCAGCTGCGATTGTCAGCTCCCGAGGTTTTATGCCGGCGATCTAGATTGATAAAGGGCTTTCCTCGTACATCTCGTGTCGTTTACTTTATTTTTGCTCATTGTTTGATCATAGATACAGCTCAATATCCTGAGCCGTATCCTGAGTACTGTTTTTCCAAATAACTTAACAAGTATATTTCCAACACACTTTCTAGCACACTACCTCACAAAACTAATTTGATCACTTAATTGCTTCGGTAATTTTTGACCAAAACAATGATGGTACCACCTTTTTAAGAAAATAACTCCCTGTTAACATCTGAAAACATGTTAACATTCCTGGTTGTGCGGTACTAGAAACCACACAAGTTTTCAAATGTACTTGGACTTTCCCAAGTCACTCCCATAGCCTATATGATCAATATGAATCATGGCTAATAAACATCATGGCTAATAAAAACATCCATTTGAGATGTATGCTTTTAAGCAAAGGTGTATCAATGACAATGATAGTTTTGTTTTACAAACTTCTTGTCAAAAGGGAAATGAACTAGTTTAACCCTTAATGATCACTGATCAAAGAGATCATTGGTTATATTCTAATTGTCCTTGTGACAAGGCTTTCGTGCCATCTAAATGTCCTTCGAGACGGGCCTTGTGCTGTATGAAAATGTCCTTTATGACATTGACAGTTGTGAATTATATTCCCCTGTCTAATAAATATAAGGACTATATCCTATTGATTATCATTATTACTTAAAATGGTCTGTACGGTTTAATAATACCATGACCATCTAGTCATCAATACGATGATTCATTATATGATTTAAATATGTCATTATTGTTGATATTGTACTCAAATCATGGCTGGCTCTGACGAAGCAAACAGTCATCCGCGAGAAGAAAACAATAATGAAGCAAGAATAAATCTTACAAACGCTGAGTTGCAAGCAATGATAGATACCGCAATTGCTCAAGTTGCTCAAGCGGTGGATAAATTATTCAAGGAACCGAGTCATGTTCGGTCCACAACTCTTACAAAACCCTTATCGCATTCGCATACATCAAAAAGGGATGAATCTCAGCATTCATCCAACCAGAGATCTGAATCTCAGAAGGTGGTGTTAAATCAGACTCCTAGGTACACCAAGGGGTGTACCTATAAATACTTCGTCTCTTGTAAACCGAGGGATTTTACAGGAGAAAAGGGAGAAATTGACTGCATGAAGTGGTTAGATGAAATGGAGACTGTAATTGACATCAGTGGTTATGCTAAGGAAGACATAGTGAAGTTTGTGTCTCAATCTTTCAAGGGCGACACCCTCACTTGGTGGAAAGCATCGGTGCAATCCACTAGAAAGATTCCTCTGTATAACCTTTCGTGGAACAAGTTTGTTGATCTTGTAGGATCGTATTGTGACCCAAACGAGTCAATCAGAAGAGTTCTAATCAATTCAAAAGGAGGAAACAGATGAATTGACTTGAAAAAAGCTTGATACACTTCAAAATTGTCTTATATATTGATTCTAACACGTTTACAGATCAATCGACACGTCGGCAGCACTTCGGTACCGGAAACATGAATCCTTTTTTATTGAAACTGGTTCACTTGAAATTGATTTTTTGAAAACTGGTTCTTTTTCAATCTCAAAATAACTTTCTTGTTGAGATACATAGTAATACAATGTAATATCTTCTTCAATTTCCATGTTTCGGTAACAAGTTTCACAATATCAGTTACTTTCAAACGAAATCAGTCTTTCAAACGAAATTCCTCAAGCAAATTAACCTGCAAGACAGCTTCACACGGAATTAGTTCAAATGAAATTAGGATTTTCAAACGAAATTAGAGATTTCGTTTGAACTGACCAAACGAAATTTAATTTCGTACGGAATTACACACAAATTCAAACGAAATCACAACTTTGAAACGAAATTGTAATTTCGTATGGAATATCTCAAGCGAAATTATAATTCCGTGCGAAATAACACAAAACCAGTAAATTCGTGCGAAATTAATCAAAAAGTAATTTCGTGCGAAATTATGATGTAATTTCACATGAAATTATGCTGATGTCATCATTTCGGACAAACTTTTGTCAAATTGATCAGGTTAGAGCTTGATTTTAGGTCCAATTCTCTCAAGGCTTTGTTAAAACACAATTTCGCATATAATGTGTGAAATTCAAAGCATTTTGACCATGAGAACTTGTTCAATTTAAAAAAAAAGGTGTAGAAGTTAGATTTTCCAGCGAAAACGAGCTAAACAGTAAGAACTCTTCCTCCTGAGCTCTGATACCACATGTAGGATCGTTTTACCGACCAAATGAGTCGTTCAGAAAAGTTCTTAGACAGAATCAGAGGCGGAATTCATTGATTCGGTCTTCGTTCAGCTTGTATAACACTAGAATCACTATAAACTGTCTTGTTTATTGATCTGATAAAGATTTACAGCACAGAGACACTTCGGCAGAGCTTCGCTACCGGAATACACCTTGGTAATTTCGTACCAAATGACAAGACACCACACATATATATTGGCAAGTAATTTTGCATGAACATGTCTCATGCGAAATTACATTTTCATACGAAATTAACATTCAAACGAAATCACCATGTAATTTCGTACGAAATTACCAATTTGGTAATTTCGTGCGGAATTACTTTTTAACCTATTTTCATCAATTTTCTCGTATAACGTGCCTTGATCTTTCAGTACTAATCTAAGACTCAAACGAAGACGAAGTCGACAGACGTATGCACCATAAGATCTTGTGAAGGACACTTATTGTCCTTAGCACGAAGTTGAGAGGATTGAAACTGACTTCCTCACTTTTATGATGAAGGATTTGGACTACAGGTCCTATGTGACCAATTTCAACTCGATGTCGAGGCTTGTACCATATTTAGTCACTCCTGAACCCAAACGCATTGCACGTTTCATTGGTGGTTTAGCACCTGAAGTGAAAGGAAATGTCAAGGCTTCTAAGCCTGCTACATATAGATCTGCTGTGGATCTATCTTTGTCCCTTACTCTAGATGTTGTGAGGAGTAGGGCAAAGAAAGCTACCGATGAAGGGAAGAGGAAAAGGGAGGAAGACAAGTCCCCTCAATCTAACAAGAAGAACAAAGGGAACTTTGGTTCTAAGAAAGGGCAGTCAAGTGACAAGCCCAGGTGCAAGACTTGCAATAGGAGGCACTTTGGGAAGTGTAACCAAGACCCACAAGCAAAACCATGTGGGATTTGCAAGAAGAAAGGGCACAAGTCTGTAGAGTGCCGGAACATTAACGATGCGACCTGTTACGGTTGCAATGAAAAGGGGCACATCAAAACAAATTGCCCCAAGAATGCTAAGAAGCCCGAGGAGGCGAAGAAAACAAATGCGAGAGTTTTTCAGATGAATGCTAGGGAAGCGGTGAATGACGAGAACGTCATAACAGGTACCTTTCTCATAAATAATAATTATGCTAGAGTTTTATTCGATTCAGGTGCTGATAAGTCCTTTGTAGACCATAAGTTTTGTAAGTCACTGAATCTGCCTATTAAGACTCTAGACATAAAATATGAGGTAGAGCTTGCTGATGGTACCTTAGAAATAGCCTCAACTCTTCTTGATGGATATTGTATATCCATTAACAATCATTATATCCTGCTATCCCTATTGCCAATGAAATTGGCTGGGTTTGATATAGTTTTGGGCATGGATTGGTTGTCGCATAACCAAGCCCAAATTGCCTGTGATAAAAAGCTAGTTATTATTAAAACCCCTTCTGGTGAATCCGTCACTATTCAAGGAGACACACAGTATGGTTTGCCCAGCAATGTGTCCATTCTCAAAGTATCAAGGTGTTTGAAGAACGGATGCGTCATTTACATGGCACAAGTGTCAGTAAACGATCCGAAACCCAAGATTGAAGACATTCCAATTATATCCCAGTATCTTGATGTCTTTCCTGATGAATTACCTGGATTACCTCCTGAGAGGCAAGTAGAGTTCAGGATAGACATTCTGCCAGGATCTGCACCTATTGCACGAGCTCCTTATCGTCTAGCGCCTACTGAAATGAAAGAGCTCAGGACCCAATTGGATGACTTACTGGAAAAAGGTTTCATTCAACCTAGCTCTTCGCCTTGGGGAGCTCCAATATTGTTTGTGAAAAAGAAGGATGGATCAATGCGCTTATGCATTGATTATCATGAATTAAATAAGGTAACGATCAAAAATCGATATCCCTTACACAGGATCGATGATTTATTTGATCAGCTTCAAGGGGCGAGCTACTTCTCGAAGATTGATTTAAGATCTGGGTATCATCAACTTAAGGTTAGAACTGAAGATGTACAAAAGACAGAATTCAGAACAAGGTATGGACAATACGAGTTTTTAGTGATGCCTTTCGGGCTCACTAATGCACCAGCAGCATTCATGGACCTTATGTATAGAGTCTGCAAGCCATACTTAGATAAGTTTGTCATTGTCTTTATAGACGACATACTTATCTACTCTCGAAATCAAGTTGATCATGAGAAGCACCTTCGATGTATTTTAGGATTGCTTCGACAGGAGAAATTGTATGCTAAATTCTCCAAGTGTGAGTTCTGGCTTCGTGAAGTCCAATTCCTTGGACATGTTGTTAGTGCGAGTGGCATTCAAGTAGATCCTGCCAAGATAGAAGCCATTATGAATTGGGAAGCACCGAAGACACCAACAGAAATTCACAGCTTTCTGGGTTTAGCCGGGTATTATAGAAGATTCATTGAGAACTTTTCAAGGTTAGCTGCACCGTTGACTTCTTTGACCCGTAAGAATGTAAAATTTGATTGGGGTCCAAAACAACAAGAATCTTTTGAGATTCTTAAGCAGAAATTGAGCAACGCTCCTGTATTGACATTGCCCGAAGGAATTGAAGAGTTTGTCGTTTACTGTGATGCATCACACACCGGTATGGGTTGTGTATTTATGCAGAAAGGCAAGGTGATTGCCTATGCATCACGACAATTAAAAGTGCATGAAAAGAATTACAGCACCCACGACTTGGAGTTGGGTGCCGTTGTATTCGCACTAAAGTTGTGGAGACATTATTTGTATGGAACCAAATGTGTGATCTATTCGGATCACAAAAGTCTTCAACACTTATTCACTCAAAAAGAGCTCAATATGAGACAGCGCCGTTGGATGGAGACTCTAACTGATTATGATTGCGAAATTTGCTACCATCCAGGTAAACCGAATATGGTCGCCGATGCTCTAAGCCGAAAGGAAAGAGTCAAACCCATCAGAATTAATGCCAAGAGCATTGAACTGAAGAATAGCCTAAATGAAAGGCTATTAGCTGTTTTGGAAGTTAACCTTCCAAATGAAAAATTAGGTGTAACTGTTGAACAGTTAGCACCTGGCAAGGATGGAATCCTTAGGATGAATGGAAGAATTTGGGTTCCTATTCATGGAGGACTTCGGGATGTAATCCTCCAGAAAGCTCACAACTCTAAATACTCAGTTCACCCTGAAGGTGACAAGATGTATCAGGATTTGAAAGCTAATTATTGGTGGATAGGTTTGAAGAAATCTATTGCCACACATGTAGCTAAGTACCTAACTTGCTCTCAGATTAAAGTTGAACATCAAAAGCCATCAGGTCTGCTTCAACAGCCAGAACTTCCCACATGGAAATGGGAGATGGTAACTATGGATTTTATAACTAAGCTACCAAAAACAAGGCATGGAAATGATACCATATGGGTCATAGTTGTTAAACTGACTAAATCAGCACATTTCTTACCCATCAAGGAGACTCATAGCTCCGACAAGTTAGCCCAATTGTACGTGGATAAGATTGTATCTCTTCTTGGAGTGCCAGTATCTATTATCTCTGATAGAGATACTAGATACACCTCTCACTTTTGGAAAAGTTTCCAACAATCCTTGGGCACTCGTTTGAATTTTAGTACTGCTTACCATCCTCAGACAGATGGGCAAAGTGAGCGTACAATTCAAACTTTGGAAGACATGCTTCGAGCATGTGTTATTGATTTGGAAGGTAGTTGGGATGATCACCTACCCTTGATCGAATTCTCCTATAACAATAGCTACCATACTAGTATTCAGGCTACGCCTTTTGAGGCATTATATGGTAGGAAATACAGGACGCCTGTTTGTTGGGCAGAAGTAGGAGAAGCCCAGTTATCAGGACCTGATATAGTCCTTGAAACGACGGACAAGATTGTCCAGATTCGCGATCGCCTGAAAGCTGCCAGGGATAGGCAGAAAAGTTATGCTGACAAGAGGCGAAAACCTCTAAAGTTTGAGGTTGGCGATAAAGTCTTACTGAAAGTATCACCCTGGAAAGGTGTGATGCGTTTTGGTAAGAAGGGCAAGTTAAGCCCTAGGAATATTGGACCATTCGAGATTATCGAATGTGTCGGCAGTGTAGCTTATAAGCTAAACTTGCCTGAAGAGCTGAATTGAATTCATAATGTGTTCCACATCTATACTCTCAAGAAATGTCTAGCTGATGAATCGCTAGCTATGTCCCATAAAGATGTGGAGATTGATGAAAGCCTGAGGTTTGTTGAAAGACCTATATCGATCGAGGATCGTCAGGTCAAGAAGCTCCGAAGGAAGCACGTGCCTATAATAAAGGTTAAATGGGATGCTCGTAGAGGCCCTGAATATACGTGGGAAGTTGAGTCCTTTATGCGACAAAAGTACCCTCACTTATTCCAGTAAATTTCGGGGTCGAGATTTCTTTTAAGGGGGTGAGGATGTAACACCACATAAAAACATGTCCAATTATGTAAAGACACGTGTCCTAAACTCTATATATGGGAAAGATTGAGTTTGAAGTACTAAAGTTGCCAAACGATGAAAATATGAAACCACAGGGACTAAAAGTGTCAACAAGCTAATTTATGCCTTTGAGTGACCTTTTACTAAATCCGAGACCTTATAGTGTTGAAACACGCTCTCAGAAATAATTGAGAATGATTACGAAAGTTGAAGGATCAAAGGTGTCGAGTTTGAAAGATTTCATAATTCTAATCAACCTCTTACGGACCGCAAGGGCCAAGGCTTACGGTTCGTAAGGAGGGTACCTGGGCGATACAAATTTAAATTGGTTACGGACCGTAAAGGGTCTGGCTTACGGACCACTAGGACACCTGGGGTGATCCTAAACATCCTCATAACACCTGTATTGATCTTGGATCATGCCATTCAAGTATAAATAGGCACTTATGTTGCCTAGTCCATTGCTCACTTCACTCAAAACATTCTCTACTCTCTCATCTGGTGGTTCCTGATTTAGAAGGGGATCAAGAAGTGTAGAAAAGATAGCTAGGACCTTATGTAAGTGCCTTAGTCCCTGCTTAGTTCATTTTATTAGCTTAAAAATGGAAAAGTCAAAGATATCGTAAATAGACTTTGACTTTCGGTTTAATCACAAATGGTCCAGCCACTGACCAAAATAAAAGTGGTTATGGGACCATATTATGGTAGGTGATTAACCCTTAAAAGGGCACCTCCTAATTATTTCATTTGACTAGTTAATTGTCGGGTCAAACTAATGAGTCAAAAAGTCAAACTGGACAGAAATTAAAATAATGATTTAAACTAATAAAACAGAGGTTATAAATTATATTTTAGCATTCTAATAACTTGATAATTAGTATTAAAACATGTTTAAACATGTCTAACCCGACAATTATCAGTCTAAGGTCGGTTCATAACCGAAAGTCGCAAAAGCTTGACTTTTGTTTGACTTTCAGTTCTGACCCGATTGAGCTTAATTCTCCCATGTTTTAAGCTTCCATTAGGACCACATTGTATAGTAGTATAACCCTCTGGAGTTATATTGCTTGGTCCCTAGTAGTTTGAATTATATGCTCTTGTTTGTTATTATGCTTATTAATGCCATAATTGCCCTTTTGACATATAAATGAGATTTTTAGAAATGTGAGAGGAAAAAAACCTTTGCTACTGATATTTAAACTTGTCCCGAAAATTTGACATCAGTTCTTGGTCTCAAATAGGAATTATGCTCAATATCGTAATTAGAAGCTTTTTATTAATTAATTTGCGATGTCTTGCATGATACATGTTTAAACTTGGATTTTGAACTAAAATTCATTACCTACTGTTAAGATATTATTTTTAAGGAATTTTAAGATTTTTGGTCAGATTATAATCTGTTTAAAACATAGAGTTCTTGTGTAATTCGGTTAATGACGATAATACCCTTTTTAGGCACAAAATGAGATTTACAAATGATTTGAATGCCAAACCTTTTCCTATTGATTTCATACGTTAAATAAATTATTTTGAGCATTTAAAACTGATCAAAATCTCATATTTACATAAACATCTTGATTATCGTCAATTAGCGAGTTTTACACTAATTAGGTGCATAGTATGGTTTAAAACCATATTTAACACCTAAAGACTTGTTACCTACTGAATTTTTAAACAAATTTAAATATAATTACAGTAGGTATAAGTCACGAACTCAGATGTCCAAAAATATCCTTAAAAGCCTATGTGAAATGACCAAAATGCCCTTTCGGGGCATAGTTTGGCCATAAATGATAAACCTCACATATATGTAATATCTTACTGATGTAATGAGATAAAATAAATATTTTTACTGATTACAAAAGACCAGAACTTTAGTTTATTATAAAATCTCTTTTATAATCATTAAAATGACCAAAATGCCCTTACGGGACTTAATTTGGTTTAAAATACTTTTTGGGCATATATGTTAACATCCTACAGATGTATTAACATATCTTAAGCATAATAACATTTGATGTTAGGATCGGAGGCTCTCATGATTGTATTTGTTTGTATGATTTGAACAATTGAATGAGTATGAAACAATTTAAGGTGCAGCGGAAATGAAAACAAACTTTGTAAACACAATCAAAGGAGAAAATAGTTTGATAAACATTTGCTTCTCATAGAGTCAAAAGATTACAAATCAAAGCAAAAGATTGCTGTGAAAGCTTACAAACTAAACTCCCCCTCAGCCTGATGCCCCAAGGTTGGTTGTACAAGATGAAAGGATTGAATTGAGGAGAAGAACTCACTCAAAACGATCAAATGTAACAGTACAGGGTACTGTTCCATTTATAGACAATTCAATCCACTGAGGCATCTCAGCTGACGTCACAATGAAAGTGACATTTAACAAACTAACAAACTCTATCTACTGATCTATACAACTGCTGCTAAACCTAACCACTGACTATACATAAAACAGATGATATACTAAACAACTGCTCTTCCTTTATTTCAGTGCTTTCCTCAAGGTGGATCAGTCCTTGATTGGGCAGTGTTTTGTCATCAGTAGATTGTACCAGCATTGTTTTCTTCTTAGCAGTTTTTCTGGCTTCATCAGTAGTTAGAAGAACAACAACAGTTGTATTCGGGCAGTAGATGTAAGACCATCAGATGTTATAATCACTTTCAAGGGAGAAGACTTAGTGTAAACTACTGCTTATTGTGAATCCACTGTTGTGATCCGGTTTTGGCTTTCATTATCTGTTCCTCTGGTAGGGTTCAATCCCAACAATCTCCCCCTGGAACAGATAATGCCAAAACCCTTCATTATTGTGGATCTTTATTCCTCATCAGAAGTTCCTTGGCTTGTCTTTTAAATTCTTCTTCAAACTCTTTGGAACTTGTGTCATCCTCATCCCTGCACAGTGTAAGTTCAAGGAGATCCTGCAAATCTTCAACACTAAGGCCTAGTGCTTCTTTCCTTGATATATACTTCACTTCGCCATTGGATCTGACTATAGTCAGTACGTGGGTCTTTTGGTCAGACATCCACTTTAGTACTTTTAAACCCAATGGGTTTCTTGGGAGAGATTTATTCATTGATGAGCTTGGAGATTTTGGCCTTGAGAAATATTGTAAAGTAGTATCCTGAACTTCTGACATTCTTTTGAAAGCTTCTTTAATGACTTCATTTGCTGCAGCTATGTCTTCTGTAGTTTCTAGTTCAATCAGCTCTTGTCTTTCTCTTTGTTCAAGTTCAGTGTCTGTGATATCTGCTGCAGGTTTGGTTAATACCTTTTTGAAAAGGTTTTGAAGTTTTACTGAGCTATCTTCTTTTAGATCCATTTTCTTGATGGCTTCTGTGAAGTACTCAGCTTCCTTTTCTTTTTCTTCTTCACTGATCAGTAGTTTCCCTTTTTCTTGGTTTATCTCAAGATTTGGGTTAATTGTTGATGTGATCAGTGTTTTAAGAGCATCCAGCTTCTGTTCTATCTTTTCATAATCAGGCTTTTTAGAAGTGTCCGAAACAGTTATCCTTCTTTTCTTTAGCCTTTCATAAGCTTCATCGGTATATTGCTTTGTCCATTTTGCTATGGCTTCAACAGTATCCACTTTAGCATTTATCAGCTCCTCCTTCTTTTTTTTGTATTCAGAAGTAAGATCAGCAATGAACTTTTTGTATTTGTTCCAGTTTGGAGCTGTCTTCTTCTTACTTGGGTCATTTTTTACTTTTTCAATTCTATTAGCCTCATGCTTTAATGCAACTATTGGCCATTCTTCAAACTGTTTTTCTTCAGCTGGATAGAATTTTTCTTTGATGATGTATGCAAGATAACTTTTTCTCATTTCCTTTCGTTGATCTGCTTTTTCTTTGATCCTATCTTGTGCATAGTTTTCCATCTGCTTGACTTTTGTGAGCAAGAATTTTATTCTTTCTGCAATGGCCTCATCACCTTCATCTTTGCATTCAAGCTTAGATCTAATCCTTGCTTGCCTTGCTTTCATTTCGAGATATTCATCCATGTTTTCTGGAACTATGAAGCCAATGAGAGAAGGAAATTTTCTTTTTGAAGGATTTTCCTCTGTGTAAAATTGTCTCATCTCATTTTTCACAGCATCTGGTTCTAGTGGATATTTTGCGGCAACAGGATCATATTTTTCATCAGTTGCCTGAGTTGTTTTTCTTTTTCTTTTGTGAAGCTTTATGGGTGGAGGTTGTGATGTAGGAATGATGAGAGTAGTGGTGGATGGTTGACAAACAGCTGTTGAAACAACTGGTGTTTAAACCTCTGTTGTCATTACAACTACTGATGTGTCAGTAGATGTCTTCTGCTTTTGAGCAGGGGTTAAAGGTGGTGAAGTAGTTTTTGATGGTGGTGTTGGTGGTGGTAAATCATCATCAGGAATGAAAACCCTTATCCTTTTTAGTGTAGGAGAGGTTGACGATGTCTTGGATGGATCAGTGGTTTGAGGGGTGAAAAGTGTTTGACTAACAGTTGTTGAGACAAAAGGTGTTTCAACCACTGTTGCCATTACAACAGATGTTGTAACATCTGTTGTCTTCTGTTTTATGACAGGAGGTAATGGTGATGATGTGATTTTAGATGATGGTGATGGTAGAGCAGTGGTTGTGGTGTGTGTTGGAGAGATGGCAATTGTTTGACAAGCAGCAGTTTTTGAAACTACTGTCGTATCAGCTGTTTGGTTTTCTTTTTCCGGTTCAATGTAAACACCATCCTCTATTCCCTTCATCTTCAACTTGATTTTCTCCCCCTTTTTGGCATTATCTGGAAAGGGGTTATCCATGAAAAGGATAGTGGATGGAACTTTTCCACCATGAGCAGTGCTTTGTATATGAGCCTTGATAGCTTTGATATCTGCTTAAGTATCTTTAAATCTTGCTTCCACCATGTTTGTCAACATTTTTACATGCATTTCATGCTGCTGATCAGCCATCTGTTTTTGTTTTTCAAGCATGGGTTGAAAGAGGTTCCAGAGCTCATTTGCAGCAAGTGCTTGTGGTGGAGCAAGTGCTTGAGGTGGAACATGTGCTTGTGGTGGAATAGCAGTGGATTGTGCTTTCTGAGCTTTTAAAATCTCTTGTACCATATCCTTTATTTCAGCAACTGAGGTTTCCAATTTTTCAATTCTTCCCGTCAATTCCTGGTATTTTGAATCATCACCCAAATTAATGGGATCATCTGAATCCCCACCAGCAGTGGTTGTATCAATGTGTGACTTAGGAACTGATGCCCCTTGTTCTTGGTACTGGGGACTTCTTTCTTCAGCACTTGATAAACCTTTGATGGTACTAGTGGTTAGAACCAACTCACTGGTGGTTGCCGATGGTGCTACAGAAGAAATTGCCTTCAAGGGAGTCTTATTAATGAAACAACTGGCCAAATGTAGATCTGTTGATCCAACATTTGTAGTTGCTGCTGCACTTGAACTACCACCAAGAGTTACTTGTAACTCAAGGGGTGTAGCCTCCTCAATTGTTGCTGGGATAGCAGGGGTAGTAGCATCAGACCCAGTCACTTGTTGAAGTATACTCTCAGTGACAGGTGATAGAGAGGAACTGGTTTGTGTCTGAGCTATAGAAACTGCATGCAACAAAGGCATTATTGATTGTGGTAATGTGATTGGTAAGGGTATGGGAGTTGAAAGAGACATGTCCTTGGGATCAGGACTGAGGAAGATGGATCCGATTGAATCCAGAGCTTCATATTGTGGGGTCCCTGTGCTTACAACCTGATCCTTTTGTGAGGATGCAGGAGGAGATTTAGGCAAAGGTGGAGATCTTTCTTCCATCTGCAGTGAGGAAGTAGCAGCAGTGGTTTGTGGTGACATCTGTTTTATCACTGGCAGTTGCTCTGGGATCTCATCTTCCAGAGTTGCCTTTTTCTTGGGTTTGGTGGGCTTTTTGTAAGATTTTCTTTTGGTCTTTTTGGTGGTGGCAGGTGTGGGTTTCAAAGCAGTGGTAGTGCTGCTATGATCACCTGGAGCAGTGGGCTCAGCAGCAGATGTCTGAGGAGCAGTGGTAACTGCTAAAATCTGCTCAGGCACCTCTGCTTTTGTTTTTATTGGTGCCATCATTCTAGAAAATGTTTCAGTTGTTAATCCTTTTATTTGAACATGGACACCCTGTTTAAGCAAATTTTCATTTTCTTTTTCAAATTTTTGTATAAAATAATAGCTTAGAAACCTTGGAAAAAGTAAAAATGATTTGCTATCAACATTTTTTACAAAGTCATTAAAGATCTCCTGGGAATAGTTGTAATTTTCATTATTTAAAATAGCATAACCCAGACATTGAATCTTTAATGATATTTCGTTAAAAGCAGTTGTTTTATTTGAATCACACATCAAAAGTGTGTGGAATAAGAACCTAGGTGCAGAAGGGAAATAGCCTTTTTGTAAGGTATCTACCTTTGATTGTTCTGCATATCCCCTTTTCAGAAAATCAGTTTTCAACTCGTTTTTATCAAAGGAAGTTTTACCTTTCTGATCATCGAGTTTAAAGACTTCTGAGATTGATTACGGAGTAATTTGAATTGCTTTACCCTGTATCGAGGAGTTGATGGCTATGACTTTGCCGTCTTGTTTTTCAAGTGTAGCCTTTTTCCAAAACTCCCTCTGGGTTTGCAAGTAAATGGGAGCGTCGGCTATCAACAAAGTTTTGTACTTTGATTAAGATAATATGTCGATGATGGAATCAAAGGGGTGTTTGTTTGTGGGTTTTGTGAGGAGACCCAAGTAGTTGTGCGGGGATTTGTACGGGAGTTCAATTGATTCTTCGGCCGTTTGAGCGACCTCTTTGGAAGATGATGGTGATTTTGGTTTTGATTTTGATTTTGACTTCGTCATTTTGGAGAAGAAGAACGATTTGAGATGAAAGGTGGGAAACTGCTTTGAGAAGAGAATTTTGGAATTCAATTCGACAGTGTAAAACCCTGTTTGTGGGTTTTGATCAGGGTTTTATTTGGGGAAAAATAAGTGCTGATGTGGCAGCGATTACAAAGATCTGAAGGCTAAAAACTGACCACGTGTCAATCCGCTGATGAAGTAAATATCAGTGGCTACAACGGTAACAATCTGAAAGCGGTGGGTGATTTTTACCATCAGTGGATGGCACATCAGTGGATAAGACATTGATTTTGAACATCAGTGCTTGCCAACAAGACGAGAATCAGGGGTTGACTTTCAGCAGTGGACAGTGGTTAGGAAGCAGATGTTTGAACAAAACAGTGATTGGGAGTAAAGTAATGGTAAGGATTTGAAGACCAGTATTTCAGCAACTGTTAATGCACCAGTGGATAACCTCTTACAAGGATTTTCATTCAAGGTCTTGCCACATGTCAATTACATTCCTGACAATGGTTTAGTACCCCAGATGATAGAAACTTTTTACTGTGGTTACTCATTTTTATCATAATTTTTGAATTAGGACATGAATACCCAAGTATTCATTTTGATCCAAACATATACACCATTTCCTTTTGATCCATTTTCGAGGATAATATTACCCCAAGAAAAATAAGGGTTCTATAACCTGTCAGGAGATTGAAACTTTTATAAACAAAAACCAATAAAAGTAACAAAATATATTATTCTTAAAGAAAAATAACGAATAATATATCCTGCTTTATTTGAGAAAATCCTTTTCCAAAAATTAAAGAATTTTCTGAAAACAGCATCAAAAGGATCTGATATATTTTACAATAAAAACTCATAATCATATCATTCTCAAGTTTATGAAAATGGTCAGTGGTTTGACCACAGTGGTATGAAATTTTACATACATTTTGACCACTGTTTGGTACCATTTTCTTATCAGTTGTTTGCAAAAATGAGAACACATGTACACATAAGTTTTTGAAAACCCTGTTATAGATTTTGTTACTATGTGATGATTCTGATAGCTTGTCTAGTCCTCTTGTAAGTTTAATCACTGGTGATACTATTGTCACCTGAACTTCCCTGACCCAATTAATGCACACAGTTGCTTGATGACCATTGTCACCCCAATTTTTTGACTCTAAAGTGTTTTATATTTATACTCCTTTTCTTTTAACTTCAAAAGTTTTTGAGATAAAACACACTTTTGAGTTTTTGTGATTTTCCTTTTTCCCTTTTTACCCTTCCCATTCATAAGTAAAGAAATACTTACTAGGAGGTCTTTATTGAAGAAATACTTAATCCAGATTCATTTTGTAGTAATGTTTTGAGTGATTTGGTCATATATTGTTCATGCATATGTCAAATCTCACATTACATATGAATTGGACTATTTCAACACCTGATATTCTTATTATGTTTATAACAGAGTTGATTTGGTCCTTTTTAACAGGATTCCCAACCTGTTTTTCAACACATAAGATCTTGTGACTAAAGCTTTGATATCCCTCTTTTTATGTAACAAAAACACTAATGTTATTTAATTTAACATAGGTTTTGTTGACATGAGGTATACACTTTAGCAACAAACATGATGAAAACAACACAAACTTCAAAGCAACAATTGAAGTCAATTTTCGTGACAAATTATACCATAATTGTCAGATATATTTTCAGATCTGAAAACTATAGGTGATTTATGCATGACGTCACTTGTTATATGAAATTTGTGTGTCCTATGACATCTTGGTTGTTTTACAGAGTTTTTGAGTAGCCACTTTGAGCTTGATTACTCATTACTCTGTTTTTCAACTGGATACAATCAACCTTAGTATCAATGAATTTTGAGCTGAACTGTTATGTCAAATTGACTGTTAGATTGAATTTGACTGTCCTTGCTCTGATACCAATTGTTAGGATCGGAGGCTCTCATGGTTGTATTTGTTTGTATTATTTGAACAATTGAATGAGTATGAAACAATTTAAGGTGCAGCGGAAATGAAAACAAACTTTGTAAACACAATCAAAGGAGAAAACAGTTTGATAAACATTTGCTTCTCATAGAGTCAAAAGATTACAAATCAAAGCAAAAGATTGCAGTGAAAGCTTACAAACTAAACTCCCCCTCAGCCTGATGCCCCAAGGTTGGTTGTACAAGATGAAAGGATTGAATTGAGGAGAAGAACTCACTCAAAACGATCAAATGTAACAGTACAGGGTACTGTTCCATTTATAGACAATTCAATCCACTGAGGCATCTCAGCTGACGTCACCATGAAAGTGACATTTAACAAACTAACAAACTCTATCTACTGATCTATACAACTACTGCTAAACCTAACCACTGACTATACATAAAACAGATGATATACTAAACAACTGCTCTTCCTTTATGTCAGTGCTTTCCTCAAGGTTGATCAGTCCTTGATTGGGCAGTGTTTTGTCATCAGTAGATTGTACCAGCATTGTTTTCTTCTCAGCAGTTTTTCTGGCTTCATCAGTACTTAGAAGAACAACAGCAGTTGTATTCGGGCAGTAGATGTAAGACCATCAGATGTTATAATCACTTTCAAGGGAGAAGACTTAGTGCAAACTACTGCTTATTGTGAATCCACTGTTGTGATCCGGTTTTGGCTTTCATTATCTGTTCCTCTGGTAGGGTTCAATCCCAACATTTGAGACCTGTATATAATTCTTTTGGTTACCCGTTATGCAATTATGCATTCGGATCGGTTTATGTGACTAGTTTACTTAAAATAGCCGAAACGGGTTTAACCTTATCATTAAATTCTCAAATTCCAGAATGGGTTTGGTTTACCCACATTATACAAGTATCCAAACTTGTCGGGTCTAAACCACATTCTATTCCGGTCTCCGCTTAATCTAAGCGTTTAGAACCGTAAAGTTTCTTTCTATCTAGCCGGTCTAAGTCTTTGACTTAAATAAAGACCCGTTAGCATCCTAATAGGTTATTAAACCTTCCATACAGATTGAGTAGCTTCAGTAGAAGGTATTATCATAAAGCTTTAGGAATATACGGCTGAGTTACTTCTCATATTTAGCTCAGGTAAATACTTTTAACTTATTTTCCCCTATACGGGCTTGGGATATGATATTATAATAATACCACTTGGTCGGGTATGAAATCATTTAATCGGATTGTGATTAATAAATTTACATAACCCATTTTAATCTGTCTTGTTTGATAACATAAGCATTGGGGGTTAATTCGACCGTGTCGTGGATATCCTCGGCTCATTTCATTTGAAAATGGCCACGACCTATGCACGGGGTGTCGGCATACACCTGACAGATGCAAATGCTAAAATATAAACCCACAAGTTGGGGATAACTCCTTTGTGGGTTCTATAAGTGGTGAGTCGGTTAATCATGACTGGCTTACAACCGGCCCCAATTGTATGACAAACATGTAAATCTGTATACAAGATTATCTTTAAATAATTGTCCCAAGTTATAAATGATTTGTGCCTTGTGCACTTAAATCAGTTTTCATAATGTTTTCAAAAGAGTCAGTTAATTGTATTTACTAGTGTAAACTGACGTATTTTCTAAAGACTGATTGACAGGTACCTCTCGTAATAGGCTAGAGCTATTAGGTGTCGTATAAGAGGATCTTGCAAATCCCTAGATACCTGAATTCTGTTATTTTGTTTTCTTGTACTTTATTTATGATCCGCCTGTGGATCTTATTACAACCAAGTCTGTATATTCTTTCATTCGGACACTCGGACATTATGGTTTGTAATAGTTTATTCACCAAGCCTTCCGCTGTGCTATTATATTGTGTGTATTGACTATGATGATATCAACTACGTCACGATACTCCCAGCTGGGTCCACCGGTAACATGTGGAAATATCGGGGTGTGACAGTTCTCAACAACCATCTTGTCTTTACTACTTTTGTCTATTGCCTTCTTCTTCATTTACTCCTCAAAACCGCCATTAAAGCTTGAAATCTCCATGTTTTCAAGCTTTATTGTGATATTTGTTAGGTTTTTATTCAAGGAATCTTATCAAAAATAAGTTTGACAACACTGTTTTAAGTTATTTCTGCTTAAAAATACTTCAAAAATAAGAAAAATAATTTAAAGCTCCAAGATTCCTTGTTTCAAAAATCTGCAGAATGGTGGCCACGGGGCTGTGCTCAGCGAGCACGGGGCCGTGGCCGGAGTACTGTTTCATTAATTTGAAATTTTTTCGGCTTGTTTTTTTAGAATGTCGAACCAGCATAGTGGAACCTCTTCAGCTCATTCAAGGAACAGTCGCAGGGAACGAAGGCCTTCGATAGAAGCAACCCTTGTGCGTTATGTGATGGCACTGAGAGAAGCTCTCGACGAGATGACATCCGTAGAAGAAGTCCTTATCGACCGTATCAACTATCTAACGTGGGGCTAGAAAATATCTTCCAAGAAATCAACCTTTTGCACCAAATGTTGAACATTCTTGCAATGCCTCATATGGAACCAATCCTTCCCCAAGAAGATTGGAACTTGGCACAAGAAGTTATTAACCCCACCGGATGGGATGAGATCCCCTCGGAACCTCCCCTTGACACCTTACAAGAGGTTCCGGTGGAAGTCGCACCCCCTCAAAATAAGGAGGCAAATGAGCCCGCCTTCCTTCTCCCCCTGGAGATAGAAGAATGGCTTAACGATGTGTGAGGGGCCCATTCCGGAAAAGAAGTTCTACAAGCCTTTTCAACCAAAAAAATTTTCTTTTCGGAAATTTTGTTCTTAAAATAAAAATATCTAGGCTAGGACTTCTTTGTGGTTTGAGATTTCTTGTAGTTCATGACCTAATTATCCAGATTTAGTTTAGGCTTTTTATTTTCTAGGACATTATGTAATTCACTCTTCAATGAATGATGGTTTTTAAGTAATAAATGATGTTTGGATGAGGTTGTGATGGTTAAACACACTCGAAATGATGGAGGTTAGTAAGGAAAACTTGAACTCACACCCCATGCACAAAAACAGAGCCTCCCGACAGTTTTTCTTCATTACAACAAGTTCAGCACGGGGTAGTGCTCAGCCCAACACGCCGCCGTGCCCAAGGATCTGCAGAAAACGCCCAGTTCAGGTAACTGGACACGGGGTCGTGCTCACTGAACACGCCCCCGTGCCCAGCCTTCTATTTAATATGATACTGGCAATCTGAGCACGTGGCCGTGCCCGGACCAACACAGGCCCGTGCCCAGACGCCCAGTAACATAAAACTTTGTTTTTAAACACCTTTTTACACATTCAGTCAACCTAAAAACTTATTTTTGGGACACATTGAGGACAATGTGTAATTTAAGTGTGGGGGGATGCTAAAACCTTGAATAAGTCCTAATAACAAGCCTTACACAAAACTCTATTTGAACCGCTAATCACCCCAAATTTTTTCAAAAACTTTGCGTTTTTTTTACTTGTCTTGGTTTAATTTGGGAATAACAAGTTCTAAAAAGGTTATATTTTTACAAATTTACTACCGATAGCGTCGTGATAAAAAGAACCAACATAAGAAAATTATGAAACGACATGACAAATCTAGTTAAAATTTGATTATATATACTTATCACATTATAAACCCCTCCCCACAAAAAGTGAGTTTTGAGCCTTTATTGAGCATACAAGCATATATCTTTAAATTAAATGTTCATCTTTCGTTTCTTGTGTGAATAGCCGCTTGGTTTCTTACGACTCTAGAACTTGCCACGACGATACGTTCCCGATCCTTACCAACTTAAAACCAAGTAAGTAAATGATGGAGGCATTAGGACTAACCCATTTGTCTTTTCAACACCATTATTTTCCATTTTTTTATCACCTACCCAAAATCCCCCTAATTAACTCATTTGAGCCTAAACATTTTTCATTTTTAAACCCACAAAACAAACACCCTTTATCCACCAAAACCTTTTTCTTTTAAACCCTTTATTTTAGTAAAAAGTTTGGTTTTCTTGTGACGTTCTTTATCAATATATATATATATATATATATATATATATGAAGTCTAGCAATAAACAAACAAGTTCCTTAAAGAAACTTTGTTTGAAAGTATTTAGTTTGAATAAAAGTCACAAAAACAAAAAGTTTTACGACGACTGACGCTTTTTACGCTTTTAGCCCTTTTTACTAACCACTAGCCCAAAACCACCTACCTTTAACCCAAGCCTAACCCTTCCCCAAAGTCCTCTTGATATTTAGAAGGGTTTATAGTTAAAAAGGAGGAGGATTGATTGCTTGGCAAGCATATGGTAGAAGTAAGTTCCATGCCGGTCTCACATGCTTCACAAAAATACATCTTCGGCCGAGTGTTGAGTGATCTCCCATGAGGTATTTGAACTTGTATATAAATGCAATTTTAAAGAGGCATGTTATGCCCAAATAAGTAATTTCTCTTATGAAACGTTCTAAATAAATCATAACGAATAAGATTGTAAATAGCATAAAAATAAAACCCCAATAAAGATCTTGGATTCCCGACACTCAAGACAAGCCCAAAACCTCTCTTCTACCCATTCCATTTGGGAGTATAAGCTACATAATAAAGAGTTTTGCTTGAGGACAAGCAAAGATTCAAGTGTGGGGGTATTTGATGTGTGTAAAATGCAACATATAAATTACATCAAATGAGGCATAAAATTAACCCTTTTTAGTACTAATGTTGGAAAAAGTTTGCTTTTGTCTTCCTTTTGTATTTTCAGGACCAAATGAGCTTAAATGAACAAAAGGAACAAATATGCAGCAAAATCTAACATAAATACAAAGAAAAGGAATAAACGTGGCATGCCCGACCCCTCGACAGCATCTTCCCAAGCAAAAACAAGAAACAGAAGGTTGACCACGGCCCCTTGCCCAGCGGACACGGGGGCGTGGCCAGGTGTCTGCAGAAAATGACAAAGTTGTAGAAGCTTCTATTCCCAGCATGGGGGCGTGCCTAGCTCAACACGGGCCGTGGTCAACGCTAAGATTCACAGGATCTTGCAAATCTTGATAGTACAAATACGCTTCTACACACGGGGACGTGCCCAGCGAACACGGGGGCGTGTGGAGCCTAATGCAGACAATTATAATTAATGAAGAAAGAGAAAGTGGATGGCCACGGGGCCGTGCCCAGCGGACACGGGGCTGTGTCCGGGCTTCTGTACAGGTTATAAATAGGGGTGCCTGGTTCACTTCAAAGGCATCCCTTGGCAAACCACCTCTCTCCCACTTTACCACCACTTCACCACCACTACAACAACCACCTCCACCACCATCATCCATCATCCACCTTAGAGTGTGTGTAGTAGTCTCGGGATCCAAGATTGATAGTAAGAGTTCTTGTCAATCAAAGGCCATGTTTGGCTAAGTCTCTTACATCACTTTGTGAAGACAAGCATTTAATGTAATACTTTTGATTTTTAATCTTTTCGCACTTTTTATTTGGTTTTGTATTAATGACTTTAATAACTAGTTTCTTATGTTGAAGGTGAAACTTCCTTATCATTTGTTTGTGGTGTCTTGGCGTTATTTTACTGTCTATATAAAATAAAAGATTTTCACCATTCATATCTCTACGGTCTATACAGAGATATTTGGCTACCTGGTCGGGGCTTAAGGGAATGGTTTGGTAAGGTTCTTGCCTTGTTCAGTGTATAGATCCTGCAAGGACCTGGGTCAAGCTTACTAGGTCCTCCTTCAATACCTACTGGTATTGGATGGCGGGGGTGCGAATGGCTTGATCCCCTCATATGTAAACTACTATTAATACATTAACCCGGCTACTTGGGATTGTATCCCTGCTGACTCAAACCACTTAGCCGAGGGTAACGTCGCCTTCAAAAGAGGGGCCTATCACATTACGCATTAATAACTTAATTAATTATCTTTCAATATTCCGACCCTTTGGGATTGCATCCTTGCTGACTCAAACCACTGGGTTAAGGGTAACGTCACCTTCAAAAGAGGGGCCTAATGCTATAACTAAGATAATCTCTTAAAAATTGCAAAAGTGCAGAAATCATCAAAGGTTACATTAAAGGCGAGTCGGATCCAAGTGATTCATCTTGTCTATCTGTTTTTTTTTTTTTAGCATTTTTAGTTTTTAGTTTTCATGTTTAAAACCTTTTCTAAAACTTTTGATTTGATTAGACGTTGAGGATAAACCGGTACTAAAAGCTCTTGTGTCCTTGGACAACCTCGGTATCTTACCAACGCTATACTACGCCCACGATGGGTGCACTTGCCCATATGTGTGTTTAGTGTTAGTAGAATATCGTGTTTTATAAATTCAGAACTTGACTAATGTGTTAAAAAGGGATTAAAATATCAATAAAAACATATAACGCTACACACACATCAGTCTCTCTGTCGAGATACGAGGCGCTGTTGAAGAAGATCTCGTGTCTAAATCTGATGGTATTTTGTACTATTGCAATCGTATCTGGATTCCTAATCATGAAAACCTTCGAGACTTTCTGATGAAGGAGGCACAGAAATCAAAATATTACATTCATCGTGGCGCTAACAAGATGTACCAAGATATGCGTATGTCCTACTAGTGGCCTGGAATGAAAAGGGTTATCGCCTCTTACGTTGCGAAATGTCTTACTTGTTCGAAGGTTAAAGATGAACATCAACGTCCCTCTGGCTTACTCGAACAACCAGAGATTCCTGTCTGAAATGGGAGAGCATTGCCATGGATATCATTACCAAACTCCCTCGTACTTCCTCTGGTCATGACAATATTTGGGTGATCGTTGATCGATTGACCATATCAGTTCATTTTCTTCCCATTCGTGAAGATTTCAAAGACGAGAAATTGGCTAAAATCTACACTAATGAGATTATTTGTCGTCATGGTATCCCCATTGACATCATTTCCGATCGTGATGCTCGTTTTATGTCTCGCCTTTGGCAAACCTTTCAATCTGCTATGGGTACTGTTCTTAACCTTAGCATCGCTTTCCATCCTCAGTCAGACGGTCAAACCGAGCGTACTATCCAAAACTTAGAGGATATGCTTCGTTCATGCATAACAGATTTTGGTGGCAACTGGGATTCACACTTGCCTTTAATCGAATTCTCGTACAATAACAGTTATCATGCGAGTATTCAAATGGCACCTTTCGAAGCATTGTATGGTCGCAAGTGACGTTCGCCTATTTGTTGACACGAGATTGGTGAATTTCAATTCACTGGTCCTGAGCTTATACAAGAGACGACGGACAAGATTTTACAGGTTCGAGACAACTTACTGAAAGCCAGGAGCCGGCAAAAGAGTTATGCCGACAAGTGACGCAAGCCCTTGGAATTCGAGGTAGATAACTTTGTGCTTCTCAAGGTGTCCCCTTGGAAGGGTGTGGTTCGATTTGGTAAGAAAGGGAAACTCGCACCTCGCTACGTTGGTCCTTTCAAGATTTTCGAAAGGATTGGCAAGGTTGCGTATAGACTGGATCTACCTAAAGAACTCAACAACGTTCATCCTATCTTCCATGTTTAAAATTTAAAGAAGTGTCTAGCTGATGAAGGACTTCAAGTTCCACTCGAAGATTTTCAAATCAACGAGACTTTACATTTCATGGAAAAAACCCGTCGAAATCATGGACCGAGGAGTCAAGAGATTGAGGTGTAGTCAAATTCCTATCGTTAAGGTTCGATGGGAAGGAAAACGTGGCATTGAATTCACTTGGGAACTCGAGAGTGCTATGAAGACTAAGTATCTGCACCTTTTCGTTACTTCTTCCTAAATTTCGGGACGAAATTTCCTAAAGGAGGAGAGACTGTGACGGCCTGCTTCTTCTTACTTTCCAAAATTAGAAAGTCTTGTTTGTATTTCTGTTTTTGGAAGTCCTGTGTCCTTGTAATCGTATTTCGTTTCGAGCCATTGTAAATCTGAGACTTTGATCGTAATGAAATGAATCTTTTATACATCGTTTATACATGTTTATACATTGATAAGTGCGTTTGTTTGATACATGATTCGTAATTCACATAAACGTAAATTTAAATCATAAACAACTAGCGTATATTCGTAATTCTTAAACGTTCCATGCAAACAAAACATTTGGTTATTCAATTTCGAGACTTATAGACATTCAACACTTCATTACTTGCTACATATACTTGTTACATCATTTCAACACTTCATTCGTTCTTACAACACCGAATCCATGCTCAATTACTTGATTAAACTCTCACTTCATGTTTGATTATATATGTTAGGACATCATACTTGACACATATACAATTGATACACCTTAAATACATAAAATACACAATGATTAATCATCTAATATGTTACATATACTTGTCACTTAGAATCATGTTACATACTTATACTTCACACTTTTTGTCTAGTTAAATCGCGTTTTATTTCATGTTATACCGTGTTACAAGTTAGGGGAACATTGTTACATATTAATTACATAACTTAATCAACAAAAATTACACATTTTAATGTCTAAAAAAATAAATAAAAAGGAAATATAGGGCTGAATTCAGCACCCAAAATAGCCCCTTGGGCTGAGTTTTGTGGGCTTGTTTCAATGTGTAACCCCTTCTAAACACTTCCAAAGCCCAACCCATTGAAACCCTAATCCATCCCCTATATAACCCAAGCCTCCTCCAAGAATTTTCCACTTTCTAATCACTCTCTAAGCACTCTCAAACTCACTAAAATCACAGCAGGAACAAGACAGATTCATAACATCTTACAAAAGTGAGCATAACTCACTCATTTCTTAACCTTTTCACTTTATTCTTTTTCCTACTTACTTGGATTAACCTTAGGAACGTTTCCATAGGGTTTCCATAGAAAACCAGGCTCTGGAACGTCACCAATAAGGCTCCAAAATGGACTGATCTTTCTTCTTTGATTCAAAACTTTGTTATGCTTGTTTAAACTTGAGTTATCTCATCTCAAACATACGTCCTTATGATCATAACCTCATCTATGGTTAGTTAGACTTAAAAACAAGGTTGACACATGTAAAATCAGAGGTGTAAACCTCATAAACTTTCTGTTTTGTTTAGGGTTTTTTAGCCACAGGTAGTGTTCAAGCTTGAAGCTTGATGTTAATGTGATTATAGGACAAGATTGGGCTATCCTACTAAAAATCCACACATTACTTGATGATTTCTTAGATTAGTTGTAATTATTTCCTTCTTATTTTATGTTCATGACCCTCCTTGAATGTTCATAACATCAAGTGTAGTGGTGAACACCTAGAGGTGCCTAAATGGAAGACTTGTTCTTCCTACCTCCTACATGACTTCTATGACACAAAAGAGGTTCCTAAATGGAGGATTCATCCTCCTACCTCATGCTTGATCTATTTGACATATTAATATATTACATAATCTATATATTACCTAAATAAACCAACCTTTGATGATGAACTAGTGGTCACTTGTCAAAGTGTTTGGTTACATCATCTAAACCATTATGTGTAAAAGATGATTACTTTTCATATGATTATGTTCATACATTTTTAAACTCTGAATCTTATTCCACTGTATCCTCCAATACTTATACGCCTTTGTTTCTTCGTGTAGAAGGACTTGGTGTTCCAACCTCCCATAACAACAACTCTCTCGCGGATTCATAAGTGGAAAGCTTGCAGAACCGTGAGTATACTCGAACCCCCTTTTACGTTTACCACTTTTGGGGTGTAACATGTTAAACTATAAACTACACTCAAACTTTGCTCTTTATGCATGCACAAAATAAATCGAAATACAAGAATACTTTGTTGTTATACTTGATACATATACTTGGGTGATTCTTATGTGATACAATAGTCATTAGCTTTATACGATCCTCCATTTAACATGTATAGCGCTATAGGAGTAACGCACCACCCGTGAACGAGAGGTCATGTTAAATTTCATTCTTTATTGCGTAAATAGAGGGTTGACTAGAAATATTGCATGCCATGTTATGTTGATCTTGAATAACCTACGTTGCCATGTGGATTCGTTTTAAACTTTTTATACTTGTACTTATGCTTAAACTTGTATACTCGCCTTTGATTTTGCATTGAACTTTATTTTAAACATGTTACAGGTTGAGGATGATGATGCTATGAAATGAAGTAGCAAAGACGCCTAGATACACATTTAGACGTCTTAGGTTAAAATGTTGTATCAACTTTGCTCTTGTTGTTATGTATTTTCATTGAACTTGTTGTTATTTGAATTTCCTTGTAATGTTTGACAATTTGGTTTATGAAATGAAAAGGATTTGATTTAAATTGTCACCAATAGTGTTATGAAGTCTTTTGCAATCTTGTATTCATCCCACTCTGATGATTCCGGCATTGGTTGGGGTGTGACAGAGCTTACCTCGTTTCCCAAAACGAACTACACCCTTCTAGGGTGAAACTTTCAACAAAACCCGATTGGCCACGACGAACTCCAAGGGTTTCCTACGCTTTTTTGGCATAGCTCTTCTGACGATCACGTGCTGTTGCCATACAGTTTCTGATTTTAACAATCTTCTTAGAAGTTTCGAGTACAAGTTCTGGACCCGTGATTTGGCTGTCACCTACTTCAACCCAACAAAGAGGAGATCGACATTTCCATCCGTACAAAGCCTCGAACGGAGCTACTTGAATGCTAGTATGGTAACTGTTGTTATAGGAAAACTCTACCGGAGGTAAATGTCTTTCCCAACCTTTACCAAAATCGATCACACATGCTCGCAGCATGTCTTCGAGTGTCTGGATGGTTCGTTCACTTTGACCATCCGTCTGAGGATGATAAGCAGTGCTCATGTCTAAATGTGAGCCGAATGATTTGTGCATCACCTTCCACAAATCAGATATGAAACGCGGATCGCGGTCAAAGATGATACAGGTCGGCACCCCGGGTCTAGAAACCACTTCCTTCAAGTAAATACCAGCAAGTTGCGAAAACTTCTCAGTTTCCTTGATCGCAAGGAAGTGTGTAGATTTTGTCAGACAGTCAACAATCACCCAATTGGTGTCGTTTCTGTTTTGTGTTCTTGGTAAACCGGTTATGAAATCTATGGCGATCTGTTCCCATTTCCACATGGGTATTTCTGTTTGCTGAAGTAGACCAGATGGTTTTTGGTATTAGACCTTGACTTTCGCACAAGTCAAGCACTTGCTCACATACGTCGCTATGTTGGCCTTCATGCTCAGCCACCAATACAAGATCTTAAGATCTTGATACATCTTATCAGAACCCGGATGAAGAGAGTATTGAGACTTATGTGCTTCATCCATCACAAGCTGTAACACCTGTTCTTGTAAACCAAGGTTTAATGTAAGTTTTGCCTTAAACGAACATGTAATTAAGATTACATAACCATTTGGAAATACGGGTTTATTAAAACCTTTGCGATTTATAATTTATTCTACATAACGTGATCAAAATTCGTTGTTTAAAATTTACAACGTGACAAAGTGCGGAAGCGTGTATATTTATCGTGTTCGGTTCTTCGCTGAGCTTGATCGTCTTCCGGCATCCCAAAAAGTACCTACATTTCATAAACATGAAATGCTTTAGTCATACGGTATTTAAAACGCATTTAAACGAGTCCAAGAAACAATTGATCACTAAAAACAAGATTATCATTCTGGCCTCCACCGTAAATTACGGTGGAACCGTAATTTACGGTGGCTTCTGGGTGAATACCCTTCTGCCGTAAATCAGAAGAAACCCACCATAAACCATTCAGGTCCACCGTAAATTACGGTGGCACCGTAATTTACGGTGGTACCTGCATCCCACTTTTCCATTTTGCCGTAATTTGATACGAAATCTTTCGTATCTTGCAAACCGCTTATCCGTTTGGCCTACCGTTTCTTCCTACAGGTTTGTAATTTGATTCTCCATCATATGGAGTTAAAACCCGACATTCGGCTTAACAAAATTTAAGACCTTTAAGTCTTCGGCTTATTTCTCTTTTACCAAAATTTGACCCGTTTACACATTTTATCAAACAAACGTATTGTTTGATTTCTATATCACATACACTTCTTCAAATTAATATTACCTACCATATTAGGTTCTAATCATAGGTTTATTACACATTTTAAACCCGTTTTCACTCGTATGCTTATTTTGACCCGTAAGGGTATTTAAGCACTTTAAAGTTTGAAATCGCTTTCATTCCATTCTAGCAACTTATTCCTACATTTCTTATCAAGTAATATTCAACTACAACTCTTTGTGTGTTGGATTTCAATGTGTATGTCTATATGTTCCGAGTTTTACCCTTCGGATTGTTATTTTGCGATAAGTCTCAAATAGAGCTATTTGGCTAGCGGATTGCATCTATCAACATCTACACTTATTCTAAGCTTTTGTTTAATCATAAGACTCGTTTCCAAACAACCTCTAAGGGTTGTTTGTTCGTTTTAGCCTACAAGGGCGTTTTGGTCGATTTTGGTCCTTCTTTTACAAGGAAGGACTCTCACAAATAATTCGACCAAATTATCACTTTTAACTACAACAAAATATACGTACCTGGCTCGGGTCAACAAATAGACCCGATTTATATCTTGCTTATTTTATCACACAATCTATGGCGGCGCGATTATCCGATTTGCTAATCGCTCCTATTAACATAAGACTTGACAACCAAATTAATCGATATTGTCAAATGGTGTTATCACCACCATTTGACCCGTTCGGTCTATATGCCCAATGTTGCCTATTAAATCAAAACATGGTTTTTGATTTCTAATTCATACTTACATCCCGTCCCGGATTTCATTACCGAATCCCATTTTCTCTTAATTTCTTTTCTTGCAAATTTCAACCCGTTTCGGCTTACGCCAAAGGTTCCCGTTAGGCTTCGGTTTACATTAGTCAATACTTGACCGATTTTCCATATTTCTTTTTATCCCATTATCTCAATTTTAGATTACACTACGCGGTAACCTTTTCAAAACTCATGATCTCTTAGTCATTACATGACCAATTTACCGATTTATCCTGTTTACCATAAACCATGGTTTTTGTCACCTTTATATGTTCCGACTCGTACCAATCGTGTCGGAAACCATATTTTCATTATTATCATTATCGCATTTATTACTTGTAAAGTAAACAAGTATTCTACAAAAGTGTGTAAGTTTCACTTACCTTGCATCCGAGCTACACCTTTCTTCCATGCTTGACTTGTTTGACCCGCTTTCGCTCCAAGCTTCCACCTAGCTTGTTACGCGTCAACTATCATCATTGTTTTCAAGGTGGTTAGTTTAATCATACTCTAATACGATTATTCCACCTTATGCATTTCATATCAAAATTGCTATTTATCGTATTATAGGTCAGTTTAACCTTTTAATAGTCAAATGCCCATTAGTATGCTAATTGCATTTTCGAGTTATCAACTAGTTTTAGCATTCTTTAATTTCCCGGTAGGCGTTATCTTTAGACCTCCGTTTTAACCAAAGTTCTAATCGCGTTTAACACATTTAGAACTCTTTTTAATCACATTTTGCATAATAGCCGAAACATCACAACTAGATGTTTTAACTACAAAATTCTAGTTTCGAGCCTTCTTTGAGGCATTTCAACGAACACCTTAAGGGCAGAATTTTACATGTTTATTTATCATGTCTCTAGCTTATCTCTTAGCCCAAATTTCACATAATCAACCATCTTACAAAGTGGTTAACTTCTATAATTTCTGAAATCACTTGTAAATTGTCAATTTACACTAGATCAACAATCTATTTCCTAGGGTTCATCATATTAACATAAAACCCACTTAGCTTATCAATGGATCATCATGAATCTCATAGATTTTCCAACAATCTAACATGTTATTGACTAGGGTTTACTCCTAGACATCATATCACTTCAAGATTCACTCATGCATGACATAATCAAGCTCAATTTCAGTTTTCTTGCAAATAACCTAGAATTTGAGATGGATCAAAATGTCACAATTTTACATACCTTGTGATCCTTTCGACTAGGTGTTCATGAATACGAGCTTGGATTTCGATTTGGGACTGATCTGGCCTCTCAATTTCTTGGATTTGTGCTTGTTAGGGTTAAAGCTCCATGGAGCTTTCTCCTGATCTTAACCACGCACGCACACACACACACTTGTGTGTGTGTTGTGTTTATTTTTAAGTTTATAATTCCAATTTCAAGTTACCCGGCTTTGGTCCCTCGTGTTTGGTTAGTTATTAATTAGATCACAACCTAATTATTTTCAATAACATTCCCACTTATTAACTAGGTTTAATATTCCTAGTGAACTTAGCGGGTTCGGGAATATTTATGACTAAGTTTATTTTAGGTCCCGTTAACTCGGGCCTTCTAAGCTTTTATTTCTTAAAAGCTTTTATTCACTTTTATATATTATTAGGATTAATTATTTAAATCCTAATATTCCACCGGGTAAATTTTACCACTAACGGTACTTTACCCATCTTTTAGTGTTAACGGGGTTTAATTACTAAACCCGGTTTCGGGGTGTTACAAGTCTACCCCCCTTAAAGAGGTTTCGTCCTCGAAACCTTGCTTACATAATTCATTGAGTTTAAACTCAATGTATTTGATCTGAGATATCTTTTAAACATTACTTATACTTTTAACCAATTATTAGTATTACCAGATAAGCATGGTAACATCTTTTTGGTCACTAATTGTCTACGTATCTCATATGTCTTAGTGCAACTTAAAATAACGTAATCTCGTTATTTCCACTAGTTTAGTTAACTTAGCGATATTCATCGCTTTTATATATTATCGAATTCCCTTATGAATCCGTTACTTTGACCCGCTTAAAGGTCTTTAGTGAAATCTTTCACTTTTAGCAACAATCTCTTTTGCTTCCAAATTCATTTATCCGGTTTAGTTATACCGAATTCATCGCTTACAAGAGACCAATTTATTTAAATGGCCTTAACCGGTCTCACTAACTAGACTTATTAGTCCAGTTACTTTTTACCACTCGCTTGGTTATAATGTGATTCTACTTCACATTGCATTTCTTGACCGTGATCGTGTCACATCGTGTTTAGTTTGCATCGACCTTTCATTTTCGAAAATATCCCTTTTTGAATATATCGTCTTGCGCCTATCAGTGTCAAGACTTGTATCTTTCATGCTTACTATTTAAATTCCTATCAAAATTTATGTTTGTAAAAACATTATTTCTTACTAAAACCGAAGTTTTAGTTTTAGGATCTTTTCTTTAACTTGTGTCAATCATCCATACCGGGATATTGACAGTCCGTAATTCACTCCTTTACAGTTTCAGTTTTATGCGGGGGATTCTTAACTGATTTCCTCGCTTTATCCAATCTAACCCGTAAATTCTTTAACTTAGCCCCATAGGCTAGTTCTTTAAGTTTTTCACCTTCTTAAGGTGAGATATTAACAACTCATTTCCTCCTCTTTATGACCCGAGGGTCTTTTGGTCCGTAAACCTTAACGCTGTGTTTAATCCCGTGGGTTATGATGATCCCGTAGATCATCTTTTATTCTTGTCTATATTCAAATGTATATATACACATATAGCTTCAGGCATTTCTTAGCGTGTTTGGAATCGTTTATTTTCACCTTTGAACTTCAATTGACCTTGACCGTAGTCTAAGGTTTCATTTGTTTACTTCCAGACTAATCCTTCCGACTTTATGACTTATGACGTTATTTACGCGTCAGTTTGTTCTTATGCTTACTGTTATTTGATTTGCATCTATTCTTATTTGGTTATATCCCATTACCGGGCTTATTATTCTCTTGCATTGAACGCTACCTTTATCTGTCTAACGTTCATTGGTGCCATTCAGCGTTATATTGTATTCAACTTGTTTGACCTATTAATGTGAAATCCATCACTTATAATAATCAACTTTATTCTTTATTCAACCCATTCGACTTCGAATAGTTGAACATTTTTACTCACAATTTCTATTTACGAGATTTTATAGTCATAACTCGTAATCCAAGTCCTTTGGTTTCTCAACTCGTGTTCACGTCTCTTGGTTTCTACGCATGTGTTTAATTCTTACCCATTAACCGGGTGTTTTACTGAAGTCGTTATTATTGCAACCCTCCCGGTATGCATTAAGACCTCGTTTCATTTTTATATTCAGACTTTGCCCTTAAGTTTGGTGTTTTACAAAAACAACCCGTTAAGGGACTCATTTGCAAATTCCGGGTTCGAGCGTAAGTACACTCCCTCCCCATACTTGTCTAATCATGCTTGCGTTTTCTGGGTTCGAGTGTAAGTACACTCCCTCCCAATACTTGTCTAACATGCTTGCGTTTTCTGGGTTCGAGTGTAAGTACACTCCCTCCCAATACTTGTCTAATCATGCTTGCGTTTTCTGGGTTCGAGTGTAAGTACACTCCCTCCCAATACTTGTCTAACATGCTTGTTTGTCCCTTCACTCGGGCTCATTATCCTAATGTAATACGCTTCCGTCATTCGGTTGTGCGTTTACATTATTATCAAATATTTTGCTTGTCTGATTCATTTGGGTACTTTTTACTTAGTCCCATTTACTCCGCCCTTACTACATCGGATGTAAATGTGTCCGCTATAAGAAACTCGTGGTATCATATGCCACTACTTACTTGGCCAGAGTAAGTGATTAACACATGACATACACGACCTTTTTATAGTTTTCACATCACGCCCTATGTAAGTAATACCTCTGTTTATTTCTCTTGGAAACAATATCCTGGATAGGTATTCTATTCAGGTTTTCCCAAGTTTACTATCTACATATGCAACTTTTAATCTCTATGCATTTGTTGCATATTACCATTCATGTAATAATTTAAAGCGTGTACCTGATTTTGCTTGTTTTAACAGGCTTTCCTTGCCATTAGCTTATTCGCGATCATTACACGGCTTAGGTCCTTAATGAGCATGCTCTTCTTGTCATATCTTGGACCGTCCCATCATCCATAATTCGTTTGACTCTCGTCGTCTTCAAGCGCGAGTGTCCTTCATTTAAAACATTCACAAAAGTTAGTAAAGTCAACTTCAATAATCGCCCGTATTATAATACAAGGCATGTTCTACTATACGCGTCGACGCGCGTATTTTCGTCAACTATATCAATCGTTTTAATTGGGGTAACGTGTATCACACGATAGCCCTATGTGTTGTTTACAACACTTTAGCATGCTAAACTATTAACATACTTCTACTTACCGGATTTGCGATCAAGCCTCGAACCGAACACTATTCTTTATCAAGAGCATAAGGTTTAAGTCCAAGCATGGTTCCTCCCCACCATACTCGAATCTCTTAAACCAAGGCTCTGATACCAACTTGTAACACCTGTTCTTGTAAACCAAGGTTTAATGTAAGTTTTGCCTTAAACGAACATGTAATTAAGATTACATAACCATTTGGAAATACGGGTTTATTAAAACCTTTGCGATTTATAATTTATTCTACATAACGTGATCAAAATTCGTTGTTTAAAATTTACAACGTGACAAAGTGCGGAAGCGTGTATATTTATCGTGTTCGGTTCTTCGCTGAGCTTGATCGTCTTCCGGCATCCCAAAAAGTACCTACATTTCATAAACATGAAATGCTTTAGTCATACGGTATTTAAAACGCATTTAAACGAGTCCAAGAAACAATTGATCACTAAAAACAAGATTATCATTCTGGCCTCCACCGTAAATTACGGTGGAACCGTAATTTACGGTGGCTTCTGGGTGAATACCCTTCTGCCGTAAATCAGAAGAAACCCACCATAAACCATTCAGGTCCACCGTAAATTACGGTGGCACCGTAATTTACGGTGGTACCTGCATCCCACTTTTCCATTTTGCCGTAATTTGATACGAAATCTTTCGTATCTTGCAAACCGCTTATCCGTTTGGCCTACCGTTTCTTCCTACAGGTTTGTAATTTGATTCTCCATCATATGGAGTTAAAACCCGACATTCGGCTTAACAAAATTTAAGACCTTTAAGTCTTCGGCTTATTTCTCTTTTACCAAAATTTGACCCGTTTACACATTTTATCAAACAAACGTATTGTTTGATTTCTATATCACATACACTTCTTCAAATTAATATTACCTACCATATTAGGTTCTAATCATAGGTTTATTACACATTTTAAACCCGTTTTCACTCGTATGCTTATTTTGACCCGTAAGGGTATTTAAGCACTTTAAAGTTTGAAATCGCTTTCATTCCATTCTAGCAACTTATTCCTACATTTCTTATCAAGTAATATTCAACTACAACTCTTTGTGTGTTGGATTTCAATGTGTATGTCTATATGTTCCGAGTTTTACCCTTCGGATTGTTATTTTGCGATAAGTCTCAAATAGAGCTATTTGGCTAGCGGATTGCATCTATCAACATCTACACTTATTCTAAGCTTTTGTTTAATCATAAGACTCGTTTCCAAACAACCTCTAAGGGTTGTTTGTTCGTTTTAGCCTACAAGGGCGTTTTGGTCGATTTTGGTCCTTCTTTTACAAGGAAGGACTCTCACAAATAATTCGACCAAATTATCACTTTTAACTACAACAAAATATACGTACCTGGCTCGGGTCAACAAATAGACCCGATTTATATCTTGCTTATTTTATCACACAATCTATGGCGGCGCGATTATCCGATTTGCTAATCGCTCCTGTTAACATAAGACTTGACAACCAAATTAATCGATATTGTCAAATGGTGTTATCACCACCATTTGACCCGTTCGGTCTATATGCCCAATGTTGCCTATTAAATCAAAACATGGTTTTTGATTTCTAATTCATACTTACATCCCGTCCCGGATTTCATTACCGAATCCCATTTTCTCTTAATTTCTTTTCTTGCAAATTTCAACCCGTTTCGGCTTACGCCAAAGGTTCCCGTTAGGCTTCGGTTTACATTAGTCAATACTTGACCGATTTTCCATATTTCTTTTTATCCCATTATCTCAATTTTAGATTACACTACGCGGTAACCTTTTCAAAACTCATGATCTCTTAGTCATTACATGACCAATTTACCGATTTATCCTGTTTACCATAAACCATGGTTTTTATCACCTTTATATGTTCCGACTCGTACCAATCGTGTCGGAAACCATATTTTCATTATTATCATTATCGCATTTATTACTTGTAAAGTAAACAAGTATTCTACAAAAGTGTGTAAGTTTCACTTACCTTGCATCCGAGCTACACCTTTCTTCCATGCTTGACTTGTTTGACCCGCTTTCGCTCCAAGCTTCCACCTAGCTTGTTACGCGTCAACTATCATCATTGTTTTCAAGGTGGTTAGTTTAATCATACTCTAATACGATTATTCCACCTTATGCATTTCATATCAAAATTGCTATTTATCGTATTATAGGTCAGTTTGACCTTTTAATAGTCAAATGCCCATTAGTATGCTAATTGCATTTTCGAGTTATCAACTAGTTTTAGCATTCTTTAATTTCCCGGTAGGCGTTATCTTTAGACCTCCGTTTTAACCAAAGTTCTAATCGCGTTTAACACATTTAGAACTCTTTTTAATCACATTTTGCATAATAGCCGAAACATCACAACTAGATGTTTTAACTACAAAATTCTAGTTTCGAGCCTTCTTTGAGGCATTTCAACGAACACCTTAAGGGCAGAATTTTACATGTTTATTTATCATGTCTCTAGCTTATCTCTTAGCCCAAATTTCACATAATCAACCATCTTACAAAGTGGTTAACTTCTATAATTTCTGAAATCACTTGTAAATTGTCAATTTACACTAGATCAACAATCTATTTCCTAGGGTTCATCATATTAACATAAAACCCACTTAGCTTATCAATGGATCATCATGAATCTCATAGATTTTCCAACAATCTAACATGTTATTGACTAGGGTTTACTCCTAGACATCATATCACTTCAAGATTCACTCATGCATGACATAATCAAGCTCAATTTCAGTTTTCTTGCAAATAACCTAGAATTTGAGATGGATCAAAATGTCACAATTTTACATACCTTGTGATCCTTTCGACTAGGTGTTCATGAATACGAGCTTGGATTTCGATTTGGGACTGATCTGGCCTCTCAATTTCTTGGATTTGTGCTTGTTAGGGTTAAAGCTCCATGGAGCTTTCTCCTGATCTTAACCACGCACGCACACACACACACTTGTGTGTGTGTTGTGTTTATTTTTAAGTTTATAATTCCAATTTCAAGTTACCCGGCTTTGGTCCCTCGTGTTTGGTTAGTTATTAATTAGATCACAACCTAATTATTTTCAATAACATTCCCACTTATTAACTAGGTTTAATATTCCTAGTGAACTTAGCGGGTTCGGGAATATTTATGACTAAGTTTATTTTAGGTCCCGTTAACTCGGGCCTTCTAAGCTTTTATTTCTTAAAAGCTTTTATTCACTTTTATATATTATTAGGATTAATTATTTAAATCCTAATATTCCACCGGGTAAATTTTACCACTAACGGTACTTTACCCATCTTTTAGTGTTAACGGGGTTTAATTACTAAACCCGGTTTCGGGGTGTTACACAAGCTCACTAAGGTTACCGTGTAAAGGGACCCATATTCGCTCCATGAAATAGTGAATACCGTCGGATTTTGTTACGAGTTGTTTCTACAGGCCCCGCATGGACTTGGCTTGAAGGTTCTTTTCCTTCAATGCTTCACTTTGGGCTAAACGAATCTGGTCAGGAAGGTTAGAATGGATAGTGAGTTGTACAGCTCGAACACGTTTAGGTTTAGTTTCCTTCTGACTGAGGGCATCAGCTACAACATTAGCTTTGCCTAAATAATTGCACAGTTGTAATCGTTAAAAGTTCTACCCAGCGACGCTGTCGCATGTTCAACTCTTTCTGGTCAAAGATATGCTAAAGGCTCTTGTGGTGGATATAAATAGTGCATTTAGTACCGTACAAGTAATGCCTCCAGATTTTTAGCGCAAAGACTACGGCTCCCAACTCCAAGTCATGAGTCGTGTAGTTCTTCTCGTGAATCTTCAACTGTCGAGAAGCATAGGCCATCACTTTCTCGCGTTGCACCAGCACGCAACCAAGACCCTAAATAGAAGCATCACAGTACACCACAAAATCATCTGTACCATCGGGTAAAGACAATATCGGTGCACTGCAGAGTTTTTGTTTCAAAAGTTGGAAGAAGCTTTCCTGTCTTGCTCCCCAAGATTACGTGAAACCTTTCTGCGATAGTACCATGTGAGACCAAGAAATTGCCGCCCCTCCATAGGAGTCTTCGGTGCTGCCCAATTCCTGATGGAATCGATTTTTGCTAGATCTACGTGTATTCCTAACTCATTGACTATGTGACCAAGGAAGTGTACTTCTCAAATCTAGAAATCACACTTGGGGAATTTTGCGTAAAGCTGATCCTTCCTCAGAAGCTCCAAGATAAGACGCAAGTACCGCTCGGGGTCCTCCTTGCTCTTAGAGTAGATCAGAATGTCATCGATGAACACAATGACAAAGCCGTCGAGATATGGTTTGCACACACGGTTCATTAGATCCAAGAAAACTGCTGGTGTGTTGGTTAATCCGAATGGCATGACCAAAAACTCGTAATGGTTGCACTGTGTTCGGAAAGCTGTTTTTGGAACATCTTCCTCTTGGACTCTCATCTGATGATAGCCCGATCTTAAATCGATTTTTTACTAGAAGCTTGACCCTTACAGCTAGTCAAACAGATCGTTGATGCGAGGTAGAGGGTAACGGTTCTTGACCGTCACCTTGTTGAGTTCGCGGTAATCTATACACATCTGAAAGGACCCGTCTTTCTTCTTCACGAATAGGACTGGGGTTCCCCATGGCGAAGAACTAGGTCGGATAAAGCCTCTATCCAACAGTTCTTGATTTGACAGTTCTTGCAATTCTCTTGGTGCAAGACGATAAGGAGCACGAGCTATCAGAGCTGCTCCTGGCGTGAGTTCGATCTGGAATTCCACTTGACACCGTGGAGGTAATCCTGGAAGTTCTTCGGGAAATACATCGGAAAAGTCACGAATGACCAGAAGGTCCTTGATCTTCCTTTCCTCAGACTGGGTATCGGTAGCGAGTGCTAGAATAGTAGGATGACCCTTACGCAAACATTTTTGGTCTTTCATGGCCGAAATGATGCCAACAGTCGTACCACTACGATGACCTTGAACAGACAGTGAATCTCCACTAGGGGGAGGAATACGTACGATTTTCTCTTTATAGAGAATTTTCGCTCGGTGTTTGGACAACCAGTCCATACCGATAACCACGTCACAACTACCAAGAGTGACAGGAAGAAGATCAACGTTGAACACTTGACCCAAAAGATCGAGTTTACACCCTACGTGAATGTGTGAGGCTTCAATTGACTTACCATCAGCTAGTTTTACAATATGCTTGGTTTTGAGAGGTGTTGGAGTTAATCCTAACAGTCTACTGAATCTCAAGGACATGTAACACCAATCGGATCCTAAGTCGAATAATACAGAGGTGAAAAGGTTGTTCACAAAAAATGTACCGATCACGACGTTGCCATCGTTCCTGGCGTCACCAACACCAATAGTAAATGCTCTTCCACGAGCACCATTTCCGCCATTATTTCCGTTGTTGTTCCCAGCGTTGTTGTTGTTATTATTGTTCCCAACATTGTTGTTAGCATTCTGATTCAACTGTGGGCAATATCTCTTGATGTGGCCCTCGTTTCCGCACTGGAAACATCCCCTCCGGTTACCTTGATTTTGCTGGGGTTGCTGCCTTTGTTGCTGCTGCTGTTGATATTGCTGCTGTTGTTGTTTTGGGAACGAAGCTCTACAGTCTTTTGCCATGTGACCCACCATGTCACACCTATGACAAGCTCGACTGCTCGAGTACACTACCCGTAGTGGTGGTAACACCTACATAAGAGCCTGGTTCTGGTTGTTCTGGTTTTGACTTGCAGGAGAAGACTGGTTGAAATTGTGATTACTGTTGTTGTCAGATCTCTTCGTTTGCTGGCTCAAGTTGGACGCCTTATCCGAATCATTCCATTTTCGTTTGTTATCGGTAGCAGTAGTAGTTTCAGCACCGCGTACTGGTAGAGAACCACGCTCAACTTCCTGATCGGTGATTTTGTGAGCTAGCCGAATGATTCGAGGTAAGTTGCCGAGTTTTGCTGCAACAACCATACCCTTGTTTTGCGGTGCCAACCCTTTGATGTACAGCTCGATCCTCCTGTGTGGTGGGCGTGATAAGTTTGGGCACATGTTCGCAAGTTCATGAGATCGCTTCATATAAGCCTCAATCTCGGATCCCACCATTTTCAGATCGTAATACTCGTTTTCCAGCTTCTACAGTTCATCACGAGGACAGTACTCCACTCTCATAAGCTCTTTGAAATCATCCCAAGTACTAGCGTTTGCCATCTCAATGCCCAGCATCTGAACTTGGGCATTCCACCAGGCTAAGGCACCGTCCTCCAGAGTGCCCGAAGCATACTTCACTCTGTCCCCAGCTAGATAGTTACACATTGCAAAAACCGACTCAACTTTTTCGAACCAATAGACTAGTCCAACCGCTCCTTCGGTTCCACTAAATGTTTGTGTCTTGCAATCCATGAACGTCTTGAAGGTACAGACAGGCGAGTTGTTATGATTTTGGTTCCCAGGTTGACCTGGAGACGAAAGAAAGTACAACACACGAATGAGAGTCGAGTTTACGATTAAGGTACAAGAGTCGTCTTGTAGGTATCATACCAGCCTGCTGAGCTGCTAAGGCTTCAGCCACGCGTGTGTTAATTAGATCCGTCAACTCTGCCTAAGTCATGATGATGTTTCCACGTCCACCGCCTCAGCCACCACCGCGTCCACCAGTACGTCCACCATGTTCGTTCACGATTCTGCATCCAAGAGAAGAGTGGAAAGAGTAAGGATCACGATTTAGTAGAAGTCAGCCATCACTGTGACTCCTATAGATTATTGAATCCCCCATTATGTCGGATAATGGATCAGAACCCCTTTCACACTTGCTAAGCCTCACTGGGACTCACATGTACCCCACATTATTATTACATGTGCACCCGTAATGATAAAATGATTTGCATTCTCATCTCAGTTCCACTTAACTTGTGTCAAAACGTTCCTCAGATTCCAGTATCATAACGGATGTTGTCAAAATGGTAAGATCACAAGAGTCTAAAGATCATGTCATACTAACAGCGCATCATATTGTAAGAAAATATTACATGTAATCGTATTGTAATGCTGAGTATGCAACGTTATACATAAGTATATGCTAGACGTGTAATGTATATGGTAACTAAAGGACTAACCATGCAATCTGGAGCTGAGTGTCATGGTCGATTTCAGAATTGTTTCGTTGGCCCATGCATTCAAGCCCAAAAGAACATATGATATGGAAAGCCAAAACTGGTTCAGAACAGTTGATCCTCATAAGCAGTGCTTGTCCTAGATTCTCCCCTTGATAGTGGTTATCTGTCATCTGATGAACTCCAAATACTGATCATCTCAACAACTGATAAGCCAAAGAACTGATGAAGAATAAAGACTGAAGCTCTATCTACTGATGTCTCTCAAGAACTGTTGAAGACCAAAGCACTACCTATTCAAGGACTGATCACCCTTTGAAGAAAGCACTGATCCTCAACATCAGTGTTTAGGCTACAACAGTGGAAAGCTGAATCAGTGTCTATGTATAATCAGTGTTTATATGTATCAGTGTTTAGAGTTTGTTAGGAGCTTAGATGTCAATTTCATGGTGACGTGAGCCAAGATGCTCAGTGGTTTCGTTTGTACTATAAATAGAACAGTACCTGTACTGTTCTATTAGCTCTTCTGCAACAAGTCATCATGTACAAACAAATCTGTGAGCTCAGGCTGAGGGGGAGTCTAGTGCATGTATGCGTAAGTTGAATTTTGTAATAGATACAGTCTTCTGACTTAATGAAATCATGTTTGCTTAAAGCTATTCTTCCTTGATTGTGTGATTAAAGTTTATTTCCATTTCCGCTGCACATTAATCTCTGTTTTCATCTTCCATCTTTATTAAACAACACAATCTAAGAAACTCTGATCTTAACAATTGGTATCAGAGCATAGGACAGTCAAATTCGATCTAACAATCAATTTGACATAAAAGTTCAGCTCAAATTAATTGATATCTCAGTTGTTCGTATTTAGTTGAAAAAACAGAGTAAAAGGTAATCACGTACAAAGTTGATTATTCTGAAAACTTTTGTAAAAATCAACCAAGATGACATCACAATCACACGACCCTCACAACACTGGAACACTATTCAAGCCACCTATGCTTATCAGATCCGAGTACAATATCTAGCAACGTAGGATGGGGCATGTTCTTGCTCAGCAAAACACCGAATGCTAGAAGTCAGTCATCTTTGGACCACACGTTCCAATGGTGCTAGTGCTGAAGATCCCAAAGGCTTTGTGCATAAAAGCCTTGATAATTACTCAAAACAAGATTTTCAAAAAATAGAATTAGATGCAAAGGCTTTTAGCATAGTAGCCCCAGCTCTTCCAAATGATATTTATGCTGGACTGTTACATTGTAATAGTGCCAAAGAGCTGTGGGATGTTCTCAAAGAGCAATTCGGTAGTACAAAAGAGGTGATTGAAAATAACAGGGAGGTTTTGAATCAACAGTATGAAATGTTTTGTCATGTGAAAGGAGAATCACGAACACAACAGTTTAAACGTTTTAGTTATCTCATTGGTGAACTTAAACTTATTAATGTTGAATTTGCAAAATCAACTATAAATAATAGGTTTCTAAGGTCACTATCTGACAAATGGGACACAATTTCTTTTGTAACCAGAAATTCAGTTGGGTTCAAAGAATTAAGTCTGGCCCAACTTCATGGTCGACTCCTCACTAATGAGAGAGAGTTGAACCAGAAAAAGAGGTTACAAGAATCAGGGAAGGTTGCTGATGATTACACCTTTGGTAACACAACACTTCTGGGTCAAGAAGAATCTGGTGGTAGTAAGGATCAGAGTTATGATCATTACATTGACATAACTGCTAGTGGGGCTTTTAACAACTCTGATTCTTACTCAGCTAACTATGCTTTTACAGCAAGTAGTGAAAACCAGAATTCTGACAACTTATCATTTGAACTTAATGATCTCCAGCATTTTGATCCAACTGATCTGGAGGAAATGGACATATTGCATCAATTGGCACTACTGAGTGTAAGAACCAGCAAGTTCTATAAGAGAACAGGGAGAAAATTTCTAGGGTTACATGGGAACTTAAAAGTAGGGTTCCATAAATCAAAGTTAAAATGCTACAGGTGTAACAGGCTAGGTCATTTTGCTAGAGAATGTAGGAGCCAAAATAGTAGACCAATCATAACACATCCTAGCTCTAACCATAGACCTTAAAACAATCAAAACACTGTGCACCATTACCAAAATACCCATGCTGCTCATGTAAACACTGCTCATTATGCACACCCTGTAACACCTGTTCTAGTGTAATATGTTCAAACCACTGTTCCCCAAATCCAGTATGTCCAAGCCCCAGTTTCTCAGGTCCAAGTGCAACAACCTGCACCACAACATGCTGCACAAACATCTGCTCCAACAGAGGCCAGTCAGCAAAGCTTCTTTACCCAAGGCTTTGTTGATTGGAGTAGCATGCCTGATAAACTATCGGATAAAAACTTTGCTCTATTAGCTAAGAATGATGCTCCTATTGATGAATTGTGTTTTGCAGCTTTAGAGTCAATTCCAGTAGGGCTGGAAATTGAAGAAAGAGAATCCAGTGCTGAAACAATGGATGAAATAGCTGAAGCAGTGGTTACTACTGTTGTTGGTGAACAGCTGTTAGAAAAGGAAACCAAACCACTGTTAGAACCTCTTGCTGACCCCTGGTGCAAAAAAGAAGCTGAGAAGGACACCGGTGCTTGTGAAAATGTCTGTGACTGTGCCATGATGGCTGCAGCTAAGGTATCACCTCAGGTCTTGAAAAACCTATGTTCAGACAAATGCAACATAGCATTTGCTAATGTTAAAGAGGTGAATGAAAACCTTAGAGACAAAATCTTAAAAGATGAAATACAATTTGAAAGGTCTGTTAAAGAACTTAAAAACAAATTGTTTGAAAAAGATAATGAGATTAGCAGTCTTAAACATGAACACAGCATAACCAAGGACCAACTTTAAACCTTGATAGAGAAATATCAGGTTTGAAAAAAGGAGTTGGAATCCACCCAGATCACTTGTGAAAAGTGGGTGGAGTCCTTCAAAGGTTATGAACTGATGTTAGAGAAACAGATCAAAAGCAATGTAAAATTTGGCATAGGTTTCAGGAAAAATGACCAAGTTGAAAACACTACTGTAAATGAGTCTGGGTCTGTTGAGATTATTCCAGCAAACAAGGATGGTCAAGAAATCAAAATAACTGACAAAATGGTAACAAAATCACATTGGAAAGACCAGAGGGGTCCTCAACCTTTGAGGAGATTGAAAAATACCAATTCAAGCCCACCTGGTCAGATGAGTGTGACATCCTTGAGAATTTCAAACCCATGAATTTTTCCACAACTGAAGGTGTGAAAGCACCTAAGGCCAAAGTAATTCATCTTAAAGGTTCAAAACTCAGTTGCAAAGGAGGTTGAAAAGAGGAAAAAGAGAGAAAAAGTACAAAATTTGCTTTGTGATTTCTGTGAAAAGTAAAACCATTCCACAAAGAATTGTTTTCATCTAAAAGCATATGACATTAACAAAACAAGCATAATTGAGCCTGCAGAACACTACACCATCTGTGGAAAAACCAATCATCTTACTCATGAGTGTGTGTACCTCAAAAATTTTGAGATCAAAAGAAAAGAGTACACTTCAAAAACACCCATGAGCTCATCAAAACAACCCATCATGAAACAACAACCATTTGTGTCTGTCCAAACAGCTGTTACAAAACAGTTGAACAGAAACTCTGCTCCAAGAGATGTTCAAATGACAGATGCACCACCTACCAACCAATTTCAAAGAGGAAAAGGTCAACCACCATACCAAAGGGTCCCACATGTTTATGAGGCTTACAAAAGGCCTTCTAAACCAAAAGTGAACAGGCATCCCTTTGGATTTCAACGTCTGACAGGAAATGGCCCACAATAGTGGTTAGAGAGAAATGCTGCAAAAGCTGTTCAAACCCCTGAGCTAATCACTGTCCATGTTCCTGGACTTGATTCTGACACTGTTGTGACCCCGTCCAAAGCCTTATTGGCTTTGGAGACCCTCCTGAACTAATTGTTTACTTGATGTGCAGGGAGCTTCTACATGCTTAGATAGTCTTTGGTATGTAGATAGTGGAGGCTCCAGGCACATGACTGGATGTAGAGCCCTACTCAAAGAATTCAAAACTCATGGAGGGTATGATATATCTTTTGGTAACAATAGTAAGGGAAAGGTGTTGGGGTCTGGAACAGTTCAGTCTAGAAAAGTCAAGTTTGAAAATGTCAATCTCATTGACAATCTAAAATTCAACCTCCTTAGTGTCTCACAAATGAGTGACAAAGGCTATGGGTCATTCTTTACTAAGGAGAGTTGCAAGATTGTTGGACCAGAAATGGTCAAAAAGATTGAAGAAATAATAGCCAATGGAAAAAACCAACTTGTTGCTCAAAGGAGTAGCAATGTTTATGTAGTTGATTTGTCAAAAGAGAGTCCCATGACTGATGCATGTTTGTTCTCAGCTGCCTCTAACAAAGATACCAAATTATGGCACAGGAGATTGGGGCACACAAATCTCAAGACAATCACTGCTTTGTCAAAACAAGGCCTTGTAAGAGGTCTTCCACCAAAATTGTTCACTTGTTCTAAGCATTGTGTTTCCTGTTTAAAAGGTAAACAACATAAAATCTCATACAAGTCAATTGAAGAGTCCAAAACAACGAAGTTTTTACAAATGCTGCACATGGATTTGTTTGGCCCAGTAAAAATCATGAGCTTGAAAAAGAAAAGATACTGTTTGGTAATTGTAGATGATTTTTCTAGGTTTACATGTACTTACTTCTTACATTCTAAAGATGAGACTGCAGGCATTTTGCAAGACTTTGTCAAACAGGTTGAAAATCAATTTGACTTGTCAGTAAAAGTCTTTAGGAGTGCCAATGGCACAGAGTTCAGAAATAGGGAGTTGGATGAGTTCTGTGTGTCAAAAGAGATTGTAAAGCTGTACAGCATCCCAAGAACACCAGAGAAAAATGGGGTGGTTAAAAGGAAAAACAGAACACTAATTGAAGCTGCCAGAACAATGCTTGCAGATTCAGGTATACCCTTAACTTTTTGGGCTGAAGCTGTAAACACTGCTTGCTATGTGCGGAACAGAGTTTTGATCAACCCCGGGCATCAAGAGGCTGCCTATGAAATTCTGTACAAAATCAAACCACTGATCTGATACTTTAAAATCTTTGGCTGCCCATGTTTCATTTTAAACCTAAAAGACTCAATTTCAAAATTTGCAGCCAAAGTAGATTGTGGTTATCACCTGGGATACTCAACCACTGCCAAGGGCTACAAAGTGTTTAATACTAGGACTAGGTGTGTGGAAGAGACTTTAAATGTAAAGTTCAATGAACTTTCATCACTGAAAATCCCAGCAAACCCTGCTGAATTGTTTGATCTTGATAAATTTACTTTTGAAGATATGTCTGTCAAGACTAACCCTGCAGGTACACCACAATCTCCACCACCAGACTATGGATATGAAGTTGTAATTCCACAACAGAAATTCACATCCATCACCAGAGCAGCAGATGTTCAAAACAGCTGTCAGAGCTCAACCACTGCTACATCAACAATTGTTGACTGAAGTAGCCCTTCAACCTCTGCCTCTACATCCTCAACTACTGTTGATAAAAATCTGCCAACAGTGGATAAAAATCAACATTATGACGCACCAATTCCTCCTATCCCTCCACCTCCATTTCAAACAGTTGTTGGGTCTTCAAAGTCACCAACAGTTGTTAGCTCAGATGATTCACATCTGTAGCCTTCACCTTTTAATGCCATTGTTCCATACAAGGGAGATCTAATCTTCCTGAAGTCTCATCCACCAGATTAAATCATTGGCAACATCAATGAAGGGGTTCTCACCAGAAGTCAATCCCAAAACATTTGTCTTTTTGCTGGCTTTCTATCACTCCATCAACCAGTCAAGTACCAAGAGGCACTAAAAGACAATAGTTGGGTAGAAGCTATGCAGGAATAGCTCCAACAGTTTAAAAGACATCAAGTATAGGAACTTTTACCACTGCCAGAGGGTGTGAGTCCTATTGGCACAAAGTGGGTCTTCAAAAACAAAACTGATGAAAGGGGCATTGTTGTCAAGAATAAAGCTAGGCTTGTGGTTCAAGGTATCAGACAGGAAGAGGGCATTGACTATGATGAAACTTTTGCCCCTGTAGCAAGATTGGAAGTTATCAGACTATTCTTGGCCTTTGCTGTTAACCACAATATCAAGGTGTTTCAGATGGATATCAAATGTGCATTCTTCTATGGTAAGATTCAAGAAGAGGCATATGTTTGTCAACCTCCTGGTTTTGAGGATCCATTTAATCCAAATCATGTCTACAAGCTAAACAAAGCTTTGTATGGCCTGAAACAAGCACCTAGAGCCTGGTATGAAACTATTTCCATGTCTAATCTCTATTGACTTCACAAGAGACAAAATTGACAAAACACTGTTTTTAAAATGGAGAGGAAAAGATTTGATGATTGTCCAGGTTTATGTGGATGATATCATTTTTGGAAGCACATGTAACAAAATGTGTGAAGAGTTCAGAAAACTCATGACAGCTGAGTTTGAGATGAGTGCAATGGGTGAACTATAATGCTTTCTTGGTCTCCAAGTTAAGAAGTTGCACAATGGCACTTTCATTCATCAAAGCAAATATGCTAGAGAACTTTTAAATAAATTTGAGATGAATGATTGCAAGCCATGTAGTACACCTATGGCAACCACCAAGATAGTCATGACTGATGAAAAGGATGATTTGGTTGATCAAACCTTATATAGAAGCATGATTGGGTCCTTATTGTACCTAACTGCATTTAGGTCAGACATCATGTTTGCAACATGTGTTTGTGCAAGATCCCAATCAGCCCCTAGAAAGTCTAACCTCATTGCTGTGAAAAGGATATTCAGATATATAAAAAGTGCTCCCACACTTGGTATCTTGTACCCTGCTAATGGGAATGTTAAGCTTTCAGGTTTCTCAGACAGTGAGTTTGCTGGATGTAACACAACAAGGAAGTCCACATCAGGAGGGTGCCAATTTCTATGTGATTGTTTAGTATCTTGGCAAAGCAAAAAGCAAACAGTTGTTTCAATATCCACTGCTGAGGCAGAGTACATTGCTGTTGCAAGCTGCACAGTCCAACTGTTGTGGCTTCAAAATCAACTGCTGGATTTTGGTATAACTGCTTTAAAGACACCTCTCATGTTGGATAGTCAAGCAGCAGAAAATATCATCAAAAATCCCGTTTCACATTCAACCACCAAGCACATTGACATCAGACATCACTTTGTGAGGGATTGCTATGAAAAAGGTTTGATTTCTCTGCATCATGTTCCAACTAAGGATCAGCTGGCATATGTGCTAACAAAAGCATTAGACACATCCACCTTTGAAAGCTTGATCTCTAGGATTGGCATGCTTAACATGGAATAACAAGCAAAATCTTGTTTTTCTATGAATAAAAAAAAACATTAAAATGTTTCCAGTAAATCAAAAATCCATCCTTAAAATAGTTAAAAATGAAATTTTTCATTAATCCTTAAAAGTCTGTCATAAACACTGTTGGTTCAAACATCTGATTGTTGAAAATTATCCACTGCTGAAAGACAACATCTGTTTTCTTATTCTCAGTGTTAAGCCCTGTTGACCAAACATCAGTGTTTCAATCACTATTGACTATCCACTGATAGTTAAAATCAACCACTGTTCTCATTTTTCACTGTTGTCAACCACTGATATTGTCCATCAGTGGTTTCCTAAACAACTGTCTTCCACCTTCGATCAGAGGTTGTCACGTGGATAATTCTTAGCCGTCCGATCTTTGTAACCGCTGCCACGTCAACATTCACTTTTTCACCCTTATAAAAACCCTGATAAACCCCCAAACAGAGTTTTTGCTGCCGTATCGAATTCAAAATTCCTTCAAAAGCGGTTTCCATCTCTCATCCATCTTCTTCCTTCATTCGCACTTTCTCAAATCCACATTGGCTCTCACTCTCAAAAACCCACACAACTACCTTTGCACACTTAAGAAAACAAGTAAAAACAAAGATTTCCATTCCATCATTGATGCTCTTTCATCCTCAAAGTATAAAACTTTGTTGACCTGCAACGCACCCATCTACCCAGATACCCTACGAGATTTCTAGAAAAATGCTAAATTGGAAGTTCAAGACAAAAAGCCTTGGGCTATTACATCTAAAGTAGGAGGAATTCTGGTTTCGATCACACCACAATCCATATCAGAGGCTTCTGAGATGAACGATCTCACAGGTAAAAATTCTTTTCCTAAAGATGAGTATCAAATAGATTTGATCGAACGAGGGTATGTGGGACAATTAAAAAAAGCCACAATGCAAAAGGGAGAATTTCCACCTCCCATGAAGTTCCTATTTCATACCCTGCTCATCTGTGTTTCAAATAAAACAACAGCTTTCAATGAAATTCCTTTGAATATTCAATACTTGGGATATGCTATTATGGCTAAAGTTGATTTCAATTACTGAAAGAAATTTTCAATGATTTGGTCAAAAATGTAAATAATATCAAAGAAAAGAAGAAACCATTTTTGTTGTTTCCAAGGTTTTTGAGCTTCTACTTACAACAGAAAGTACCAAAAGATAGTGCCCAAGTGCTTATCCAAGGTACATCTTTTCAAATAAATAGTCTTTCTGCTGAAACTTTTACAAGGCTGTCAGAGTCAAAACCTTCTAAAACACAAACAGAGGAGTCTGAGCAAACTTTGGATGAGTCCACATCTGCTCCTCGGACTTCTGCTGTTGAGCCCATTGCTCATGGTGAACACAGCAGCACAACCACTGCTGTGCAACCCCCACCAAAATTTCCTAAAAAGGCATCCAAAAAGCCCACCAAACCCTCTAAAAAGGACCTTCTAGAAGATGAGATCACATAAGTTAATCCAGTGACAACACAAATGTCACCAATAACCACTATTGCTACTTCCTCACAACAGTTGGAAAGATCTTCACCAAAAGCCTTAACTCCTCCTGCTTCCTCACAAAAGGAACAAGTTGTAAGCACATAGACACCACATAATGAAGCAAATTCCTCACTTGAGGATATGTTTAATAGCCCTTCTCCCTAGGCAAATTCTCTTTCAACTCCTATCCCCTCATCACAACTACCACCATCCATTGAACCATTGTTTGATGCCATTGAGCTTCAGATACAAAACTGCCCCTCTCACCAACACATTACTGAGAGTACTACCACAACAATGGCTGTGTCTGAAATCCCTCAATTGGTTATCCTACAAATAGCTAAGGAGGTTACACCACAGGAGCTTCATGAAATTCTTGTTGGTAGTTCAAGTGGAGCAGCTACTAGAGGTGTTGGATCCACTGACACTACGTCAAAATATGTCTATGGCCACACAAGAAACGTGTGGCCATAGGCCTTTCGCCACACCTATTTTTTTCAGGTCAAGTGTGACCAAAGGTCGAGTCATCATAGGTATCATATGGCCACACACACTTTTTAGTGGTTGTATCATCATAAAAGTGTGGCTAAATGGTAGCAACATTTGTTTGCTGAAATTAAGCATTCCCTACATTAAGTGTGGCTAACGGGTAGCAACAGTCACATGAATTTACTTTAAGTGTGACCATTTCTATTATATAGTCACATGAATTTACTAAAATGTTTGTTTTAGCCACACCGATTAAAGAAAAGCGTGGCAAAAAGGATTGTTCTAATCAAACATTGTGTCTATTTCGTGTGGCTAAAAGATAGCAACGACCACATATACAATTGTAAGTGTGGTCGTTTCTAATTTATTGGCACATAAATTTATTGTATGTGTGGCTAAAAACTTTTACTGGACACACAAACAAATTGCAATTTTAAGTGTGGCTAATGTCTAACCTTTAGTCACAAATATTTGTTATTCATATGACATTTGTTATCATTCCGTCACACAAACAAAAAACAAAGTGACTATGGTGTGGCTAATGGTTATTTATAGCCACATGAAATTTTGTATTTTTAAATGTGGCTACTGTATAATCTTTGGTCACACGTAACTTATTTTCCATGACGTTTGGTATCATTTTGTCACACAAATAAGAAACAAAATGACTATGGTGTGGCTAATTGTTATTTAGCCACACAAGATTTTATAATTTTAAGTGTTACTATTGTCTAACCTTTAGTCACATATATTTGTTTTTCCCATGACGTTTGGTATGATTTCATCACACAAAGTGACTATGATGTGGCTAATGGTTATTTATAGTCGCACAAAATTTTGTATTTTTAAATGTGGCTATTGTATAACCTTTGGTCACACGTAACTTCTTTTCCCATAACATTTGATATCATTCCGTCACAGAAACAAAAAAAGTGACTATGATGTGGCTAACCGTTATTTATAACCGCACAAAATTTTATTATTTGAAGTGTGATTATTGTCTAAACTTTAGTCACACATTTTTATTGTGTTGTTATGTGGCCAATTTTGTGTAATTACCCATTTTATTTTTATTTTTTTGTAAAATAAAAACTGCTGTAAACATGAGAAAATAAAAAAAAGTAAAATGATATTAACAATAATAATCCATAATCCATACATAAGTTTTCAGTTTAAATACTAGTTAAAGACAAACTTATCATCAAAACCTATGTACAAATGTTACAAAGTGAAACGACTATACACATACACTATGAACTATTTCTAGGATGTTTTCTTCAAGTCTATATAATATACTCACGGCTTTTGGACTTGAACGTCCTGTAATTTGCATCCATGGGTTGGTGGCCACCTTGCTTTGCTTTGGTTGTGGTGGGGAGTAAACTTGTAACTGGTGGCCAATTCTGATGTCGTATGATCAAATGATATCACTGAAAAAGCAGAAGTTTCAATGATCAAACGAGAACATAATTAAAAGTTGAAACTATGAAAAGAATTCAAAACACAGGTCTTACTGAAAATAGAAATAATGGATGCGTTATGGGTAAAGTCTTTGTACAACTTTGTGACTTCCTTAAGACACACTGAAGTTGTGATGTGAACCTGGAAAAACAAATAACCAAATTGGAATTAAATGAATTGTTACTTGATCCTCTAAAGCTTTGTGTTCAGTATGGGCTAAGTGGAAGAGCTTGGGGTCTAGTTGTGGAGAAAGAGTATGTTTTTAGTCTGTTTCACTTCGAATCTTAAGATTTAAACCCAACGAGTGGTTCTTTGACCTTTAAAGTCAAAATGTTAGTCTGTTACTTTAAAGCGTACACCAAATATCTATGTCGATAACAATTATTTCAGTATGAAAGCTACTATCAGTTTACATATAAATAAAGCGACTGCTTACAGATTGCAAAGAAGTTCATATGCGTACAAAACATAGACCTAGTGATATCGAAGCCATCGTGAAGTGGCAGGTTGGACTCCTCGACACCGCCACTGTTGACGGAAGTGGCAGCGCTCCACGACAATGGAGTGTTACGGGCTACAGGGCTAACTCTAGTGGCCGGAAATTTCTTACCGAAAGGTTAATTCAACTTAAATTAATTGCAACATTGATCCAAAAGTGATAACCATGAATGCAATAAATTACCAAAATGAAATTCTTAAAAGCAAATATGAGAACATTATTTTTGTTAACAAAATTCTAAATTACAAAAACTAGGTTTACTAGTTAACTAGTTTGGAAGAGAAAAAACATCACCATACTAACAGTTCAAATTACAATTAGGTTTTACATGTAAAAAACATATAAAAACCTTATACTTTACATACAAAACAATATAGAAAACTTAAGAATCCACAACTCTTATATTAATTCAGAATTCTCAGAAGTTATTTTACATGTAAAAAATTATGTGAAAACTAAGATTGTTAGTTAAAATAATATACAAGAACACCATACCCTAAAAGGAAAATATAGACGGTCACAAAAAAAAAAAAAACTTTAAAAAAATTCAAATTACGATTAGATTTACATGTTAAACATAGAAAATCAACAAGAATCTCTGTGAAAAATGGATAGACCAGAGTTCTAGTCAAGTGTTTGTTGACTATCTTCATTAGTTTAACCAAAGACAATGTGTGGTAATTATCTGCTACTTTAACTAAAAAATGTTGATACATGAAAATTCAAAACATTTCAGCCAAAAATCCTAAAAACACATAACATGACATCATAAATAAATAAATAAATCATAGAAGATTAAACAACTAATAATTCTCAAAAGAACATTGCAATTTAAAAGCGATATCATCAATTTGCTGATGTTCATACAATCAGAAGACACAAATTGAAAGTGATAGTGCTAGAGTTTATAATACCTTCAAGAAGCCAACCGTAACCCGTCCTCTGCCAAATAAACCATGCCAAAAGGTTTAAATCGGTAGAATCTCCGCAGAGGCCAAATGCAAAGCCGATAAAATAAGGATCATCATCCTGTTTCAAATCGGTAGCATCGGAATGATATCGATTAGCTAAAATCCGATATGCATATCTAATCTCGGAATACGTAGCATTTATCTTCACATTTGAAACATCATACAAACTCATCAATTCATATTCATATATTCAACAAGTGGTTCATCGATTACGGCATGAAGCAATGCTTAAATTTGAGGTCGATTCATTGAGTTTGCGGTGGATAACCGATCACCATTGGGTGCTCCGGCGGAATTAGTTAGGGTTTCGGCCATATCGATCAGTTCGGTAGGGTTTAGAGGAATTTGTGGTTTAGGGGAGGCACTGCTGATGTGGAGATTAGAACAACTTTTTATTCCAAATATGCCCCTCCGTGTATTTTACTTGAAGTTCACTTTCAATCCTTTAAATTAGATCTCAACCGTTTAATTGAATGATCCAAAGGCTAAAAAGGAGGTTTCATTTTCAATCCTTTAAATTAGATCTCAACCGTTTAATTAAATGATCCAAAGGCTAAAAAGAAGGTTCCGAGTTCCCCACTTTTTTGGTGTTTCCCAATTAAACTCACACTAATAATAATAATAATAATAATAAGTATTTAATATAATTATTTCTTACAATGATATATTTCAAAATTATGTTTTATTTTTATAATTACTAGTCATACATCTCTTCATGAGTAAGGGTGCAAACAGACTGAGCCTTATCGAGTCCGAGCAACAAAGCTCATTTATTTATCGAGTTCGCGCTCGTGCCTGGCATGTGAAGCTCGGCAAGCTCGCTGAGCCTTATCGAGTCTTAGTGTAATAATGATTTTATTAATATTTAATAACATCCACCCCTTATTTAGCGTGTTTAAACTTGTTTATGAGCTGAGCTCGAATCTAAAAATAAGCTTGTTTAGTAAACGAGCCTAAGCCCGAACTTCACCTATCGAGCTCGCTAAAAACTACCAATGATTACTATTGTCCATTGTGATTCATTAAGGCCCAATATGATCCATTAACATATGTATGATCTACAATTGACCATTATGATCCATTAAGGCCTAATATGGTTCGTCAAGACTAGTATAATCTACTGTTGTTCATTGTGGTCCATTGAGGCCCAATATGGTCGATTAAGACATGTATGATCTAATATTGTTCATTGTGACCCATTAAAGCCTAGTTTAGTCCATTAAGACGTCTATGATCTATTATTGTCCATTCTGATCCATTAAGGCCTAATATGGTCCATCTATTATTGTCCATTGTGATCCATTAAAGCCTAATATGGTCGATTAAGACGTATATGATCTACTATTGTCCATTATGACCCACTAAGGCCCAATATGGTCTACTAAGACATGAATGATCTGCTAGTTGCCATTGTGATCCATTTAGGCCCAATATGGCTAATTAAGTCATATATGATCTACCATTGTTTATTGTGATCCATTAAGGCCCAATATGGTCTATTAAGACATGTATGATCCATTGTTAGACATTGTGATCCATCTAGGCCCACTTGGGCCTGTTAACACATATTATCTAATATCACCCATTGTGACCCATTAAAGCCTAATTTGGTCTATTAAGAAATATAAGGTCTCTTATTGTCCATCATGACCCATTAAGGCTCAATATGATTCATTAACACATATATGGTCCACTATTTGTCATTGTGATCCATTAATATCCAATATGTTTCATTAACACACATATGATCTATTATCGTTCATCGTGATCCATTAAGGCCCTATATGGTCAATTAAGAAATGTATGATCTACTATTGTTCATTGTGGTCAATTAAAACCCAATTTGGTTCATTAAAACATATATGATTCACTATTGGCCACTTTGATTTATTAAGGCTCAATATGGTCCATTAAAATGTATATGATTATAGATCGAGATACGATTGGTACCGAACATACCGACACCAAAAATGGCAAAATATGGGTACCGGTACCGAAAATGTTCGTTATAGTACTGCACAGTACTGGTATTTGAAAGTAAAATATGGTAAAATACCAGTACCATACCGAACTGAAAGTACAAGTACCAAGAACTTTAAAAAGTTGGTACTGAATCGGTACCGAAAACATTTCGATATGAGCAATTAGGTACTGGTACTAATATGCATATTAAATACATTAACATATTTTTTTAAATGAAAACGAGTAGTAGCAAATACAGTTTAGAATATATAGTATTAATTAATAGTTTGAATTTTTACATATGTAGTAAGATTTGTTTTTGTTTTCTTAATATCAATTAATGTAATCTTTTAAATGAGATTATTTTGGAGGGAAATTTAAATTTTAGGATGAAATATTTTGGGGGAAAATTTTATGTTGGAATATTTTTGGTGGGAATTTTAGGATAAAATATTTTGGAGGGAAGTTTAAATTTTAGCATGAAATGTTTTGGAAGGAACTTTTAAATATTTAGTTAGTTTAACATTTGGTCACATATTTTTTGCATGACTTTGATATCATTTCGTCACACAAAATAAACAAAGTGATGATAATGTGGCAAATGTTTATGTAAAGTCACATGAAATTTTGTAATTTTAAGGGTGATCATTGTCTAATCTTTAGTCATACAAAGTAATATATGTGGCCATATGTATTAGCTTTTAGTCACATTATCAAACATATATTGTGGTCATAGATCCCATTTGGCTACATTATTCTAACGTGGCTGTTTTTTCTTAACGTGTGCCTAAAGGTTTCGAATACATCTGTTTTTAGTCACATGAAACAAATATTATGGCCATAGATCACATCTGGCCACATTTTTTAGTGTGGCTAATAAATGTCACATTTTTTTTTAAAGTGTGGCTAAATATTTTGAATACATGTGTTATTGGTCACATAAAAACAAATAATATGGTCATATATCACATTTAGCCACACCTTGCAAGTGTGGCTAAGGTGTCAAATGCATGTTTTTTTTTATCACATGAAACAAAAATATGTGCCCGTAGATCACATTTGGCCACGCATTTCGAGTTGTGGCTAATAAATGTCACATTATTTTCTAAAAGTGTGGCCAAAGGTTCTGAACTGGTATATAATTGTCACATTAACAATAAAATGTGTGGCTAAAGGTGTTTTAAAATGTTATGAGTGACCTTTAGCCACACATTTTTTCAAATGTGTGGTTTGGTTGTTTTGCCAAAAGTGTGGCCGCAAACCCTCTAAAAAGGACCTTCTGGAAGATGAGATCACGGAAGTTAATCCATTGACAACACAAATGTCACCAATAACCACTATTGCTACTTCCTCACAACAGTTGGAAAGATCTTCACTAAAAGCCTTAACTCCTCCTGCTTCCTCACAAAAGGAACAAGTTGTAAGCACATGGACACCACATAATGAAGCAAATTCCTGACTTGAGGATATGTTTAATAGCCCTTCTCCCTAGGCAAATTCTCTTTCAACTCCTATCCCCTCATCACAACTACCACCATCCATTGAACCATTGTTTGATGCCATTGAGCTTCAGATACAAAACTGCCCCTCTCACCAACACATTACTGAGAGTACTACCACAACAATGGCTGTGTCTGAAATCCCTCAATTGGTTATCCTACAAATAGCTAAGGAGGTTACACCACGGGAGCTTCATGAAATTCTTGTTGGTAGTTCAAGTGGAGCAGCTACTAGAGGTGTTGGATCCACTGATCTACATCTGGCCAGTAGTTTCATAAGTAAGACTCCCTTGAAGGCAATTTCTTCTTTGGGAACCAAGGTGTCCACTGGTGTGTTCAAGTTAACCACTGGTGAGATTACTAAGGTAACCACTGCTAAAGAAAGAAGTCCCCAGTACCAAGAAAAAGAGGCATCAGTGGATGAACCATTGGAGACACCTCCTGGTTCAACTGTTGATACAACTACCACTCGTAGGAAATCAGATGATCCCGTTCATTTGGGTGATGGTTTAAAATACCAAGATTTGATGGAGAGGCTCTCTACTCTGGAAACAACTGTTACAAAAATGCATGAATCCATTCAGTTTCTGGTTCAAGCTTCCAAAAGTCAACCCACTCCACAACAATACTCCCAAGAGCTATGGAATGCAGTTCAGCCCATTATAACTGCTCAAAGGGAACTTGTAGAAACCTAGCACAACCATCAAATGTCCTTGATTAGAAACATGGTTGATGCAAGGTACAAGGATACACAGGCAGATATCAAGGCTATCAGGGAAGCTTTGACAAAAAGACTGGCACTACCCCTGCACCAATCTTTAGAGATGATGATGATCAAGATGATGCCAAAAAGGGGGAGAAACATGACATGAAAAAGTTTGGCAGACCTACTCCTAGGCAAAAGCCAGAGCCTGAGAAGAAGTCTTCTGCAGCCACTGATGAAATATCTGACAAAGAAAAGCAAAAGGGAGTTGATGAAACCCTGAATATTCTAGCAGATAAAGTGGCTACAGACAAAAAGACTACTCAAAATCAAAAGGAAACCAAGGAAAGGGAGTGGAAGAAGGAACAAAAGGCAATGAAAGAATGGGAAATAAAAAAAAGGCTCTTGGCACTTCTGAAAGAAGAAAATCTCACAAACACAACAAACCACCACTTGCCACATATCCAAAATCACCCTCACCACCAAAAACAACCACTGTTGGTCCCAAAACCACTGCTGGTACCAAAAGAACATCCACTGCTACACCCAAACCAACACCAACACCACAAAAACAGCCTGCCAAAAAGTAGGAAACAAAACCATCCTCACCAAAACCATCATCACCAATGCCATCCACTGCTACAACAAATGTTGACACCTCAAAAGTTATGACAACAGCGGTTGAAACAACAGTTGTTTCAATAGCTGTTAGTCAACCATCCACCACCTTCCAATTCCCTTCCCAAGCTATATTCATTCCTGTTTCCAAATCTCTAACAAAAACCCCTTCTCCTAAAAAGGTTTACACCAGAAAAAGAAAGTTTCAAGTGAATGATGATGATATCCCTGCATCCACTCCTATATCATCTTCACCTTTCATTCAAACTAATCCTGAACCATTCATTCCTCCACCATCACCACCACCAAACCTACTTGTTGACCCAAAAGTACTTGAAGGTCATGATTCTTCAAGAATTGCTACTTTAGCAGCAGATTATCCACTGGAGTTGCATGTAGTAAAAGATGAAATGAAGCAATTCTATACAGTGGATGATCCTACAAAGAGAAAATTTCCTTCCCTTCATGGCTTTAGACCTCCAAAGAATATGGATGAGTATTTAAAGCTCAAAGCCAAGCAAGCTGAAATACAAGCCAGATATGAAGGACAAGGGCTCGGTGATAGTAACATCTCAAGTCGAATGAAGTATGGGCTTAGTAAAGTCAAGAAATTGGAAGACTATGCAAGAGACTTACGCAAAGAGATGTCTAATCTACCACTAAATGCTGATTTACAGAAAAAGCTAAGGAAAGATCTCTTAGAGCTGATCATGAGTGAAAAGTTTTATCCTGCCAAAGTTGAACAATTCAAAGACTGGCCACTCATTGCTCTCAAAGCTGAAGTCAACAGAATTGAGAGAATAAAGAATGATCCTCAGATGAAAAGGTCTGGACCAGATTGGAATAAGTACAAAAAGACCATTGCAGAAATTACATTGGAATACAAGAGAAAGAAAGCTGAGTTGGTTGCAGCTAAATATGGTTCAGCAAAGACAATTTCAAAATGGTCAAGGCAGTATATAGACATGGTTTATGAGAAGCTGGAGAAACTAAAAGAGACAGATCCTACAGCACCAAAGAAACCAGCATACAAGAACAAGAAGACTGATGAACCACAGCAGCAGACCCTCTCTCTAAAAACATTGTTCACATCATCTGACACTTCCATCATTTCCTTAAATCAAAGAAAAAGGCAAAAGCAGATTGATGAAGAAGATGCAGAAAGAGAAGCTGACATCATGAAAGTAGCCATCAAGCAGATGATTGAAGAGAATCCTGACTCAGCAAAGTTACAAGAAATTGCCAAAAGATTCATGAGCAGGCCCCCTTCTCCAAACTCTCATCAAATAAAGTCCATCCCCAGAAATCAAATGAACACAAAAATACTAAAGTGGAAGTCTGATAAAAAGACCCATGTATTGACGCTGCTCAAGTCCAATGGAAAAGTTAAACACATTTCAAGGGATGATGCATTAGGTCTGGATGCAGCTGATCTCCTAGATCTATTAGACCTTCAACTTTGCAGGAATTGGGATGATGAAGATTCCCTTAACTTTGAGATGCAATTCAATGGCCAAGTTAGGGAAAAGCTGATGAGAGAATAAAGATCAGAAATAATGAAGTGTTTTGGCATCATCTGCTCTAGGGGGAGATTGTTGGCCCATGCATTCAAGCCCAGAAGAACAGATGATAAGGAAAGCCAAAACTGGTTCAGAATAGTTAATCCTCATAAGCAGTGCTTATCCTAGATTCTCCCCTTGACAGTGCTTATCTGTCATCTGATGAACTCCAAATACTGATCATCTCAACAACTGATAAGCCAAAGAACTGATGAAGAATAAAGACTGAAGCTCTATCTACTGATGTCTCTCAAGAACTGTTGAAGACCAAAGCACTGCCCATTCAAGGACTGGTCACCCTTTGAAGAAAGTATTGATCCTCAACATCAGTGCTTAGGCTACAACAGTGCAAAGCTGAATCAGTGTCTATATATAATCAGTGTTTTTGTAATCAGTGTTTATATGTATCAGTGTTTAGAGTTTGTTAGGAGGTTAGATGATATTAGCCAAGATGCTCAGTGGTTTATTTTGTACTATAAATAGAAAAGTACCTGTACTGTTCTATTAGCTCTTCTGCAACAAGTCATCTTGTACGAACAAATCAGTGAGCTTAGGCTGAGGGGGAGTCTAGTGCATGCATGCATAAGTTGAATTTTGTAATTGATACAATCTTTTGACATAATGAAATCATGTTTGCTTAAAGTTATTCTTCCTTGATTGTGTGATTAAATTTTATTTCCATTTCCGCTGCACATTAATCTCTGTTTTCATCTTCCATCTTTATTAAACAACACAATCTAAGAAACTCAGATCTTAACATGTTTGGTTATAGTCTGGTTTTATGAAAACGTTTTAAAACCTAGTTCACTATAACCAGTGGCTTTGATACCAAACTGTCACACCCCCAAAATATCACAAGCGGAAACCACCTCCGGGTGTGTGGCGTAACAGGATCTAGCCACTAATCACATTGAACCAACAGCAATATAATAAATTGAAATTCCCATTTGATGCAATTAGTGCATTTCAAAACATTTGTTCAAATCAGTTAACGTTCAGCGGAAGCATAAATTATTGTTCATGCAAATTAACACCATAATGTTTAAAGTAATATTCAACGTCATTCCAAGCGTCACGACCCATGACCACTCCAGCATCCTAGACCGTAAATCCGATACCACGTATCTAACGACCTGTAAGCATGCAGAAAAAAGTGTATCAGCATAAAGCTGGTGAGTTCACAGTTTTGTTTATCCGTGTAGTTGTTAAATATTCAGTTTAAAGACACGTTGATAATAACTCGATACCACAGTGACATCAGTTTGTTTGCCCTTCCCCAATGCCTATCAACATTGGTCGAGTGGTTAAGGTCATTAGTTCACGCCCGTCCTCCCCGGTACGGTGAGAGGTTGTCAAGCCTAATAGCGCTATCAACTGATACCCTGTTGCCTCCCCGATAACTAGTTCGGTAGTAAGATGAGACTTAAGGTGATAGAGTTGAGTGTACTATCCAACATCGAAATTAACCAAAAGAAATAAAAGTATTCCTCCCTGAAATATTAGTTTTTTTGTCCTCCCCAGACGTATGCTTGTAAAAGAGTAGTGAACTCACTTTAGATTTGCTCGGTAAGTTTATTACTTGTTCGAGGTTGGTTAACCAAATCCTATTATGGTTACCATTAATAGTTAGGTTTGTATGCAAGAAAAACCACGTATGACAATCAGGTTACATCCAATGTATACATCATGTAACACGTATAGCATGTAAGTTAAGCTATCACATAACACATAGAGCATGTGGGCCAGGCTTAGACTTTTTAACAGAAGCCCAATGTGTGAATCAGTAAACAGTGTACGGCCCAGTGAATATTCGTTTCGACTGGGACATCAGTCGAGACCATGAGATCTCGACTCGCAACCTCAGAGATCTCGAGTCAAAACCGATGATCTCAAGTGACAATTTCATCAGTCGAAACCTCAGGGTTTAGGGTCATGTCCCTAGTCGGAACCAAACTGGTCTCGACTCGCAACCAACTGGTCTCGAGTCCTGTTGATGTGTGATATCGAATACTGTGTCGGAACCATTGAGATCCCGAGTCGGAACCAAGTGGTCGCGACTCGCAACCTTGGTCAGGACCTCGTAGAATTTAACTGATCCAACCCTTATTAACAGTTATACCGTAATATCAATTAACATTTTGTCACATTCCACATCAGATCAAATAGCACAATTATCTCAACAATTACTCATGATCTTACAAACCCTAATTGCAGCCGTTTCATCGAACTATCAAAATCAGTAACATATTCCTTGATTATCATAAATCCTAATCATCAACAAATCATTTAACAGGAATCAATCACCCTAATCAATATCCAAATCAGATTCATGCACATCATCACACCGATATCATGAATTCTTAGCTTCTCATCATCAGACAATACACATAACCCTATCCAAACGTTATCATGAACAACTTACAAAACCATTCTAACAGTTTACACCATTAACAATTCATAAAGCACTATCTTGTAAACAAACTCTACACTATCTTTAAGCATGCACATATCGTATCAACACATATGCTCATCGCCGAAACCAATCAAGGGAATAAATCAAAGCAAGGTTAACCATAGTAACCGAGAGATGCAGTGATGGAGAGGGTGTGCTAGAACGGGAGAAAACTATAAAGAAGAGAGGGGTTGTCGTCGATCTCGAGGAGGGAAGGAACAAGAATGCTAGGGTTTGGTACTTGGTGTGTTTTGCAAAATTATGGGAAACACATACACGGTCGAGGTGTGTATGTGCCTAACAAGTGAGCCTGGCCCAGCTTTGGGCTTCGTTCTAGGCTCGGGGTTTGGGGCCGAGATCTCAAGCAAAGTGAAGAGTGTTTTGGGCCAAGAACCCTATGCACGAGTGTGTGTGGTTGTGAAGAGATGTGCGACTCGCATACGGCTAAGTTTTAATAAACATAAACACTTAACAACTCTTAATCATTTGTTTATAACATTCAAACATATCAAACACATTCATTAACTTCACATAACGAGCACATAGTTACAGTGTACGACGGAACGTGAAAGCAAGTGATACGTAGGAAAAGACCTTGAAAATCTGGGTTGTCACAGATGCCAAGCAATGCTGGCTAAACTACACCAGTCCAGCGTTTCCCCACTGGCGTGGGTTTGAAGCCTGGCGTGGGGCGGGGGGGGGGGGGGGGTAAGGTTAGTTGGCTGGCTTGGATTGGCTGGTGAGATAAGACCGTTGGGCTAGCCGTTTGGCATAGCCATTGGCCAACGATTATTTAAAAAAAATCTTTTACTTATATTCTATATAAATCAAACATTATATATTATAAATTAGCAAGTTTTTTGTGCATAACAAGTTGTACATTGTGCTTTGGATATTTTTCGAAAAAAAAAATAAAAAACTTGATGTTTTTCTTTTAACTCAAAGGTTTTTACCTTTTGCAATTTTAACCCTACATAATTTGTTTTTTTAACTTTAACCCAAAACTTTTCATTATTTGCAATTTAACTTCATAACTTTTGTCACTTATACTTTTCAACATTTGCAAATTTCCGTTTTACGTATAGTTCTAAATTTTTCGAGTTAATACGACGCAACGTGCATGTGTGGTTCAACGTTTTCACCTCTATTTTTCCATGTTTGACAGGTTCGTCGCAACACGCATATCCTAGGTCGAGTCAGTGTTGGTGGTCGATGACGGTTGTGTGACATTAGTACTATTTGACACCGTTTTACGCCCTGCCGCAACGCGAGGTGTGCTTTGGGGGTTTTTCAAAGAAAAAATAGTTATACATATGGTTGTCGTAACATTGGCTTTGTGGGTTTTCCAAAAAAAAAGATTTTTTTTTACTTTTCACCCAAAAGTATTTCATAAATTACTTTTAACCCAAAACTATTTGTTTTTCTACTTTTAACCCAAAACTTTTTATCTTTTGCAATCTATCCTCGTAACTTTTTTTACTTTCAACTTTGGTCCTTTATAGTTTTCATTTTCAGCAAATTTTTCGCTTTATGCTTGGTTCTAAATTTTGTGACTTAACATATCGCAACGTGCGTCTTTGGCTTAACGTTTTTACGTTTCGTTCTAAATTTTGCGAGTTAACACGATGCAACGTGCGTGTGTGGGTGAACGTTTTTACTTCGTCAATTTTTCCCCGTTTGACAGGTTCAACATAACGTGCGGGTCCTAGATCGACTTAGTTATGACTAAAGAATTCCCGCCGCATTGCGGCGTGTCGCAATCCTAGTTCTTACTCATTTTTACTATCCAAAAATTCAAAACCCATTACCAACCTCCAAAAAAATAAGACCGTTGGGCTAGCCGTTTAGCATAGCCGTTGGCCAACGATTATTTAAAAAAAAATCTTTTACTTATATTCTATATAAATCAAACAATTCTTACTCATTTTTACTATCCAAAAATTCAAAACCCATTACCAACCTCCAAAAAAATATATACAATGGATTCTTCAAGTTCAAGCGATTCATATGTTTCGACACTTCCTAGATTTGACTCTATTGAAGATGAAGAAGAAGATGAATGATTTTTTTTGATGATGTAATTTATTTTTTATTGTAGTTACTTAATATAAATAAAAGGTGTTTTTAAAATTCCTTTATTAAATCCTATGATTAATATAAAAAAAATTGGTGCCACATGGTACCCCAACGCCGCCTGGGCATGCCCCTTTCATACCCCACTTTTTGGGTGTGGACTGGTGAAACCCACAATTGACACTTGTCGAGCAATGTCCCCAACCCAAGCCTCCCCACACCGCATAGTGTAATGGGAGGGGCTTGGTTGTGATTAAATATCATTATTTAATTATTATTATTAGTATTTTTTATATTTAATATATTAACAAATGTAACTAAATTTTATTAAATATAATTTAAAAAGTCACATATTTTTTTAAATTTTAAATAAAATATACAACTAAAATAGAAAAAACAATAATTTGAAAATACATATGCAACTGAAATAGAAAAAAACTATAATTTGAAAATACATATGCAATTTAATTACGAATCACTAAAAACGGGTACCACTTTATTTGGTGGGTAAATCGACTTTATAGCCAACTCACACCCTTATATATTATATACTAGGTTTTTACCCGGGATTGCTTCCCGGGCTCGAGAATGTTACTTTTATTAAAAACTATTTATGATTAATATATAATTAAAATCATACAAAAATAAAACCTTCGCGAAAGAAAAAGAGGTACATGATCAAAATGCAGAATACGAACAGCGTGATTATACTCTCTACATCATCCCCATTTAAACGCCACCATAACAAAAATCACAATAGGAATCCCAACCTCAACACCACCTGCACAAAATCACAAAAGGGCCACCATCAAAAACACCGCCTTACACTCGATATCCACATTTAACTTTGAACAAAGCAATTCAAGTGCAAAGAAAAAAGAAATAAGCTTTAGGGAACCTGAGATTTCAATTGATCTTAGTGGGTCGATTCAACCCCAAATGTCCAATCCTTCTAGAACTGCCCACCTAAAGAACACAGTCGAAAAACTTCATTCCTTGAATATTCAAAAACTTCATTCTTGTTAGGAATGACAACAATTGTGATCTTATAAACGTGAATGACAATAGTTATGATCTAAAATAAACAAAGAGAGAATTATAAACCAACAATACATAAGCTACATAACATTTAGAGGATCGCCAATAGAACTGGTGAATAGAACAAACGACAACAAAAATGTCAAACAAAACAATAAAAAAATTAACTTTAGAGTTTGAGTCACCTGGCCTAATCCTTGCATCAAAGAGTGATTCGTAATCAAAGTTGAGGACTCATTTAGAGTCAAAAAAACGATTCATCATCCAGAAAGGGGTAGCGACGCAGCTTGTTGCTCGCTTACCTGCGATATTGATGTAAAGTGCATTTTGTCTATTGAAATTTTTAAAATGAATTGTCATTAAAAAAATGTCTGTGAATGCAATATACTTACCATTTTTACCATTTAATGCAACAAAATTACATATGTGAATGCGATATCTGTTAACAATAGTGTTGGTGTTGTCACGGCTACTGCAAAAATAAAAAAAAAATATATATGTGAATAATAATAAAAACTTAATGATAAGGGAAGACTTTCTTAGAAAGAAAAAGAAAAGGCATATATACATACTATTTCCAGCCGTGATATGGCAGATGAGAGTGGAAGTAGTTACAGAAAAGATAAATTTTGCGCTCAACCTTTGCCAAAGCTTTCGGATCATTGTGCGTTTTCATGATATCGACTACTTCCTTTACCAGCAGATACAAACAATAAGGTGTACGATTAGGTGCAGTCCCAGGAGAATAATAACCAAATTTAATGTAATATGCTCCAAAATTCACCTGTAAATACTCCAACTATCCAATACTTTCTGAAATCATTATATATAGAGAGACCTTAAACCTGAAATCATTATGGACCAAAGTCACCCTGCCATATATAAAAAAAATCATAAGATGGAACTAATTTTAACAATACATCAAAATTATGAGTAAAAAATTGTAAGTATATAAAAAAAGTTACTAAATAAAGTCATAAAGTAAAATCGTAAGGGATAGAAAATTACACAAATCAAACTAATAGGCTTTATTCTTAGTTTTGGAACTATCTCGATCATTTCATCTTCTGCTAAGAACTCCAACTGAATGATTCAAATAAAAAATCATAGGTTGTTCAAAACAACTCAAACTTGACATAATTAAGTTTGTTTATAATGAGTTAAACTACCTTAGTAGCTGAAAACGCAGAACCACGAGGGTTGGATTGGCCAGACATGTTTTTTGATCAAACTTCAAAAGATCTAGAGCTTCTACAGATGTAGATACAGTTAGTATGTAGAACTTGTATTGATCATTCTAATGATTGATTATATGGCAAAAAAAATCAAAATAAAATAAATTCACAGTTCAAGAGCTTACTTTATGTACGCTGTTTGACCAAAGTCAAACCACAGTTTGACCAAAGTCAAACCACTGTTTGGAAAAAAATGAACCACTGTTTTCTCCACAAAGTCAAACCACTGTTAGGAAAAAAAAACGAACCACTGTTTGACCAAAGTCAAACCAACAGTGTTTTGAAACCACTGTTTAACCTAACAGTCGTTTCGAAACCACTGTTTAACCTAACAGTCGTTCCGAAACACTGTTTAATCCAACAGTGGTTTGAAACACTTTTTAACCTAACAGTGGTTTCAAAACACTGTTTAACCGAACAATCATTTCAAAAGTGGTTTCAAAACACTGTTTTAACCCAAAAGTGGTTTCAAAACACTGTTTTAACCCAACAGTCATTTCAAATGAGCTTAGGGTGTGAAGATCATTAGTAAAAAAAAAACAAATAATAGTTAAATTGATCAGGTGTGTATCAGCAATTGATCAGGTACCTTTCAGCAATTGTGTGTGAATTAATTTTAATGGCATAAAAATTGAATAACTTGATAACCATGAGCGGGTCTTTTAAAATCTCAAGCACCAAAAACCAACAGTAGCCGGTCTGGTTGGTTTTGTTGGCCTAGACTGTATGAATAGAGGGCTCACCAAGTTCATATGCTTTAGCTGCCACCTTGGCTGCAATATGCGTAGAAATCTTGTGAGTGTTAGTGTCTTAGTGAACGGTGTAACCTGTTCAGCCAGAGGTACTTTGGCTGTTCTATTGAACACAGAAATAAAATAAACACTATTAGATTACATAATAATAATGTACATTTGACTAAATAGTGTTACTTCACATTCTCAGTTCTGACAAAAACCTAAATCAAATCAAAATTTCTATTCCCCTTAACTAACAACACTTTATTTTCTATATATATATATATACACACACACAATTATCTACAGCAAACTGGATTTTAAAAACTTAAACTTAAACTATGACCCATCGGCTAATAATACCAGCAAAACAACTTGATCTGCATCATCATCTTACATTTGCACTTGATTTCGCTCACAAGGAGCAGAGGAAGGTACATTTCCCGATTTCGCTCATAATCATCCTTGTGAACGGAATCGAGTGGAAATCAAGTGTGAAACTGTGATGATTATGCAAGTGTGATTGTCCGATCTGCATCCAGAGTAGGCTTCTCTACTGTATACATCAACAATTGGAAAAAAAACATTTGATGTTTGAAAGAAAACCGCACACACAATTTTAGCAAAGCTATAGGATGGTACACTTAGATATTCATGGAAAATTATAGTTCACTGAATGTCTTAATCAATGAATATACTTCCTTAAATTATCTACAACATGCGCACATCAACAGTTCAACTAAGTACAATATTACTTCACACTTCAGATTCTCAATTCTGACAAAAACCTAAATCAAATCAATATCCGAGTCTATTTCACTTAATTAACAACAGTTTCTTTTCTTTAAAACATATATTTATCTACGGCAAACTGGATTTTAATAATCTAAACTGTGACCTATCAGCTAATAATACCAACACTTTAACCAGCAAGGGCAACCAAATCGACATAATCATCTTACATTTACACATAATTTCCACTTTAACCAACTGCCGCCATTCTATTTTTGAAAAGTTTTCGGTTTACCTGTCCAATTTTGAAAGACGATGCGGGGTTCGAAGTGGCATCCCATGAAACTTCCGTCTGGTTTAGTGACGCAGGCACTCCTTCGATCTGTATTATTGAACTCAAATTCAATGCAATGCTCTAAATTTACATTAAGATGCATGTTCGACAATTATAAGTCAAAATATACCTCTTGAACTTTATTTCCGGCTTGAGCAAGCAATTTGTACTGATTCTTGAACAACGATACCATGTATACCTGCCCAATAACTTTATTGAATACCCAACAACTAAAAGCGATAAAAATAAAAAAAACACATGCAAAACGTTTTTTCTTGGAAAAAAATATAACCTGAAATGCTAGGGTCAAACCCGGGCTCAAGAAAAAACGTCCTTTTGTTACTAACTCGATACCCTCATAGCTCTGCAGTTCTTTGATAAGCGAATCAAGATCGGCCCACTGTCCAATTTATACACGATTATGTTGATGAACAATTGTTTCCATAAGAATTTAAATGCATAAGATTTCTAGTTGAAATGACTTAAATAACCTCATTTTCAGGTTGATCTGTGTCTATTGTACCATCCAAGACAGCATTATGACCAATAACAGCTTCGAAAGACTCGGTCAACGGATCTGGCTGCCACAAGATAACCATTACACTATAATCACCAATAATGAGAACCGTTTGCATAAAAGCTTGAAATTATTGAAGAAGCTTGAAGATAAATTACCGTTATTTCTTTCATAGATAAGTATATACGTTCAAGTGAGAAATCTTACCGATGAACTTTTGCTTCTACGACCTATAAACCAAATGATTCTCATTTTTTTTGTATACATTTGTGAATAAAAAGAACGTATGAATTGATTTCATCTCATAAAAACTGCCGCCATTCTATTTTTGAAAAGTTTTCGGTTTACCTGTCCAATTTTGAAAGACGATGCGGGGTTCGAAGTGGCATCCCATGAAACTTTCGTCTGGTTTAGTGACGCAGGCACTCCTTCGATCTGTATTATTGAACTCATGACTCAAAAACAGGTTCTTTTAAAAAAAAATATAATTGTTACTTGCCTCAACGAAAATTCCAAAATATGAAATCTTTGTTATGCAACACGTCACTAAACATCCAACTTTAAGCTTAGCCTGCAAAAGCATATAATAAGAGCTAAAACTCAACATAACACCCTATGAAAATATTGGAAAAATTACGGTCGAAAATTTCACCATGAGGTTTCTCTTTCGCTGGATCGACTCTTCCTGCTCTTTCGGCTTCACCGAAAATATTAGCTTCCTAGATTCTCTGTCGGCCAAAATCACATTAATTGGGATGAAATGAACTTACTGTCTAAGTGTACCAGAAGTGAACAACTCAGTGATTTAAATAGAACAAACTTATCATTATTAGGGTAGAAAAACTGGATTGAAGTTAACTACAATGATTTATCAAATGATTAATACTCTGATAATAACTGAAAAGTAGTAATTTAAGGTGAATCCAAATCTTATGCAATGAAAGAATTAAGAGCCCAGCAGACTTCCTCTTTGACATTTCTCCTTCCCCGCTTTCAGCTTTTGCTTCTCCAACCTCTCCTTCTCCATTTTCTTCAACACACATCAATAATAATTAATAACAGTATAATACCAAAAGTCCATCAATCATCATCAAACTCCACATAACTTCAATCGATAAGCAAAAAATACACACATATGTATCCAAATCACAACCGAACACTGTAATCATTAATTTATAACCACACAGTTCCTCTCCTCCATTATATAGCACTAATACCCCACAAAGTCAATCAATCATCATCCAACTCTACATAACTTCACTCAATAAGCAACAAACACAAACATAGACATCCATATCACAACCGAACTCTGTAATCACCAACTTATAACCACACAGTTTCTCTGTCTCCCTCTCTCTCTCTCTCATTATATAGCGCTAAACTATAAATAGTTATCATACACAAAGTCGATCAATCATCATCCAACTCTACATAACTTCGATCAATAAGCAACAAACACCGACACACGTATTCAAATCACAGCCGAACACTGTAATCACTAACTTATAACCACACAGTTTCACTCTCTCCATTATATAGCACTAATAACAAACAGAGTTAATCAATCATCATCAAACTCTACATAACTTCCATCAATAAGCAACAAACACATACATACTCTTGCAAGAAAACTACCTGAAATGTCATGGCCAAAACTGGGCTAATCTTGCATCATATATTCTAACCGAGTAGATGACTTGAAACCTGGTTTGAGGCCTATTTGAAGATGGAACCTGTGAATAGAAGAAAAAGTATATAAGAACGAACAACAAATCGATGAGAATCGAACCTGGTTCCAACCGATTTGAAAAACAATCGCCCAACAATAGATTGGAAGAACTCCAAATCACCTGATATCAAAGAAATCAAAGGAAAAAAGATACAACAAATAAAGGTAAACATAAACTTATTCTGAAACCTGGTTTGAGGCCTATTTGAAGTCGGATCTACAAAGATTCAACACTCAGAAAGCATAGATCTTGAAGCGAGTGGAAAGAAACCCTAGAATAGTTGAACAACAAAATGAAAAACATACAGATCTATACATATATCAACGATTAACATAAGAGAGATTCAAGATGATTTTAGGTTATTAGATGAAACGTACCTGGAATCTCAGATCTGGTTTTTGAATCGCCATTTGAATCGCCAGAGAGAAGAGGGAAAAGAAATTTGGATTGAGAAGCAGACAAAAGAATATATAGAGAAGGGGAAAACATTGTTGGGCGGGAAAATGGGCATTTAGGAGCTCTCTGGTGTTGACAAGTGGCCCAAATCACCTTTCATTTATTATATATAATAGAAATAGATTTCTATATATCTTAAAGTAAAAAGTCGGTGATTTTTTCACCACCACCACCCTCTAACTTTGAAAATTTTCACTTTTAGCTTATAGTTTTGTAAGTTATATTTTTTACCCATACTTTGGTAATTTACGTTTTTAGCATATATGCTTAATACCAACCCTTCAACTTTTAAACTTTACATTTTTATGTTTCGACATAAATTTGGTATACACTTTCGTGCTTTATTTTGCATGTTTCCTAAATATAAATCGGGCCGCATATGATACGTTTTGACTTAACGGTATAAATTTGAATTAGTCCAGTCGCATATAATACATTATGATTACACGGTAGAAATTCGATTTACTTTACGTTGTTGTCCAATCGCAATGCAGCTGTAGGTTACATTGAGTTCAATCGGATACGTCAAAACACGCATTTTCATACGATTAACGCAACACTTAATACTTGGACTAATTCGTTCGATTTTTATAATGTACCCACATCGCAACGCGCGCGATGCTTACTACTAGTTAAATAATAAAAACAAATTGGTTCATCATCTTCCTTCAAAAAATGCAAATTTCATCTTCTTCCTTCCAAAATGCAGTGGCAAAAAATTAAAAAAACACTGTGACAAGTACATCTTCTCCCCAAATTTCAAACGCAAGAAACCATCCCTTGGTCAAACATCTCAACATATTAATTACTCTCCCCACACACAACGTCGTAGCTAGCCCCAAGGGTACCGCCAACGCCTGCAACCACGCATGGGTGTGGCCGTGGTGGTGGCGCGGTTTTGCTGATCTGGCACCGAAAAACCCCTTGGGGCATGGTGATAACACATGCTTTAAGTAATGAGACAATAACTAAACCATCAAATAACTACGGGGTGGGGCAAAACTATGTGATAACTAAAAATAAATTTAAAGAAAATAAAAAAGAAAAAGAAAATGATGTGATCAGTCAAAACTCAAAAAAGGCGCACCCAATCTCTCAAGGACTTAACTCCCGTTATTGGAAGATGGCTTTGGCCACGCCCCTCATTAACAATGGGTAGTGGGTTTGCCGCCCATGCTTGACGAGTTGCCACGAGGCACAACCCAGTAACTTTATTTAGAGTAAATTACAAGTTTTGTCCTTGATGTTTGTAACAAATTGCAGGAGGTGTCCTTTACCTTTAAATTCGACGAGTTTTGTCCTTAACGTTTCAAAATCATACACGTTATGTCCTTTAACCCTAATCCAGCTAGATTTTTTTGGTTAAGTGTGGTCATGTGCCTTACACATGAGGGTATCCTTGTCTTTTCACCTTTCAGGGGTTATTGCGTAAATAAGTTTTATACAAGGACTATTTTGTAAAAATAAATTGATATTTAATTGAACAAACATCACACACACACACTCTCTCAGTCTTCTCTCTCTTCCCTCTCTCTCTCTCTAAAAAACCCTTGCAGTCTTCTCTCTCTAAAAACCTGTGCACAGTGGTGGTTGGTGGATTGTGGTGGGTGTGATGGTGGGTTTAGCGGTGGTGGGAGGTATACGGTGGTGGGTGCGATGGTGATGATTGGTTTAGCGGTGGTGGAGGTGTGCGGTGGTGGGTGGTGGATTGAGGTGGGTGTGAAAGTGTTGGTGGGTTTGGCGATGGTGAGAGGTGTACGATGGTGGGTGAAGGGTGGTTCTGATGGTGAGTGAAGGGTAGGTGTGGTGGTGGTCTGATTCAATAAGGCTGTCAGATTCAATAACCCCGGTTTCATTTTTCAAAATTGAGTCATTGTTAAGTTAAGTGGTGATCTGAACCCACTTCCCAAGCCGATAAAACAACAAGAAATTCAGTAACTAGATCTGAACCCACTACCCACCCGGGTCTTACCCACCAAAAATGCTTGTAAAACATGTAATTACGCACCTTAAAAGATGAAGATGGTGATGATGATGAACACCCTCATTTCCAGATGTTGTCATAACCTAGGATCAAGCGTCCATGACCCGGTTACTCTATCTTGACATTACATAATGACAACGGGCCAATAGGTCGCTCCATTTACCCGCCTTGGGCTATTATCATATAGGCCCAATAGATAAAGTCCAAATACTGATACTTGCCCATTAAGGGACTCTCTCTTGAAACAGGCGGGAAAAGAGATGTCTTGCAAAGAAAAGAAAGCATTAAATGCCTGATAAGAATGGGATCTTCGGCTGGCACTGTACCACCAAGCCGGCACCATTAAATGAAGATACAATCCTACCGTTGGGGCTCAGACACGTGTCTGAGTCCCCTAAAGACCGATAGAATCCGTTAGATCATCTCTGTATGATCCCATTGGAAAGATAAGGGCTTCCGGCTATATAAGGAAGGTAAAGAATGATCTAAAAGGTCAGGTCCAAGGTATCTCACTAAATGCTCTCATTTATTCCGATCATAATTCCGTTACATTAAATACACACACATTTATATCAGATTCACACCATAGAGATTGTTCCGGTGATCACACTCATCGGAATAAGTTACTCTCTAATTCTCCGGCAAGTTTACTTATTCTCACGCCGGAGCTTGGTCACGGATCCCCCCTTGGGGCCCTCCGTGACAAGGCTAACGGTTTCCTTTTTTGTAGCAACGAAGGCTGGGATACTCCAACGTCAGCGAAGACCCTTTGAACGTCATCAGGGATTTGGGTATTCGACATTGGCGCCATCCATGGGACATTTCAGTCTAGCTGATTTTCTCACTCCAAAACATAGACGTTGTGGTAACCCATTCGAGAAGAAACAGCATGGCAACACCACCAAGCTCACGAACCATCCAAACGGTGCACGACGACCGTGATAAGGTTACGGTGGAGGATATCACTCACGAGGAAGAAAATGAAAACCAGGTAGAAACCCTGGAAAGGGAAGAAACCATCACTCCATATTTCATTGCCATGCATAGGGAGAAGCTGAAAAAACATCTCGAGGATCTAGAGAGACGGGAGAGACTCGATAGCCTCAGGGCTAGACTATCCTTTGACACACCACCCAACAAGGGAGGAGTAGATCCACAAAACAATGACGGTGGAATCGACCATCTGGAAACATTCATGACGGCTCTCAGGCAAATGTCCTCGGAAGAAAGAGAAGACCTTATCGTAGGAAAGAAGCAAAAAGGAAAAGAGGGGGAAAAGGAAAGTCAGAATGATAGCAGCCTGGATCATCCTTATCTCCCTCGAGATCTAGCCGAGGTCTCAAAGTTCACCAAAAGAATCGCTGAGGCACCTATGCCCCCCAAGATCAAGTTACCTCCAAACTTTGACAGGTACGATGGGACGAGGAATCCAGAGGACCACCTTCATACTTTTAAGGGTGCGGGTCAACTAGGGCGATGGCCCATGCCTATTTGGTGTCACATGTTTGTGCAAACCCTAACGGAGGGAGCTAGGCTTTGGTTCGACAGCCTCCCTCCTAGGGGAATCGACAGCTATGAGGAGCTAAGTGAAAAATTTCTAAGGAACTTTGGTCAACAAAGAAAGATAATCAAAAACCCAAACGAGATCATGCATATAAGGCAACGAGATAATGAACATACTGATCAGTATATGGAGAGGTTTGTCAAGGAAAGTATGAACATCAAAGACGCTCCGGAGGTCATGAAGATCAGCAGCTTCATCAACGGGTTAAAACAAGCACAACTATGCGAAAAGTTAGGGGAGGAATTCCCATACTCCTTCGACAACCTCATGGACAGGGTCAGGGCCTTTGTCAGGGGCAAGGACACAGTTAGCAAAGCTAAGGAGATGGAGACCCCGGTCCTAAGGAACAACCCAACCCCAAAGCCTCCAGAAAAAGGTATGCCCTACTCACGAAAACCGGCCTTTGACAAAATGTTGCATGATAGAATGAGACCCACGTACTCCCCATATAGACCTTGGGGGAGGGGGTCACTCCCTTACTCCGATAGGTTCACCCCTCTCACTATGACTCCAAGTGAAATACTCTCTACTGAGAGGGTGAATAATTCCTTTCCAAGACCACCACCTATAAAGCCAGGACCGAAGGCACAACCGAACGAGTACTGTGACTTCCACAGGGGATTCGGTCATAAAACTGATGATTGTATGTATCTAAAGAGGGAAATAGAGGCCGCGGTAAAAATGGGTAAACTAGCTCGTTTGGTTAAGGAGATTAAGGAAGGAGGAGGTGACCGCAAAGGCAAGGACGTAAGTGTCACACCCTGGCTTTTGCGGAAGCGTGATTATGGTGTGACTTTCTTAATATCATTGCATTCAATCATAACATCAACTATATGATAAAACCATAGGTTTGTCATCCATTAAATAAGTTCAAAACATAACAACAATGTTTTAAAACGTAGACTTCAAATTCAAGTTTTACAAACCGTACAAATTGTTTATGAGTTCATTAAGGACTCGTCAAAGATATTGAATAACACCAAGGTTTGAAATACGTGTCTCGTCCAGGAATAAGACACACTGACCAAACTCAAAGACCATGGATGACATCTTTATTTCTAACGCAGCGTAAAAACTTCCAACGCCCGCCAAATCCACTTACAAATTCCCTGAAATACATGTAGTTTGAAAAGATCAACAAAAGTTGAGCGAGTTCATGTGTTCGTTTGAGTGTATGCATAAACCTTTGAAATCGATGTAAGTATGTATGTAAGTTTATAAGTCCCGGTATGAAAGCAACAAGGAAACAGATCAATTAATGTGTAGCTAATACATTAATATACGTGACATGGTGCAGGAAGACTCAAACCTAGCAGACTTTGTACCGGGCTTCCGGCTGTAAGACATAGTCACCACATGGCCCATTCGGCGGACTCATGGATGGGGCTCGCAAAACCCAAATAGATCTATCACTCATGCCCCTCGGTCCTACAAGTGGATTGATGGCCTCAAGTATATGCCTACCCATTCATATGATCTATGGTTCTTTCCTAGGCTAACCATACCAATTGTATTGTATGTAATCCTTTTGAAACATGTTTTTCACCCCCGAAGTAAATAAACAAAATAGTTTAAAGAAAAGGGGGACATGAACTCACTGTTTTGCGTTCCTTGTATCCGATGTAACTCAAAGCTTCCTCTAGAACGCACGATTACCTACATGCGTACTACGGTCCATTAGACGAGCGGGTCGTGCCTTGACGTGGTATTAATTAGTGCCTTTGGGTTACTTTTTAAAGTGTCTCCGTTATTATTCCAAGCATATAATTATTTGTTAAAATAATTAATATTTTAACTTAAATTATATTTATTGAATTTTGAAATAATTGTTAAACAATATTTTGTAATAATACTTCTCAAGTATTTATACTCGTATTTCCTTCCCAAGGATGGGGGTATCTCATACATGTATATCTATATTCTTGTATTTGTATATATTGCCATGTATTGGCGTCGTATTCCGGTGTGTACGTATTTTCTTAATAATCCAATATATATCTCCAAAACAATATATTTTCAAGTCTTACTTAGAAAATATATATAAACTTATTTTATCCCAAATGTATTTCAAGTTTATCCAAGAAAACATATATTTTTCCCAAAAATCATACGTCTTCTAAAAACTCTAGGAAAGTAGATTTTTACTTCTCAAGAATAATATATTTCCTCCTTGTCAAAAATATGATATGCTTTGTAATAAAAATCATATTCTCATTTCTTTTGTATCCAAAATAATATTTACCAACAATATACTCATAAATGTATTTTCCGGAATATTTGGTAAGTTACATTTCTTGTTCGGTTTCACAATATTATGTATGTAACTTGTATATTTATTCCATGAGATTTTTGGTAATATTTTGGATTGCAATTTCTTGGTATTTGTCAAGTTATATTATTTTAACCCTAAAATAATATAACTACTACACAAAGCATACAAATATTCACACACATCATGTCTTTAATGTAAATATATATATATATTCTAAATACATATTTATCCATTTTTATTTACAAAAACCAACCTCCAATACTTGTATTTTTGTAACAAAAATTATGGCAAAGTTTATATTGAAAACCATAGTTAAAATACACTTATAAATATTTGTTAGAAAATATTCTTCTAAGTGTTTATATTTTAAGAAAATTTTGTTGGAAATTTGTGTGTTGTGAATAAAAGTCTTAAATGTGGTGGACACTTTGTCCCACATCGGAGTGGGAACAAAAGAAAAGGCCACTTATAAGGATAAACCTTGTCCTAGCCTTTGAAGCTTTATGACATGTTTTACTTCAATCCCTACCCGCGCGTGCGCAGGGGGGGGGGGTACAAAATGTGACACCCCAGGAAAACCAGTAAACGATTACAACTTACCTAGCTTCCTCAGTAACCACGTACTAAATTTCGGGATAAAATTTCTTTCAAGTTGGGGATAATGTGACAACTCGAGTTTCCAGGATTTCCATCTCCGCACTATTGCACGTTAATTGTTTCGATTGTTCGTTGATACGACTTGTTGTTCCACAACCGTACACGTTGTAACGTTGTAATATATTAAATCGTACTGTGATTGATATGTTAATATATGTGGTGTACCTTATATTTGAAGTGTAGATTAATATTATACTCAGAATTAATATTTTGCTGTTTGATTAAATCATGCCAAGCACCCCCCTCACGAAATCACCCCCTAGCCGAAAACACTAGAGTGTTTTCGTCCAATTAATGTCCGGCGAAAACTGGTTGGGCCTTGGCCCAGTTATGGTTACGTTATAAGTGTGAGATTGTTGATTTGAATGCTTTTAGAAAAACCCTACCCCTTCCTCTTACTTGCGACGGCAACCTCCTACTCTCACCTCAAAGTTCCTTATTTCTGGCGACCATAATTCCATCATCTAACCTGGTTAGTGTTTCACTTTAGCCTAATTAGTATTAATTAATACATGAAGCATGTGTTCGTTTGGGTTAGATGTGATGTATGTTAAACTGTTCTTGCATGATATATGGTATTAGAGTTGCATGTTAATAAATTATTGATGAAAAACAATGATGTTAAACTGTTAGATGTGACGGTCATGATCTGGCATGTTGGAACTAGGGTTCTTGATAAATGATATGTACTATGATGCTATGGTTATAATGATCTGATATTCTATTATGTGAGGTGACAAGAAAGTGCAGCCTATGAATTGATTCGATCCAATCTTAACAAGTTAGTATTGACAGATGTCGGCCATGTATCGGATGTATATTAAATTTGTGTAAAGGACTTCTAGGATGGTTATATAATATTACCAACTGTGATAATGTTTATAAATTTGGATGAGAATAAATTGATGGTTTGATTTGTCAAAGGGCAGCCATGTGTGTGTTGTCAGGATAGGTTAGTCAAAGATTCATATATTATTGATTTGTATGATAAGGATCCAATCATAATTGTCGGCCATTGTTATCATATTTGCATATGATTGTCAGTAATCATGTGCTTGTTGCATGTGTGCTTAAATTCGATATATGTCAACCTGCTAATGTGGAATAATGAATGAATGATGTGATGCTGTAGAGATGAAACTGTCATTGATGATGTTGTGCCCGACGAAAACCCTATCCCAGTGAAAACACCTTGGGGATTTCGCGACCCATGTGTTTTCGGCCCAGGTGATTTCGGCCCAAAGTGTGTTCGCCCACTTAATGTTTTCATCCAATAATCTTTCAGTTTGTTAACAATATTAGTACACTAATTTTGTTAAGTATGTAAATTATGTTAATATGATAACTGAGTTATGCTAACTGGATTATGTATGTTAAGCGCACCATGTATGGTAACTCCGTTAAGTTAGTAAGTTGTTAACCCTATTTGTTTGTTAACCCGATTAGTTAACTCTCAATGTTAGTTTATCATCTCCGTTATATATATCAACCCAGTTAAGTTGTTAACTTTGTTAAAGTAGGTGAATGACCGTTATGTGAAACATGAATTGTATACATGTGACTAACTGTTGTGTAATGCATGATGTTAACCGTCAAACGCATCTTGTGGTGTTGATTGCATGCGAAACTGTATGAACTTGAACTGATTGAGTATACGTGCGTACTATAGGTCGCGACTGATTATTTGTGAGCATGTATTTCTTTAGCATACCGAGCAAACCAAGGTGAGTTCACACTCTTACCAAGGCATGGGATTCTCGGGGTTGGGAATGGGTTTGGATGTTTACTTATGCTTAAGTTGTTTTCGGAATTACATACTATAGGCCTCGGGAAAGGAAAGTTATTGGTAGATACTGCTAGACTAGTGATACATATACTTCTCTTCGCACACACGCCGGGATTGGCTGCGATAATAGAACTAATCTTCGCACACATGCCTGGAATGGCTGCGAACCATACTATAAACTTCGCACACATGCCGGGTGGGCTGCGATACAAATATACCTAGTCTAGAAAACATGGGAAACCCCCACAATCTTCGCACACATGTCTAGAAGACTGCGATACAAGTACATACGATATATGGGTTACTAAACGAACATACGGTTTACAATACAATTACTATAACTGAACAACCAACTGTGAACTCGCTCAACTAGTTGTTGACTCTCTGTTACATGCCTTGCAGATCGTTAGGTATACATGGAGCTTGCACTGGGAGGCGCGGTCGTTGTGGACAAGGATCGTGAATGCTTTGATTAAACATTATGACATTTCATACTTTACTTATGTTGGGCTTTTACTTATATGCTTCCGCTAAACATTGATACTATACTTTGGTTTTTGGGAACACCTTTCATATTGGTTGGTTGATTTACATTTGCTATTTACATTGTTCAATATGATTGGTGGCTTGATCCTGGTCAGTCACGCCTCCAAGTGGTGGTACTCCGCGTGTGGATTTTGGGGGTGTGACAGATTGGTATCAGAGCCATTGGTTATAGAGAACTCGGTTTTAATAAGGGGAAAACGTTTTTATTAAAACCAGACTATAACCAGTACAGTGCTCAACGATCCACAACGACGCCTCGCTCCATGTGCAAGACTCAACATCCTAGGTAATATGGTATATGTTTTATTGCCTACATGCTAGAATTACATAGAACTTTGCTCATGGTATGCTTAGATACACATAACCCCTATTGCTTGAGAATACTTATATGCTTACTCTCTTCTGTCATCGCACTTTCGCGATCATCTCTCACTCATGTTCTCTTTGATATCAATCGATCATGAGTGGACACGTTAACCTAACTCCAGCCCAGTTGGCGGCTTTGATCACTGAACAAGTTACTGCAGCACTCGCAGCTGCCCAGGCAGGAGGTATATCATGCGGTCGCAACTTACTCTAGGATCTTTAGATCCTACTCTCATAAACCGACACTTGTGCTTAATATTGTTTACTCTTACGCACACGATAAGTCAACACGCTCAGCCACCTGTATGCATATTCAAAACTTTCATGGACTGTCGTCCTACTACATTCAGTGGCACGGAAGGAGCAGTTGGACTCCTCCATTGGTTTGAAAAGCTTGAGTTCGTATTCAAGATGTGTGAATGCCCTGAGGCTCGCAGGGTGAAGTACGCCACTGGTACCCTAGAAGGCATTGCGCTGACTTGGTGGAAGGCGCAAGTTCAGATGTTAGGGTTGGCAGTTGCTAACGCCACACCCTGGAACGATTTCAAGGAGTTGATCAAAGAGGAATACTGTAACCGTGATGACATCCACAAACTGGAAGTGGAGTTCTTTAACTTGAAGATGACGGGGTCAGAGATAAAGGCGTATGCGAAGCGATCTAACGAACTGGCAACTTTGTGTCCAACTATGGTGGATCCTCCCATCAAACGAATTGAGCTGTACCTTAAAGGCTTAGTACCAGAGATTCAAAGTCATGTGACTTCTGCTAACCTTGCTACTATCCAGGATGTTACTCGTCTTGCTCATCGTCTCACAGACCAGGCAGTGGAACAGAACAAGCTGCCTAAGCGTATTGGTGCTACTACTACTGTTACTACTTCTGCTACTCCCAGTGACAACAAGAGAAAGTGGGATGGAACCTCCAGCAAGGGTTCAACTTCAGTTCAGTCCCAGGCACGGCAGCAAAAGATTGATGACTATCAGAGCCCTGGTCAGCAATCTTCTGGTAGTCAAGGGTTGTAACCTCGTCTTAGTTGGTCAGACATTCTCCATCAACCTCATTCCTATAGTCTTGGGTAGTTTCGACATCGTCATTGGGATGGATTGGATTATCCCAACAGCAAGCAGAGATCCTATGCAAAGAGAAGATTGTTCGTATTCCCCGTTCTGGCAAGGAACCTCTCGAAGTTCAAGGCGACAAGAGTGGTGTCGTGAGTGGCATCATTTCCTTCTTGAAGGCTCAAAAGTGTTTGCGAAAGGGCCACACTGCTATATTAGCACTCGTTACTGATACATCGAAGAAAGAGAAAAAGATTGAGGATATTCCAGTAGTACATGATTTTTCCTCAAGTGTTTCCTGAAGAGTTACCTGGGTTACCGCCTCATCGCCAAGTCGAATTTCAAATCGAGCTAGCTCCAGGAGCAGTACCCATAGCTCGAGCACCTTATCGCTTAGCTCCAACGGAATTAGAAGAACTGTCTAAGCAATTGCAAGAACTCTTGGAAAAGGGTTTCATACGTCCTAGCTCTTCGCCCTGGGGAGCTCCAGTATTATTTGTGAAGAAGAAAGACGGTACCTTCCGCATGTGCATAGATTACCGCGAACTGAACAAGGTGACCGTGAAGAATCATTATCCTCTTCCCCGCATTGACGACTTGTTCCACCAGCTGCAAGGGTCGAGCTACTATTCAAAGATTGATCTGAGATCAGGATATCACCAACTGAGAGTCCGGGATGAGGACGTCTCCAAAACAGCATTCAGAACTCGCTACGGCCATTACGAGTTTTTGGTCATGCCATTCGGGCTAACGAACGCGCCTGCGGTTTTCATGGATCTTATGAACAGGGTGTGCAAACCTTATCTTGACAAGTTTGTTATTGTTTTCATTGACGACATCCTGATCTATTCGAAGAATCAGGAGGAACACGAGCAGCACTTACGACTTATTTTGGAACTCCTTCGAACGGAACAGCTGTACGCTAAGTTTTCAAAATGCGACTTCTGGCTTCGTGAAGTCCACTTTCTAGGCCACGTGGTAAACAAGGATGGGATTCATGTTGATCCATCCAAGGTAGATTCGATCAAGAACTGGCCTGCACCTCGCACACAAACATAAATTCGCCAATTCTTGGGTTTGGCGGGATACTACAAAAGGCTCATCAAAGACTTCTCAAAGATTGCACAGCCGCTTACACTACTGACGCAGAAAGGTGTTGTTTATCGTTGGGGTAATGCACAGGAAACAGCGTTTCAGCACTTAAAGGATAGACTTTGTAGCGCACCTATGCTCTCATTGCCTGAAGGCACGGACGATTTTGTAGTCTACTGCGACGCATCAATCCAAGGTCTTGGATGTGTGTTGATGCAACGGGATAAAGTCATTGCTTATGCTTCGCGCCAACTTAAGATTCACGAACGGAATTACACTACACACGATTTAGAGCTGGGAGCTGTTGTTTTTGCGCTCAAGATATGACGACATTACCTGTATGGCACTAAGTGCACCATCTACACCGATCACAGGAGTCTCGAGCATATTTTCAAGCAGAAAGAATTGAACATGCGACAACGTAGATGGGTCGAGCTACTGAACAATTACGAATGTGCTATAAAGTACCATCCGGGTAAAGCCAATGTGGTGGCCGATGCCCTCAGTTGAAAGGATACTACACCTAGGCGTGTACGAGCGTTGCAACTCACTATTCAGTCTAGTCTTCCTGCACAGATACGAGATGCTCAGGTAGAAGCATTGAAACTAGAAAACGTCAGGGCTGAAGCTCTACGCGGCTCAAGGCAACGGTTAGAACAAAACGCAGACGGCGTCTACTATGTAACAGGACGCATTTGGGTCCCACTTTATGGCAACTTACGCGAGCTTGTAATGGATGAAGCTCATAAGTCTCGCTACTCAGTACATCCTGGTTCGGATAAGATGTATCACGACTTGAAAACTACATATTGGTGGCCTAGCATGAAAGCTCATATCGCAACTTACGTTAGCAAGTGTTTGAGTTGTGCGAGAGTCAAAGCGGAATATCAGAAACCTTCAGGCCCACTCCAACAACCTGAGATACCACAATGGAAATGGGAACAAATTTCCATGGATTTTGTTACTGGTTTACCTAGATCTCAGCGCGGAAATGACACTATTTGGGTGATCGTGGATCGACTCACTAAGTCTGCACACTTCCTGGCTATCAAGGAAACGGATAAGTTCTCCACTTTAGCAGACACCTACTTAAAAGAAGTGGTTTCAAGGCACGGGGTGCCAACCTCTATTATATCTGATCGTGATGCACGTTTTACTTCAGAACTGTGGCAAGCAATGCACAAATTTTTTTGGCTCTCGGTTAGACATGAGCACAGCTTATCACCCTCAGACGGATGGGCAATCTGAGCGCACTATTCAAACTCTAGAAGACATGCTTCGTGCGTGTGTAATCGATTTCGGCAACGGCTGGGAAAAACATCTCCCGTTAGTGGAGTTCTCGTACAACAACAGTTACCACACCAGCATTAAAGCCGCTCCATTCGAGGCATTGTACGGACGTAAATGTCGGTCACCTCTTTGTTGGGCGGAGGTGGGAGATAGTCAAATCACAGGTCCGGAAATGGTAGTTGATACTACTGAAAAGATTGCTCAAATATGACAACGCATGGCGGCAGCTCGTGACCGTCAGAGAGCATACGCCGATAAAGACAGGAAACTACTCGAGTTCCAGGTTGGGGATCGAGTGCTACTCAAAGTTTCACCCTGGAAGGGTGTGGTTCGTTTTGGCAAACGAGGCAAGCTCAATCCGCGATACGTCGGACCATTTGAAATCATTGAGAAAATAGGCAAGGTGACCTACAAACTGAACGTACCAGCTGAACTCAGTGCAGTTCACAACGTCTTTCACGTGTTGAATCTGAAGAAGTGTCTGTCAGATGAGACCCTTATAGTTCCTTTGAAGGAGCTCACTATCGACGATCAGTTGCGATTCGTCGAGGAACCAGTTGAAATCACGGACCGGGATGTTAAGGTCCTCAAGCACACTAGAATACCTCTTGTTCGAGTTCGTTGGAACTCCCGTCGTGGCCCAGAATTCACCTGGGAACAAGAAGATCAAATGAAACTCAAGTATCCCCAGTTATTCGAAAACAATGCAACTACTACTGAGGCTGAAGCTACTAGAGAATTTCGGGACGAAACTCCAATCAACGGGGGGATGATGTGACACCCCAGGAAAACCAGTAAACGATTACAACTTACCTAGCTTCCTCAGTAACCACGTACTAAATTTCGGGATGAAATTTCTTTCAAGTTGGGGATAATGTGACAACTCGAGTTTCCAGGATTTCCATCTCCGCACTATTGCATGTTAATTGTTTCGATTGTTCGTTGATACGACTTGTTGTTCCACAACCGTACACGTTGTAACGTTGTAATATATTAAATCGTACTGTGATTGATATGTTAATATATGTGGTGTACCTTATATTTGAAGTGTAGATTAATATTATACTCAGAATTAATATTTTGCTGTTTGATTAAATCATGCCAAGCACCCCCCTCACGAAATCACCCCCTAGCTGAAAACACTAGAGTGTTTTCGTCCAATTAATGTCCGGCGAAAACTGGTTGGGCCTTGGCCCAGTTATGGTTACGTTATAAGTGTGAGATTGTTGATTTGAATGCTTTTAGAAAAACCCTACCCCTTCCTCTTACTTGCGACGGCAACCTCCTACTCTTACCTCGAAGTTCCTTATTTCTGGCGACCATAATTCCATCATCTAACCTGGTTAGTGTTTAACTTTAGCCTAATTAGTATTAATTAATACATGAAGCATGTGTTCCTTTGGGTTAGATGTGATGTATGTTAAACTGTTCTTGCATGATATATGGTATTAGAGTTGCATGTTAATAAATTATTGATGAAAAACAATGATGTTAAACTGTTAGATGTGACGGTTATGATCTGGCATGTTGGAACTAGGGTTCTTGATAAATGATATGTACTATGATGCTATGGTTATAATGATCTGATATTCTATTATGTGAGGTGACAAGAAAGTGCAGCCTATGAATTTATTCGATCCAATATTAACAAGTTAGTATTGACAAATGTCGGCCATGTATCGGATGTATATTAAATTTGTGTAAAGGACTTCTAGGATGGTTATATAATATTACCAACTGTGATAATGTTTATAAATTTGGATGAGAATAAATTGATGGTTTGATTTGTCAAAGGGCAGCCATGTGTGTGTTGTCAGGATAGGTTAGTCAAAGATTCATATATTATTGATTTGTATGATAAGGATCCAATCATAATTGTCGGCCATTGTTATCATATTTGCATATGATTGTCAGTAATCATGTGCTTGTTGCATGTGTGCTTAAATTCGATATATGTCAACCTGCTAATGTGGATTAATGAATGAATGATGTGATGCTGTAGAGATGAAACTGTCATTGATGATGTTGTGCCCGACGAAAACCCTATCCCAGCGAAAACACCTTGGGGATTTCGCGACCCATGTGTTTTCGGCCCAGGTGATTTCGGCCCAAAGTGTGTTCGCCCACTTAATGTTTTCATCCAATAATCTTTCAGTTTGTTAACAATATTAGTACACTAATTCTGTTAAGTATGTAAATTATGTTAATATGTTAACTGAGTTATGCTAACTGGATTATGTATGTTAAGCACACCATGTATGGTAACTCCATTAAGTTAGTAAGTTGTTAACCCTATTTGTTTGTTAACCCGATTAGTTAACTCTCAATGTTAGTTTATCATCTCCGTTATATATATCAACCCAGTTAAGTTGTTAACTTTGTTAAAGTAGGTGAATGACCGTTATGTGAAACATGAATTGTATACATGTGACTAACTGTTGTGTAATGCATGATGTTAACCGTCAAACGCATCTTGTGGTGTTGATTGCATGCGAAACTGTATGAACTTGAACTGATTGAGTATACGTGCGTACTATAGGTCGCGACTGATTATTTGTGAGCATGTATTTCTTTAGCATACCGAGCAAACCAAGGTGAGTTCACACTCTTACCAAGGCATGGGATTCGCGGGGTTGGGAATGGGTTTGGATGTTTACTTATGCTTAAGTTGTTTTCGGAATTACATACTATAGGCCTCGGGAGAGGAAAGTTATTGGTAGATACTGCTAGACTAGTGATACATATACTTCTCTTCGCACACACGCCGGGATTGGCTGCGATAATAGAACTAATCTTCGCACACATGCCTGGAATGGCTGCGAACCATACTATAAACTTCGCACACATGCCGGGTGGGCTGCGATACAAATATACCTAGTCTAGAAAACATGGGAAACCCCCACAATCTTCGCACACATGTCTAGAAGACTGCGATACAAGTACATACGATATATGGGTTACTAAACGAACATACGGTTTACAATACAATTACTATAACTGAACAACCAACTGTGAACTCGCTCAACTAGTTGTTGACTCTCTGTTACATGCCTTGCAGGTCGTTAGGTATACATGGAGCTTGCACTGGGAGGCGCGGTCGTTGTGGACAAGGATCGTGAATGCTTTGATTAAACATTATGACATTTCATACTTTACTTATGTTGGGCTTTTACTTATATGCTTCCGCTAAACATTGATACTATACTTTGGTTTTTGGGAACACCTTTCATATTGGTTGGTTGATTTACATTTGCTATTTACATTGTTCAATATGATTGGTGGCTTGATCCTGGTCAGTCACGCCTCCAAGTGGTGGTACTCCGCGTGTGGATTTTGGGGGTGTGACACAAAAAATGGAACCGGAACTAGTTGAACTCGCGTGTGCCCGCACCTCCTGCGGACACGACTGCAGTTCCGAAAACCCGGGTCCGCGTGGAGCAGTTTTTGCACTCTTGACTTTCTGTTTTGTAACCGAAATGAATGAATGATCATTATTTCAATTAACTGATTTATGTTTTGAAACTGAAATGAATGAGGATCATTATTTCATTTTTCAAACTGACTATCAGTTTCGTAACTGATATTCTAATGACCATTATTTGGTCATTAATTTGCTGATTTCGGTTATGGTTCTGGCACTATAAATCGAAGGCAAAGCTGATCAGTTGAGACACACAGAAAACAACTTCTCTTCTCTCTATCTCAGTTTATGCAACACAACTTCGTGTTCTTTTCAGGTAAGTGCTCAAGTCCGGCAGTGCGCGGTGCTGCTTCGAACCGGCGTACCCTGGGAACAGACGACGAATCTGTTTAAGGGAATTGTGTTAAACACTAGCCCGGTTCAATCGTTTACTGTTTCTTTTCTACTTCTAATTGCAACTTTTTCTAACCACTGTTCTGATCAGTGGTTCTGTTCAAACTTGCCACTGTTTCAAACGTACAGTGGTTGATCAGTGGTTAGACTGATCAGTGGTTAAACTCATCAGTGGTTAAACTCATCAGCGGTTAAACTCATCAGTGGTTAAACTGATCAGTAGTTTCTGATAAGTGGATTTCAATCAGTGGTTATTTTTCTAATAAACTTAAACAGATTCTACTTACTGATTGTTCTTATTGTTCTTTTCAGAATGGAATCACAGCCGATGACTACTGCTATTTCTGCTGTCATGACCAGTGTTGTTTCTGCGGTCATGACTTCCGCTGTTACCGTCACTACCGGTCTGGTGACACCACTGCCTATTGTAGTGTCGCATGCTGAGAAACCAGAGAAATTCAGTGGTGTGATTTTCAAACAGTGGCAGCAAAAGATGTTCTTTTATCTGACCACATTGAATCTGGCAAGGTTCCTGACTGAACCTAAACCCCATGTTGATGAAGGGGATTTGGATACTCAAACTGTGAGCGCGATGCATGCTTGGAATCATTCGGATTTCCTGTGCCGCAATTTTATTTTGAATGGTTTGGTGGACACATTGTATAATGTGTATTGCAAAGCCAAGACTGCCAAAGAATTGTGGGAGTCTTTGGATCGTAAATACAAAAGAGAAGATGCGGGCACTAAGAAATTCGTGGTGGCAAAGTTCTTGGACTTTAAAAGGATAGACTCAAAAACTGTCATGAGCCAAGTCCAAGAATTGCAGGTTATCCTTCATGATATTCATGCGGAAGGAATGATGCTCAGCGAGACATTCCAAGTTGCTGCAATGATCGAAAAACTGCCACCAAGTTGGGTTGATTTCAAGAACTATCTCAAGCATAAGCGAAAGGAGATGACCATCGAAGATCTTGTTGTTCGTCTTCGGATTGAAGAAGATAACAAAGTGGCCCTAAAAAAGGTTGATGGTCCTGAAACTGTGAAGGCCAATCTTGTTGAACATGGGCAATCTTCGAAGGGAAAAAACAGTGGAAAGGGCGGAAAGAAAAGTCATGGGAAACGCTCCAACCTTGGTCCTAAGGGGGGAGTTGGGAAAAAAAAGTTCCTTGGAAATTGATACAATTGTCAAAAACAAGGCCACAAGGCTAGCGAATGCAAGCTTCCCAAGAAGAAGGAAAATGCTCAACAAGTGAACATGGTAGATGAAGTCGATAAGCTTGTTGCCATGGTCACAGACCTCTTGATTTTGGTCACGGAAGTGAATATAGTTGGGCAAAATAACAAGGATTGGTGGGTCGATACGGGGGCTACCCGACATGTGTGCTTTGACAAAAGCCTTTTAAACACCTTCAAGGAGGTGACTAATGGAGAAAAGGTTTTCATGGGAAATTCTGCCACAACAGAAATAAAAGGCGAGGGTAACGTTGTTTTGAAGATGACTTCTGGAAAAGAACTCACATTGTCCAATGCGTTGTATGTTCCAGAAATTCGTAAGAACCTTGTTTCGGGGTGGCAATTGAACAAGTTTGGGTTCAATATGGTGATTGAGTCGGATAAGGTCGTGTTGACCAAAAATGGTGTGTATGTTGGTAAGGGCTATGCCCTAAATGGAATGTTTAAACTCAATGTAATTGTCGTGAATGCAATGAAAGAAAACGCTACTAGTTCTACTTACTTGATTGAGTCTTCTAATCTTTGGCATGGTAGACTAGGTCACGTAAATTATAATTCCATTCGTCATTTAATCAAACTTGATTGCATACCAACATTCGATATCGACTCAATTAATAAATGTGAAACTTGCGTAGAAGCAAAACAAACGAAATCGTCATTCAAAAAGGTGGAACGAAACACCGAACCCCTCGAGATGATCCACACTGATGTGTGTGATCTAAAAGCAATTCCTACTCGTGGTGGGAACAAGTACTTCATCACGTTCATTGATGATAGTACAAGGTATTGCTATGTGTATTTACTTAAGAGTAAGGACGAGGCTATTGACAAGTTTATCTTGTTCAAAGCCGAAGTTGAGAATCAACTAAATCGGAAAATCAAAATTGTAAGGAGCGACCGAGGAGGTGAATATGTTTCACCTTTTATTGACGTATGTGCAAAGAGTGGAATCATCCACGAACTCACGGCTCCTTACTACCCTCAATCAAATGGCATAGCAGAACGGAAAAATCGCACTTTGAAAGAAATGATGAATGCCATGATGATAAGTTCTGGTGTACACCAAAACATGTGGGGGGAAGCAATCTTATCGGCAAATTATGTGTTAAACATGATACCCAATAAGAAAAAGGATGTAACGCCTTATGAATTATGGAAGGGAAAGAAAGCACCATATAAATCCTTGAAAGTATGGGGGTGTCTAGCTAAGGTGGTGGTTACACCACCTAAGTGCCTACTAATAGGTCCCAAAAAGGTGGATTGTGTACTTATAGGACACACCCGTCCTTTTGGTCCTTATCGTTTTATTGTGCATGATTCCAAGAACCCTAGAATATGCAAAGGCACCATAATCGAATCTAAGGATGCAACGTGGTTTGAACATGTGTTCCCATGCTTAGATAGAAGTGAACCGAGTTCTTCTAGACCGATTGAGGAAATTGTTCCCGAGGGTGTAATTGAAAACGATGAACCTCGAGAACAATCTAAGAATGAGGAAGTTGAAATCTGGAAAAGTAAACGGCAAAGGACTGAAAAATCCTTTGGTCCTGAGTTTCTTACCTATATAGTAGAAGATGAACCTCAAGCGTACCAACAAGCGGTACATTCCTCAGAAGGACCTCAGTGGAGGAAGGCAATCAAAAGTGAGATAGACTCTATCTTACAGAACCATACTTGGGAACTAGTGGATCTTCCTCAAGGATGTAAACCACTAGGATATCGATGGATCTTCAAGAAGAAGATGAAACCAGATGGAACCATCGATAAGTACAAAGCAAGGTTGGTGATCAAAGGATATAAACAGCGAGAAGGTTTAGACTACTTATACATATTCGCCAGTTACGCGAATAACATCCATCAGGTTGGTGCTTGCCATTGCCGCCATTAGAAATTTGGAAGTTCACCAAATGGATGTGAAAACAGCTTTCTTGAATGGAATTCTAGAGGAAGAAATCTACATGGAGCAACCCGAAGGCTTCACAGCTATTGGGCAAGAAAAGAAAGTGTGTAAACTTGTGAAATCCTTGTATGGATTGAAACAAGCTCAAAAACAATGGCATCAAAAGTTTGATCATGTCATGCTTGATGCTGGGTTCAAAATCAATGAATGTGACAAGTGTGTGTATGTGAAGGACACATCTGATTGATATGTCATTTTGTATCTATATGTAGATGATATGCTCATTGCTGGAAGCGATGACAAAATCATAAAATCTACAAAGAACATGCTAAAAGCAAGATTTGACATGAAAGACATGGTCTTGCGGATGTGATTTTGGGGGTCAAAATCACGCGAACCCAAAGTGGACTCGTTTTAAGTCAATCCCACTATGTGGACAAAATTCTTGAGAAGTTCAATGCAAATGACTCTAATGAAGCTAGAACTCCACTTGACACAAGTCAACATCTAGCCAAGAATAGAGGTGAACCCGTAAACCAGTTGGAATACTCAAGAATTATTGGTAGCTTGATGTATCTTATGAGTTGTACTAGGCCAGACATAGCATTTGCTGTGAGCAAGCTAAGTAGATACACAAGAAACCCAAGTTCAATGCATTGGAACTGTATCACTCGGTTGCTTCGCTACTTAAGATACACTCGGGAATACGGGTTGCATTATAACAGATATCCAGCAGTTATAGAAGGACGCTGCGATGCAAATTGGATATCTGACACGAATGATTCCAGAGCAACAAGTGGGTATGTATTCACACTTGGAGGTGCAGCGATATCGTGGAAATCATCAAAACAAACGGTTATTGCTAGATCCACGATGGAATCTGAGTTCATCGCTTTAGATAAAGCAGGTGAAGAGGCAGAATGGCTACGTCAATTTGTTGAGGATATACCAAGATGGCCTAAGCCGGCAACGGCCATTTGTATACATTGTGATAGCCAATCGGCACTTGGCAGAGCTCGTAGGATAATGTATAATGGTAGGAACAGACATATCAGACGTAGACATAATACGATACGACAACTAATCTCTACAGGAATTATCACTGTTGACTACGTGAGGTCAAAGGATAATATTGGGGATCCGCTGACAAAAGGCCTAAGTAGAGAGTTAGTACAGAAGTCGTCCTTGGGAATGGGACTGAATCCCTTAAAAAATGAAGTTCATATGATGGAAACCTAACTCAATAGACGGGAGATCCCAAGAATTGAGTTCAATAGGAAAACCTAATTGTATGAATAAGCGAGGTCACTGTGGGGGGGAGGGGATAACCCTACGCATTTAATAAGGTAGTTTATTATAAAGATTAATAAACCTCCTAGTCCATTCCTAAAAGTGACAAGTGTGAGGCTAAGCCTATGGCTTTTAATGATTCGACTAAGGTAACCAAACATAGTGAATCACCTATGTGAGAGAGAAGTGGGGTCGCTTCGAAGGGTATTGTTGGGGCACAATACCTAATGGCTCTCGCAGAACCAGGCATCATGTTCATGACCATAACGAAAATAACTATGAGGACTTGACTTTGTCAGGGAGAGTCTTGTGTGAAGTGCATTGTCGTCCACACAAACGGCAGACGAGTTCAAAGACATCGAGTTCTACTCAGAGCTAGTGGGCTAAGTGCATTTCATGAGCGAAGGTTCAAAGGGTAACACCTACCTATCGTATGCAAAACTCAACTGCTGAAATGTAATAAGGAATTATGTTGTTTCTGAGATCGACCTCCATTCATGTGGGGGATTGTTGGAAATTTGTGTATTGTGAATGAAAGTCTTAAATGTGGTGGACACTTTGTCCCACATCGGAGTGGGAACAAAAGGAAAGGCCACTTATACTGTAACGCCCGGCTCTTTTGTACTTTCAATTTATAGAAAGTTTTGTTCGTATTTCTATTTTTGGAAACTTTGTATTCTTGTAATCGTCCTTCTTTGTAATCGTTGTAAAAACCGAGACTTGGATCATTAATGAAACTCGTATTTTGTTACAAATATGTTATACACACTTCATATACGCTCGTATGTTCGAATTGGTGAATCAATTGGTGTTTAATTGTTATTCTTGGAAACTATGTGCTAAACTTGTAATTAATCTAAACATATGCATAAAACGTGTCTTGATCGTGAATGACACTTGATTTTGATACTCATATGCTTAATTATACTTGGGTTATATTCCTCATACTTGGATTCATCTTAAACTATGTTTTTGTGGCATTTATAGTCCCTAAAACACCTAAAATCCCAAAGGTAACAAGTGGAGGGGCATAATTGCAAGTGCATTGTCGTCCACACAAACGGCAGACGAGTTCAAAGACATCGAGTTCTACTCAGAGCTAGTGGGCTAAGTGCATTTCATGAGCGAAGGTTCAAAGGGTAACACCTACCTATCGTATGCAAAACTCAACTGCTGAAATGTAATAAGGAATTATGTTGTTTCTGAGATCGACCTCCATTCATGTGGGGGATTGTTGGAAATTTGTGTGTTGTGAATGAAAGTCTTAAATGTGGTGGACACTTTGTCCCACATCGGAGTGGGAACAAAAGGAAAGGCCACTTATACTGTAACGCCCGGCTCTTTTGTACTTTCAATTTATAGAAAGTTTTGTTCGTATTTCTATTTTTGGAAACTTTGTATTCTTGTAATCGTCCTTCTTTGTAATCGTTGTAAAAACCGAGACTTGGATCATTAATGAAACTCGTATTTTGTTACAAATATGTTATACACACTTCATATACGCTCGTATGTTCGAATTGGTGAATCAATTGGTGTTTAATTGTTATTCTTGGAAACTATGTGCTAAACTTGTAATTAATCTAAACATATGCATAAAACGTGTCTTGATCGTGAACGACACTTGATTTTGATACTCATATGCTTAATTATACTTGGGTTATATTCCTCATACTTGGATTCATCTTAAACTATGTTTTTGTGGCATTTATAGTCCCTAAAACACCTAAAATCCCAAAGGTAACAAGTGGAGGGGCATAATTGCAATAACTCAAACTTCAGCTGCATAAGGCTCGCGGCCCACCTAAATTTACCTTGATATCTCAAGCGGGCCGCCTGAGGATGCCCAGATCAGAAAAAAAGACAACAGTTGCATTTCTACGCGAATTGGCATGAAATCCCACTTTCTAACACTCCCCAATCACCTTAAAGCCACCTCTAAACACCTCCAATCATACTCAAACTCTTCCACTATAAATATAAACCTTCTCCAAGCATTTCTACACTTTCGACACTCTCAAATCACTCCAAATTCACTCTCAAATCAGTTGCAAATCTGCATTTTCGGACATATTCATACTCTTGCACTAAAGTGAGTATAACTTGCTCATTTCTTAACGAAATCACTTGATTCTTCTTCCTACTTCCTTGGATAATCATGGGGTTCGATTCATTGACTTCTCCTTGTAGAAATCAGACCTGGAATTGCCCTGAAATGGTCCAAGAACTTTCTGTTTTGTTACATACTCTTTCAAACTTGTTTAAACTTCATCCAACTTGTGTCTAACACATCTCACACCTATGTCCTAAAGTTTACAACCTCTCTTATGGTTGGTTAAACTTAAAAACAAGGTTGAGACACTTGAAATCAGAGGATTAAACCTCATAATTTTCTGTTTTGTTTAGGGTGTTTAACCCACAAGTCATGTTCAAGCTAGTTCTTGATGTAGAGTGATTATGGAACAACTTGGGTTGTTCCAACATAAAATCCTCACATGATTTGATGATTTCTCTTTAGTTAGGTTGTTTATATTATTGTACTAATCCTAGTTCGTGACCCTCCTTGGTTGTTTTTACATCAAGTGAAGTGGTGAACATTCAAGGGGTTCCTAAATGGAAGCATGTTCTTCCTACCCCATACATGACATCCATGATAACTCGAGGTGCCTAAATGAAGATCTTAATCTTCTACCTCCTACTTGAACTATTGAACTAAATAATATGTAATACTTAACCTAAATATGTACATACACTCATTCGAACCTTTAACGTTAAACTTGTGTTTATATGTTAAAGTAGTAGGATATCATCTAAGACCTAAAACTCTAAAAGTATGATTCTAATGGGTATACTACCCATGAAAACATTCAAACCCTAGCGGTTACATAGTGTCATACAAGGGTTACTAAGTTAAAGATGATTATTTTTTCGTATCATATTTTATTCTACTTTATGTTATGTTAAACTCCAAATTTATAATCTTCCGTTGAACGCCAAACTCACACACCTATGTTTCCTTGTGTAGAAGGACTAGGTGCTCCAAAGTAATCCATCACCAACTCACTCGCGGGATTCCAAGTAGGAAAGCTTGCAACCACCGTGAGTATACTCGATCCCTTTTTCCCTCTTTACACTTTGGGATGCAACATGTATAACTATTGAACGACTTTTAAACCAAATTAAACATACTCAATCCTTGGTCAAGCATGAAACTAATGTGAAATTACTTGTTATTCTTGTATGCTCTATGAACGATTTGGAACGTTATATGCTCATTAACTTTGCTCGCCCACCTTGACAATTATAGCGCTATAGGATTAACGCCCCGCCCGCTATTCTATTGGGTATTGTTAAGTTACCACCCCGCTGAACGATGGGGATTAGGCTATTTTATGCATTGTATTCTAGGGTTTGATCATATTGTACGCCAAACTTGCATACTAGTAAATCACATATTATGAATCATGTTGGATTTGAGTTTTTATTCTATTATGCTATGTATCAAACTTGTATACTCGCCATTGCTTTTGCATTGAAACTCTATTTTAATACATGTTGCAGGTTGATTATTGAAGTATGGATGAATGATGAAACAAGTTTAGGGTGGACTAGATACACACCTTTAAATTTTTTATATTTTGATGTTATGTTGTTAATTGAGACAATGTTGTATTTTGTTTGGATTATTGTATGACAATTTAGCATTTTGCAATGAAATTCGGATTTATTTAAATATTGTCACATAGTGTTATGAAGTCTCGAGCAATCTATACACACTTCGTCTCATCCCGATGTTTCCGCCATCGGTTGGGGTGTGACAGATTAGTATCAGAGCCATAACTATAGGGAATTAGGAAAATTGCCATGCTTTTGCCCTAATCTATAGTTTTAGGAATTTTGCCTCTTATGTGTTGTTTAAAACTTTTGTACTCTATCATGCATGCTTCCTAGCTATACTTCTTATTGATTAAATTTATATGCCTTTCCTAAGATTAACATGAATACACTTTTGTTTATTTTTATACTCTTGTAACACAAACGAGACAACTTTACCAAAATAGGCGTGAAACCCACAATTTGGTAAACGACTCTCATTCTACCTTAAACTATTTTGCACGAAATTTCACCATTAAGCTAGGAGTGAAATCCACAACTTAATGGTAATTTCCATTTCAACTCTAGTGGACCCTTGTCATAGTGTCGAAATTTTATTTTGACCCGACAAGTACCAACCACATTTAGGGTACGAAATCGTGAAGCTAGGGGTGAAACCCGCATCTCGTCGATTAAGTCCCACTCCTCGATTTTCAATCTCGCCAAAGTCCCGATTGTTTCAATCGATTAGAGATGTGTAGTAACCGGAAGGGTAAGATACCGTTAATCGCTTCTCGACGAGAGTATCTTACCTATAGGCCAAAGCATGTTTTCTCTAATTCGAAAGGACTTTCGACCCACTTTGGAATAGTCGACGTTTCTCTACCCGAAACACTCCTATGTTTTATTGAGCCTCTCTTTTATGTATCTCAATTTATATGCGATTTTATACTTGAACGTTCATTCATTTCAAAATTTCGTTTTAATCATTTCGCATGTTATCGCAATCACAAACAATAATAATCCCTCGTGAACAAACTAAATTTACGATGCTTTCATTTACCCATGTTATGCTATGTGAAACTCATGAACTATGCTATATGAGACGTCTAAACTCTTTATGTTATGTGAAACAATTTGAACCTTTTATGCTATGTGACACTTTATGCTATGTGAATCATTTTATGCAAATGATTTTCTTAAACAAACCTTATGATCAAGTCTCACCTATTCGTTCTTTTGAATCTTAGATGTCTTCTCATCTCGTTAACGCGTCTAAGAAGTCAAGGTCCCGTGCTACGAAGAAGATAATGGCTTTCATGGGCGATCAATTTGCGCGCGTCGTTCCAAAGGTCATCACCGAGATTCGAGCTACTGAAACACCTTCCTCTTCCGTCGACTCCAAGGTCAAATTACGCAAGCCCGCTTCGTTCAACTTTAAGCACTTTACGTCGTGCAATCCCAAGCCATTCACTGGAAATGATGGGGTGAACGCCATGCTCGAGTGGTTTGATAGCATAGAGGTCACGTTCATCAACAGTGACTGCCCTGACGAGCTCAGAACGCGTAGTGCGACTGGGGTATTCCAAGCCCGAGCTCTTGAGTGGTGGTCGAACGAAAGAAACATCCGCTCGAACGAGCTGGCCTATGCGTTGACTTGGGAAGAAGTTAAGGCCCTAATGATGGACAAATTTTGCCCTCCGTATGAGCAACAAAAGCTAGAGGAAGAATTTTGGGCGCTTAAACAAGTGGGAGATGAGAACCTAGCCTATACCACCCATTTCAAACAACTTAGCTTCATTGTTCCTCACCTTGTCATGACCACCGACCGCAAGATAAGGAAGTACATCAACGGGTTACCCTCTGCTATGCGTGATACCATCGAGGCAGCCAAACCCGATAGTATTGAAGCTGTTTACCGCCTCGCTGCTTCCCTAAACAATAATCGCATTCGCGATAAACAGGTTGCAACCTCTACCAAGATAGCCAATCAGATTACCACTGACCATGAAGCCCAAGCAAGTGGTGGCGAAGGCAGGAAACGAAAGTTTCAACACACAGAGTCATTCAACAGGGTACGCGCATGCTACAAGTGTGGAGACACTACCCATCTTCGCCCACAATGTCCTCTATGGAATCAAGAACGACAACAAGCCCAAGATGACGACGAAGACAGTGAGGATACGCTTTCTCATCAGCAACCTTATTACCTCTATTCGCGTAAAACCTTGTGTTGTTAAACCTGAATTCATGTCACTTCCGGTCGAAAATTATGATGGCAAAACCATCACCGTAGAATTTTATTTTCCGTTATTGTTTTCTCGCATTCAACATCCATGTTTTCTGGAACGACGAAGTATCCCTACCTTTTCATTAGATCTTCCTAAATTTCGGGACGAAATTTCCTAAAGGAGGGGAGACTGTAACGCCCGGCTCTTTTGTACTTCCCATTTATAGAAAGTTTTGTTCGTATTTCTATTTTTGGAAACTTTGTATTCTTGTAATCGTCCTTCTTTGTAATCGTTGTAAAAACCGAGACTTGGATCATTAATGAAACTCGTATTTTATTACAAATATGTTATACACACTTCATATATGCTCGTATGTTCGAATTGGTGAATCAATTGGTGTTTAATTGTTATTCTTGGAAACTATGTGCTAAACTTGTAATTAATCTAAACATATGCATAAAACGTGTCTTGAACGTGAACGACACTTGATTTTGATACTCATAAGCTTAATTATACTTGGGTTATATTCCTCATACTTGGATTCATCTTAAACTATGTTTTTGTGGCATTTATAGTCCCTAAAACACCTAAAATCACAAAGGTAACAAGTGGAGGGGCCTAATTGCAATAACTCAAACTTCAGCTGCATAAGGCTCGCGGCCCGCCTAAACTTACCTTGATATCTCAAGCGGGCTGCCTGAGGATGCCTAGATCAGAAAAAAAACACAGCAGATGCATTTCTACGCGAATTGGCATGAAATCCCACTTTCTAACACTCCCCAATCACCTTAAAGCCACCTCTAAACACCTCCAATCATACTCAAACTCTTCCACTATAAATATACACCTTCTCCAAGCATTTCTACAATTTCAACACTCTCAAATCACTCCAAATTCACTCTCAAATCAGTTGCAAATCTGCATTTTCGGACAGATTCATACTCTTGCACTAAAGTGAGTATAACTTGCTCATTTCTTAACGAAATCACTTGATTCTTCTTCCTACTTCCTTGGATAATCATGGGGTTCGATTTATTGACTTCTCCTTGTAGAAATCAGACCTGGAATTGCCCTGAAATGGTCCAAGAACTTTCTGTTTTGTTACATACTCTTTCAAACTTGTTTAAACTTCATCCAACTTGTGTCTAACACATCTCACACCTATGTCCTAATGTTTACAACCTCTCTTATGGTTGGTTAAACTTAAAAACAAGGTTGAGACACTTGAAATCAGAGGATTAAACCTCATAATTTTCTGTTTTGTTTAGGGTGTTTAACCCACAAGTCATGTTCAAGCTAGTTCTTGATGTAGAGTGATTATGGAACAACTTGGGTTGTTCCAACATAAAATCCTCACATGATTTGATGATTTCTCTTTAGTTAGGTTGTTTATATTATTGTACTAATCCTAGTTCGTGACCCTCCTTGGTTGTTTTTACATCAAGTGAAGTGGTGAACATTCAAGGGGTTCCTAAATGGAAGCATGTTCTTCCTACCCCATACATGACATCCATGATAACTCGAGGTGCCTAAATGAAGATCTTAATCTTCTACCTCCTACTTGAACTATTGAACTAAATAATATGTAATACTTAACCTAAATATGTACATACACTCATTCGAACCTTTAACGTTAAACTTGTGTTTATATGTTAAAGTAGTAGGATATCATCTAAGACCTAAAACTCTAAAAGTATGATTCTAATGGGTATACTACCCATGAAAACATTCAAACCCTAGCGGTTACATAGTGTCATACAAGGGTTACTAAGTTAAAGATGATTATTTTTTCGTATCATATTTTATTCTACTTTATGTTATGTTAAACTCCAAATTTATAATCTTCCGTTGAACGCCAAACTCACACACCTATGTTTCCTTGTGTAGAAGGACTAGGTGCTCCAAAGTAATCCATCACCAACTCACTCGCGGGATTCCAAGTAGGAAAGCTTGCAACCACCGTGAGTATACTCGATCCCTTTTTCCCTCTTTACACTTTGGGATGCAACATGTATAACTATTGAACGACTTTTAAACCAAATTAAACATACTCAATCCTTGGTCAAGCATGAAACTAATGTGAAATTACTTGTTATTCTTGTATGCTCTATGAACGATTTGGAACGTTATATGCTCATTAAATTTGCTCGCCCACCTTGACAATTATAGCGCTATAAGATTAGCGCCCCGCCCGCTATTCTATTGGGTATTGTTAAGTTACCACCCCGCTGAACGATTGGGATTAGGCTATTTTATGCGTTGTATTCTAGGGTTTGATCATATTGTACGCCAAACTTGCATACTAGTAAATCACATATTATGAATCATGTTGGATTTGAGTTTTTATTCTATTATGCTATGTATCAAACTTGTATACTCGCCATTGCTTTTGCATTGAAACTCTATTTTAATACATGTTGCAGGTTGATTATTGAAGTATGGATGAATGATGAAACAAGTTTAGGGTGGACTAGATACACACCTTTAAATTTGTTATATTTTGATGTTATGTTGTTAATTGAGACAATGTTGTATTTTTTTGGATTATTGTATGACAATTTAGCATTTTGCAATGAAATTCGGATTTATTTAAATATTGTCACATAGTGTTATGAAGTCTCGAGCAATCTATACACACTTCGTCTCATCCCGATGTTTCCGCCATCGGTTGGGGTGTGACATATAAGGATAAACCTTGTCCAAGCCTTTGAAGCTTTATGACATGTTTTACCACAATCCCTACCCGCGCGTGTGCAAGGGGGGGGGGTGCAAAAAAATGGAACCGGAACTAGTTGAACTCGTGTGTGCCCGCACGTCCTGCGGACACGAATGCAGTTCCGAAAACCCGGGTCCGCGTGGAGCAGTTTTTGCACTCTTGACTTTCTGTTTTATAACCGAAATGAATGAATGATCATTATTTCAATTAACTGATTTATGTTTTGAAACAGAAATGAATGAGGATCATTATTTCATTTTTCAAACTGACTATCAGTTTCGTAACTGATATTCTAATGACCATTATTTGGTCATTAATTTACTGATTTCGGTTATGGTTCTGGCACTATAAATCGAAGGCAAAGCTGATCAGTTGAGACACACAGAAAACAACTTCTCTCTATCTCAGTTTCTGCAACACAGCTTCTTGTTCTTTTCAGGCAAGTGCTCAAGTCCGGCAGTGTGCGGTGCTGCTTCGAACCGGCGTACCCTGGGAACAGACGATGAATCTGTTTAAGGGAATTGTGTTAAACACAAGCCCGGTTCAATCGTTTACTGTTTCTTTTCTACTTCTAATTGCAACTTTTTCTAACCACTGTTCTGATCAGTGGTTCTGTTCAAACTTGCCACTGTTTCAAACCGACAGTGGTTAAACTCATTAGCGGTTAAACTCATCAGTGGTTAAACTCATCAGTAGTTTCTGATCAGTGGATTTCAATCAGTGGTTATTTTTTTAATAAATTTTGCCATAGTTTCCCCTAAAAATGGAGATTTCCATGCTTTCAAGCATATCATTTTCTTTTTCAAAAATCATCCCAAACACTCTATAATTCAATCAACACTTACCAAGTGCCAAAATCATGCAATATACATAACAACATGAACTTGAACTTTTATAAAAACTTGTAGTAACTTGGTAGTGTGCTTAGTAGGTTTAGTTACCCTTTGAAATGTATTTACTTCTTTAAAAACTTCATTTTTAAGGAAGTTGGGTGTTTACAACTTCCAAACACATTTTCGAAGAATGCTTCTTTATGTAATCTTTTTGTTACACAAGTGTTTCTACACTTGTTTAACCCTTAAAAATAGTATTTTTTTTATGTAAGAACCAAGTCTAGGAAAATTTGTTATTTAACTTAGTTTCTTGAGAAGGCTATTTTGGAAATCATCCACTTACAAGACTTGTATTGTGTTTAGATCATTATCTCATATGAAAACAACTTTTATTATTCATGTTCATGACTACATAAAGTATGGTCATCTTGGTCTTTCACAAGATCATCATCTTAACTTACTAGATCATGTGTTTAATCACAATCTAGTAGGTTTCTTATGATGTCTAACATCATAAAGACAATAATCAACCATCAAGAAGCAAAACAATACTTAAACAACATAGTTCATCAAGATTACTTCATATATCAAGCTTATGTTCATGTTTCATGATTATGTTCTTTAGCGTTCTTCAAGTTATTCATCATGTATCATTCTTTAACCACTTGAAATAGATGTAAAATGAAGAGTATAAGATCTTACTACTAGCTCAAGGCTAGGGAAGATTACTAGAAGAAATGGAGTGGATAAAAGCAAACGGTGAAGGTCCTTCAACTTCCGAAAGCTCCAAGCTTCCTAACTTAGCTCCTTACACCTTTGTAGCACCTTAGAATGGATTAATAGAAGCTTGAAAGAGATGGTGGTGGTGTGGTGTTCATGGCCGAGACCAAGGGAGAAGGAGGGAGAAGAATGGAGGTGTTGTGATGAATGAGAATTATGAGCTAGGGTCTTGTGGTTTATATAATCTATTATCCAATGTACCAAGATCTTCATAGATTTTATGTATCTAAAGTACAAGGCAAATCTAGTAGCATATCTAATAAGATCAAATGGAATCAAGAAAAATCAAGGGTGGGGCCACCCTTGGTGACCGTTCACCATGGGGGGGGGGGGTATAGGGTTGGGTTGTAATGGTAAGTTAAGCAATCTAGTAAGAACTTAAGTGTATTAATTAGGTGTTATGTGTATTATGTGTTACATAGTGTGTTAGGGTGTTCGGGGATCATAACTAGTTCAGAAACATTAAAACAATGCTTCTAGTAAAATTTTAGTGTTTCGAGTAGTGTCCGGTTGTTCGGTTAGATACCGGTTCGTTAAAGTGTCAAACTATACCGTTTAGTGTTCTTTATGTACCCTTTTGTGACACTTTTAATTCCCGACACTTAGGAAAGCATTCAGGACCCTCTAGTCATATTTTTGCATGATACAAGCTTATTAAAAATCTGATTTTTGCTGATTTATGCAAAATTCTGCACTTTGGGTGAGTTTTAGGCACTTTCCGGCACTTAAACTATCACTTAGGCATGCAGTTTTATGGTCCTTACTTCCCTACACACTATACTAGTGTAGTACTTAGTTTCTGGCTCATACTGTGTCTCAAAACAACGTCTGTCTATGTACTGAACTCCATCAGTATTTTCCCGGTTTGTCTGTTAGCTGTGCTAACTGTGCCGTGTGCATCATTTATGTCAATATGTTTGCATGCAGTCAATGATATGTCATTTGCAATATGTAATGCACATGTATGTATTTAGCAGTGATCAGAAAGCAATTCAAGTCATAAATTATAAAGCAGCACGATCATTAATCATTAATTATTGTCTAATTAATCGTACGGATGCATGCAAATTTGGCAGTTGTCACATTCTCCCCCTGTTAAGAAAATTTCGTCCTTGAAATTTGTACTTCCTTAACTCCTTAGGGTTACATTATGCGTGTATGTATGTGAATAATACTGAGGTAGGTAACCACAAAACCGAGTCAAATCTTTATTCACATCAGGTGAATCCAAGGATATATTACAAACAACAAGAATCCAATAGTTAAAAGGTATGTGTTCTAGCATTTGATGTCAAAGGACACGAGATGTATAGATGTATAATCTAGTGTAACCCAGTTAACACGGGTGTAACAAAGGAGTTTTGACCAATGGATTCTCAAACAATCGGTCACAATATGCTAACGAGTTTTTCACAAACCATAGCATTCACTATATGAACTCAAAATCAACAACTCGAATGTGATAGTAACATGAAAATGATCTGTCAACTTTCGAACAAATACATGGATAAAATAGTGTGTTGACATTCTTGAATTGCGAAAATACACTGAATGAAACACAAGCGAATCTGGTGTATTATTGTCTTAGTTCGTAGTTGCATTCAGAATGTTTAAATGACAAGTCAAACAAAAGTATGTGTAGTTTTGTGTGAGACGGTTGACCATGATTAGCACAAGCTACAAATTTGTAATGACACCACAAGGTGTCGTGATAACATAACTCAATAATAGTGGCGACTGAACAAGTTCACCGTGTTCGAAATCAAACGAATGTGTACTGAGACAATCTGAAGATTTGATTTACACAATGTCATAGAGTTTCCAATTGAATACGGAACATCAAAGAACCACCGTTTCCGATCGAAGATGAAAAGTAATAAGTACCGCAAGGCATTCGATCGACCATGAAAGAGTTATTAGGAGGTACACCGTGCTATGAAATGAATCTAGGTACCATTGTCTTAACACACAACTGTGTTGAGACCATTTTAGTCGTGATAAACAAAACGGATTTAGAACAAATAAATAGACAATTAAATCCGTGTATGAGGTGCGTAACCAAATTAGCGCAAGCTTCAATTATGTGAAAGTGTCACCGCAAGGTATCGAAACCAACAAACGATTTAGTGGAGTCGTAGACCAACCAAGTTTACTACGATTCGAAACAAAAGAACCTCTGCAAAATATTTGAATATGATGCTCCCAATACATCATATGGCGTCTTAAATTGAATATGTGAAATGGATAAGTTCAAGCAATTGAACTTGGTTTCAGCGTAACCCGACAATAAACGTATGTATCAACAAGGGAATTTCAGCATGGTCACGAAGATGAATGTGACTTGAAAGAAAAGAAGTTTCAAGAAAGTGTGTTAACTTGATAGCAAAGGAGTCAACAATTACAATAATGTAGGTTATTCGAATCCTAAACCAATAGTTAGCTTTAGCAAAATAGTATGTGTACTTCAATGAAGCGTTTATTCGGAACGAAACCACATGCGTAGCAAATGGTGCATGCGTGACATATAAGTTTCCAAGTAATGAAACAATGAGTATTTTCTAAAATGAAGAAATGACCAAGTATTGAAGCAAATGTGTGTTCGCTCTCAGCGAAGAAAAATAATGCGATACAACTACCATTAAGGGGAGTAGAGATGCAAACCTCTACTCGCTAGAAGCAAAAGTGGAAATTTCAAATAAAAGAAATTTGAGTGCTTCCTGTTTGGTTAACTGAAATAGCATCTATGTCAGGATAATGGGGTTTGCTTGGGTTAACAGGTGTGGTTCCTAAGCAACCTTTACGAGTTTGGACCTGGGTTCCCAAAGGTCCTAAGTACATGTTTTCTAGATTCTCAAAGTTTCGTATTCTGTGTAAAACTGTTTTGTGTATCGTGTAGGAAACACCATTTTTGTGTATGTTTAAAACAAGTTATTGTCCCACAATTTCCCTGGTATACTTTCTTCCTGAATTCGCAGCTAATGACGCTCGATCATCGATCAGTTGCGTAATAGTAGTTGGACCCTCACAGTTAGCTAAATAATTCGTTAATCCTCTGCAAGAGTTACCGACTCTTGTTGGTTAGTTCGTTCGGCTCCTGGTAGTTGGTGCTCATTTGAAAATCATCGTCCTTCTTCTTGACGAGCAGAACCGGGGTTACCCAAAATGGGAAACTTGGTCTGTTAACTTCCTTCTCTATCAACTACTGAAACTATACTGACAATCCTTGCATTTCCGAAGGTGTAAGTCGCTAAGGTGCATTGACTGCAGGTGCGGTGCCTGAAACAGAGTCACTTATGGAATTCGACTTGTCGTCGGGGCGGTAGTCCTGGAAAGTCTTCGAGGAAGACTTTAGGATGCTCCTTTATCACCGGGATATCTTCGAGCTTAGGTTCTTCGGCTCCCTTGTTCGCGACATGAGCCAAGCAAAAACAACACATCCTTTACGCAACACTTTTGTGCCTTCAAGCAATGGATAATCCGTAGGGGCGTATCCTGCTTCATGAACCATGGTCGTTTCGTCGTTTGTCACCGGGATGCGGATAACAATCTCCGCTCGATTGCTTGACAACTAATTCATTCCAAATACGTCGTCGAAGTTTCCCTTTAGCTAGTACGAGTTATCTAACTTACTTGCTACTAAACCAAGTATACTCTCTAACTCTAGAGATGCGAAGCAAAAATTTGTAATAATAATATCAAGTAGCACAGATGCATAATGTTGACTTATATGGAACGTATGGATAACCTTGTTTGGATTCTGACATGATTCCCTAGCTCTGCTATTGAGCTTTCATCCTTGTGCCTGGTTCTTCTTAGGGCAGTATTTTCTGAAATGCTTTTTGCTCCCACAGTTAAGACAACCTTGAGCACGTTTTTGTTCGTCACTCATCCTGCCTTGATAGTTGTCGTTGTCGTTGTTTCCTCCGTAATTCTCGCTACCATCTTGGCCTCCATTTCTAGGTTCAGTACCTTGCCTACAAGTCTCCTTGGGATGCCCCCTCTTGCCACAATTATCACATTTTCCATATTTACATCGCCCGACATGGTAACGTAGACAATTGTCGCACTTAGGTAGGATACCTATGTAGTCTTTTCCCTTTTTGGCCTTGTTCTTGCTATTCACCTGAGTACCCTTTTTGAAGTTTGCGAAATTTCTCTTGTTATCTCCAGATGGCTCTACAGGAGTCTCCTCTTTCTCTTCCGTAGTGGAAAATTTTCCTAGTCTAACTGCTTCTTTAGTGAGCGCCACACTTAAGTCGATAGCATCGGTGATCATCGAGGGTTTAGATGTTGTCACCAGGCTTAGAATCTGAGGTGCCAATCCCCCAATGAAGCGTTCGATTCTCTTAAACTCTGGTTCCACCAGACGCGAAGCAACTTGTGATAAATCATGAAATCTCTGTACATACTCAGTTATCTTGGAACCTTCCATTTTCAAGTTCCACAGTTCAGTCTCCAACTTCTGGACTTCCGCCCTCGAGCAATATCTCTTACGCATCAGTTTTTTCAGTTCGTCCCACGTCAAAGCATACGCAGCAGTCTCGCCCATTGTCTGAACCTGAAGGTTCCACCATGACAGAGCCCCATCTAGAAATAGTCTAGCTATGTACGTGACCTGATGTTCTGAGGCGCATTTACTTAATCACAAAACATAATCCGTCTTCTCAACCCAACGTAAAAAAGCTATGGCACCCCCAGTGCCATCGAATTCTCAAGGTTTGTGGGTTATTTAAAATACACTTATAAATATTTGTTAGAAAATATTCTTCTAAGTGTTTATATTTTTAGAAAATTTTGCCATAGTTTCCCCTAAAAATGGAGGTTTCCATGCTTTCAAGCATATCATTTTCTTTTGCAAAAATCATCCCAAACACTCAACAATTCAATCAACACTTACCAAGTGCCAAAATCACGCAATATACATAACAACATGAACTTGAACTTTTATAAAAACTTGTAGTAACTTGGTAGTGTGCTTAGTAGGTTTAGTTACCCTTTGAAATATATTTACTTCTTTAAAAACTTCATTTTTATGGAAGTTGGGTGTTTACAACTTCCAAACACATTTTCGGAAAATGCTTCTTTATGTAATCTTTTTGTTACACAAGTGTTTCTACACTTGTTTAACCCTTAAAAATAGTATTTGTTTTTGTAAGAACCAAGTCTAGGCAAATTTGTTATTTAACTTAGTTTCTTGAGAAGGCTATTTTGGAAATCATCCACTTACAAGACTTGTATTGTGTTTAGATCATTATCTCATACGAAAACAACTTTTATTATTCAAGTTCATGACTACATAAAGTATGATCATCTTGGTCTTTCACAAGATCATCATCTTAACTTACTAGATCATGTGTTTAATCACAATCTAGTAGGTTTTTTATGATGCCTAACATCGTAAACACAATAATCAACCATCAAGAAGCAAAACAATACTTAAACAACATAGTTCATCAAGATTACTTCATATATCAAGCTTATGTTCATGTTTCATGATTATGTTCTTTAGTGTTCTTGAAGTTATTCATCATGTATCATTCTTTAACCACTTGAAATAGATGTAAAATGAAGAGTAGAAGATCTTACTTCTAGCTCAAGGCTAGGGAAGATTACTAGAAGAAATGGAGTGGATAAAAGCAAACGGTGAAGGTCCTTCAACTTCCGAAAGCTCCAAGCTTCCTAACTTAGCTCCTTACACCATTGTAGCACCTTAGAATGGATGAATGGAAGCTTGAAAGTGATGGTGGTGGTGTGGTGTTTGTCACAGCCCCCGCCCCCGGTTTTACCCGGGCCGGAAGCCGCGGGACAGAAATTCCCGTGGTATTTATGAATTGAGTTTGACAGCGGGAGATTTTAACAGGATCTTTTAAAACTTGAAATTTGCCCGATTATTTTATTTCATAATTCGGAATAAACCCTGTTATTTATAATAGTGGAATTTAACTAGGAAATTCCGTGGTTTATAAAACATGTTTATTCATTTTATTGAGCCACCTCTTCAAGCTTGTTAGTGCTCCGTAGCACGTTTTCCTTGATTCACAGCAGGTTGCCTGAAACATGTTTTAAAAATATTTTATCAGCAGGGAAATACTGGCGAGTCATTCAAATTTGATAAAACGACACCTAGTTATAAATTACAGCATAAGAGCGATTACAATGGCTTCTATCTTATTTTTATCTGGCGTCGTGTCACTCCTTGTGACGATGGTCATACCACTTGTTAGGCCCTTTAGGTTTATGGATTAGTAGATTAATTGCTAAATGGATCAAGTTCTAGATGGTGGGTAATAGAGTGGGCTTTAAGGGAATTATGGGCCTAGGGTTTTGGGGGAAACCCCTTACTATAAATAGAAGTTGGAAATTAGGAGTTTGGTTGGTTCATTTGTTTTAGAAACTTGTATTAGACAATTGATATTGTATGCAAGTTTAAGCATTTGAATATTCAAATCTTCATCTTCTTGTTCTTGATTTCTTGATGATCATCAAGTTTAGATTCCGCCCATCCTTGGTGATCGTTTGATATCGTTGTTTGATCCGTATTTTCGGGACTTACAATTGGTATCAGAGCCAATTAGATATCAAACATTCAAGAAAATTCTGTTTTTTTTTTTTTTTTTTTGAAGATCTTCATCGCGTTCTTCGAGTTCTTCATCGTGTTCTTCTCGTTATTCCAAAAATCATTATATTTTGCTATTTTGATTTTTAAAAAAAGGCTGTTAAAAGTTCAAAATTAAAAATCTTGTTTTGATTACTGACACCTTTTCATCATCATCGTACAAAAAATCATCATCATTATCTTCTGTCTTCTGTCAACAATACACCACGGATTGTCTGCTTGGATTTCGAACCATCTCGAACATTCATCATTCATCCGTAATCATCATTTCATCATCATCAGCAGCCGACAATCCGGAATCATCATCACGGATCAACAATCTACATCCGAAATCATCCGACATTGTTCTTCTTTTCATCCGGAATCATTTCATCTAATCCGAAATCATCCGGGATCGTCATTTCGAACATTCATCACCATCCGCAATCAAACATCTTCATCCGAGATCATCTAGCTTCATCATTGTCAACCTCTGTCATCTCTTCACCACTTCATTCATCCTTGGTCATTCTCCGACGTTAGCCGGCAACCACCTTCTTCAACTCGATCATCTTCATCATTCCGACACACTCCGTCATCACCGCACACATCACGGTCATCTTCTCCGTCACCGTCAACCTTCAAAAACCTCCATCACCACACCACTCTCTCTCTCTCTCTCTCTCTCTGTCTCTCTCTCTCTGTTTCATCGTTCATCATTCCGCCGAACCGAACACCGAACAACATCCTGCAACTACGTCTCTGTATCCGACCACCCCTACCTGCAACTCTGTCTCCGGTTATCTTCGTCCCGATAAACATCTCCGGCGACCACCTTCATCACCTCCGACATCCTTATCATCTCTAAACCTTTCATCATACTTCGTTCATCATCTCTCCTGCCACCCTCAACCACCGCCACCGTCATCTCTATCATCTCTAATCTCCGCGGCGGCTGCATTTAGTTATTAGGGAACGTGATTTACAAAAGATACGACACTTGAAATTGTCGTTTAAGGTTTTCTTAATATTAAATTAAATATAATAATAAACAATTATTAGGTAATCATTACCTTATTATTAGTAAAATAGTTTTTTATTAAAAATATATAATTATAATATCATAAATAGTTTATTTTAATATTAATTAAAAGGTTTTATTAAAAAATTATATATTTAAAAATTAAAAAAAGGCTTTTAAAATTAAAAAAGGGGGGGGGGGGTTTGTTCATTTTGGGGTATACGTTTTGACAAGCTTTTGGGGTGCGGAAACCGGTTCGTACGTTTGCGACGTGCTTGAGTTAGCAAGTTTACGGTTTGTTGCTTGGTTCAACGATGAATTCTCCAAGCAGTGTTTCTCAACGTGAGTTGGTCTGGAAACAACTCGAAAAGTTCGTATACATTGAGGGTGAAAGCGTAGAAGACGTGATCAATAGGTTTACCCAGCTGCTTTCTGAAATCGAGAAGAGCGGATTAAAAGTAACACTTGGTAGGATTAACAGGGCTTTTCTGTACGGTTTGCCACGTAGCAAGACATGGGACTATCGTGTGGCAGTTATCATGGGGACATACAATTATTCTACAACGGAAACAAAAGATGTGATATCCTTAGTCAATGAATATGTCCAGGAAGACAAACAGAGGAGTCAGAATCATGCAAACACATCGTCGTCTATGTCTAACTGTCAGAAGGCTTTTGCTACTTCACCACTTGCTACTGATCCCGATGTTGCTCAGATTCCCTCACATTCACATGTGGCTGTTGCATCATCTAATGTGAAGGCCCCACACTCAATAGGCTCTCATCCCGATAAAGTGGCCCAGAATGACGAGCCGAAATCACTTTCTGAAACGCTAAATTCCTTTTTATGTTCCGAGCACTGCAGAAAGAAAGTTGCACTTCTGAGGTCACAAAACTCAGCATTAATCACTGATTACAACACTGTGATGGGAAAGTACATCAGTCTTCGAGAGAATAATAAAATTCTCTATGAAAAGATTGAAGCACTTAAAAAGGACATAGCTCAACTTCACAGAGACGTGAATCAATAGCAATGGTGGGTTCACGACTATAAACATAGACTCACAGTCAAAACTCTTGAATGTGACTCTGTGAAGGGTGAGCTAGAGCTCCTCACCGGAAAGTACAAACAGAACGAGTTAAACATCAAGAAGTTTGATACTTCCAGTGCCACAGTTCAGAATCTGTGTAATGTGCAACTTGCATATCAAGAAAACAAGGGAAAGGGTTTGGGGTATAAAAAGGTCCCGCCACCATATAATCATAATTATTCCAGACTGCCAGTCACTGAGCAAGAAATGGAAAATTATGATAAAACCTTGTGACTATGTTGATTATGATCCATCTAAGTCTAAAAGGAGTCAATATACTGATTTCAAGAAACCAATGAGTTTTGTTAAAGATGAAATTGTTCAAAATAAACCAGCAGACAATGAGTCCGATCAGAAAAATGAAACCATGATAAATGCTGAAACCAAAACTGAACCAAAAACGGAACCGGTTAACAAAATCGCAGAGGAGATGAAGGAAAGTTCATCAAATTCTGATTCTGTTGAAAATACTAACTTTTCTAGTTTGTGTGCAGAGTCAGTAAGAACTGAAGAAGAGTCTAAGGAGGATGATGAATCACATCAAAGTGCCGCTAATAATGTTGTTTCTGATAAAAATGGCATTTATGCTTGGAACACTGTTTTTTCTTGGTTTGCTGAGACTTGGGGTGTTCCTACTAAGACTGATGAATCTGGTGCTATTATTTTAGATTATGCATGTGATAAAAATGATTGTGTTGAAAATGCTGAAAATGTTGAGAATGATGTGGCAGGAGAGCCTGATGTGTCATCTGAGGAATTTGAGACACCTGCTTCAAATAACTCAGAAAACAATTCTGATAATTCGGAATACCGCACCTGTATGTCTGAAGCATCGAATGACACATCAGATGCTCCCTGCAGTAATGATGTTTTTGATGTGACTGATTATGATAATGAAGAATTTATTGTTGAGCAGGGATCATCTGACGATCTTGGCAATGAAACAGAGGATTCAGGAATCTCAGAAAATGAGCTCAAATCTTTGAGCATTTCCAATTGTGATGATCAATCAGAATCTAGCAGCATTGCGAAAGAAGACAGTCAAACTGTCTTAGACACAGACTGCTCATCATCTGAGTTACCAGAATCATCTAATGTCGAGAGCTCAGAAGCTGATCTGACTGAAGAAAAGACATCCATAGAGTCCAATTTAGCAGAAACCCATAGAAACATGGAAACTATGGAGAAGGAATCCATAGAAATCAATTCCACAGTCGAATCAGACGATGAAACGGTAGAAGAAATTATTGTGGAAACCTTCTCTGCAGATTCTTTTGAGAACAAGGTCTCTAAAGAAAAGGAAGATGTGAAAGTCACTTCCACAGACAGTTCAGCTATCGATCCCAAAAGTAACCTTAACAAAACAGAGTCATCTAAATCTGTTCCCCCTAAAAGAAAGCGATCACGTAGAAACAGAAGGCCGAAAAGAAAGAATGCAAAAAGGGAAAACTCAAATCTCAAGCAAACAGAACCCAAGCTCAAGGGTAAGGTCGCAGATGCTTACTCTTGTGTTGACAGTTGTGAGCCGGGTTCCTCCAAGAACAAGCATAATCAAAAGCACTCAGTGTCAAATGAATGGAAAAGACGTGATCAGTTCTCGAGAATAACGCAAGCCGAACTAGATGTCTTTTTCTCAAAATGGCAAACATGTTTTAATTGTGGAATTCCAGGACACATTGCAAGAAATTGTGTTCATCGTCCCTACTACTCCAGGAACATGTACCATCAGAAGGCTATGCACTCTCACTTTATCGTTAATGGTCCTCCCAAAGCAAGGCCTTCTGACAGAGACTGGAATCTTGCGAAACAGGAGAATCTAAAATTTTCAAACATTAACAGGTTTCAAAGAAAAACAAAAGTTTTTCCATCAAATGAAAGTGCTTCAGACACTAAGAATTGGAAACCTAAAACTCCTGTTGGATGCCAGTCTCCGTGTTCACAACCATCGATATCCACTTCATCGCCAAAAACCGCAAGCGATGTTATGAGCCAGATGATCTTTCGTGAGGTTTCATATACAGATAGCAATGGTCAACTCAGGTCAACAATGGCCTGGGTTCCAGTTTCTAATTAATCCCGCTAAGTGTGCAGGAATGGCTATGGAGGGCGATCGTTAGACCTTGGTTTATCGATTGTAGTTATTCCAGACACATGACAGAAGACTTGTCCCAGTTGAATAACAAAAAAAATATATATTCGACGGTGGATTTGTCAACTTCGCGGGAGGGGAAACTGGAAGAATAACCATGAAGGGCACTGTCAGGAATGGGGTTCTCACCTTCTCTGACGTCAATTATATCCCTGATCTGTAGCGCAACCTTTTTAAGCGTATCTCAGATGTGCGAAAAAGGGATGGGGATTCTCTTCACCGAAGGAAAACGTGCTCTTGGAGCACGCTGGGTATTCAGAAACAAACAAGATAACCCCAGCGTGATCATAAGGAACAAAGCACGATTGGCAGTTCAAGGTTTCGAACAAGTTGAAGGTCTGGATCATGATGAGGTATACGCACCGGTGGCACGTCTGGAGGCCATTCGTATTTTCGGATGATGGGAAAGAAGTTCGAAATGTGCTCGTTGGGAGGAGTGAAAATGTTTTTGGGCTTGCAAGTTCGTCAAAACAGGGATATGAAGTGTACATCAGCTGGATGCCAATTCTTGGGGGACAGTCTCATCTCATGGCAGTGCAAGAAGCAACAGCTCACTTTTGCAGTGGAAGCAAAGTACGTTGCAGCATCTGCTGCCTGCTGCTCTCAGGTTCTTGGTTCTTTGAATACAACACCAGCTCAAGGATTACGGTTTGACTTATCTAAACTCCACTACTTATTTTGATAATGATGCCGTTATCCAGATTATCAAAAACCCTATCTTTCAGTATAAAACCAAGCACATTGACATCAAGGTGCACTCTATTTAAGATTGCTATGACAGAGGATTGTTTAAACTTAAACAGATCCACACTGATGCTAATTCAGCAGATCTTTTTACAAAACATGTCTTTAGGGGGGGGGGAGAGGGACATATATGTACATATGCATAGTTTGAGGGGGAGAAAAGCAAAAAAAAAAAAACATATATGTACATACGCATCGTTTGAGGGGGAGAAATAGTTGCCTGAGAAATGAAATAAACTTTCGTGCTAAAGAACTTGATTAACACACGTAAGGTTTCAATGTTAAACAGGCTAGGCTCCACTGCGATGTGTTGATAGGTCTGCCGCTCGAAAAGCAAAAAGAAGCAAAAGTGATACAAACATAATGGACTGGACATCTCGTGGGTAACAGACCAACGGTGTATGATTTCATGGTCTTAAATCCTGCGTTGATAGATAGCCAACATCTGAGGTTTCGGGTCTTTATACTGATGATTCATCCGGGATATCAGGGCTGTCCCTCTGCTGTACGGAAGTACTGACCTGTTCACCAGGAAGTCTGGCATTGAAAAAAAAATAGAATAAAAGGGCCCTCGTCAGATCTTCCTTGGTATCTCTGCTGTACGGAAGTACTGGCCTGTTCACCAGGAAGTCTGGCGTTAAAAAAAATAGAATAAAAGGATGATCTCAGTATACTCACCTGCTACGATGAATCGTTGTGCTTACCTTGATCGCGGGGGTATGCCTTGGAATGGGACACACAGATGTCACAGTATAAAACTACCTAAAAGCGTATCACAAAGCAAAAAGTTGAAGTTTGAGCGGTGGATTTAAGAGGACAAACATATCAACAATTGCGTGGACCAGCCTAAGTAAACGAAGAGCTGAAAAATGTTCCTTAATCGGTTCGAAAACGATTTTGATCCCATGGCAGGTTCTCCCTATATTACTCCTCCATTAGTTTTCTATTATTAATTTGTTTTGTTTTGATTATCTCTTTGCTCAAAAAGGTTGCAAGGTTGGTTGGATCGTTGATTTTGAGAAAGATGTTTTCTGTCCTGAAAATGCAAAATATTAAAGCGATAGTCTGGCCCACTGTTTCGGATTGGGGCCCACTATTTCGGATAAAACGAATCAGATCCGGCCCATTGCTCTCGAATGTAATTCGGACTATTGTTCCGTCTTGGGGCTTGGCCGTTTGATCTCGGGCCCAATCCGAAACACTATAAATTGTCAACCATTTCTCTTTCGAGTCGCATATTCGGACTAATTTTTCTTCTTTATTAGCATTTCGGATTCTCTCATTGTCTTCCCAGACCACTTATTCGAATTACAAGGTTTGCAGGTTCCTATACTTTTCAAACCAAAGCCTTTGAATGCCACAGTTGCCAAAGAACATGACGAGCAACTCATGAGTATTGCTGCTAAAGCTGAGACAGAAGCTGAAGTGTTAGAGATGAATGAAAAAGGATCTGACGACATCAGTGATGTGGAAGTTATTGTCTCTGAGAAAGATGAAGAACCCGTTTGAAAATCAACGTAAATGACAACTGAAAACTTTCAAGTCCCGATCGAGTCTTTGAAGAATAGTGTCGGAAACCCTCCTTCCGTACCTATTCCTGAAACCAGAAGTTCGCTGTGAAGATGATTCAACAAATGATGCTGAACAAGCAGCTAGCAAGAAACGAAGAACCGAAACTGCTCCTGATTTTCATTCTACTGACCCAAGCTCAGAACCATAGCCTACTATGCTCACCGATTCACAAGTCACTGCTGCTACTCAAGAAACAAGCACACAAGATCTCGATTTTGATTTAAAATTCGATTTCGATCTCGACCTGCCTGAAACAACTCATTTGCAACCCAGAAAACTCAAGCAGCATCAGGTTCAATGTAGGAAGTTCCAGTGGTGCCAATTTCTCTGAGCATGATAAAGCAGCCATGTGCTTTGCAGCCAAAAAAATTGAAATTTAATTGAAGAAAGAGATAGTGATGATGATACGGCTGTTGATGTAGCAAAGTTGCAGCGAAAAATGATTGTGTTGGAACAAGATGATGCCCTGAAAGAAGCTCAGATCTCATCTTTGCAAGCTCAAATAATCAAGCAAAGATCTGAGGATCGAGCAACTACAAAGCGATGCGGGTATGTGTTAGTGCATTATCTGTCTATCGCCTCCGTCAATCTAGTCTGTAGTAGAAAGCTGAAGAAAAAGAGAGTTACATTGTTATTTTAGAATTAGTTAGTCAAAAAGGCAAGGTGGCATAACTGTAATTAATGAGATTCCTCATTAATCCCTTGGACTATAAATAGATCTCTAGGGCTTCTAGTATAGAACTTTTGCCATTTTCACATCTTGGAGAGCTAGAGGTTAGAGAGAGAAAGCTAGAGAGAGAAAGTTTATTGTTAGTGATTCAGGTGCTGTACGTTATCAGATTTTATCAAAGAATCACGTTTATATTACGTCATGTGTGTTTAGGTCACGTTCGTGTACGGATTCCGCACGTTTCACGTTCGTTTCGCAATCGTTTCGGAGTCAAACCGGTCCTAACAAGTGGTATCAGAGCAGGAGCTCGATTGCACGATCAAACACATCATTTTCGTACCAGATTTCAGCCGATTCAGATCCAATTTCATCAATTTCTTCATCTTCTACTTATTTCTCACGTTTTTTTTCGGAAATTCGTCAAATTGAACGTGATTTCATGGTCCGTTTCGTCTGATATTTTAGTATGATGTGCGAAAATAGTTGATAAACAATCCTACCAAGTTTCAGATTCAAATTCGTTGTCGTTTAGGAGAATTTCAAAGTTTTCTGTCTGATCTCGTAACTTTCAGCAGGGTGTCGCTTGAAACAGCACTATTTCGCTTGAAAAACTCAAGCGAAATGCTTGATTTCGCTTGAAGATAGTACATAGATCGGATTTCGCTTGAAAGTCTGTTAAAGCTGATGATTTCGCTTCAAGACAGAATAGTTGATTTCGCTTCAGAACTGTTTTACTCGGGATTTCGCTTGAAAGTTTGTTAAGTCTAGATTTCTCTTCACAACTGATTTACTTGGGATTTCGCTTCAGAATTCATCAGTTTGAGATTTCGCTTGAACTGATAAACTTGGGGTTTCGCTTGAACAGTATAAGTGTTGATTTCGCTTCAACTAATAATCTTGGAATTTCGCTTCAACTGATCAATAGTCGATTTCGCTTCAAACTAATCAACTATTGATTTCGCTTGAAAGAACATAGTTATCCAAAAGATTTCGCTTGAGAATCCTTTTTCGCTTGAAAAGTGAAATTTCGTGTCGAGAACATTTCACGGCAACCGAGTGTCAGTCTATTTCAAGTTGTTTAATATTGTTTGAACTAATTGTGTTTATTTGTTTGATTCAGGTGATTCAAAGTTTGCATAATGGCTGAGGAATTCTTCAACACGTTTTACAACGCGTTCGCAACCGAATCGTCTGAGACTACAAATGTTACACCAAAAACCATCACGAAGGCGCTAAATGAAAACATCAAGCATGATAACTTCTACGGAACAAATTCAAAACCACCAGCTCTTGATAGCATTGAGGAGTATACCTGGTGGAAAGAACGCTTTATAAACTGGGCAAAGGCGTATGCTCATGAAAGTTGGTTTTGCTTGGAGTATGGGTATGAAAAACCAAAAGACGATAAAGGCGAAGATCTTGTATTCAAAAAGTTTACTAGAGAAGATAAAGCTGAATTTGGAGCTGAACAGAGAATGATAGCATTGATTCAGTCTGCAATCAGAAACGATATCTTTGCTTTACTAACTCATGACGGGTCATCTAAGTCTGTCTGGGAAGCTTTACGTGTTAAAGCTGAAGGGGGTAAACAGATTAAAAAGAACAAAATCGCTTTATTAAAGAAAGAATTTGATTTGTTTGATAACATAAAAGGAGAGTCGGTGAGGCAAATGATTGAGAGATTCTGTCATCTTAAAATCGAATTGGAAAGATTAGAGATAAACAAGACAAGAGAGGAATTGATAGACAAAGTGATTGAAGCGTTACCACGAGCTGATCAGTGGCAAACATTTGTTTTTATTTTGAAAAATGATGCTGTGTATGATAATATTACTCTTGATGCTTTGTTTGAAAAGATTGAAAGTCATGATCTGGAGCTACAAAAGCAAAACAAGATGACTGATTCTTCACATCAACAGAATGTTGGCTTGTACTACAAAAGCAGTGTGCTTTCTGATAAAGGCGTTGGTTCACCAAAAACAGCATTTAGTGGTGAAAAGATGAAAGAACCACCAACAATGTCAACAAGTCATCATTCTGGATATCATTCATCTTCAAAGACAAATTCTGATGATTCTGATGAAATTCTGTGCAACATTGCTCTTAAACTGAAGAATTCTCCTGCAATGAGCATCAATGCAGCAAAGCAGCAAATGAGTTTTCTTGCATCTGTTTTGGAGTCATATGAAGGTCTAGTAGCTGGCAAAATTGGAAACTCTGAATTGACCAAAGAAGACTACGACCAGATTGATCCAGAAGAGATGGAGCTCATTGACATTCGTTGGTGTTTAGCTAGTTGTATTCGCAGAGCTCAGAGGTATATGGAGATTACCGGGAAACAATCTCTTGGAGGTGCTTCAACAAAGCTTGGATTTGACAAATCCAAAGTGACCTGCTTCAAATGCAAGCAAAAGGGTCATTTCAAAAGAGAATGCAAAAATTCTGAAGTTGGTGAAGGAAGTGAACGTCCTTTTAATGATGATTATTATCGAAAGGCGATTTACCATCGAAGCAGAGAAGAACCAAAGTTGATTGAAGATAAACCTAGATCAAGAGCTTGTTTTGTAATTCATGATGATGAAGGATTTGACTGGAGCACAGTTTGTCCAGAAGAAGATCGCTTAGAAAATGTTCGTAAAACAGCTCACGGGAGAGCTATGACAGAAGAAAGAAAGTTTGTTTTTGTTGCTGAGATTCAAGATGAAAACAAAGACAAAGACATTGCTGAAGTCCATGAAGAAAAAGTTGAGATCAAAGAGAAAACTCGGGAAGAGATCTTAAGTGAGAAGACTTACAGAGAAAGAAATGTGGTTTTAAATAGAATGGATGATATGCAAGAGGAGTATGAGATGGCTGTTGGTAGCAAACGATGGGATAAAAAGAGAGAATGTTACTATAACAGAGAAGGAGAACCGGTTGTTCCCAAGAAAGACATAATCTTCGATGATGTTCTTCTTGCAGTCCCGTTAAGAGCTGAATACTATAGAAGAGTATTGAAAGATGACAAATATGCTAAGCAATATGAAAAGGATATCAGATATGCCATGTTATCGTGTCTGAGAAAAAGGGATGAAGAGAGAATGAAGAAGAATGTTGAAGAAATGGTGAACAATCTGAAGAAAGCTGCTGAAGAGGTTAAAGCAGAAACTGTTGAAGTTGAAGCTGTGAAGGAAATCAAAAGTGAAGAAGTTGTTGTGAATGAAGAGGATAAGAAAGCTGTTACCAAAGAACAGCAGATTGAAGAAGAGGTGCAGAAAGAAGAAAAGAATGAGAATGAGGAAGCTGATAATGTTGGTGATGAAGTCGATGTTGAAGATAAGCAGAATGTTGCTGAGCAGACAGAGATTGCTGAAAACATCGAAGTGCCAATCACTGAGGTAAATTCTAACTCTGAAATTTTGAAAACTATTGAACAATGCAAGAAATGCATGGAACCGTGCAGAGCTTCTATTGAAAAAGATGAGCAATTTAGAACAAGAGATCTTGAGTTCACAAAAATTGAAAACATTTTCAAAGAAAAATGCAAAGAGATGTTAGAAAAAGAAAAGATTTTTAAAGAAAATGATGAAAGACTTTCAGAAAATTGTAACAAATTAGAGAAAGAAAATGAAGTTTTGAAAGAAAATGGTTTGAAAATGACAAATGAATGTGAACAAAAGGAAATTGCTTGTCAAGAAATGAAAAAGGAATATGACTCAATGAAATTAGCATATGATATTATGAAAGAGTCATACGACAAAGTGAAAGATGAAATGAAATATGCTCAATCAAGAATGAATTATATGTCTGAAACAACCAAAGAACTTAAACGAATGTATTCTATAAAACAAGATGTTGTTAATTCTTATATTGAGGATGTTGCTAAGTTGAAACGACAGATTGCTGATTTAGAACAGGATAACAACAAGTTAAAGAGTTACCATGTGTCGTCATATGTGCTTGAACGAATTTTCAATATAAAACCGGGTGATGGTGAGTCTGAGCAGAACAAGAAAGGCATTGGCTCAGAGTTTCATCAAGTTCCACCACCGGGAAAATTTGCATTTTATGATGAGGAAAAGGTCGAAAAAGCTTTCAACATGGTTGATCAATTGCCAGACAACATTGACATAACCTATTCCAAATCTGATGATTCTCATGATTCAGAGGTGGTAGGTAAAGTCGTTGAAAGTGTGTTGAAAGAAGAGTCGGTTGATACAGGTAAATCTGAATCACAGGATGAAGATGAAGGAAATAATCATGATGGTTATCTGAAAAACACAAAATCCGAGAAAAATTTGAATGATGATTCAAAAGGATTGGTTTATACCATGATTGGATCGGACAAATTATTCTTAGATGTTGTATTCCCGATTCAGAATGTGATTTCAGAAAAGGTTGACAAAGTTTTCAAAATGGTTGAGATTGAGAAGTCTGAGATTTCAAAGTTTGTCGGTAAGAGTCATAGAGGTTCGTATAACAAACCTGGTTTCAAAAAGAAGAACATGAAGGTTGGGTTGGGTTATAAGAAGAAACAACATCGAAACAAAAATGAAATGCCGAATTTTCAGACAAAAATGAGTTTTGTTCAAGGAGGTAGTTTAGAAAATGAAAAAGAGTTCAAAATGAAACAATCTAATGATGAATTCTTTGCTAAAAAGCAAAAGCAACAACCACAGGTCAAAGATGTGTCCATGAGAACATGTTTTAAATGTGATCAAAAAGGACATCTTGCACGCAAGTGTCCTAATTTAAAACCTATGGATGTTGACAAAAAGACGATTGATGCTGAGAAACAAAAATCTGAGAATGTGAGACAAAGGTCAACCAGATTTGACTCAAAACAAACTTGGAGGTATAACACAAACAAGTTTGCTTCGAATCAAAACTGGAAATCAGACTCGAACAGGTTTGATTCAAGACAGACCTGGAATTCTCACACACCCAGATTCAGAACAACACAAAGTTGGAAAACCACAGTTGATATGACAAAACCTCAAGAGTTTTGGAAACCAAGAGTTGTTGTTCAAAATCAAAATGTTCAAAAAGATTCACATTTTTACAAACGAGGAACACCAAAAGGTCAGACATGGTCTGTTAAGAAACAAGTTGAGTTGGTAAAAGATGAGAAAATTGAAGTTAAAATTGAGAAAGTTTTTATGAAAAATGACAAAGAATTTCCAGCATTGAATGAAAATTATTGTATTGAAATGCCTAAGGTTCAACAGACCTGGGCTAAATTGTTCAAGTAATTGAGTAGTTTGTTTGTGCAGGTGCTCATGGAATTCAAAGATTGTGAAATTGGAAATCGGAGCAGCCTGGCACATCGAGAGGAGGCTGCTGGATCCTGTGTTGGTTGAAACAGGAAGTTTATATGTTTTTCTGTAAATAAATAAACAATATTTCAAAAACTCTAAAAAAATTAAAAAAAATTTTGAAGAACCAAAAATATGTTTGTTTTTAATTTTTGTCAAATATTCAAAAATTACAAAAATATGTTTTGATTGAATATGCCGAAACCCTCACGGCTGAACAAACATGATTACTTTCATCAGATTGAAAAACGGTTTTCAAACTGTTAAGATCAGTGGGTTGTAAATCATGGGGGTATGTATATTTTCTGCAAATCAGAGCACTTTTAGCAGAAAATGGATGGCGAGACAAAGCTATCAGTGTTGGTTGTCAAATTTTCTTTATATGATTTTGCATTTTAGGGGGAGTAATGTTGTTAGAAAATACAAAAACATTTAAAAATTTGAAAAAGTCAAAAACATGATAAAATTCAAAAATTGAGTTTTTGCGTAAAAAGAGGAAATGATAGTACATCAGTAGACGGTTACAGTACGCTAAAGAATTGGAAAGTTTAAATGTGTTAAACGATCTCACTGTGGATGTGTCGGTAGGTTTTTATACACTTAGTAAACTTTTTCGGGATATAAACCTAATTTCAAACACTTACTTATTTCGTGGGGAACACTACTTGGATATATAGGTAACCCCTGAAATCTCGTTTGAAAGGTCTCTTAATCTGATATACTAGGTCTTTATACTCAATGATGTCTGGGGTATTATTCCGGGACTTCTGCTGAACGGTAGTTCTGACCTAGTCCCTGGCTAATACTTGCTGCAATGCTTGAAACATAGCATTAAACCCTCAGCATGCCGATGAAACAATAAAATTGATAGTCGCTGCTGTTGTAGCTAAAAGATCCTCTAAAGGGGACACACCGTAAAGTCGAAGCTGATATCTCTCTGCGTATACGGAAGTATCGACCTGAGATCCCTCGGCCCTCGCATACCTAATTTATATACAGATATCATTGTAGTATACTCACCTGTAAGACTGATTATTGGGATTCTAGATACGGGATTATATTCAAGAGGTGGGACACATGAATGAGTTTAAGTTCTTAAAATACCTAATTCGTATCCTGAATCAGTTGAACTTTGTGTGAAAATTTAAGAGGATCAGTATATCGACAATCTAAGTGAATTGTTTAATTCTTACTGTGTAACTAAGCTCAACGGTACTTGTGACTTGTCATAAACTGATATGATCCTCTGACGCATACTCAAACAAAAATATTGTTTGTAAATATGTTTGTACATATTTCTTTACTGCTTTATTTTTTTTCAGAAAATACAAAAAGATTTTTGATTCTACTTTATTTTCGACGACTGATGTCTGAGTGCTGAGTTTCAAAATCTAAGTAAGCTGATTGTGTTTCTGAAATTAAAACAAGTTCATTAAATTGAAACTTGATTTAAAATCAAATATTTCAAAAACAGTTTGTGATATCTCCAAGGTCATTAACTTGAACTTGGATGATAAACTGTGAGGGAGTTGGATTCTTTAACTTTGCTAAATCTATACAGTTGGTTGATAGGGGGAGTGGATTAGAGAATTTGATTGGAATTGCCAGGTTACGATTCCTGGATAGTCTAAAATATTGTTACTTATAAACGTATGAGTGATTGCAGATAGTCCAGACTACGATCCCGGAAGCAAAGTCTAAGGGGGAGTCTGAAGACAAGTTTGAAACAAAGAAAAGCTTGTATACGGAAAGCAAGGTGTCGATCCCAAAGCACGGAAGCTTGACGAAAGGGGGAGCCTGATGAAGAAAAGAGGAAAAGCTGAAACTGAAGACAGAACCACCGGGATTCTGTTCGAGAAGATTCAAAGAGAGAAAGAAAAGACGCTACGAATTGACTACAGATTGACTACAGCAATATCCAAGGGGGAGTCTGTTAGTGCATTATCTGTCTATCGCCTCCGTCAATCTAGTCTGTAGTAGAAAGCTGAAGAAAAAGAGAGTTACATTGTTATTTTAGAATTAGTTAGTCAAAAAGGCAAGGTGGCATAACTGTAATTAATGAGATTCCTCATTAATCCCTTGGACTATAAATAGATCTCTAGGGCTTCTAGTATAGAACTTTTGCCATTTTCACATCTTGGAGAGCTAGAGGTTAGAGAGAGAAAGCTAGAGAGAGAAAGTTTATTGTTAGTGATTCAGGTGCTGTACGTTATCAGATTTTATCAAAGAATCACGTTTATATTACGTCATGTGTGTTTAGGTCACGTTCGTGTACGGATTCCGCACGTTTCACGTTCGTTTCGCAATCGTTTCGGAGTCAAACCGGTCCTAACAGTATGCTGATGTCTGTTGAAAGTTAAACTGGAAAAGATGTTCAAGATCGTAATCAAGAATCGGTTGTTTGCTTATCCAGCTCCGTTGCTTGGTGGTCCTCCTAACGGATTCAGCAACTAATCCAGTAAACCTAGGGGGAGATTGTTAGGCCCTTTACGTTTATGGATTAGTAGATTAATTGCTAAATGGATCAAGTTCTAGATGGTGGGTAATAGAGTGGGCTTTAAGGGAATTATGGGCCTAGGGTTTTGGGGGAAACCCCTTACTATAAATAGAAGTTGGAAATTAGGAGTTTGGTTGGTTCATTTGTTTTAGAAACTTGTATTAGACAATTGATATTGTATGCAAGTTTAAGCATTTGAATATTCAAATCTTCATCTTCTTGTTCTTGATTTCTTGATGATCATCAAGTTTGGATTCCGCCCATCGTTGGTGATCGTTTGATATCGTTGTTTGATCCGTATTTTCGGGACTTACACCACTATTGGGTCCTTTCACCCAAGTAGTGATGATTATCACTGTTAGGATTTATTAGCTTAACCGTGAGAAATTAGTAATGTGCACAATACCCCACTTGCCAGTGATTCAAGATAACCACGACTTAATCCCTGTAATTATAACTTTGAAAATAATTTGAGGTATTGTAAATCAGTTGATAAAAAGAGAATGACTCACATTGCAAGTTTAACAGGCAGAGTTTAGCGTACTGATTAGCCTTGTAACCTAATTTAAATAACAATGCATACGAACTAGGCCAGTAACTAATACAGCATTTACGATAGCTCACGAGTTTAAAACCCTCACAACGAATGGCAAAGTGCAACACTTAAACATCCATCGAATTCACGACGAATGACAAAGTATAGCCCTAATGTGGGCAGCACTTAAACATCCATCAGATAGTTTCAATCGATCGGACATTGAATCGTAGCAGCGATCGAGTTAACCCTGTATCGTAGCAGCGCCTCACTACCTTAATTTTCGAATTTGAGCAGTAGCACTTCGTTTTTGAGAATTTTTTTCTACACCAGTGAACTGTGCATGGCCAATTCTATTTATAGCTGAAATTTGGGGTTTACGCGGCCCGCGTAAGCCCCCTCTTAATCTTTACGCGGCCCGCGAGGAACCCTAGTCGTAGACTAGGCTAGCGTGTCATCAGTAGTGCTGCCATGTGTACACCACGTGGACCGGGAATGCTTATCCGGTCAACAGAACTTTGACGCGGCCCGCGTAAGGGTCTGCTTATCCTTTACGCGGCCCGCCTGAAGACCAGAATTTTGATTTTCTTGATTTGTGTTATAGATTAGGGTTTCAGGGGTCCGGGTTTGTACTTACGGGTCGTTTTGGGACATTTTTGAAGGTCCTTACATCCTCCCCACCTTATTTAAAATCTCGTCCTCGAGATTTACTGAAATAAGTGAGGAAACTTTCGCTTCATTTCCGATTCCAGCTCCCAAGTGTATTCGGGTCCTCTTTTTGAATCCCACTTAACCTTGATCAGTACTAGTCTTTTGTGTTTGAGAAACTTGACTTTTCGGTCTTCTATTTGAAGTGGTTTTTCTACAAATTTTAACTTTTCATTTACCTCTACATCTTGAAAAGGTACTACCAGTGATTCGTCAGATAAACACTTCTTGAGGTTGGATACATGAAATACGTCATGTACCCCAGCTAGTTCTTCTGGTAGTTGTAAGCGATATGCCACTGGTCCTATGCGTTGGATTACTGAGAATGGTCCTACGTACCTTGGACTCGGCTTTCCTTTCTTACCGAACCGAACTACTCCTTTCCAAGGAGAAACTTTCAAGAGTACTTTGTCTCCAACTTGAAACTCTAGGGGCTTGCGTCGATTATCGGCATAACTCTTCTGGCGATCTCGAGCCGTTTTCAGTGTTTCCTTGATTTGAGTAATCTTGTCGGTGGTCTCTTGCACGATTTCAGGACCTGATAATTGACTTTCTCCTATTTCTGCCCAGCAAACTGGAGTTCTGCATTTTCGTCCATACAGTGCTTCGAATGGGGCAGCTTCTATGCTTTCATGATAACTATTATTATAGGAGAATTCGATTAAGGGTAGGTGGTCATCCTAGTTCCCACCAAAATCTATTACACATGCCCTAAGCATGTCCTCCAGGGTTTGGATCATTCTTTCACTTTGTCCGTCTATTTGAGGATGATATGCAGTGTTTAAATTTAATCGGGTCCCCATTGCTTCCTGGAAACTTGTCCAGAAGTGTGAAGTGAAACGACTATCCCTATCCGATACAATGGAGAGTGGAACTCCATGTAGTGATACTACTTCGTCTACGTATAACTTTGCTAACCTTTCCATGCTAAAAGTTTCTTTCATGGGCTGATTTGGTTAATCGATCCACAATTACCCAAATCGCGTCATTACCTTTTCTAGTTTTGGGCAACTTAGTAATAAAGTCCATGGTTATAAGTTCCCACTTCCATTCCAGCATTTCTAATTGTTGTAGTAGACCTGAGGGTTTCTGGTATTCTGCCTTAACTTGTGAGCAAGTAAGACACTTAGAAACGTATCTAGCTATGTTCTTTTTCATTCCTATCCACCAGAAGTTATTCCATAAATCTTGGTACATTTTATTGTTACCAGGATGCATGGTATACCTAGATTTATGGGCTTCTTCTAAATTTTTTTTTCTTAATTCTCCTTGCTTAGGTACCCAAATCCTTTTCTTGTGGAACCTCCAAATTCCATCACTTCCTTGCTCTAATTCCTTTACTCGTCCTTTCATTCCTTCAGCATCATCTTTGATTGCTGTTTCTTGAATATTTTTCAGTTGTTCCATTAAATCTAACTGTAGATTTAATCTAAGAGCACGAACTTGCTTTTGCTTTTCATGATACTTACGACTTAAGGCATCTGCAACTACGTTTGCTTTTCCTTCGTGATATTGAATATCACAGTTGTAGTCACTTAGAATCTCCATCCATCTTCTCTGCCTCATATTCAATTCTTTTTGCCCAAATATGTATCTTAAACTCTTATGATCTGTATAGACAGTAAACTTACTTTCATACAGATAGTGTCTCCAAATCTTAAGGGAAAAAATTATCGACCCTAATTCTAAGTCATGCATTGTATAATTTTCTCCGTGCTTCTTCAATTGCCTTGAAGCATACGCAATTACCTTTTTGTGTTGCATTAGCACGCATCCTAACCCTAGCTTAGAAGCATCGCAATATACTTCAAAATCTTCTGTTCCTTCTGGTAAGGCTAGAATAGGGGCGTTTGTTAGCTTTTGCTTCAAAATCCTAAAGGCTTCTTCTTACCTAGGTCCCCATTCAAACTTAACCGCTTTACATGTTAGCTTAGTTAATGGCACAGCTATTTTGGAAAAATCCTTAATAAATCATCTATAATATCCGGCTAAGCCTAGAAAACTTCTAATTTCCATAGCTGTTTGTGGGACTTTCCATTTGGTAATTGCTTCTATTTTGGAGGGATCTACGTGAATACCTTCGTGATTCACCATGTGTCCTAAAAATTGCACCTCCTGTAGCCAAAATTCACACTTCGAGAATTTGGCGTAAAGCTTTTCCTGTCTTAACAAAGTTAAGAGTGCATGCAGGTGCTGACAGTGTTCCTCCTGGCTTTTGGAATAAATAAGTATATCGTCAATGAAGACAATTACAAATTTATCCATATATGGTTTAAAGATTCTATTCATCGTGTCCATAAATGCTGCAGGAGCATTTGTTAGTCCAAAGGGCATGACTGTAAACTCGTAATGACCATACCTAGTCCTGAAAGCAGTTTTAGGTATGTCTTCTTCTTGTACCTTCAATTGATGGTATCCGGAGCGCAAATCTATCTTAGAGAAATATCTAGCTCCTTGAAGTTGATCGAAAAGATCATCAATCCTAGGTAATGGGTATCGGTTCTTAATTGTAACCTTATTTAATTCCCTATAATCGATACACATTCGCATCGGACCATCCTTCTTCTTTACAAAAAACAATGGTGCTCCCCAAGGGGATGAACTAGGTTGTATGAATCCTTTGCTTAATAATTCATCTAACTGCTTTTTCATTTCTAGCATTTCGGTGGGTGCTAACCGATAAGGTGCCTTGGCTATCGGTGTAGTTTTAGGAATTAGATGAATTCTAAATTCGACTTCCCTATTGGGTGGTAATTCTGGTAGTTCTTCTGGGAATACATCTGGGTATTCTGCTACTACAGGAATGTCTTTAAGTTCCTTACCTTTCGTGTTTATGATTACCGAAATCATATACACTACTTCTTGTTTTCTTGAATAACTGGCCAACTTCATTACTGAAATGAATTTTAGTGGCTTTCGTGGCTTATCTCCTGTAATCACCACTAACTCTTCTGTGGGTGTACGAATTTCTATGGAATTTTTATCACTAAGAATTCGAGCATGGTTGGCTACTAACCAATCCATTCCTAACACAATATCGAATTCGGCTAAATTCATAGGTAATAGGCTTGCAGAAAATTTATGGCCTACGAGTTCTATCTTTCCTTCTGGCAAAACCTTATCTATGTTAATAGAATTCCCATCTGCCGTTTCTAGCGTAAAAAAATTGTCTAATGTTGGTTAAGGGTAGGTTAAGAGCTTGGAAGAATGAAGTATTTATAAAACTTTGGTTTACACCAGAGTCAAATAATACTTTAGCGTAAACATTGTGAACTAGGAACGTACCAGCTATTACGTCAGGAATTAGCTCTGCTTCCTGGGTTGTTAGCTGAAAGGTTCTTACGTTTTTCTTGGTAGTTCCTTCTGCAGGTTTGGCTTTGTTATCAGCTGGTTTGACCAATTTGGGACAGTCTGGCCTAAAGTGTCCAGCTTCTCCGCAGTTATAGCAGATTGTGGATTTCTTTTTCCTACAATCTTCTTCTTGATGCCCTGAAATTTTGCAGAAATTGCAATACCCCTTGCATCTACCAAAATGCTTTCTTTTACAGGTATTGCAAAATGGAACAGTGGAAGATTGCCCAGCTCCCTTTTTCTTGAAATTGCTACGGTTACCCACACGAAATCCCTGGGTAATCTTTTGGGCCACTTCCTTCTTTCTATTTTCTTCTTTTGTGCGTACCAGTTCATTAGTCAGAGTGTTAGCTAATTCCACCGCATCATCGATCGTGCGGGGTCTCGCAGCTTTTACAATATTACGAATCTCACTAATTAAACCCCAAATGTAGCGAGAAATAAGTACCGGTTCTGGCGAAGCCAGGGTTGGTACAACTCTAGCATATTCGAAGAATGTCGAAGTGTACCCTCGACAGTCTACATCCACCATCCGGTGGTTTAGGAACTTATTTGTCATTTGTTCCTTTTCATACTCGGGACAAAAAATTTTTCCACCAGTTGCTTGAATTCTTCCCAACTCATGGCATATGCCACATCACTTCCCTTGGCTTGTAGCACCGTGTTCCACCATTCGAGTGCTCCTTCTTTAAAAAGATGCGACGCGTACATGACCTTGTCTTCCTCGGCACATTTATTTATTTTAATTACTGCTTCGGTTTTCTCTAACCAACGCAGTGCAGTAGTCGCCCCTTCGTTGCCTGCAAATTCAACCGGTTTATAGGCAAGAAACTCCTTGTAAGTGCAACCAGGCGTTGCAGCTTTCATTTTCTTAAGGAGTGGGGCTTGCATCCCATCTTTGTCGTTATTAGTATGGTTGCCGCCTCCCTTTACACTATTACTGAAATTATCGCTGTGTGTACGTTTACTAGGAATAATTTGTTGAGGTTCAACTGGATTTCGAGCAGCAGCAAGGATTGCTGGAATAGCATTGGCTATTCCCTGAGCAACGATATTCTCGATATCTTGCCTATTCAGAAATTGATCTTCCTGATTTTGCTCAGATTGATTCACTTCATTAACGGGTTCATTACCAGCGTGTGCCATCTGGTAATTAATTTATATAAGTGATTAGCATCAAGGAATCAACAACCAAACATAATAAAACAATCGCACATAATCATGTCAACACGTATAGTCAAAATTGTCGATCTTTCGACATTCGATATTTATATATAATAGGCATCCGTACACACTGATTATCTTACAAAAGTTTTATTTTGAAGTTATTTTATATAATTATATTTTTATGATTATCTTATTATTATTAAACAAACACACCACACAACCAAACATGTTCCCTTATAGCTGGCGTCTCAGAAACGACGTTCCCTCTCGTCGTATTTCGATGATATCATCTCTCCTACCTCTCGGATTCTGTTCCCTGCATCCACCAGCTCTTCTCCAAAATGGCGAAGTTCAGCCAAGTTCTCATTGCTCATTGGTGGGTGTAGTGGAGGTTCCGGGTCAAATTGGGGGAAAAAGGTATGAGGGTTATTGAGGAGATTCTGAAACTGCCATTCGGTGGTCCACCACTCTTCTAGCTCTGCTGGTAGAGGTTGTGAGTGAATAATAGGATCTGGGATTTCAGGCTCTAGATCTACTGGAAGTTGTGCTTCTGCTGGGTAATTAAAGAGATTTGCATTGGCAGGTCCGATGAGGTCACTAAGTGCCAGTTTATGATCTAGCTCTTCCCAGGATGGTATTTCCTGGTTTTGCCTGGAACTTTCTCCGATTTCTATTCCCTTGCCTTTATCCATTGGACCCTCCGTCTTTATAACTTTCCGTGTCGCTGGTTTTTTCCTACGCACACGCCTCCAGCCTACAAGTCTTCTTCTTTTCTTTGGCTTGGGTTTCTCTGGAGATTGGGCTTGAAATTCCGTAGGTTCCTTAACGTCGGTCAAGTAACCGGTAAAGTCTCTGGAAACTTCCACATTCACCGAATAAAGATTGAGATTCTGGAGAGCTTCAGACAACTCATTCATGTTGTTTAGTATATATAAAGAAACACACGCAAAACTCTAAGTTAAAATTTTATAAATTAAATTTCACAGAATCACAGAATGCCAATCAGAAAATTAAGTTTTATTCTCAACATGCGTTTTATGTAAAGTTTATTCTGGCTTGTAGGTAGCATAGGTGCTGGTACTGGTTTGGCGATTCAACTATAAGTTAACGTTTACTGCTGTAGTGGCTAACATATAAAGATTTGCCCATCGTTCGTCTAATTCATCTTCCCATGGTGGGTTATTGGCTATTTTCTGAGTTTCCCTATTAATCATTACTCCTTTTGGTTGTGACTTCTTTATTTTCTCTTGACTTTTCCTAATAATCCAACTTCTTTTCTTAGTGGTAAGTGGTTTCTCAAACTGTGCCTTACGAACAAATATTCCTTCCTCAGTATCTGCTGAGTATCTTGAGGAATTTGATTGAAATGAAGTTCCCTTGTCTTTTGGTGAACTATCTAATTGACGATAGACGTCCGAAATTCTTTGCTTACCCATACTGTAACTAACAAATAATCAAATACAAAAACACATAATTTCTAGGATGGAAATCAGGAAAATTAAGTATTTTCTAAATACTTAATTGGCTTAAATCAGTGGCTCTGATACCACCTTTTTTTGTCACAGCCCCCGCACCCGGTTTTACCCGGGCCGGAAGCCGCGGGACAGAAATTCCCGTGGTATTTATTAATTGAGTTTGACAGCGGAAGATTTTAACAGGATCTTTTAAAATTTGAAATTTGCCTGATTATTTTATTTCATAATTCGAGATAAACCCCGTTATTTACAATAGAGGAATTTAACTAGGAAATTCCCTGGTTTATAAAACATGTTTATTCATTTTATTGAGCCACCTCTTCAAGCTTGTTAGTGCTCCGTAGCACGTTTTCCTTGATTCACAGCAGGTCGCCTGAAACATGTTTTAAAAATATTTTATCAGCGGGGAAATACTGGCAAGTCATTCAAATTTGATAAAACGACACCTAGTTATAAATTACAGCATAAGAGCGATTACAATGGCTTCTATCTTATTTTTATCTGGCGCCGTGTCACTCCTTGTGACGATGGTCATACCACTATTGGGTCCTTTCACCCAAGTAGTGATGATTATCACTGTTAGGATTTATTACCCTAACCGTGAGAAATTAGTAATGTGCACAATACCCCACTTGCCAGTGATTCAAGATAACCACGACTTAATCCCTGTAATTATAACTTTGAAAATAATTTGAGGAATTGTAAAACAGTTGATAAAAAGAGAATGACTCACATTGCAAGTTTAACGGGCAGAGTTTAGCCTACTGATTAGCCTTGTAACCTAATTTAAATAACAATGCATACGAACTAGGTCAGTAACTAATACAGCATTTACGATAACTCACGAGATTAAAACCCTCACAACGAATGGCAAAGTGCAACACTTAAACATCCATCGAATTCATGACGAATGACAAAGTATAGCCCTAATGTGGGCAGCACTTAAACATTCATCGGATAGTTTCAATCGAACGGACATTGAATCATAGCAGCGATCGAGTTAATACCCTGTATCGTAGCAGCGCCTCACTACCTTAATTTTTGAATTTGAGCAGTAGCACTTCATTTTTGAGAATTGTTTTCGACACCAGTGAACTGTGCATGGCCAATTCTATTTATAGCTGAAATTTGGGGTTTACGTGGCCCGCGTAAGCCCCCTCTTAATCTTTACGCGGCCCGCGAGGAACCCTAGTCGTAGACTAGGGCTAGCGTGTCATCAGTAGTGCTGCCATGTGTACACCATGTGGACCGGGAACGTTTATCCGGTCAACAGAACTTTGACGCGGCCCGCGTAAGGGTCTGCTTATCCTTTACGCGGCCCGCCTGAAGACCAGAATTTTGATTTTCTTGATTTTTGTTATAGATTAGGGTTTCAGAGGTCCGGGTTTGTACTTACGGGTCGTTTTGGGACATTTTTGAAGGTCCTTACAGTGTTCTTGGCCGAGACCAAGGGAGAAGGAGGAAGAAGTATGGAGGTGTTGTGATGAATGAGAATTATGAGCTAGGGTCTTGTGGTTTATATAATCTATTATCCAATGTACCATGATCTTCATAGATTTTATGTATCTAAAGTACAAGGCAAATCTAGTAACGTATCTAATAAGATCAAATGGAATCAATAAAAATCAAGGGTGGGGCCACCCTTGGTGACCGTCCACCATGGGGGGGGGGGTATAGGGTTGGGTTGTAATGGTAAGTTAAGCAATCTAGTAAGAATTTAAGTGTATTAATTAGGTGTTATGTGTATTATGTGTTACATAGTGTGTTAGGGTGTTCGCGGATCATAACTAGTTCAGAAACATTAAAACAATGCTTCTAGTAAAATTTTAGTGTTTCGAGTAGTGTCTGGTTGTTCGGTTAGATACCGGTTCGTTAAAGTGTCAAACTATACTGTTTAGTGTTCTTTATGTACCCTTTTGTAACACTTTTAATTCCTGACACTTAGGAAAGCATTCAGGACCCTCTAGTCATATTTTGCATGATACAAGCTTATTAAAAAGCTGATTTTTGCTGATTTTTGCAAAATTACGCACTTTGGGTGAGTTTTAGGCATTTTCCGGCACTTAAACTATCACTTAGGCATGCAGTTTTATGGTCCTTACTTCCGTACACACTATACTAGTGTAGTACTTAGTTTCTGACTCATACTGTGTCTCAAAACAACGTCTGTCTATGTACTGAACTCCGTCAGTATTTTCCCGGTTTGTCTGTTAGCTGTGCTAACTGTGCCTTGTGCATCATTTATGTCAATATGTTTAAATGCAATCAATGATATGTCGTTTGCAATATGTAATGCACATGTATGTATTTAGCAGTGATCAGAAAGCAATTTAAGTCATAAATTGTAAATCAGCACTATCATTAATCATTAATTATTGTCTAATTAATCGTACGGATCCATGCAAATTTGGCAGTTGTCACAGTAAGGGAGCCTGGAATGGGCCGATGTAGACATGATTAGGAGAAGGGACAAACTTGATACTACCAGGAGTGTAAAAGCTAGAGTCCTGGGCCCCCAGACCGTATGAAAGCCCCCATCCTGATGCCACACCTGGAGGAAAATGAGGTACAGAGGCTCCCCCTCAACATTTCAGCCATAATAGCTGGACACAAGGTAGCCAGAATACATGTGGACGGGGGAAGCGGAGTAAAGGTAATATACGAGCACTGTTTCTTGAGGTTTGACAGGGATGTGAGGGATCAGCTCGAGGAGGACTCTATCCCTCTAATGGGTTTCAACAACAACGTGTCACACCCCCCGGGAAAGATCAGGCTCCCATTTACTGTTGGGGTAGGGGACCGGGTCCGAACCATAACTCTTACTTTTACAGTGGTCCGAGCACCCTCAAAGTACAACGCAATCCTAGGAAGGCCCGGGATTGGAGATTTGCAAGCACAGGCCTCAACCCCACACGGAGCTTTAGTGTTCCAGACGCCAAAGGGCTTGGCCTGGGTAAAATCTACATACGAGGTAGTGTCTTCAGTCTCTGAGGGAGAAGTGTCCGAGAAGCCCCAAAAAGAAGGAGTAGAAGAGTGGGTCCTTTGCGACAGGTTCCCGGAGCAGACAGTCAAGGTGGGAAGCCACCTGAGTGACAAATGCAAGAGTGCTCTCAAAGAGCTGCTCCTCTTCAACATAGATGTGTTTGCATTTCAGCATGGAGACATGACAGGAATCCCAAGAAGTCTGACCGAGCATCAACTCAATACATACACTTGGGCAAGGCCAGTGAAGCAAAAGAAGCGAAACATGGGTCCTGACAAGAGAAGGGCAGCTTGCGAAGAGACTAGGAAGCTGCTCAGAGCGGGGATAGTAGGAGAGTTGAAATATCCATCCTGGGTTGCTAACCCGGTTATGGTCAAGAAAAAAGATGGGGGGTGGAGGATGTGTATTGACTTTCAAGATCTGAATAAAGCATGCCCCAAGGATTGTTATCCCCTCCCGGAGATAGACGTCCAAGTGGACTCTTTGTCTCAGTACCCTCTGAAGTGCTTCTTGGATGCTTACAAAGGGTATCACCAAATACAAATGTCGATGGAAGACGAGGAGAAGACTGCCTTCATTACAGACGAGGGAACCTTTTGCTACACCAAAATTCCCTTCGGGCTACAAAATGATGGGGCCACTTACCAAAGGTTTATGAACACCCTCTTCAGAGAGCAGCGGGGACGGAACTTAGAAGTGTACGTCAATGACATTGTTATAAAAAGACTGACTGAGATGGCTATGATAGATGATATAGCTGAAACCATCCGAGCTATGCAAGATGTGAACATGAAGCTGAACCCTGGGAAGTGTTGCTTCGGGGTAGAAGAAGGAAAGTTCCTGGGGGTAGTGGTTACCAAGGGAGGGATCAAAGCTAATCGGGAGAAAACCCAAGCTGTAGCCGAAATGCGTTCCCCCTGGTCCTTGAAGGTTATTCAACAACTGAACGGGAGGTTAATCGCCCTGAACCGCTTCCTTTCAAAGGTAGCTGATAGAACTCTTCCCTTCATGAAGGTTCTGAAGGACTACCTTCAGACAGACAAGTTCAGATGGACCCCAGAAGCAGAAACCGCTTTCCAAGATATGAAGGATTACATCTGTAAGCTCCCAACCTTAGCCACTCCAGTCCCTGGGGAGGACTTGCTTTTATATCTATCTGCCTCAAAAACAACCATAAGTGCGGTAATGATGGTGGAACGGGAGGGAAAGCAGATACCAATATACTTCATTAGCCGGACCCTTAAGGTCCTGAGGAACGCTATATGCCCTTGGAGAAGTTGGCTTTGGCTCTTGTCTTCGCATCCAGAAGACTTAGAAGATACTTCCAAGCACACAAGGTCACCTTAATGACGGATCAGCCCCTCTAAAAAGTGCTAAGGAGACCAGAACTATCAGGCCGGCTGGCCAAATGGGCAGTCGAGTTGGATGAGCACTCCTTAGAATTCAAGGCCAGAACTGTCATGAAGGGACAAATACTGGCTGACTTCGTGGCGGAGGTCCCGGAGGATGGAGAGAGGATGAGGCAATATGGAAACTACTCACAGATGGGGCCTTAAGCGAAGAGGAAGTGGAGCGGGTATTACGTTGGTCAATCCTGAGGGAGCCGAGCTAACCTATGCTGTCAGACTGGACTTCGAGAACACCAACAACACCGCGGAATATGAAGCCCTTTTGGCAGGGTTGAGATTAGCCAAAAAGATGAAAGCAAGAAATATGGAGGCCAGTACTGACTCACAGCTAGTAGTCAAGCAGTACCACGGGGAGTACGAGGCTAAGGACAACATAATGGCTCGATACGTAGCGAAAGTAAAAGAAACAACCAAGAACTTCAAGACCTTCAAGCTAGAATACATCCCCCGCGGGAGAAACATGAAATCGGAAGCTCTTAGCAAACTGGCTTCCGTCGCATTTGACCACCTAGCAAGGGAAGTCAAGGTGGAGGTCTTAACCTCCCCCTCCCTTGACACAGAAGAGGTAGCTGCGATTGAAAATGCACAGGAGACGTGGATGACACCGATTGTAAAATTCCTTAAGGATGGAACGCTACCTGAGGGAGTCTGGGCAGCTCGGAAGGTAAGGGTCAAAGCTTTGCAATACGAGTTAATTGATGGAGAAATTTACCGAAGGTCATACCTGGGCCCATCCTTAAAATGCATCGATAGTGAAGAAGCTGCATATGTGATTAGAGAAATACATGAAGGTATTTGCGGCATGCATTCTGGGCCACGGACAGTGGTGGCAAAGGCGATGAATGCAGGATTTTATTGGCCTAGAATGTATGAGACAGCATCGGAAGAGATCAAGAAATGTGACAACTGCCATGTCCATGCACCCATGACACACCGTCACAAACACCACATGATACATGAGTCAACATCTTGGCCTTTCCAGAAGTGGGCCATTAACATCATCGGGCCATTCCTAGAGGGCCCAGGAGGGGTTAAGTATGTGGTAGATGCCGTCGATTATTTTACCAAGTGGATAGAGGCAAGGCCCTTGGCGAAGATAACCGGGGAAGAAATGAGACGGTTTGTACTGGACAACATCATCTGCAGATACGGGGTCCCAAAGGAGCTGGTGAGTGACAATGGTGTCCAATTTGCTGGGAAGCCCTTCAAGCCGTGGTGCGAACAGATGCACATACGCCAAATATTCACCTCCGTCACCCATGCCCAGAGCAACGGGTTGGTAGAAAGAGCAAATCAAAGCGTTATTAAGGGAATGAAGGGGAGACTCGGGAGGAAGCAAAAAGGATGGCTGGAGAAGCTGCCATTTGTTCTATAGGCATATAGGACCGCTCCTAAGGACTACAATGGAGAAACCCCCTTCAGCTTAACTTACGGGACGGAGGTTGTCATCCCGGCTGAGATAGGATCTCCAACCGTAAGAATGAAGCTCAGGGAAGCCGAGAATGAACAAAATCTCTGAATGAACCTAAACTTGCTTAAAGAAAGAAAGGAGATAGCAGCAGTCCAGGAGGCCAAGTATAAAAAGCAACTTGAAAGCTACTATAACGCCAAGATGAAAAAACTCAATCTCGTCCCTGGAGACTTGGTCCTGAGAGCAAATGAAGCTAGCTTGCAAGAAAGCACCGGGAAACTGGGGCCTAACTGGGAAGGGTTTCTACCGGGTTACTTGGGCAAACGGCAAGGGAAGCTACAAGCTGGAAACACTTCAAGGCAGGGAGGTCCCAAGGACATGGAACCTTATGCAAATCAGAAAGTACCACATGTAAACGGCAAAGATGCCTTTAAGGGAAAATGGCCAGGGAGCCACTTTTGCAAAAATTAACCACTAGTCAGGGGATTACCCCAAGAAAAACCATTTGTAAAATCTTGTACTGGAGGATATGGTCCCCAAGAAATGTATGGTAATGAACAATTCACTTGTTCCTTTTGATAAAAATGCAGCTATTGTATCAGGGCAGACGTGCCCAAAAAACTACAAACCTAATAACAAACAAGCACACGTGTAAAAGGTATACTTAACATACCGAAATGCCCGGCTGTGGGGCAAAACAGGGCCTAGCTAGCCCAAAGGGGAACGGACAAACAGGCTAGAAGACATAATCTAACATTATAGACTTGTCCAAGAGATTGTCCTCGAACAGACAATCCTGGTTCATAAAGCAAACCACGAAAAGAAAACAACACATTTTCATAAGTAAACTACAAAAAGAGCTAACACATGCACACCAGAAAAAAGAAACTTTTTATGTATAAACTACAAAGTAAACATACATAAATACGACAGGGAATCTTACAAACCCTGAAAGAAAGGCTAATATATACACAAACAAGCTAGAAAACATAGTAAACAGGCTAACGGAGTTTTTGCAAACATGCTACAAATAGCCAAAGTCTCCAGGAAGACGCTGGCCTGGCTCCCGGCAAAGACACCTGCAAAAAAGAACAACACACCAAAAATAACAAAAGCAAGTCGACAACATACAGTCAAAAGACGGCTAGTAGGCCATACGTTAGATACTGGGAGAACCCCGACACGAAGGTCCTCCCTCATACATCAAAAAGTTAGCAAGTGTTCTAGGGTGCATAATTGTTTAGTTACAACCATATCGAAATAATAAATGTTTTGAAACTACTGGGGATCACCCCCAGACAGAGACTTCGGAGAAGAGAGACCAGCGGGAGTCAGCAAGGCTTTTAGCTCATCAATGGACATCATGGGGCGCTCAAGGATCTTTTCAAGAAGGGCAGGGGTCTTACCACCAAACTCTTTATCTAGTTTAGACAGCCGCTTCTTGGCCTTGGAATTATAAATAGGGGTCTACATCCTGCCCAAGCCTTGAGCTGAGTAAATATACCCATCCTTCAAGCCTGCTTGATATCCCACATCCTGGTAAGCCCTGTAGACCTGTTCAAGACTGCTTTTAAACACCTCCGACTGGGAGACGGCAATAAGGAAGGCCCCGAAGCCCTCGATAATCAACCAATGCTTCTCCTTGGCTAACCTCTGGTTATCATCCGACGTCATTCCATACTCAGCATACATCATATCTAGATCTTTTTGAGAAACAGAGTTGTAACACCTCGAAAATCATGTCCAATAATGTATCGACACGTGTCATAAGCTTTAAACGTGTAAAAGATTACTTTAGAGGGACTAAAGTTGATAAAAAAGGAATCTATGTGTATAAAAGGATTCAAAGTGTCAACAATGGGTAATTATACCTTTCAACGACCCTACACGATGTTTATACCCTTAAACGAATGAATCATGGATCATACGAAGCTAATTGTGGAAGAAAGTGAGAGATTACAAACTACAAGGGTTAAATGTGTCAACATGTTTAAAGTACACCTCTGTGTGACCTTTTAGCAAACCCGAAGCTTTGTAACAATAAAATATACTCACTAGAATAAGTGATAAAAAATTCACAAGGTTTCGATAAAGTATGAGAAAGTTATGACAATATTCGTATTCGAGGGGTTAAAAGCGTCAACGTTAAATTCTAGGGCCTTAAGGGTGATCACAAAGTTAACCAAGGACTTAACGGTGATTAGTTATACCATGGAACCCTTAAAAGTAAAGTTAAAGGAGTAAAAATGCAATAAATAAACTTAAAACCACGTTTAAAAGGATCAAGGACCTAAAATGCAAACTTTGAAACTTGTTTGACTTGTTCTGGACCTTCACACGGCCCGCGTAAAGGCAAGCCAACCCTTACGCGGCCTGCCTAAGAGTGCCAGCGACAAAATTCACCGGCAGATGTCTGTCCAGCCTGTTTAACCGACTCAAAACTCTTGTTTTACATACCAGGGGCACTTGTAATGATCTGAATCCATGCATAGAGTTGTTTAGCATCATCCTATGTGATTAAATTCACTATATAAGCAACCTCCTTGTTGCAGCACTTCACACACTCACTTAAAACTTTCACAAACTTCACTTCTAGAGGTTTTGGAGCTCAAGCACTCTTCCTAGGAGTCACTAGTCGTACTTAGGACTATTGTAAGTGTCCTTAACCCTTCTTAATTCAGTTTTGCTTAGTTAATTAGCTTAAAGTCAAACCGTCATAATTAAGGTTTGACTTAACGATTAATCACTAATGGTCCAGTGATTAGTCGAATTGAAAGTACCTATGAGTTGGTAATTATGTGGGTAATATACCCTTAAAAGGGCACCCTCTGATTCCCACTCTAACTAGGTCAATTGTCGGGTCAAAGTTAATCTTAAAAAGTCAACAGAAAACTTATTTTCAAATTTAAGCATAATTAGCAATGTAGAAGCTATGAAACCTGTTTTATCATTAATATAACTTGGTAATTAATGTAAGAACATGTCTAAACAAGTTCAACCCGACAATTTTCAGTTTAGGCTCGGTTCGGAACCGAAAGTCGCATAATTTGACTTCTGCTTTGACTTTCAGTTCTGACCCGTTTGAACATAGTTTAGAAATGACTTAGAGCCTTATTAGGACCAGGTTTCATGTTAGTATAACCCTCTGTGATTATACAACTTGGTTCATTAGTTATCTAGTTCATATGCATGTTTCCGTTAAATGCTTAAATGTTGACTATTATGCCCTTTTCACCTTAAAACGTGATTTTTGAAAAAGTATAAGAATAGGAACCTTCGTTACTGATTTATAGACTTGTCTCTAAAATTTGACATAAGTTTGAGGTCTAGATTAGGAGTTATGCTCATTAGCGTAAATGAAAAGCTTTTTATTAATTAAACGGTATAATTAGCGTATAGCCTATCTAAACCCGATTTTTTATACCAAAATTTTTACCCATTGATGTAATATATTATTTTGGGATTTTTGAAGATTTTTATTTATTTTTAGGCCGAGCATAACCTAGAGTTCTAAGCTTGATTCGGTTATTGACGGTTTTACCCTTTTGGGCTATAAAATGAGTTTTACAAATCCTTTTGATACCAAACCTTTTGCTACTGATTTTATATGATAAATAAAGTATTTTAAGCATTCTGGATTAATAAAAATATCAGCTTTTCTTATAAAACCCGAAAATCGCTTAGAAGCGCCTTTTTACGCGTTTTAAACGCATAGTATGTATTAAAACTATTTTAACCATATAAGGTTTGATGCCTACTGATATTTTTAGTAAACTTTTATATTTTAACAGTAAGCAAAAGTTCTAAACTCAGATTTCCAGTTTTGACCTTTTAAGCCTATGTGAAATTACCAAAATGCCCCTATGGTGCATAGTATAGTTATAAATGGCAAATTTCACATATATGTAATACCCTACTAATATAACCTATTAAATTAGGTATATTTACAGATTATATCAGACCTGAAACTCAGAATTTTATTAAATCTCTTTTGTAACCTTTTAATTGACCAAAATACCCCTACGGGGCGTAATATGAGTTTAAATCCGTTTTGGGCATAATAGAAGATATCTTACTGATGTCACAACATATTTAAGGCATATTAACTTAGGAAACCTGCATATGACTCATATGGTTACCCGTTACGCACTTTTCGCGTTCGAATCGGCTTATGTAACTAGTTTGCATATTTTAGCCAAAACGGGTCAAACCTTATCATTTTTGTCTCAAAATCCAGAATGTGTTTAGTTTACCCATATTATACAACTCTTCAAACTTGTCGGGTCTAAATCACATTCTATTCCGATCTTCGCTTAATCATTCGATTGAACCGTATCTTCCTTCAAAACTAACCGGTCCAAGTTTAAGCTTAATTAAAGACCCGTTAGGAATCTAATAGGTTATTATAAACCTTTGTTCTAGAATAGGAGACCCGGTAAAAGCTACGTGCACTTGCTATTTGTGATTATTACTTGCAAAGGTAAATACTTTTAACTTATTTTCCCATATACGGGCTTGGGGTACGGTATATAAAATACCGCTTGGTCGGGTATTGAATCTTTAATCGTATGAAGGTTAATTTATTGAAATAACCCATTTAAATTGTTTTGTTTGCTTAAAACCTTTGGGGGGTTAATGACCATGTCCCAGATACCTTGGCATCATTTTAAGAAATGGCCACGACCTAAGCACGGGGTGTAGGCGTACACCCGACAGTGCATAAATAAATAATAAGGTATAACCGCCGGTTTCGGGAATAACCCGCCGCGGGACTATATCAAGTGGTGTGTCTATTAATCTTTAACCTGGTATCAACCCGGGCTACTGAACGTATAAGAAACATGTAATTCTTTTACAAGTTTATATATAAATAATTATCCCAAGTTATAAAAGTTTTGTGCCATGTGCATTCAAATCAATTTTATTAAACGTTTTCAAAATGAGTCAGTTAATTGTATTTACCAGTGTAAACTGACGTATTTTCCCAAAAAGACTAAGTGCAGGTACTAATCGGAATAGGCTGGCCTCTCCTATCATCAATAAAAGTCTCGCAAGCTTAGATGCCTTAAAGTCTCTGGAATAAAAGTCTCTTTTTATCTTTTGATCCGCCTGTGGATCTTTTGCAACCGTTTTGTAATACTTTGATATTACTTTTATTCGGTTTATAATATATCTATCTTTTGCTTCCGCTGTGCATTTTAAATTGTGTTGTTTGACTATGATGATATCAACTACGTCACGATACTCCCCACCGGGCCCACCGGTAATACGTAGAAATATCGGGGTGTGACAATAATCAAGCTCCCTCTGATGCTTCAGCTCGGCGGCCAGCTCCTCCTTCTCTTCAGCCAAAGCTTCCATCTCCCTCTCCCAAGCTCGTTCTCTCCGCTCCAGCATAACACCGGCTCCCTGAGCAAAAGATGTTACAAGGGATCCAAAAAGGGGTCAAACAAAAAAAAGAGAGAGGGGAGGAAGATTATGCACCTTCTCCTCCTGCAGTTTACGCTCAGCCTCAACCACCTGACACCGAAGCTCAGCAGCAACGGTTTGGGAAGTCTTAAGGTCACCCCTAAGACCCCCATTCTCCTTCCTCAGATCATCAACTCGTTGCAACATACCAACACCTCTGAAAAGACCTTCACAAAGCGACATGCTGTATTGATCATCAAAGAGATCATCCTTCAAAGCAGAGTTCATAAATCTATGGGAGGGAGGAACAACATAGGTCAAGAAGTCCTGGGCAGTTTCAGGGGTCCCCACCACTGAAGATTGAGTGATTTTCCACTTGGGGACATACGGAGCTGGAAGGGCATCGGCAAACAAAGGAGCATCGGCAAACAAAGGAGCCAGAGGGGATCGAGAAGCAAAACCCTCAAAATGAGAAGGTTTGCTGGTCCCAGTGGCCTGGTGAGGAGAAATCTCAAAAGCTGGGGCAATGCGAGCAACACTTACTTCAGGAGTCTTGTCCCTAACACGAGAAGATGAAGGGGTAGTAGGGATCTCAATAGGAGCATGAGAGCTTCCTTGCTCCAAACACAAAATGGAAAAAAGGGGAAGGAAACATTAGAAATCTATCAGAACAAAGTTAACCCAGAAAAACAACAAGGGACTAAGAACCCGCTGGATCAAAATAGAAGATAAGTGGAAGACTTACCAACAAAGGCTCACTCACAAGGCTGGAAGATCGTAAATGCTTAGACATGGAGCCTTTAACCCCAGTAGGGGGAAGTTCGGAAGCAGCTTTTGTGGCAGGGAAGGCTTTTTGACCACTGGCACTTCGGAGTCTCAGCCGGATACCACGTGGGGCAGGAACTTGCTTAAGACTGACAGCTTTCCGCTTGCGAGCCAAACGGCTCTCCAGGTCTTCCTCGTCACCATCACTGGAACCCTTCGTTTGGAGAGAGCCAGGGGAATCCTCCTTTTCACCAGAAGAAGCCCCCTCATCTTTCTCCCCAACAGTAGAACCCCCTGCTTGAACTGACACCTCAGTAACCCTCATCTCAACACCCCGGTTCAAACCCAGTTCAACTCTATCATCAACCACAAATGTAACATCCCTTGAATCCCCTTGAAGCAACCCCCACAAGGTCATCTCTACACAAAAGAAATACTAAAGATGACTATACAAACCCCTAAAAATAAAGATAGACACAACAAGCCAAGAGCAAGAGAATACCTTTCTTGCCAAAAAAGGCCTTGGGACGGACCGAGTAGAAGGGGCTTAGTCCTCCCATAGCCAGGATCCCTTCGGAGAAAATAAAAGCTCTCGTCGGATTCTCATACATACGCTTCCATTGGACGATTTCATCAGCAGATAAGCTAGGAACGTTGTCTTCAATGGCAGCCTTGGCATCCCTCAACGGTGGAGACTCTGGTATCATAGCAACAGAAACAAAGATAAACCTGCTTTTCCATTCTTTAGGGTAGGTAGAAGTCGGCATAAAGGAGTAGCAAGGCCAAGATACACTGTCCTTCTGTTTGGCAAAGGTAAACCAATCCCCATCCGAAATCAGTTTGTAAAACATGCAAAACAGGGGAATCGAAGTCTTACCGGAAACCGCAACGCATGATAACTCGAAATGCATAACCCTCATAAACCCTAGCGGGTGCAATTGGGAGAAATGAACTTTGAAATGATGTAACAAGTCTATCTTGAAGGAAGAAAGGGGATACCAGACACCACAGGAAGAAAACGCCAGGGTGTAGAGAACGCTCCGATCAGTGGTGCACTCGGCCGAGTCATCAGGGCCTGGTAAAGTAGGAGAAAAACGCTCGGGTATCTTGTATGTCTCAACGAAGGACTCCAAATCCTTCGCCGTCAGGACAGATCGGATCATGGAGCGGCCGGTACGGCTCATGGCAAAAGGGAAACGGTGATCGAAAAGTTATGGTGAAAGAAAAATGTGGAAGAAAAGTAGTGGGATTGAAAGAAAATTCAAAAGGCTATGAGGGTTTTAAAGAAGGTAACTGACGAGAGGGGAAAACTGTCACATCACCATCCTTTCAAGTTTAAACCATCGTGCACGTGTATTAAGGGGATTAAACCCCAGCCATTGATTTTCGGCGATTAATGAGCCTCAAAAAAAGAAGGGGCGTGTAATGATTAACTGGGGGTGGGCCCACATTCTTAGCCCAAGAAAACTACTCCCTTTGAACGGTTATGACTCAGCCCCGGATCATGAGACTCGGGTCTCAGAACCAGGGACTAAAGATGACTTGACGACGGGCCAATAGGTCGCCCCATTTACCCGCCTTGGGCTATTATCATGTAGGCCCAATAGATAAAGCCCAAATACTGATACTTGCCCATTAAGGGACTCTCTCTTGAAACAGGCGGGAAAAGATATGTCTTACAAAGAAAAGAAAGCATTAAATGCCTGATAAGAATGGGATCTCCGGCTGGCACTGTACCACCAAGCCGGCACCATTAGATGAAGATACAATCCTACCGTTGGGGCACAGACACGTGTCTGAGTCCCCCAAAGACCGATAGAATCCGTTAGATCATCTCGGTATGATCCCATTGGAAAGATAAGGGCTTCCGGCTATATAAGGAAGGTAAAGAATGATCTAAAAGGTCAGGTCCAAGGTATCTCACTAAATGCTCTCATTTATTCCGACCATAATTCCGTTACATTAAATACACACACATTTATATCAGATTCACACCATAGAGATTGTTTCGGTGATCACACTCATCGGAATAAGTTACTCTCTAATTATCCTGCAAGTTTACTTATTCTCACGCCGGAGCTTGGTCACGGATCCCCCCCTGGGGCCCTCCATGACGAGGCTAACGGTTTCCTTTTTGTAGCAACGAAGGCTGGGATACTCTGACGTCAGCGTACACCCTTTGAATGTCATCAGGAATTTGGGTATTCGACACATAAGTTGGATGATCTGAGTTTACAAGATTGTGTGAAATTCTTACAAGAAAATTGGGTGATTAATGTTATAAGATGATAGACGAATTTGATCTGAAAAAAAAGGAACTTTGATGAGATTTTACATGAGTTTGTGTAAGAGTGCTTCTTAATTAAGAAAAGAGTACTGATGTGGTTAAAGAGAGAGAAGAGAGTGATAGGAATTTTAGAGAGAAAGAGTGAATAATTTCTTTTCTTTTTTATACGTTTTTTTTTATTTTTTACACAATAGTCCCTTAATATAACTTGTTTTACACAATAGTCTCTGGAGAGATAAAATTACAAGAATGCCCTCATGTGCAAGGCACATGACTATATTTAACCAAAAAATCTGACTGAGTTAAGGTTAAAGGACGTAACATGCAGGATTTTGAAACATTAAGGACAAAACCAGTCAATTTTGAAGTTAAAGGACACCGCCTACAATTTGATACATACATAAAGAACAAAACTTGGAATTTACTCCTTTATTTTTTATAAACTGTGAATATCTATTTTTAAAGTTGAATTTATATTTTAATCTTTAAATTATACTACCAACTAAACTAAAAAAATAAAAATATAATTAATTGTGATTATTCATATTTAAGTGTTTATTTAGAGAAAAATGTCCGGATAGTCCCTGTGGTTTGCCATTTTTTCATCTTTAGTCCCTAACTTTCTAAAATTACAGCTATAGTCCCCAACTTTTGCAATTTCGTTCTCGGTGTAATGCCTCGTATCTTCGTATTTCTATTTTAAAAATGTTCGTATTCGTATTCTAATTTTAGAAACCCTACATTCGTATTTTAATTTCAATCTCACAATTTGAGGCGTTAATCATAATAAAATTCATATTTTATACATATTTTTTATTCACACAACCGATCATTTAAATACGTATTTATTCGCAAACCGACACAATTATACATATAAATACTTATACGCACATTCTCAATACTTGAATTATACTTTTATACTTTTTATATACTCAATTACATAATATATATTTAAGAAATACCAATAAATATACCAATCATCTTTCCACCTCATCAATCCTCTTCCACCTTCTTTAACCAATCATATTTCACCCTTTTTCCACCTCCTTTCTCCACCTATCATCTTTTCAATCTCCTTCCACCTTCATTAACCAATCATATTTCACCCTTTTTCCACCTTCTCTACCTATAAATACCAACCTCCTTCTACCATTTTCTTCACACCATTTTTCTCTCCATCTCTCTAATTCTCTCAATCTCTCTAAATCAAGAATTCTAAAAGGACACTAAGTGTTCCAACCATTCTTCTCTCAACCTCTCTACTTCTCTCAAATCTTTCAAGCAAATAAGAGAACTCTAAGAGTTCTAAAAGAAAACACTAAGTGTTTTAAAGGAAGCTTTGAAGCTCCAACCTCCAACTCTTCACGGAATCACCAAAGGAAACTTTGCAAAACTGTGAGTATACTCGACCCATTTTACCGTTTTCACACTTTTGGGTGTAACATGTTTTCATATACAAAACACACTTAGTATACATATTCTTATGCAAATATATAAACAAACAATCCAATACATGCTTACTATTTGTTATGCTTGATTCGTGTTTTCTGGGTGATTCTTATGTGATGAACTAGTCATTAGCTTCGTACAAGCCTCCACTTAACATGTATAGCACTATAGGAGTAACGCACCACCCGTGAACGAAAGGTCATGTTAGGTTTATTCATTCATACTTGCGTAAACATATGGTTGACTTGTAAATCGCATGCCAGTTTATACGTTAATCTTGATAACTAGGTTTGCCATGTGGATTGTTCATTATCATTTTTATAGGTATATGCTACTACACAAAACTTGTATACTCGCCAATACTTTTGTATTAAACTACGCTTTTAAAACATGTTGCAGGTTTAACGATGATGTTGATAATGAAAGGAATCTAGTAGGATGCCTAGATACTCATTTTAATTTTTGTATACTTATTGTAATGTAATTCTTTCATTTCAAGTTGTTGTAATTGTATTTTCCTTTTTATGTTGTAATCGAATTCTCGTAGTAATAAAATGAAATTCATTATTTAATACTTGTCGCAAATTCTAGTGTTATGTGTAATGAGCAATCTATTTCGTCTCACTCCGATGTTTCCGCCATCGGTTGGGGTATGACACTCGGATAGTCCCTGGTGCGGATGGGGGGTTAGTTTTCTTAGTTAAGTTGGTGTGAAATGACTATAATACCCTCACTAATAAAAAATTCAAAAAGAATTTAATGCACATCCCTCTTTAGTCTTTCCTGTTTCTGTCTTTGTTCCCATTACTCACTTTCTTTGTTCATTCCCCCCTCTTAAACTCCAACCCCCAAATAAACAATTTTGCAAAATCTTGACCCAAAAAGTCTCTGAATTTTCAATATCTATCGTTCAGTTATTGATAGATTTTTATTCTCCCATTGGGTTTTTTCAGACAAATACCCAGGTAATCAAACCCAGTTCTTGTATTTTGTAATCTTGAATTGTATAGTTTTTTATTTGTTTTTCAAGATTTTACTGATTATTTTGAATCTTTTTTCTTTGGGTGTGTTTTTTTGCCTGAAAATTTTAGTGGGTGGCATTTTTCTTGTATGATTTGTACTTACTGATGTCAAAGATGGAGAATTTGTTCACCGGTACAACCACCATACCCGCTCCATCTAACCAACACCACAACAACTGCTCTCCGGCAACCACCCTCCGACACCGGTTATCCGAATCAGCCTTTGAGTTTATCCAAAAAAGTATTTGAATTGTTATTCTAAACATTTCTGGAAAACATCCGAAACAGTGTTTCATCTTAGCCATCATTGATCCGAAACATTTTTTTCCGAAACAATGCATCCGAAACAGTTTTCGAAATAGTTTTCGAAATAGATTTCGGATTCAACTTTTTACGAAATAGAAGGGTGATGGTGGCAGCGCGGAAGATGAAGTGGGTGCGGCGGTGGTGGTTGTGGCAGTGGTGGCTGAGTGGTATGGCGGTGAAAGGCGGCGAATAGAGGTGTTCACAGGTGGTGGGGATGGAGGTGGTGGTGGTTTAGAGAGAGATAGAGGGGTCTGAATGTGATGGTGACGGTTTAGAGAGAGAGAGAAATGAAGGGTCTGAATGTGACGTGTGTATATATTATACATTTTGTTAAATAATTATTTAATATATTTTGTTTTTATACTGAAGGGCATGTTAGTAATTTCACAGTTACTTAAGACCCAAAACTAACCCCCATTCGTGCCAGGGACTATCCGGGAACGAAAATTGAAAAATTGAGGACTATAGCTGTAATTGTAGAAATTTTGAGACTAAAGGTGAAAAAAAGCCTAAACCACAGTGACTATCCGGGCATTTAACTCGTTTATTTATTACTCAAAAAGTAAATAAATAAAAGTTTAACCATCAGGTGCAGCAGCAGCAGCAGCGAAGAAGGTTCTTCTACACCTGCAGCTGCTCGGAGGCTCAGAATATCAGTTTACAAGCCTAAATCCTACGAAGTTCTTGTTGCAGATGCCGCTAATTCTCTCGCCTCTGCTCTCCGTGACGCCAAAACGCGCCTCGAAATTGATTTTCCGTAATTCTCGAATTTAATCTTTTAAATTTGTTAATTAGGTCAGAGTTTTAGATGAAGTTTAAAGGATTATGAATGCGTATTTTATTGTTGAAGGATAGTGTTAGTTTAATGCGGTTATGGTTCCTCATTGCATGATTTGTTTGTTCAGTGTTTTCACAAATACCAGAGATAGAATTTCGTACCGATACCGTACCGTGGTACACGGTGTCCGGTTTTAAATTTAGCTCAATTTTGGTAATGGAACTATTCGGTATGGTACCGTTTTGTGATTTTAACGACACCATACCATACCGATAGTAACCAAACATATACGATACGGTATATGGTTTTAATTTTGCTAAATTTGGGTATAAGTATCATAAAGTACTAGTAGTGATCTCATCCCTAGCCATTAGTTCCCTCACTCACATGTTCCTTGAAATAGATTTTCCATAATTCTCTCATTTAATCCTTCTAATTTGTTAATTAGGTTAGAGTTTTAGAAGGAATTTAGAGGATTAGGAATGCATATTATGCTGTTGAAGACCTGAAGGAAAGTATTAGTTTAATGTGGTGATTGTTTCTCATTGCAATATTTGTTTGTAGACACAACTAGCGTGTCGTCTTGTCATATAGGATGGGGAAAATGGTCGTATGAGTTATATGGGGGTAAATTATACAGTTTGACAAAGAAATGACTGATGTCACTACAACAACTTCATATGACAAGTCTGACCACATTTTGGGGGTGGTGTTTCTATAGCAGCATCCTTTGTTTGTTGAGTGTCCTCCCCCCCCCCCCCCCCCCCACACACACACAAAAAAAAAAAAGTAGTCATTAGTACCTTGCATAAGTTGAGGACTAGTAATTTTGTGTAAATTGTGGAAATGTGATTGTAAAGAATTGATAATGTATATGAAATTAGATAAAGAGGTAAATATTGGATTGGTGTGGTGTTGGTTCAGTTCTGTTTATACATGAGGGAAAACAATAAAATACATACCTGTTACAGCAGACAGTGCAGTGGAGAATCCAGTAATGGAGTTCGACATGCTTGTCATCGTGATCTGGTTCCTCCTCAGGGTGCTGACTGATGATGGGGACTTAGAAATCGAATAGGGGATTCGATTAGGAGAGGAGGTCAAATTATGATGTTATGATCTTATGGGGTGTGTCTGATTGTGTAACTGAGTAACCCCTTAACCTCCATATAATTCTCCTTATATAAGCACCCAGGAGGAAACCTAATTAGTTAATAAGGGTAATATGGTCCATCAACAATTACCAACTAATTATTTAATAGGTTATTATATATTTTGATCTATATTATGTAAATGATTATAATGGCTATAGATTAAATATTAATACATAATATATTTAATCTTACATTCTCTCACTTAGCCGAGTAATCATTTACTATGAGTATTAGATAAGCCTGATCAGGAGTTAACACTCATTTTAGCCTTAAACAAGTACTATAGCAGAGAAATACAGCCGTTGAATCATTATGCGACTCAGGACCCCCATTAATCATACTATAGCCTTAATTTAAAACCTAATCGTTATGATCAAAATACGCGTAAGCCGCGTAAGCCCTTTGTTTGTCAATATGCCATCATACCGGTTGAACATATTCTAAGAGACATACAAAATCAAACTGAGGAAATTTCATTAACATAAAACATAAGCTAGTACAATATGCTCAAATAAGGTCTTTACTAAATCCCATATTCCGAACATGTTCTTCATAAACCTTAGGAGGGAGACCTTTAGTCATCGGATCCGCAAGCATATCCTTAGTACTAATATACTCAATACAAAGATTATTTTTCTCAACTCGTTCACGTACGAACAGATATTTTGTATCGAGATACAAACCAGCTCCAGTCGAACTGTTACTGTTCGAGAAACTAACGGCAACTGAATTATCACAATAAAGCTTCAATGGTCTAGAAATGGAATTAACGATTTTGAGTCCAGTGATCAGATTTCTAAGTAACATTCCATGACAGGTTGCGTTATAAACAGCAATGTACTCTGCCATCATTGTGGAAGTTGTGGTCAACTATTGTTTATGACTCTTCCAAGAGATAGGGCCGCCTGCTAACATAAAGATATAGCCCGAAGTGGATTTCTTGTCATCTTTGCACTTGGCAAAGTCAGAATCAGAATAGCCCACCACTTCTAAATGATCACTTCTTCTATAAGTCAGTTTATAGTCTTTCGTCCCTTGCAGATATCGAAGTACCTTCTTAGCTGCTTTCCAGTGATCTAGGCCAGGATTAGTCTGATAACGGCCTAGCATTCCAGCAATATAAGCAATATCTGGGTGAGTACAGACTTGAGCATACATCAGGTTCCCTACTACTGACGCGTAAGGTATCTGGCTCATTTGCTCCTTCTCAACCTCTGTTGTCGGACACTGGAATGAACCAAAAACATCTCCTTTAACTACTGGAGCGACGGAGGGTTTGCACTGTTGCATGTTGTAACGTGTAAGGACACGATATATGTAAGCCTTTTGGGATAATCCTAAGATCCCTTTGTTTCTATCTCGGTGAATTTCGATGCCAATGACGTAAGAAGCATCTCCGAGATCCTTCATGTCGAAGTTATGCGAGAGTAACCGCTCCGACTCATGCAACATGTCTAAACTATTACTTGCCAATAGAATATCATCAACGTAAAGGACAAGAATAGTAAAGTTTCTCCCACTCATCTTGAGGTAGGTGCATTGATCCACTTGATTCTTCATAAAACCTTGTTTCTTCATGACTTCATCAAACTTGAGGTACCATTGACGTGATGCTTGTTTTAACCCGTAAATGGATTTCTTCAGCTTACAGACTAGATGCTCCTCACCTTCAGGTTTAAAGCCTTCAGGTTGTTTCATGTAAACATCTTCGTCCAAATCTCCGTTAAGGAAAGCGGTTTTAACGTCCATCTGATGTAACTCCAAATCAAAATGAGCTACTAGGGCCATGACGATCCTTAATGAATCTTTACGAGAGACAGGTGAAAACGTCTCTTGATAATCAATTCCCTCTTTCTGAGTGTAGCCCTTTGCAACCAATCTCGCTTTGTAGCGTTCAACGTTCCCATTCGGATCTAGTTTTGTTTTGAACACCCATTTACATCCTACGGGTTTCACACCGTTGGGTAATTTTACCAAATCCCAAACGTCATTTTTCTTCATGGATTCAAGCTCTTCAATCATTGCTTTATTCCATTCAGAAGACTGATCACTGCTAATGGCTTCATTGTAAGAGATAGGATCATTGAGCTTTCCGGGATCCATTTCAGTCAGGTAGGTAACATAATCATCCCAATTAGTAGGCCTTCTTTGCCTAGATGACCTCCTGAGTGGATTATCGGGTTCAGCGTTGTCTTGGTTTTGAGCGTTTGATGTGCCTTCGTCATGAGGTATAATGGGTTCTGATTGTAGAGGTAAATTTGGAGTTGGTGCAGTAGCTTCAGGTACAGTAGTTGCATTGGGTACAAGAGGAGTAATCGGAGTAATGGTAAGCGACGAGTCTCTCCCCCCCCCGCGTCTTGTACTTCTTGCAATTCTTCATAAGGGTTGGTACTGCTCCCACTGACCTTGAAATCCTCCAGGAACGCGGCACGCTTGGTTTCAACAATACGGGTGACATGGGAAGGACAATAGAAACGATAACCCTTAGAATTATCAGGATACCCAATAAAGAAACAGGTAACTGTTTTAGGGTCAAGTTTCCTTAGGAAAGGATTGTAAAGTTTTGCTTCGGCAATGCAGCCCCATACTTTCATATATATAAGACTCGGTTTCCTTCCTGTCCAAAGTTCATAAGGAGTTTTAGGGACAGACTTAGAAGGAACTCTATTGAGTATATGAACAGCTTCTTTTAAGGCTTCAGTCCAGAGGAATAATGGTAAATTAGTGTTGGCTAACATACTGCGCACCGTGTTCATAAGGGTACGATTTCTTCGTTCAGCAACACCGTTCTGCTGAGGTGTACCAGGCATGGTGTATTGGTTCACAATCCCCTGGCCTTTACAAAACTCATAAAATGGACCAGGAGCTTGACCCACATCAGTATGTCTTCCATAATATTCACCGCCTCTATCTGATCTCACAACTTTAATCTGACGATCTAATTGCTTTTCAACTTCAGCCTTATAATCTTTAAAAGTTGTAAGAGATTCAGATTTCTCCTTAATAAGATACAAGTACATGTAACGAGAATAATCATCAATAAAAGTGATAAATGACGTATGTCCTGTTATGCCAGCGATTTGGTAGGGTCCACTAATGTCAGTGTGAATGAGTTCTAATAAATTAGAGCTCCGAGTGGCACCTTTCTTATTCGCTAATGTCATTTTACCCTTAAGACATTTGACACATGTTCCAAAATCAGAGAAATCGAGAGGAGGTAAGACTTCATCCTTTACAAGACGATTTAATCGTTCTTTTGAAATGTGGCCTAAACGTTGATGCCACAACATGGATGAAGTTTCTAAGTCTCGTTTCTCTTCCATCTTTGTGAGTGATTCATTAATGTTATATGACAACAAAGTTTTGGAAAAGTTATCTTCTAATTCTAATCTATAGAGACCACCATCCAGAATACCAGTACCATAAAGAACAGAATCATAATGGATAGAGAGTTTGCGATGACCATGGGAAACAATGAAACCGTCCATGTCTAACTTTGGTCCTGATACAAGGTTCCGAGTTACCTCAGGAACATATAAGGTATCATAAAGTTTAATACATAAACCAGTTTTCATAACTAATTGTAATGTTCCAATGGCCTTCACTTCTAATTCTCGATCATCCCCAACCTTAAGCGTTCTTTGGTTTCTTTCCAGCTTCCGGATTGAAAGGAATCCCTAAGTAGAATTGGTAACATGAACCATAGAACCAGAATCAAACCACCATGAATTAGCAGGAACACTTAAATTATAGGACTCAAGTATCATAAAATAATCGTTACCTTTCTTAGCCAGCCACTCCTTAAAGTCAGGGCATTCCTTCTGCATGTGTCCTGTCTTTTTACAGAATTTGCAGCGAATACTGCTTAAGGAGTTCTTAGAGCTGGAAGGTGCACTTGTATTAGGATTAGGATTAGGCCTTTGCACTTTTGAAGCATCCTTCCTCTGATAATTGTTCTTCCTCTTCATAGAGTTGGAGGTACTGAAGTTTGCAACATCAGTATGGCGATCCATCCTCATACGCTCTTCCTCCTGTACGCACATAGCGACCAGTTCACTCATCGTCCATTTGTCCTTCTGAGTGTTATAATTGATCTTGAATGCTTCAAAGGACGAAGGAAGCGAAGTAATGATGAAATGAACAAGGAAACCATCACTGATTTCCATTTCTAGCCCCTTCAGCTTATTGGCCATGTCATTCATCATCATGATGTGCTCGCGAATGCCGCTCCTCCCATCATACTTAGTTGTCACCAGCTTGAGAATAAGAGTACTAGCGTGTGCTTTAGACGTCCCTTTGAACTGAGCCTCCACATATTCCAAGTAGGTTTTAGCATCTTCAGAATCAGGAATGGCTCCCCTGATTGCATTGCTTATGGACTGCTTCATAAACATGAGAGACATGCGGTTACACCTAGTCCACTTATCATGAGTTAACTGCTCAGCAGCAGTACTTGTAGCAGTAAGGTCCGCTGGCTTATTCTCTCTTAGAGCATAATCGAAGTCCAGCAGCCCAAGAGTAAGCATGAGAGCATCCTTCCATGCAGCAAAGTTATCACCAGTCAAAGGTGGAATCCCGCAATTGGGTGCTGATAGTGGAAATAAGATGAGCAAGTTATGATACTAATGAAGAAGTCCTAATGTGATCTAAGGGCACGTTAAACTAAGGCAGGCATAAATAATGACCATTTTTCATTATGAAGCTGTGATATTGTCTATTACTAACATCAAAATAATAGACTTAGCTAATAAATTCTACTTAAACGAAGACAAAACAGCTTTGGCCAGAAGTGTAATCATTTAAGCATATGTGCAAAGTGGTTGTAACAAATCAGCTTTGGCCAGAAATTGAAACAATCACTTTAGTTATGCACTTGTTGAGTATGCCATCTATGAATGAATTAAATCAGCTTTGGCCAGAAATTAAGACATTCATGCTTATGATGCACACACAACATAGCTTTCGTAATACTTGAACGATAAGTAGATGTGTCAAGTCAGCTTTGGCCAGAAATGATACATCAAAGCTCATTCAAGTTAAGCTATTTTGGTTTTGCAAAACATTATCTGATTCTGATTAATTAACTAAGTAAATTACAAAACTATTTATTTAATAGCAAACCACCCGTTAGCGCGGATCGAACTTGTGCGATCAGTAAGGCCCAAGTAAACTTGTGCGATCAATAAGGCCCAAATAAACTTGTGCGATCATTAAGGCCTTGTGTGATCCGTAATGCCTTGTGCGATCCGTTATGCCTTGTGTGATCCACAAGTCTTGTGCGATTATCTTATGCGATCAGATCATCTCTTATGTGATCTGATCTTGTGCGATTATCTTATGCGATCAGATCATCACTTATGTGATCTTATCTTGTGCGATCCAGTTGTTTATGGTTATAACAACTGAAAATTCGAAATTTATGAATTGTGATAGAGTTTCCTATTATAATATTGATCTATTCTTATCATAAAATTTCGAAATAATGATCGGATTATCCTTTTAACATATTTCGAAAATCCTTATTAGAAAAAATAGATCAAAATCAGGAAAAACATACAACAATTCAAATCATACTCCTAAACATAAAGGATATTTCGAATTTTAACTAAGAACATGATGAACCCTAAATAATTAAAACATGAATTCTAGAACCCGAAACCTGAATTTTAAGGTTTTTCTAAAACAGATTTCGGTCATAAAAACATAATCCATTAGATTTCGAGTAAACATATGATTAATATTTTCCGAAAACAGGGATTTCGAACATATAACCACTCGAAACCGGTTGTTAATTCATAAGATTTCAAAAAAATTCCGTTTTCCAAGCTTCAATCCCAGAATTATGGATACGAAAACAGAACTGACTAATCAACATATGCTCTGATACCACATGTTGGTTCAGTTCTGTTTATACATGAGGGAAAACAATAAAATACATACCTGTTACAGCAGACAGTGCAGTGGAGAATCCAGTAATGGAGTTCGACATGCTTGTCATCGTGATCTGGTTCCTCCTTAGGGTGCTGACTGATGATGGGGACTTAGAAATCGAATAGGGGATTCGATTAGGAGAGGAGGTCGAATTATGATGTTATGATCTTATGGGGTGTGTCTGATTGTGTAACTGAGTAACCCCTTAACCTCCATATAATTCTCCTTATATAAGCACCCAGGAGGAAACCTAATTAGTTAATAAGGGTAATATGGTCCATCAACAATTACCAACTAATTATTTAATATGTTATTATATATTTTGATCTATATTATGTAAATGATTATAATGGCTATAGATTATATATTAATACATAATATATTTAATCTTACATGTGGACCATGGAAGTAGGAGATATTTGATTTTAGTATGCCCGCCTGCTGTTGAAGTTGAGGGAGTATCAAAAGTAAACAACCATCAACATTTACGATACAAATAGAATAGCAGGCTAACAGCTCAATGGAATGAGATCATAACTCCAGTAAGTTCTTATTATCAGAAATTCGGCTGTAAATCCCATTGTCCGATAAGCCGGTAAAATTTGATCAAATATTCACATTCAAGAAGGCCCGGTGTAGTAGATTTTGATGTGTTCTTGGACACATAGTTTTAATAAGCATGCTTGAGAAGCAAGGCGATCGGAAAAACGCCTCAGGGTCTAGAGGCGGTGCGGTTCTGGTGGGTTTGACGAGTATGACCCGTTTTTTGCTCACCCCTAGGTCTCCTATTGGTCATAGTGAAGAATATATACGTATCACCATAGACTTATTTTTATTGGACGGTTAACATCTAATGCATAATTTTCTATCGATTGATGTTGAAGATTAAGAGTAAGCATTGGTTAAGAAGAAAACGGGTAAATAGTTTAATTTGGGATATATTTTATTATTAACACGTTATATGGGTAAAAATAATAAAATCGGTTAAGAAGAAAACGGGTAAATAGTTTTCTATAGCAATACCAAAATGCTTACGCCTCTGGAATTGTTGTATCAAATAAACCTTAGATCATCTTAACAATAGTTTTTAAGTATATTTAACATATATGATTGGGTTTTGAACAACATGAGCTCGGATTGAAACCAGTCATTTTATCAAAGCATCTGATGACAAATAAGAGTTATAGAAACTATATGTATTTTTATTTTATAGATTAAACCTAAAAAGACAATCAATATAAGGACTCATAAAACCCCGGCATAGCTATGCAAAACCTGTGGGTTAGTAACTTTCTGTCCTACACGTTTATTTACCTCAATTTCCACAGATTTGCCGCATCACATTTTACATCTTTCTTTACTGCTTCAATGAAAATGATCAAACAAAGAGCAAACTTACTAACACAAACAACACGACATAACATTATCCAGTTTTGATACAAAGTTTTCAAATTTTGAAGTAAAGCGTGAAACATATTACAACATCAACAAGAAAACATGTGACAACAATTTGAGATAAAGCATGAAACATATTACAACATCAACAAGAAAACATGTGACAACAATACTTATGTATAACATCATAAACCATATACCTCAATTTACTCAGTAAACCAAAATATGCAATCCTCCATGATCTTCTCACTATCAATGGGCCCAAAATCATCCAAAATCCACATACAAATCCAACCACTATGCTTATAATCAACCCCCAATCTGCTCCATCGTCTTCTTTTTTCTCTCCTATTGTATGAGTTGCTGGTTCAACTGGTTCACAACCATTAGTTTCAGTTAGTGGAGCTCCACAAAGTTTGTTGCCAAAGAAGCTAGACTCACTGAAGCTTTGAAGTTGTGTACTTGTTGGAATTCTTCCTGTCAAATTGTTGAAGGACACGTTGAAGCTACTCAAGAAATGTAAACTTGACAAGCTCATGGGAAGTTCCCCGGAAAGCCTGTTTACGGATAAATCTAAAGATATCAGTTCTTTCATGTTTCCAATCTTCTCTGGGATACTTCCACTTAATTGATTTCTTGATAAATTCAACGATTTTAACACCAAGAGGGACATTAGCTCACTAGATGTGTCCGGTGAGATTGTTACTCGAAAGGTCTATCAACATCACTAATGGAAGAATACTGCTATATGTGTCCTCTCGTCCGTTCGTCACCAATGAATCACCTGCAGCAAATTTTTCAGGTCCATTATTGAAGTAAGTAAAGTCATCTCCTGAATTGCTTTCGATGCCGGAAAGTATACTAAAGTTGTTGAAGCATCTCGGAATATTTCCAGATAGGTTGTTATGAGCAAGATCTAATATTTGAATATGTCTAATATGACAAAGCTCATGAGGAATATTTCCGTCAACGTGGTTTAATCTAAGGTTAAGAGTTCTTAAACGAGTAAGTTTTGTTCCAATCCATGTTGGAATGCTTCCAGTAAGTTCATTCCTTCCAAGTTCAAGAACATCTAGTTGTGTTAAGTTCATTAGAGAAGATTGTAATCTTCCGGAGATCTTGTTCCCATGCATGTTCAGATACTGTAAATGTAAAGAACCCAATGTTCTTGGAATCTCACCAGACAAACTGTTATTCTCCAAATTTAAGACTACCAACCACGGCCATTTCTCCCAACACTCTGGAAGGTCACCTGACAAGTGATTATTTCCCAAATTAAGAAAGAACGTACTTGTCACACCACTGGAACACAACAAAGGATGTAACGATCCCCAAAACCCATTTGAGCTAATGTCAATAAAATCAAGTGTGGCAGGGATACCAGAGAACGTTAATGGTCCTCGGATATGATTATTTGACATATTCAAATAATATAGATTGGAGAATGATCTTACAAATGATCCGGGCATGGGCGATGAAATGCCGGTGTTGCTCATGTCTAATTCCTCTAAATCCTTCTGTGATTGCAACCACAACGGAAATTGAGGCCCTAAAACCCAATTTCTCAGAGACAAGGTTCCCAACTGGAAAGGGGGAATCCAGTTTGCAACTTGCAGTCTTAAGATTAATTTGTTAGCTGATCCTTTTAGATCCTTCAAGCTCACTAGTTTGATAAAGTGAGCTTCTGTCACAACACCTGTAAGCAAATTAGAAGAAAAATCTAAATAAGCCAACTTTGAAAGTTGTCCGAGGCTATCAGGAAGGCTGCCATCCAGTCGATTATAACTAACATCCAACTCCTCCAATGATGATAATCGTCCAATTGAGTATGGAATGGGACCAGAAATTTGATTTTACCTTAAGATCTAATGTTCTGAGAAATGACAAGTTTCCTATGGAATGAGGAATTATACCAGTTATATGGTTCCCGTCCAAGGATAGTGACTCCAAGGCAGGTGATTTGCACTCGAAAAAACTTTCAAGAAAATATGTTAAACTAATATTACCAATATTGTTACCAGACAAATCAATCTCTCTCAAATTACAAAAGTTACCCAGTGATTTAGGTATTCTCTTAGTGAGTTGATTTCCAGACAAGACGAGGCTAATAAGATTTGTTAGATTTTGAAGGGAATCTAGAAGTGAACTTGAAATACCACAACCTCCAATATCTAACGAGATGAGATTACTACTGGACAACTCTTGAAATATTGAGGAAGAATTCATGAAATTAGTCCAGGCAGCATGAAGCAACTCAAGAGAAGTCAGATTGCGGAAGCTAGGAATAGGACCTTGAAAATTACACCCAGTTAAATCCAGTGAAACTAGACTAGTTACACTGAATATCCACTGTGATACTGAACTGTTAAAATCATTGTAAGAAAGATCAAGAACAGAAAGGGATGTGAGATTGACACTAGGAACATACATGTGTAGATTTGAGAGTTCACATCGAGACAAATGTAGCTGGACCAAAGAGGGAAGGGTGTTAATCACCTGAAGCCAATCGGTTGCTTTGCTAAGGTCCACGCCACTCATATCGAGGTGATGCAACATACCAAGACTTGACAACCACTTCATATTCGCCATGCTCGTGCTTTCAAATGGATCGTCATGAAAACTTCCAAGACACAGAACATGTAATTCTGAGAGATTCCCTAGTTGTGGAGGGATAGTTCCGCCAAAATTGGAGCGTGAAAGGTTAAGGTACCTTAGGTTTTGAAAAGAACCAATGAATTTAGGAACTTTGATGTATCCAAAATCATTGCAACTCAAATCCAGATGCATGAGTTGCTTTAGATCCAACAAAGATCGACTTATAGCCCCTTTTAATTTCTGCTTCAAGGCTTCTTTATTGGTGTTTTAAACTAAATATAGGTATAGGGGTCGTTATGTAATTAGTAGTTAGTTAGTTTTATGTTGTAATTAGATTAGTTAGTAAGTGCGAGGACCGGAAGCGACAAGATGAAAGTTTGTAACCTACAAACTTAATCAAGCGACATCTCCAGGAGACATACCTCTTCAAGATCAATCTCAACCACAAGTTCAAGAATCGCAACCGTTCGTGAAGAGACACGTCTCTACAATCGCATCTATTCGTATAGTATATATAGGGTTCATGTATGTCAATTGTAATCATCACTTTTCATTCAATACAAGCAAGTTTATTATTCTTGATTCTCGATTCTTTTTATATTCATACCTGTGATTTGCATGTTCGATTACCAACATTGGTATCAGAGCACGTTACGAATCCGGGAGGAAGAAACGATTGAATCACAACACGACTCAGCAAGTTCGAAAGAAAGGAGGCGTATATCCGTTTTTCGCCATAATCAAATTCCGGTGGTGTTAGTGTTCGAAGCAAGAAAGAAGATTGCGATTGGTTCCTATTTAGACCAACACGGCATCGGTATTTTCTATTGAAATCAGCGGGTTCCAAATTAAAGGTTAGAAAGTATTGAAGTTCTGAATTCAATAATTTTTGTTTTAATACAATTGATTGGTTCATCGTACTGTACTATGTTTCTTTGAAAAGTAAATCTGAATAAGTTTTGCTTTTTGATTAAATCATTCTTAAAGAAAAACCAATTTGAATTGTTTTTTAACAAATTTGATTATAATAAGTTTTTGGAAAACCCAATTTGTAAACAACTGGATATCAAGTTTTTTTGTATGTTGAAAAGGGGATCATTAGCATGTTTTTAAAATAAAGCAAGTCAATTTTTGAATCATAAACGATACGTATAGCAAGAAATCGAACCCGTATCGGTTCTAGCAAGTCAAACCGATTCTTGGTTCAAATAGCAAGTTCCGGACCGTTTGGTTCAAAATAGCAAGTAGCACGTCGAATCATCACGATTAAGTCTAGCAAGAAACGACCATTCTTGGTCAAAGCAAGAAAAAGCAAGTACAGCGGGTCGATCAAATTAAGTCCAATTAGCAAGTTGGTTGGATAGTTTTTGATCAAATTCGCAATAGCAAGTTAGCAAGAATCTGATCAGCAAGTCGGTCAGAACCTGATTAGCAAGTGGGTCAGGGTACATAAAAAAATCTGATTAGCAAGTCGGTCAGAAACGCAAGAACCTGGTTAGCAAGTTGGCCAGACGCAAGTACTAAGTAAGAAATTTGATCTACACGGTCAGAAAAGGATCATCCGATCACAAGCAAGATAGGCAAGAAAAGCAAGGCGAGAAAGAAAGGAGGCATGACAGAAAAAGAAGGAAGTGCATCAACGTCACTCCATGAGCAAGGGAATGTATCTCTTCAATGCCCAAAATTGAAAGAGGCGAATTACACCCAATGGGCAGTTATGATGGAAACAATCTTGAAGGCATATAGTCTTTGGGAAACAGTTGTTTCAACGGAAGGGATAAATGAAAAGAAGGCGCACACAACGAAAGCACTTATCTTCCAAACGTTACCGGAAGATGTTTTGATGCAAGTTGCGCAATACGAAAAAGCAAAGGAAGTATGGGATGCAATCAAAGTTCGTTATCTCGGAGCAGATATGGTTCAGAAAGCACGTCTACAAACTTTGAGGAGCGAATTAGAAGTTTTAAAGATGGATGAGAACGAAACAGTAAGTAGTTTCGCAAGCAAGTTGAGTGGTATAAAAGCCAAATTTAAAACTCTCGGTACCACTATCAAAGACAAGAAACTCGTTAGGAAATTACTCATCTCCGTTCCGAAGAAGTTCCTACCCATCGTGGCAAATATCGAACAATATTCGGAAATAGACAAAATGCCATTTGAAGAAGCAGTGGGAAGAATAATAGCTTTTGAAGAACGTCTCAAAAGTCAAGACAAGCAAGAAGATGATAATCAAGGAGGACTCATGATGGCAAGTACAAATAATCAGTTTGAAAGTTTGCATCATGGAAAGGGCCGTGGTGTTCAAAACTATGGCAGAAGTCAAGGACAAGGATCTTTTAAAGGAGGAAGAGGACGTGGAAAAGATATGGGTCCAAGAAACCAAGACAAGAGCAAGTTCAGATGTTATGATTGTGGAGGACTTGGTCATTTTGCAAGAGATTGCACCAAGTGGAAGGAAAAGGAGAAAGACACGCAACAAGAAGCCAACCTCGCATTGGAAGAGGACCCAATGCTACTGCAAGTCAAGCAAGTTGAAGACCTTTGTTAAACTATATTTAGTTTACGGGGGAGTATTGGTGTTTTAAACTAAATATAGGTATAGGGGTCGTTATGTAATTAGTAGTTAGTTAGTTTTATGTTGTAATTAGATTAGTTAGTAAGTGCGAGGACCGGAAGCGACAAGATGAAAGTTTGTAACCTACAAACTTAATCAAGCGACATCTCCAGGAGACATACCTCTTCAAGATCAATCTCAACCACAAGTTCAAGAATCGCAACCGTTCGTGAAGAGACACGTCTCTACAATCGCATCTATTCGTATAGTATATATAGGGTTCATGTATGTCAATTGTAATCATCACTTTTCATTCAATACAAGCAAGTTTATTATTCTTGATTCTCGATTCTTTTTATATTCATACCTGTGATTTGCATGTTCGATTACCAACATTCTTCGTATCCTGTCATGTCATAATCTAGGATATCACAATGACCGTCAGATCCAGGAAGATGAATACGATGAACATGACCTGTCGAATTATCACAAGCTATCCCAGCCCATGTACAGCAGTCCTTGTTCTCAGCAACCCACGAAGCGAGTCGTTGTGATTCATCAGTGAGGCCATGCTTGAACTGGAGAAGTGCTTGTCTCTCAAGGTCATTGCAATGAGAGTCTTGATTAGATGAGCATAAACGAAACAAGGCCAAAACAACAAGTAAGAAAAAGTTAAAACAAGAGAAACAAGAATATGAAGATCGAGCACTCATATTGTTTGATATTAGCTTAGAAGATGAGATGGGAGCTTAATCTAAACTCGAATATTTATTAACTCCAATAGTAGCTTTTTCTTGGCTGTTTGAATTGACTTTTAAGTCAAGTAAACGAATGGTACACACACCAGTCAGCCATTTATAGCCAATCTGTATGGGCATAAGTGGAGAAGTCTATAATCAACTTTCATTTCAAGTTAGAAAACCAATTTGTGAATGGACTTTTAAGTCAAGTAAACGAATGGTACACACACCAGTCAGCCATTTATAGCCAATCTGTATGGGCATAAGTGGAGAAGTCTATAATCAACGTTCATTCAGCCATTTATAGCCAATCTGTATGGGCATAAGTGGAGAAGTCTATAATCAACTTTCATTTCAAGTTAGAAAACCAATTTGTGAATGGACTTTTAAGTCAAGTAAACGAATGGTACACACACCAGTCAGCCATTTATAGCCAATCTGTATGGGCATAAGTGGAGAAGTCTATAATCAACTTTCATTCAGCCATTTATAGCCAATCTGTATGGGCATAAGTGGAGAAGTCTATAATCAACTTTCATTTCAAGTTAGAAAACCAATTTGTGAATGAACTTTTAAGTCAAGTAAACGAATGGTACACACACCAGTCAGCCATTTATAGCCAATCTGTATGGGCATAAGTGGAGAAGTCTATAATCAACTTTCATTTCAAGTTAGAAAACCAATTTGTGAAAAGTAGAAATCAGTCATTTGTAGTCAACTTTGAAGGAGTCCAAGTAAACCATGAAAGGTGACGACTAAATTAGTCAAATTAACCTCATATTTGAATACCAAGAGAACTATATTTTATTCTTTTAGTCTTAATTTACCATCTTTGAATCATATAATAATTTAATAGTTTTAATAGACAAAATCACTAGAACCACCAAAAAAAAATGCATATGTATTTTAAGAAAAAAGAAAAGTATTTCAAGAAAAAAAGAGGGTTCAAACTCACAAAAAAAGTTGCGTTGCCATTAAAAAAGGGACCAAGTTGCAGAACAATTTACAAAAAGTTGACATAATAAATGAGACCGTTGTAGAGTAAATAAATCAAGTTATTATCATGTAAATAAATGGTAATCTTATTCTCACACCATTTTTCACTGTATCTCTCTCTATAGTATAGAGAGGAGATGTGTGTGAATATTAACACTTGTTACTAGGCTTGTAGACGAACCAAACATTCAGTGAACTGTTCATGTATCGTTCGGCAGGAAACTCGTTTATGTTCGTTTATTTAGTAAATGAACGAACATGGACATTTTTTTTTCCGTTCATTTAATTAAATGAACGAACACGAACAATGTCTCATTCATTCATTTACGTTCATGAACGATCGTTTAGTTATGTTCGTTCGAATTCGATCGTTTATGTTTGTTTATATCCGTTCATATATTTAATTGCTTAACTTTATATATTACTAATATTAAGTTTAAAACTAATACTAAATTCAAAATGTACAAGATTTTCTTTACCATCCCATTACATGTTTTGAGTTTCTGATTTCAAAACAACCTTTATATGGTATTAATATATTTTAATTCTACATTCCAATTTAAAAACAATATTTTCTATCTTATGAATATTTGATTAAGGTTTACGTATTTTTAACCTTTTCTTTTTCTCTACTACACCTACACAATTGAGACTTGTTTCGTTTTTCCATAGCAGGTAAGCACTAAAAATTACATATGTAATTTTGGTTTGACAAGTAACGTTTCTTGACATTGTCTTATACATTGAGTTAGAATGAAGTTGGTGTATTGTTGATCATGATGGTGATTTCAAGATGGTGCTTTGAAGTGTCTATTAGACTATAATTTTAACGAATTTTTTTTATGATGGTTTTGTTTGGATATTCACGTTTACTTTTAATTGGTGTTTTATCATTTGTGTTCGTCAATTTATGTTTAGTTATTTTCGTTCATGTTTGCTCGTTTATGTTCGTTTAGATTCGCTTATGTGAGATTGCATTCGTTTATGCTTGTTTATGTTCGTAAACTGTTCGTTTACACTATTAATAAACGAACATGAACATTTTCATTTTCTAAACGAACGAACACGAACAAGAAAATCCGTTCGTTAAAATGTACATGTCCGATCGTTTGTTTGGTTAAACTTTAACGAACGAACACGAACATGCCTCGTTCGTGTTCGTTTGGTTCATTTACAAGCTTACTTGTTACAAACAAAAAGCCATTCAGTGGCACACACCTTTAGTGGCACTTTGCTTTTGTACCACTACTTTAGGTTTTTAGTGGCACATTTTGTGTGCCATATTTGTTTAGCATACACTTTTAATGACATTTAGGTTTTATGACACTAATTTTGGTTTTTATTTGCACTTTCGAATGCCACTGAATTTATTAGATTTTAAGACATTAATTTAAGTTTTTAATGGCACTTTACATATGCCACTGAAAATTTAAAATGCTCACTACTAGAAAATGATGCGAATGCAAATTCATTCGTAATAAGGGTTTAAATTGTAATGGATGATCTAAATCAGTTGGTATGCTATTTGTTTTTTAAAGCAAAAATTCCTCACTGATTATTTGTGCAAGGTGTAACATGATCAAATATGTCGTCGATAACCATATTCATTAATGTATTTATCTCTATATGCTTATGCGTACCTATTGTGAATCAGCTACATTATCTATGACCAACATAGTCTGGTCGAAGTGGGACAACGGAGCTCTACAATTTGATGAGTGCGATAGCTAGCCTAATACAAAAAAGCTGTTGTTCAAAAAAAAATCTATGATCCGCAGAGATGCCAAATTGCCAAAAATACTTATATATTAACTTGGGTGTGGTTGGGGGATTGAAACTTTTGGAGGGAGGGGGGAAGTTGGGAGTGGGAAGAAAAGACCAGGAATATGAATAACATAGAACATGAATTGGTTTCTAGAAAAAAAAAAAAAAAAGAGTAAACTGCCATTTTGGTCCCTGTGGTTTGGTCACTTTTGTCACTTTAGTCCAAAACTCAAACCTTTTGCATCTGGATCCCTGTGGTTTCAGTTTTATTTTCATTTTGGTCCAAAAATGAAATCAGGTCATATTTGTCTTATAAAATCCTGCTATTTTATCCTTTTTCTCAGGGGCAAAATGGTCATTTCTTTTTTATAAATAAATACCAGATTTTATAAGACAAATATGACCTGATTTGTCCCTGAGGAAAAGGACAAAATTGTAGGATTTTATAACACAAATATGACATGATTTCATTTTTGGATCAAAATGGCAATAAAACTGAAACCACAGGGACCCAAATGCAAAAAGTTTGAGTTTTGAACTAAAGTGGCAAAAATGACCAAACCTCAGGGACCAAAATGGCAGTTTATTCAAAAAAAATGATAAATTCAAAATTAAACTATTACCATGTTTTTTTATTTAATTAATTACAATAAAAAATATAATGATTAATGAGTGATACAAAATCCTGAAAGAATGTAACTCGTTAATGTGTTGGGTCTTTAAATGTTAGATTTGGTTTTAAGAGTCATTAGCATTAATAGGTCTTTAAATGTAACTCGTATAAGGTGTTAAATGGTTAGATTGAACCAATTTATGTCTGAATAGTTATCGTAGCTTGTTAACGGATTTTTTTTGAAAGGCTAACTTCATTAACAGAAACCGAACCCGAAAACCGGGACGGACACAAACAACAAAACAAGCTACATAAATACAAATTTACACCAATCCAACCACACTATCTTCCCGAACTTAGATCTTTGTTTAGACCATAATAAACTAGCCGATCTAACCTCGCTAAAAATGCTATCGACACAACACCTTTTACCGCTAAATCGATGATTATTCCTGGCTAGCCAAAGAAACCAAGGGAACACCACAACCCCCTGCAAAGCTACCTTTTCCGTCGCACCCTTGTTACCAAAGTTGTGAATCTCCAATAAATCCCTGACCGAGAAGGCGTAGAAGTTTTGAACACGACACCAAAAGGATATTTTTTTCCCAAAGCCCCATCGCCAGATCGCAACCAACAAAGAGATGGTCGACCGAATCGGGGCCAGACCTGCAGTGGAAGCACAAGCCATCGGAAATCGTCACTCCCCTTCTAGCGAGAGCCTCCACGGCAGCGATCCTATCCATCTCGGCCCGCCAAACGAAAATGTTGCTTTTAAGCGGCACCCAACTACACCAATCCATGACATACCGGTTGCTGAAATCTTTGTTTGAAATGATTAAATTCTTAACAGCTGCAACACTGAACGTAGACGAGCCGCTACCAATCCATTTCCACCCGTCCTGTCTATTAAGTTAGGTTAGGTTAGGTCGTAGCAAGTCATATTAAGTTAGGTTAGGTCGTAGCAAGTGATGTGAGATAATCATTATCAGTAGTAAGTCAGACACGTCTTCGTAAGCCGTCCCCCAAAATGATAAGTTGTAAGTTGTCCCCAAAATAACAAAAAATTTTGGGCCTCATGCGAGACCGTTTATTACTTTGATCGGTTCGGTTATTCACTTTAATTGGTTCGGTTAATAACTGCTTATTTTCGGATAATTTCATTTTTTCTCACTTCTTTTCGGTTTTTACCCCGGTTTAACTGATACACGGTTAAAAACTGGTTAATGATAACCGGTTACTATGGTACACATCTATAACCGGTTACAAACCGCCGATTTTTTTAACCATTAACCGGTTATTAGTGTACCATTTTTCCGGTGAATCACGTCAATACCCGACACCAACTCCCCTCGTTCTTTGTACACATCAAACCCTACACCCACTGATGTTCTACAGACGGGAGAGAAAGACGATGAGGTAATCGAGGAAGCCGGCCATCTCCGTCAACCTCCCTGGTTTTCCGGCGACAAACGGAGTTGCCGGCAGGACTCCGAGATGACAACGATAAGTATAGATTTTCCTCTCCTCCGCAACGTTTTTGATTAATCCCTCTTGTTGATGGTTGTTTTTGATCAAATTCCGGTATTCGGCGGCTGAGAAGCTGATGATGATGACTGACTATGGTGATGACCGATGATGATGTTGGTGGAGGTTCTCTGACGAACCAATAGTACCAGCGACTGAGTCAATGACGACGGTAGTCAATGACGAATCGGTATCGAACAGGAACGAAAACGGAAAATAATAGAACTTGGCTAAGCACCCAAATTTTATTAATGTCAAGAAACTATCACAAAACTTGACTCATACAATCCCTAATACCCAAATCATGGTATTTATAATATAAACACACCTATTAGATTATAACTAGGATTGCTAAAAATCTATCTATTTTAGGACATGATAATTATAATTAGTTATCCACTCCTTAATTAGTTTCCTTGCCTTGCACGAAAAGGAACATTTAATTCGAAATGTCCAACAATCACCCCCGGAATTTCGAACTCGTATCTAACAAGTCTTCAACTCCAAGCTTTTCAGTCATCTCCTTGAACTTGATCTTCCCAAGAGCCTTCGTCAAAATATCCGCCTTTTGATCAATGCCACTAACATGCTCGACCAAGATATCTTCATGATCAACACATTCCCAAATGTAGTGAAACCGAGATTTAATGTGTTTGCTCCTTCCATGGAAACCGGGTTCCTCACGAGAGCTATCGCCGATGTATTATCAACACGTAACACCGCCGCTTGAATTTTCTTTTCGAGTAATTCACCAATCAATTATTTTAGACAAACCGCCTGACACGCGGCTGCACTAGCCGCCATATACTCCGCCTCACACGATGATAAAGTAACTGTACTTTGCTTTTGAGAACACCAAGTAATTGGGGAAGACCCAAAATAAAACACGTGTCCCGTAGTACTTCTTCCATCGTCCGGATCTATGTTGGGACTACTATCGCTGTAACCGACCAACATATTTTCTCCTCGGGTATAGGTAATGCCATAACTAAAAGTACCTTTTAAATAGCGAAGAATTTGCTTGATGAGAGTTGCATGAGATTGCTTCGGGCATTGCATGTTCCGACTCGCTACTCCGACCGAAAACGCCAAATCTGGTCGAGTCTGTAAAAGGTATCGGAGACACCCGATAATCTTTCGATATCTCGTTGCATCAAAATCTTCTTCGTCTTCAAATTTAGAAACTTTCACATTCGGGTCTATGGGAACATTAGTAGGATTGCAGTTAATCATACCGGATTCAGTCAGTATTTTCTTTGCATACGCCTCTTGCTTAATTTTTATCCCGTCCTTGCTCTGCGACACTTCAATTCCAAGATAATAAGTAAGCTTTCCCAAATCCGACATTTCAAAGTTTTTAGCCATCTCGCGCTTAAACTCCATAATAAGTTTCAAATTTGAACCCGTCACAATTAAATCGTCCACGTACACGCCGATTAATAAGACGTCCGTTCCAACGGTTCTTCGGTATACGGCTTGTTCTTGCGAGCACCTGTGAAATTTCATATTTAATAAAATATTATTTAGTTTCGTATTCCGCGCACGTGGGGCTTGCCTTAACCCGTATAATGCCTTCGATAATTTATAGACTTTATGCTCTTCGCCGTTTTTAACGAACCCTTCCGGTTGAGCGACATAAACTTCTTCTTTTAATTCGCCATGTAGGAACGCGGATTTAACATCTAGACGATGTAACTCCCAACCTTCATTCACTGCGAGAGATAAAAGTAACCAAACTGTTTCAAGTCGAGCAACTGGCGCGAACACTTCGTCAAAATCGACTCCGGGTTGTTGAACATAACCCTTCGCCACAAGTCTAGCCTTGTGTTTATTTAGTGAGCCATCCGCGTTTCTTTTAACCTTGTAAACCCACTTCAGACCAATCTCTTTTGCACCACGCGGTAACTCGGTTAACGACCAAGTATTAATTTTATTAATTAATTCGATTTCTGCACGCTTTGCTTTCATCCACTCTGGTTTAGATTTTGCATCGTCAAAGTGAACCGGTTCATCATCCGTAAGCAATAAAAAATCTTCATCAATCGTACTCGAATTTAATATGTAATCATTAAAACGTATCGGGGTAACCGTAGTGCGATTCGATCTACGTACAACTGGCTCGGGCGTCACAAAAATATTTTCATCAGCGTTGCTACTATTCTCGCCATTTGATCTGCTACTGTTTGGAGCCGTATGGGGCTGTTCACGCTCCATTGGGCTTTGGTGAGGTGGGCCATTAAACGGACTAGATGAGGTGCCATCGTAGGATGAAGTGTTTTGCCCATCACCATTGTCACCATTTGAGTCACTTGAGTTTGGCGTACTTGAACCACTACTAGATTCGCTCGTCTCGGTATTTACCGTGCCAACTCCGGTGTCAATTACTCCACCAAAGTCTACCCAAAACATACCCGGTTCGCGAGACTATTCTTCATTAAAAACATTATTTTTTTCCCCAATTCCAACTACGCGTTTCATCAAACTCCGTATCTCCTTCTCGACCCACAACAATTCTACGAGTCGTCGGATTGTATAAACGATATACCCCCGAACCTTTTTCGCTTCCAAGATAAACTAGACAAGTCGAACGATCGTCTAATTTTGGAAGATGTCCGGCAACAATTTTCAAATAAGCGGCACATCCGAAAACCTTAAGAAATTGAAGATCCGGTTTCTTTCCTTTTAAAATCTCGTACGGTGTTTTGTCTTCTTGGTACGCTCGTGTTGGAGTTTTATTTATTAAATTGGTTGAGTGCCTCACCGCCTCTCCCCACATAAAATTAGGAACTTGTCGCGCTTTTAATATACTTCGAGTCATCGCCATTAAGGTACGGTTTCGCCTCTCCACCACCCCGTTTTGTTGAGGTGAATTTGGAGCGGTTAAGTGTCGAATAATCCCTTCGTTTTCACAGAACCGATTGAACTCATGAGACGTAAATTCTCCGCCTCGATCGGTTCGAAACGTCTTGATTTTTCTACTTACTTCCACTTCCACCATAACTTTAAACTTTTTGAAGGTTTCAAGCGCTTAACTTTTTTCCTTCAAAAGAAAAGTCCACATGAAACGTGAAAAATCATCAACTAAGACAAATACATACCTATTTCCCGCTATTGTGCTCGGAGAAATTGGACCGCATAAATCTCCATGAATAAGTTCCAAGGCACGCGTTGCCCGAAACGACGCCGTCTTCGAAAAAGATTGTCTCGTATGCTTCCCGACTAAGCACGAATCACATATTTGATTTTCATGATTGATTTTTGGCATCCCCACGACCATATATTTATTCACCATTTGTTTCATGAACTCAAAATTTAGGTGACCAAGTCTCGCGTGCCATAACCAATTTTCATTATCAATCCAAGCTTTCAAACAAATGGGTTTTCCAACTTTTAATTTAATCGTATAAAGACGAGTTTTAGATCGAGTAACATTCATTAACACCTTGCCTTGAGCGTCACGCATTAATAAATAATCGTCTTTCATACGAATATCACATCCCCATTCCGTTGCTTGCCCGAGACTAATTATATTACTACGTAAACTAGGGATATAATAAATATCGGTCATTAACCTTTGCTCCCCCATTTTACCCAATAGTAATATAGACCCTTTCCCGCATATTTCGACTTGAGAACCATCCCCGAATTTAACTTTACCACCAACACGCTTATTTAATTCAGAGAAAAGAGATATATTACCCGTCATATGGTTGCTCGCGCCATTATCCAAATACCACAAGTCTTTTTCTTCCGAACCATTCTCGTAATTTTTTGGAATGACCTTTTCTTCATTCAAGTAAACGATTTCTTGAACATCTTGCACCATAAACAAAGACGGGTCAATTTCTTCCTCATCGATCAAGTTTGCTTGTTTCTCTTTCTTTCTCTCTGGACATCTCGAAACAAAGTGACCGAACTTGTCGCATTGAAAACATTGAACCTTCGAATAATCCTTCTTTCCTTGTTGTTTCTCCCCTTCGTTGGACCCGTCTTATGACCCGCGGTTTTGACCAGATTGGTTTCGACCGCGTCCACCACCACCACGTCCACAGTTCGAGCCTTTCCCGCGTCCCTTACTCGAATCGCGTGAAGTCTGTCTAGAACTTGAAGAGCCATTAGAATTATTAAACATTAGTTTCGTTTGAGTACCTTGATTATCCGATTGCAATTCTTCATCTTTTATGCGTTCTTCATACGTCTTCATTCGACCAACAACATCGTCGAATGCAACTGTTTTTAGATCCACAAGTTGCTCAACTGAGGCTACCATAGGGATGAACCGCCTTGGTAAACCACTGAGAAACTTTTTCACGATCCTTTGTTCCTCTATTATAGAACCGAGAGACGCCGCTTTTGAAGACATTTCTGTTAACCGGCTCGAAAACTCATCAACTGTACTAGAATCCTTCATCTTTAACGCCTCAAATTCTTACATGAGTGTCTGTAGTCTTGCTTCACGTACCTGATCGGCTCCCAGATGGCGCGCTTTCAGTGCATCCCACATCTCTTTTGCCGTCTTCAGATTACCAACTAGCAAGATTTGTTCTTCCGGTATGGATTGAAACAACAAAGCAATCGCCATATTGTTTTTCTTCACATCGGTTTCAGTTCCGGGTTCAATGGCCTCCCACACGCCATGAACGTTAAAAATTGCGCGAATACGCAACGCCCAAATAGTATAATTAACCTTACTCGACATCGGGCATTGAAGCCATGTTGAATTTGAAACCGATTTCTCGGTATTCGAGCCGCTACTGCCATCGCTTCCAGCCATATTTTTCTTTCATCGACTATACGTAAGATTAAACGAACCCGGTGTAACTGGTTCAGTTTCTTCCAGCCTACACAATCAATTCCCGAGTTCCACTTCGTACACGAACCCGAAAAAAAAATAAGACTAAATTTGTTTTGAACTTTAATAAAAAAAAGTTCTAAAACAAAAAAAATCTTTTCTTGTTTTTCTACTGTTCTCGAACAACATCACAATTTGAAAAAGAGTAAACTGCTAAAATCGTCCCTGAGGTTTGACCCAAAATGCTAGATCAGTCCAAAATCAACTTTGTTTGCTAAAACAGTCATTGGGCCTAAGTTTTGTTGCTAGATCAGTCCAAGTTAACCCAATTAGTTAACTGAAGTTAGTTTTTAACTTTTATTTATTACACAAACAGTCCCTGTAGTTATAATTTACTAGTTTTAACTATGAGTTAATAGCCAAAATGGTCCCTGAGGTTTGCACCACCACCACCACCACCACCACCACACCGCCACCACCACCACCACCAATAAATCTGATTATATATAATATTACATATTATAATATAGTATTAATAATACTAATAATATTAATACTGATTTTATATATATTATAACTAATATTCCTGATTATAAATATGAATAATATTATTAAAAATTCTGAATTATAAATCTGGTTAATATATAATAATATAATAATATTAGTAATATAATAATAATAATAATAATAATAATAATATCAATAACAGTGGCTAAAAATAAATAAAAAAAAAAGAACGAAAGAAAGAAGGAAAAGGAAGGTCGGATTGGTTACCGATCGTCTTCTCCGGCAAGATTCTGGCGGTCAACAGCAGCAGTTTCGGCAACAGACGGCGGCTGCGTCTTCTCCGGCGAGGTTCCAGCGACGTATGCGGTGAGGGAGAAAGTGAGGGGCTGAGATAGGTGTCGAGGTGGTGGTGGTGTGCGAGTTCGGAATGGAGGTGGTGACCGGTATTTATAGGATGTGTCGGTGGTCCGGTTTTTTGGGAAGAAACGACTAAGGAAGGTAACCGAAAATCAATCCTTGATTGATTTCCGGTGATTATGCGGCAACAGTTAAGGAAGGAAAGGAATACACGTTTTCGAATTTTCTTGGTGGTTAAACAGGAAATACGGTTCAATCTAAAACGCGGGTGGCGGTGGTGGTGGCGGCGGCGGTGCTGTGGTGGCGGTGGTGGTGGTGGTGGTGGTGGTGGCGGTGCGGTGCGGTGGTGGTGGTGGTGGTGCAAACCTCAGGGACCATTTTGGCTATTAACTCATACTTAAAACTAGTAAATTATAATTACAGGGACTGTTTGTGTAATAAATAAAAGTTAAAAACTAACTTCAGTTAACTAATTGGGTTAACTTGGACTGATCTAGCAACAAAACTTAGGCCCAGTGACTGTTCTAGCAAACAAAATTGATTTTGGACTGATCTAGCATTTTGGGTCAAACCTCAGGGACGATTTTAGCAGTTTACTCTTTGAAAAATTGTTGTTTTTGTGCTTCTGGGAATACAAAAAACAATCAAGTATAATTGCCTCAATTAATTGTCAATGGGGAATCACACCAGAAAACGAAAATAGACCACCGTTCCACTTTTTCGGATAAAAAAAAATTGAAACCTTGCTTCCCTTTCTCGAAACAGTAACGAACACACCAGCGACCACCGTTGTAATTTCCGGCTACTCTCCTCGATTCGTCTGAGAACAGAACCAACAGCAACACACCGCACTTGCTGTCACCTATTCTGCTCCTTTTCTCTGAATCTACGTAGCAACCAGATCCGATTCGATACTAACTCCAGAGGGTTCCTTTTGGTTCACAGTCACCGGCGAGTTACTTCCGATCCCAATGCTCAATCGTAGGTTAGTAATTCTCCCAGGTCGCTCTGATACCAATTCAAGACGAATCGGTATCAAAAAGGAACGAAAACGGAAAATAATAGAACTTGGCTAAGCACCCAAATTTTATTAATGTCAAGAAACTATCACAAAACTTGACTCATACAATCTCTAATACCCAAAGCATGGTATGTATAATCTAAACACACCTATTAGATTATAACTAGGATTGCTAAAAATCTATCTATTTTAGGACATGATAATTATAATTAATTATCCACTCCTTAATTAGTTTCCTTGCCTTGCACGCAAAGGAACATTTAATTCGAAATTTCCAATAGGTAGAAGGTCCGTTCAACCTGTGAATCAATTGGTCAGTATATGTTAATATGCATTTTGTGATTTTTGGTCAGTGAATGATTGTCAATAGTAGTCCTGTGATTCTTAATTTGTACACGTTTGTTGATTGGTCAATTGAAGTGTGATTCGAAATATATGCTTGATATCTGTGCAGTGTTTAGAGAATGTGGTTATAAATCAGTAGGGGAAGATCTCGTCATCTGAGATTTGTTTTAATGTTTGTGTTGCGTCCTTGGTTGTTTTTATTTGTAAAAAAATTGAAAGTGGTTACGAGTCCTATTCAGGCTTGTTAGAAGTTGTTTGTTTGTGTCAATATAGGAACTTCTATGTATAGCTAAATAGATATGTGGATATGTACCAAATTGTAGGATTTAGTGTAAATGGGATTTAAAAGTGTATTTTAGAATGTTTTAAGCATCAATTGTTTGGCTATGGATCCAAAAGGGAGTATAATGTCTGCTGTTATAATAATGATAAGAAACTTTAAATAAGTTTGATGGTTGTTAAATGATTGTGAAAATAAGGGTAATTGTTTAATCTATTTCTACATGACAAACTGTACTTAAGAAAAGATAGATAAATCTAAAAATGGCCACAAAGCTTTGATGTGCATACCATTAGTTTAAATTTTGTGGAATGGATGATTGCTTATTAATTGGATCAGCTGAAGCCGCACACTAGTCGATTGCACATCGGTAGTCGCACACTTCAAAACTGGACCGCACACTTAAAGCAGACCGCACAGTGTAATAGTGACCGCACACTTTAGTTAGAATATATCTCATGAACATGACCGCACACTACCTAGTGGCCGCACACTCCCATGTGTGCCGCACACTTGGTAGTGGGCCGCACAATTACTTTGGGCTGTACCCGGTGTTGGGCAGCTTGAACTCCAGTGGGCCGCACACTAATAAAAGCCCATATCTTTGTTTAATCGCACACTTATAACAGTACATTTGAACTATGATTAACTGTGATGATTATTGTGAACATTTATACATGTTAGTATAACATACAATAGTTTTTACTTGTACAACTACTTGCTAAATACGTGTTAGATACGTGTAGTTAATACATGATTACTCGTATACCGTCCTAATAAGCGGTAACCATAATAGGGTGTGGTTGACCAACCTAAAACAAGTAAATTATCTGTCGAGCAAAGCAAAGGTGAGTTCACACACTTTACTAAAGCATGTATTCCCGGTTTGGGAATGGAACGAACTGTAGGTCCGTTTTTCTCGGAGGATCGATTAGGAAACCTAATCCTTGTTTATAATAAACACAATCACGAGTGCGGAATCCCCGTGACGATGCAAACCAAACAAAGTATAGTAAACACAAAGTAACCAAAAGATTCACTTTCTATTGATTAACGGGATGAGAACAGATTACAAACACATACACACAATTTTTGATAATACTCTCAGTAGGTTATGCTCTCATGCTTCACACAGAAGACAAGGTGTGCTTTATATACTGTAGCCTAGCCCACTACATTACGAAGAATGTAAATGGGCCGACGAAGAACCTAAGCCCACGAAGAACCAGGTTCTTACTGTTGCCACGAAACATCATGTGACGAAGAAGGGGTTCTTCAAACACACCATTAATGACGAAGAAGGTTCTTCGTGACACATTACATCCCACGAAGAATGGGTTCTTCGTGGGGAGGCTACAAATCAAAAAAGCTGCAAACTGTTGCAGCAACACATATATGCACACACAAGCATAACAGATAAACTAAATGCAACATGCATTAGTTCAACATACATAACAAAGAGACATACGTCGTACCAAAGTTAGATAGGAGGATATCCGACTTGGTCGACTAGACAGAAACTTACAGACTCGATAAACAAAAGACCGTAATTATACAACGTTAAAAAGAACAAGTTACAGACACAAAAATATGCACCAACAAACTCCCCCTTGTCTGTTACTTGGTCTTCGGTCTTCGTTCTTCAACCTTCAGTGTTTCTCGGACCATGAACTGCCGGCGTGAATCCCGCGATAATAACAAAAGCAAGCGATGCGCTGAAAGAGTAATGCTTGATGCGCGTCCTTGTCCTCGTAAAATATGTCGTGACGAAACAGTTTGTTGATATCGGACGCAGACATGTTGATTATCCACATCGGATCGAGCATGCGGAAATTCTCTTGATCGTCTTTGAACACAATAACGGCCTCGTGCGTATCAGAGTCGTAACACCACAACGCCATGTTTTCCAAAAAGTTCTGCTTCATCGGCATCAGAGGAATCTTGTCCATAACCTTCGCTGGCTGATAAACGAGCTTGTATCTTGCCGTGTTGGTTGACGAATCCAAAGTGAACTTTATTTGCTGATGAATTGGAAATTGTGGCTTGTATAACTCATCTTTCCAGCCTATCCTCCTATTTATCTTCAATTTACGAGCAAACAATGTTGCTCCTTCGAAATTTGAGCGACTAATCAGCTCCAGCTTGGTTAAGGCTGCAACATCATAAAACGGTAAGGACAGAATGCTCAACAATGATCTGAAATACTGAATGTCGTGTTCACGTTTGACGGCCATGCAATGGATTTCTTTGACGAACATCCAGTAAAGTATCTTCCCATGCAAATTTTCTTTCTCGTATTTCAAGTAACCGACTTGAGTTTCAGCTGGCTTAGGCTTTGTAACCTTGGACAGGAACTGTTTTCTCCATTCTGTGAATGCATCAGGTGCATTATCTGTAGCATCACGATTTTTCAAGTGTTCGTCGATGTCGTCCACATTTTCCTTCAACCAATCTTCATTGAAAGGAATGAACTCTGTTCTGTCTTCTCGCACATAAGTCGACTTCCTCGTTTCGCCTTCAAAAACGATTTCATCAAGATTTTCTATGTCTGCATTTTCAGGTTCACTTGGAATATTATCAATAGAAGCATCATCGATTGTTTTCATTTCATTCAATGCTAGCAACTGCTCATTCGAGAGTTCAGCAACAAACTCTCCTTCTTCCAGAACTTCTCCAGTTACAGGATGTACAGCCTGTAAAGCAAGGTCAGCAGAGCTAAGAACAGAGGATGTACCAGCCAAGGAGCTTTCAATCTAAGAACTGCTCTCTAGCTGTTGTATTTCTTCTACAGTTACTGGAGGTCCCTTGTGTAGATCCAATCTGTGTAGGCTTGAAAACAACAATTTGAGTAGATGTCGTGGCTGGTGGTTGTTCAGATGTTGCAAAAGGGTCTGGGTTACCCGGATTTTCAGAATCATGATCACGTTTCTTCAAGGCTTCCTGTTGTTTGCATCGGTCAGCCCACATAATGTTAACACGCTTTCTGATAATCTCGAAACCATCATTGATTCTCTTGACCCCATCTGTTATCTTGGTATTGTGAGAGTTGTACCACTCTTTCATATCATCATGCTTTGCTTTAAGAGTTTCGGCCAACCTTTGAACATCAATGCTTCTTTCTTTCAAACGATTCATATCGATACCACGAGCGTTATCTGCAGCTCGCATTTGCTGTAATTGGTGTTCCCTTTCGTCATCAGTAGCCTTCAAACGTGCATTCTCAGCCTTAAGTTGTTCAATCTCAGCTTGTTGGCGTGTAATCTCAGCTTATTGTCGCTCAACAGTGGACTTCAACGTATTCATCTCCAACCGTTACTTGATCACGTCGCCTCTTGTAACATTTATAACTGCCGATTGTCTATCAATCTAACCTGTAGCAGCTTGCAATTGAGAAAACAAGAAATCTACCTTTTCATCTTGCTGCATTTCAGAAAATTTCCTTTGTCTGCATTCTGAGCTGTGCTGAGAAGTAGTAGCTCGAATAGTGGATGCTATTGTGCGTGTAGGTTCTTGTGGTGCGACCATTGGAGTTTCTGTAGCTGAAGTAACCATAGGAGTTGGTTTAGATGATCTTGGAGGAGATGATACAATAGCAGCAGCTTCTTCGGCAGTGAGTCCAAAGTTTGGATTCATTTCTGCTTCTTGAATAGGCTCTTGTTGTGAAACGGTCGGTGGCACAGATGAAGCACCGATATACCTCCTGCTCTTTTTCTTTCTACGAACAGCAGTTTGTTTCTTCTTTAAACATTCAGCTTTAGTATCAGAAGGAACATAATCAGCATCCTCTTCCTGTCTAATCTTCCTCACTTTTCTCACACCACGATCGTCGAGATAGAACTCATATCCTGGCTCCGGCTGATTATCATCAGACTCCGTATCCTCTGCATCACCTCCAGCTGAACTAGCACCAGTTGTACCAGCAGCAGATGCACCAGCAGCATCAGTATCTCCACCATCACCACCTTCATTATCACCATCATCATCGCTGTCACTTTCAGTAGAATCACCGAAAATCTTAATCTTCTTTCGACCAAACTTATCTTCCATCATCTTTTTCAGCTTTGGCTCCTCGTCGTCCGATTGGCTGTCATTGTGACGCCATTTATCGTTTTCTGGAGCGAAGTAGTCATTCTTATCAAGCGTACCTATCATCTTCTTTGGCGGTTTGCTTTCTTTGTACCTATTCGCTGCAACACCCCTGAATATCTTTAGTGAATGCTCTATCATATCATCTATCTTCAGAATATCATTGTTGGCTTTCGGAAGATTCGGATGTTGGACGTTCATTATCATCTGCAAGAATCTAGGGTACATCTAGAACTTGTTCCCTGTCGTACGACCACCGGTTCTCTTTAGATTCTCTTTCATGTTTTCATAAATGTACTTTGAAATACTAAACGGCTTGTTTAGTACCAAGGCCACCATAAATCCAACTAGATCATTGTCTGCCATGTCGTAACCAGCACGTCTGTTGCTCAGACATTGAATAAGTACATGCAATAGAAACTTGTAGCGCATCGGCAACCAGGCCTTGTTGATCTGACTACTAAATATATCTCCAGTACAATTCATCCTAAGCAAACATCAGCGTGTGCACATAATTGGAACAGAATACGGTGCATTCGGATCATCTTGAAGTTCCAGTATGGTGTTTAGAATATCCAGAGAGACATCTACATTCACTTGATTAACTTGCCCTTGAATAAGCTCATTTCCGTCAACTTCAATAACGTTCGCTGAATTCCAGAATTCTTTGATAAGAGACTTGTACACCGGTGTTGAAAAGGTAATGGCTTTGTTGATCCGAGATTCCCTTAGCCATTAAGTGATCTCCTTCAATTCAGTAATCTTTCCTTCAGGATCAAGATAAGCGACCATGTTGTGTGGACATGATTTGCTCTTCTGGTTTGTCTATTTTCTTAGTCGCGGGTTTGCGTTTCTGTTCTTTCAGAGCCATCCTGTATACAAAAACATCCACTGTAAGTCATAAGTACATAATATTTGCAAAGTACATATATCTATACATGTTCATGTATACTGTGAACAGTAAACATGCATATACATACATACTGTGAAAGTGCACTATAATGAACAACATGAAAAGTTTTCTAAGTGTTGGACCATGAAGAACTGACATTGTGGCGAAAAACTTCCTTTATGGCGAAGAACCTATTTTTCGTCGCCAATACCCACGAAGAAACATTAGTCAACCAAAGTCGACAGAAGTCAACGAAGAATGGTTATTCGTTGACCATGTGGGTCTTTCGTCAAACAGGTTTTTCGTCATAGGCAGTTTTGATCAAAAAGGTTATTCGTCATTTAGGGTTTTTCGTCTTCACAGAATTTGGGGGTTTTTCATTACAGGTGTTTTTCTTCGATCTTCGTTGAATCAACGATTCAGAACGGCAAAACAAACACAACACTTTTAAACAAGCACAAAAAGAAGACCCCGAACTCTGAAGTTTAAACAACATGGTTTGAACGAGAAAAACATACTCATATCCATCAAACACAACAAAATCCCAAACCCCTCTTTAACACCTAAAACAGAAACCCAAAGGATGTAACTATCTTCTCTTAAACATCAGATATATTCAAGTTTTATTCAACTTTTAATGAATACACACAATGAAGCATACAATTAACACTATGAAATCATCAAATATCAAGGGGTTTCTGAGGGTTTCATAAACAATCGAACAAAAACAGAGGTATTTTAAGGAGTTTTAAACATGTTAAAGGTCCTTGGTCTCTTTTAATACCTTGGATTTGTTAAAAATCACTGAGAAAAATCAAGGGTTTTGAGTCGGTGAAGAGTATGGGGGTTATCATGTGGAAGAAGATGAACAGTTGAGTTGGTTTGAAAAAGTGAAACCAATAATGTACTGGGGGTCCCCTTTTATACACCTGACCCCCGAAGAAGAACTGATTCCGACGAAGAACTCAAGTGGGCTGACGAAGAACCTTAATGGGCTTATACAGTTAGCCCATAATAAAGGTCCACGAAGAACCCAGGTTCTCCGTGAAGACCTCGATGAAGAATGGTTCTTCGTCGTGAAAGAGTTTTTACATAAAATCACCAAGTCTTTGAATTATGAACAGATTGAACAGATTTTACTGATTTGAACAGATTTTCCTTTGTGTTAAGTTTATCAATTGCAAAAAGATCTTTATGAAGGAGTGAAATAAAAAACAAGTTGGTTTCGGGCTTTCCGGCAGAAAACATTCGAGATTCAAAACTTCGGCTAATAAAAAAAACTTTACAAATTACACTAAAACTGAAATTTTAACTGCAGTAAACTAATGACAATCAATAATAAGCAGTAAAAGACTGTACAATGTCAAACATTTTGCGAGTTTCAAGGTAAAAGAATCATACCAGCTTACGGTCTTTGTCAACATGATTTATGATTTCTGTTTAAATCTTTGGATAAGTAAACTACCACAATTATCGATATTGTTGTCCACATAAGCTCAAACTGATCAGATGTAATCATAATTAGGAGATACGATTTACGGTATGAATTATACTTACAAGCCGATGTTCATCTACTCACGAAACATTCCTGTATCAAGGTATGCACGAGAGTTCATCTTACCAGTGAGTATACCGCTTATCATCTGTTTGACCGCATAAAAAGATGTGAGATACTCACTTATTTTTGAATGAAAACAAGCCCTATGTGATAGAATCACTTATTGATGAGGAACTTGATTTTCAGATGCATGAGGGCACAGGAGCAAGTCCGTGAACATGTTAGTACCATCGTACAGACAAAGAGACGAACTTGACTCCCGGATAAATGTGATATTTTATCACTTATTTTGTTTGGACATGTGATTGTTGATCACTTATTGAGGTCGTATGCAATATGTACACGTATGTATAGTATCATGGAAGATCTAGACTTTGTCTCCGTTATTTTTCGGTAAAAGATACAACCATGATACCCAGATGATAAGACAGCATAAAGACCGTATATCTCAGAACCTCGGCAATCAATCAAACGAAATTTCGATACTAAGACCATATGCCAATGAATGGTTCCTACCTGACTTGAAGTCTGTTAGGTTTATATCATCCTACTAGGGGTGAGCAAATTAACCACCATAACCGATAACCGAACCATAACCGACATAACCGAACCACTAATAACCGATAACCAATATAACCAATGGTTATGGTTATGAAACTTTGTATAACCGCTCAATCGGTTATGGTTATGGTTATGAAGCTTTGGTTAACCGAATATAACCGAAACCGAACCGAAGTTGTGATGTTAACTTTATATAATAGATTTGTGTTTTACAAAACCATATAGAGGGTTTTTACTAAGATAAAAGTATGTTAGTAACAAAATGATCTTGATGTAGATGTCATTTATTTTGATAAAGAACTAAGGTGTTATGGCCATAATTGTTTTTGTTTGTGAATTACCTTATTAAAAAGAACTCTAAATCAGTAGTTTAACCAAAAAGTTTAGTTTTCGTTATCTTATAAAATAGGCTCAAGCTAAGTTCAAATCGTGCACAACCCTATTTATTTCAAACCTTGCTTGGTTACTTAACCGAAATTAACCAAAACCGAACCATAACCGACTTCATAACCGATTAACCATAACCGAAGTTTGGTTATGGTTATGGTTACCAAAACTCCATAACCGAACTAGCGGTTATGGTTATGGTTAATAGTAAAAACCGACCCAAACCGACCCATGCACACCCCTACATCCTACACATTTTAATCTGATTGTGAGCCTACCGATACATCATTAGTAGAGATACTTATCATTTCTCAATTTTTCTTTTTACATTTTTGACCATATTGACCGACCACACCAGTGAATCTCATCATTTTCCTTATCCAAGAAACTCATTTTTTATTTTCTAATTTTTTTTTTTAATTTTTAATTTTTTTAAACGTAAAGACAGAAAATAAAGACATATTTTTGGATTTTTTACTTTTTCAAATGTTTTTGTATTTTCTTGAAATTTCTCCCCCTAAAATGCGAAAAGGTTACGAAAATGAAAATCTTTTTGTATTTTTAGAGTTTTTAAAGAAAATATTTACAAAAACGATTAGCCAAAAAAGTTTTACTCGGGTTTCACCTTAATGCCATTGACCAGAAGAAGATAATCAAAACGTGATTTATCAAAAGCTTTAGTGAAAAGTTCGGCACGTTGGTGATCATGTGGACTTTAACAACATCGATGAGACTTTTATCAAAACAATCACGTATGAAGTGATATTTAATATCGATGTGTTTGGTCTTGGAATGCTGCACAGGATTTCTAGTAATCTGTAAGGCAGCATTGTTATCAACGAAAATAGGAGTAGATAGGAATTCAAAACTGTAGTTGCGCATTTGTTGTTGGATCCACAGAACTTGGGAGCAACAACTTGAGGCAGCAATGTATTCAGCTTCACAAGTTGATGTAGCGACACAGGTCTGCTTCTTGCACTGCCATGTGACCAGGCGATTTCCTAAAAACTGACATCCAGCCGTTGTGGATTTGCCGTCGATTTTGCAGCCACCAAAATCCGAATCACTGAACGCGATCAAGTTGAAGGTATCATCCCTAGGGTACCAAAGACCGGTGTCCGGGCAACCTTTCAAATAGCGGAAAATCCTTTTTACAGCTCCAAGATGTGAGGCCTTCGGGTTGGCTTGATATCTTGCGAGCAGGCACGTAGGATACATTATGTCGGGCCTCGAGGCTGTGAGATACATTAGAGATCCGATCATTGCGCAATAATATGAAGAGTTAATGCTTTCACCCTTCAGATCCGGAGTAATCCCGTGATTCTGCGGAAGTGGGGTACCAATGTGTAACATTTGTGCCTTTACGACCATCATACAATTACGAATCAAATGAAATCTTTTGTTTCATTCTCGGGATTTGTACAATTTCATGTGACAATTCCACATTTCAATTCTAGTTCGATTTCAAGCTTTAAATCGCTTTCTGGAAGGTTATACGCAAACTGATGCGTAAACATAATCAGTTTAATGCGACAAACACTCCGGAATAGTGACATAGGCTTAACATACCTTAAATAACCTTTACATGACTTAGAAATAAGTTTTGGATGGTTTGGTGTGTCGAAAACAAGTTTATTCGATCGTAGGGACTATTTACGACAAACTGCGAAAGTCTGCCGATTCATATAGTAATGAACATTCCGGAACATCATCATAAGCTAAACATACCCTAAATATCCTTTACATAGCTTATAAATAAGCTTTGAGGGGTTTGGTATGCGAAAATACGCTTATTTCATCATCAGGGACTAAAAGCGTCAAAAAGTACACAAGTTTGCATTTAAGCGCATATCTTTCGTTCTGAACATATCCGGACATCCAAAATTTTTTGTAATCATTAAAATATTTTATTTTAGTGATTGGAATACAAAAATACCACTCTTCGCGTAATTTGGATCGTTTTCGCGTCCGTTTAAGTTTTCGTCGTAATTAACCGAATAACGTGACCGTACGACCAAACGAACCGACATTCGAAATTTTTTCAAGCATATTTCATATCCCCTATACTTTAACTTCATTTTAGAGTCTTGAAATTGGGTTAACGGGGCTTAAACGCGTCGAAAAACAAGTTTGGAGCATGCAGGGACCATTTCTGCCAAAAATTGAACAAGTTAAAGTTGGTTTAGCCAGGAGTGTCGCGGAAGAATCAGTGACACCTTCCGCGTGTCGCCTGAGGTGCACCAGTGCGGAAAACCAGTTTCAGCAGACAGCAGCTGATTCCTTTGATTTTTACCATGGTTTTGGCATACCATTAGCTGGTTTTTGAGCTCCCATTGTATTAGAAACCATGTTCTACAAATGTATGGCCAAGATTGATCCTCCTAACACTTGGAATGATCTTATTAATCCAAACTTTCTATAAATAGGCTTGGGTTTCTCATTTGTTCCTTGCTCAAGTTGAATTAATTCTGCTCTAAGTTGAAGCTAAGGCTTCATACCTGAGTGTTTTAGTTCAATTCTTCCTAGCTTGGACCTTTTGTAAGCTTCTTTCATGCTTGTTCATGCTTTTCAAGAATGAAAGTCAAACAGTGTTTGACTTTCTGCTTTGACCATGAATTGGTTAACACAAAGTTCGTTTGAACTTTGCAACGTGAGCGTAATCACGATGGTTATAGTCCCTTGTGACTATACCTACTGATTACCACGTTGATTAGTCGAAGTAACGAGTCAAAGTTTCGGTCAAAATGCGTATTTACGCGCATTTTGAAACGAAGCTATTTCCGGGTATCAAAACACTTTGTTTTGATGTCAAACTAGTTTTCTAACTTAGTTAAACATGTTTTAACATGTTTAACTCGTCACTTTTAGTCTAGTGTTTGTTTAGGGTCGTAAGTCAAGCGGTCTAAACAACCGCTTAGACTTTCGAACCCGACCCTTTTGGTCGATCGTTATGATCCGACCAAGCATATTTTTGTGACCATAGTTGTATAGGGAATAACCTTTCGAGGTTATACCTTATGGTCACTTAGTTTAATTAGTTTTATGATAGGTAGTTTATATGTCGCAACCCCCGTCCCCTTAACTACCCGGGGCACGAGCGGCCGCGGCCAGTCTTGGTGGTATCGGGTGTTTATCATTTTGGCAGCGGAATTTACTTCAGGACCGTAGTTAGGAAATATTTTATCAGAGTATAATACCACGCTTTTATAATATTCCACACATGGGAAAATCTCAAGTTTTCATTACACATATTTTTCATAGGGATAACCCTATTTTATTCAAATAAAACATCTCTTTATTTAGGCAACTTTTATAGCCACTTTTCCATGTCTTCAGTGCTGTCCAGCTGGCTTCTAGTTGGCTTTCACATTTTGTTACCTGAAACGTGTTTAAAAACATTTGTCAATGGGAAATACTGGTGAGTGAATCCCAGTTTAATCAAGACAGGTAAAACCATTTTATCAGTCTACAGCATTGAGGGCGGTCGCGCAATTACATTTGTTTCCATCTACTTTAATTACCACCCACGGTACTGTCAACCCGACTTGTGGTCATGTTACTCCTCGCAAGGTAGTAACAAATTTTGTATACAAAACCCCAACATACCGACGATAATTGTAGAATACAAATACTCAATCACTGTTTAATATAATGTTAATTACGTGAGGTTTTGTAAAACAGTTTACAAAAAGTAGATTACTCACAAAAAGGTTTACAAAAAGAAGGATTATTCACATTGTTGTCTTAGGGTTTCCTTTAGGGATTTCCTGGTGATTATCTATTAATTACACAAATGCACACGCGTTAGTATAATAACCCAATATTTACATTAGCAATACCCTCCCTGAGACGGTATTCCAATGACTATGTCGGGCAGAACCACGACAGCCGTTACGGATCCCTGGATCACTCGGGCAGCGTATCTAATACGTAACCGGGGTTATGATACTTACAACGGGGTAGAACTTCGTTAATTAGGGGGATATTATACCCGAGTATAGATTATATTCTATTGAAATTCGAGAGAGAAAGAAAGGAATGAGCAAGTTCGACTGAAGACTGAAGGCCTCTATTTATAGTTGTGATCCGGCCATCTCTCGCGCCCCGCGTAAACTTAGAGGAAGTCTTACGCGGCCCGCGACATAGGGGTTATAGGCTTTAGCCTTGACCGGTCACCACTATAGGCTCGACGTGTGGCTGCCATGTGGCAGCACCGGATGTCGTTGTGTGGCAAGGTTGTCGCGCCCCGCGTAGCCTGAAGGTAAATCCTTCGCGGCCCGCGAGCGCACTTAAAAATTGATTTTTATTTTATTTTTAGTTATGTATTGTATTTTGGGCTCGGTTTTCATATACGGGATATATATATATATTGAGACATATTGGGATATTTAAATATATTAGGGATGTCGAAAAATATTTTGGAGGGTTGTTATATCCTCCCCACCTTGTTTTAGAGCTCTTCCTCAAGATCTACTGGAATAAGTGTGGATATTACAATCGTAATCACTTAGGATTTCCATCCAGCGTCTTTGTCTCATATTCAACTCCTTTTGCCCGGAAACATATCTTAAACTCTTATGATCAGTAAAAATGGTAAACTTACTGTCGGGATGCATAAGCTATAACCTTTTGGCGTTGCATCAACACACATCCATAACCTAGTTTAGAAGCGCCACAATAGACTACAAAATCTTCTGTTCCTTCTGGTAACGCTAGTGTGGGTGTATTGGTTAGTCTTTACTTAAGAATCCTAAAGGCTTCTTCTTGTTTTGGTCCCCATTCAAACTTAACAGATTTACAGGTTAGCTTAGTTAAGGGAATAGCTATTATAGAGAAATCTCGAATAAATCTTCTATAATAACCAGCCAATCCTAAGAAACTTCTAACCTCAGTTGGTGACTCAAGGGTTTTCCATTTGGTAACTGCCTCGATCTTGGTGGGATCTACATGAATTCCTTCATGATTAACTAAATGTCCAAGAAATTGAACTTGTTCTAACCAAAACTCACACTTTGAGAATTTAGCATAAAGCTTTTCCTTTCTCAATAAACTTAGAAGTGCGTGTAAATGCTCTGCATGCTCCTCTCTGCTCTTAGAGTAAATGAGAATATCATCTATGAAGACAATTATGAATTTATCCAAATATAGCTTATATATTCGATTCATCATGTCCATAAATGCGGTTGGGGCATTGGTTAAACCAAATGGCATAACTGTAAATTCATAATGGCCATACCTTGTTCTAAAAGAGGTCTTAGGAATATCCTATTCCTGTACCTTTAATTGATGATATCCTGAGCGTAAATCGATTTTAGAGAAAAATCGAGCTCCTTGCAATTGATCAAACAGATCATCGATTCTTGGTAATGGATGCCGATTTTTAATCGTGACCTTGTTCAATTCACGGTAATCAATGCACATTCGCATCGACCCGTCTTTCTTTTTGACGAATAAGATCGGCGCTCCCCACGGCGATGAACTTGGCTGTATGAATCCCTTTTCTAGCAATTCGTCTAATTGCTTTTTCAGTTCCTGCATTTCTGCAGGTGCCAAACGGTAGGGTGCTTTGGTAATCGGTGTTGTCCCTAGTAGCAGGTGGATTCTGAATTCAACTTCCCTATCTGTCGGTAATCCTTGTAATTCTTCTGGGAATACATCGGAAACTGAGATACGACTGGAATATCTTTTAGTTCTTTTCCTTTAGTGTTAGTGATTATGGAAATCAAATACACTAATGATCCTTTTCTTATATAACTTGTTGTTTTCATCACAGAGATGAATTTTGTCGATCTAGATGGTTTATCTCTTTTAATTGTGATCTTTTCACCCTTTGGTGAATTTACTTGGATTGACTTTTAATCACATAAAATACTGGCCTTATTGGCTATTAACCAATCCATTCCTAATACAACATCAAATCCTGCCAGATTCATTGGGTAAAGGTTTGCAATAAACTTTTGATTTAAAAATTCTATTCTTGCTCCCTGCAAGATTTCAGAAATCCTAACGGTTTCCCCATTTGCTGTCTCTACTAGACATTCTTGTGGGAGTTTAGTTAATGGTTGATTAAGAATTTTGCAAAATGAAGTATTAATAAAACTTTGGTTCGCACCAGAGTCAAATAATACTTTGGCAAAAACATCATTAACTAAAAACGTACCGGCTATCACGTCCGGAATCATCTTGGCTTCTTCTGTAGTTAGAACAAATGCTCTAGCATTTTTGGTAGTCTTGTTATTCATGGCTGGAACTATTTTTGGATAGTTTGGCTTGATGTGACCTTTTTCTCCACAGTTAAAGCACATCCCATTATTAGGTTTCTTCCTACAATCTTCCTCCTTGTGTCCTGGTAGCTTACAGAAATTACAGTGAGTGGAGCATTTTCCTGAATGCTTTCTCTTGCAGTATTTGCAGTAGGGTGCAGAGGTAGAACCTACATTTTTCCCATGATTGAAATTTCTAGAACGAAATTCTTGGGTAAGCCTTTGAGCTAGGTTCCTTTTCTGGTCTTCTTCTCGAGTACGTACTAACTCATCAGTCAAGGTGTTTGCTAGTTCTACAGCTTCTTCTATAGTTTGAGGTCTAGCTGCCTTGACTACATGCCTAATCTCACTGATTAATCCCCAGACATGACGGGATATTAACACTGGTTCTGGTGATGCAAGGGTTGGTACTATTCTAGCATATTCAAAGAATAACGTAGTGTAACCCTTACTATCCACTCCAGTCATTCTAAGATTTAAGAACTTATTTGCTATCTGTTCTTTTTCATTGGGAGGGCAGAATTTCCTTTCTACCATATTCTTAAATTCTTCCCATTCCATATTGTAAATCCTGTCACTTCCCCTAGATTGGAGGATAGTATTCCACCATTCTAAAGCTGAGTTCTTAAATAGATTAGAAGCAAACATTATCTTATCCTCTTCTGCGCACTTGCTTATTTTTAAGACTGCTTCAGTCTTTTCTATCCAGCGTAGAGCTGCAATGGCTCCTTCATTGCCCGAGAATTCCATTGGTTTACAAGACCAAAATTCTTTATAAGAACAACCATAAGACATGGTTCTTCTTCTTTTGGGAATGGGCACTTGAAGTATTGTTCACGCTGTGTTCAGGTTCAGTTGGTCGTTTACTATCACGTTTACTTTTATTATCAGCGTCCCTAACAGTTTGGATAATAAATGGCATTGCGTCTATAATTCCTTGTGCCACTATTTGTTGAATGGCACTGTTATCCACTTGGTTTCCATTGTTATCATTGTTCGGATTATCATTATTCAGGTTATTATCATTCTGGTTTTCCGGGTTATTATCCGGATTCTCCTGATTCAGTGGATCAGCCATCTGAATTTTAAACATTTACCACGTATTAATATCACAAGATAGTATTTAATATAACCAATCATATGACACACATATTGATCAAAAGCGTCGAACATTACGACTTACTCTTTCTTATATATTATGCATCTAGTACAAACTGATACTGGAATTTAAAATTACAATACTATTAGGCATCACTAACCACGAGGTGGTCTATACTACAATATATTACTATTATATAAAGCAAAACTATATATATATATATAAATATGTTTTTTCAAACATACACACATATATTATATATTATTATTATTATTACTTCCACCATCACCTTTACTGATATGGATTCATCCAGAACTCCATATTACGCTCGTCATACTTCTAGACGAGTCGTTCTCCAACTTGTCTCATCCTCTCGCTACTTTCTAAAATCTCTTCTCCGAAGGTTCGGAGCTCTTGCACATTTTCCGCACTCATTGGGAATGCAGGTGCTGGGACTGGGTTTGGGAACTGGGGCATGGGTTCTTGGTACGGGTAAGGATTCTCTAAAATTTCCCTGAGGTATTGATCGCTATCATAGTAGGGATCTAGAGGGTCCAAACCTGGGTAGGCTGCTAGATTCGGCATGGTTTCGTCTTCTGGTATTGGGTAACATTGCTGGTAATCCCTATGATCGTCTAACCACGGGTCATAGTCTGGGTCTAAGGGATTGGGTGCTGGTACCCTAGGTATTTCCATTGGGTCAAATTCATGCATTTGGATTTGGTTTTCTGGGTTGTTTTCGATTTCCGTTGGCTCGGTGGGAAATAGTGGTAAAGGCTGGGGTGCTACAAGTTGCTCCAGGTTAGGGTCTGCAGCGGTGGTTGCTAAAATATGGAAGTTCGCTAGACTCCTATTGAGCATATCCTGGGTGTGAGCATCTGTCTCTCGCTTAATGGCTGCTAAAGCACGCTGCTGTTGTAACTTTTTCATTCTTTTCCTACGTTCATATGCTCCTCTACTGAACCATCCTCTCTTTTTAGGAGGGAATGGCTCTTCAGACTGAGCCTTAAACACGAATATCCCATCTTCATTATCAGCTGAATACCCTGAGAGGGCAGGCTGTGAAGAGGTGCCTTCGCTCCTAGGTGAGCTGGACAACTGACGGTATGCGCCGGGAGGTCCTTGGTCACTCATACTGTAAACTAACAAATAGTCAAATAACACACAACAATAAAATACAAATATGCACATATTTCCATAGTTTATTTCCTAACACTTTGAATAATATCTTGGTGTCAGCAGAACACTTCTATGGCTGAATCAGTGGCTAAGCTCTGATACCACCTTCTGTCGCAACCCCCGTCCCCTTAACTACCCTGGGAACGAGAGGTCGCAGCCAGTCTTGGTGGTATCGGGTGTTTATCATTTTGGCAGCGGAATTTACTTCAGGACCGTAGTTAGGAAATATTTTATCAGAGTAAAATACCACGCTTTTATAATAATCCACACATGGGAAAATCTCAAGTTTTCATTACACATATTTTTCATAGGGATAACCCTATTTTATTCAAATAAAACATCTGTTTATTTAGGTAACTTTTATAGCCACTTTTCCAAGCCTTCAGTGCTGTCCAGGTGGCTTCTAGTTGCCTTTCACATTTTGTTACCTGAAACGTGTTTAAAAAAATTTGTCAGTGGGAAATACTGGTGAGTGAATCACAGTTTAATCAAGACAGGTAAAACCATTTTATCAGTCTACAGCATTGAGGGCGGTCGCGCAATTACATTTGTTTCCATCTACTTTAATTACCACCCACGGTACTGTCAACCTGACTTGTGGTCATGTTACTCCTCGCAAGGTAGTAACAAATTTTGTATACAAAACCCCAACATACCGACGATAATTGTAGAATACAAATACTCAATCACTGTTTAATATAATGTTAATTACGTGAGTTTTGTAAAACAATTTACAAAAAGGAGATTACTCACAAAAAGGTTTACAAAAAGAAGGATTACTCACAAAAAGGTTTACAAAAAGAAGGATTACTCACATTGCTGTCTTAGGGTTTCCTTTAGGGATTTCCTGGTGATTATCTATTAATTACACATATGCACACACGTTAGTATAATAACCCAATATTTACATTAGCAATACCCTCCCCGAGACGGTATTCCAACGACTACGTCGGGCAGAACCACGACAGCCGTTACGGAACCCTGGATCAATCGGGCAGCGTATCTAATACGTAACCGGGGTTATGATACTTACAACAGGGCAGAACTTCGTTAATTAGGGGGATATTATACCCGAGTATAGCTTATATTCTATAGAAATTCGAGAGAGAAAGAAAGGAATGAGCGAGTTTGACTGAAGACTGAAGACCTCTATTTATAGTTGTGATCCGTCCATCTCTCGCGCCCCGCGTAGACTTAGAGGAAGTCTTACGCGGCCCGCAACATAGGGGTTATAGGCTTTAGCCTTGACCGGTCACCACTATAGGCTCGACGTGTGGCTGCCACGTGGCAGCACCGGATGTCGTTGTGTGGCAAGGCTGTCGCGCCCCGCGTAGCTCGAAGGTAAATCCTTCGCGGGCCGCGAGCGCACTTAAAAATTGATTTTTATTTTATTTTTAATTATGTATAGTATTTTGGGCTCGGTTTTCATATACGAGATATATATATTGAGACATATTGGGATATTTAAATATATTAGGGATGTCGAAAAATATTTTGGAGGGTTGTTATATTATATGCCTTAGGTAAATGACCAAAATGCCCTTTTCATGCATAATTTGTATTTAAGCCTATGTAACCTAAACTTTGACACTTAAATTGATTATGCAACATATTTAAACATGTTTAGGGATATAATACTTGTCATAGGACTAGTTAGGCGTCTCGAACGCACATTCGCGCGAACGACGCGTTAAAGTAGCGTAAGCTACCTTAATGGGTCGTAACGGGTCGTAAGCACTTAGGATAGGTTCCAATTTAGAATGTAGGCTTTGTAAACCATGTCACATGAGTTCCAATACTCATTTGGTTTACGAAACCTCATCCTACCCGATCTCCCGTTTTAGGTGCCGATTACTTAACATAGTGATTCCATACTAGGTGCCACTTGATTCCTTGATTTCCGAGCTTTGTTAGGACACCTAATCAAAGATACTTACAATCTCAAGTGAGTACATAGTCCTCTCTTTTACTATTTTCAAATGTTTTGGGGTGAAACATATGTGCCTATTCGTTATTTTCATGATTTCAATTATATGATTATACATGCTTAGTACTTATCTTTTGACGAATTGAACGATTATCTATGGCTTAAACACTAATTTTCAAAGCTTGTAAAACTAATTGTTGGATTGTACCTATTTTATACATTCATAAAGCCAATTGGTAGTATGATATAGTGCTAAAGGACTAGACACCCCATTCCTGTTGTATGGAATGTCAGAAACCAAATTTTAACCAAATAGAATTGCCTTTGTGGTATTTCTATAGTCTCCAAAGTGTAGTTTGATGCACTAAGGTTTGCATGTAATGCCAAATCACGATTTCTTTTGTATATTTCGATATACTACCAAATCATAGTTTGATGTGCTCCCAATGTGATATTATTTACCAACGTATAATTTGATACGCTATGTATAAAACCAACGTATAGTTTGACAAACTACCCACTTTTCTATTTACAAAACTAAAGTATAGATTGATATACTACCGACCTTGTTATTTACCAAAGCATAGTTGATATGCTATTTTCAAACCAAAAATAGTTGATATGTTATTTTCAAAACTAGAGCATAGTTGATATGCTATCTTCAAACCAAAGTATAATTTGATATGCTACCGATGCTTTCAATCTTAAACCAAGGTATACTTGTGATATACTACCAAAACTATTATTTTAGCAACTGAAGTATATTGGATATACTACCTGTTTAACTATTTCGAAACTAAAAGTATATTTTGATATACTACTTATCCGACTTTCTCAAAACCAAAGTATATTTTTGTACATACTACACACCTTTTATCAAAACAATGTGTTTAGAAACAAAACTATTTACAAGGATTCATGGCTATTTTTGTAAACATAAAACATTTTCCTGTGTTACCCACAGCCATGAATCTAATTCACAAAACCTATGTTACTCACAGGCATTTTATGCTGACGTACCTATTTTCACATATGTTGCAGGTGCTGCTATGTGATGATTGTTGATGCATGCTATACATAGGATGGACTCATGCCTTAGCGACTTTAAAACTTGAAAGACAAATACTTGTATCTATCTGATTTGTAACAAAACAATGAGTTCATTACTAAAATAAAACAAATCTTTAATCTCCATGTGTTGTGAAACAATGATTCTGTTACGACACTCCCCGGCGTTTCCGCCGCGGTTGTTGTTTTACGCGGTCGGGGTGTGACACAATGGGTGTTGCATCAGACATCTAGAACCGGCTCAAGATGTCACCAACATATTTAGTCTGATGGATGAATATCCCAGACTCAGTTTGTTGAACTTGTTGGCCCAAAAAGAAATTCATTTCCCCCATTGCGCTCATCTCGAATTTCTCCTGCATAACACGCTCGAATTGCCTTCACAAAACATTGTTAGTTGAACCAAATATGATATCATCAATGTATACCTGTACCAACACAAGATCTCCATCTTGTTCTTTGATGAAAAGAGTGCAATCGATAAGACCTCGCCGAAAATCATTTCCAATAGATAGTTAGATAAGGTTGCATACCAAGCTCTCGGTGCTTGATGTAAACCATAAAGAGCTTTGTTGAGCAACCAAACCCGACCAGGGCGAATAGGATCTTCAAAACCCGGAGGTTGTTCGACGTGCACCTCTTCTTCAACCACACCATGTAAGAAAGCACTTTTCACGTCCATCTGGTAGACCTTGAATCCTTTAAAAGAAGCATAAGCTAGAAAGATCCGAATAGCCTCAAGACGTGCAACCGGTGCATAAACTTCATTGTAGTCAATCCCTTCGATCTGACAAAACCCTTGAACAACTAATCTCGCCTTGTTTCGAATGACTACTCCACGATCATCCTTTTTGCATTGAAAACCCAACGGGTGCCAATTTTCTTGTAATTTTCAGGTCTTTCAACAAGTTTCCAGACACCCAACTTTTGGAACTGTTGCAGTTCTTCCTGCATAGCTTCCACCCAAGAATTATCCTTTAGAGCTTCTTTCCAAGACTTTGGTTCTTCTTGTGAAACATAACACGGGAAGGACCAATCATTTTGTAAACCGGATTCTCTGATAGCTGAATACAAGCCAGCATTCTGGTTGTTTCTCAGCTGATTACGTGTCTGCACACCACTTTGGACATCTCCAATAATATTCTCCTGTGGATGAGTATCATGAATTCTCATTTCAGGAACATCAGGAACACGAGTATTAATACCCAAATTGTTAAGATTAAGATCAACAACCAAATCCATGCCTGACATAGACGTAGATGTGGATGCATTTCCTTCAGTAGTGTCTACATTCTGCACATGAGTAGTTGCTTCAGAAGCACCTTGAACAGGAGCAACTGGAGCTGAAGAGCCTTTATTCGCATCATGGTACTCATCATCTTCCGATGACTCATTGTAATCAACAGCATCTTCAAATTCCTCATTTTGATCAATGTTGTTAACCGAAGTAGAAGCTTGAGGTCTAACAATAATTGGTCTCACCAATGACGAGTCAACCGCATTGTCACTTTCTAGTATTATTTGAGCAGCTGCAGATGCTTCATCAAAGGTTGGCAGATTAAAGGAGTCGAATAGTCCATCATAATCGAACATACAAGGATCACCCGGAGCTCTAACAGAATTAGTATACCTTTGAACCTTTACTTCACTCCATAACTCAATCTTTTTGGTTGCTAAATTCCATACACAAAAATTCGGAGTAGCATATCCAAGGAAGAAACCCTCGACAGCTTTGGCGCCAAACTTTCCGTGCGGTTCAATCATAGTGCATGGACCGCCAAAAGGTTCTAAGTGAGAAATGTCCGGTTTCCTTTTGTGTAACAATTCGAAAAAATTCTTGTCATGCCTTTTAACTGTGAGAACTCTGTTTAAAGTGTAGCAAGCAGTAGCCACGGCCTCCCCCCAGAACTGAACAGGAAGCTCTGACTCTACTAACATCGTTCTTGCAGTTTCTATTATCGTTCGATTTTTCCTCTCAGGGACACCGTTTTGTTGTGGAGTGTTGCGAGAACTGTACTCATGAAGAATGCCCTTTGAAGTACAGAACTCATCCATTATGCGGTTTTTGAACTCAGTGCCATTGTCGCTTCGGATCCTCTTCACTTTCAACGTGTACAAATTCTCTTGCAAAGTAAGAAGATTCTTGAGGATTTTAGGAGTTTCACTCTTGTGCGCCATAAAGGATACCCAAGAAAATCTAGAGTAGTCATCAGTAACCACCAGACAATAAGCATCCCCAAAGTTTGTCTTGTGTTTCATAGGTCCAAAGAGGTCCATATGAAGACGTTCAAGAGGCATGCTGACAGTGTTGATTTTCTTAATCGGGTGAGACTTCTTCGTTTGTTTTCCCTTCTGGAACGAAACACAGACATCTTGTAGATGAAAATTCTTCACATGCACACCATTCACAAGATTGTTTTTCACCAAATGGTTCATTTTTCTCAAGTGAATGTGCCCCATTCGTCTATGCCAAGATATAGACTCATTTTCTGTGGCTTTCGAGACAAAACATGTGACTTGTGCAGATGTAGTAATCGCTTGGCTCATGTCAAGAATATAAAGATCATTAACCCTTGGAGCTGATAAGAGAATCTATTCTTTTGGAATTTTAAACCCAGGCTTCAGCACATAACAACCGACATCATTAAAATGCACAGTGAATTTCTTATCGCAGATTTGCGAAACACTCAGAAGATTGTGATCAATTTGTCTTACATAATTGATCTTATCGAAACACACAACACCATTTGAGATCATTCCTTCTCCAGTGATGTATCCGCCTTTGTCTCCAGCAAGTGCGACATAACCTCCTCTAATGTTTTTCACATCATAAAGAAGTCGTAAGTCGCTCGTTATGTGCCTAGATGCTCCACTGTCAACAATCCAATGACTATTAACAGTTCCTCCAGGAACATCCTGCACATTTCATTCAACAATCAGTTGGAGTTGGGGACCCAAGCCTTAGTGGTCTTGGGTCGTCCCTGATCATCAAGAATTGTGATTTCAATTTCTTGATGATTTTGAAATATCACGCCTCCCCCTGAACCTTCACCAATTTTAGGTTTCAAAGACTGATTTCATTTACTAGATTGAGTATTATTAAAAGATTTTGAAATTTCTGGTTTTAACGGTTGTGATGAACTTGGTTCCCTTTTAACAGATTTGACTTCCGGTTTTAAAGCCTTTTCTATTGCCTTGACGTTTTGACGTCGTTGTTTTGTTTCTTGTTCTTTAATAGTTCGTTTATCTTGTTTGGGTGAAACAAAATGACGTTTTTGGTGACCTTTTTCAGGAGGGGCTCTCTCAACAAACTTTTCTTTGGGAGTATTTGTACACTTTTTGATAATATGCCCAAACTCCCCACATTTAAAACAAGTTCTCCTTTCAACAAACTTAGGAGATTCCGATTGACGATCAGATGTCAATCCTGTAGATCCAGAGGTAATTGTTCCTTCATCACACCCATTTGTGTGTTGGGTGTAGTTGTTTTGACTATTACGTTTTAAAATTTTGACTTGTTGAAAAAAATTGGTATTTGATTTATTTTCAAAAGTCTCCATTTTATCAGTACCTCTTGATGCTACAAATTTAACATCATTGCTTTTCTTCTTGTAACGAGCTCCCTTTGCTTCAAACTTTGGTTGAGAAATCTTAGGCTTTTGAGCTCGTTGTTCTTGCGGTTACCCTTAGAAGCAATAGTGTAAGGACTCTCAAAATTATCCTAAGAATATCCGTAAATGAAAACCCGGACCCCTGAAACCCTAAACCATATTAAAAATCAAGAAAAGCAAAATTTTAGGTTTCAGGCGGGCCGCGTAAGAGACAGCACAGGTCTTACGCGGGCCGCGTCAACCTTGAGTTGACCGGATAAGCGTAACCGTGCCACGTGTCGACCACCGGGCTAACCTACGTGTGACTAGTCAAAGCTAGTCGTAGACTGGGCGGCAACGCAGGCCGCGTAAGGTCAGGTTAAACTTTACGCGGGCCGCGACAGACCTAAAATTCTGCTATAAATAGAACAGCTTACGAGCAATTCAGAAATGTCGAAACAAACTTTCAAAAACGAAGTTCTGATACACTAAAGTCGAAAATACTCTCAATTATAGTATAGTGCTGCTCAAATACCGGGTATTAATTCAATCGCTGCTACGATTCATTTTCCGATCGATCAATGTACTCAACGGATGTTTAAGTGCTACCCACATTAGGGTGATGCTTTGTCATTAGTCGATTAATTCGATGGATGTTTAAGCATAGCACTTTGTCATTCGTTGTGATGGTTGATCTCGTGAGTTATCGTAAATGCTGTATTGATTACTAACCCAGTTTTGTGTTCATTGTTATTTAAATTAGGTTAACAAGGCTAATCCGTAGAATAAACTCTATCCGTGTTAAATCTGCAATGTGAGTCATTCTCTTTTTATCAAATTACTTTACAAAACCCTATCTATTTCAAAGTTATAATTACAGGGATTAAGTTTATGTAATCACCATATTACAGCCGGTATGTGGGGTTTTGTATACATTACTTGATAATCTTCACCATTGGACGAACGGGCCAATGGGTCGAGTGATAAAGTACTGTGGGTATTTGGTTTGATATCAGAAACATTGTAATTTTCCTTAATACTGTAAATTATAACAAATGTGTCATTTTAAATAGAATGATTCACTCAGTATTTCCCGCTGACAAAACCTTTTTCAAACATGTTTCAGGTGATCTATTGTAATTCAGGAAGAGTGCTGGGGAGCATTTCAAGCTTAAGAAAGTGGCTCATTATAAAATTAAGAAATATGTTTTATAAAGATTTCTCAGTGAAATCATATTATTGTACATTATCGGGGTTTTATCCCGAGTTGTGAAATAAAATAATCGGGAAAAATTTTAGCTTAAAAAGATCCTGATGATAAACTTCCGCTGCTAAACTCAAATAAATAAATACCACGGGATTTCTGTCCTGCGGCTCCTGAAACAGGTCAAACCGGGTCGGGGGCCGTGACAGAAATAAGGTGGTATCAGAGCCACTGAGTGAAGCTAATTAAGTATTGAGAAATACTTAATTTTTCCTGATTACTATTATGTGATTATGTGTTTTATTAACTGGCTATTTGTTAGTTACAGTATGGGTAAACAAAAGCTGTCAAGTATCTATCTTAAATTAGATAGGTCATCCAACGAGAAGGGAAATTCATCCAAAACCAAATCCTCAAAACTTCCTGCAATTCCTGAAGAAGGAATATTTGTGCGAAAGGCACAATATGAGGAACCACTTTCTCCTAGAAAAAGGAGTATGGTTATTAAGAAAAGTAAAGAGAAAATCAGAGAAAATCCGAGAAAAGAAGATTAAACAGGAAACCCAAGAATTAATCAATAAATCACCTTGGGAAGACAAGCTAGATGAGAAATGGGCAAATTTGTATATGTTAGCCACAGTAGCAGAAAATGCAAATCTTTAACTCAAATTTTAGCACCTTATCCCCTACAATCTAGAAACCTTATGCAGTAAATAAATAAACTTACAATCAACCCTAGTGTGTTTTCCAGTTATCTTTGTAATAAATTAGTACGCAGTGTGCAATAAATTTTAAAGGTTATTTATGAAATTTATTATAAGATTTTAACTTAGTATTTTATGCATTTTGCATATATGCTACACCAGCATGAATGAGATATCTGAAGCCCTTCAGAACCTCAATCTTTACCCGGTGAATATAGAAGTTTCCAAAGAATTTACTGGATACTTTCCTGATGTAGAACAACCTGTAGAATTCAATGCTCCACCTTTGAAAAAGCCAAAACCAAAGAAAAGAAGGAAATACGTATGGGGAAGTCGTATACGTAGGAAAAAGCCAGCTACGAAACTTCCAAAAATAAACAATCCTTTAGAAAAAGGAAAAGACATTGTAACCAGGGAATATTCTAAACAGCAGGAGATGGAGACTGAAGTCAAAGAAGATTCTAGGCAACTGGAAATGCAGATGGAGGAATATTCTAAAGAAATAGAAATAGAGGTTGGAAAAGGTTCTAGACCAACTCAAATGGAAATTGGAGAAAGCTCCAAACAAAACCAGGGAATAACTTTTCAGGAGGAAATAGATTTTCTATTGGCAAGTTATGAGACTATTCAGCCTGTCAATACTAATATTTTTACCTATCCTATTGAAAATCAACTCCCTATGAATTTGGAACCAGCAATCCCAGAACCCATAGTCCACTCCCAACCTGTAGGAATGGACGAATGGTGGACGAATGATTGGCAATTCCAAAATATTGTCAATGATCCTTATTCCTTTCTTCCGCAATTCGATCCAGAACCCTTACCTAATCCACCAATGAGTAACGAAAATATGGCTGAACTTCGCCATTTTGGTGAAGAGTTGATGGATGCGGGAAGTAGAATCAGGGAGATAGGGGGACAAATTGCCTGGAAGTATGATGAAAGGGAGCTTCATTTTTAAGACGACCAGTGACGAGAGATAGTAGGATGGTAAAAATGTGGTTGTGTAATAGTAAAAGTAATAGTGAAATCAGTCTGTAAAATAATTACGAATAAAACTTTGTAAGATATTGGTGTGTAGTGATGCATACTATAACAGATATAAAATGGAATCGAGAAATCGATTGTTTTGACTATACATATATTATAAATTGTCTGATTGTTTTGTGTATAATTGTTATTTATCAGATACTAATAAAAAAATTATATATATATTATCAGATGGAAAACATTGGTAATGAACCGGTAAATGAGGTTAATCAGTCTGAGCAACATCCAGGGGATCAATATATGACTAGGCAAGATATCGAAAATATTGTTGCTCAAGGGATAGCCAATGCTATTCCAGCAATCGTTGCTGCTGTAAAGAATCCAATCGAACCGCAACAAATCGTTCCTAGTAAACGTATTTCTGAAGATAACTTCAGTAATAGTGTAAACGGAGGCAATGATCATGTTAATCATGATAATGAACCACAGCACACGCCGTTCCCTAAGAAACTGAAAGCTGCGACACCTGGTTGCACTTTCAAAGAATTCCTTGCTTGTAAACCCACTGAATTTGCAGGCAATGAAGGAGCAACTGCATCACTGCGTTGGTTAGAGAAAACCGAAGCAGTAATTGCAATAAGTAAATGTGCCAAAGATGATCAGGTCATGTTTGCGTCAAATCCTTTTAAAGAAGGAGCACTCGAATGGTGGAACACTGTGTTACAAGCTAAAGGAAGAAATCGGGCTTATGCTATGATTTGGGAAGAATTTAAGAATCTTGTAGAAAGAAAATTCTGTCCTGAGTATGAACAGGAACAAATGACAAATAAGTTCCTAAATCATCGGATGATAGGGGTAGATTGTCGTGGTTATACTTCGACATTCTTTGAATATGCTAGAGTGGTACCAACACTGGCTTCACCAGAACTGGTACTCATTTCTCGCTATATTTGGGGATTAATTAGCGAAATCCGCAATATCGTTAAAGCTGCGAGACCTCGCACTATTGACGATGCGGTAGAATTAGCTAACACCCTAACTGATGAACTGGTACACACAAGAGATGAAGACAGGAAAAAGGAACTGGCTCAAAAAATTACCCAAGGATTTCGGGTGGGTAATAGTAATAATTTTAAGAAAAGAGGAGCAGGGCAATTTTCAAATCCACCTTTCTGTAGGAATTGCAAAAGGAAACATTAGGGAAGATGTAATGTAACTTGCAACCTTTGCAAAGCTATAGGACATCGTGAAGAAAACTGCAGAAAGAAATCCATAATTTGTTACAATTGTGGAGAAGCCGGACATTTCAAAACAGAATGTCCTAAATTGATCAAACCAGCAGATAACAAAGCCAAGGCGACTGACGGAGCTGCTAAGAAAAATGTCAGAGCATTCCAGCTAACCACTCAAGAAGCAGAACTCATTCCAGATGTTATAGCTGGTATGTTCCTAGTTCACAACGTGTACGCAAAAGTATTATTTAACTCTGGTGCAAACCAAAGTTTTATTAATACTTTATTTTGTCAAGCTCTTAAGATACCTTTAACCAACATTAGGCAGATTTTTACAGTCGAAACCGCAGACGGGAATTCAGTTAAAATAGATCAAGTTTTGCAAAAAGTAGAAATAGAACTTTCAGGTCATAAATTTGCTGCAAATCTATTACCTATGAAATTAGCTGAATTTGATGTTGTGTTAGGAATGGATTGGTAATAGCCAACCATGCTCAAATCATTTATGATAAAAACTCTATAGAAATTCAAGCACCTAGTAGAGAAGTAATCATGATTACAGGAGATAAACCACGTAAACCCATGAAGTTTATATCAGTAATGAAAGTTGCTAGTTATGAACGAAAACAAGGAATAGTATATATTATTTCAGTAATCATTAGTACTAAAGGTAAAGAACTTAAGGAAATTCCTGTAGTCTCAGAATACCCAGATATCTTCCCAGAAGATTTACCTGGATTACCACCAGACAGGGAAGTAGAATTTAGGATTCATCTAATTCCAGGAACTACACCGATAGCCAAGGCACCTTATCGGTTAGCTCCCACCGAAATGTTAGAACTAAAGAAGCAATTAGATGAATTACTAAGTAAAGGATTCATACAACCTAGCTCATCCCCTTGGGGAGCTCCAGTGTTGTTCGTAAAGAAGAAGGATGGTTCGATAAGAATGTGTATTGATTATAGAGAATTGAATAAAATTACAATTAAGAATCGATACCCATTACCTAGGATTGATGATCTTTTTGATCAACTTCAGGGGGATAGATATTTTTCTAAGATCGATTTACGCTCCGGATATCATCAATTGAAGGTACAAGAAGAAGACATACCTAAAACTGCTTTCAGAACTAGGTATGGTCATTACGAGTTTACAGTCATGCCCTTCGGGTTAACGAATGCACCTGCAGCATTCATGAACATGATGAATAGGATCTGTAAACCGTATTTGGATAAATTTGTAATTGTCTTTATAGACGATATACTTATTTATTCCAAAAATCAGGACGAACACTGTCAGCACTTGCATGCACTCTTAACTTTGTTAAGAAAAGAAAAGTTGTATGCCAAATTTTCAAAATGTGAATTTTGGTTGCAAGAAGTGCAATTCTTAGGACACATGGTGAATCACGAAGGTATTCACGTAGATCCTGCTAAGATAGAGGCAATTACCAATTGGAAGGTTCCACAAACAGCAATGGAAATTAGAAGTTTTATAGGTTTAGCTGGGTATTATAGACGGTTTATTAAGGATTTTTCCAAGATAGTTGTACCATTAACTAAGCTAACCTGTAAAGCCATTAAGTTTGAATGGGGACCTAAACAAGAAGAAGCCTTTAGAATCCTGAAGCAGAAATTAACAAATGCTCCAATCTTAGCCTTACCAGAAGGAACTGAAGACTTTGAAGTATATTGTGATGCTTCAAAACTAGGATATGGATGTGTGCTTATGCAACGCAAAAAGGTGATTGCATATGCTTCAAGGCAATTGAAAAAGCACGAAGAAAACTATACGACTCATGATTTAGAATTAGGAGCCGTAATTTTTGCCCTTAAGATTTGGAGACATTATCTTTACGGAAGTAAATTTACTGTCTATACGGATCATAAGAGCTTAAGATATATATTTGGGCAAAAAGAGTTAAACATGAGGCAAAGGAGATGGATGGAAATCTTAAGTGATTACGACTGTGATATTCAGTATCACGAAGGAAAGGCAAATGTAGTTGCAGATGCCTTAAGTCGTAAATATCATGAAAAACAACGACGAGTTCGTGCTCTCAGGTTAAATCTACAATTAGATTTAATGGAACAAATAAAGAATATTCAGGAAACAGCAATCAAGGATGATGCTGAAGAAATGAAGGGACGAATTAAAGAATTAGAACAAGGAGCAGATGGAATATGGAGATTCCACAAAAAACAGAATTTGGGTACCTAAGCAGGGAAATTTAAGATCTAAAATTTTAGAAGAAGCACATAAATCTAGGTATACTATGCACCCAGGAAACAATAAGATGTATCAAGATTTAAGAAAGAACTTCTGGTGGATAGGAATGAAAAAGAATATAGCGCGATATGTTTCTAAATGTCTTACTTGTTCACAAGTTAAGGCAGAACATCAGAAACCTTCAGGTCTACTACAACAATTAGAGATGCCAGTATGGAAATGGGAACTTATAACAATGGATTTTGTTACTAAGTTACCCAAAACCAGAAAAGGTAATGATGCGATTTGGGTAATTGTGGATCGATTAACCAAATCTGCTCACTTTCTACCTATGAAAGAAACCTTTAGCATGGAAAGATTGGCAAAGTTATATGTAGACGAAGTTGTATCTTTACATGGAGTTCCACTCTCCATTGTATCAGATAGGGATAGTCGATTCACTTCTCATTTTTGGAAAAGTTTCCAAGAAGCAATGGGAACTCGACTAAACCTAAGTACTGCATATCATCCACAAACAGACGGACAAAGTGAAAGAATGATCCAAACTCTAGAAGACATGCTCCGAGCATGTGTAATAGATTTTGGTGGAAATTGGGACGATCACTTACCATTGATCGAATTCTCCTATAACAATAGTTATTATTCAAGTATTGAAACTGCCCCATTTGAAGCACTGTATGGAAGAAAATGCAGAACTCCAGTTTGTTGGGCAGAAATAGGAGAAAGTCAATTATCAGGACCAGAGATTGTACAAGAAACAACTGATAAGATTACTCAAATCAAGGAAAGACTGAAGACAGCTCGAGATCGCCAGAAGAGTTATGCAGACAATAGATGCAAGCCGTTAGAATTCCAAGTTAGAGACAGAGTACTTTTGAAAGTTTCTCCTTGGAAAGGAGTTGTGAGATTCGGTAAGAAAGGAAGGCTAAATCCCAGATACGTAGGACCATTTTCCAGTGATCCAACGTATAGGACCAGTTGCTTATCGGTTACAACTACCAGAAGAGTTAGCTGGAGTACATGATGCATTTCATGAATCCAATCTCAAGAAATGTCTAGCAGACGAATCCCTGGTAGTACCTCTTCAAGACGTAGAGGTAAACGAAAAGTTAAAATTTGTTGAGAAACCTCTTCAAATAGAAGATAGAAAAGTGAAGTTTCTCAAGCACAAACGACTAGTGCTAGTTAAAGTAAAGTGGGATTCAAAGCGAGGGGCCGAATACACTTGGGAACTGGAATCAGAAATGAAGCGAAAGTATCCTCACTTATTTCAATAAATCTCGAGGACGAGATTTTAATAAGGTGGGGAGAATGTAAGGACTCTCAAAATTATCCTAAGAATATCCGTAAATGAAAACCCGGACCCCTGAAACCCTAAACCATATTAAAATCAAGAAAAACAAAATTTTAGGTTTCAGGCGGGCCGCATAAGAGACAGCACAGGTCTTATGCGGGCCGCGTCAACCTTGAGTTGACCGGATAAGCGTAACCGTGCCACGTGTCGACCACCGGGCTAACCTACGTGTGACTAGTCAAAGCTAGTCGTAGACTAGGCGGCAACGCGGGCCGCGTAAGGTCAGGTTAAACTTTACGCGGGCCGCGACAGACCTAAAATTCTGCTATAAATAGAACAGCTTACGAGCAATTCAGAAATGTCGAAACAAACTTTCAAAAAATGAAGTTCTGATACACTAAAGTCGAAAATACTCTCAATTATAGTATAGTGCTGCTCAAATACCGGGTATTAATTCAATCGCTGCTACGATTCATTTTCCGATCGATCAATGTACTCAACGGATGTTTAAGTGCTACCCACATTAGGGTGATGCTTTGTCATTAGTCGATTAATTCGATGGATGTTTAAGCATAGCACTTTGTCATTCGTTGTGATGGTTGATCTCGTGAGTTATCGTAAATGCTGTATTGATTACTAACCCAGTTTTGTGTGCATTGTTATTTAAATTAGGTTAACAAGGCTAATCCGTAGAATAAACTCTATCCGTGTTAAATCTGCAATGTGAGTCATTCTCTTTTTATCAAATTACTTTACAAAACCCTATCTATTTCAAAGTTATAATTACAGGGATTAAGTTTATGTAATCACCATATTACAGCCGGTATGTGGGGTTTTGTATACATTACTTGATAATCTTCACCATTGGGGCAGCCAAGGGGTGATATGACCATAATCACAGACACCATTGGACGAACGGGCCAATGGGTCGAGTGATAAAGTACTGTGGGTATTTGGTTTGATATCAGAAACATTGTAATTTTCCTTAATACTGTAAATTATAACAAATGTGTCATTTTAAATAGAATGATTCACTCAGTATTTCCCGCTGACAAAACCTTTTTCAAACATGTTTCAGGTGATCTATTGTAATTCAGGAAGAGTGCTGGGGAGCATTTCAAGCTTAAGAAAGTGGCTCATTATAAAATTAAGAAATATGTTTTATAAAGATTTCTCAGTGAAATCATATTATTGTACATTATCAGGGTTTTATCCCGAGTTGTGAAATAAAATAATCGGGAAAAATTTTAGCTTTAAAAGATCCTGATGATAAACTTCCACTGCTAAACTCAAATAAATAAATACCACGGGATTTCTGTCCCGCGGCTCCTGAAACGGGTCAAACCAGGTCGGGGGCCGTGACAAATAGGTTGTTGCTTTCTCGGTAATCTTTGATTTCCATACTGTTTTCTAACTTCAGATTTTGGAATAGGATCACACTGAGTTACAACAACTCCCGGGATCGTCTTTCCCAAAAACTTACTGGTAGTATCTTCAAACACTTTATCAATCAAATATTGATTGATGTTTTTAAGTGGAAAATCTTTGTTTGAGTAGATTTTAACATCACCGACTAAAGTATACAACACATTATCACTTTTAACGGCAGACACAGATTCTTTGATAGGATCTATCTCTTGTTTAGCAACAGAGTGCACAGTAGGAGTAGGAGGATCACACAAAATATGATTCTCAATAGGAATTTCTACTCTTTTCATCTTATCAAGAGATTTATCCTGGTCACTCACATCTGAATCATCATCAGACGAATCATATTCCTCAATAATTGGAGCACTTTGTTCCGTAGATGTTGAATATTTTGTTCCTTCAGATGAGCTACCCGAGGAACTGTCCGATTTGAACCCTAATCCTGTAGTAACTTCCTCATAATCAAGAGGCACACTTGGTTCAAAACGAGGCATTTCCTCTTCATCGGGCATTCTGGTATAGTTGTGTCTCAAAGGGGGCGGACAAGACTTATACCCAACGCCTTTCTTATTCCCTTTCAGTTGTTGAGCGTCTATAATGTGATCAAGCACATATCGGGAGTTAGAATAACTCTCCAATTTAAGCTTGATCGCATCATGCTTGCATTTTGCCATGGCTAGCTCCTTCTTTGTTTCCTCAATGATATTAATGTAGTTATTAATAATAGTTTGTTTGTTGAAAATATTTTTTGTTAATTTGGAAACGCTTTTCTTTAAAGTTTCGCTTACTGATATGAAATCTTTTTCATTTCGAGCTGAAGCCATGTTTGCCTCTTTGCATTTTGACAGCTCAATAACCAAACTTTGATTATGACTATGAATCTTTTCTGATTCATGTTTCAAATCTGCACACATACTACATACACTAGGAGTAGAAGGGTCGGAGTTTGCCTGACTTGTCGAGGCTGAGACATTTGCCATAAAGGCAGTCTGATAAGAAAAAGATCCATCTTCAGAGAAGAACTTCTCCATTTCTTTTGATGCAACAACAGCCTTCTTTATTAGAACAGATTTCTGACACTTTAACTCCTTAGCTTCCTTTAACAAACTGTCAACATCAGAATCCATTTCCTCCTTTATATCCGATTCTGAATTATAACCTCCCACACTCGAGCTTTCTTTATCCGAACTGCCACTATAACCCGAACTATCATCACTTTCAGAGAACTCTTCTTTGTGAACAAGCTTGATGTGATTGATGATTTTGGCATAACATGCAGTTCCTCCTCCTCCTTGATCACCACCTCCAAACTGTACTGACCAGTCACACCCTTCATCAGCTTGAACGACTAGTGCTCGGTTGGTCTTTGAAGGCCCAGACTGGTTTTGGTGGTTGTGTTGTTCACAGCTACTATCCCTCTTTTGCGGTTAGCTTGATTTGTGTTGGAAGTACTTGTCTGATTTCGGAAGGGATTCTGGTTGCCTTGTCTGCTCGGTCGAGTGCACTCATGCTTAAAGTGACCCTTTTCGCCGCAATTAAAGCACGTAACTGCATCCTTATCGAAACCGTACTTTGTATCCTTTTTGCTTTCCAAGGTAGTTTTCCCAGTTCGGCTCATATAATCCTTAGCCCTTCGAACAGCACTCGCAAACGCCCACTTAATGTCCATTAACTCCATTTCATCACGGTCTATCTGTTGATAATCTTCATGGGTTAAATTAATGTTTCCAATTTGACCTGCGACCAGTCCACAGTAGGAACTGACCATTGTATTGAGAAGTTCCAAATGTTCCTTTGCAACTTCTATACTGACTTTTGAAAGGTTTGAAGTATCAACTCTGACGGTGTTGGGGTTTTGGGTTTGAAAGTTGTTACTGTAACATGCTTGTTGTGTTTGGGCTGGTGGTGGCGGAAGATAGGCATTTGGATCAAATTGAGGTTGAGTTGTGGAAACTTGAGGTTGAGCTTGGGGTTTAGGGAACCATGCACTCGGATCGAATTGAGGTTGTGTTGTTGAAACTTGAGGTTGAGGTTGGGTTTTAGGGAACCAGGCACTCGGATCGAATTGAGGTTGTGAATGAACTTGAGGTTGTGCAGCAGGTTGTGGTCGTGGAAGATAGGCATTTGGATCGAAAACCTGAGGAGCTGACTGGGGAAAGGGGCTTGTATTCGAAATAAAAGCCGTTTGCAGTTTTGGTTGCTGACTGGAACTAGATGCAGGATTAATCCCTCCAAAGTACATTTCCGGATTTTGAGGAACTGTAATGCGTTTAGCCTTCCGGATTTCTTCTTCATTCTTGTTTTCCAACTTCTGAACGAATTCATAGATACTGATCGTATCTAAAACACCCGTATGCTTTAACAATTCAATGAATGGACTCCACTTTGGGGGTAGAGCATCAGCAAACCTTACAACCATTTCCTGTTGAGTTGCAACAACGTTATACGAAAACATTTCACTAAGTAAATGATAAAAACGAGTTGCCATATCATTTAACGTTTCGTTTGCCATGAATAGAAACGCTTCAAATTCCCTTTTCAACAAATCATGGCGTGACTTCCTTGTAGCCGCATTTCCATCTCCTCTTGTTACCAAGATGTCCCATAACGCTTTCGTGTTTGTACAATAAGCGAATTGATGATAAATGTCTTTGTAGAGTGCTTGCGTAAGGATAGCAAAAGCCTTCTTTTCTAGATCATATGCCTTTTTGTCACTTTCCAACATATTTGCCAAGGTCGTTGGATTTGATCCTGCTTCCTCAAGAGCTGTGTTATATGGAGTAGTGAAACACATCCATAGCTCGGTGTTCTGCCCTAAAACATAAGTATGAAATCGACCTTTCCAAGATGGATAGTCGTTCATATGATTTAGCTTTGGCGGGTGATTGTTGCTACCCGTTTCACTTTCACTCAATAGCAAATTCTGAATGCTTTGATTTTGATTTTCTACGCATGCCCATTGACTTACAGTAATTGTTTGTTGAGGCATCATATTTTTCATCCAGGCCGCTACGGAGGTCGGATCTTGAGCCGTACTTGAGCTATTGCTCCAATCCCAAAGGCTAGTACTCATGATTGATATATGAATAATTGTACCTGATCACACACTTGAAAATGGACTGTTAAGATGGTTTTGCAAAGCTTCTGTTTAAAAACTAACAAGTGACACCCACGAAGAACTAGGGTTTTTCGTCAACTGTTGCCACGAAACATCATGTGACGAAGAAGGGGTTCTTCGTCACACACCATTAATGACGAAGAAGGTTCTTCGTGACACATTACATTCCACGAATAATGGGTTCTTCGTGGGGAGGTTGCAAATCAAAAAAGCTGCAAACTGTTGGACAGTTTGCAGCAACGCATATATGCACTCACAAACATAACAGATAAACTAAATGCAGCGTGCATTAGTTCAACATACATAACAAAGAGACATACGTCGTACCAAAGTTAGATAGGAGGATATCCGACTTGGTCGACTAGACGGAAACTTACAGACTCGATAAACAAAATACCGTAATTATACAACGTTAAAAAGAACAAGTTACAGACACAAAAATATGCACCAACACGAACAACATTTTCTACTTGTGTGGGATACGGACTACATTATCTCCTTGTATGGGATACAGACAACATTTTTCCCCTGGTGTGGGACGCTCAGTTAAATACTATTTATATTTCATGAACTAGCCTACTAAACGGAACTCTATCACAAAGTCTCTACATTATTATACCGATTAGTCGTTAGGGCCAGGCGAACAGGATATTAGTTAAATAGCGCTATTTAAGTCTCACTAACCTCACACCGTGCCTTGAGTGGACGGGCGTGAACTAATAGTCCTCGGCAACCGTCAATGATAATAGACATTGCCAAACGGGGCAACAACAACTTAAGTGAGAAAGTTTTAGTATGATCATGGAGTTTAGTAGCTTACATATGGGGTAGCTCCCCATGGCATGATATAAATGAGTAACTTAACAACGGAAGTTTTTGGAAATAAAACTGGAAAACTGTGAACTCGTGAACTCGTGAACTCGCGAACTTTATGTTGACGCCCTACTATATGCTTTGCAGGTTGCTCGTTACAGCTTTGGACGGACATTGCAATCGGCTGGAGTGCGTGGTTGGTAAGTTTCATGTGAACGTATAATTAAAGAACTTGTGGTTTTAAGTTATGATGGGTTTTCTTTATATTTCCGCTTCTAAAAATTAAAATTGAGTTTTCGGACATTTAAACATAGAAACTAATCGTGATAATTGGGAAAAATTTATAACATACGTAAATAGTTCAACATGATTAGTGGTTAGGATCATGGTCAATCGCACGCCTAGCAATGATACTCTGCGTGTGGAAATTGAGGGTGTGACAAAAAGCTTCATGCTTCTAACTTAAAAGCTTGAAGCTCATTCAACCAAACAAAGCTTTTTATTAGTAGGAGCTTTTTCTTAAAAGAGAAAAATGCTCGAATAGTCCATGTGGTTTGCCATTTTTTCACCTTTAGTCCCTAACTTTCTAAAATTACAGCTATAGTCCCCAACTTTTCCAATTTCGTTCCCGGATAGTCCCTGAGACGGATAAAGGTTAGTTTTTTGTGTTAAGTGAGTGTGAAATGACAAGATTGCCCTTACTAATAAAATATTGATAAAAATAATATTAATAATCTAATAATAAGGGACCCACTTTTACCCACCATACTCCATCCCTCTTCTCTCTTTCTTGTTTTTGTCTGCACCCACATTCAGACCAAAACCAAAGCACCGCCACCACACCTAAATCTCAACCGCCACCACCTCACCCCGTAATCAGACCGTCGCCACCAGCGCACTCTGTCATAACCGACAGACCCCCACTTCCAGACAAACCCACCTACACCATCAACGGAAAAACGACCACCAAATCCACCTTCACCGAAACTACCTCCAATGAGAGACCGATTGGGTAGGTTGCGTCGATTGGATTTTAATCGTCTAGAGATGGAAAATGAAGCAGCACATCCATGTATACCATTATTGAGGTTAACTGAGCACCTGTTTCCTTCTTCATCTGCACATCCATATATACCATTATTATTATTTAATAAGTAAACTGTAGTGATACAACTGAAAATACCTCTGGGGATAGCAGGAGTGAGTTATGTGTGTTTGAATGAATGAAAAAGATGAAAAGCTGTGAGTTGAGTTGTGTAATCAATTATTTGAACATCATCTGTTCCATGATAATATATAAAATCTATTCTTTTAAAGTCAACGTCAACGTGTATAGAAGAATCTGAAGTGTTCACATCTTAAAAGGCATTTTTTTTATATTTTTGTAAGTAAAACATTTGCTTAAATATCTTTTAAGTGTTCACATTTTGTTCAATCGGCAGACCTACCTACATTGGTGAAGAAAACATTTATGTGTATTTTTTTAGTATCTGGTTGCAGTGAATGTGGATTTGGTTGCAGTGAAGGTGGATTTTGTGGTCGTTTTTCCGGCGATGGTGTGGGTGGGTTTGTCTAGAATGTAGGACAACCGTTCACAAAATTAAGATAACAAAAAATAAACTGAAATAAATGAAACTGAAATAAAAGTAACAGAAATACAGGTGACTGAGGCACGCAAGAAAACGCTTCCCTTAAAACAGATTTCGGGTCACCCAGTGAACCGTCTGTCTCCCAGGGTACAACAGCCGAAACAGTTAGTACTGCCGAGACTAGCCTAGCACCTGAAAATGTACCTGAAACAAGGACGTAGAGTTCCTTCAGTGATGGGAATAACTGATCGTTGGAGCTGCAACTCATGCAACTTGTATCAGAGAACAAAGAGCTGTGTGCTGGTTTATGTTGCTGTGTTTGTTATTTGCTGTTGTTATTGGTGTAACTAAAACTGATGAGCTGAACTCGTATTTATAGTCACCATAACTCAATCAGTCATTGGAGCAGTTAGCACACACTATCTAATAATGCAGTAGTTAGCACACAATAGTGGTTAGCACACACTAGTAGTTAGCACACCTGCAGCATTAGGATATTGGAGCAGTTCAGTTGTCACTATCAGCACTTGAGCAATCATGTTTAGTAAATAGGTAACAGCTAAAACCGTCAAAAATCATAAGGCGGCTCTCAAGCGGCTCGCGGTGATGCGAGTGTGCGAAGTGTAGTGCAAAGTGCGCCATCAAAACGCCACATTACGCCCATGAGCCCGAGCCCGTGCCCGGGCCCGGGCGCGGGCGCGGGTGCGTTCGGGCCCTTACGGGCCCTCAGGCTTACCACTGGGTGTGTCCACTTGTATTAGAAGATATAATCTTCCTTACACTCCTTATTTTAAACCACTCTCATGTTCTCCATCCCACCGATGTGGGACAACTTGAATACTAAAATTCAAGTTTTCCAAATAAACCAATGTTCTCTATTAAATTTCCATTAATAACATTAATAATTATCATTAATATCATTAATAATAAATTTCCAACAATCCCCCACATGAATGGAAATTAATCCACTTCCAGATTTCTCGATACAACTTCAACAGTTGAGTATTGCCGGATAAGTAGTTTCCTTTGAACTTTCCGTTGTGATGTGTACTTAGTCTCCTAGCGATTAGTAGACGCGATGTCCTTGAACCAATCCCTTTTTACGTAGATGTTATTACACATCACACATTACTCTTCTTAGTCTGGCTAACCCCTCATAGATGTGTCCGTTATGGTCATGAAACACCATCCTGGTTCTGCGAGAGCTCTAGGAATTGTGCCCCCAATTCCATTCGAAGCGACCCCACTTCTCTCTAACATAGGTGATTTACAAATCATTAAAAGCCATATGCTTAACCTCTCTTGATATCACTGATTTTAAGCAGGAATGGACTAGGAAGTTTGTAACTCCCTTTGTATGTTGAGGTACTCCCCCACAGTGACCTCAGTTCGTACAGTTAGGTGGTCCTATTGAGCCTAGATCATGGGATCTCCAATCTTCTAGGATAGGTTTTCCGTTGTACAAACTTACTCACAGGGCTTTAGTCCCATTCCCATTGACGACTTATGTACTACTTCTCTGCTTAAGCCTTTCGTAAGCGGATCCGCAATGTTATCTTCTGACTTTACATAGTCAATCGTGATAACTCCAGTTGAGAGTAGTTGTCGTATCGTGTTATGTCGACGTCGTATGTGCCTTGATCTGCCATTATACATTGCATTTTGAGCTCTACCAATAGCTGATTGGCAATCACAATGTATGCAAATGGTCGTCACAGGTTTAGGCCATCTTGGAACATATTCCAAGAATTGACGTAACCATTCTGCCTCTTCTCCAGCTTTATCTAACGCGATAAATTCAGATTCCATCGTGGATCTAGCTATAAGAGTTTGTTTGGACGACTTCCAAGATACAGCTGCTCCTCCAAGGGTAAACACATAACCACTTGTAGATCTAGAAGCTTTCGTATCGGATATCCAGTTGGCATCACTGAATCCTTCCACAACAGCTGGATTTTGGCCATAATGCAGTCCGTAGTTTCTCGTGTATCTCACATACCTTAATAATCTTGTCATACTCTTCCAGTGCTCTGTACTAGGATTACTAGTATATCTACTTAGCCTACTCACAACAAATGCTCAGTCTGGCCGAGTACATGTCATGAGATACATAAGACTGCCAATGATCCTTGAGTATTCCAATTGAGCAACACTCTCGCCTCTATTTTTTGACAAATGTTGAGAGGTATCAATTGGTGTTTGAGCAACACTCGTGTCCTCTGGATTGAAATTCTGAAGAATCTTATCAACATAATGAGATTGACTTAACACCAAACCAGTTTGGGTTCTAATGATCTTTACTCCAAGAATCACATCAGCTAGACCCATATCTTTCATGTCAAATCTCGATTTCAACATGTCTTTAGTAGATCTGATCATCTTATCATCACTCCCAATGATAAGCATATCATCTACATAAAGGCATAAGATCACATAACCTTTAGAAGTGTCTTTCACATAGACACATTTATCGCATTCATTTATTTTGAAACCATTGTTAAGCATAACTTGGTCAAACTTTTGATGCCATTGTTTTGGAGCTTGCTTTAAACCATATAATGATTTAACCAGTTTACACACTTTGCCCTTTTGACCAGGAGCAGAGAAACCCTCTGGTTGCTCCATGTAAATCTCTTCCTCTAATTCTCCATTGAGAAAAGCGGTTTTTACATCCATTTGATGTATTTCCAAGTTTCTCAAAGCTGCAATTGCAAGCACCAGTCTAATAGAGGTTATTCTAGTCACAGGCGAGTATGTGTCAAAATAGTCAAGACCTTCTTTTTGTCTAAACCCTTTGACCACAAGCCTTGCCTTATACTTTTCGACAGAGCCATCAGCTTTCATCTTTTTCTTAAATATCCATCGATATCCAAGTGGCTTGCACCCTGGTGGAAGATCTACTAGCTCCCAAGTATGATTCTACAAGATAGAATCAATTTCACTCTTGATGGCTTCTTTCCATTGAGGTCCATCTGAAGAGGTGACTGCTTCTCTATAAGTTTGAGGCTCACTCTCAATCATATATGTAAGAAAGTCAGGCCCAAAGGATTTCTCAGTCCTTTGCCTTTTACTTCTTCTTGGCTCATCTACTTCAGCCTCTGATTGTTTTTGAGTTTCCTCTCGAACAATCTCATCAACCCTTGTTGATGAACTTGCATGATTTGAAGAACTCGCATGAGTTTGCACTAACATAGGAAACTCTTCTTCAAAATAGGTCACGTTTCCTGGCCTTGTCTCTATGATAGAGTTTTTGTGCACTTCAGGATTCTTTGATTGATATACAAGAAAACGATGTGAACTACCATTCTTTGCATACCCAATAAAGATGCAATCAACAGTTTTGGGCCCTATTGTAAGTGCTTTAGGAGGTGTAACAATCACCTTGGCCAGGCACCCCCACACTTTCAAGTATTTATAGGATGATTTTTGTCCCCACCACAACTCATGAGGTGTGACATCCTTTTTCTTGAAAGGTATTTTGTTCAATAAGAAATTGGCCGACAAAACTGCCTCACCCCACATGTCCTGGCTCATCCCAGAACTTATCAACATGGCATTCATCATTTCTTTTAGCGTACGATTCTTACGCTCCGCGATACCATTTGATTGGGGTGTATAAGGAGGGGTACATTCGTGTATGATGCCACTCTTTGCACATACTTCCCCAAATGGTGAAACATATTCACCTCCTCTATCACTTCTTACACGTTTTATTTTCTTTTGAAGTTGATTCTCAACTTCAGCTTTATACAATATGAACTTGTCAATTGCTTCATCCTTACTCTTAAGTAAGTAAACATAACAATATCTTGTATTGTCATCAATAAAGGTAATAAAATATTTATTACCACCTCTGGTGGGAATTGATTTTAAGTCACACACATCAGTGTGAATCAAATCGAGGGGTTCAGTTATTCTTTCAACTGATTTGAAGGATGATCTTGTTTGTTTGGCTTCAATACATGTTTTACATTTTGTTTTAGAGTCTATGGAAAATTTTGGTATGTAATCTAATTTAATTAAACGACGCATCGAATTAAAATTTACATGACCAAGACGTCCATGCCAAGCATTAGGAGACTCAACAAAGTAAGGAGAAGTGGTAGCATTTTTATTGATGTTTTTCTTAATAGGCATTACATTAAGCTTAAACATACCATTTTCGGCATAGCCTTTTCCAACAAACATGCCACGCTTACTTAAAACAAATTTGTCACTTTCAAAAACCAAACGAAAGCCAAACTTGTTGAGCATCCATCCCGACACAAGATTCTTGCGTAGGTCTGGAACATAAAGCACATTCTTCAAAGTGATCTCTTTGCCAGAAGTCCAATTTAGGATCACATCACCTTCCCCTTTAATGTCAGCTGTAGCAGAGTTTCCCATGTACAACTTCTCTTCTCCCACCACCTCTTTAAATGTATTAAAGAGGGTCTTGTCTGGGCACACATGTCGGGTTGCCCCAATATCAACCCACCAACCTTTTGGCTCATTAGCCACCACATTTATCTCATTACCCATGGCAGTGAGATCTGTAATCATGGCCACTAAGTCCATATCATCATTATTAACCATATGAGCCGAGTCACGTTTAGGCTCTTTGCACTGGTCAGCACGGTGACCAGTTTTCTGACAGTTGTAACACTTCCCTTTAAAGGAACCACCCTTCTTTTGTACACCACCTTTCTTTGGCCCAAGGTGATCACCACCTTTGTTTTTCCCTTTGCCATTGAACCTATGGCCTTTGTTCCCCTTGTGACCTCTAGAGGTTTGAGCTTGTTCCACAAGGTTCGCTTTCATTGATGCTTCAACTTTACTTTCTTTTTGTGACAGTCTGTTGCCTTCCTCAATATGAAGACGAACTATAAGTTGTTCAATTGTCATTTCCTTTCGCTTATGCTTAAGGTAATTTTTGAAGTCCATCCAACTGGGAGGCAACTTTTCAACAATTGCTGCAACTTGGAATGTTTCACCAAGAATCATTCCTTCCGACAGAATGTCACCAAGAATAAGTTGTAGTTCTTGAACTTGACTTTGAACAGTTTTTGAATCAACCATTTTATAGTCCAAAAACTTAGACACAACAAACTTTTTGGTACCCGCATCCTCAGTCTTGTATTTTCGTTCCAATGACTCCCATAATTCTTTGGCAGTTGGAACCTTCAAATATACGTTATACAAGGCATCCGACAAGCCGTTCAACACATAGTTACGGCACATGTACTCAGAAAGTTTCCAAGCTTCAACATCACTTGCAGATTGCACAGTAGATGTCCCTTCCGCAGGAACAGGAAGGGTCTCAGTCAAGAACCTTGCAAGGTTCAAGGTGGTAAGATAAAACAACATCTTCTGTTGCCATCTCTTAAAGTTCAAACCATTGAACTTTTCTGGTTTTTCAGCATGATTAGCAACTGTTTGAGCCGCTTGGGTACCAACTAATGGTCCCATGGTAGTTGATGTGGATCCAACAGTGGTTGATGTGGTTGATTGAATAGTAGCCATTTCTGAAACAAGGAATAATCAGTTTAATGTAGAACAGATTGGTTTACATAAAACCAAAACAGTGAACGGTTTTAATTTTAAAAAGATCTGTTTTAAGTTTGTAGGACAACCGTTCACAAAATTAAGATAACAAAAAATAAACTGAAATAAATGAAACTGAAATAAAAGTAACAGAAATACAGGTGACTGAGGCACGCAAGAAAACGCTTCCCTTAAAACAGATTTCGGGTCACCCAGTGAACCGTCTGTCTCCCAGGGTACAACAGCCGAAACAGTTAGTACTGCCGGGACTAGCCTAGCACCTGAAGATGTACCTAAAACAAGGACGTAGAGTTCCTTCAGTGATGGGAATAACTGATCGTTGGAGCTGCAACTCATGCAACTTGTATCAGAGAACAAAGAGTTGTGTGCTGGTTTATGTTGTTGTGTTTGCTATTTGCTGTTGTTATTGGTGTAACTAAAACTGATGAGCTGAACTCGTATTTATAGTCACCATAACTCAATCAGTCACTGGAGCAGTTAGCACACACTATCTAATAATGCAGTAGTTAGCACACAATAGTGGTTAGCACACACTAGTAGTTAGCACACCTGCAGCATTAGGATATTGGAGCAGTTCAGTTGTCACTATCAGCACTTGAGCAATCATGTTTAGTAAATAGGTAACAGCTAAAACCGTCAAAAATCATAAGGCGGCTCTCAAGCGGCTCGCGGTGATGCGAAGTGCAAAGTGCGCCATCAAAACGCCACATTACGCCCATGAGCCCGAGCCCGGTCCCGTGCCCGTGCGCGGGCGCGGGTGCGTTTGGGCCCTTACGGGCCCTCAGGCTTACCACTGGGTGTGTCCACTTGTATTAGAAGATATAATCTTCCTTACACTCCTTATTTTAAACCACTCTCATGTTCTCCATCCCACCGATGTGGGACAACTTGAATACTAAAATTCAAGTTTTCCAAATAAACCAATGTTCTCTATTAAATTTCCATTAATAACATTAATAATTATCATTAATATCATTAATAATAAATTTCCAACATAGAAGTGGTGGTCTGACGGTAATGACAGGGTGCGGTGGTGGCGGCGGTCTGATTACCGGGTGAGGTGGTGGCGGTAGTGGGGATTTGAGGGTGGTGGCGGTTGAGATTTAGGTGTGGTGGTGGTGCTTTGGTTTTGGTCTGAATGTGGGTGCAGACATAAACAAGAAAGAGAGAAGAGGGATGGAGTGGGCTGGGTAAAAGTGGGTCCCTTTTTATTAGATTATTAATATTATTTTAATCAATATTTTATTAGTAAGGGCAATCTTGTCATTTCACACTCACTTAACACAAAAAACTAACCTCCATCCGGCTCAGGGACTATCCGGGAACGAAATTGGAAAAGTTGGGGACTATAACTGTAATTTTAGAAAGTTAGGGACTAAATGTGAAAAAACGGCAAACCACAGGGACTATCCGAGCATTTTTCTCTTCTTAAAAGCTTAAAGCTAGAAACTCTTAAAAGCTCCTAAAAACTTCATGCCAAACATACCCTTAGCATAAGAAAATATATTTAATCAACCCGTGTAATACATGGGTTCTAACATAGTATAATATATAGGGTATGTTTGACAAAAGTAGTTGGTGGCTGATGGCTGGAAGCTGGTAGCTGGTGGCTGGAAGCTAGTAGCTGGAAGCTGTAGCTGGTAACTAGTAGCTGTAGATTTTTAGATATATTTGGTGTTTGGCAGATTAGCTGGAGCTTTTAATAAAATGTATAAAATGACCAAAATGAACATAACTAAAAATTTAAAAAGTTTGTGCATTAAAAAGTTCATTATCTTTAGAGGTTAAAATAGTCATTTTTCCCTAAAAGTTTGTAGCTCCTCCTAAACTCTACTAGTATGAGCATTCAACCAAAAGCTTCAAGCTCCTAACCTAAAAGCTTTAAGCTCCTTCAACCAAACAAGGTTTTTTATTGAGTATGAGCTTTTTCTTAGAAGATTAAAGCTAGAAGCTCCTAAAAGTCCTATGCCAAACATAGGGTTGGCAATTCTACATGAATACACGAATACACGACACGAACCTACACGAAGTTAACAGGTATCGTGTATGGCTTTAACAGTTATCGTGTACCAAACAGGTAGACACGAGATTACCTGTTAATTTTCGTGTATAAACAGGTTAAATACCTGTTTACCTGTTTACCTGTTAATACCTGTTAGTACACGCTAAGAAATTAAATTAAATAAAACTCATCAGCTATGTGCGTGTGAGTTCCTTAATTCCGTTCTATTTTCATTCCTCATCAATTCAAAAAAAAATAAATAATAAATAAACAAATAAATAAATAAAACCCAAAACTCCCTCTGTAACTCTCAGATAACATGTCGTGTTCGTGTTTTTGTTCCTGTTAACATGTATTAACAGGTAATTTTCGTGTATAACAGTCGAACAGTCGTGTTAACAGGTATTAACAGGTAATTTTCTGTCATCGTGGTGGTGGCGTGACAGAAAACCAATGGATTCTCGTTAAAATCGGCCAATTTTCATCTACATTTATCATTTAACTTTGCAATTCATCCGATTCAATTCCATTTTGTTTCAATCCGGATTACTAACAACATCATTCACCGTTCAGATCTAGGGTTTCATCCTTCAGAAATCAATTCATCAGGTAAATTTTCATTCTTCGGTTTCAATTTTGTTCCAGATTCATCGCTTATAGGTTTTCTGTATGATATTGTGCGAATTACTTGTGGATCTATGTGTATTGTTCGTTTGATGATATAATTTCAGATCTAGCGTTTAATCGGTTACGAATGTTGAATTTTTATGTGTGTTTAGTTATTCGTTGTGAAGAAGGTGTGTATTTTGATGATCTCGATGGAATTAATTTTTGAATCTGATCTTAAACTTGATCATTTAGTGAAGAGTTTATTGATTATGTGTTGAGTAGCGTTTCATTTGAAATTGATACAAGTCAAAAACATCAAAAACAACTATGAAAATCCCATGAGGCGCACTTGAGATGCAGCCTTTCTTAGCGCCTCAGCCCCTCTGAGGCGCATATGCAGTAAAAACCCCATGAGGCTCGCCTCAGACTCGTTTTTTGGCCGTTTTGCCTTGAGGCGCACGCCTCGAGCTTTTTTTAAAACCATGATGCCTATTTATTGGACTAGTTAACATTACATAAAGACAAGTTATAATAATTATAATGATAGTCTTTCTTGGATGTTAGCAGTGACACGTATGGTGTAGATTTTGGGGGATGTTTCATTGTTTTGTCGTTTTGATTATAATAGTGGAGGTACGGTACAACCATGTTGCAGCCCACAACAGTTCATCCTTCAAACCCAAACAAACCTGTTAGTTTCACACATAAAAAGCCATTACCACACAATCTTGACCCATATCAAACGGGTTAAATAGACCCTTTCGCAGACAGTATTGAGTCCGTGAAAAGCCCCCTAAACTGATCAGCAAACCAGAAAAGCTGCACTTATGAAAGCAAAGCCAAAAGTTTCATCAAAATATCACAACCAAGTCATTCAAGATCTAAAAATGATGAACCAATAGCAAATCAGAGTAAGAAGAGTTATAGGCATGAATGCAATAGCTGCAACAGTTTCACCAGCAAGGTTTGAACCCAGTTGCTCAGTATTCATTTTATAATCGGTTTGTGGCATTGTAATGTCTTCAGCGCACTCCCAACAGAAGAAAATTAATAGTTTTGTGAATATGATCTTTGTGTATCAAGCCCGTATAAATAATGTGAGATTTAGCTTAGTAATTTGATTGTTTTGTGACAATATTCATGAAGGTTAGGCTTGGCTTGAGGTTCTTTTTGCACCTGTGCTATTGTAAAAGGGTTTTCTTTTTGACAGTTTCAACGCATTGCTGTGTTGTTTGCTTTGTATCTTGTTCTCTAGTGGTTTTTAATAATATCAGTATTGCCATAAAAAAATGTTTTTGATTGTTTTGCACATGTTCTTTCAAGTTTGGACCTTTGTGAGTGCAGATGGTAATGGTAAGTGTTCAAATTTGGGACTGTTCACAACTTCACATGGAACTATTGAAAGCACTTAATTGTCATAACTGTGATGTCAATGCTTTCGCAACTAGTCTTAGTCATACTATATATTTGTGTTTTTTTAGTAAATTTTAATTTTAATACATTAATTTGCGGAATAAAATTAAAAAAATTTGGGTTGAACGGGTTAACCCACAAATATTCGGGTCGTGTTCAAGTTCATATGTATTACATGATTTTCGGGTTCGTCTAAAGATAATTGTACAAAAAAGTATGCTATTTTTTTGTTTATTTTTAAAACTGTATTTATATTTGATATAATGAGTTCATACACGATTATTGAACTTGAAAGGTTCAAAGGTTTTTAGTTAAATTGTTTTTTCATGTAAAACAATTTAGATTTATAAATTTTAACATGTTAAATTTGAATGAAACTAAATATATAATAAAAAAAATCCAGACCAACCCTAAATCCTAAGACACAACGACTCCAAACTCTTACACGTAATCCCCCTCAATGGGACATACTACATCCCTTCATCACTATGTATGACCACTCCTTTATACTCATCTTAAAAATCATACAAGGGACTCTTTAGTACGAATCACAACCACACTGATTAAACGTCATACCACAATTACATAACATACCCAACAATACATCTAACACAATCACATAAAACACATAAGGTGGGAACCTAACACATAATTAGGCCAAATCACTAAGAAGTGACCTTGAATCGTCTCACTTTGTCGCCTGTAACCACCATCGTTGGGCCAAGTTACTAAACTGCAGCCGTCGTCGTGTCTCGCTTAAACCTTCGTTGCCACTAGGGCTACATCATTGTCACAAAACATGATCATAAATCTAAACACTCCAAGGGTGCTTCTCATGACCTAAAGCCACCCTGCAGGTGACAGCCCCGTCACGCGTAACCCGTGTCAAGCACCTCTAGGATGCTATAACACCTAAAAGCGCATAGACACATACACAATGTCATATAGGATGCTATTAACCTTGGTCAAATATTCATATTCAAGAAGGCCCGGTGCAGTAGATTTCGATGTGTTCTTGGACACATAGTTTTAATAAGCATGCTTGAGAAGCAAGGCGATCAGAAAAACGCCTCAGGGTCTAGAGGCGGTGCATGTGGGTCAAAATTAAGGTGTGGTGGAGGCTAGAATGTAATGACTGAAATCCTGAAGAGATTATGAATGGGTTTACTTGATGAAGGTTAATATGTATACGAAATGAGAGATATGCAGCTTTCAGTTGTACATAGCGCAACGTATCGCGTATGCGAAGCTCTCACCTTGTGCCTCGGCTTTCAGTATATACATTGTTTGATTGCCACCTATTCATTTGTTATAACTCATAATATGATAAAGAGTAAAATGCACGGATAGTCCCTGTGGTTTTGCAAAGTTTCACCTATAGTCCCCAGCTTTTGGAAATTACACTCATAGTCCCTGTGGTTTATGACTTTGTTTCTCGGAAAGTCCCTGGGTGTAACAGACGTTAATTACCAAGGTTAAGTGTAGTCATGTGCTGAACATGTGAGGGTAATTTTGTCCAATAGCAAATCAGAGTAAGAAGAGTTTTAAGGCATGAATGCAATAGCTGCAACAGTTTCACCAGCAAGGTTTGAACCCAGTTGCTCAGTATTCATTTTATAATCGGTTTGTGGCATTGTAATGTCTTCAGCGCACTCCCAACAGAAGAAAATTAATAGTTTTGTGAATATGATCTTTGTGTATCAAGCCCGTATAAATACTGTGAGATTTAGCTTAGTAATTTGATTGTTTTGTGACAATATTCATGAAGGTTAGGCTTGGCTTAAGGTTCTTTTTGCACCTGTGCTATTGTAAAAGGGTTTTCTTTTTGACAGTTTCAACGCGTTGCTGTGTTGTTTGCTTTGTATCTTGTTCTCTAGTGGTTTTTAATAATATCAGTATTGCCATAAAAAAATGTTTTTGATTGTTTTGTACATGTTCTTTCAAGTGTGGACCTTTGTGAGTGCAGATGGTAATGGTAAGTGTTCAAATTTGGGACCGTTCACAACTTCACATGGAACTATTGCAAGCACGTAATTGTCAAAACTGTCATGTCAATGCTTTGGCAACTAGTCTTAGTCATACTATATATTTGTGTTTTTTTAGTAAATTTTAATTTTAATACATTAATTTGCGGAAGAAAATTAAAAAATTCGGGTTGAGAAGCATGCTTGAGAAGCAAGGCGATCGGAAAAACGCCTCAGGGTCTAGAGGCGGTGCATGTGGGTCAAAATTAAGGTCTGGTGGAGGCTAGAATGTAACGACTGAAAGCCTGAAGAGATTATTAATGGGTTTACTTGATGAAGGTTAATATGTATACAAGACGAGAGAGATGCAGCTTTTGGTTACATAGTGCAATGTATCGCGTATGCGAAGCTCTCACCTTGTTCCTCGGCTTTCAGTATATACATTGTTTGATTGCCACATATTCATTTGTTATAACTCATAATCTGATAAAACTGTTGCATACATTTGTTATTTTTCGTTTGCTTACATTTTAAATTGATGACATCAACAGGCCATTACCTACCAGCATTTCTTCATATAAGGTATCTTCATAGACTTCATCCTTTCTTGCTGGTTCTGTAAATGAAGCTTCTAGAAGCTTTTTGCTAAGTAGAAAGCTTCCCCTATGTGACATTGTGAAGGGATCTTCAGATGAGTTTACTGATGCCAATGTGCAACTTGCACTGGATGTTGTAAGGAAGCTACAAGAAATTCGGGAAACCCGAGCTCGCATTGTAAGACATTTTTATTTTTCATTTCATTTTCTTCATTTGAAGTATCTACTAGACATTTTTTCAACCCGTTTGAGATAAAACGTGACCCGAATCAACCCATTTATCAAAGTTGCCACCTCGTTGTCAACCGTTGATGGTATACGTGTTTTGAACTTATTGTTTGATGTAGGTGTTCCCTGACAAGCCAGAAAGACGTAGAGTCTCAGAGCTATTCAAATCAGCTATTGATTTGGTAAGTGAAATAATCCTTTTAGAACTAATTTCTTTAAAGATCTATTTAACATTTCAAAGTATGTAAATTGGTACACTTTAAGCAATAGATGCTGTTCAACTGAAATACCAATATGCCGTTAATCCAGGTTGATGGAATCACTATCGGTTCTTTGGATGATATTCCAGCTGGCCTTGTTTCTTCCTTCTTCAAATCTATAAGGAACACACTTGATTTTGATTTTCACGATGAAAATGAAGGTTAGTTCTGTAGAAAAACAATCTTTGATTATTTGATTATGTATTTAGATTAGATATTGGTCACAAGGCAGAAAACGAAAGTCAAACTTTACAATAGTCAAAAGCCGTTAATTGGCAGTTAATGACAGTTTTCCGATACCCCAAATGAATGGGTACAACTACCTTGTTCGTACCGTTTCATAGACTATAAATAGGCGCAAAATTGTCTGGATACGTAGATCAATTACATAATCTAAAACGTTCTGCATTGACTTTCGTTGACAGACCAAATTTATCCAAATTGATCCCATGTTCTTGTTCTTGATGCATGATTAATTCGTAATTAAGTGTTCTTGATATCCAACAAGAATTACAATTTTTGTTGCATAAGTGACCCGTTTATGACTTATTTTGTAACTGACCCGTTTATAACAAACCTTTTTTTTTTATAATTGACCCATTTATGACACAGATTCATTTGTTGCAGCACCCGTGAACTTGCTACAATCGAGACATATCTGGTACGTGTGTATTTTCTCTTATATGGTTTGGTTGACTAACGGGACAAATCGGTTTGGGTTGAAACAGGTGGTTTTGGACCTTTGGTACATGTAAAAAAGGACGGAGTCGATTTGGTTGACCTGCAAACACTTCTTGTCTACTATTAAAAAAGTTATGAACAGTTAATGTGCTAATCATGATTTAGAAACAATATTGCTAGTACAACAATTATAATATTTGAATAAAACAATATTGGTCCATGCTGATGTGCAGGAAAAATTTGGGTCATCAACACCCTCGCTCCTATTGGTTGACGTGCAGCAATATATACAAAGAATGCTTATTTGAAATAAATATATCTTACAAGTTTCAAACAAGTTATCTTTTTTAAATAATTACTTTTAAAGATTGCTAAACGTCTTCACATACATTATTAATTAAATTACCTCTAAAAACAATTACGATTAAATGACAAAGAAGATGCCATGTCATAAAACATGTTTTTTTTTTTTTTTTGTTTATTGCAACTACTGTTGCAGGACCCTGGCAGTGGCAGGTGATGCTTAAGCAAACGGATAATTCGTATGCTTGTGTTGCTGAAAGTGAAACCCGCTTCACCCTTAATGAAGTAAGTATGAATTGCCACACTTTTTCTATAGTGGTGGCAAACCGAGTGGGTTGGATACTAGTTAAACGGGCATCGTGATAGTTGGGTTGACCCAATACACTCTTTGTCCAATTTTTATATAATCAAATGAGAGGTGTTTGACATTGCTTATTTAGGCTTATTTTATGAAAACGGTTTTTTTATCCTAAGGGTAAAGTTGTAATTAAGCTCATCAATAAGCATTCCCAAACACCAGGACCCCATTATGGTGATATATGATTAAAAAAATTATTTTATTTCAGTAAAGTTTTATATAAATGATTCAGAATATTTTATAGAATGTTTGACCCGTATCTTTTTAATCCGATCTTTCTTTTATACTACTTGTTCGACCCGTTAGGGATAAAAGGTAACCCGAATCAAATGTTTGGTATGGACAGACCAAAGAGGAACTGCTAAGAGTTCTTGGACTGAAGGAGGAACAAGGAAGCCAACTTGAGTTCCTTCGCAGGGGCTATAAGGTAAATTTCTCATTTCTAATATGTATATTTCTAGACAGGCTAAATTATGCATCCGCCCATCATCATCATTATCATTATCAATTTATCATTATTATAAATACATTGATGGTAATTCACAAGATGTTTCTTAGCTAAATTACTCATTTGACCATTATCATAATGAAAACACGGCCAATTGGATAATTACTCATCACACCATTATCAGTACACATAAATTAATAGAATCCACAAGATCTTTTAGTTAGTTGTGTTGAAGGGCATTTTATATAAATTACTCGCTTTTACTATAAGAGATTTTTTTTTTCTATTTTTTTTGGTGTTGTAAGGGTAATTAGATATCTAATAAGTAGTCAAAATATTTTCCTCCAGAGTCAAAGTTCGCAATTTTCTTGAGACAGACGGAACACATTTTTTATACGGTAATCCAACTTTAAATCAAATGATTTATAAAAATTTATGCATATTGAATACACTGAGCGGCTTTCGACCAATTTGATCCAATTGGCGTGTTTTCATTTTTGTCATATGTTTATTTTACGAATTTGACCCCATAAAAGACTTTGTAGAGTTCAAAGTTTTTGTCGGATCGGGGATGGATATACGTTCACGAGCATGGATGAACATCAGTGAGTATGCACATATTCTGTGAAGGGACTCGAACACAAAACCACAGGGACGATACACACAGTGAATTCACACACAAATACAAGATATTATATATGTATGGTACAATTACTGACAGCCGAATAAATAGATATATTGAATGATGATTCGGTTTACCAATTTGACCCGTTTACCAATTTTTTTTGTGCATTTGGTATAATTTGGTGTGTTGTTTGCAGACTGCAACATGGTGGGAGGAAGACGTTGATTTGGAGTTATCTTCAGCATGGCGTAACTAAGTTGAACCTGATAAAAAACGGGGCCTAGTTATGATCATTTCATATTGTTTTTACTTGTATATCAATCAGTACACATATTTCCTCTTGATTTTTTTTTCTTAAGTTTTATATACTTCCATTTTTGTCACTAGATCTCCTTAGGGGTGAGCAAAAGGGTCGGACCCACCAGAACCATGCCAGACCTGACCTGACCTGCGAACCATTTAAAGCATATCTTAAGAACCGGAACCGGAACCGACCCTTTTAATACAGGGTCGGTTCAGTTCCAAAAGGTTCCGAAAGGGTTGGTTCTGACATAAGACCCACAGAACCGTTTTTGAAACTTAATTTTTTGGCTTGGCCAATCTGAGACAAACCAAGGCCCCAATCAGTCATCATCCACAATGTAATGTTGCTATAAGAACAATATATAAACCAAAAAACCATATGCTAACCGTGTTTGGTTGAATGAGTCTCTTCCAATTTATTTTCGTTTCTTGTCTTTTGTTTCAATCGCAAAGTACATTGGTTAATCCAATAACATATATACGAATCATGCATCAAATATATAAACGAAACATGCATCAAATATAAAGACGATGACTTGAATTAATTAAACAGAAGACGACTACATGCATCAAAGCATTATCAAATCATCTGATGACAAATAAGAGTTATAGAAACTATATGTATTATTATTTTATAGATTAAACATAAAAAGACAATCAATATAAGGACTCGTAAAACCCCAGCAGAGCTATGCAAAACCTGTGGGTTAGTAATTTTCTGTCCTACACGTTTATTTACCTCAATTTCCCCATATTTGCCGCATCACATTTTACATCTTTCTTTACTGCTTCAATGAAAATGATCAAACAAAGAGCAAACTTGCTAACACAAACAACACGACATAACATTATCCAGTTTTGATACAAAGTTTTCAAATTTTGAAGTAAAGCGTGAAACATATTACAACATCAACAAGAAAACATGTGACAACAATTTGAAGTAAAGCATGAAACTTCAACAAGAAAAGATGTGACAACAATACTTATGTATAAAATCATAAACCATATACCTCAATTTACTCAGGAAACCAAAATATGCAATCCTCCATGATCTTCTCACTATCAATGGACCCACAATCATCCAAAATCCACTAACAAATCCAACCACTATGCTTATAATCAACCCCCAATCTACTCCATCGTCTTCTTTTTTCTCTCCTATTGTATGACTTGCTGCTTCAACTGGTTCACAACCATTAGTTTCAGTTAATGGAGCTCCACAAAGTTTGTTGCCAAAGAAGCTAGACTCACCTAAGCTTTGAAGCTGTGTACCTGTTGGAATTCTTCCTGTTAAATTGTTGAAGGACACGTTGAAGCTACTCAAGAAATGTAAACTTGACAAGCTCATGGGAAGTTCCCCGGAAAGCCTGTTGACGGATAAATCTAAAGATATCAGTTCTTTCATGTTTCCGATCTTCTCTGGGATACTTCCACTTAATTGATTTCTTGATAAATTCAACGATTTTAACACCAAGAGGGACATTAGCTCACTAGGAATGTGTCCGGTGAGATTGTTACTCGAAAGGTCTATCAACATCACTAATGGAAGAATACTGCTATATGTATCCTCTCGTCCATTCATCACCAGTGAATCACCAGCGATAGGACTTTCAGATCCAATATGGAAGTAACCAAAGCCTTGTCCTGAATTGCTTTCGATGCCGGAAAGGATACTAAAGTTGTTGAAGCATCTCGGAATATTTCCAGATAGGTTGTTATGAGCAAGATCTACTATTTGAATATGTCTAATATGACAAAGCTCATGAGGAATATTTCCGTCAAAACGGTTTGATCTAAGGTTAAGAATTCTTAAACGAGTAAGTTTTGTTCCAATCCATGTTGGAATGCTTCCAGTAAGTTCATTCCTTCCAAGTTCAAGAACATCTAGTTCTGTTAAGTTCATTAGAGAAGAATGTATTCTTCCGGAGATCTTGTTCCCATGCATGTTCAGATACTGCAAATCTAAAGAACCCAATGTTCTTGGAATCTCACCAGAAAAACTGTTATTCCCCAAATTTAAGATACTCAACCCTAGCCATTTCTCCCAACACTCTGGAATATCACCCGATAAATGATTATTTTCCAAATTAAGAAAATATGTTTTTGTCACACCACTGGAACACAACAAAGGATGTAACGATCCCCAAAACCCATTCGAGCTAATGTCAATAACTTCAAGTGTTGCAGGGATACCAGAGGACATTAATGATCCTCGGATACGATTATTTGACATATTCAAAAAAATTAAATTGGAGAATGATCTCACAAATGATTCGGGCATGGCCGATGAAATGCCTGTGTTGCTTATGTCTAATCCCCCTAAATCCTTCTGTGATTGCAACCACAGTGGAAATTGAGGCCCTAAAACCCAATTTCTCAGAGACAAATATTCCAACTGGAAAGGGGGAATCCAGTTTGCAACTTGCAGCCTTAAGATTAATTTGTTAGCTGATCCATCTAGATCCTTCAAGCTCACTAGTTTGATAAAGTGAGCTTCTGTCACAACACCTGTAAGCAAATTATGAGAAAAATCTAAAGAAGTCAACTTTGAAAGTTGTCCGAGGCTATCAGGAAGGTTGCCATCCAGTCGGTTTGACCCAATATACAACTCCTCCAAGGCAGGTGATTTGCACTCGAAAAAACTTTCAAGAAAATATGTCAGACTAATATTACCAATATTGTTACGAGACAAATCAATCTCTCTCAAATTACAAAAGTTACCCAATGATTTAGGTATTCTCTTAGTGAGTTGATTTTCAGACAAGTCGAGGCTTATAAGATTTGTTAGATTTTGAAGGGAATCTAGAACTGAACTAGAAATACCACAACCTCCAATATCTAACGAGATGAGATTACTACTGGACAACTCTTGAAATATTGAGGAAGAATTCATGAAATCATTCTCGGCAACATGAAGCAACTCAAGAGAAGTCAAATTGCGGAAGCCAGGAATAGGACCATGAAAATGACACCCAGTTAAATCCAATGAAACTAGACTAGTTACACTGAATATCCGCTGTGATACTGGAGTGTTAAAATCATTGTAAGAAAGATCGAGAACAGAAAGGGATGTGAGATTGACACTAGGAACATACATGTGTAGATTTGAGAGTTCACATTCAGACAAATGTAGCTGGACCAAAGAAGGAAGGGTGTTAATCACCTGAAACCAATCGGTTGCTTGGCTAAGGTCCACGCCACTCATATCGAGGTGATGCAACATACCAAGACTTGACAGCCACTTCATATTCGCCATGCTCGTTGTTTCATAATAATATGGATCTTGATGAAAACTTCCGAGACACAGAACATGTAGTTCTGAGAGATTCCCTAGTTGTGGAGGGATTGTTCCGCTAAAATTGGAATGTGAAAGGTTAAGGTACCTTAGGTTTTGAAAAGAACCAATGAATTTAGGAACTTGGATGCCTCCAAAATCATTGCAACTCAAATCCAGATGCTTGAGTTGCTTTAGATCCAACAAAGATTGACTTATATCCCCTTTCAACATCTGCTTCAAGGCTTCTTTAATTTCTCCTATCGTGCTATAAAAATAATCGATACGACAATGACCATCAAGTCCAGGAAGATGAATACGATGAACATGACCTGTGGAATTATCACAATCTATCCCAGCCCATGTACAGCAGTCCTTGTTCTCAGCAACCCATGAAGTGAGTCGTTGTGATTCATCAGTGAGGCCATGCTTGAACTGGAGAAGTGCTTGTCTCTCAACGTCATTGCATAATACATGATGAGAGTTTTGATTAGATGAGCATAAACGAAACAAGGCCAAAACAACAAGTAAGAACAAGTGAAAACAAGAATATGAAGATGGAGCACTCATATTGTTTGATATTAGTTTAGAAGATGAGATGGGAGCTTAATCTAAACTTGAATATTTATAAATACCAATAGTACGTAGCTTTTTCTTGGCTGTATGAATGGACTTAAACATCTAGTAAACGTCAAGTCAAGTAAACTAATGGTACACACATGCACCAGTCTATAACTTTTTCACCGAATGAAAAAAAGTTCAAGAGGCAACACGAGGCAGCAAGAAAAGAAGTGGAACGGGCGTTTGGTGTGTTAAAGGCGAAGTGGGGAATACTAAATCGTCCAATGCGTTCCAAAACGGTGAAAAAGATAAAGGTCCATCGTGTATACATGCATTATTTTACATAACATGATTATAAAAGACGACGGAAGGGCGATAGCACCAGTCCACATTCAAGATCCTCCATTCGAACCCATCTTCGATGATACAGCTTATAGCGAGCTCATTGACGAAGAAACGCATCGGAGACTAAAACACGATCTCGTTGAGCATCTCGGACGTTTAGATCTATCTCACCTTGAAGTGAGTTCCGACGACGAGTAGTTTGTTTTTTTATTTTTCTAGTTTGAATGTAATTTTTATTTTTAATTTAATGAAATGTCTTTTATTAAATTTTATTTAATTTTTATTAATATTTGTTTAATTTATAAACATGCATAATTACAACAAATAAAAAAACAAAAAAAAAGAAAAAAACAAGTCCCCCAAGAGAGGAGTGCCGCCATCAAATTGAGGGTGTGAGGGGAGTTAAGAGGGGAGTTGACGTGGCGCGTGCTGATTGCCGTGCGTAAGAGAGGGGACTCCCCTATGAGAGGAGTGCCCCTCTCACCCTAAAGCAATTTAGATCAAGTCAAGGATAGCTATCATCCAATGTTAGTGGACATAAATGGAGAAGTCTCTAATCAACTTCCATTTCAAGTTAGAAAACCAATTAAAATTAGGACCAATTTGTGAAAAGTAGAAATCAGTCATTTCAAGTTAGAAAACCAATTAAAATTAAGTCATATATGGATAGTAGGTGAACTATATTTTGTTGTTTTAGTCTAAATTAATCATCTTTGAATCATATAATAATTTGATAGTTTTAATAGATAAAATCACTTGAACCACAAAAAAATATTACATATGTATTTCAAGAGAAAAAAAAAAGATGGTTCAAACTCAAAAAAAAAAAAAAAAAAAAAAAAGAGTTGAGTTGCCGTTCAAAAAAAAGGACAAAGTTGAAGAACAATTTATAAAAAGTCGACATAATAAATGAGGTCGTTGTAGAATAACCCAGTCAAGTTATTATCATGTAAATAAAGGGTCATCTTATTCTCACACCCTTTTTCACTCTATCTCTCTCTCTATATATCTATGTATATAGCGAGATAGAGAGGAGAGGTGTGTGAATATTAACACCTGTAATAAATTTTGTGTTTTTATTGTTGAAGGATGATTTTAGTTTAATGCGGTGATTGTTCCTCATTGCATGATTTGTTTGTTGAGTGTTTTCACAAATACCAGAGATAGAAATTTCATACCGATACCGTACCACCCCATAACGTTGTATGGGTGTTCGATTTTAAATTTAGCTCAATTTTGGTAGTGGAACTAACCAAATCAAACTTGGGGTCCTATTTGTGAAAAGTAGAAATCAGTCATTTATAGTCAACTCTGAACGAGTCCAAGTAAACCATGAAAGGTGCATCACTAAATTAGCCAAATCAAGCTCATATCTGGATACCAAGTGAACTATAATTTATTCTTGAGTTAAATAGTATTTTTTTAGTCCTTGTGTTTTACTTAAAATATCTATTTCAGTCCAACAAATTTTTTTTTTTGACTTCTTTAATCTAATAGTTTAGTTTTCATATCAATTTTGATCCACTTTACTAACTTTATCCATTTTTTTATGTTAATTTCTTATGGAAAGACAAAATTACCCTTAGCCCATTTTTAACCGAATATTTTATTTTTCTATACACTAATAAATACTAATAAATGAAATCGTTTTAGACACGTGTCACTCTCTAGCGTCTTCTCACTTTTAAATAAAATTATAATATTTCTATATACACATCACAAGATATATATAGGGTGGGGTTCATATGAGAACTAGCTTTAATAAGAAAACATGAAAACTAATGTGAACACAAACAAAATAAATCAAAAACAAAAATAAATAAATAAATAAAACACAAATAACGAAACCCCACCACCCAAAAACGATTTCATTTATTAGCATATAGAACAATAAATATTAGTTTAAAAATGGGCTAGGTAATTTGGCCTTTCTATGAGAAATTAACATAAAAAATGAATAAAGTTAGTAAAGTGGACCTAAATTAATAGGTAAACCAAACCATTAGATTAAAAAAGTCAAAACAATTCTTTTGGATTGAAATAAATATTTTGAGCAAAAATAGTATTTAACTCTTTGTTCTTTTAGTTTAAATTAATAACTCTAAAGTAATTAATATAATTTGATATTTTGAATAGAAACCACTTATTTCACCCTACAAAAATATAACATAAACACTTTTCCGCATCTAAACACTCAAAATGCTTACTTGCTTTCAAAATTTACAATAAGCTATCCAAGTAAGGGATCCTGAACACCGCAACAACCCATTGGTGTGACAAATATGATTACAAAAATTATCTTATTTCAGTGAAGTCTTATATAAAATAATTCAGAATACTTTATAGAATGTTTGAACCGTTTCTTTTTAAGCTGATCTTACTTTTATACTACCCGTTCGACCCGTTAGGGATAAAAGGTAACCCGAATCAAAACGTTAATAGACATTTGTTTGGTATAAACAGACCAAAAAAGAACTGATAAGGGTTCTTGGACTGAAAGAGGAACAAGGAGGCCAACTTGAGTTACTTCGTAGGGGCTACAAGTTTATTTTCTCATTTCTATCCGTTCCTCCAAATACCCCCTCCACTCATGAAATTTGTAGTATGTAATTTTTTAAGGAAGTTCAGGATAAATTGCTCATTAGCCCATAATCTTCATTATCATTATCATTATCATCACCATTTTAAATAAATTAATGGTAATTCACAAGTTATTTCTTGGCTAAATTACACATTTTCCCATTATTACAAAATTTCAATACACTGATGGTAACCACATGATGTTCTGTTTGTTGTGGTCAAGGGTAGTTTAGACATTTGACAAATTAAACCTACACTGGTCTCCCCCACCACATGAAAATTACGATATTTCCTTTCTAATAGGCTTCCAGGCTAAATTACTCATTTGGTCGTTATCATCGGTGCACATATATTAATAGAATCCACAACATCACCCGTCTTTTCTTTCTCCCACTGATATATGAACTGTTAAATGCTAAAATGAGTTTCAAAGTCCAAAAAAATAGCTTTGTGTTAAAAACCATATCATATCTGCTGTTGAATTATATTAGTCATGACTCAGGTGTTTTTGAGATACGTGTCTAAATTTTAGATGGTTTAAATTTAACATTTAAATTGTTACTATAGTAAAAACGTTATTAAAAAGTTACTTTATTTTTTACTCATAATATTCTATTTTACTTCTCCTCAATAGTTTAGTAATTTTTTTATTTTATATGAATATTCAATTAAGAACTCATAGCATTTAATCAAATATAGATATAATGAGTAAATGAAATATTAAAATATTAATTAAACAACTAAATGAAATGAAAGTTAGAAAAATAGAAAGAAAAAGAAAAAAAACCCAAATCACAAAAATCAAAGATACATAAGAAGCAAGATTGCAAGAAATGACATATTTAAATTTTATATCAATTTCATTAGGTTTTTGATTTATTCTTAATATATTTAATGGCATGTTGGGGAAGCAATATGGGATTCCGTATAAGCAAAAGGAAGGAAATAAGAGAATGAAACGACATGAAATGGATTCAAACCAGCTTCTTATGTGCTTTCCTTTATATGAATTTTCAATTAAGAATACAGATCATTGATTTGCGAGTATTACTAGAAGTAGGTTAATTTTGCTCCATTATGTCAATCATGTTTTCGTTTTGTGTAATATATTTATAATAATGTGTTTGATTCTTCTTTTTCAAATATGTTATTTAGACCATGTGTAGTGGACAAAGTTTTGGGTGTGGAATGGGCAAAAAACGCCCCAATCATGGTGCACACCGCCCCCGTGATGGTTTTTTAGTGGATTTTGGGTTGGGGCGTTTACCTTAAAATGCCTGATTCAAAAGTGATGACCAATAGAATTTTTGTGATAGTTTTTTTATGTATTTTTTATTTAACTGAATTATAATACCTTAAAAATGTATAGTTATTCGTCGTTTAATAAAATGTGGTATGTAAATTTTCTAAAACAACCCGTATTTTTACACAGGCTTTACATCTAGTTTATATTATAATAGAGTGAGAAAAACATTCAAGACAGTAAAGCTTGTAATTGTTGGACATTTATGTATATGCAAGTAGGACCGTAGGAATCCAATCAAAAGGAGAAAAAAAAACTTATTGATGGAAGTATTTGGTAATCTTTATGAGCTTTGAGAAGAGTTATAAAAGCGATCACAATAGTGAATTCGTGATGAAAAGATTTGGTGATATCTAGTTGGAATAAAAACTATTGTAGCCATGACTTTCCAAATGGAAGGTCATTGGATGGAGTCTTACCTGGGATTTATTTTGTTCCAGGTTAAGCCACCCATGACCTTTTATTCCGGGTTAAGCCACCCATGATCTCCCATTTAGAAAGTCATGGGGCTACCACTAACCAGTGGTTTTTACAAACATCCCAGCTAGATATCACTAAATCTTTTTATAACGAATTCACTATTCACTATTGTGATTGCTTTTATAACTCTTCACTAAGTTGATAAAGGTTTTTTTTCCAGTTGTGTGTTTCCTTCTAGGATGATGGTCCAGGTCACCATGTTCTGTTCTTTGAGTGGAAGGATATGATCTATTTGCCAGTGATCCCGCGGGTGTTTACTTACATATAAAAAAGATGAAATAAAAAAAAAAAAAAAAAATCTTCATTCCCAAAATGTGTGTTTGTTTAAAGATAAAAGTAGAAGAAAATACATGGACGTAAATATGCATACTCACTAGTGTGAGGTAAGATATAGAACCCTATGTTATTGAAATCTACTCAGACAAAACTGTTATTTTATCATAAGTAAAAACATAAGAAACTTTTGCATCATATCCATTTACATAATATCAATACGTATGAGATTTTTAGGTCTAGTGTTAGTCTAGGTAAAATTTGAAAGAAAAAAAAAATCACTAAATAATAACCATGGTGTGATTTAATATATGTCAATTCTAACCCAAACATAACACCAATTTAAATTAAACCAAAATAACATCAAGTTTCTTTGTCTAATTAAGTTATAAGTCTAAAATAAAACATAATAGACATCAAGTTTCTTTTTTCATCATTCTTCATCCTCGTCCATGTTGTCTTCATTGCCTTTCTTTGAAGCCTTCTTCGAATTCATGATTTTTAAAGGCGTTCTAAAAGACTTTTATTTTCAAACAAACCATCAAGAAAATCCTACAAAATAAGGTATAAATTATAAGTAAGAACAAACTACATATTGTCAAGCACAACATTAACCAAATGGGTGATTAAACCCGAGCCCACTGTAATACACTTAAGACATCTAACTTTTAACATATTAAAGTTGATCCGGGCCATTTTGACCCGTCCAAACTAAAAGTTGAAAACTGTAAGTCTTTTAATGTGTTCAAGTAATAAAATAAGCTACTTTTACCTCTGTAAGTGCTGGAGGTGTCTACTACTGCTCATGAGGACCAATGCAACTCGGTGGTGCGAATCTAGATAATGAAGGTTTACGCCCCATACCTCTAATATACCCGCTCCGAGAACCAATCACCTTTTCAAATACTTGAACGTCACTCATTTGTGACACACTACCTTCTTCGAATTCGTCTTCTATGTTGGGTTCACTTCGGGACTCGAACTCTGCTTTTAATTCATTCTGTATTTTACAAAGATGACAGATTTATATCTATATATAAAAATTATACTTTAAATAAGATACTTACATATTTTTGCTCCTCTAGCTCGCTTGCAAACCTTGCATCTTTAAGAGTATGACCATTTTTAAACGCTGGAGTCTGGTCTCATCCTGTTTAACATTAAAAATTAGACAACATTAAATAAACACTTATATGTACAAATAATATATATCTATATAGCAGATTACCTTTTTGTAAGAAAAACTATTGTATGTCAACGAGCCCCCACAGTTTGTGTATTTTTGCTATTTTACGATTTAATGTGTTGGCACGTGACCGGTCAATATGTTCTTTCATCAAGAAAAAGTCTACGGTTTTATTCCAATTTTCTTCACTCATACTCTCTGGGATGTTGGCCCTTGCTCTCGCTACGTCAGTGAGCCCTCCGTTTCCTAGAAATTCTTCTCTTGCTCTGGCTTTTCGGCTTCTATAACGCTTCATGTATACCGCATTAAGGTCACCCATCAATTGTCTACATTCATGATCCTTCTTATCGAATGCAAAGTGGCCCCACATATAATTCCCCACTTCGGGAGTGAACCAATCATTAGGGGTACCAACCGAGCAAAAAGTGACTTCTTTATCAAATGGAAGAGAAACAGGCCACTTGTTTAAAGCGATCGCCTGTCTTTACCCCTTGTTTTCTTGGCTGGGACAACTACGAATATAAATAGAATTATTAGTCACAATATAATTTTATAAAAAATGAATAAAAATAGTAAATACATAAACTTTAATAAGACTTACGGTCCTCTTCATGCTGGCCCCGCCAAAAACCACCAGGAGGTGGTGGATACCATTGCCTCCATGTCTTCTTGGCATGACATCCGCCATAATTTCCTGAAAATTATAAGATATAGAAATAACAGAAATAAACAAACATCTTGGACATAAGTTATTTGCAAACGAGTTCTGGTTGAAACGGGTCCGGATCAGAACGAATTTCGGGTCGGGTCGAGTCATGTCGTTTTGTTGCTGTTTTTTACAGCCATTTTTATGCTAATTTTACAGCATTTTCCAGCTTTCTGCAGCCATTTTTTTTGCTGTATTTACCGCCATTTTTTATGCAGATTTTACAGCTTTTTTTGCAGTTTTCTGCAGCATTTTATTGCTATTTTTACAGCCAATTTGATGCTTATTTATACAACATTTTTTGCAGCTGTTTTACAGCCATTTTGTTGCTGTTCTGCAGCCATTTTGTTGTTCAGGCCCCACAAACATTCACAATCAAACTTACTCAAAACTCACTCAATAGCATGCAGACCCGTGACCCATAGGCTACTGAACCATTTCTATTCGACCCTCTGACCCCGTGAACTATCCCGCAAATGACTGATTAACCCAAAAAAACCATATTATTGATAGTTTAGAGTGTACCAATTTATATTTTAAAGAGACAATCAGGATGATTTGTACCTATCATGCACAACTGCTCTGTTCACTATTAACTCTTCGCTACTCAAACAAATCAACAGCACAAATTATGGCCTTGGTGGTGCTTCTAAACTGCAATAGAATAAAAAAGATGAGTTATATAAGAAACAAACAATATAAAACCAAAACAAAGAGCGTATTGCAATCTCCTACGTAAGCTCACTTTTTTGCAACCGGGTTCGCATATAAACCATATACCATAGCGTTTAAAAATACCTAAACCATAACCAACGGTAAGACTAAACTAATACGTAATTTAAACCGAACAATTAACAGGTTACGTCTCCACGACTAACAATTCAGATATAGTAGTTCACCACACACTTATTCCAAATCAGTTCTAATCCCAATCAAAACATACATAATTATTAAATAACAACCAATCCAAGAATAAAATAAAATCAAACACTTCCACATATGATTTTGTCATGTAAAAAAACAAAAGACACAAATACAAGAATTTGAAGAAGAGCATACAGCACAAAATACTTGCATTTGAACATCAAACAACACATAACAATTGTGATTTGAACATCAATCTTAATGAGTAAACCGATTAGGGTTCTTACCTACATAAACCACACAGAAACCTTGCGATTTGAACATCACGTTGCTTCAAAAGGCTGAGAATTTGATGGAACAAGAGGCTGCTTGTGGTGTGAACTGAAGGGCGACATTCTGGCTGGTGGGGTTTGCGTTGCTGATTTTCTTCATTTGTGATTGTCACTCGAAATCGTGGAACCCTAAAGCTAAAATCAACATCGCCCTCACATCATGACATCATCGCCCTCACATCATCATCGCCCTCAATTTCTCCCGTGAAAACATACAAAAAACTGCAAATTAGGGAAAAATACTGCAAGTACGACTCTGATTCGATTTGTTGCTACCTCCATTAAAGGATTGTTAGATTTTGTTTGATGTGAAGAAGTGATAGATGTAGATGAAAAGAGATTGATTAAGGGGGTGTTCGGGGGATTAGGATCAAATACAAAGGATTATAAAAGGCTCCTAAAAAATCTACTAAAAAAAAACAACTTAAACCCTCACCCACCCTAGGTTTTTTAGGTTTTTTTTTTTTTTTTTTTTGTGAGATATAGTTTTTTTTTTTTTTTTTTTTTTTTGACGGAGGGGGGGTTAGGTTTTTGGGTGGTGGAGTGGGGGTTTAGGTTTTGGATGGTGATGTAGTGGGTTTAATTTTAGGTTATTGGATACTTGTCACTCTATAAATCCTCCTTACACTTCTTACAATTAGGAGCCTTTGTAGAATAACTTGACCCGGTGTTTGGGTTACCTTATTTTGGAATAACTTATGACTTATTGACTTATAAAAGTTAATAAGTTGTTTTTGTAGTGTTTGGATTAACTTATATAAGAAGGTTTTGTGTGTTGAGAAGTTAGAATTTCTAACTTCTTCATTATATAAGTTAACTAGGTTAGAATCCCTTGTATTACACGAGTGATTAAATAAAATTTTATATATTAAATAATAAAATTTATATTTTTATGAACCCCGTATATTATACGGATTAAATAAATGTAATTTTATATATCAAATAATAATAAAAAGTTATATCTTTAAATCCATGTGTATTACACAGATTAAATAAATATAATTTTGTATACTAAATACTAAAAAAAATCGTATCTTTAAAAAACCCGTGTATAATCGGGTTGAATAAATCTAACAAATAATAAAAAATACATCCTTAAAAACCTCGTATATTACACGTGTTGAATAGATCTAAAAAAGAGTTATATCTTTAAAAACAATGTGTATTACACATATTAAATAAATGTAATTTTGTATATTAAATACTAAAAACGCCGTATCTTTAAAAAACTCCGTGTATAGTCGGGTTGAAAAATCTACCAAATAATAAAAAAAAATTATATCTTTAAAATCTCCGTATATTACACGTGTTGAGTAAATCTAATTTTACGTAGCAAATAATAAAAAGTTATATCTTTAAAAACTTCGTGTATTACACAGGTTATATAAATGTAGCTTTGTATAGTAAATAATAAAAAAGTTATATTTTTAAAAACCCCACATTTACACGAGTTGAATAAATTTTTTTTTTTTTGAAACTTTTTTGTGCATTGGCACTTGTAATTTGTGCTTGGGGAGTTTTTCAAAAATATTAAAATTTATATTAAAATTTTAATAACAAATAATATTAAAATTTATATTATTCCATATATAAGTTAGTAACTTTTTTGTGCATTGGCACTTGTAATTTGTGCTTGGGGAGTTTTTCAAAAAAAAAAACTTAATTTTCCACTTTCAACCTAAAAGTTTTATCTTTTACATTTTAACCTCTTTTAATTTTTTTTTACTTTTAAGGGGCTGTTTGGCAACATCTGAACCAATAAGTGCTGAATGAATAAGAGGTCTGAATGGGTAAGAGGCTCTGAACCAGTAAGTGCTGAACCAGTAAAGTGCTGTTTGGTTATACATCTGAATGACTGTGTAAAATGACATTTTTATCCCTATAAACAAAACTAAATACTAAATGATTATTATTATTAAATATCTGAGAACATGTTCAGTGGACACAGGTCCCAAACCAACTCGATTATTAGCCACAACAACAAGTAGTCAGTATCCACTTTATCAACACCAATTAAAATTAAAATGCCTGAATCCTTCTCAATCTTCATGACCCCAAAAAAACCAAGATCTTCAAAGGACGAACAAGCACCACCACCATCTTATCGTTATCAATCTTCATGCTCTTGATGATGATCATGATCAAAGACTGTCACGGAGGAGGCGGCGGTGTTGTGGAGTAGAAGAGGAGGAGGCGGCGGCGATGAGGAGCAGCAGAGGAGGGGGAGACGACGACGATGTGGAGAAGAGAGAAGCGATTTGAGGGAGAAGGGAGCTGGAAGATGGAAGGTTTACGGTGGGGGAGAGCGCCGGAGATAGAGACCACCGGAGATGGAGGGTGTCGCTTGGTGGAGGGCTGCGGAACGTGGGAGGAGGTGGAGGAGGGCTGTGGAATGTGCGGGTCTGGAGGGAGATGAAGGCGGCACTGTATGTCACAAGGGGTAATCAAGTCACAATTTTCATTCAGCTACTTTTCAAATCTGAACCATTCAGATCTGAATGGTTCCATTCAGATGTGAAGTTTTTGTGAACCAAACAATCAAGCCTCTGACCGGTTCAGAGGGTGGCTCTGAATGAATCCATTCAGATGTAAACAAACAGCCCCTGTTGGTGCATTCATCTGTCGTCTTTGTCTTATGTCGAGTCTCGGTTCGTTGCGAAGTTATTCAAAGCATGATGTCATGATGACATCATCAAAGTGACATCATCAATGACATCATCACACAAAAGACAAAAAGGATTAGAATGTTAAAGTTAGATTTCGGTCAATATGTTTGTTTCTGATTCCGCTTTTGTGTCAAAGTTAATTCCGCTTATGTGTCAAAGTGACATATAAGCGAAATCAACAACCCTATATATAGGTCATAAAAGCGAAATCACACTTAGAGATATAGGTGTGTTCTTCCGGTGAGCCACGAAGTGCTGCCGAAGTGTTGATTTGTTTGTAAACGTCATTCAGATTAATAGAATCAACAGATTAAATTGAATTCTCGCTGAATTGTACTCGTTTTGTATGTTTCCGCCATTCAAAATGAGATAGACTCTTCTACGCGACTCGTTTAGGTCCGAATTCGATCCTACAATTGGTATCAGAGCCAGTGAAGAAGAGTTCTATACAATTCAGCCGATAATTCTGTTTCTACACCATTTTTTTCGAAAATCAAAACTTTTTACGGTCAGAATCGGTTTAAATTCACACAATATGTTCGGAATTCTGTATTGATAAATCCATGAAAGTTTCAAAGCTAAACTCGATCTAGAACTTAGGATTTTTAAGATTTCGCTCTTACGGACTCGTGCAATTTGATGATGTCAGCAGATAGTTTGTCTTGATTTCGCTCTTTTGAACATCTTGATTTTGCTCATAAGTACATAGTGATTCCGCTCATTAGTACATAGTGTTTCCGCTCATAAGTCATCGTGTTTCAGTTACAAAAGTGATTCAGTAGATTTTGTGATACATGTCACTATCTGATCAATTGTCATCATTTTCTGTGTATTAAAATCGGTTGCATGTGATATGATTAAGTCTTGAAACTTGGAAATGGTATAAGTTGATACATGTGTGATTCATTCAAAGTTTGCATGTGAATCTGATAAAGTGTTCCAACCCATGTGATGAGTCTCGGTTCAAGTGATCTTTATTAAAGTTGTCGGTTACTCACATTGTGATCATAAATGATATACATCAAAATCGAGATATAGTGGGTAATGGCATATGATTTCTAATCTCAATTGATAATCATCAGATGGTTGGCCCAATGAAAGTTGTGTCATGAATTGATATTGTTGCACACTTGTAGTCTTAGTGGATTTGGAGGTCCAATAGAAGTGTTTCATTATTAAAAGTTGTCTGCCATCTACTTTGATTAAATACACAAAGTTAGTTCAAAGTGTGCTTGTGTAAGTTTTGTCTTATCGAAGTTGTCAGTCACATGTGTTTTTGGCAGTCATATCGAAATTGTTGATATTTTGATTCATGTGAATGTCTAGTAATGGCCCAATGAGATAATTGTTGTAAATTGTTATTGTCGGCTACTTACAAAAGTACTTTGATTATAACGGATTGCTTGTATTGTTGTGAAGCCCATTGATTTCTCTGATTTACAAGTTTCATTATCATCGACCCAATCAGTGAAGGCCCAATCAACATTTAAAGTGAACATTTGACACCGAAACATGGATAAAGAGTTTTACAGACTTTTTGGTATTGATTTCAGTGTCTTTATTAATGGACAAGTTGCTCCTGTTATTGTTGACGAAACTTCCGGTATTGAAACTGAAACAGAAACTTTTCAAAAGGATGCAGAAAAAGCGCCTATTTTTGATCACTCGTCTGATGAAGAGAGTGACAACGATGAAGAGGGAATACAAAAGCTTGAAGATTTTCAAAATAAAATTTCATCTGATAAGAATAATGGGTGTTTTGCAGGTCAAGTGAAAGAGACTGATGAGATCAAATCTGAGAAAGATGTAAAAACAACAACAGCTGAAGAACAAATCAAACCTAGTGAGAAAAAACAGGTTGAACAAATTCCAGCGGTTAAGATTGAGAAAGAAGAATATGAAAAACCTGTATCTGTGAATCCTGAATCAGAGTCAAAGAATGAGGTTGCAGAAGACGCACCTATCTTTGATCATTCACCAGAAGAAGAGAGTAAGGATGAAAGTGTTCATAAGGAAAAGGAACAGGTTGAAAATATCTCATCTTTAAAGGTTGAGACAAAAGTTGATGATAAACATATTCTTGTTTTGTTGAAAAATTGTGAGATGTTGACATTTGTAAATGACAAACTCTTGAAGGATGTTGAGAGTTTGTCATTAGAAAACAAAAATCTAAAAAAATCAGAAAATGTTTTCAAAAATAAAATTCACAATTTGGAAAAAGAAAAAGAAAAAGATTTTGAAAATGAAAAAGCAAAAATTGAGAAAGATTTTCAAAGTCAAATAAAAATTTTAGAAGATGAGAGAGATTTGTTTGGTAAAAACAATCTTGAAAAACAAACTGCAATCAATTCTCATCTTGAAAAGATTATTCGACTTGAAAAGGAAGCTGAGTATGCTCAAAAGAAAATCAATGAATGGGAAGAAAAGTTGAAGGTGTTTGTGAATACTTCAACTATTTCTTGCCCAAAACCAGTTAATTCAGTTCCAATAAGTGACGATGTCACAAACTTTGACAAAGTCAAAGTTGAAGATTGTGATGAGAAAACTGATGATGATATTGAAAAAAGAAAAATATTTTTGAAATTAAAAGAAAAATTTCAAGAAACTGTTTCACAATCAGCTGAAAAGGGAGAATGCTCTAAGCAAAAACCTTTGAAGAAGAAAGTGGAACAGAAACAAAAAATTAAAAATGAGAAAAATGTTCAAAAAGATAATAAAAGCTCATCAGATCGATCATCCAATCGCAATCAAAAACCACAAAAAGTAAAAAATGAAAACTCAAAAATTGTTGGCAATAAGTGGTGAAGGTCGGACCACAGTGCTCAAAAGTCAAATCCAGCAATCAAAAGGAAAAAGGAATATCACCAAGCCAAACAGTGCTTTGATTTGAGCATTTGGGCTGAAAATGGTGATTGGTACGATAACAGAGTGTGTTACCGATGTGGTTATCAAGGACACATTGCTGTTAACTGCCAAAGTTGGAATTATGAGACGAGAAGATGCTTTAATTGCAACATCAGAGGTCACATTGCCAGAGATTGCCCAAGGAGATCAAATGAAAGATTGAGGGTTAATTCTCAGAAGATGACAAAGAAATCAGTCAATGTCAAGCCCAAAGAACAGAAGGTTCAAGAACCTAAAGTTCAAGAAACGAAAGTGAAACTTTCTCAAGGGCAGAAAGACAGACTGAGGAAGAAGAGAAAAGAGGCTAGAGAGTATCTAGAGAAGATCTTGTCCTCGGGTTCACCGCATAGATAGATCGAATAAGAGTTCTGATGAATTAACTCCTTCAACTGCAAAGTCAAGCAAGACGCATTCATCAGAAACAAATCTGAGGACGGAAGAGGGAAAGAAGAAGAAGAAAGTTTGTGGCAATGAATCTGTTTCTTTGGAAACAAAGGAGCCACATGTCGGCGATGAATCTGGCTCATTAAAGTCAGACAAGCCACATTCAGGCAATGATTCTGGTATGGTAAAACCAGAAGAGCCGTGTGTTGAGGTAAAAGTTGAGAATTCTGGTCTAACAATGGATGATGCAAATTTTCCACCATTGTTGAACAAGAATTCAAAAGCACCCAAGGACCGTCAGGCTTGGGTGAAACTCTTTAAATAGAAAAACCTGACTTGCCGGAGTTCCCAGGTTGGTAAGCGTGGAACATGAATCGGCACATTTCTTGAGAAATTTCACTCTGGTGATTTTTCGCCTTACAAGTGGTAAATTAGGGACATTAAGTTGTACTTGATTTTCTACAAGTGATATTTGAGGTTTGATCTTAAAAATGTTAGTTTTTACAAGTGATTGAAGAAAACAAAGTGATGAGAGATCCCCGAATTTGTGAAAAGACACACAAAACTTATTTTCCGGAAAAACCATTTTGATTAAAACAAACTTAAGTGTTTTGAAATCATTATGGGAAAATAGTTTGTTGTCAGGGGGAGTTCTGATTGTTCAAGCCAAGTGAATGGAGAATTGAAGTGATTCTCATAATGTTGTCACATTTCTTGTACAGCTTGTTTTTCAAATTTTCCCAGAAAATCAAAATTGAAACATATTTTGATTTTAGGAGGAGTAAAAATTTTAAAAAAATTAGAAAATTTGAAAATGTCAAAAACATTGAAAAATTCAAAATGAGTTTTGTTGTAAAAAGAGGAAATGATAGTAGATCAGTTAGACTGTCACAGCATGCTAAAGAAATGGAAAGATATAATGTGATAAACGATCCCACTAACGATGTGACGGTAGGCTCAGCTAGACTAGTAGATTTGCGAGAACGATACAAACTTAAATGAAATAGCCTAGTTCTAGTGGGAAACATGGTCAAAAGCATAGTACTTAGTTTTGTCCTTCTTGATTGTGTACCTACTCAGTAATCGCTGATTGTCGAAAGACATAAAACTGGTTAAGTTTGTGAGCTTTCACAACTTTGCTGAAATGTCGCTGTGATTGTGCATTTTATTTTGCAAAGATTTAAACTTGTTTTATTTCTTTATTTTGTTTAAGCATCGGACATCCTCTGCGTATACGTGAGTATCGACCTGGATGTTGTTGCCTAAACGTTCTGCTTTATTTTCTTTGGTGTTTCGTTTAAGCTTTGGACCTCCTCTGCGTATACGGGAGTATCGACCTGGTGGTTAAAGCCTAAACAACTTCAACTTATTTTTATTTTCTTATTTTGTTTAAACATTGGACTTTCTCTGCGTATACGGAAGTATCGACCTGATTGTTAATGTTTAAACATTCTGCTTTGTTTTTCGCACAAATCACAGTTGATAAAGTTTAAAGGCATTATTTGGGTTAGTGTATTGCATGATGAGGGGATATGCTGAGATCGTGGGGTCTATAAGAACTTAGTGCTATCTTAATATACCTTAAAGTATCGGTAAGCAGATTGAAAGTTTTTAGATTGAGTTTATGTGGATAACAATATCGTCAATCAATGTGAATCGTTTAGAGCTTAAAATGAAATCAAGCTTAACGGTGTTAGTGATTTGTCTCATAAACTGATATGATCCTCTTGCACGAACTCACAAAAAATATTGTTTGTAAATATTTCATTTCTGCATTTAATTTCTGTTATTGCATTTATGTTTCATATTTTGAAAAATTCGAAAAGATTTTCGACAACTGATGTTGATAAGCTGATTTTCAAAATTCCAAGTGCTAAACAAGATGAACTGGTTTGGGAGTGTGCGTTTAAAAGAAGAAACTGATTTTGAGAGAGAAGTTTGATTAGTTAATCGAGATCTTTAATTTGAACTTGATGTAACTATTATTAGTAAGTTTTTCTTATTGATTTAAGTGAAAACTTATGTTTTGGTGAGAAGTGTGCAGGAGATATGCTGAACAAGAATTAAAGCCAGAGATTGATCTCAAGGTGATAGCTAATTCCAGACAGCGATCCCATCATGATGAGAGGGGGAGTCTGACGAGGTTAGAGCCAAAGAGAAAATCCTGGTATAGGCTAAGAAAGAAAAGAGACTGATAAAGACTGAAGATGCGAAGACTCTACACTTAAGACTCGTCAACATCTGAGGGGGAGTCTGTTGGTGCATTCATCTGTCGTCTTCGTCTTATGTCGAGTCTCGGTTCGTTGCGAAGTTATTCAAAGCATGATGTCATGATGACATCATCAAAGTGACATCATCAATGACATCATCACACAAAAGACAAAAAGGATTAGAATGTTAAAGTTAGATTTCGCTCAATATGTTTGTTTCTGATTCCGCTTTTGTGTCAAAGTTAATTCCGCTTATGTGTCAAAGTGACATATAAGCGAAATCAACAACCCTATATATAGGTCATAAAAGCGAAATCACACTTAGAGATATAGGTGTGTTCTTCCGGTGAGCCACGAAGTGCTGCCGAAGTGTTGATTTGTTTGTAAACGTCATTCAGATTAATAGAATCAACAGATTAAATTGAATTCTCGCTGAATTGTACTCGTTTTGTATGTTTCCGCCATTCAAAATGAGATAGACTCTTCTACGCGACTCGTTTAGGTCCGAATTCGATCCTACAGCCCCTAACTCAAAGTTTTCCATCTTTTATAATTTAACACAACACTTTGCTATTTACAACTTTGGTCCCTCATACTTTTATCTTTCGCAAGTTTTTCGTTTTACGTTTCGATCTAAATTTTGCGAGTTAACATGTCGTAGCGTGCATGTGAGGTTCAACGTTTTTGCTATATTTTTTCATATTTGACAGACCCGTTACAACGCATCCATTTTTCCCCTTTTGAAAAGTTCGCCGCAACGGGCGGGTCGTAGATCAACTAAGTTATTATTTTCTACGTTTTACGTTTCTGCTTAATTTTTTCGCATTAAGACACTGTAACGGGTGTGCGTGGTTCAACGATTTTAGTCTCCTTTTCGTTCTGTGTAATTTTTACCATTTTATCTATTTTATTTTTACGATGTTGAGAGTCGATGTCGTTGTAGCGTTGGTGCTACTTGGCACGCTTTTACGAACGTTTTTAACCTATTAAATTTTTACTAATATTTTCTTTCGAATTACCCCTATTCTTCCTTTACTTAAAAACTATTTTTTATGTGCATATTTATGTACGGGTATCTATAAATATGATTTGTTCTATATTCCGATGTAAAAATTTTTTATAGACGAGTCAGGTCAAATATAATACGTTTTCGTTTAAAGAAACCATTTTTACGTGCATATTTTTACGTACGTTTTGGTATAAATTCAAGTTGTTCTACGTTTTGACGTAAACTTTTTTGGGAAATGATTTAGTTCAAATATAATATGTTTTCGTGTTTATTTTATGTATGTTTCGTAATGTTAGTTTCGAACCGAGTGGAGTCAAATTATGGTTTCTTTTTCTCCCTTTTTTTTCGAAAGCTCTAATTAATCTCTTTCGATTACATGTGCATATTTTCCTTCATACATGTTACGTTTTCTATGTATGAGTTGGGTCACATATAATATGTTATGATTGTTCGATATGAATTCCATTTACTTTACGTTTGATCCAATCACAATGCTTATACAGGTTACACTGAGTTCAAATGGATACGTCAAAATGTGTGTTTTCATATGGTTAATGCATCATATAACGTTTGGACTAATCCATTCAATATTTACGATGTACCTGCGCCGCAACGCGGGCGGGTCTTAACCCTAGTTTTTAATAAATTAGGATAACATTTAATATTAATTTATTATTTATATATTTTATATAAGATAAGTAGGAACCGTATATTTTACGGGTTAAATAAATGTAATTTTATATATCAAATAATAATAAAAAGTTATATCTTTAAATCCATGTGTATTACACAGATTAAATAAATATAATTTTGTATACTAAATACTAAAAAAATCATATCTTTAAAAAACCCGTGTATAATCGGGTTGAATAAATCTACCAAATAATAAAAAAAATACATCCTTAAAAACCTCGTATATTACACGTGTTGAATAGATCTAAAAAAGAGTTATATCTGACATGATCGCCCTCACACCATCATCGCCCTCAATTTCCCCCGCAAAAACATACAAAAAAACTGCAAATTAGGGGAAAATACTGATACATGAAGTACGACTCTGATTCGATTTGTTGCTACCTCCATTAAAGGATTGTTGATTTTGTTTGATGTGAAGAACGGATAGATGTAGATGAAGAGAGATTGGGCTTCTAACCATCTGCTTTTGGCCACCTGGCCACTCACTTGGCCCCTTTTAGCTGTACACCTGAAAGCAATTATAATTAAAATATTCATTTATATAGTATGTTCAACCAATAATTTGTATCAAAAGCTAAAATAAATATAATTTTTAATCACATAGAGTAAAATACTTATAAATTGTCTTTAGTAGACTTGATATTTAAACAAGTAAACAGTGTCAAAATGTGATTTGAAAAAAATCATGGATGTCTTTTAGAGTTGAACATAATCAAAACCCAAATCAAAGTTGGTTCAAAAGTAAATTAACCAATAGCTAGAGATAATAATATAATTATTAAATAATATGTAAGTTTAATATTGTACCTCAATGTGTATGCGAAACTTGAGGAAAATTGTCCGTAAATATTGTAGAGATTGTTAAAGATGTCATGGAGCTTCATAACGTGCAAGGTATGTCGACAACACACAAAGAGATTGTTAGAGGGGTGATTATAGCGTCTTGTTGGAGGTTATGGAAAGCTAGAAATGAATTGATATTTGAGAACAAAGTGGTTAAAGTCGTGGAGAATGTTTATGGTATAGTAATAGTAACAATAGTAAAGGTTTGGACTGAGAGAATTGGTGTAAATTGTATTTGATGTAACGTTTTGTGGCGGCCTCTTCTCTCCGACTTGGAGAGTTGGAGGGTTTCGCGTTTGGCATTAATGAAGTTCTCTTTTCAAAAAAAAAAATATTGTAGAGGGTGACAGAAAGAAAGGAAACGAATTAGGGATGGTTTGATTTTGGAAAGGCAACGCATGGTTTTATAAGGGGTTTTCTTGCTCTCTAAGTTTTGAGAAAAAATATCAAAATTTGAAGATAGGATGTGTTTCAAATGGTTACAAGTGTTATGTTACTAAAGAAAATGACCATATTAAGTAAATGATAAGGATGATTTCTATGTTTCTAAAAAGAGTTTATATACTTATTATTATATTTTTATCATGTACATTTATCAATTTTTTATTATATATTTCTTTTTTGAAAATATATATTATACTATTTAAATATATTAAATGTTCAAAATGAAACTTAGTATTTAACTGATGATAAGTTTCTCATTTATATAGTAATTAGTAATATTTTATTATTTAAAATTTGGGTATTACAAAGGCATGCAGTGGAGTAACTAAACCATCCAATAGGTGATGTCACATTAGAACCACGTTAAATAGTGGGGCAATAACTAAACCATCAAATAACTAAGCAGTGGGACAAACCTATGTAATAACTAAAAAATAAATTAAAGAAAATAAAAAAGAAAATAATATGATTGATCTAAACTCAAAAAAGGGCGGACCCCACCTCTCAAGGGCTTAACTGTCACGACCCCCGTCCTGGTGTGACCCGGTCCAGGAGCCCCGGGACAGAAAACCCGTGGTATTTATTATTTGTTTTGACAGCGGAAGTTTAACAGGATCTTTTCAATCTTGAAAATGCCCGATTATTTTATTTCACAATTTGGGGACAAACCCCATAATTTACAGTAAAGGTAATTTTACGAGGAAATCTCTTGTCTTACAAAACATGTTTATTCATTTTACTGAGCCACCACTTCAAGCTTGTTAGTGCTCCGTAGCACTTTTCATTGATTCACAGTAAGTCACCTGAAACATGTTTAAAAAAATATTTTATCAGCGGGGAAATACTGGCGAGTCATTCAGGTTAACTAAAACGACACATTAGTTATAGGTTACAACATAAGAGCGATTACAATGGCTACTATCTTACTTTTATATGGCGCCGTGTCACACCCTGGTGACGATGGTCATACCACTATTGGGTCCTTTCACCCAAGTACTGATGATTATCACTATTAGGTTGGTAAACCTAACCGTAAGAAATTAGTAATGTGCACAATACCCCACTTGCCAGTGATTCAAGATGAACAAGACTTAATCCCTGTAATTATAACTTTTGAAAATAATTTGAGGTGTAGTAAAACAATTGATAAAAAGAGAATGACTCACATTGCAGGTTTAAACGGGCAGAGTTTAGCCTACTGATTTAGCCTTGTAACCTAGTTTAAATAACAACGCACACGAAACTAGGTCAGTAACTTAATACAACATTTACGATAAACTTCACGAAATCAAAACCCTCACGACGAATGACAAAGTATAGCCCAAATACGGGCAGCACTTAAACATCCATCGGATCGGTTTCAATCGATCGGACATTATATCGTAGCAGTGATCGAGTTAATACCCTGTATTCGTAGCAGCGTTTCCCTAAGTAAAATCACGAATTTGAGCAGTATACTTCGTATTTTGAAAAGTTTTTCGAGTGTAGATGAACTGCTCATGTCCAACCCATTTATAGCCAGATTTTAGGTTTTACGCGGCCCGCGTAAACCTTAACAACACTTTTACGCGGCCCGCGAGGGCCCCTAGTCTACGTGTAGGGCTTGTGTGTCACAGGTAGGTCCGCCACGTGTGCGACACGTGGCCTGGAATGCTTATCCGGTCAACTTTACTTTGACGCGGCCCGCGTAAGCCTAAGATTACGTTTTACGCGGCCCGCCTGAAATCCAGAAATCTTGTTTTCTTAGTTTTAAGAGCATTAGGGTTTCAGGGGTCCGGGTTTTCATTTACGGGTCGATTTGGGGCATTTTTGTAGGTCCTTACATCCTCCCCACCTTATTTAAAATCTCGTCCTCGAGATTTACTGAAATAAGTGAGGATACTTTCGTTTCATTTCCGATTCCAGCTCCCAGGTATACTCGGGTCCTCTTTTCGAATCCTACTTGACTTTGACAAGTACCAATCTTTTGTGTTTAAGGAATTTAATCTTTCTGTCTTCTATCTGAAGTGGTTTCTCAACAAATTTTAGCTTTTCATTTACCTCTATGTCTTGAAGAGGTACTACCAGGGATTCGTCAGATAAACATTTCTTGAGGTTGGATACATGAAATATGTCATGTACCCCGGCTAACTCTTCTGGTAGTTGTAAGCGATAGGCGACCGGTCCTATTCTCTGGATTACTGGAAATGGTCCTACGTACCTTGGACTTAGCTTTCCTTTCTTACCGAACCGAACTACTCCTTTCCAAGGAGAAACTTTCAAGAGTACCCTGTCTCCAACTTGAAATTCTAGTGGCTTGTGTCGATCGTCTGCATAACTCTTCTGGCGGTCTCGAGCCGTTTTCAGTCTTTCCTTAATTTGAGTGATTTTGTCGGTGGTTTCTTGTACGATTTCAGGACCTGATAACTGGCTTTCTCATATTTCTGCTCAGCAAACTAGGGTTCTACACTTTCGTCCATATAGTGCTTCGAACGGGGCAGCTTCGATGCTTGAATGATAACTATTGTTATAGGAGAATTCAATTAAAGGTAAATGGTTGTCCCAGTTTCCTCCAAAATCTATCACACATGCCCTGAGCATGTCTTCCAAGGTTTGGATCGTCCTTTCACTTTGTCCGTCTGTTTGGGGATGATATGCAGTACTTAAATTTAGTCGGGTTCCCATTGCTTCCTGGAAACTGGTCCAGAAATGTGAAGTGAAACGACTGTCCCTATCTGATACAATGGAGAGTGGGACTCCATGTAAGGATACTACCTCGTCTACATACAATTTTGCTAATCTTTCCATGCTAAAGGTTTCCTTCATGGGTAGAAAATGAGTTGATTTGGTTAATCGATCCACAATTACCAAAATCGCCTCATTACCCTGTCTGGTTTTGGGCAACTTAGTAACAAAGTCCATGGTTATTAGTTCCCATTTCCATAGAGGCATTTCTAATTGTTGTAGTAGACCTGAGGGTTTCTAGTGTTCTGCCTTAACTTGTAAACAAGTAAGACACTTAGAAACATACCTAGCTATGTCCTTTTTCATTCCTATCCACCAGAAGTTATTCCTTAAATCTTGGTACATCTTATTATTACCAGGACGCATTGAAACACCTCAAAAAATTCACGTCTTATAATGTGTTGACACGTGTCATAAAGTTTGAACGTGTGAAAGAATGCTATAAAGGGACTAAAGTTGACAAACATGGAAAGTATGTGATTATACGGGTTCTAAATGTCAACAGTGAATAAATATACTTCATAATAACCCTACATGATGTTTATAACATCAAACGAATAAATCATGGATCATACGAAGCAAAAAGTGAGAGATTACAAACTACAGGGGTTAAATGTGTCAACATGTTTAAAGATATACCTCTGAGTGACCTTTTGACAAACCCGAAGCTTTGTAATGTTAATTATATTCACTAGAATGCACGATATAAATTTCATAAAGTTCCGTTATCGTATGAGAAAGTTATGATCAAATTCGTATGCGAGGGGTTAAAGTGCAAACGTTGAAAGTTAAGACTTTTCGGGTTAACCGGAAGTGTTCAGGGACTTGGCAAAGTGGGTATGAGTCCTAAAGCCCTTGTGGGTAAATATAAGGGGGTCAAAATGCAAGAAATAACCCTAGTTGCCCCTTCGTGAAGCCAAAGGTCAAGTGCAAAACAAAAGAAAAATGAAAATCTGTTTATCAGGCCCAGGCGGCCCGCATTGAGTTCAGCTAATCGTGAGGCGGGCCGCGTCCGACCCCCAGTACCGAGAAAAATGGGCTGTGGTCTGCCATGGCTTTTGTGCGCGATCTTTAACCGATTTTCCACATCACTTGACCCCTAAAACACCCCCTAAACACTAGAAACAAGTGTTGATCAGTTGTGGTGTGTGCTAGGCTTTGTTGTCAACCAATTGTGGTGATTGAAATCACTATAAAAGGGTCTTCAAGTTCACAAACACTCCTCACACCATTCTCTGCATTTCTGATCGATTCTGGAGCTCAAGCCTGCTTCCAAGTGATCATATCTCGTGCATAGGACCCTTGTAAGTCTGCTAGTCCTTTCTAAATTGAGTTTAGCTTAGTAGTTTAGCTAAAAGTCAAACCGTCGTAATTACGGTTTGACTTCGAGATTAGTCAATAATGGCTCAGTCAATTCTCGAATCAAAAGTAGTTATATGTTGGTATTTATGTGGGTAATAAAACCTCAAGAGGGTTTCCCCTGATCACCACTCTAACCAGGTCAAAACTCGGGTCAAACTTATATTTAAAAAGTCAACAGGAAGTCTAATGTCACACCCCGACCACGTAGAACATACAAAACGTGGCGGAAACATCGGGGAGTGTTGTAACAGAATTAATTGTTTCAAATCCATGGCAATTGAAGTTTCGTTTTATTGACTAAAAGTGTTACAATGTCTTAACAAACTAGGAAATACAACATAATTAACTAGTCTTGCATCTTTTATTGTCACTAAAGCCCAAGTCTGCCTATGTGTATCTTGATCATCTTATGCAACAGTTCCTGAAAAACACATGTGAAAATAGGTACGTCAGCATAAAAATGCCTGTGAGATACATAGGTTTTGTGAAAATGAGATTCATGACTTATGTTTAAGAAAATGTTTAGTCATGAACCTTGTAGTTTGCTTTGTTTTGTAAATCGTTTGAAAAGCAATAAGATCAGATGATAAGTATAAGTAAGAGAATAATGTATGGTTAAATGAATAACCAAGTAAAATGAGTTTGTAAAAGATAAGTTGTTTTGTAAAACAATGTCTTGTGAAAAGTATGTTATTTGTATAAAATGTTATATGTCTCAAATTGAAATGATTCAAATAACGCTACAATATATGATATCATACAAGCACTTATATATAGGAAGTACCAGCGGCGCATCCACCATGCTTGTATCATATTACACACGCCTCGTTACTTAAATCACTTACTCAAACCAAACCACCGCAGTAAAATGTTTATGTATAATCAAATGTCTAATGTCTATGTCAAATGTTTATGTCAAATGCAAGTCAAACAACCAATAATGTAAAATGTCTATGTTTAAACCAATTGTCAAAAGTCCTTGTATAAACCATGTCAAATGTTGATAGTCCAAAAGTAGTCAAGTAATGTGTAACAAATGTTTATGTATGGTAAGTAAAATAAGACTACTTAAACCATAAGTAAAAATGTACAAAACAAAGTATTTTGAGTAAATCAAAAGTTATGTTTTGTAAAATATATGCAGGCTATACTGAATATGAACATTTATGCGGTATTGTGAAAATTCATACATCCAAGCCTTGAGACAGTCGGATAACTATGTAAAAATGAGTTATCAAAAGAATATGTATTCGGATTCGGTCATTCCTTACGTCCAAACAAACCCGAGATTTCAGGAATGGGATTTGTCAAGTCCTGTGGTACCACTACCTACTACCGAGCGGCATGATCGGTGTTAATGAATGTATAGTATAGTTTAAACAAACCAAATGTCATACCAAAATGTAAGCATGTTTTATGAAGATAATGTACCTAGTATGCTAGAGTAAACATACAAGGTAGAGCTGTAAAACAATGTGTCCATATGTTACTGGAACATATGCAACAGAGATGCAATGTAAAATGATGTACTAAGTATGCTAAGTTAACATACAAAGTAGAAAAGTCATGTAAATCAATGTGCTAGCATGCTATCAGTCAACATACATAGCAGAAATGTAATGTAAATCATGTACTAATAGTGTACTAATGAACATAACAAGTATATGATGTGAAAACATGGAAAGCATGAAAGTAACAAGTAGGCACATGTGTTCCACCCCAAAACAGTTTGGAAAACAGTAAAAGAGGGGTCTATGTACTCACTTGAGATTGCTTAGTAGTTCTTGAGTAACAACCAAACAATGCTAGAGATCACGGATATCAAACGGCACCTAATATAGGTAACTATGTTAATAAACCGGACCTAAATCGGAAGATTTGATAGAATGAGGGTTCATAAACCAAACGAGTATGGAGACTCGTGTAACATGGTTTAACAAAGCCTACGTACTAAATGAAACCTAACCTAAGTGCTTGTGACCCATTATGATCCGTTTAGGTAGCTTATGCTACTTTAACGCGTCTTTCGCGTGAAACGCGTTCGGACCTCCTAACTAGTCCTATGACAAGTAATATATGCCTTAACATGTCTAATATGGTTTTCAAATCAGTTTAGATGTCAAAAGTTATGTTACATATGATTAAAACAAATTTTGGCATCAAAGGGGTATTTTGGTAATTTACCTAAGGCATATAAACTACCTATCATACAACTACTTAAACGAAGCGACCATAAGGTATAACCTCGGAAGGTTATTCCCTATATACTATGGTCACCTAACGTGTTTGGTCGGATCCTAATGATCGACCAAACGGGTCGGGTTCGAAAGTATAAGCGATTGTTTAGATCGCTTACCTGACGACCCTATATAAGCACCAAACTAAAAGTGACGAGCTAAGCATGTTAAAACATGCTTAACTAAGTTTAGAAAAACAGGTTTGGTATCACAACAAATGGTTGTGATACCTAAGAGTAGTTTGGTTACAAAATACGCAAGAATACGTATTCTGACCGAAACTACGGCTCGTCACTGAGCCTAGATAACGTGGTAATCAGTAGGTATAGTCACTAGGGACTATAACCCGTGATCACGCTCACGTTATGAAGTTCAAACGAACTTCGCATTGACCATAAACTGGTCAATGCTGAAAGTCAAACAAAGTTTGACTTTCGGACTCGAAAAGCAATAAAAGACGAAAGAATACTTACGAAGGGTCCCCGAATGCTAATCTAGATCACAATAACTCAGGTATGAAACAATGGTTCCAACTTAGAGTCATTTAGATCAGATTCTAGTGGTTTTGGAGTAATGGGGGGTGGGGTATTTATAGTTTTCGGGTAACCGTTAAGATCGTTTGTCGAATATCGTGCCTTAATCGTATCCGTACAAGTGTCGGAAAGTTATGGTGCCTAAAATTGATCCTTATCAGCTGAATAGGCAAGTGGTGAGCTTGTGGTTGTGGTTAAAACAGCTGGAATACGCTGACTGTTCGATCTTATCTGATCAGAGAGTCTAACGTGGGCCGCCTAAGATTTAAGCTTGGCTCACGCGGGCCGCCTAGCTCTTCAGATCAGAAAACAAGTTTCAAATATTGCAGTTTCAGTCCCTGTTATGTGTTTAAGCCATTTCCGACATGTTTAAGGCCCGTTAAGCCAACTTTAAGGCCCTAACATGATGTCTAAACATTGTGGACATGAAACATGCTCGAAAATATGTCGGATGTTGGTTCGTTTAGCCGTACGAACGCGATGTTCGCTTAATTACGACGGAATGCGCACAAGCGCGAAAAACGATCCAAAATGCGTGACGAATGGATTTTTCTTATGCCGAACACTAAAATAAAATGTTTTAGTGCTTACATAAATTTTTGGATGTCCGGATGTATTCAGAATGTGAGTTATGCGCAAAAGTGCAAACTTGTGCACTTTTTGACACTTTTAGTCCCTGAATGACCCAAAAGTTTATTTTAGCACACCGAACCCCTCAAAGCCTATTCCTAAGCTATATAAAGGATATTTATGGTATGTTTAACTTATGGTCATGTTTCGGAATGTCTGTTACAGTTCAAATTGGCATACTTTCGCAGTTTGTCAAATTTAGTCCCTGTAAGCGAATTAACTTGATTTCGGCATACCAAACCATCTAAAACTTATTTCTAAGTTATGTAAAGGTTATTTAAGGTATGTTAAGCCTATTTCACTATTCCGGAGTGTTCGTTGCATTAAACTGGTTATATTTACGCATCGGTGCGCGTATAACCTTCCAGAAAGCGATTTAGAGTTTGAAATCGAACAAGAGTTGATATGTGTAAACGATACACATATTTTTACAAATCCCAAGCATGAAATATAATAATTCATTGGTTTGGTATTTGTTTGATGGCCGTGGAGGCACAGGTGTTACATCTAAAATGCCATTTATGCATAATTAACATTGTAGATCATATACAACCTGTTGGATCATTGTTATAACTTAGTAATAAGTGTAAGAACATGTCTAAACATGTTCAACCCGACAATTTCCTGTTTAGACCCGGTTCGGAACCGAAAGTCACATAGTTTGACTTTCACTTTCACTTTCAGTTCTGACCCGTTTAGGCATGTTTTAGAAATGCCTCAGAGCTTTAATTGGACTAGGTTACATGTTAAAACAACCCTCTGTGATTATACACCTTGGTTCATTAGTTATCCAATTAATATGCATGTTTCCGTTAATTGCCCATATGTTGACCGTTATGCCCTTATTAACTTAAAACGTGATTTTTGGAAAAGTAAAAGAGTAGAAACCTTATATTCTGATATATAAACTTGTATGCAAAATTTGACATCAGTTTGAAGTGTAGATTAAGAGTTATGCTCGTTATCGCAAAATGAATGCTTTATGTTAATAAAATGGCGTAATTAGCGTATAGCCTACTTAAACATACTTTTTGATATCAAATATTTTACCCACTGATGTAATATATTATTTTGGGATTTTTAAATATTTTTAATTAATTTTAGGCTGAGCATTACTCATAGTCGTAGGCTTAATCCGGTAATTGTCGGTTTTGCCCTTACGGGCCATAAAATGAGTTTTACATATCTAAACGACTCCAAACCTTTTTCTACTGATCACATATGATAAATAAATTATTTTAGACCTTATGGAATAATAAAAATATCAGCTTTAGGTATTGAACCCGTAAACGGCTCCTAATCGCCTTATTTAGCGTTTTTAGCGCATAGTATGTACTAATACTATTTTTAAACATACACGGGTGATACCTATTGATGTTTTAGTCAAATTATAACATTTTAACAGTAAGCTAAAGTTGGTTATCTCAGACTTCAGTTTTGAGCTTTTCGGCTTATGTGAAATTACCAAAATACCCCTACGGGGCATAGTTTGGTTATAATTGATAAATTTCACATATCTAAAATACCTTACTGTTATACATCAGTAAACTAAGTATTTTTGCTAGTTATATCAGACCTGTAACTCAGTTAAACATTTAAACTCTTTTATAAACTTTTAAATGACCAAACTACCCCTACGGGGCCTAGTTTGTGTTTAAACACGTTTCGGGCATAATGAAAGACATCTTACTGATGTCACAACATATTTGAGGCATAATTAACTTAGGAAACCTGTATATAGCTCTCATGAATACCCGTCACGCTTATTACGCGTACGGTTCGGTTTATGTAACAAGTTTACATAAATTAGCCGAAACGGGTCAAACCTTAACGGGTTTATCTCAAAATCCAGAGTGTGAATAATAAACCCATATTAAACAAGTCTTCAAACTTGTCGGGTCCAAATCACATTCTATCCGGTCTTCGCTTAATCGTGCGTACGTACCGTATCTTTGAAACTAGCCGGTCTAAGCTTAAGCTTAATTAAAGACCCGTTAGGATTCTAATAGGTTATTATAAAACCTTCGTTCCAGATTAGGAGGACTAGTAAAAGCTACGTGCATTTTGCTAATTGTGAATTATACCTGCTCAGGTAAATACTTTTAACTTATTTTCCCTATACGGGCTTGGGTTACGGTATATAGCATACCGCTTGATCGAGCATCAAATCTCCACAGTTGAGTGGGTAGTTGAATAATTTGATCGGCTCGTTTAAACAGTCTTGTTTACTTAAAGCCTTTGGGGGGTTAATGACCATGTCCTGGATATCCTAGGCATCATCTTACGAGATGGCCACGACCTGAGCACGGGGTGTACGCGTACACCCGTCAGTGTATAACTCTATGATGTGGTGTGTCTATTGATCTTTAACCCGGACAAGATCCGGGCTACTGAACGCACAATTAACACGTAATTCATTCACAAGATTATAATATTAAATAATTCTCCAAAGTTAAATAAAATGTTTATGCCACGTGCATCCAAACCAATTTTCAATCATTTTCCAAAATGAGTCAGTTGAATGTATTTACTAGTGTAAACTGACGTATTTTCCCAAAAAGACTGAATGCAGGTACTAAACGAAATTGGCTGGATTGTCTCCTTAGCATCAATAAAAGTCTCGCAAGCTTAGGATGCCTGAAGTCTGTTGAACTATTGTTTCTATTTTATTTCGATCCTTTCTGTGGATGAACATCCGAACATTGTGATACTTGATATTACAATAATTTATTCGGTTGTATTATATTTTTTTTTAAATTTGCTTCCGCTGTGCATATTAAATATTGTGTTGTTTGACTATTATGTTGCCAACCACGTCACGATAATCCCCCACCGGGCCCACCGGTGACACGTGGAAATCGGGGTGTGACATGCATGGTATACCTAGATTTACGGGCTTCTTCTAAAATCTTATCTCTTAAATTTCCTTGCTTAAGTACCCAAATCCTTTTCTTATGGAATCTCCAAATTCCATCACTTCCTTGCTCTAATTCCTTTATTCGTCCTTTCATTCCTTCAGCATCATCCTTGATTGTTGTTTCTTGAATATGTTTCAATTGTTCCATTAAATCTAATTGTAAGCTTAACCTAAGAGCACGAACTCGTCGTTGTTTCTCATGATACTTACGACTTAGGGCATCTGCTACTACATTTGCCTTTCCTTCGTGATATTGAATATCACAGTCGTAGTCACTTAGAATTTCCATCCATCTTCTTTGCCTCATCTTTAATTCTTTTTGCCCAAATATATATCTTAAACTCTTATGATCTGTATAGACTGTAAACTTACTGCCATACAAATAGTGTCTCCAAATCTTAAGAGCAAAAGTTATGGCTCCTAACTCTAAGTCATGCGTCGTATAATTTGCCTCGTGCTTTTTCAATTGCCTTGAGGCGTACGCAATTACCTTCTTGTCACACCCCTATTTTCCACGTGTCACCGGTGGGCCCGGTGGGGAGTATCGTGACGTAGTTGATATCATCATAGACAAACAACACAATATATAAATGCACAGCGGAAGCAAAGATAGATTCATTTCAACTTTAATAAAGTGTAATATTAAATATCACTAATAGTTGAAACGGATCCACAGGCGGATCAAAAATAAAATAAGATATTGTTCAACAGTTTATTGTCGTCCAAGCTTGCGAGACTTATTGTGGACGCTCTAGAAGACAGCCAGCCTATTACGTGTAGTACCTGCACTTAACATTTTGGGAAAAATACGTCAGTTTACACTGGTAAATACAATTTAACTAACTCATTTTGAAAATGGTTGAAAATTGATTTGAATGCACGTGGCACAAAACATTTTTATAACTTGGGATAATTATGTAATATAATCTTGTAAAGGATTTACATGTTACTTATGCGTTCAGTAGCCCGGTTCATGCCGGGTTAAAGATCAATAGACACACCACAATATTGAGTTATACACTTGACAGGTGTACGCCTACACCCCGTGCTCAGGTCGTGGCCATCTCGTAAGATAATGCCAAGGATATCCGGGACATGGTCATTAACCCCCCAAAGGCTTTAAGCAAACAAAACATACAAACAAAACATAGCATCTCAATAAATTTAACCACTATTCGATTAAAGAATTCAATGCCGGACCAAGCGGTATTTTATATACCGTACCCCAAGCCCGTATAGGGGAAATAAGTTAAAAGTATTTACCTGAATAAAGTATAATTCTCAACAAGCAAAAAGGCAAGTAGCTTTTACCGGTGCTCCTATTCTGGAACGAAGGTTTATAATAACCTATTAGATTTCTAACGGGTCTTTATTTAAGCTTCAGCTTAGCCCGATTAGTTTAAAAGGACGATACGGTTCAAACGCACGATCAAGCGAAGACCGGATAGAATGTGATTTGGACCCGAAAAGTTTGAATACTTGTATAATATGGGTATACTAAATACATTCTGGATTTTGAGACAAAAATGATAATGTTTGACCCGTCTCGGTTAATTTATGCAAACTAGTTACATAAACCGAACCGAACGCGAAAAGAGCGTTACGGGTAACCGTAAGAGTCATATGCAAGTTCCCTGAGATAATATGCTCTAAATATGTTATAATATCAGTAAGTTATTTTCTATTATGCCCAAAACGGATTTAAACACAAATTAGGCCTCATAAGGGCATTTTGGTCATTTAAAAGATTATAAAAGAGTTAAATTAGAAATCTGAGTTACAGGTCTGGTTTATACAGTAGATATACTTAATTTAACATGTTATAACAGTAGGGTATGACCCATATGTGAAATTTATCATTTAAAACCAAACTATGCACCTTAGGGGTATTTTGGTAATTTCACAAGGGCTAAAAATGTCAAAACTGGAAACCTGAGTTCAAAAACTTATACTTACTGTTATTTTATAAAAATATGCTAAGAACATCAGTAGGTATCAACCTTATATGTTTAATATGGTTATAGTGCATACTATGCGTTAAAAATGCTTAAAAAGGCGATTTAGAGCCGTTTCCGGGTTTTTTAAAAGAAAGCTGATATTTTTATATTTCCAGAATGCTCAATTTATTTTATTTAACAAATAAAATCAGTAGAAAAAGGTTTGGGGTCAAAAGGATTTGTAAAACTCATTTTATGGCTTAAAAGGGCAAAATCGGTATTTACCGAATTAAACTTAGAGACCTATGATATGATCAGCCAAAAATTAAATAAAAATCTTTAACAATCCCAAAATATTATATAACATCAGTGGGTAAAAAGTTTGATATAAAAAAGTGGGCTTAAATAGGTTGTATGCTAATTACGCCGTTTAAGTAACATAAAGCTTTCAAATTACGATATTGAGCATAACTCTTAATCTAGACCTCAAACTGATATCAAATTTTAGGTGCAAGTTTATAAATCAGTAACAAATGTTTCTACTCTTTCACTTTTTCAAAAATCGCGTTTTATAGTAAAAAGGGCAAAATAGTCAACTTTAAGCATAAATCGGAAACATGCATATGAATCGGATAAGTGTTGAACCAAGTTGTAAAATCTCAGAGAGTTAAACTTATATAAAAATTGGTCCAAAATATGCTCTAATGCAGATCTCAAACATGCATGTACGGATCAGAACTGATAGTCAAAGAAAAAGTCAATTTATGTGACTTTCGGTTCCGATTCGGGTTTAAACTGAAAATTGTCGAGTTGATCATGATGAAACATGTTCTTACATTAATTATAAAGTTATTTTGATGATCAAACAGGTTGCATGTAGCCTACATTGCTAATTATGCTTAATTTTGCAAAAACACATTCTGTTGACTTTTTAAGAAAAGCTTTGACTCGACAATCAACATACTTAGAGTGGGAATCTGAAAATACCCTTTTGAGGGTTTGTTACCCACATAAATAACAACTTGTAGGTACCTTCAATTTGAGAAATGACTGAGCCATTTTCGTTTAATCACAAAGTCAAACAGAAATTACGATGGATTGACTTTCGGTTGAATAACTAAGCTAGAACGAATTTGAAAGAGTTATGAACACTTACAATGGTCCTAAATAAGCTTAGAGATCACTAGGAAGATGCCTTGCCGTCCAGAGAGCTCCAGGAATTGATATTGTGAATTTTAGAAAATGCAAGTTCTTGAATGTTGCTACTTCAAGTCCTTTTTATGCAACTTTGATCTGCTTAGAGGCTTCCACAGATGTTTTATGATGTTGTGAGAAGTGTCCAAGGGTCCCCAATTGCATGTATACTCATTGGTGAGGCCCTGGAGTCGACAACAGCTGGCTACAACTCGCAACAGGTCTGAAACTGGCACCTGTGGGTTATTTTTGCCCAGATACGTGCCTAGCGCACCGTTACGCTTCTGATGTAGCGGTGCGCTACCCCTTGCCAGATGACAAAATTTTATTTCTTTGTTTTGCATTTCAGTCGTTGGTCCTTTGGAACGTGGTTTTGGCGATTTATCTTGCTCATTAGACCCTCAAATCTTATTTTTAAGGGCCTTGGGACTTTTACAAACATGGTAAAGTCCTCGGTTAACTTTGTGCTTACCCGAAAAGTCTCGAAATTTAACGTTAACGCAATTAACCCTTCGTGCATGGTTTTGATCACAACTTTCTCATATGCTAACGAAACTTGATGAAATTTTTATCACATATTCAAGTGAGTATATTTTATCATTACAAAGCTTCGGGTTTGCCAAAAGATCACTCAGAGATATACTTTCAACATGTTGACACTTTTAGCCCCTGTAGTTTGAAATTCCTCACTTTCTTTCATTTTCCGCTTCGTATGATCCATGATTTATCTGTTTAACATCATGTAGGGTTATTTTAGAGCCTATTTATCCATTGTTGACACTTTGGACCCTTATTTTCACATAGTTTCACTGTTTGTCAACTTTAGTCCCTCTAAAGTATGTTTTCACATATTCAAAGTCCATGACACGTGTCAGTACTTTATTGGACGTAAATTTTCGAGGTGTTACATCCTCACCCCATTATAAGAAATCTCGACCCCGAGATTTACTGAAACAAATGAGGGTATTTTTCTTTCATCGTGGATTCTACCTCCCATGTGCATTCGGGACCTCTACGGGCATCCCATTTGATCTTAACAATAGGTGCATGCTTCCTTCGAAGCTTCTTTACCTGTCGATCTTCAATTGATAATGGCTTTTCCACAATTTCAAGTTTTCATCTATATGTACATCCTTATGCGGTATAACCAGTGATTCATCAGCGAAACACTTCTTCAAATTACAGATGTGGAACACATTATGGATAGCGCTAAGTTCTTCAGGCAAGTTTAACTTATAAGCAATTGACCCGACACATTCGATAACCTCGAAAGGTCCTATGTATCTCGGGCTTAGCTTGCCTTTCTTACCAAATCGCATCACCCCCTTCCAGGGTGATACTTTAAGCAATACCTTGTCACATACTTCGAAGTGAAAAGACTCACGCTTTGGATCCGTATAACTTTTCTGCCTATTCCTGACAGCTTTCAGGCGATCGCGAATCTGGGCAATCTTGTCCGTTGTTTCCAAGGAAATCTTCAGATTCTGATGATTGGACGTACCAATCTTCTATTTAACAATAGATATTCAACTTTCCATTTAAGCAAGGTCTTCGAAGGAGCAGCCTTGATACTTATACATCAACTATTATAGAAAAACTCATTTCAATGTGAAATGGTTATTTCAACCATTACTTAAAACTAATCTTAAGGGATAGTTAATCCTTACAGTTAGTCGAACAAATCGACAATCCTTGGCAGCTGATGGAAATTCTTAATTGCTGCCTAATTTGGGTTGCGGTATTCAATGCATAAGCAGAATGAACCGTCTTTCTTAATTAACAATACCGAATTCTTAAAATATAAGGTTAGGCTATATGAATTCTTTATTTTCAAAACTTATTTAATTGGGGTTTTGATTCTTCCAATAATGGCACTTGCCGTCTTGGAGATTTCATAAGAATACAACCCTAAATGGGGTATAAATCCTAATTCTACCTGCCTCTCAGGAGGTAAACAGGGTAATCAAGATACAATGAGGTTACAGAGATTTTCCAAGCCTGAGGCTCCAGTTCGTCCAACACTGCTCGTGTCAAATGAGTGACACCTATATGTTATGAGTCCATGATTTTTCTTAATTGAAGACATTTACTTGGACCATTCCATTTTGGATATCTTCTTTGAATACCATTAGTTGACTTTAGCACCATATGACTATTAGAATATCCTTGCGGTTCCATGTATTAAACCTCCATACTGATCAGGCATGGAAGCAATCTATGGAACTTATTAAGATACATCAATCCTCATATGGCGCTTTTATCATACTGTCTGGTTTTCGCAATCGATAGAGATCAAGGAGATATCAACTATATATGCTGACGCACATCTTCTAGAGAGAGGATACTTCTAGAATTCCATAATTAGAGATTTCCAGCAGGAACAGAAGGAATGATTCTTATGATTTCGCCTGTAAGTTTTACCTTACACTTAATATCTGGGGTTCTTACGGGAAAGATTTCTAAAAATTTGCTAAGCTTAAAATCTTATGAGAGACTTAGCAGTACCTGAATCCATACGTAACTCTTAGCCAAAAGAAATCATAATAAGGGTTTATCTGGCATCATTATTAATGTGAACTGCCTCTAATTATTCATCAGGAGGGTTAAACGCCTCCATTCTTAATCCTTTTAAACTTAGCTACAAAATCTTTGACAAAATTTAGAGCAGTCTCAGCCTTGACTGGTTGTTTCTTAATCTATATAACGTGAGTAGCTGAGGTAGATCCATAATGGATTCTTAATAAGCAGGCTTTGAAACCTTAAGGTGCCCTCTTATTCCCGATGCTAAATCATAATGTATATATATAGTGCATTATGCTTAAATTCTAGGTTAACCGAATAAGAGCACTATTTCAACCAATGAACCAAGGTTTGCAATCTATTGCCGATAGTGTATAGCTCTTATGGGGAGTCGGAAAAATTCTTATTCCATCCTTTCCATTTCGCAAGACGGATACCAGGTTTTTCTAATAAGGTCCTTAAAATTTGAACCATCCCATACTGTATAAGGGGATCTTTCTTGTGGACTCCATTAGTGTCCTTATTAACCAAGGGTATTGCCACCGAATGATTGTGATGCACACCTTACCGTGTGCTTTCCAGCATAACCACTGATATACCTAATGGTTTCTACTTCTATCAACAATTCCTTGCAATCAATGGCCCCTTTTTAACTATCGAAGTCTCTTGACTTCCAAGAGACGAAGTACTTTTTAAGTACATCCAAAAAAGAATGGGCTCCTCGCCACATATGATTTTATTTGGGTTATTCTTCGCATATGGAATATGAATAAAGCTCTTCTCATGAGCAGTGTCATGTGTTTTAGAGCAAGCAGCGTTTGGCTCTTCATGGCTTTTCTCATAGCCCTTCTCAGCAGTGATAATTATAGTCTTGGAGATTAATTCTGTTAACATTGAGGTTCACACTTGATGCACTATTAACATTTCTCGCATCTCTTAGTATTGCGACTTTTGTTTGTCTCTTCTGAGTTTTCCATACTCAAATCTTTTGGTATTAAATACCAATTTAACAATTAATTGTGTGCTTTTCCCAGCTAGTCATCATCCTGTCGACTTATCATACATCGATCATGGTATTATTAAACCATATGAACATTCCTAAGGAGTGTTATTTGATTGTACAAGTGCTTATATTTAATCAAAATGGAGATTTCACAAACTAGGCACCTAGCTCGGTTGGCTAGGCGCGCGAAAGGGTGCGGCCTAGACCCAGGTTCGATTCCGGGGACGGCCAATTCCACCATTTTTTTTTATGTTTAATATTTACTAATCTTACGGATACATGTAATTACGATGGTTGTCTCATAAGGAGTCTTGATAATTAATTGCTTCTTATCACCCACAATATGGGCTCGATTTTTAAGGCAACCAATCTATTTTTTTTTTCACTATGCTGAGTCCTTTATTATTTAAATGGAACAAGGACGTCAGAAAAGAATAATTTCTAAATGAATATAAACATCCATCTAATATTTCTGAAGCAGTCTCTGAGGTACTATTGGTCAATTCCACTTAACACTTAGAGTTTTAACAGGCAGATTTAATGATTTACAAAATCTATTGTCTACCAGAGACTTATCTGAACCTGAATCAATTAATACTCTAGCATGAGCGTTATTGATAGAGAAAGTACCTGTTGTGACATTGTTATCCTGAACAGTCTCTTGAGCACCCATTTGAGAGCTTCCAACTTTGATCTTTTTAACTTCCTCAAGCTTTTTAGCATATTTAGGGCAGTTGGTCTTTATGTGCCCTCTTATATTGCAACCATAGCAGGTTGCGTCTTCCATCTTCTTGCAGTCCAAGGTTTTATGCCCCTTGGACTTGCATATCCCACACGCAACAGTTCTCGTCTGTGTATGCGAGTTCGATCCATACCTGCACTTCCCGAAGTGCTGTTTCTTGCAGATTTTACATTTGGGTTTTGCCTCCATTGGCTTAGACGGGTTACGGTTTGAACCGGTCTTACTCTTTTTGCAACCCTTATTCGGGGTATCATCGCACTTTCGCTTATGATCCTTCAGCGCACGGTCCACTGCGTTGTTTACGGCTGTATCTATCATAGCCTGTAACTCGGTGCTTGTTAAATTCAGTCTTACATCATCTTTCTGATCAACCGGATGATTGTGAGCCTCAGTGGAGTCAGCCATGGTGAAACTTTGAAGGCTACACTCCAAACAGAAATAATTGGTTTAATTATATAGCGAATTGTCGAACTTGATAATTAAGTAGCCATGGTGCGAATAAACCATATGGGCCAACAGATAGTATTTATTTTATTTGATTATGTTTTGCCTAAGTTTTTAAATAAACCATCTTTGGCGTTTAAACGGAATATAATCCTTCATATTTACTAGACAGGGACCATAAGTCACGACTGTCAATGTCATACTGACATCTTATATAGCACAACGGCTTGTTCCAAAGGACTTTTCGATGGCACAGATGCCTTGTCACTAGGGAAATTTTAAAACATAATCAATGATTCCTTTAGATCGGAAAATTTCATAATTCATTGTCTTGACAAGAAGTTATGAAATAAAACTATCGTTTTCATGTATGCATCTTTGCCCGTAGGTATACATCCTAGGTGGATGTTTAGATGTGTACATCATGTTCGACATTTATTAGCCATGATTCCTATTGATTATATATGCTAAATAAAGGGTTTGGAAGCTCCTAATATAAAGATGACAATCGTGATTTTATCGTATCACTGTTGTCGGGAGTGTTAACACGTTTTCAAGTGTTTAACAAGGATCTGAATCTCTTTTAAACAGGTTTTACCATTTTAGCTAGGTCTTCAATGACATTCAAGCTAGGTCAAACCTTTTAAGATTCTCTTTTAATATTTATACTGGCAGAAAAAGAATGATATCTATTTTATTTAGGATTTTCGTTATAATTATCCTAAATTTAATAAAAATATAATTATGGCACAAAAGACCGTGTCACAGGGACAACTTTATATTATCAACCTTGATTTTGTAGAATTAAGGTATTTGGGCTTGAACGTGTTCCTGCCTTTTCTTGACAGGGAGTTGTAGGCTACGACTGTCTTTTGTCTTGTATGACAATGAGTATAGCCCGTAGGCAGTATATCCCTAGTTATAATTTAATAATAGCTCAACAGCCTAGTCACATGGACAAATTTAATTTATAAACCAGGATGTTACAAAATCGAGGTATTAAGGCTTGAATCAAAGTTCATTACCTTTTCTTGACAGGGAGTTGTAGGCTACGACTGTCTTTATTAAAATTTCTGGCCCGTGGGCCTATCAATCAACATCTCGTAAGATGTTAAGACATATAGTCATTGCACTGATGATACGTTCAGCGGTCACAGTAATGACATGACGACATGATCAGTGCCATTAATTTAATCAACTGTTGTTCAGTGGTCATAATAATGACATGACGACAAGATTAGCACTTTAATTTAAATCAACTGTCATTCAGCGGTCATAATAATGACATAACGACAGGATTAGCACTTTAATTTAAATCAATTATCGTTCAGCGGTCATAATAATGACATGACGACCAGATTATCATCTAGAGGACTTTGAGCATAGCTCACCCCCCTTAGGACGGGGAATCTCAAAAGATCACAACTGTCGATGTCACAATCGGACAGTGTATTATAGCCCGTGGCACTTCATCCTTAAGGGATGATTATTACATGATCATCTTATAGGATGATATGAGCCATGATTTCTAGATCATAATGCAAATTAGAAAAAAATTTAAAAATTTTCAGTATAGGGATGACTATTGTGACTTTCTCGAATCACATTTGCCAAGAGTGCTAACACGTTATTAGGTGTTAACAAGGATTTGAATCTTTTAAATAGGTCCTACCATCTTGGCCTTGTCATATAGGCTAGGTTTACCTTTAAGATTCCTTTTTAATAATTAACGCAGAACAATCAAATCTCGGGATGTTAATAAGGATCTGGACCTAAATTGAGGAACTGCCATCTTGGCCGGGTCTCAATAATGACACGAGGCTAGGTCTTGTCCTTGTTAGATTTTGCCATTTTATTATAATGGTAGATCTTAAAAAAAATGTTATTTTAATTATTTCATATATTATATCCATATATATTGAATAAATGAAATTTTGATAAAGTACTCCAATGATTAACAAAAATACAGAATTGCCCTAAGCGGGACTTGAATGAAACAATATTGTCCATGAAGGGATTGAAAGATAAGTATGCCCTTATAAGGACTTATTAAGGAAACGAACTTCAACAAAGGAGCTTCTTCTTCAATTTAGTTCTGAATGTCCTCTCCTTGGTCGTACGTTAATCCCTGTCGCAACACGAAGCTTGGCCTTTCCTAGGCTTCAAATGGGGAGAATTTCCATTACAGCTTCTTGTTTGGCGATATAAAAATATATAATTAAAAGCGATAATCCTCCGAATAGGGACAAGAGTGTTCCTATGTTAAGTCTAGACGCAGAAGGTCAAAGAATGTGCTATCGTGTCATTGAGATTAAACACAAAAGCTAGCGTTTAATTCACTCAATGTTGGCTCTGATACCAACCTGTCACACCCCTATTTTCCACGTGTCACCGGTGGGCCCGGTGGGGAGTATCGTGACGTAGTTGATATCATCATAGACAAACAACACAATATATAAATGCACAGCGGAAGCAAAGATAGATTCATTTCAACTTTAATAAAGTGTAATATTAAATATCACTAATAGTTGAAACGGATCCACAGGCGGATCAAAAATAAAATAAGATATTGTTCAACAGTTTATTGTCGTCCAAGCTTGCGAGACTTATTGTGGACGCTCTAGAAGACAGCCAGCCTATTACGTGTATTACCTGCACTTAACCTTTTGGGAAAAATACGTCAGTTTACACTGGTAAATACAATTTAACTGACTCATTTTGAAAATGGTTGAAAATTGATTTGAATGCACGTGGCACAAAACATTTTTATAACTTGGGATAATTATGTAATATAATCTTGTAAAGGATTTACATGTTACTTATGCGTTCAGTAGCCCGGTTCATGCCGGGTTAAAGATCAATAGACACACCACAATATTGAGTTATACACTTGACAGGTGTACGCCTACACCCCGTGCTCAGGTCGTGGCCATCTCGTAAGATAATGCCAAGGATATCCGGGACATGGTCATTAACCCCCCAAAGGCTTTAAGCAAACAAAAATACAAACAAAACATAGCATCTCAATAAATTTAACCACTATTCGATTAAAGAATTCAATGCCGGACCAAGCGGTATTTTATATACCGTACCCCAAGCCCGTATAGGGGAAATAAGTTAAAAGTATTTACCTGAATAAAGTATAATTCTCAACAAGCAAAAAGGCAAGTAGCTTTTACCGGTGCTCCTAATCTGGAATGAAGGTTTATAATAACCTATTAGATTTCTAATGGGTCTTTATTTAAGCTTCAGCTTAGCCCGATTAGTTTAAAAGGACGATACGGTTCAAACGCACGATCAAGCGAAGACCGGATAGAATGTGATTTGGACCCGACAAGTTTGAATACTTGTATAATATGGGTATACTAAATACATTCTGGATTTTGAGACAAAAATGATAATGTTTGACCCGTCTCGGTCAATTTATGCAAACTAGTTACATAAACCGAACCGAACGCGAAAAGAGCGTTACGGGTAACCGTAAGAGTCATATGCAAGTTCCCTGAGATAATATGCTCTAAATATGTTATAATATCAGTAAGTTATTTTCTATTATGCCTAAAACGGATTTAAACACAAATTAGGCCTCATAAGGGCATTTTGGTCATTTAAAAGATAATAAAAGAGTTAAATTAGAAATCTGAGTTACAGGTCTGGTTTATACAGTAGATATACTTAATTTAACATGTTATAACAGTAGGGTATGACCCATATGTGAAATTTATCATTTAAAACCAAACTATGCACCTTAGGGGTATTTTGGTAATTTCACAAGGGCTAAAAATGTCAAAACTGGAAACCTGAGTTCAAAAACTTATACTTACTGTTATTTTATAAAAATATGCTAAGAACATCAGTAGGTATCAACCTTATATGTTTAATATGGTTATAGTGCATACTATGCGTTAAAAATGCTTAAAAAGGCGATTTAGAGCCGTTTCCGGGTTTTTTAAAAGAAAGCTGATATTTTTATATTTCCAGAATGCTCAATTTATTTTATTTAACAAATAAAATTAGTAGAAAAAGGTTTGGGGTCAAAAGGATTTGTAAAACTCATTTTATGGCTTAAAAGGGCAAAATTGGTATTTACCGAATTAAACTTAGAGACCTATGATATGATCAGCCAAAAATTAAATAAAAATCTTTAAAAATCCCAAAATATTATATAACATCAGTGGGTAAAAAGTTTGATATAAAAAAGTGGGCTTAAATAGGTTGTATGCTAATTACGCCGTTTAAGTAACATAAAGCTTTCAAATTACGATATTGAGCATAACTCTTAATCTAGACCTCAAACTGATATCAAATTTTAGGTGCAAGTTTATAAATCAGTAACAAATGTTTCTACTCTTTCACTTTTTCAAAAATCACGTTTTATAGTAAAAAGGGCAAAATAGTCAACTTTAAGCATAAATCGGAAACATGCATATGAATCGGATAAGTGTTGAACCAAGTTGTAAAATCTCAGAGAGTTAAACTTATATAAAAATTGGTCCAAAATATGCTCTAATGCAGATCTCAAACATGCATGTACGAATCAGAAATGATAGTCAAAGAAAAAGTCAATTTATGTGACTTTCGGTTCAGATTCGGGTTTAAACTGAAAATTGTCGAGTTGATCATGATGAAACATGTTCTTACATTAATTATAAAGTTATTTTGATGATCAAACAGGTTGTATGTTGCCTACATTGCTAATTATGCTTAATTTTGCAAAAACACATTCTGTTGACTTTTTAAGAAAAGCTTTGACTCGACAATCAACATACTTAGAGTGGGAATCTGAAAATACCCTTTTGAGGGTTTGTTACCCACATAAATACCAACTTGTAGGTACCTTCAATTTGAGAAATGGCTGAGCCATTTTCGTTTAATCACAAAGTCAAACAGAAATTATGATGGATTGACTTTCGGTTGAATAACTAAGCTAGAACGAATTTGAAAGAGTTATGAACACTTACAATGGTCCTAAATAAGCTTAGAGATCACTAGGAAGATGCCTTACCGTCCAGAGAGCTCCAGGAATTGATATTGTGAATTTTAGAAAATGCAAGTTCTTGAATGTTGCTACTTCAAGTCCTTTTTATGCAACTTTGATCTGCTTAGAGGCTTCCACAGATGTTTTATGATGTTGTGAGAAGTGTCCAAGGGTCCCCAATTGCATGTATACTCATTGGTGAGGCCCTGGAGTCGACAACAGCTGGCTACAACTCGCAACAGGTCTGCAACTGGCATCTGTGGGTTATTTTTGCCCAGATACGTGCCTAGCGCACCGTTACGCTTCTGATGTAGCGGTGCGCTACCCCTTGCCAGATGACAAAATTTTATTTCTTTGTTTTGCATTTAAGTCCTTGGTCCTTTGGAACGTGGTTTTGGCGATTTATCTTGCTCATTAGACCCTCAAATCTTATTTTTAAGGGCCTTGGGACTTTTACAAACATGGTAAAGTCCTCGGTTAACTTTGTGCTTACCCGAAAAGTCTCGAAATTTAACGTTAACGCAATTAACCCTTCGTGCATGGTTTTGATCACAACTTTCTCATATGATAACGAAACTTGATGAAATTTTTATCACATATTCAAGTGAGTATATTTTATCATTACAAAGCTTCGGGTTTGCCAAAAGATCACTCAGAGATATACTTTCAACATGTTGACACTTTTAGCCCCTGTAGTTTGAAATTCCTCACTTTCTTTCATTTTCCGCTTCCTATGATCCATGATTTATCTGTTTAACATCATGTAGGGTTATTTTAGAGCCTATTTATCCATTGTTGACACTTTGGACCCTTATTTTCACATAGTTTCACTGTTTGTCAACTTTAGTCCCTCTAAAGTATGTTTTCACATATTCAAAGTCCATGACACGTGTCAGTACTTTATTGGACGTAAATTTTCGAGGTGTTACACTTCTTGCATTGCATCAGCACACATCTTAATCCTAACTTAGAAGCATCACAATAAAATTTAAAATCTCTTGTCCCTTCTGGTAAGGCAAGAATTGGGGCGTTTGTTAATCTTTGCTTTAAAATCTTAAAAGCCACTTCTTGCCTAGATCCCCATTCAAACTTCACTGCTTTACAGGTTAGCTTAGTTAATGGAACAACTATTTTAGAAAAATCCTTATTGAATCGTCTATAGTATCCGGCTAATCCTAGAAAACTTCTAACTTCCATAGCTGATTGCGGGACCTTCCATTTGGTGATCGCTTCTATTTTGGAAGGATCTACGTGAATACCTTTGTGATTCACCATGTGTCCTAAAAATTGTACCTCTTGTAGCCAAAATTCACACTTCGAGAATTTGGCGTAAAGCTTCTCTTTTCTTAACAAAGTTAAGAGTGCACGTAGGTGCTCACAATGCTCGTCCTGACTTTTGGAATAAATGAGTATATCGTCGATAAAGACAATTACTAATTTATCCAAGCACGGTTTACAGATCCTATTCATCATGTCCATGAATGCTGCAGGAGCATTTGTTAGTCCAAAGGGCATGACTGTAAACTCGTAATGACCATACCTAGTTCTGAAAGCAGTTTTAGGTATGTCTTCTTCTTGTACTATCAACTGATGGTATCCGGAGCGTAAATCTATCTTAGAAAAATATCTAGCTCCTTGAAGTTGATCGAAAAGATCATCAATCCTAGCTAATGGGTATCGATTCTTAATTGTAATCTTATTCAATTCCCTATAATCGATACACATTCGCATCGAACCATCTTTCTTTTTCACAAACAACACTGGGGCTCCCCAAGGGGATGAACTAGGTTGTATAAATCCTTTACTGAGCAATTCATCTAATTGCTTTTTCAATTCTAACATTTCGGTGGGTGCTAACCGCTAAGGTGCCTTGGCTATCGGTGTAGTTCCAGGAATTAGATGAATCCTAAATTCTACTTCCCTATCGGGTGTTAATCCAGGTAGTTCTTCTGGGAATACATCCGGGTATTCTGATACTACTGGAATTTCCTTAAGTTCCTTACCTTTAGTGTTAATGATTACCGAAATCACATACACTATTCCTTGTTTTCTTGAATAACTGACCATTTTCATTACTGAAATGAATTTCAGTGGCTTACGTGGCTTATCTCCTGTAATCACCACTATTTCTCTGTGGGTGTATGAATTTCTATGGAATTTTTATCACAGAGAATTCGAGCATGGTTGGCTACTAACCAATCCATTCCTAACACAATATCGAATCCAGCTAAATTCATAGGTAACAGGTTTGCAGAAAATTTATGGCCTAAGAGTTCTATCCTTTCTTCTCGCAAGACCTTATCTATGTGAACAGAATTACCATCTGCGGTTTCTACCGTAAAAATCTGCCTAAGATTGGTTAAAGTTAGGTTAAGAGCTTGGCAGAATGAAGTATTTATAAAACTTTGGTTTGCACCAGAGTCAAATAATACTTTTGCATAAACGTCGTGAACTAGGAACGTACCAGCTATTACATCAGGGATTAGCTCCGCTTCTTGGGTAGTCAACTGGAATGCTCTTGCATTCTTTTTGGTAGTTCCTTCTGCAGGTTTGGCTTTCTTGTCAGCTGGTTTGACCAATTTGGGGCAGTCTGGTCTAAAATGTCCAGCTTCTCCACAGTTGAAGCAGATTGTTGATTTCTTCCTCCTGCAATCTTCTTCTTGATGCCCTGGAATTTTGCAGAAATTGCAATACCCTTTGCATCTTCCAAAATGCTTTCTTTTACAGGTACCGCAGAATGGAGCAGTGGAAGATTGCCCGATTCCCTTTTTCTTGAAATTATTACTATTACCCACACGGAATCCTTGGGTAATCTTTTGGGCCACTTCCTTTTTCCGGTTTTCTTCTCATGTGCGTACCAGCCTGTCCGTCAAGGTGTTGGCTAATTCCACTGCGTCGTCAATTGTGCGGGGTCTCGAAGCTTTGACGATATCACGAATCTCGCTTATTAAACCCCAAATATAGCGAGAAATAAGTACCGGTTATGGCGAGGCCAAAGTTGGCACAATTATGGCATATTCGAAGAATGTCGAAGTATATTCTCGACAGTCAACATCCACCATTCGGTGGCTCAGGAACTTATTTGCCATTTGCTCTTTTTCATATTCAGGGCAGAATTTCATTTCCACCAAATGCTTAAATTCTTCCCAATTCATGGCATAGGCCATGTCACTTCCCTTGGCTTGTAACACCGTATTCCACCATTCCAATGCTTCTTCTTTGAAAAGGTGAGAAGCATACATAACTTTATCCTCCTCGGTACATTTACTTATTTTAATTACTACCTCAGTTTTCTCCAACCAACGTAGTGTCGTAGTTGCCCCTTCATTGCCTGCAAATTCAACAGGTTTACAGGCAAGAAATTCCTTATTAGTGCAACCAGGTGTTGCAACTTTCATTTTCTTAAGTATTGGGGCTTGGATCACGTTGTCGTTATTGCCGCCTCCGTTAACACTATTACTGAAATTATCGTCGTGCGTGCGTTTACTGGGGTGAGCTTGCGAAGGCTCAACAGGACTTTTAACAGCAGCGACGATTGCTGGGATAGCATTTGCTATTCCCTGGGCAACGATATTCTCTATATCTTGCCTATTAAGAAAGTGATCTTCATTGTTTTGCTCGGATTGGTTAACCTCGTTAACTGGTTCATTACCAGCGTGTTCCATCTGGTATTTAATATATATAGGTGATTAGCATAAAATAAATAACAACCAAACATAATAAAACAATCGCACATAATCACGTCAACACGTATAGCCAAAATTGTCGACTTTGCGACTTTCATATTTTATATATTTTAGTATGCATCCGTACACACTAGATATGTTACAAAAGTTTTATTTTTAGTTATTTTACATAATTATATTTTTATTATTTATTATTGTTATTTTATTATCATTATTATTAAACACATAACCACCCCATCACATAACCACACCACCCGTCAGCTGATTTTTCAAAAACGACGTTCCCTCTTGTCGTATTTCCAGGAGATCTGTTCTCCCACCTCCCGGATTCAATTCCCTGCGTCCACCAGTTCCTCACCATAGTGGCGGAGTTCAGCCAAGTTTTATGTGCTCATTGGTGGGTTTGGTGCAGGCTCCGGGTCAAATTAGGGGAAAAAGGTGTTAGGGTTATTCAAAAGATTCTGAAATTGCCAATCAGTTGTCCACCATTCTTCCAGCTCTCCTTGTAGAGGTCGGGGGTTAACAATAGGATCTGGGATAGCAGGCTCTAAATTAACTGGAAGTTGTAATTCAGCTGGGTAATTGAAAAGGTTTTCATCGGCAGGTCCGATGAGGTCGCTATTTGCCAGTTTGCGGTCCAACTCCTCCCATGGTGGCATTTCCTAGGCTTGCCCTAAACTTTCCCCAATTTGCTTTCCTTTGCCTTTATCATTTGGGTCCTCAGTCTTTTTAACCCTCTGCACGGCTGGATTTTTCCTCCGTGTGCGTCTCCAGCCTACGATTCTTCTTCTCTTTTTCGACTTGGGTTTCTCCTGAGGCTGGGCTTGGAATTCCATAGGTTTCTCAGTGTCAGCCCAATAACCGGAAAAGCCCCCAGAAACTTCCATGTCAGCAGAATAGATAGTGAGATTCTGAAGAGCTTCAGACAACTCATTCATGCTGTTAGCACATAGGAAGAAACACACACACAATTCTAAGGTAAAATCTCATTTATCAACTTAAACTCACAGAATGGCAATCAGAAAATTAAGTATTTCTAAATACTTAATTGGCTTAAATCAGTGGCTCTGATACCACCTTTTTCTGTCACGACCCCCATCCCGGTGTGACCTGGTCCAGGAGCCGCGGGACAGAAAACCCGTGGTATTTATTATTTGTTTTGACAGCGGAAGTTTAACAGGATCTTTTAAATCTTGAAAATGCCCGATTATTTTATTTCACAATTTGGGGATAAAGCCCATAATTTACAGTAAAGGTAATTTCACGAGGAAATCGCTTGTCTTACAAAACATGTTTATTCATTTTACTGAGCCATCACTTCAAGCTTGTTAGTGCTCCGTAGCACTTTTCCTTGATTCACAGTAAGTCACCTGAAACATGTTTAAAAAACATATTTTATCAGCGGGGAAATACTGGCGAGTCATTCGGGTTAACTAAAACGACACATTAGTTATATATTACAGCATAAGAGCGATTACAATGGCTACTACCTTATTTTTATCTGGCGCCGTGTCACACCCTGGTGACGATGGTCATACCACTATTGGGTCCTTTCACCCAAGCACTGATGATTATCACTGTTAGGTTGGTAAACCTAACCGTGAGAAATTAGTAATGCGCACAATACCCCACTTTCCAGTGATTCAAGATAACCAAGACTTAATCCCTCTAATTATAACTTTTGAAAATAATTTGAGGTGTAGTAAAACAATTGATAAAAAGAGAATGACTCACATTGCAGGTTTAAACGGGCAGAGTTTAGCCTACTGATTTAGCCTTGTAACCTAGTTTAAATAACAATGTACACGAAACTAGGTCAGTAACTTAATACAACATTTACGATAAACTTCACGAAATCAAAACCCTCACGACGAATGACAAAGTATAGCCCAAATACGGGCATCACTTAAACATCCATCGGATCGGTTTCAATCGATCGGACATTGTATCGTAGCAGTGATCGAGTTAATACCCTGTATTCGTAGCAGCGTTTCCCTAAGTAAAATCATGAATTTGAGCAGTATACTTCGTCTTTTGAAAAGTTTTTCGAGTGTAGATGAACTGCCCATGTCCAACCCATTTATAGCCAGATTTTAGGTTTTACGCGGCCCGCGTAAACCTTAACAACACTTTTATGCGGCCCGCGAGGGCCCGTAGTCTACGTGTAGGGCTTGTGTGTCAGAGGTAGGTCCGCCACGTGTGCGACACGTGGCCTGGAACGCTTATCCGGTCAACTTTACTTTAACGCAGCCCGCGTAAGCCTAATCTTACATTTTACGCGGCCCGCCTGAAATCCAGAAATCTTGTTTTCTTAGTTTTAAGAGCATTAGGGTTTCAGGGGTCCGGGTTTTCACTTACGGGTCGATTTGGGGCATTTTTGTAGGTCCTTACATTAACGCCCGTTATTGGAAGATGACATTAGCCATGCCCCTCATTAACAGCGGGTAGCGGTGTTTGCCGTCCATGCCTGGTGAGATGGCACGAGACGCAACCCACTACCCAAGGCCTCACGAATGAGAAGTAAACTTATTTATTAAAGAGTGTATATCTATTTTTAAAGTTGAATTTGTATCTTAATCTTTTAATTATATTACCAACTAAACTAAAAATTAAAATATAATTAATTGTGATTATTCATATTTAAGTGTTTCTTTATTACTCAAAAAATAAATAAATAAATAAATAAAAGTTTAATCATCAAAAATCTCAACTTTCACCCACCTATACTCTGGCCATCAACAGAAGTAACAGCATCTGACTCTCTCCCCCTTCCCTGTTCGAATACTCCTCAATTCCCCATCCTTCCCCAATAAAAATGCAGCGAATACAGTGGGTGTTTATGGTAGTGGATAGACCGAGTGACATGGCGCACAGAGATTGGCTGGACTTAAGGTATGTGGGTTGGGCACCCTGATGGGTGTCAAGTGTTATATATATATTAGGTGTATATTTTAAGCCCCTTTAACACTTTTTTAGTCAAGTTTTAAATTTATAAAACACGATATTTACTAACACTAGACACTCATATGGGCAAGTGCACCCATCGTGAGCGTAGTATAGTGTTGGTAAGATACCGAAGTCGTCCAAGGACACAAGAGCTTTTAGTACCGGTTTATCCTCAACGTCTAATCAAATCAAAAAGTTTAGAAAAATGTTTTAAGCTAAGAAAAATAAAAACTAACTAAAATGCTGAAAAATAAAAATAAAAGAAAAACAGATAGACAAGATGAATCACTTGGTTCCGACTCGTGTATAGTGTAACCTTTGATTATTTCCGCACTTTTGCACTTATTTAAAATATTATCTTAGTTATTGTAGTAGGCCCCTCTTTTGAAGGTGACGTTACCCTCAACCCAGTAGCTTGAGTCAGCAAGGATACAATCCTAAAGGGTCGGATTATTGAAAGATAATTAATTAAGTTATTAATGCAAATTATGGTAGGCCCCTCTTTTGGAGGTGACGTTACCCTCGACTAAGTAGTCTGGGTCAGCAGGGATACAGTCCTAAATAGTCGGGTTATAATATTAATAGTAGTTAACTTATGAGGGGATCAAAGAGTTTGGACCCCCGCCATCCAATACCGTTAAGTATTGAAGGAGGTCCTACTAAATTTGACCCAGGTCCATTGCAGGACCTCTAAACGCTGAACAATGGCAAGACCTTTACCAAACCGTTCCCTTAACCCCCGACCAGGTAGCCAACATACCTCCATATAGACCGTGGAGATATGAATGGTGAAAATATTTTATTTTATATTGACAGTAAAATAATGCCAAGACACCACGGACAAACGCTAAGGAAAGATCACCTTCAACATAAGAAACTAGTTATTAAAGTCATTAATACAAAACCAAGTAAAAAGTGCGAAAAGATTAGAAATAAAAAGTATTACACTAGACACTTGTCTTCACCAAGTGATGTAAGAGACTTAGGCAAACATGGCCTTGATTGTCAAGAACTCTTACGATCAATCTTGGATCCCGAGACGACTCACACACTCTACGATGGACAATTAATGATGGTGGTGGATGATGGCGTTATGGTGGTGGTGGGTGGTGGGTGAAGTGTGAGAGAGGTGGTGTGCCAAGGGATGGTTTGAGCTTGAGCCAAGCACTCCTATTTATAGGCTGAACAGAAGCTCGGGCACGGCCCCATGTCCAGTGGGCACGGCCCCGTGTCCACATCCTCTCTTTCTTCATTTAATGCAGCTTTGTCTTATTAGTTGACCACGCCCCCGTGTCCGCTGAGCACGACCCCGTGTGCAGAAGAATCTTTGTACTATGAAGATTTGCCTGGATTGTGCGAATCTTATAGTTGACCACGGCCTCGTGTCCGCTGAGCACGGCCCCGTGGTGGGCAATAGAAGCTTCTACCACTTTGTCTTTTCTGCTGACACTTGGGCACGCCCCCGTGCTAGCTGAGCACGGGGCGTGTTCAGTCTTCTGTTATCTTGTTTTGCTTGGGAAGATGCTGTCGTGGGGTCGGGCATGTCACGTCTTGTTCCTTTTCTTGTATTTATGTTAGATTTTGATGTCTTTTTGCTTCTTTTGTTAATTTGAGCTCATTTAATCCTGAAAATACAAAAGGAAGACAAAAGCACACTTTTTCCAACATTAGTACTAAAAAACGGTTAGTTTTATGCCACAATTGATGTAATTTATATGTTGAATTTTGCACACATCAAATACCCCCACACTTGAATATTTGCTTGTCCTCAAGCAAAACTCTTTATAATGTGGCTATTACACTCCCAAATGGAATGGGTAGAAAAGAAGGTTTTTGGGCTTGTCATAGAGTGTCGGGATTTCCAAGATTCTTTATTTAGTTTTATTTTTATTTATTTACAATCCTATTCGTCATGATTTATTTAAAACTTTTCATAAGATAAATTACTTATTAGGGCATAACATGCCTTTGTAAAATTCTATTTATATACAAGTTCACATACCTCACGGGGATCACTCAACACTCGGCCGAAGATGTATTTTTGTGGATCACTCGAGAGCGGCATGGAACTTACTCTTACCATAGGCTTGCCAAGCAATCAATCCTCCTCCTTTTTAACTTTTATACCTTTGTAAATATCAAGAGGACTTTTGTGGGTGATGGGTTAGGCTTGGGTTAAAGGTATGTGGTTGGGTTAGTGGTTAGTAGAAAAAGGGCGAAAAGCGTAACAAGCGTCGGTTTTCGTAAGACTTTTTATTTTTTCAACTTTTATTTTGATGAAGCTTTTATTCAAACAAAGTTATTTTTGATGAACTTGTTTATTTATTTTCTTTTGCTTCATCATCAACACTTTTTTTTTTTGAAAAGTCATACGAAAGACCGATCTTGTTACTAAAACAAAAGGTTAAAAATTAAAAAGGTTTTTGTGGGTTAAAGGGTGTTTGGTTTGGGTTATGAAATAAAAAGGTTTAGGCTCAAAGGGGCTAACTAGGGGGATTTTGGGTAGGTGGTAAAAAAAATAATAATGGTGTAGAAATAAAAAGGGTTAGTCCTAATGCCTCTATTATTTACTTACTCGGGTTTAAGTTGGTAAGGACCGGGAATGTATCGTCATGGCAAGTTCTAGAGTTGTAAGAACCAAGCGGCTATTCACACAAGAAACGAAAAATGAGCATTTAGTCTAATGATATGTAGTTGTATGCTCAATAAAGGCTCAAAACTCACTTTTGTGAGAATGGGTTTTTATGTGATCAAGTATATATAATCAAATTTTAACTAAGTTTGCCATGCCTTTTCATAATTTTCTTATGTTGGTTCTTTTTATCACGACGCTATCGGTTGTAAATTCGTAAAAATATAACCTTTTTAGAACTTGAAATTCCCGAGTTAAACCAAGACAAGTAAAAAAAATGGAAATTTTTTTGAAAAAAATTTGGGGTGATTAGCAATTCCAATAGAGTTTTGTGTAAGGCTTGTATTTAGGACTTGCAAGATTCAAGGTTTTAGCATCCCCCCCACACTTAAATTACACATTGTCCTCAATGTGTCCCAAAAATAAGTTTTTAGGTTGATTGAATGTGTAAAAAGGTGTAAAAAGCAAAAATTTTGTGTTACTGGGCGCTGAACACGGCCCCGTGTTGTCCGGGCACGGCCCCGTGTTGTCCGGGCACGGCCCCGTGTTCAAGTGCCAGTAACAAAATTAAATCAAGAGAAACAGAAGCCTGGACACGGGGGCGTGTTGGGTGAACACGACCCGTGTCCAGTTACCTGAACTGGGTCTTTTTCTGCAGACTGTGCAGCACGGGGCCGTGTTGGGTGGACACGGCCCGTGGTCAGATTTACAGTAATTGTTCTCCGGATCCCTGTTACTGGGAGTTGGACACGGCCCCGTGTTGCACCGACACGGCCCCGTGCTCAGCTCTCTGTAACTCAGAAAATAAAAACTGCCAGTGATGATGCTGGGCACGGCCCGTGTCTGACCAGGCACGGCCCGTGCTGAGCTCTGCAGAAACTGAAAAACTAAAAAAAAATCCTAAAAAAATTGAAAAATAAGAAAAAAGATTAGGCCGTTGATTCCTAACTTTCTTAAAATCCTTGTGTCCCCGGCAACGGCGCCAAAAACTTGATGGGTGTCAAGTGTTATATATACTAGGTGTATATTTTAAGCCCCTTTAACACTTTTTTAGTCAAGTTTTAAATTTATAAAACACGATATTTACTAACACTAGACACTCATATGGGCAAGTGCACCCATCGTGAGCGTAGTATAGTGTTGGTAAGATACCGAGGTCGTCCAAGGACACAAGAGCTTTTAGTACCGGTTTATCCTCAACGTCTAATCAAATCAAAAAGTTTAGAAAAGTGTTTTAAGCTAAGAAAAATAAAAACTAACTAAAATGCTGAAAAATAAAAATAAAAGAAAAACAGATAGACAAGATGAATCACTTGGTTCCGACTCGTGTATAGTGTAACCTTTGATTATTTCCGCACTTTTGCACTTATTTAAGAGATTATCTTAGTTATTGTAGTAGGCCCCTCTTTTGAAGGTGACGTTACCCTCAACCCAGTAGTTTGAGTCAGCAAGGATACAATCCTAAAGGGTCGGATTATTGAAAGATAATTAATTAAGTTATTAATGCAAATTATGGTAGGCCCCTCTTTTGGAGGTGACGTTACCCTCGACTAAGTAGTCTGAGTCAGCAGGGATACAGTCCTAAATAGCCGGGTTATAGTATTAATAGTAGTTAACTTATGAGGGGATCAAAGAGTTTGGACCCCCGCCATCCAATACCGTTAAGTATTGAAGGAGGTCCTACTAAATTTGACCCAGGTCCATTGCAGGACCTCTAAACGTTGAACATTGGCAAGACCTTTACCAAACCGTTCCCTTAACCCCCGACCAGATAGCCAACATACCTCCATATAGACCGTGGAGATATGAATGGTGAAAATCTTTTATTTTATATAGACAGTAAAATAATGCCAAGACACCATGGACAAACGATAAGGAAAGATCACCTTCAACATAAGAAACTAGTTATTAAAGTCATTAATACAAAACCAAGTAAAAAGTGCGAAAAGATTAGAAATAAAAAGTATTACACTAGACACTTGTCTTCACCAAGTGATGTAAGAGACTTAGGCAAACATGGCCTTGATTGTCAAGAACTCTTACGATCAATCTTGGATCCCGAGACGACTCACACACTCTACGATGGACAATGGATGATGGTCGTGGATGATGGTGTTATGGTGGTGGTGGGTGGTGGGTGAAGTGTGAGAGAGGTGGTGTGCCAAGGGATGGTTTGAGCTTGAGCCAAGCACTCCTATTTATAGGCTGAACAGAAGCTCGGGCACGGCCCCGTGTCCACATCCTCTCTTTCTTCATTTAATGCAGCTTTGTCTTATTAGTTGACCACGCCCCCGTGTCCGCTGAGCACGAGCCCGTGTGCAGAAGAATCTTTGTACTATGAAGATTTTCCTGGATTGTGCGAATCTTATAGTTGACCACGGCCCCGTGTCCGCTGAGCACGGCCCCGTGGTGGGCAATAGAAGCTTCTACCACTTTGTCTTTTATGCTGACACTTGGGCACGCCCCCGTGCTGGCTGAGCACGGGGCGTGTTCAGTCTTCTGTTTTCTTGTTTTGCTTGGGAATATGCTGTCGTGGGGTCGGGCATGTCACGTCTTGTTCCTTTTCTTGTATTTATGTTAGATTTTGATGTCTTTTTGCTTCTTTTGTTAATTTGAGCTCATTTAATCCTGAAAATACAAAAGGAAGACAAAAGCACACTTTTTCCAACATTAGTACTAAAAAAGGGTTAGTTTTATGCCACAATTGATGTAATTTATATGTTGAATTTTGCACACATCAAATACCCCCACACTTGAATATTTGCTTGTCCTCAAGCAAAAATCTTTATAATGTGGCTATTACACTCCCAAATGGAATGGGTAGAAAAGAAGGTTTTTGGGCTTGTCATAGAGTGTCGGGATTTCCAAGATTCTTTATTTAGTTTTATTTTTATTTATTTACAATCCTATTCGTCATGATTTATTTAAAACTTTTCATAAGATAAATTACTTATTAGGGCATAACATGCCTTTGTAAAATTCTATTTATATACAAGTTCACATACCTCACGGGGATCACTCAACACTCGGCCGAAGATGTATTTTTGTGGATCACTCGAGAGCGGCATGGAACTTACTCTTACCATAGGCTTGCCAAGCAATCAATCCTCCTCCTTTTTAACTTTTATACCTTTGTAAATATCAAGAGGACTTTTGTGGGTGATGGGTTAGGCTTGGGTTAAAGGTATGTGGTTGGGTTAGTGGTTAGTAGAAAAAGGGCGAAAAGCGTAACAAGCGTCGGTTTTCGTAAGACTTTTTATTTTTTTCAACTTTTATTTTGATGAAGCTTTTATTCAAACAAAGTTATTTTTGATGAACTTGTTTGTTTATTTTCTTTTGCTTCATCATCAACACTTTTTTTTTTTTGAAAAGTCATACGAAAGACCGATCTTGTTACTAAAACAAAAGGTTAAAAATGAAAAAGGTTTTTGTGGGTTAAAGGGTGTTTGGTTTGGGTTATGAAATAAAAAGGTTTAGGCTCAAAGGGGTTAACTAGGGGGATTTTGGGTAGGTGGTAAAAAAAATAATAATGGTGTAGAAATAAAAAGGGTTAGTCCTAATGCCTCTATCATTTACTTACTCGGGTTTAAGTTGATAAGGACTGGGAATGTATCGTCATGGAAAGTTCTAGAGTTGTAAGAACCAAGCGGCTATTCACACAAGAAACGAAAAATGAGCATTTAGTCTAATGATATGTAGTTGTATGCTCAATAAAGGCTCAAAACTCACTTTTGTGAGAATGGGTTTTTATGTGATCAAGTATATATAATCAAATTTTAACTAAGTTTGCCATGCCTTTTCATAATTTTCTTATGTTGGTTCTTTTTATCACGACGCTATCGGTTGTAAATTCGTAAAAATATAACCTTTTTAGAACTTGAAATTCCCGAGTTAAACCAAGACAAGTAAAAAAAATGAAATTTTTTTTGAAAAAAATTTGGGGTGATTAGCGGTTCCAATAGAGTTTTGTGTAAGGCTTGTATTTAGGACTTGCAATATTCAAGGTTTTAGCATCCCCCCACACTTAAATTACACATTGTCCTCAATGTGTCCCAAAAATAACTTTTTAGGTTGATTGAATGTGTAAAAAGCAAAAATTTTGTGTTACTGGGCGCTGAACAAGGCCCCGTGTTGTCCGGGCACGGCCCCGTGTTCAAGTGCCAGTAACAAAATTAAATCAAGAGAAACAGAAGCCTGGACACGGGGGCGTGTTGGGTGAACACGGCCCGTGTCCAGTTACCTGAACTGGGTCTTTTTCTGCGAACTGTGCAGCACGGGGCCGTGTTGGGTGGACACGGCCCGTGCTGAGCATACTGTAAACGAAGAATTTCGTCGGACGGCTCTGTTTTCCTGCATGGGGTGCTGGTTCAAGTTTCCCTTGTATCCTTTGCCATCTCAAGTGTATTTTATTCCTGAAAATTAAAACTAACTAGAAAACATGAAAATTAATCTAAACTAAACTAAGGATAGTTCCGCGGAATGCCTCCGTGGTGCGCCACGTTTATAAGGGTCCTTGGCTAGACCCAAAGCCTGGTCATATGTTACCCAAGTGGGATGTATTGCATCCCATGTTACACCGTCGGAGAGCGTCATCCAAGCTTGAGTCTATGACCTTCATGTAGTTGACCGGGTCTTCGTCCTCTACTATTTTTCCACGTTCAAACTTTACTTCCTTGTCCCCAAACTTCAATGTTAACGTTCCGTCATTCATATCCACCACTGCTTGGGCGGTGGCTAGAAATGGCCTCCCGAGGATGAGAGGGACATCGGTGTCTTCTTCCATGTCTAGGATGACAAAGTCAGTTGGGAAAACGAAGTTGTCAACTTTGACCAATAGATTTTCAGCGACACCTTGTGGAAATTTGACGGATCTGTCGGCGAGTTGTATGCTCATCTTTGTAGGGCTTGTTGTTCCTAGGCCGAGTCGTTTGAACATTGATGTGGGCATGAGGTTAATGTTAGCCCCAAGATCGGCTAATGCATTACGAACGGGGGATTCCCCAATCGAGCAAGGAATTGTGAAGCTTCCGGGATCGATTTTCTTTTGTGGAAGTTTGTTGAGTACTAGGGCGGAGCATTCTTCGCCTAAGTTAACTAATTGCAATGATTCAATTTTCCTTTTGTGAGTGAGGAAATCCCTCATGAATTTTGCATATTTAGGCATTTGGGTTAGGACCTCAATAAAAGGAATATTAACATGCAATTGTTTTAGTAAATTTTCGAACTTCGCGAATTGCTCATCGGTCTTTTAACGATTTAACCTACTGGGGTACGGAATTGGAGGAGTCTTGGTGGGCTCTTGATTTGGTAAAGAAGCCTTTTCTGGTTGGGGTGCGGGTGGAGTTGTAGCTTGGCTTCTTTCATCCGGTGGTAATGGAGCCTCCTCGGGACCCACGGTTCGGTTTCTCAATGTGATGAGGTGTACTTGCGCCTTTGGGTTGGTTTCGGTATTACTCGGTAACGCGCCTTGTGGTCTCTCGGAGAAATTTTGAGCTAGTTGATTTAATTGTTTTTCAATGTTTTGAATGCTAGCTTGTTGATTTCTAAAATTCGATTCCAATTGTTAAAATCGATCCGAGTTTTTCTTTTCAGTGTCGGAGATAAGGCGAGATACAGTATCTTCGAGCCTCTCTCTTCCACCTTGTTGTTGAGAGAAATTTTGTGGTTGTTGAAAGTTAGTTCGTTGGTTTTGTTGGTTACTACTGTTACCGGGATCTCTCCAACCAAGGTTTGGGTGGTTACGCCATCCTTGGTTGTAGGTACCCATTGGTGGACCCGACGGCCTAGGTCTATTATCAATGTAGTTTACCGTTTCTGTTTGTTCATCTAATTCTTTCATACAACTCCAATTTTCATGTGGCCCACCACACCCTTCACAAGCCATAACCGAGGCCGTTTTTGTCATTTCTAGCTTTTTGATTTTCGAAGAGAGGGCATCGATTTGGGCTTGTAAAGAGGTGTTTTCATCAACCTTATGGGCGCCCGGGGCAATAGATTTATTACCTCGGGGAGTGTGCCATTGAAAATTGGTTTGAGCAATTTCCTCAGTTTGATTATATATTTCATTAGGGCGACGATTACCTAAAAGTCCCCCGGAGCTAGAATCAAGTGTTTGTCTTGTGTGTGGCAACAACACATTGTAGAAAGTGGATACTTGTTGCCATACCGCAAGACCGTGATGGGGACACTTTCTTAGTAGCTCCTTGAACCTTTCCCAAGTTTCATATAAGGATTCCCCATCTTCTTGTGAATATGTATTAATTTCAGTCATTAATTTAGCCGTTTTAGCAGGAGGGAAATACTTATATAGAAACTTTTGGGCTAGTTCATCCCAGGTGTTTACCGAGCCAACTGGGAGGGTGTTAAGCCAAGCCTTAGCTCGGTCTTTTAGTGAAAATGGAAACATTCGGAGGCGGATGGCGTCATTTGATGCTCCATTGATCCGAAAGGTATCACATATTTCCAAGAAATTAGTAATATGTAGATGGGGATCCTCGTCCGCAAGCCCATGGAAGGTTGCGGAGTTTTGAAGCATTTGTATCAAATGTGGCCGAAGTTCGAAGTTATTGGCTTCAACATTCGGTGCATTGATAGCGGCGCCGAGATTACCTACAGTGGGCCGTAGGTAATCCATGAGGGTATGTTGGTCCGCCATTGGAAGTGGGTCCCCCGAAACTTTCTCTTGATTTTTAGCTTTAAGTCTTTTTCTGAGAAAGCGTTCGGGTTCTTCTAGAGGTTCTTTTATGTCTCTACTAGAACTGGAGCTCATGCACTACGTAGGAAGTTCAGATGTGGCGCAAAGGTTCCAAGTCCTGCGATAAAAATAGAAAAGAATGTTGGTCAGAAGGTTCACCACGGCCCCGTGCTCTGTGAACACGGCCCGTGGTCAGATTTACAGTAGTTGTTCTCCGGATCCCTGTTACTGGGAGTTGGACACGGCCCCGTGCTCAGCTCTCTGTAACTCAGAAAATAAAAACTGCCAATGATGATGCTGGGCACGGCCCGTGTCTGACCAGGCACGGCCCGTGCTAAGCTCTGCAGAAACTGAAAAACTAAAAAAAAATCCTAAAAAAATTGAAAATAAGAAAAAAGATTAGGCCGTTGATTCCTAACTTTCTTAAAATCCTTGTGTCCCCGGCAACGGCGCCAAAAACTTGATGGGTGTCAAGTGTTATATATACTAGGTGTATATTTTAAGCCCCTTTAACACTTTTTTAGTCAAGTTTTAAATTTATAAAACACGATATTTACTAACACTAGACACTCATATGGGCAAGTGCACCCATCGTGAGCGTAGTATAGTGTTGGTAAGATACCGAGGTCGTCCAAGGACACAAGAGCTTTTAGTACCGGTTTATCCTCAACGTCTAATCAAATCAAAAAGTTTAGAAAAGTGTTTTAAGCTAAGAAAAATAAAAACTAACTAAAATGCTGAAAAATAAAAATAAAAGAAAAACAGATAGACAAGATGAATCACTTGGTTCCGACTCGTGTATAGTGTAACCTTTGATTATTTCCGCACTTTTGCACTTATTTAAGAGATTATCTTAGTTATTGTAGTAGGCCCCTCTTTTGAAGGTGACGTTACCCTCAACCCAGTAGTTTGAGTCAGCAAGGATACAATCCTAAAGGGTTGGATTATTGAAAGATAATTAATTAAGTTATTAATGCAAATTATGGTAGGCCCCTCTTTTGGAGGTGACGTTACCCTCGACTAAGTAGTCTGAGTCAGCAGGGATACAGTCCTAAATAGCCGGGTTATAGTATAAATAGTAGTTAACTTATGAGGGGATCAAAGAGTTTGGACCCCCGCCATCCAATACCGTTAAGTATTGAAGGAGGTCCTACTAAATTTGACCCAGGTCCATTGCAGGACCTCTAAACGCTGAACAATGGCAAGACCTTTACCAAACTGTTCCCTTAACCCCCGACCAGGTAGCCAACATACCTCCATATAGACCGTGGAGATATGAATGGTGAAAATCTTTTATTTTATATAGACAGTAAAATAATGCCAAGACACCATGGACAAACGATAAGGAGAGATCACCTTCAACATAAGAAACTAGTTATTAAAGTCATTAATACAAAACCAAGTAAAAAGTGCGAAAAGATTAGAAATAAAAAGTATTACACTAGACACTTGTCTTCACCAAGTGATGTAAGAGACTTAGGCAAACATGGCCTTGATTGTCAAGAACTCTTACGATCAATCTTGGATCCCGAGACGACTCACACACTCTACGATGGACAATGGATGATGGTGGTGGATGATGGTGTTATGGTGGTGGTGGGTGGTGGGTGAAGTGTGAGAGAGGTGGTGTGCCAAGGGATGGTTTGAGCTTGAGCCAAGCACTCCTATTTATAGGCTGAACAGAAGCTCGGGCACGGCCCCGTGTCCAGTGGGCACGGCCCCGTGTAGGGCTGTTCATAAAGCTCGCGACTCGTAGCTCGGCTCGTAGCTCGCTCGAAAGAAGCTCGAGAAAAACTAGCTAAAAAAACTCAATTTGAGATGACGGGAACCAAGCTGGCTCATTTTGTAACCAAGCCCAGCTCGAGCTAAGCTCGGCTCGGCCCATGGCTCGGCTCATTGGCTCGTTCTTAGGCTCGTTTAACTCCAACGTAAAGCTCAAGCCAAGTTTAACCGCCTGAATTAATTTCGAGCTTGAGCTCGACCGCACCTTGGCTCGACTCGGCTTGACTCGTTTACAGCCCTAGCCCCATGTCCACATCCTCTCTTTCTTCATTTAATGCAGCTTTGTCTTATTAGTTGACCACGCCCTCGTGTCCGCTGAGCACGAGCCCGTGTGCAGAAGAATCTTTGTACTATGAAGATTTGCCTGGATTATGCGAATCTTATAGTTGACCACGGCCCCGTGTCCGCTGAGCACGGCCCCATGGTGGGCAATAGAAGCTTCTACCACTTTGTCTTTTCTGCTGACACTTGGGCACGCCCCCGTGCTGGCTGAGCACGGGGCGTGTTCAGTCTTCTGTTATATTGTTTTGCTTGGGAAGATGCTGTCGTGGGGTCGGGCATGTGACGTCTTGTTCCTTTTCTTGTATTTATGTTAAATTTTGATGTCTTTTTGCTTCTTTTGTTAATTTGAGCTCATTTAATCCTGAAAATACAAAAGGAAGACAAAAGCACACTTTTTCCAACATTAGTATTAAAAAAGGGTTAGTTTTATGCCACAATTGATGTAATTTATATGTTGTATTTTGCACACATCACACCCCTTAGGAGCTCATAGACATGCCACCAATGACTATAGACATGCCACCAATGACTATGTTCTTGTTATCTGTTTTATACAATCTGAAAACTGTTGTATTCTGCTGATGATTAGCTTAAAGCAGTATGATGATCATGGATTACAATTCCTAATTTTTAAATTTTAACGTCATTATAAACCCTCATTTGAGATTTATAAATCCCTATATGTCCTTAATCCAGGTTGACGGAATCACTATCGGTTCGTTGGATGATATTCCAGCTGGCCCTGTTTCTTCCTTCTTCAAATCTATAAGGAACACACTCGATTTTGATTTTGACGATGAAAATGAAGGTTAGTTTTCTAGGAAAACAAAATTCTCTAAACTTCCATATTGCAACGTTTATTTTAATGTGAAAGAGGAATATATACTTGTGATCATATTGGTGAATATAGTATATAATAATTAGAATGTAATCTAGACTTAGATTATTTGATGATGTATTTGGATTAGATATTGGTCACAAGGCAGGAAACGAAAATCAAAGGCCGTTAATTGGCGGTTAATGACAGTTTTCTGGTATCCCAAACGAATGGGTATAACTACCTTGTTCGTACCGTTTCATAGACTATAAATGGGCGCAAAATTACATGGATACATAGATCAATTTCATAATCAAAACAGTCTGCATTGACTTTTGTTGACAGACGAAATTCATCCAAATTGACCCCATGTTCTTGTTCTTGATGCATGATTAATTCGTAATTAAGTGTTCTTGATATCCAACAATAATTACAATTTTTGTTGCATAAGTGATCCGTTTAGGACATTTTTTGTAACTGACCCGTTTATAACAATTTTTTTTATAACTGACCCGTTTATGACACAGATAGGTGGCAGTCTGACAACCGCCAACACTTTATGTATTCATTTGTTGCAGCACCCGTGAACTTGCTACCATCGAGACATATCTGGTACGGGTGTATTTTCTCTTATATGGATTGGTTGAGTAACGGGTCAAGTCGGTTCAGGTTGAAAAAGGTGGTTTTGGTATATGCAAAAAAGAACAAAATCGGTTTGGTTGCCCAGCAAACACTTCTTGCCGGTCCACTATAAAAAAATTTGAACGGTTAATGTGCTATTTTGTTTTAGAAACAATATTGTTAGTACAATAATTAAAATATCTGAATAATACAGTATTGGTCCATGCTGACGTGCAGGAAAAATTTGGGGCATCAACACCCTCGCTCCTATTTAATCTGGAACTCAGAGACGTTGCGGTGATATAAATGTGGATTTAATTTTAGATAAAATTCAAATATGAAGTCATTCATTTTAGTTTTTTTTTCTCTATGACAAATGGAACGGTTGGATTTGGCAGAGCTGACCTTGGTCTTCTTGGTTCTTGGTTTTCCACCAAAAGATTTACACCACCGATTTCTTCCTCAATTTACTCCGGTCTTTTATATTCGGATAAGAGAGTATTCCAAGGTAGTTCTTATGATCTTATGATTTTATTTATTTTAATTATTTTTTTATTGTAAGGTTTGACATTACTTTGATAGATATTTTTTACTTTAAAATGAAAAGACAGTGGCAGTAGCACCATATATTGTGAATTACACTGGGCCCTCTTCCGCCAATACATTGGTAAGAATATTAATTTTGACATTACTTTGATGACATGTCAGTAGCCCCATTTGATGCCATATATGCATGTGAAATAAATATATTTACAAGTTTCACTAAAGTTATCTTTTTTTATAAGAATTAGCTTTAAAAATTACCAAATGTCTTCACATGCCACATCATAATTTATTAGATGAATACTTCTAAAAACAACTACATTATAATGACAAAAAGATGCTACATCATTAAATATTTAATAATCAGAAAAAAGATCGGCTAATTGATTTCTACAATTAGCTTGTTGGAATGACATATTTTCTTTCTTGTCTTGTATCATGATGTATAAACCGTAATACTAGCAAGTTTCAGTCTATAGAATTATATAAATATAAAACATGTTTTTTTTACTGCAACTGTTGTTGCAGGACCCTGGCAGGTGATGCTTAAGCAAACGGATAATTCGTATGGTTGTGTTGCTGAAAGTGAAACCCGCTTCACCCTTAATGAAGTAAGTTTGAATTGCTACTCGTTTCCTTAGTGGTGGCAAACCAGTTGGGTTGGAAAACTAGTCAAAACATGGTTGAGTCAAACAGGTACATTTTGTATGAGTTAGGTTGACCCAATACACTCTTTTTCCAATTATTTATAATCAATTGAGTTCATCAATAAGCGTTCCAAAACACCGCAGCCCCATTGGCCCAATATGGTGACATATTTGATTACAAAAATTATCTTATTTCAGTAATGTTTTATATAAATAATTTAGGAAATTTTATAGAATGTTTGACCCGTTTCTTTTTAAGCTGATCTTTCTTTTATATTACTCATTCGACCCGTTAGGGATAAAAGGTAACCCGAATCAAAACATTCATAGACATTTGTTTGGTATGGGCAGATGAAAGAAGAACGGCTAAGGGTTCTTGGACTGAGGGAGGAACAAGGAAGCCAACTTGAGTTCGTTCGCAGGGGCTATAAGGTAATTTTCTCATTTCTATTCGTTCCTCTAAAATACACGCTCCCCCTCATGAAATTTGTAGTATGTAATTTTCTAGAAGAGTTAATTACGTTTTTTTCGTCCCTGTGGTATGTTGAAAATAACCATGACAGTCCATTAGTTTTAAAATTGCTAAAATAGTCCCTGTACTTTCGATTTTGTAACAATTACAGTCCACTCGCACTAAAGCCTTCCAGTTATTCTGTTAGATCATTTGAAATGACCATAATGCCCCTATTATTAAAATAAAAATAAAAATAAATAAAGAGTTAGTTACGCCATTGTAGATAGATGAAGTTGTTACCCACCAGTGAGTTGAAGGTGGAAGTTGTGAAAGTACTTGTACTGTTTTGGCAAAATCTTAAACTAATGGACGGTAATAGTTATTTCCAACAAACTAGGGGGCGAAAAGCGTAATTAACTCTTTATTTATTTGTATTGAGTTTTAATAACATGGGCATTATGGTCATTTCAAATAAACTAACAGAATAACTGGATAGCGTTAGTGAGGGTGGACTGTAATTATTATAAAAGTTAAAGCAGATACTGTTTTAGCAATTTTTAAACTAATGGACTATGAGGGACAAAAAGTGTAATTAACTCTTTTTAGAAAGTTCTAGGGTAAATTACTCATCAGCCCATCATCCTCATTATCATTACCATCATCATTTTAAATAAATTTGATGGTAATTCACAAGCTATTTCTTGGCTATATAACTATATCTTTATACACTAATCCATCTTTAAATAAGATGATTTATAAAAATACATGCATATTGAATTCACTTTGAGCGGCTTCCAACCAGTTTGATGTGATCAACTTGTTTTCATTTTAGTCACTTTCTCATTTTTTGAATTTGACCCTTCAAGACCTTGTAAAGTAAAAATGTTTGGCTTGTTTCCATAACCCAAATAGACCCATTTACCAAATTTCTTTATCTACATTTTGGTATAATTTGGTGTGTTTTCTGCAGACTACAACATGGTGGGAGGAAGATGTTGATTTGGAGATATCTTCAAGTTGAACCCGATAAAAAAGGGGCCTGGTCATGATCATTTCATATTGGTTTTACATGTATATCAATCAATACTCATCTTTCTTCTTAATATTTTTTTCTAAAGTTTTATATACTTCCATTTTATAGATTAAACATGAAAAGACGATCAATATAAGGATTCATAAAACCCCCAACATAGCTATGCAAAACCTGTGGTTGAGAAATTTTTCTGTCCTACAGGTTTATTTACCTCAATTTCCACCAAATTTGTTGCATCCATTTTACACCTTTTTTACTGCTTCAAAGAAAATGATCATCCAAAGAACAAACTTACTAACACAAACAACACGACATAACATTATCCAGTTTTGATATATAGTTTTCAAATTTTGAGGTAAAGCATGAAAGATAAAAATATTACAACATCAACAAGAAAACATGTGACAACAATTTAAGGTAAAACATGAAACATATTACAACATCAACAAGAAAACATGTGACAACAATACTTATGTATAACATCATAAAACATATACCTCAATTTACTCAGGAAACCAAAATATGCAATCCTCCATGATCTTCTCACTATCAATGGACCCATAATCATCCAAAATCCACAAACAAATCCAACCACCATGCTTATAATCAACCCCCAATCTACTCCATCGTCTTCTTTTTTCTCTCCTATCGTATGAGTTGCTGCTTCAACTGGTTCACAACCATTAGCTTCAGTTGGTGGAGCTCCGCAAAGTTTGTTGCCAAAGAAGCTAGACTCAGTGAAGCTTTGAAGTTGTGTATCTGTTGGAATTCTTCTTGTTAAATTGTTGAAGGACACGTTGAAGCTACTAAAGAAATGTAAACTTGACAAGCTATTGAGAAGTTCCCCTGAAAGCCTGTTTACGGATAAATCTAAAGATATCAGTTCTTTCATGTTTCCCATCTTCTCTGGGATACTTCCACTTAATTGATTTCTTTATAAATTCAACGATGTTAACTCCAAAAGGGACATTAGCTCACTAGGAATGTATCCGGTGAGATTGTTACTCGAAAGGTCTATCAACATCACTAATGGAAGAATACTACTATATGTATCCTCTCGTCCATTTGTCACCAATGAATCACCAGCGATAGATCTTTCAAGTCCAACAATATTGATGTAAGCAAAGCCTTGTCCTGAATTGCTTTCGATGCCGGAAAGGATGCCAAAGTTGCTTTCGTAGGGAGGCTGCATGCAGATATATATAACAGTTAAAACACATAACAACAAAGACAAGAACCAAACACTAACAGTCTGAACAACAACAGCTATTCTACATATATAACATTGACAATGTCGCACCAAGTCAAGATAGGAGGATATCCTAAAACCCCTTAACCTAACCCTAAACGTCCCTATTATAGCCCACACACGCATTAAAGGGCCTAAAATACCTTTATATTAATGAAAATCAAATAAAAATAAATATCCGAAGCCCTCGCAGGGCGCGACACCCTTGGGTATGTGTGTCACGGGCCGCGACCCAGTGCCACCAGGCAGCACACCTTTGTGCCACGTGTCCAGCTACGTGTGGAAGCTACCCGCTGACTCGACAAGCCTACAGCCGCTTTTATAGCCCTCGCGGGCCACGACGGAGAAGGAGGTGGTCCTCGCGGGGCGCGAGGGACCCCTCGACCAGCCTATAAAAGGGGCCTCAGGCCTCAGTTCGCAAACCGTTCAAGTCTGAATTCTCTCTCAATCTATAGTAGAATTAATACTCGGGTATTATACCCCTATAAAGCCAAGCTCTGCCTTGTTGTAAGTATTATAACCCCTGATCACGTATCTATTACCCTACCCGATCGATCTAGGGCTCCGTAACGCATGTCAAGGCTCTGCCTGACTCAGTCATTGGAGTTCTATCTCGTGTTACACCCGATTGACCTAGGACTTCGTAATGCATGTCAAGGCTTATCACACCCCAACCGATGGCGGAATCATCGGGGCGTGGCACTAGGCGAATCAGATTGCTCAAGAGAATCCATAACAACTATATTGCGACAGTATTTAATGCGTTCATTATCCCATACTAATAAACAATTACAATCACGTAAGCTATCACGAATTTCATGTTCTCTCAAACAATTCAAATCCGGCAACCTAGATTTTAGGTGTGTTTCTAGACTTCCTAGCTTGATTTGATGTAGACTGCGACTAAACCTGAAACATACGTTAAAATAATGTCAATACAAAAGTATTGGCGAGCATACAGGTTTGATATGTAATAGTGTAATAGATAAAAGCTGTGAATTTCCACATACATAAACGTAATACACGACATATATACTCACAAAACTGATACTACCAACTAAGTCCTCGAGCTGCGATTGCGATTGCTAAACTAGACCCCGTCGGGCGCAATAGTACTATACTAGTCATGGTGGGACGTTGCAAGTATAAGTCCTAGCACATATGTAACTAGCATCACGTATAACTATGCATGTAAGTCATTCACAAGTGATAAGTTGTTTAAGCATTTGAAGTAATTCGATTTGATAGCAACGTATGTTACACCCAAAAGTGAAAAGGCAAAAAGGGTTCAAGTATACTCACAGTCGGTGCTCAGCAAGCAAACACAACTTGATTGGATTGATGGGAGCGCGTCTGAGATTAGCCTGGTCATAGTTTGATAGCGTAAGCGTCAAATAGTGCGTTATACGGTGGCGAGTGAACCAAGTGTCAAATGGTAATCCGATCGGATGGCAATCCGATCGGATGGCCAGTCGATCAGGTGGCAATCCGTTCGGATGGTCATCCAATCGGATGGTCATTCGATTGGATTGTCACCTCGTTTGGAGAAGATGTGTTTGTGTATGATGGTTTGCCTTTTGAAGTTTTCGTTGTAGCATTTGAAAACAGCGAAGTATTTCTACCCTTCAGGTCGGTTGATCGGAAGGCGGTTCTATCGGGCGACGATCCGATTGGTAGGACACTTTAGTGAGAACAAGTTCACAGCAGTTTGTCACTCGATCGGATTGTAATCCGATCAGGTGGCAATCCATTTGGAACTGTCTAGGTATTGAATTAGTCCAAACATCACATGGTCGGATGGCTGTTTGATCGGGTGGCAATCCGATCGGACAGCAATCCGTTCGACGTTCAGAACTTGAAAAGTTAAATTTAAAAGTTGAAGTGAGGAACCAAGTGCAAGCCGATCGGACGGCTGTCCGATCGGGTGTTAATCCGATCGGACGACATTCCATTCCGACGGCCTTAGATCATCCTGTCACTTGATTGTTTTGAAAGTTTTACGGTTTTCTCGAGATGGTATGACATCGTGCTAAACAACAAAACCCTATCAACACCCAGGCAATCCGTTCGACGTTCAGAACTTGAAAAGTTGAATTTAAAAGTTTAAGTGAGGAACCAAGTGCAAGCCGATCGGACGGCTGTCCGATCGGGTGTTAATCCGATCGGACGACATTCCATTCCGACGGCCTTAGATCATCCTGTCACTTGATTGTTTTGAAAGTTTTACGGTTTTCTCGAGATGGTATGACATCGTGCTAAACAACAAAACCCTATCAACACCCAGGCGATCCGATCGGGCAGGAATCACCCTAATCCGATCAGTCAGCTGTTGGAGATGATGGTTCGTGTCTAACCCGAGATCGGTTGTCTCGTTGATAGAATACAGATCTTGAACCAACACATCAACAAGAATGAGTAGAAGATCAGAACAAGCTCCGATTCTATCGGTTTGAGTGTATTGAGTGTAAAAGAGTTGAAAGAAAGTTAGCAAACCATCTTTCAATCCTTTTAACCATGAGTTTGTGTAGATCTATGCGAAAACATTGTTGAATCTTGTGGAAATCCGTCAGATCTGAGTTGTTCTTGGTGGAATGAGGCCAAGACTTGAAGTTCATAAGAACTCCATGATGACATCATTCTAGAACACCTCAAATCCACTGATTTCACGGTTAAAAGTTAAGATTCAAAGGTGAAAATGATGAAAGAGTGTGTGTAGATCATAGAAGTACAAGATTTGAGGTAGAAACTTACAAGAATCGCGAGGAATCGAGAGGAAATAGCCCCAAAGCGTGCTGGTCGAGTGGGAGCCGTCACATCACCGTTCAAGTGATGTGACAAGGGCTATTTATAGGTGAAGAGGAGAAAAGGGGAATGGAGTACCATGGATCGGATGGCTGTTCGACGGGGTGGCTGTCCGATCGGGTGGCAATCCGATCGGGTGGCAACCCGATCGGGTAGCCACTCGATCGATCATTCACTCGATCGGTGGTCTCCGGGGAATTGCGTTTCGAGGTTTCGTTTTGTTCGTTAAGCATCGCAATAGTTTTGGTTACACATTTTCATACCCATATTCATATATTTATTATAATTAGTCACATAGGGTCGTATAAATATCCACATTTCAAAGTTGCGATACAATAACCGGGTTTCGTTTCGAATATGCGTTCTCTGCGACGCATCACGACTATCGAGGAGGGTAGAATAGGTCCCCACTCAACATCATCGTGAGCGTTAGTATGTGTGATGCGATGTGTTATTGCGATAAAGTATGCGTAATATGCGAAAATATTACGAAATAGCGATGTATGCGATAAAACTACATTATGATCCGAATGTCTGGTGCTATGCGTAACGAGTATAATGAGTAGTGACAACGCACGAACGTGCGGGTTGTTACAAGGCTCTTCCTGACTCAGTCATTGGAGTTCTGTCTCGAGTTGTACGGTTAATGTGATTTGGGTTATCTTACAAAACCCTAAATGTTTATCAAGATACTTACAGTGATTAAGTTTTTGTAATTCTACAATTATCATCGGTATGTGGGGTTTTGTATACATTACTTGACACTCGTTACTATTGCGAATAGTAGCATGACCGCAAGCACGGGGGACAAAAGGTTGTTTAGTAGCAATACTGTATTGAATAATTGGATATATATAAATATTGTAAACCTTAATACTATAAAGTCGTAAAAATTATTTTGATTAAACTGGGATGCACTCGCCAGTATTTCTTGCTGATAAAACCCTTTTAAAACGCGTTTCAGGTAACTTAATGTGAAGCTAATAGAAGCCAGCAGGAGAGCACTGAAGGCTTAAAGTTGTGGCTATAAAAGTTACCAAATAAGAAACGGAGTTTATGTTTTCAATAATTAGGTTTTATCCCTACAAATGTATTGTTAAATGAAACTTGGGTTTTATCCCATTTATCATTATAAAAGTTTGGTGTTTAACTCTGATAAAAATATTTCCTAACTACGGTCCTGATGTATGAATTGCGCTGCATAATTAATATACACTTATACTATCTGACTGGCTCGCGGCACCCACTCCCTGAGCAGGGGTCGGGGGCTGCGACAACATGCTTGAATCTTAAGATTTGTTGGTTGGGGATTAAATACGTTATAAAGTGCACACCACAAAGACCATCCGTGTACTTTTGAAAAGCCAATGACCAAATCCAATATTTTGGTAAATCATAGGGACCATGTAACACTCCAAAATCCTAATTTTGACTATTGTGTTTAATTTGAGTACAACTAGAAATACTTAACCTAGTTAATTAATGTTCTCTTTAAAGAAGAAGTAAGTGGTGCCCAAATAAAACAACTAATGAAACTATAGGGTGAAACTGGTCGCAAATCTTGTGTATGAACCTTGATTATTGATCATCTAGACTTGATTAGCCACAAGGTAGGTTGCAAATTTCTATTAGATGAAGTTTTATATGAAGAGGAACTTGAAAGTACCAATCTTGAATGGTTTTGATAGCATGATATAAATTTGTAAAATCCGCCAGAAACGGGTCTCATACAAACCCGACCCAAATCGGATTCTAGGTGTTAAAATAAAAATGGTATTTTTATTCTATTTTTTTAGTATTGTAATTATATTAATGTTTTAATATAATTAAATAAATGTATAATTATTGATTAATGAAAACCCAGTTAATTTTGCTAGTTATTGAAAACAAATCACTAAGTTATACAAGATAATTATGTTGGGATCTAAACTAACAGGGACTAAAGCTGCCACCTCCTAAAGCTTGTTTTGAAAAGGAAACAACAAATTGGGCGGAAAAAATAGGTTCCCCTTATTCCCACATACCCTATATCTTATTTTCACATCCCCTATTGTATACGAGCCGTATACAATTATACGGCCCGTATACAATGTTTTTGAATAGGAAAATGCGCAGGGAATGTTTTTTTTTGTTTTCTTGTATACGGGTCGTATACAATTATACGGGTCGTATACATGTGTATACGATTTGTAAAACGTATACGGCTCAATTGATTTATTTTTGTGGGTTTTTGATGTTACCACATGTATACGGGCCGTATAACTATATACGGGCCGTATATATTGGCTTTTTTCAAGTATCACGTTTTATTCCCGTAAAAACACAATCATTCTAGGGTTTCTAAACTCTTCATCACCTTTAACAATGTCGATAAACGTTGATCGGAACATGCCGCTTAAATCGGAGCACAGGTAGAGTAACGTTACCGATCAGTCCGTTGATGAAAACCTTAGCGATCGCAGAGATCTTCGTGTTGGTTATTTATCGATTCCGAGTAACTAGCAGAAGAACCTGACACAAACAAGTTCTCCACAGTTTGTTATTCAGATCTCTGTTCGGTCATCTTTCCAAACTACAACAACTTTTAATAAGTTGTCATAGTTGTCAAATTCGATTTCAACAAATCTTTTCATTTTCCTTCAATTTCTAAAACATTCTCTGTTACATGAAGACGTGTCGGGTTCTTCTACTAGTGGTATTTTAATGAAGTATTGAAGATTGAATGTGCAAACCCAACCGTTTTTTACTACGGAAACGATGGCTATGCGAAATACAAACCGCAACCGTTTTTTAATACGGAAACGGTGGGCATTGTTTAAATCTGAATATAACTAGATGTTACGTGTATCAGCGTTGTTTATCACCCTGTGTGAGCATTGGAAACCCGACAAAACAGTCTTGACAACTGTGACATTTAATTAACGTGTATCAGCGTTGTTTATCACCCACATGGATCTGTGCAGACTTTGTCAGTTGTTTTTATTCTATACGGGCCGTATAATAGTATACGGCCCGTATACACCATGTGTAAATAAGTTTTCCCATGTGTTAATATTAGGACCCAAAAAGAATCAAACCCGGGTCTGTAAAACCCCTAACAAATTGGCCGGTTCATAATATTCAAGTTTTGGGAATTATATCAAAATCGAATCATGCTGTTAGTATGAGAGTTCAGTTATAAATAAAGGCTCTAGTTCAGCATCCAAACAATTTCACACCCTAAACTTGCACAAAAAAACTCTTTGTCTCGACGTCTACATTCGCCGGAACTTTAGACCCGCCGGAATTTCTGTATCCTTCATCTTTCAAGCGCGGCCGTAAGTTGTTTTACCTGACCTTTGATCGGTTTTAACAGGCGACCAAAACCCCTAACTCAATTTATTGTAACAATGTTAGTGTTATGCGAATTTGATGATTAAGCAAGTTAGGGTTTCGGTTAGAAGATGACACAGTTTCAGTTTCTGATAAATTAATAAGTTTCTCAAAAATAACCAAACAGCTTATGTGGTGCAGATTCTCACTCACGAGACGTACCATGTGAATAATGAAAATCTAAAATAACTAATCAATACAATTAGCTGTGATTTTGTGTATATTGGGCATGTTTGGCTAAACTTTTTAAAACAACTTATTAACTTATTGGCTTTTTGAAAAGTCATAAGCTTCAAAAAGATGTTTGGCAATGAGGATGTATGTGAGGAGAAAAGTGACTTTTCCAAAAAGTCACTCCATCTTGACTTTTCCAAAAAGTCAATAAGGAGTTTAAAAAGCTTAGCCAAACATGCCCATTATGTTCATAATTTCGTATTTTATATTTTTAGATCATTTGAAGACCCCTCTTTCATTGTATGCTTATTTTAAGAAATCACAAAATGCAACCCGTGAGTAGATCTTTTCCTAATTCTCTCTTTTTTTTAAATCATTTACATGTTTTGGAGTGTATCATGTGCATTGTTTCGTCACTTCAAGTTTTCATTATCCAAGAACGTGCAAGTTTCAATTGTGTAATTATGTGGTAGTTGTAGTTGTTTATTGTGTGTGTTACTAACCATTGTCGCTAGCCAGAATCGCTAGTAATTTTCACATGGATCTATAGGCTGACTAGGTTCTCCACAACCATGGGTTGTAGCTTAGTATCGCCACCACATTTAGATTCGCTTGTCGGTGGGCTTGAGTCTGATATTTACATTGTTACCATTTACCGCATTACTGTAGTTTTACATTATCACATCAAAATGATTGGTTGGTTGGTTGTGATTGGTTTGACTATTTGGATTATTTATTTATCATATAATTACCATTAAATCACATGTTAACATATTTTCTTTTAAACAAATAAACAAAAACTGTTTTATTTAAAACAATAGATTTACTCACCAACTATTATTGACCCGAAAACTACTTTTACACTTGATACAAATAACAGGCTTGAAGAAGTTGCTGATGACATGACACGTAGGAACGAGGCCTTAGAGAAATAAATGGATTAGTGTATGTTATGTTTGGTTTAAAGGATATTTTGGATTATTTGTTTTGTGACATTGTTTAATTGGATTGTTAATAAAATATAAACTTTTAAATATCTTGTCATAAGTTGTGAGCAATCGATCATGCCCCGGTCACCTAATCCGTTACGGGTCAGGGTGTGACAAAATTGATGAAGGAATTTCATTTGAAATCACTATATGAATGAATATGTGTGTAGAAATTGTGTGTGTGGTTGTTCTAAGTAAAAACCCTCATGTGGGTTGAAGTGGGTCTTTGACATGATCATAATATTGGAGCCTTTTAGGTTGAATTGTTGATACTAGTCATATAACATGAAGCTGTAATGAGTGAATGTTGTTGAATTACATAGAATGTGATAACTAGTGGAAACATTATAATTTGCTAGTAACTCGACAACTTGAATGAATGTTGAAATAAATGCCCACCAAGTGTTAAATGAATGCCTTGTATGTGAAAATGTGTGAATTTGTGTTAAACTCTTTATGGTCATGTTTAGAATGAAATTGTATGCGTGGTGATTCATGATCATTTTAGTGATATAGAATGTCAATGGATGAATTCATGAAATCTAAAAGTGAATTCGTCAAGTGTGGGTGCGAAGGAGGAAGGTACGAGCTACACAAGAAAACAAGAAGTTCAAGATCACGGTAAGTTCTTCTAACTTACACTTTGGTTTATTGTAGTTTGATTGTGTCTATAGAGTTATGGTACGATTGAAAACGAATGTGTGTTTAGTAATGTAAATAAAAATGTGGTTGACTCGAAGTAACGAGTCAAAATGGGTAAGTATTGGGAGTGGTCGACACCAAGATAAAAACTTGGGTTTTAGTTGTTCATAATATATATGGTGGTTTGAAGGTATTAATCTGTGCTAATGATCAAGTGGGAACTCATATGTTACGTGTTATAAAGAAGGTATGAACATGACCCATTAAAACATGTCAATTTGGGTAAAAAATGATTAGTGGTTAAAAACGTAGATTTAAACTTGAGTATCAGTTAGGTTACATTATTAGACATCATGTATGCCTAGAAGGGTCTTTAGAATAAAATGAATGAAATGGGATGAGGCGGTAGAAATGTAGTATTCGATCAAATATTCATATGCAAGAAGCCCGGTGCAGTAGATTTCAATGTTGTGTTCTTGGACACATAGGGGCTGTTTGGCACACCTCTTAATGAATCATTAAGAGGTGGACCTCTTATTCGGACAGAGGTGGGGCTGTTTGGTTGTGCCTCTTAATGGGAAGCCTCTTATTCGGACAGTGCTGAATCATTCAGAGATGTATACATGCTGAATAAAAAAAAGACCCAGTTGCCCCCTTTCACCCCTTTCACCTCTGATGGACAAGAAACCCTAACCTCTCAAAACCTCCGCCCCCACCCCGTCTCCTCACCACCTCCGCCGCCCTCCTCCTCCTCTCCTCGTCTCCTCACCACCGAACACCTCCCACAGCCCTCATCCTCCCTCTCTTCCACCGAACAACCCCTCTCCTGCCTCCGACCGCCGCCCTCAGCCTCCCTCTCCTCCTCCGACCGCCGCCTCCTCCCTCTCCTCACCACCTCCGCCTTCAAAGACCCAATTTTTACATTTTCCGAACACAATCCGCCATTGAATCCCCTCAAGTTGACGACTTTACACAACAATCAGAAGAGGAACAAGAGGATGAAGGGTCTAGAACAAGATTGCTCGCTCAGAATGTTTCTTGGACTTGTACTGCTGATGATATTCGTCCCCTGTTTGAGAAATATGGCACCGTTGTTGATATTGAGGTTCGCTATTTTATATATCTTTTTGTTTGGGTTTTGTTTGATTATAGTTATGTTTATCTGGGTTTTATCCTAATTCGTTAAAGATTACATTTTGTCCTCTCAATACAACCTGTTTTGAGTTTTCGTTAGGGGAAAACTTAACCCATTGAAATCAATGTATATACAGAAAATGCTCAGAAAAAATATGATCAAATGCAACCAAACGGTTTTCGTGGTGATGAATGACTGGAAATGATATATATAATAAAATGGTTTTTTTAATTAAAAGGGGTAAAAATGTCATTTTACACGGTCATTCAGATGTGCAACCAAACGGCACTTTACTGGTTCAGCACTTACTGGTTCAGAGCCTCTTACCCATTCAGACCTCTTATTCATTCAGCACTTATTGATTCAGATGTTGCCAAACAGCCCCATAGTTTTAATAAGCGTGCTTGAGAAGTGAGGCAGCATATGTGGGTCAAAATTAGGGTCTGGAGGAGGCTAGAATGTAATGACCAAAAGGACAAAGAGATTGTGAATGGGTTTACTTAATGAAGGTTAATATGTAAACGAGATGAGAGAGATGCAGCTTTCAGTTGTACATAGAACAATGGCTCGCGTATGTGAAGCTCTCACCTTGGAGGGCCTCATGTATTTTTTAAAACAATCTCATGACAAGCTGTAGTGCTTTCATATCTACCATCAAATCATCAATACTAGTTGCTCTAGACGAGTCCAAGTCACTTCTCTCCCAAAGTACAATGATGGGAAATCAAGAAGCGAACCAATCTTTACGTATTTTACTGGAGTATATACATTTTCTGATTCACACCTATTTAGTTGTCATAATTTATTCTTTTATAAAACTGCTGCTTACGTTTTTAAATTGATGACATCGACAGGCGATTGCCTACCAGCATTTCTTTATATAAGGTATCTTCATAGACTTCATGCTTTCTTGCTGGTTCCTCAAAATGTAGCTTTTGCTAAGTAAAAAGCTTCCCCTATATCACAATGTGAAGGGATCTTCAGATGAGTTGTTCACTGATGCCAATGTGCAACTTGCATTGGCTGTTTTAAGGAAGCTACAAGAAATTAGGGAAACCCGAGCTCGCATTGTAAGACATTTTTATTTTTCATTGAATTTTCTTCATTTGTATTATTTATCTACTAGACGTGGCAATATGGGCGCCTTAGTTATGGGTCCAAACGAATAATCGAGTCTCACATCAAAACTGGGTTGACCCAAAACAGTTTTTGTCCCAAATTTGTGATAAAACATGACCCAACTCAACCCATTCACAAGTAAATGGGCCAAAATTTCCACCTCATTGTAGTGCTATAATCAAGACGAGTCGAGCCGAGCCAGGCTGAGCTCGAGCTCGTACTTAAACGAGCCAGCTTGGTTTGGCTTGTTTATTTAATCAAGCTGAAAAGTCAAGCTCGAGCCCGGCTCGTAAAATGTTCGAGCTACCTCCAACCAAATCGAGCCGGCTTGTTAATTTTTATAACTTTTTTTTTGTTTTTTATAAATATTGATAACGTGAAAAAAAAAAAAACAAAAATACATAAAAATTACACATATATCTATTTGTATTAATTTATTTTTTCTAATATCTTAAAGGCTCAAAGGCATATTAAAACTATTATATATATGATTTTTGTTTATGTTCCTATTTTTTCATATGTTATCGATTGATTAAACTTAAAATGTTAACGCTTCAACCCCCTCCCGCATATTTTTTGAGCAGGCTCACTAGCCGAGCCAGGCCTAGCTTGAGCTTGGCTTGGTTACAAATCGAGTCGATCCGAGCCGAGCCGGCGAGCTTTTTGAACTCCCCTACCTCATTGTCAACTCTTGATAGCATACACTTTTCGAACTTTTTGTTTGATGTAGGTGTTGCCTGACAGGCCAGAAAGATGTAGAGCCTCAGAGCTTTTTTACTCTTAGTAAGTGAAATATTCCTCCTAGAACTAATTTCTCTTAAGGAATCATTTAACATTTCAAAGTACGTAAATTGGTGCACGTGCAACAATAGATGTTCAACTGGAATACCAATATGTCGTTAATCCAGGTTGATGGAATCACTATTGGTTCGTTGGATGATATTCCAGCTGGCCCTGTTTCTTCATTCTTCAAATCTATACGGAACACACTTGATTTTGATTTTGATGATGAAAACGAAGGTTAGTTGTATTTCCATACTGCAACGTCTTTTTTATGTGAAAGAGGAATATATACTTGTGATCGTATTGGCGAATCTAGTATATAATAGTTAGAATGTAATCTAGACTTAGATTATTTGATTATGTATTTAGATAAGATATTGGTCACAAGGCAGGAAACGAAAGTCAAACTTGACAAAAGGCAAAGGCCGTTAATTGGTGGTTAATGACAGTTTTCTGGTACCCCAAACGAATGGGTATAACTACCTTATTCGTACAGTTTCATAGACTATAAATAGGCGCAAAATTGTATGGATACGTAGATCAATTTCATTATCAAAACGATTTGCGTTGACTTTTGTTGACAGATTAAATTTATCTAAATTGATCGCATGTTCTTGTTCTTGATGCATGATTAATTCCTAATTAAGTGTTCTTGATATCCAACAATAATTACAATTTTTGTTGCATAAGTGACCTGTTTATGACATTTTTTTATAACTGACTCGTTTATAACAAATTTTTTGTGTAACTGACCCGTTTATGACACAGATAGGTGGCAGTCTGACAAACCGGCAACACTTTACATATTCATTTGTTGCAGCACCCGTGAACTTGCTACCATCGAGACATATCTGGTACATGTCTATTTTCTCTTATATGGATCTGTTGAGTATCAGGTCAACCGGTCAAATGGGTTCCGGTTGAAACATGTGGTTTGGTACATGTTATAAAGGACCAAGTCGGTTTGCTTGACCAGAAAACACTTCTTGTCCACCATAAAAAAACATATGAACAATAAATGTGCTAATCATGATTTAGAAACAATATTGTTACTACAATAATATAAATATTTTTCCATGCTGACGTGCAGGAAAAATTTGGTGCATCAACACACGCTCTGCTATTTAATCTGGAACTCAAGACGTTGCGGTAATATTTATGTGGATTTAATTTCAGATAAAATTCATATATGATGTCATAAATTTAGTTTTTTTTCTCTCTGAAAAATTGAACGGTTGGATTTGGCAGGCTAACCTTGGTCTTCTTGGTTTTCCACCAAAAGATTTACACTACCGATTTCTTTCTCAATTTACTCCGGTTTTTATATATTTGAATAAGAGAGTATTCCAAGGTGCTTCTTCTAATCTTATGATTTTATTTATTTAAATAATTTTTATTTTTTTATAATGTTTGGCATTACTTTGATGGACATTTTTACTTTAAAATAAAAGACAGTGGCAGTAGCACCGTATATTGTGAATTACACCGGGGCCCTCTTCCGCCAATACCCTGGTAAGAATATTAATCTAAACATTACTTTGATGACATGTTTCAGTCTGTAGAATTATATAAAATATAGAATTATAGAATTATATAAAATATAAAACGTGTTTTTTTTTGGTTTATTGCAACTATTGTTACAGGGCCCTGGCAGGTGATGCTTAAGCAAACAGATAAATCCTATGCTTGTTTTGCCGAAAGTGAAACCCGCTTCACACTTAATGAAGTAAGTACGGAAGATAACTAGTCAAAATGGGTTTGAGTCAACAGGGTACATTTTGTGTCCGTCGGGGTTGACCCAGAACACTTTTTGTCCAATTTTTTAGAGTTAACTTGCCTGTAGTTTGTCCAATTATGTCAGTTCAGATCAAATTTCAAATTTGTACCAATTATGTCAGTTAAAACAACCTTTTTTCATCCTAAAGGTAAACTTGTGATTAAATTTATCAAGAATAATAGATAAGCAATTTCAAACTTCTACTGAAACGATTTATTACACCCTATAATAAGCATATAAAGCATAAACAATTTATTCTGAGATTGCAGTAGACAGAGGAGATGGGCTGCAGTGGCCCAACACCCCCTTAGTGCGACAAATATGATTACAAAAATTATCTTAATTCAGTAATGTTTTATATAAAAAGTTTAGGAAATTTTTATAGAATGTTTGACCCGTTTCTTTTTAAGCCAGTTGTGTTGACTTGTACGTTTGACCCGTTAGGGATAAAAGGTAACCCGAATCAAAACATTGATAGACATTTGTTTGGTATGGACATACCAAAAAAGAACTGCTAAGGGTACTTGGACTGAAGGAGGAACAAGGAAGCCAACTTGAGTTCCTTTGCAGGGGCTATAAGGTAAATTTCTCATTTCTAGTATGTATATTTCTAGAAAGTACCAGGCTAATTTACTCATCTGCCCACATCATTATCATTATGATTATCATGGGTCCGGTCAAGTTATTCTACAAAGGCTTCTAATTGTAAGAAATGTAAGAAGGATTTATAGAGTGACAAGTGTCCAATAACCTAAAATTAAACCCACTACATCACCACCCAAAACCTAAACACACACCCCACCACCACCCAAAAACCTACCCCCCCCCACACACACACACCCCTTCGGCAATATATATATATATATTTTTTTTTTTATTGGGGGTGGGGGAGGGGGAGGGGGTTTAGGTTTTTGGTGGTGGTGGATGTTTAAGTTTTTTTTTTTTTTGGGTAGTGGGTTTTTTTAGGTTATTGGACACTTGTCACTTTATAAATCCTTCTTACACTTCGTACAATTAGGATCCTTTGTATTTGATCCTAATCCTGATTATCATTATTATAAATACATTGATGGTAATTCACAAGATGTTTCTTGGCTAAATTACTCATTTGTCCTTTATCATCATTATAAAATTCCAATAAACCGATGGTAACCACATGATGTTCTGTTTGTTATGTTCAAGGGTAATTTACACTTGTCTTCCCCACCTCATGAGAACAAGTGAGGTGGGGAAGACAAGAAGATAAGATGGGGGCTTCATCTAAACTGGAATATTTATGAATACCAATAGTAGCTTTTACTTGGCTGTATGAATGGACTTAAACGTCTAGTAAACGCCAAGTCAAGTAAACGAATGGTACACACCTTGGTTTTAAAAAGCGCGCCTTAAGCGCGAAGCGCATCTAGGCGCAGGCTGGATCGCCTTGTGTGACATAAGGCGCACTATGTACAAAAAGCGCAGCTGAGGCGCGATTTTTAGACGCTTTTTGTACATGGGTTGTTTCTATGCTTTGAACAGCTTTTTTTTAATACAAAAAAAAATGAAGGTTAAATGCAAAAAACTGGCCCACGCGTGCCTGGGGTTTTCGGAGCTGCATTCGTGTCCGCAGGACGTGCGGGCATGCACGAGTTCAATTAAATTTCAATTCAGAAACTCATTTTTTGCACCCCCCTGCGCGCGGGTAGGACTTGTGGTAAAACATGTCATAAAGCTACAATGGAGTAGTAAAGACTTTACCTTATAAACAACCACTCACTTTGTCCCCACACCGATGTGGGACAAAGTATTTACCACCTTTTGAGACTTCATTCACACACCCAACATATAAGTCCTTTGCTACTAACTATGTGTACATTTATGTTTTTTTCATTTTAAAACATATATAAAGCTTAATTATAGCTAAATCATAGGTATTGGAGGCTACACACTTATGGGATATATAAAAAAAAAATTTTATAATCACTTTGCGCTTCGCGTACGAAAAGCTCACCGCTTTTGCGCTTCGCTTTAAAAAAAACTTTTTTTGACCTCATCGCTTTTGTGCGCTTCCCGCTTTTTTAAACCAAGGTACACACACCAGTCAGTCATCGGTGTGTGGACATGATAAATGAGGGTGATGGATGAATAAAGCAATTTAGATCAAGTCAAGGTTAGCTGTCATCCAAAGTTAGTGGACATAAATGGAGAAGTCTTAATCAGCTTTCATTTCAAGTTAGAAAAGCAATCAAAATTGGGACCAATTTGTGAAAAGTAGAAATCAGTCATTTATAGTCAACTCTGAAGGAGTCCAAGTAAACCATGAAAGGTGCATGACTAAATCTGTCAAATTAAGCTCATATATGGATACCAAGTGAACTATATTTTGTTCTTTGAGTCTAAATTAATCATCTTTGAATCATATAATAATTCGCATGCTACGAGCATGAACAAACAGTTGTTGCACGAATGGATCCACGAATCTTTGCTATTCTATCTACAATCCGCAGATGATAAACATGGGCCAGGAATGCATATTCACGGTGTTTTAAAGTGTTCCGGCGACTATTATTGACTTGGTAGCGGGTGGTGTTGATGGTGGTGAGGAACTTTGGATGAAAGTGGTGGATAATGACGGCAGAAGTGTGTGGGTTAGAGAGAGGGGTTGGGGTGGGGTGGGGTAGGGCAAGGTTATTAGTTTTATTTTAACATTTAAAATTTTCTATTTTTAATAAACTCAAAAAGACACATTTTCCCCTCTTTTAACGAAAAAAATAGACGGGTTAAGTTAGTTGTTGGACCATAATGACAATGGTGAAACCTTTTTGGACCCACCAACGATAAATAAAACCTTTGTATTATAATGGCAAAACTGCCCAAACTACATGGACCATTTTGACATTTTACTCAACTAAAAATTAAAATATAATTAACTGTGATTATTCATATATTTATTTACACAGAAAATAAATAAATAAATAAAAGTTTAATCTCTGAATCGTTATCTTACTCTCTCTCCTGCTTTCTCTCTCTCTCTTCCCCGTTCGAATACTCTTCAATTCCTCATCTTCCCCCAAAAAAGTTGTAGCGAAATCCTACCAAGTTCTTGTTGCAGATGCCGCTAATTCTCTCGCCTCTGCTCTCGATGACGCCAAAACTCGTCTCGAAATTGATTTCCCGTAATTCTCTAATCGATACATTTTATTAGACACTCATGCCTCTCTTAATATTAAAAAAATTGCATTTAATAATGTGGTGATTGTTCCTCATTTCATTTTCTTCATTTGAAGTATCTACAGTTTTTGTCCCAAATTTGAGATAACACATGACCTAAATCAACCCATTTACAAGTAAACGAGTCAAAATTGCCACCTCATCGTCAACCGTTGATATACGTGTTTCGAACTTATTGTTTGATGTAGGTGTTCCCTGACAAGCCAGAAAGACGTAGAGCCTCAGAGCTATTCAAATCAGCTATTGATTTGGTAAGTGAAATAATCGTTTTAGAACTAACTTCTTTAAAGATTTATTTAACATTTCAAAGTATGTAATTTGGTACACTTTAAGCAATAGATGCTGTTCAACTGAAGTTTGTTTTGCTCCTCCAAAAAAAACTCTTTTGTTATTGATCAGTTTATATGCACATATCTTTGTGGAAACATTAGCAATATGTTCTTGTTATCTGTTTTATACAATCAGAAAACTGTTGTATTCTGCTGGTGATCAGCTTAAAGCAGTATGATGATCATGGATTACAATCCCTAATTTTTAAATGTTAATGTCATTATAAACCCTAATCTTAGATTCATAAATCCCTATATGTCCTTAATCCAGGTTGACGGAATCACTATCGGTTCTTTGGATGATATTCCAGCTGGCCATGTTTCTTCCTTCTTCAAATCTATAAGGAACACACTCGATTTTGATTTTGACGATGAAAATGAAGGTTAGTTTTATAGAAAAACAAACTTCTCTAAACTTCCATACTGCAGCGTTTATTTTAATGTGGAAGAGGAATATATACTTGTGATCATATTGGTGAATATAGTATATAATAATTAGAAGAGTAAAATGCACGGATAGTCCCTATGGTTTTGCAAAATAACAGCTATAGTCCCCAACTTTTGGAAATTACACCGGTGCTCCCTGTGGTTTGACAGTTTGTTACTCGGATAGTCCCTGGAGTGGATGACGGTTAGTTTTCTCCGTTAAGTGGATGTAAAATGACAAATTTACCCTTTATCTTATCCACACTATAAATCAACCCCACCCATCCCTCACCTTTCTCTCTGTTTCAAATTAGATGAATTTTGAGGGCTTGAGAGTTGATGCTGAACTGGTGAAGGCGGAGCAGGGGGCGGCGCACCGGAGCTCATGGTGGCGGACGGCGGTCAGAGCAGATCGTGGAAGGAGAATAGGATGGTTGTTGTCGTTATGTATTGCTGCTCCGCGTATTGTTCTTTTTCTCAAAATTGAACTAGTATTTAGGCTTTGGGCTTAATTCTTAGAGATGTGTTGGGGGCTTTAGATGTTCTTATTTGGTATTTTAGATGTAGGCTTTTAATAACATTGATGAGGAGGGGTAACCCCACCGTCGCCGTTTGGGATTTGAACGGAAAGTTGTTGGAGAAGGATCCGAAACGGAGAACAGGGGTTATGGAAATCAAGGGTCATGATTTTTTTTCAAAAAAAATCGTGCAGAGGCCGCCGTTTATACCGGACGGTTTGTTGAGGGGTGCACAGATGGTAAAAAGATAATTGATGTAGAGGATTTTGGTCAACAGGTGTTTAAGGTGGATGATGGTAAAAAAATAATTGATGTAGAGGATTCTGCCAAGAATTATGGTTTTTTTTAAGCCCCTGCTCCGCCTTCATCAGTTCAGTCTCAACTCTCAACTCTCAAGCCCTCAACCTTCATCTAATTTGAATATTTTCCTAGTCTGTAATACATGGGTGGTGGTTGGTGGTTAATGGTGGGGGAAATAGAGAGAAAGATGGGGGGTGGGTGGGGTTGGGATGGGATTGTATAGTTTTGATAGAATTGAGAAGATGAAGGGTAAATTTGTCATTTCACATCCATTCAACGGAGAAAACTAACCGTCATCCACTCCAGGGACTATCCGAGTAACAAACTGTCAAACCACAGGGAGCACCGGTGTAATTTCCAAAAGTTGGGGACTATAGCTGTTATTTTGCAAAACCACAGGGACTATCCGTGCATTTTACTCTAATTAGAATGTAATCTAGACTTCGATTATTTGATCATGTATTTGGATTAGATATTGGTCACAAGGCAGGAAACGAAAGTCAAAGGCTGTTAATTGGCGGTTAATGACAGTTTTCTGGTACCTTAAACGAATGGGTGTAACTACCTTGTTCGTACCGTTTCATAGACTATAAATGGGCGCAAAATTGTATGGATACGTTGATCAATTTCATAATCAAAACAGTCTGCGTTGACTTTCGTTGACAGACGAAATTTATCCAAATTGACCCCATGTTATTGTTCTTGATGCATGATTAATTTGCAATTAAGTGTTCTTGATATCCAACAATAATTACAATTTTTGTTGCATAAGTGACCCGTTTATGACATTTTTTTTGTAACTGACCCATTTATAACATTTTCTTTATAACTGGCCCGTTTATGACATTTTTTTTTTGTAATTGACCCGTTTATAACATTTTTTTTATAACTGACCCGTTTATGACACAGATAGGTGGCAGTCTGACAAACCGCCAACGCTTTACGTATTCATTTGTTGCAGCACCCGTGAACTTGCTACCATCGAGACATATCTGGTACGGGTGTATTTTCTTTTATATGGATTGGTTGAGTAACGGGTCAAATCGGTTCAGGTTGAAAAAGGTGGTTTTGCTACATGCAAAAAGAACAAAATCGGTTTGGTTGGCCAACAAACACTTCCTGTCCACTGTAAAAAATTCTGAACAGTTAATGTTCGAATTATGGTTTAGAAACAATATTGCTAGTACAATAATTAAAATATCTGAATAAAACAATATTGGTCCATGCTGACGTGCAGGAAAAATTTGCGGCATCAACACCCGCGCTCCTATTTAATCTGGAACTCGAGACGTTGCGGTAATATTTATGTGGATTTAATTCAGATAAAATTCATATATGAAGTCATTAATTTTAGTTTCTTTTCTCTGTGACAAATGGAACGGTTGGATTTGGCAGAGCTGACCTTGGTCTTCTTGGTTTTCCCCAAAAGATTTACACTACCGATTTCTTTCTCAATTTACTCCGGTTTTTATATCCGGATAAGAGAGTATTCCAAGGTAGTTCTTATGATCGTACGATTTTATTATTTTATTTTTTTATTGTAAGGTTTGACATTACTTTGATAGATATTTTTACTTTAAAATGAAAAGACAGTGGCAGTAGCACCATATATTGTGAATTACACGGGCCCTTGTGAATTACACGGGCCCTCTTCCGCCAATACCCTGGTAAGAATATTAATTTTGACATTACTTTGATGACATGTCAGCAGCCCCATCTGAAGCCATATATGCATGTGAAATAAATATATTTTTACAAGTTTCACTAAAGTTATCTTTTTTAGAACAATTAGCTTTAAAATTTACGAAATGTCTTCACATGCCAAATCATAATTTATTAGATAAATACTTCTAAAAACAATTACAATATAATGACAAATAAGATGCTACATCATTAAATATTTAATAATCAGAAAAAAGGCCTGCTAATTGGTTTCTACAATTAGCTTGTTTTGTATCATGATGTATAAACCGTAATACTAGCATGTTTCAGTCAAACATGTTTTTTTTACTGCAACTATTGTTGCAGGACCCTGGCAGGTGATGCTTAAGCAAACGGATAATTCGTATGCTTGTGTTGCTGAAAGTGAAACCCGCTTCACCCTTAATGAAGTAAGTATGAATTGCTACTCGTTTCCTTAGTGGTGGCAAACCGATTGGGTTGGAAAACTAGTCAAAACATGGTTGAGTCAAACAGGTACATTTTGTATGAGTTGGGTTGACCCAATACACTCTTTTTCCAATTGTTTATAATCAATTGAGGGGTGTTTGACGTTGCTTATTTATGCTTATTAGCACAAGGAGGTACTAAGTTTATGAAAACAGTTTTTTTTTTTTTTTCATCCTAAGGGTAAATTTGTAATTGAGTTCATCAATAAGCGTTCCCAAATGCCCCAATCCCATGGGCCCATTATGGTGACATATTTGATTACAAAAATTATCTTATTTTAGTAATGTTTTATATAAATAATTTAGGAAATTTTATAGAATGTTTGACCCGTTTCTTTTTAAGCTGATCTTTCTTTTATATTACTCGTTCGACCCGTTAGCGATAAAAGGTAACCTGAATTAAAACATTCATAGACATTTGTTTGGTATGGGCAGACGAAGGAAGAACTGCTAAGGGTTCTTGGACTGAAGGAAGAACAAGGAAGCCAACTTGAGTTCCTTCGCAGGGGCTATAAGGTAAATTTCTCATTTCTGGTATGTATATTTCTAGAAAGTTCCTGGGTAAATTACCCATCTGCCCATCATCATTATTATGATTATCATTATTATAAATACATTGATGGTAATTCACAAGAAGTTTCTTGGCTAAATTACTCATTTGCCCATTATCATGATTACAAAATTCCAATAAACTGATAGTAACCACATGATGTTCTGTTTGTTATGTTCAAGGGTAATTTAGACATTTGACAAATTAAATTTACAATTGTCTTCCCCACCTCATGAGAATTACGATATTTCTTCTCTCTAGAAGGCTTCCAGGCCAAGTTACTCATTTGGCCATTATCAGCACTACACATAAATTAATAGAATCCACAAGAGTGGGATAAGGCTTAGGTACCATGAGGTCCTGGGTTCGATTCCCACAAGGGGGGTTTTCCCAGATTTATTGGGTTTCCTCCTGAATTGGTGTATAGGCATTATGCCTAGTGGAGATGGATATGACCGGGTGGTTCAGCTCGTGGCACGATGATGCTCCAGTGGTCTGTGTCAGTGATCCAAATTTGCCGTTCAAAAAAAAAAAAAAAAAATCCACAAGTTCTTTTTGTTAGTTTTGTTTAAGTGTGTTTTAGATATGTAGCAAGTTCAGTTTTATTCCGCCCATGAAAAATCCAAAATATTTTCTCCTCGAAAATATTCAGTATAAAGTACTTACTTTTGTTGATCCATGAGATTGTTTTTTTTTTCTTCTATTTTTCGGGTGTTGTAAATTGGATATCTAGTCAAACATTTTCCTCTAGAGTCAAAGTTTGCCATTTTCTTGAGACTGACCGAGCACATTTTTATACAGTAATCTATCTTTAAAGCAAATGATTTATAAAAATTTATGCATTTTGAATACACTGAGCAGCTTTCGACCAATTTGATCCAATTGGCATGTTTTCATTTTTGTCATTTGTTTATCTTACGAATTTGACCCATAAAGGCTTTGTAGAGTTCAAACTTTTAACCTCCTTCCATAACCCAAATTGACCCGTTTACCATTTTTTGTACATTTGGTATAATTCGGTGTGTTGTCTGCAGACTGCAACATGGTGGGAGGAAGACGTTGATTTGGAGTTATCTTCAGCATGGCGTAACTAAGTTGAACCCGATAAAAAACGGGGCCTAGTTATGATCATTTCATATTGTTTTTACTTGTATATCAATCAGTACAAATATTTCCTCTTGGTTTTTTTTAAAAGTTTTATATGCTTCCATTTTTGTCACTAGGTCTCCTATTGGTCATAGTGAAGAATATATATGTATCGTCGTAGATTTATTTTTATTGGACGGTTAACATCTAATGCATATTTTTTTATGGATTGATGTTGAAGATAAAGGGCAAAAGCTTTGGAGCAACCTTTAACCTATTTATATGAAATCACTAACAAGTTATATGGGTAATATCAATTAAAAAGAAAACATGTTAAAAGTTGCCTATAGCAATACCAAAATCTGTACCATCTCTGGAATTGTTGTACCAAATAAACATTAGATCATCTTAACAATAGTTTTTTTTAAGTATATTTAACATATATGTTTGGGTTTTGACCAAAATGAACTCGGATTAAAACGGGTCGTTTTATTAAAGCATCAAATGACAAATAATAGTTATAGTAACTTCTACATATATTTATTATTATTTTATAGATTAAACATAAAAAAGACAGTCAATATAAGGATTCATAAAACCCCCCAACTAGGGGTGTAAACAAGCCCAGAGGCTCGAGAGCTACTCGTGATCGGCTCGGTTAAAAGCTCGAACGAGTCGAGCCTTAACGAGCTCGAGCTCGAGCTCGAGCCTGAAATAGAGCTCGTTTAGTAATCGAGCTCGAGCCTGAAATACAAAGCTCGTTTAGGCTCGCGAGCCCAAACGAGCCTAAACAAAATTTTAGTTTTTTATATATATAATATAATAATGATGATGATAACATTGGTGAGCCGAGCTCGAGCCGAGCTTTGGCTCGCTTAATCGCTGTTGAAACGAGCTCGAGCTGAGCTTTTAGATTTGCCGCATCCCATTTTACAACAGTTTTTTACTGCTTCAAAGAAAATGATCATGCAAAGATCCCCAGATTTGGGGCATCCCATTTTACACCATTTTTTTACTACTTCAAAGAAAATGATCATACAAAGAACATGCTTACTAACACAAACAACACAACACAACACGACATGACATTATCCAGTTTTAATACAAAGTTTTCAAATTCTGAAGTAATGCTTGAAACATATTACAGCATCAACAAGAAAACATGTGACAACAATACTTATTTATAGCATCATAAACCATATACCTCACTTTACTCAGAAAACCAAAATATGCAATCCTCCATGATCTTCTCACTATCAATGGACCCATAATCATCCAAAATCCACACACAAATCCAACCACTATGCTTATAATCAACCCCCAATCTGCTCCATGGTCTTCTTTTTTCTCTCCTATTGTATGAGTTGCTGCTTCAACTGGTTCACAACCATTAGTTTCAGTTAGTGGAGCTCCACAAAGTTTGTTGCCAAAGAAGCTAGACTCACCGAAGCTTTGAAGCTGTGTACTTGTTGGAATTCTTCCTATCAAACTGTTGAAGGACACGTTGAAGCTACTCAAGAAGTTTAACTTTGACAAGCTCATGGGAAGTTCTCCAGAAAGCCAGTTTACCGATAAATCTAACGATATAAGTTCTTTCATGTTTCCAATCTTCTCTGGGATACTTCCACTCAATTGATTTCTTGATAAATTCAACGATTTTAATTCCAGTAGGGACATTAGCTCACTAGGAATGTGTCCGGTGAGATTGTTACACGAAAGGTCTATCAACATCACTAATGGAAGAATACTACTATATGTGTCCTCTCGTCCGTTCGTCACCAATGAATCACCAGCAACAAATAATCCAGGTCCAGTAATGATGTAAGCAAAGTCTCCTGAATTGCTTTCGATGCCGGAAAGGATACTAAAGTTGTTGAAGCATCTCGGAATATTTCCAGATAGGTTGTTATGAGCAAGATCTAATATTTTAATATGTCTAATATGACAAAGCTCATGAGGAATATTTCCGTCTAAACGGTTTGATCGAAGGTTTAGAATTCTTAAAAGAGTAAGTTTTGTTCCAATCCATGTTGGAATGCTTCCAGTAAGTTCATTCCTTCCAAGTTCAAGAACATCTAGTTCTGTTAAGTTCATTAGAGAATAATGTAATCTTCCGGAGATCTTGTTCCCATGCATGTTCAGATACCACAGGAAAGGTAAAGAACCCAATGTTCTTGGAATCTCACCAGACAAACTGTTATTCCCCAAATTTAAGATACCCAACCTTGGCCATTTCTCCCAACACTCTGGAATATCACCCGATAAATGATTATTTTCCAAATTAAGAAAATATGTTATTGTCACACCACTGGAACACAAGAAAGGATGTAACGATCCCCAAAACCCATTCGAGCTAATGTCAATAAATTCAAGTGTGGCAGGGTTACCAGAGAACAATGGTCCTCGGATATGATTATTTGACATATTCAAATACCTTAAATTGGAGAATGATCTCACAAATGATTCGGGCATGGCCGATGAAATGCCTGTGTTGCTTATGTCTAATTCCACTAAATCCTTCTGTGATTGCAACCACAACGGAAATTGAGGCCCTAAAACCCAAGATCTCAGATATAAGAAATCCAACTGGAAAGGGGGAATCCAGTTTGCAACTTGCAGCCTTAAGATTAATTTGTTAGTTGATCCTTTTAGATCCTTCAAGCTCACTAGTTTGATAAAGTGAGCTTCTGTCACAACACCTGTAAGCAAGTTATCAGAAAAATCTAAAGAAGTCAACTTTGAAAGTTGTCCGAGGCTATCAGGTAGGCTGCCATCCAGTCGGTTAAACCCAATACTCAACTCCTCCAACAATGATAATTGTCCAATTGAGTATGGAATGGGACCAGAAATTTGATTATCACTAAGATCTAATGTTCTGAGAAATGACAAGTTTCCTATGGAATGAGGAATTATACCAGTTATATGGTTCCCGATCAAGGATAATGACTCCAAGGCAGGTGATTTGCACTCGAAAAAACTTTCAAGAAAATATGTCAGACTAATATTACCAATATTGTTTAAAGACAAATCAATCTCTCTCAAATTACAAAAGTTACCCAATGATTTAGGTATTCTCTTAGTGAGTTGATTTTCAGACAAGCGGAGGCTAATAAGATTTGTTAAATTTTGAAGGGAATCTAGAAGTGAACTTGAAATACCACAATAACTAATATCTAACGAGATGAGATTACTACTGGACAACTCTTGAAATATTGAGGAAGAATTCATGAAATTTGTCAAGGCAGCATGAAGCAACTCAAGAGAAGTTAGATTGCTGAAGCTAGGAATAGGACCATGAAAATAACACCAAGTTAAATCCAGTGAAACTAGACTAGTTACACTGAATATCCACTGTGATACTGGAGTGTTAAAATCATTGTAAGAAAGATCAAGAACAGAAAGGGATGTGAGATTGACACTAGGAACATACATGTGTTGACTTGAGAGTTCACATTCAGACAAATATAGCTGGACCAAAGAGGGAAGGGTGTTAATCACCTGAAGCCAATCGGTTGCTTTGCTAAGGTCCATGCCACTCATATCGAGGTGATGCAACATACCAAGACTTGACAACCACTTCATATTCGCCATGCTCGTTCTTTCAAATGGAAGGTAACGATAACTTCTAAGAGACAGAACATGTAATTCTGAGAGATTCCCTAGTTGTGGAGGGATAGTTCCGCTAAAATTGGAAAGTGAAAGGTTAAGGTACCTTAGGTTTTGAAAAGAACCGATGAATTTAGGAACTTGGATGCCAAAATCATTGCAACTCAAATCCAAATGCTTGAGTTGCTTTAGATCCAACAAAGATTGACTTATATCACCTTCCAATGTCATGCCATCAAGTCCAGGAAGATGAATACGATGAACATGACCTGTAGAATTATCACACGCTATCCCAGCCCATGTACAGCAGTCCTTGTTCTCAGCAACCCACGAAGCGAGTCGTTGTGATTCATCAGTGAGGCCATGCTTGAACCGGAGAAGTGCTTGTCTCTCAACGTCATTGCATAACACATGATGAGAGTTTTGATTAGATGAGCATAAACGAAACAAGGCCAAAACAACAAGTAAGAACAAGTGAAAACAAGAGAAACAAGTATATGAAGATGGGGCACTCATATTGTTTGATATTAGTTTAGAAGATGAGATGGGAGCTTAATCTAAACTGGAATATTTATAAGTACCAATAGTAGCTTTTACTTGGCTGTATGAATAGACTTAAACATCTAGTAAACGTCAAGTCAAGTAAACGAATGGTACACACATGCACCAATCTATACGGACACAAATAGCACCAGTCTATACGGACACAAATAGCATCAGTGTGGGGACATGAATTAAGTGTGGGGACATAAGTTAGATCAAGTCAAGGTTAGCTGTCATCCAAAGTTAGTGGACATAAATGGAGAAGTCTTAATCAGCTTTCATTTCAAGTTAGAAAACCAATCAAAATTGGGACCAATTTGTGAAAAACAGAAATAAGTCATTTGTAGTCAACTTTGAACGAGTCCAAGTAAATCATGAAAGGTGCATGACTAAATGTGTCAAATTAAGCTCATATATGGATAGTAGGTGAACTATATTTTGTTCTTTTAGTCTAAATTATTCATCTTTGAATCATATAATAATTTGATAGTTTTAATAGATAAAATCACTTGAACCACAAAAAAATATTACATATGTATTTTAAGAGAAAAAAAAAAGATGGCTCAAACTAAAAAAAAAAAAAAGTTGAGTTGCCGTTCACAAAAAGGATAAAGTTGCAGAACAATTTATAAAAAGTCTACATAATAAATGAGGTCGTTGTAGAATAACCCAGTCAAGTTATTATCATATAAATAAAGGGTCATCTTATTCTCATACTCTTTTTCACTCTATCTCTCTCTACATATATCTATGTATATAGAGAGATAGAGAGGAGAGGTGTGTGAATATTAATGCCTGTAATAAATTTTGTGTTTTTATTGTTGAAGGATGATGTTAGTTTAATGCGGTGATTGTTCCTCATTGCATGATTTGTTTGTTGAGTGTTTTCACAAATACTAGAGATAGAAATTTCGTACCGATACCGTACCATACCATACCGTTGTACGGTGTTCGATTTTAAATTTAGCTCAATTTTGGTAGTGGAACTAACCAAATCAAACTTGGGGTCCTATTTGTGAAAAGTAGAAATCAGTCATTTATACACTAATAAATACTAATAAATGAAATCGTTTTAGACACGTGTCACTCTCTAGCGTCTTCTCACTTTTAAATAAAATTAGAGTTAATTGCCCGGATGGTCCCTATGGTTTGCCATTTTTTCACTTTTAGTCCCCAACTTTATAAAATTACATGTATGGTCCCCGTGGTTTAATTGTTTGTTACTCACATAGTCCCCTGAGTGAATGGTCGTTAGTTTGCTCAGTTAATTTGACGTCAAATTACTATATTACCCTTGCATCTAATAATAATAATAATAATTAATAACAATAAAAACATATTAAAATATGATTAATAGCAGGGCCCATAAAAACCTAACCCGTATCCCCACCCCATTTCATCCCCTTCATCAGCAAATCAACCCCACCATCATCCCTCTACACAGTCACCGCCAACATCACCGGCCTACACCCTCCACCATCACCTGCAACTCGTCAGGTTCTTGTCCAGAAAACTTGTCACATCCTCAAAACCCTAATTATGACCCGCAGTAGACAGATAAACTCACTTTATCACGTCGTAACTAACCTTTTGCCGGAGCTTCATCGGAATGTCGAGGTGATCGGGAAAATCGATTAGAGCTTCATCGATTGAAGAACCACACTAATACTAGATCTATTTGATGAAGTAAACCGTCTCCTCCTCTAACCCTCGAATTAGTCACAAATTTTTCTTTACTTTTTTTTACCACCACAAACGTATTCTATTTGTCTTCGCCAAGGTATATTTTGAACATTTTTGTGTCGGATCTGAAGGATTCCGGTGATGTTTGTTACGGCGGCGCACTGGTGGTTAATGAACAAGCATGGATCATGATGATTTGCCGGTAATCAAGGAGTCTTTGTTGTAGAAAAGGTCATGGCATGGCCGTAGTTTGTTAATCCAGGTTGATGAAACACAGGCTAACACCAAGGTTAATCTGTGGGGTTATTTCTTCTGTGGGTTCAATCTCCTTTCTTACTCGTGGAAATGACCTGGGTCCTGCAAAACAGCAACACCGTTAGTCTCGTTAAGAGGGGAATATGGGGGTTTCCCTCTTAACCAGGCTCCGGCGTGAGAATAAGTACTGTTTTGAGGGAGAATAAACAGTGTGTGTTGAGCGTGAGAGTATAGAGGGCAAGATGATTCAACCTGGATGATGAAGGGTCCTATTTATAGCCGGAGGGTGAAGGAGGGAGGAGCAGCTGTGCCAGCTGTGGTTGCGTGCCAGCTGTCCGACCAAGGGGAATATCCTCTTGGTCTCCTATGTCGTGGTCAGTGTAGTGGTACACGTGGCGCGCTTATATTTGCCTATTTTGGAGACGTCGTACTGGCCTTGTCGGGCTGCTCCTTGATTCGTCGCAGGCCTACCTGGCGCTTATGAGTGGTGACACGTGTTGTCCTTTTTGTTGGATGGAGTATCTTTGGTGCCACCTTGAACTTTTCCAGAAGCTTCTAGAAGCTTCTGGATGACATTGTTGATGTCAGCTCCACGTAGGATGGAAAAGTGGTGTGGTCCTTGCCATGTGGGCAAGGAATTGGGACCATACATCTTCAAGTCCCCCCAGTCCAGTGTGCCTTCTAGTTGAGTTGATCGTCTAGTAGGGATTCTGGACTTATGAAGGTAGTGGTTTCTATGGCGTATGCTTTTGTGGAAAACTTGAAAAGTTGAGCCGAATGGACGCGTGGCGCATGTGTTTTGGCAACTTGTAAAAATTGAGCCAAATGGCCGCATGGCGCACGGGTTTTGGCAACTTGCAAAAGTTGAGCCAAATGGACGCATGGCGCATGGGTTTTGGAAACTTGCAAAAGTTGGGCCAAATGGACGCATGGCGCGTGGGTTTTGGCAACTTGTAAAAATTGAGCCAAATGGCCGCATGGCGCATGGGGTTTGGCAACTTGCGAAAGTTGAGCCAAATGGACGCATGGCGCATGGGTTTTGCAAACTTGCAAAAGTTGAGCCAAATGGACGCATGGCGCGTGGGTTTTGGCAACTTGCAAAAGTTGAGCCAAATGGACGCATGGCGCGTGGGTTTTGGCAACTTGCAAAAGTTAAGCCAAATGGACGCATGGCGCATGGCGCAATGGCAGCAGGTGACTTGTTGTTTTCTTCTGAAGGAAGTTTTTTTGTCTTGGGAAGGAGCGACTGATGTGACTGTCTGGTGTCCCCTGTCTTATCGGAGGTGAACAGGCGCCTTTTCAGTCATGTCAGTTACTTTATGTCAAGGTGTCAAGCGTCTGTTTCCCACGCTCCCGAAAAAAGAGGTGGCGTCTTCTCTCTCTTCTACCATGTCTCTCCCCTATTGACTGCTTTTCTGGGTTCTGACGGCCTACTACCCATCGCATTAAATGCGATGGGTATAAATATAAGGCGGTTTCTCCATCTTCTTTGCTTTTCAAAATTCGAAGTTTGGTTCCATCCCCCTCCTTTGTCTTTTCTCCTTCTTTCCTTTGAGTGTTTCCATCCAACTTCTGAGTTTCTTCATCATGTCTGGGGCGAATCCTTCATCGAGGAAGAAAAGGAATAAGGGTAAAACTCCGCCAGGCCCAGATCAGGCGATAATAGGGTGGAAGGAGGAGGAGTTTCATAACTTGGTGAGGGAGATGAGTTTCCTTCCCGAGTGGGGTGCTCAGTTCCCCACCCCGGGTTCTACTACCATGGACGCACCTCCCGGTTATATTACTTTGTATGCTGCTTTCTTCCGAGAAGGCAACTTCAGGCTTCCGATGACTAGATTTACTGCTGATGTGTTGAGGAACTATGGGCTGCACATTTCCTAGATCAATGCGATTGGGCTCCCCCGTATCACCCACTTTGAGTTTATATGTAGGGCCAACCGTGTTGAGCCAATGTTTGAGATGTTTAATGTGTTTTACACCGTCACCTATACCAGTGGTTTCTATTCTTTCAATGCCCGGACTAGTGGTGTCATCCCTTGTTGTTCTACTCCTTTGAAGAGCCTGCATGACTGAAAACAGAGATTTTTCTACATCCGCCGTGGTGTCATCCCAGTGGATATGCATTATCGGGCAGGGGGTGAGGGGATCCCCAAGGTTGACGTGGTTGCAGTTTTCTCTGAACAAGCGTGGTACAAAAAGTTGACTCATAAAGCCACTCTTATTCTTCAGCTTGAGGAGATGGCATTAGTGGGGGCTGGCATGAGTATGTTGTGGGTCCCGAAGCATCCCTTGGGGTTCCCAACTTACGTTTATAATGGTAAACGTATGTGTTGTTCTATAACTTTTGTCTCTTTCTCTTTCTCTTTTTTTTATTCATCTTCTTGTTTTCCGTAGTAGGTTACAGCTTGTTGAATGCTTTGGATACGAAGGCCGGTGGTGCCATGGTTGAGGCGATTCAAGAGGCTGGGAGACAACCTTGGTTAGATCAGATTCGCCCCCGTTTCTTGCATCCGACCAACGAGAGTTTTACCGCTTATGCCAACACTGTGTTAGGTGAAGATAATGAGGATGACGATGATGCTATTAATCCTGCTCGGGATGAAGTTGTTGTTCTTTCGAGTGATGATTCTGACAGATCTTGTAAAGGTCTAACTTCTCATTCCCCGCGTGCAGGTCCAGCACAGGGGGTCGCGCGCGAGCCTGTCAATGAACCTATTGATGATGATGTGGAGATTCCAGTTGAGACTGCTGAGCAGTTGGAAACAAGGAGAAAAACAAGAGCTGAAAAACCGGAAGGGAAAGGAAAGAAGGCTGAGGAACATGCCACTGAGACTCCTCGTAAGCGACCTTCTACTCTTCCTGTCTTAGATTACGTTGTAGTTTCTGATACGTTGTCTGGTTTAGTGGTCGGAGAAAAACATCATGGGTCTGATCCTGAAGACCGCGCTACTCTGACAGAGATGATGCAGAGAAAGGCTGTTGAGGATAAGAAACGGAAACTTGACGAGCAAGCTGCTGCTTTGCTTGCATTAAAGAAGGCTAAACTCCAGAAGGAGGATCCTCCTGCTCCCTCGGAGTCAGAGGTTGACATGGGTGTTTTCACTGAGAGACGTGGGAATTTGTTGGAGAAAATATTTGAGGCTTCTGGTACTCGTTTTATCAGTTTTCCCGTTTGTCTTTTCTTGCTGCTTATTTTCTCTTCTTTTCACTAAATGTGTTGCTCGTTTTGGAGCAGGTGCCAAGCCAGCCAAGACTTAACACAAAATTGACCTTTCAAAACTCACTCCTCCAGAATCTCCGCCCTCGAGGACGTTTGGGTTGACTCCTCCTCGTGATGATCTTGGTGAGAAGAAGAAGGGAGATGACGTAAATGTTGAGCAGGTTGGGGAGGGTGGTGGCGATACAGGTGGCACTGGTGGTGTTGATCTTGGTAAGGGTGTTGAAATCGGAGTGGAGTCAAGTGAGACTGCTCCTCGTCAAACCATATATACTAAACGTCCACCGGGTGGTGGTGGTGCAACTTCCGGAGTGGTTCGGAGTCCACAATTTGAGAATGTTCGTGCTGATTCTTGGGATACCGATGATTTGCCACATGTTCCTCGTTGGAATCTGACCCAGGGTTCCCGGATGAATCAGCTTGACAACTGTCACGAATTTTTCTCTTTGTCTCTCCCCCCAGCTGAGAGGATGTTTCAGAAAAAACGCAATCGGTTTGACTTGCTGGATGATCATGTTCGTGCTGGGGTGAACTACTTTGCCACCTCTCAAGAGATTGTCCGTGAGTGGAGGCAGATGGGAGAAGAGACACTGGAGTTTGAGAATGAGAAGAAGGCGCTTGTGGAGGAAAAGGAGAGGTTTAATGCCGAGCATAAAGGTTTGTTATGGAGAGTATCTGATGCGGAGCAGAAACTTGCTCAAGAGAGGCAGGCCAATACTGATAAACAGAAACATTGGGAAGCTGCCTGTGAGCGCACTAATGCGGAAATGCAAACTCAACGTGATACCATTATCAGGTTATCTGGAGAGAAGAAAAAGATTAGCGAGGAGGCTGAGCAAGCGCGTGTTGCGTTTGAGAAAAAAGAGGTGGAGTATGTTGAACATATAGCTGCGTTGGAAGAGTTTGTTGAGAAGAAGATTGCTGAGTGTGAAGCCTCTGATCTCCTTGCTGAAGAGATGTCTGCTAATTGCAAGTGGTTGCTGTCGCGTGCTGTTCCTCTGGTAACTTCTTTTGTTTATGTTTGCTTTTGATTTCCGGTAGTTACTCTGTTTACACTGCTGTGTGTTTCTCGTAGATTGCTGGTCGTATAGTGAACTCTCATGAGCTCGCCAACTACATTTTTGAGTTGGGGCAAGCTGGGTACAATAGCGGGCGAAAGGATGGTTACAGTGAAGGTAGAGCTGCGGCCCTTAATAATGAGAAGGATCATCATTTTGAGTTATATAAGGAGGATTGTGGTGTTGCTTACACCGCGAAACGTCAAGAGTTCGCGTCCTTAGATTTTGGTGTTGTTAAAGCTGCCCAAAAATTGGCTCGGAAGCCTGATGGTGTTGCCTTACTGAAAAAGGCTCTTGGAGATGAGGATCATGCTGTTGGGGGTGCTGGTTCCAGTCATCCGGAATGAAGGGGTCCGGCTTGCATGCCGTGTATGGGCCTTGGTGGCTTTGTAATCCATTTGACAATTTCGTGAACAATTTACTTTATGTTTTCGTGAACAATTTTACTTATAACTGTCGTATTTGTGCCAAGTTTTGTTGTGGTTGGCATGTTTAATGTTTAATATGCGTTTATGAATTTTGTTTGTCGTCACAATATGTGCATGTTTAATTACTTTGATTCAGGTATCACGAATAAATGGTGGCGTTGACAGGTTGTGTTGTGTTAGCTACAACGTTTATTCTGTCGTTTATTACGCGCAGGTTTGCTCGTGAATACGTAGTGATCGAGTTACATGTTATTGTGTGCACCCAGCTGTATTTAGCCCTGGGGGTTTTTACAATGTTTGTTTACCATGTTTTCGATGCTTTCGTATTTATGTGGGCACGAAGTATTTATTTGGCGCTTTCTAGGCTTTGGTTGTGTTTTTGACCCGGCTGTGCACTTGTTTGTGACAGGCCTTGGAGGTCTACAACGTTTCCTAGGGTCGAGCCATTGATGTTTTCGTGTATGCCTAAAGTAATATATGCAGTTGTGACAAGAAATTCGCACGAAAGGGAATAGCCAAACACTTCTTGTATTAATGTTAACTGTGTTGGCGCGCGGCCGTTACAAGTACATAGGAAACTGCAGCCTTTTACATGTAGCACCTTCTTAATTGTTGAGCATTCCAGGTGCGTGGGACTTCTTTGTCGTCCAGGGTGCGTAACTTGTATGCCCCCTTTCCGAGTGCCGCATCTACAACATAAGGCCCCTCCCACTTGGGGGCTAATTTTCCCGGCTTCTCGGCGTTAGACGCCTCGTTGTCCCTCAGGACGTAATCTCCCGGGTTGAAGGTGTAGATGCGGACTTTGGAGTTGTAATACTTTTCCAGCTTTGTCTTGTACTTTGCTTCATTTATCGCCGCCATCTCTCTCCTTTCTTCTAGGAGATCAAGGTCTAACCTCCGCTCTTCCTCGTTGTTTATCACGTTCATGGAAAGCATTCTTGGTGATGGCAGCCCGATCTCGGCTGGTATCACAGCCTCGAACCCGTAAACTAAGCTAAACGGTGTCTCCCCGTTGCTTGTTTTCGGCATTGTTCTATGGGCCCATAAGATGCTGGGCAATTCATCGACCCAACCTCTTCTCTTCTCTCCCAGTCGTGCTTTGATGCCATCTACGATGCTTTTGTTGACGGCTTCCACTTGACCATTCCCCTGCGGGTGCGCAACCGAGGAGAAGGTGTGCTCAATGTGTAACTCTTTAAACCACCGTTGGAGATCATCTGCGGCAAAGTTCGTTCCGTTGTCGATGACGATCCTGAGTGGTAGTCTGAAACGGCATACGATTTGTTCCCATATGAATCTTTTGACGACCGTGGATGTGGTTGATGCGAGTGCCTTTGCCTCTACCCATTTTGTAAAATAGTCGACGGCGACTATTATGAATTTGACAGCACCTGGAGCCTCAGGAAAGGGGCCAACCATATCGATTCCCCATTGTTGAAACGGCCACGCCGTTGTCACGGGGACTAGCTCGTTCTTGGGGCGCATCGTCTTTGGGGCGTGTCTCTGACACCCGCTGCATTTTCTCAGAACTTTCACCGCGTCTAAATGCATTCCGGGCCAGTAGTACCCGGCGTTCATCACTTTTGCTACAACCATTCTCGGCCCGGCGTGGATGCCGCAGATCCCTTCGTGCACTTCTCTGATCAGATAGTTCGCGTCTTCTGGATCAACACATCTCATCAAAGGTCCGAGGTATGATTTTCGGTACAGGATTCCATCGACCACCTGGTAATGCTCGGCCTTGTATTGGATCTTTCGTGCTTCAGCTTTGTTTTCTGGTAGGATCCCAGACTGTAGGAACATGATTATGGGGGTCATCCAAGACTTCGTTCCTAACTGAATCACATTCACTTGCCTCAACGGAACCGATGGGTTGCTCAAGACTTCGATGCGTACATCATTGGCCAAATGCTGGAAGCTTGTAGATGCTAACTTACTTAGTGCGTCGGCTGGTTTGTTCTCACTTTGATTGATGTGGTGCACTTTGTAAGAATAGAAGGTTTGTAGCAACGTCTTTGCTTGATTCAGGTATAGCGCCATTACATCTCCTTTGGCTTCGTATTGCCCGTTGATTTGACCGGCCACTAACATGGAGTCCACATGTGCTTCAATGTGTCTAACTCCCATTTTGATTGCCAATCTTAAGCCGGCGAGGAAAGCTTCATATTCGGCTTCATTGTTCATGCTCTTGAAATCCAAACGTATGGCGTAAGTGAATTCATGTTTGTCAGGGCTCACCAGCCGAAGTCCTGCGCCTGCGCCGTCTTCGTTAGACGCGCCGTCTGTGTATAACAACCACAGTTCTTCTACTTGCTGTTTTTCGGCTTTTTCCATTGCTTTACATTCCCGATCCTTATCGTCGGGTACTTCTGTCGTGAAGTCTGCTAGCATTTGGCCCTTGATTGCTGGTCTTGGCCTGAAAACCACATTATGGCCTCCGAGTTCTATCGCTCACTTTGCTAGTCTTCCTGAAATCTCTGGCCTTGCGAGGATGTTGCCGATGTTGTAGTTTGTTAGCACGTGAATGACGTGATTGGCAAAGTACCTGCGCAGCCGTCTTGATGCATGGATCAATGCGAGTACTAGTTTCTCCATGATTGCATAACGGGTTTCTGGGTCGGTCAAGGTTCGTGACACATAGTAAACTGGTGTCTGGATACCTTGTCGATCAACAAGTAACACTGCTCCTACTGCTCTGTCGGAGGCTGATAAGTACAACACCAAAGGTTCTCCCTTGACTGGTGCAGTTAATGTGGGCAACCTGATGAGACAATCTTTCATATCGTGGAATGCGCTTTCGGCTTCCGGAGTCCACTGAAATTGGCTTTTCTTCATGCAGTTGCGGAGTGTTTTAATAAACGGGAAGGATTTAGCTGCGTGATTGGCCAGGAAACGGTTAAGTGCTGCCAACCGCCCTGCCAGTTTTTGCATCTCCTTGATCGTCGAAGGTGTAGGCATGCGTTCGATTACTTGTATCTTATCAGGATTTACTTTGAAGCCATCTTTTGTGACGATGAAACCCAGGAATTTTCCCTCTTCCATGCCGAAAGAGCATTTCGCTGGGTTTAGCTTGATACTTACTCCGCGCAAGGTGTCAAACGTTTTTTGGATGTTCATCAGCATTGTATTCTCTTCTTTGCTCATAATGACTAGGTCATCCATATACACTTCGATGTATTTGCCGATAGCATCATGGAATGTTTCATTCATCAGCCTCTGATAGGTCGCGCTCGCATTCTTTAATCCGAAAGGCATCTTGGTGTAGCAGTATAGCCCTGTCGGCGTTCGGAATGCGGTTTTGTCTTCATCTTGCACAGCCATCTGTACCTGGTGGTACCCCTTGTAACAGTCAAGGAAACATTTCCATCAGAATGTTGCCAGCGAGTCAATCTTTTCATCAATATCTGGTAGGGCGTAACAGTCGCGCGGGCATGCCTTGTTTAGATCCTTATAATCTACACACATTCTCCAACTACCATTTTGCTTCTGTACCATTACTGGGCTCGCCACCCATGTTTGGTATCTGACTTCTCTGATGATTCCCGCATTTAACAGCTCCATCACCTGCTCTTTCATAGCATCGTGTTTTATGTTTCCCAAGTGGCGTTTGGCATGCACCACCGGTCTTGCTTCTTCTGAGACGTTCAATCGATGTTCAGCTATATGCCGTGGAAAACCCACCATGTCTGCTGGTGTCCAGGCGAACACATCCATGTTCTGGAACAACAGCTTTTTCAGCGCCCCGCGCGTTAGGTCGGACATTGCAGGTCCTAAGGTAACTGTCTGTTCTGGGTATGCGCTGTTTAACACCCATTTTTCTGCTTCCGCCCGTGGTGCTGGTTTGCTTGCCTTTGCAGGTCTGAGTTCGTCTGTTGCTAAGACTTCTTTGCTTGCGTATATTATGGCTACCCCCGTTTCTGTTGGGAATCCCACAGCTGAATGTGGACCGGAGCAAATCATACTGAAGTCTTTTTGGGACTCTCTTCCCAGCAGGATGTCATGTCTTGAATGTGCGGGTAGCACCATGAAGGTAACATCTTCTGTTCTTGAATTCCTTCCATCCGAGAGTAACACCGGGAACGATATCTGTCCGAGGGGAAAAACGGCTTCGTTGCAGAAACCAGTGAGTGGGTAATCAACTGGTTCTAAGCGTGCCTTATCCTCTTGATCGAATTGATTGAAACATTGTTCATATATGATGTCCGCGGTGCTCCCTGGATCAATGAAAATGTAATCGGTTTGGTAGTGTCCGATCATGCCCGAGATGACTATGGGTCTTCTTTCTCTTGGGCCTCCTCTTACAATAGGAAAAACAACCTGCCTTTCACGCCACAAGTCGTCTTGTGTGCGCTTGTTGTGGTTTTTCTTTGACCTTCGCTGACCTCCTTGAATCATGTGGGTTTCTAACTTCCGGAGTTTCTTGTTATCTGGTCCTTCTTCTCTTCTTTGTATTTGGCAGTAGTCGCGCTTTCCGCCCTTTACCAAATGAGTGAGTTTTCCATCTCTTAAGGCTCTTTCTATTTCTTGCTTTAAACTGAAGCAGTCGTCGATTAAGTGACCCGTGTCTTTGTGAAACTCGCAGAAAAGGTTGGGGTCTTGACCCCTCTTGTTTCACATTTGTAGGGGTGGTTTGAACTGGTGATTTTCAGTGGCCAAGACCTCGGAAGGGGTCTTTGTTAGTGGTGTCCACTGTTTCTCCCTGTTTTCTCTTTTTACCTCTTTCCGGTGGGCTATCTGATTGATTGTGTGGCGCGCATCCTCCTTTGCTGGGCTTCTCTCTCTGTGACCGGACGCTTTCCATGGTTGGCCTCTGCCCTTTTTGTTGTGCCGGTCATTGTGGTTATACCCGCGTTGACGGTGGTCGTCACCGGTCAGCTGTCTGTCAGACTGCGCAATGGTTTTGGCTGCTTCAATGAAGGTTTCCCAATCTTTGGGTCCTCCGTCTCTTCCCTTTACACGTTTGATTAGATCATCGCACTTGACTGCCCTCATGAAGAGTGCGTGCATCATCTTTTCGCCTACATCTCCTACTTCCAGACATTCTTTGTTATACCTCGTGATGAAGTCTTGCACACTTTCGTGGTCTCTGCGCCATATGTTTAAACAATCAGCTGGGTCTCTGGTGTGTCTACGTTGCTGAGAAAGTGTGCAAGGAACTTCTCTCGGAAATCAACCCATGACTTGATTTTTCCTGCTGGTAGGCTGTCAAACCAAACGCGCGCTGCGCCGACGAAGGTTTGAGCGAAGAGGTGGCACCATGTCGGTAAGTTCCATCCACCTGTTGCTCCAGCGCCATTAAAAACTTGGAGGTGATCATCTGGGTCTGTCAAGCCGTTGTATTTGCCTACGTTGTGTGGCAAGTTGCTCTTGTCTATAGCGGCTGTAGCTATTTCCTTGATGAATTTTGAGTTCTCAGCCATGTCGTCTGGACGATAGCTCAAGGTGTAATCATGCTCTGCCTTTGGGTTATAGCCTGCGCGCTTGTGAGGTTTGTAAGCTTCATGCTCTGGTGGCAATCTGCTGAACACTGTGCTTTCTTTGTATGTCTCGTCATCTTCATCGAGTTCGTCGTTTATGTTGCGCGGTCCTAAACGACTTTGTATCGGCTTCCTTGGTTGGTGAGAATACTGCACGTAATTGCTTTCCGTCTCGCCATAAGTGTCGATGTGTCATGCGCACTTGGCTTTCTGATGTTTGGCACAGGTCCTTTTTCTGGGCGTAAGTTCCATGCATTGGTCTGCTGAGTTGTGTGCATACTCAGAGACCTTTGCGGTGGGGTAACAAATGCTGACTGGTTGGCTTGTGCTTGGAGCAAAGCTTGTTGCACGCTGAGTTGTGTATAAACAGGGTTTATAGACGCCATTTGTTCGGCATACCAGGAAGCCAGAGTTTTTCCTTCTGGTAGCCCTAAGAGTGCAGAAAAATTCAGCTGTGCTTGTTCCGATGGAGCTGAGGGGCCAACTCCATGGCTTGGTGTCTGCACTGGTGGGGGTGTTTGTTGGACTACTACTACAGGTGGAGGTTGGAAAGTGGCTCTATTTGTGGTTTGGGTTATGATCCTAGTTGGATGTTGGAAAGTCGGTCCAGTTGTAGTTTGGCTAACAACCCTGGAGGCACTTCCAAAAATACTAGGAAAATCATTGTTTGTTGGCCCTTCTTGGATGATCTCGTTCCTTTGACTCCTTTGGACGTGTGCTGTGTCCGAAACGAGCTCAAAGGAAGAAACTTCTCCGTCGACCTGGTGTGAAGGGTTTTGTTCAGCCATTTTTGACGAGTGTTTTCCAAAAAGAAAAGAGATGAGAGTGGTTTTTGCTAAAAGCGGATGGCGCCAATTATGAAACACAGGCTAACACCAAGGTTAATCTGTGGGGTTATTTCTTCTGTGGGTTCAATCTCCTTTCTTACTCGTGGAAATGACCTGGGTCCTGCAAAACAGCAACACCGTTAGTCTCGTTAAGAGGGGAATATGGGGGTTTCCCTCTTAACCAGACTCCGGCATGAGAATAGGTACTGTTCGGAGGGAGAATAAACAGTGTGTGTTGAGCGTGAGAGTATAGAGGGTAAGATGATTCAACCTGGATGATGAAGGGTCCTATTTATAGCCGGAGGGTGAAGGAGGGGGGAGCAGCTGTGCCAGCTGTGGTTGCGCGCCAGCTGTCCGACCAGGGGGAATATCCTCTTGGTCTCCTCTGTCGTGGTCAGTGTAGTGGTACACGTGGCGCGCTTATATTTGCCTATTTAGGAGACGTCGTACTGGCCTTGTCGGGCTGCTCCTTGATTCGTCGCAGGCCTACCTGGCGCTTGATGACTGGTGACACGTGTTGTCCTTTTTGTCGGACGGAGTATCTTTGGTGCCACCTTGAACTTTTCCAGAAGCTTCTAGAAGCTTCTGGATGACATTGTTGATGTCAGCTCCACGTAGGATGGAAAAGTGGTGTGGTCCTTGCCATGTGGGCAAGGAATTGGGACCATACCTCTTCACAGGTCGTCATCGATTCGATTGTATGCGGCGTCAGATCTCCTGGTTCGAAATATTTAGAGGTCTTGTTCTCATAATTAGTTTTTTAATAGCTTGGCTGTTCAATTATAAATAAAATTCGTTAGTAGAAAAGAAAATTTGAAAGTGAAATATACCTTACAATGGCGGTGATGAATGGTAGTAGCCTCTGCTTCAGGTTTGGTTGGCTCGTCGGGTAAATCGTAAATGTTGCAGGTTTGCCGGAATGGTCTCCGATCAAATTGGTTGTTGAGATGAAAGCTGGAGAAGAAAGATGCGGTGTTTTTTTTGTCCTTTTATGATGACGGGTCCCACAAATATATATATCTTTAAATGCTTAATGAATTAATAAAAGGGTATTTTGGTCATTTTGCATCGACTTAATTGGAAAACTTAGCTGACATCCACGTTGGGAAGCATTCGAGTAACAATTTGTCAAACCACAGGGAGCAAACATGCTATTTTGAAACGGTGGGGACTAAAGGTGAAAAAACAGCAAACCACAGGGACCATCCGAGCAATTAACTCATAAAATTATAATATTTCTATATACACATCACAAGATATATATATAGGGTGAGATTCATATGAGAAATAGCTTTAATAAGAAAACTTGAAAAGTAGTGTGAACACAAACAAAATAAATCCAAAACAAAATAAATAAATAAATAAAACACAAATAACGAAACCCCACCACCCAAAAAACAAAATAAATAAATAAATAAAACACAAATAACGAAACCCCACCACCCAAAAATGATTTCATTTATTAGCATATAGAACAATAAATATTAGTTTAAAAATGGGCTTGGTAATTTGGCCTTTCTATGAGAAATTAACATAAAAAATGGATACAGTTAGTAAAGTGGACCTAAATTAATATGTAAACCAAACTATTAGATTAAAAAAGTCAAAACAATTCTTTTGGGTTGAAATAAATATTTTGAGCAAAACACAAAGACTAAAATAGTATTTAACTCTTTGTTCTTTTAGTTTAAATTAATAACTCTAAAGTAATTAATATAATTTGATAGTTTGAATAGACACCACTTATTTCACCCTACAAACATATAACATAAACACTTTTCCTCATCTAAACACTCAAAAATGCTTACTTGCTTTCAAAATTTGCAATAAGCTATCCAAGTAAGGGATCCTAAACACCGCAACAACCAATTGGTGTGACAAATATGATTACAAAAATTATCTTATTTCAATGAAGTCTTATATAAAATAATTCAGAATACTTTATAGAATGTTTGAACCGTTTCTTTTTAAGCTGATCTTTCTTTTATACTTCCCGTTCGACCCGTTAGGGATAAAAGGTAACCCAAATCAAAACATTAATAGACATTTGTTTGGTATGAACAGACCAAAAAAGAACTGATAAGGGTTCTTAGACTGAAAGAGAACAAGGAGGCCAACTTGAGTTACTTCGTAGGGGCTACAAGTTTATTTTCTCATTTCTATCCGTTCCTCCAAATACCCCCTCCACCTCATGAAATTTGTAGTATGTATTTTTTAAGGAAGTTCAGGATAAATTGCTCATTAGCCAATCATCTTCATAATCATTACCATCATAATTTTAAATAAATTAATGGTAATTTACAAATTATTTCTTCTAAATTACACATTTTCCCATTATTACAAAATTCCAATAAACTGATGGTAACCACATGATATTCTGTTTGTTGTGGTCAAGGGTAGTTTAGACATTTGACAAATTAAACCTACACTGGTCTCCCCCACCACATGAAAATTACGATATTTCCTTTCTAATAGGCTTCGAGGCTAAATTACTCATTTGGTCGTTATCATCGGTGCACATATATTAATAGAATCCACAACATCACCCGTCTTTTCTTTCTCCCACTAATGCTGAAATGAGTTACAAAGTCCAAAAATAAAAAGCTTTGTGTTAAAAACCATATCATATCTGCTGTTGAATTATATTAGTCATGACTCAAGTGTTTTTGAGATACATGTCTCAATTTTAGATTGTTTAATTTAACATTTAAATTGTTACTATAGTAAAAAAGTTATTAAAAGGTTACTTTATTTTTTACTCATAATATTCTATTTTACTTCTTCTCAATAGTTTAGTAAATTTTTTATTTTATATGAATATTCAATTAAGAACTCATAGCATTTAATCAAATATAGATATAATCAGTAAATGAAATATTAAAATTGTAACACCTCGTGTTACGAAAGTCAAAGTCAAAGTCAAAGGAAGAAAAGATTGCTAATTGCGATCTGTCACTCCTTGCTTAATTTCTGATTTGACTTCTTTGACTTGTAATCGAATCTTTTTATTTATTTACTTTAGTTGTATTATGTGGAGTATCTATTAATAATCGAGGTGTAATCGCTTGTTTTTATCGCTTATCGCCTATCGCATCGCAATCGCATTCGCAACTCGAATTATGCGTTCTGGATATTGTTTTACATATGTGTGCTATTTATGTGTTACTTGTGCATGTTTATTTATGTTTTTTTAGAACTGCAGCAACAATATATTAAAAGAGGCAAAACACTTCCAGCGAAAGGCTGGAAAACAGGACAGAAAAATGCAAGACACAAAAAGCAAAGTTCAAGCAAAAAAACAAAAGAAAAAACAAACAGACCCATCACTAACAAAAACTATTACAAGGGTCAGTGATCCAACTATCCCAGCAGCAACTCATTCTCTTTGCTCTGTGTTTGACCCAGTTGAATAGAGTCGAAACAATCTCTTCCATGATAAAATATGCTATTCGAGTCACGCCTTTAAAAATACGATCATTTCTAGCTTTCCAAAGACACCACATACCCGTATAGATAATCCCCAAAAATAACTTGTGTGTCAGCGACGTTTCCGCATTTTCCGCTTGTAACCGCAGTTGACCAACATTCATCAACCCGGTGAAATCCCATTTCGCCCATGCCGAAACCTTCCTCCAGACATGTTTCGTTGTGTCGCAGTCAATGAAAACGTGATCAGTTGTCTCCGGCACATTCGGACAATGAGCGCAGTCACCCGACACAAGACACACCCCCCTCACCATAAGATTTGCCGCCATAGGAATCCGGTTTTGAAAAGCGCGCCACACAAAGCAATTTACTTTGATGGGAACCCATTTCAGCCAATTGCACACCTTGACATTCGACCCAAACAAATTGTTTTCCAGAATGTTCCTCACGGCTTTCACTGAACAGAACTCTTCCTTACCACCTGCCTAACTCCATTTATCCCTATCCGAGCTGAACTGAAAAGAAGTAACCAGGGCCCCTAGATCAGCGATATCCATTTCATCCTCGGCGCACAACTTTTTTTTTCTCCAGTTCCAAGATAGGCGCATCAACCCCGACTCATCCCACGACACCCTATCTCTAATGAGACAGTTTTTATCCTTTTCCAGCTCATATAAATTTGGAAACAGGAAGCATAAGGGAGTTCTACCGAACCAAGCATCCTTCCAAAACCGCGTCTGATCTCCCGCCCCAACCGATCTCACAATAAGCTCGTTCAGGTCCACACCTAAGTCCATAAAATCCCCCCCAACCTTGATGAAATGCACCCATGGTCTGATTCCCGTTCTATTAGCCTTTAAAATATCTGACTGGTTATCAACCCGATGAATAGCACTGATGCATTTGACCCACAATGCACCTGGTTCCAATCTCCAACGCCACCACCACTTGGTGATTAACGCCAGGTTTTGTAGTCTCAAGCTACCAACCCCCAACCCACCAAAAACCTTGGGCATCACAACTTTCCTCCAAGCCACCCAACTGATTTTGTTATAGTCATCGCGACCACTCCATAGAAAGTGTCTTCTTATACTCTCCATTCCCTCAATCACCTTTTTAGGTGCCCGAAACATAGAGAGAAAATAAAGAGGTAAAGAGCCAAGAACCGCTTTTATTAACGTGAGCCGACCTCCAAAAGAGAGACACGAAGCTTTCCACAAATTTAGCCTACATTTCAACCTATCCAACACCGGGCCCCAGTTAACCGATCTACCCATGCCCGTAGCCACGGGAAGGCCAAGAAAACTGAAAGGAAGCGAACCGGGCTCACACCTTAGAAAGCGTGCCATATCCTTCACCTCAGGCTCCCCCACGCCTACACCAAAGACCTTGCTTTTGAAAAAATTAACTTTCAGACCAGATGTTAAATGAAAACATCTGAGGATTCTGGCTAAATTCAGCACATTCCCAACCTCCCAATCGCCTATGAATATTGCATCATCGGCATAAAGCACGTGTGACACAATAGGCCCTTGGTTCGGAAGCGAAATACCTTTGAAAACATTGATTTTAATGGCCTTCTTGATCATGGCATTTAATCCTTCAATGGCGATAAGAAAAAGATACGGAGACAAAGGATCACTTTGTTTAACCCCGCGTTGAAACTTGAACTCCTTTGTTGGCGAGCCGTTTACAAGGATCGAAGCTTTTCCGGAAATTAATATGCTTGAGACCCAACTTCTCCATTTGACACCAAAACCTATAAAAACCCATCACCGTATCGAGATAATTCCAATTAACCGAGTCGAAGGCCTCGTCAAAATCAACTTTAAAAAGCATACATTTCTTCTTGATCGATTTAGCCCACGTAATGGTCTCATTTATAACTAAGTGTGTAACACCCTAGTTGCTATTTAACGGTTTTACATGTAAATACCAATAATTAGATGTTTAGTTAAGACTACACATACTATAAAAATATGGATTTATTAAAACTTTTACAAATCATAAGTTATTCGACATAACGTGATCAGATTCGTCGTTTAAAATTTATGACGAGGCAATGTGCAGAAGCATGATCTTTATAGTGTTCGGTTCTTCGTTGAGCTTGATCGTCTTCCGGCATCCAAAAAGTACCTACATTTCATAAACATGAAATGCTTTAGTCATACGGGGTTTAAAACATATCTAAACGAGTCCGGGAAACAAAACTGATTAAATATATTTTTGTACAGGGTCCACCGTAAATTACGGTATCCACCGTAATTTACGGTGGACCCTGATTTAAACTACCTCCACCGTAAGGCAGGAGGTATCTGCCATAGCAATTCAGTCCCCACCGTAACTTACGGTGCCCACCATAAGTTACGGTGGCCCCTGTGTCAGATTCTTCCATTTTGCCGTTTTTGACACGAAAACTTTCGTATCTTTCAATCCACTTGTCCGTTTGACCTACCGTTTCTTCCTACGTGTTTGTAATTTGATCCTCCATCATATGGAGTTAAAATCCGACATCCTACATAATAAATTTTTAGACTTCTAAACCTTCGACTCCTTGCCGTTTTATCGAATTTTAACCCGTTTATGCATTTTATCAAACAAACATATTTGTTAAATCCTTATTTCACATGCACCTCTTCCATTTAATGTTACCTACCATGTTAGCTTCTAATCACAGGTTTCTTACACAATTTAGATACGTTTTCGTTCGTAGGCTTATTTTGACTCGTTTAGGGTATTTAAGCACTTTAGAACCTGAACTCGCTTTCATACATTTCTAGCATTTTATTCCTACATTCCTTACCAAGTAATCTTCCACCACAACTTATATGTGTGTTGGATTTAATGTGGACATCTATATGTTCCAAGTTTTACCCCTCGGATTTTCTCTTTACGGCAAGACTCATATAGAGTCATTCGACCCAAGAATTTACATATTTCACTATCATTTCTTATTCTAAGCATTTATCTAATCATAAAACTCGTTTCCGAACCACTTGTAAGGGTTGTTCATTCGAATTAGCTTACAAGGGTAATTCGGTCAATTTTCATCCTTCTTTTATTACAAAGGAACTTTTAATTACTTGTTTGACCCAAAATCCGACCTTTTAACTCTAATCTTGTTTATAAACCCATGTACTTCTAAAACACCATAATCATAACTCAATTTATTCAGTTTACCTAAAAGATAACCGAATAACTATATTTTACCCTTGTCTAACTCTTATAGAATCTCAAGTTCTACATGATGAGTTGAATCATCATACATAACTGGCTCAGGTCAATATATTGACCCGTTTCAATACCTTGACTTAGTAGCCGCTAAGTAATAGTGATGTGCGTATCCATTTGATATTCATTCCTATAAATATGTAACTCGACAAACCATTAGTTGATATTGTCAAAGGGTGATAATTTCACCTTTTGACCCGTTTATTTACCTAGTGATCTTCGTCACTTCAACTAAATGCAAATATCATGTATTATGCTAATTTAAAGTCTACTAGCGAAAATACGAAATCAAGCATAACGTAACGGAATCGTGGTTACGTACCTTTTAAGCATCCTTTTCAAACGCGCATTTCCACCGGCTTGTCCACTTGACGATCCGGATTCCTCGCCTAAAGAGTTCAATTCACAATCCGTTTAGAACTCTTTTTATAAGTCTTAACGCACAATTTGCCATATCCGTCAAACATGCGTTTTTGTCCAATTTTCAACATTTATCTTTCATCTAGGCATTTTAACGAACACCTAACGGGTATAATTTTACATATTTAAAACCAACTTCATAACTTGATATTTTTGCCCAATATAAACATACATATCGATCCCATTATGTCAAGCATGCATACTAATCTCAGAATCATTTCATAGTAATCAAGTAACACCACTTTTGGTAGTCATGATTCTTGCATTCATCTAAATTTTACAAAACCCATTTAACTTATCAATGGATTATCATGAATTTCATAGATTATCCACTAATCCAAAAAGTTATTGGCTAGGGTTTACTCCTAGACATCATATTACTTCAGGATTCATCCATGCATGACATATTTAAGCTTGATTTCAGTTTCTCACAATTAACCTAGAATTCAAGATGAATCAAAACATCACAATTTTACATACCTTATGATCCTTTTAACTAGGTGATCATGAATTTGTGCTTGAGATTCGATTTAGACTTGATTAGAGGCTTCAATTTGTGAATTTTGTGAGGATTTTAGGGTTTGAAGAAAACCCCCTGCTTCTTGATCGACCAGACACCCCAAAGTGGGTGTTTGGTGTGTTTTAATTTTGTGTTATGTTATTAAGTTTCAAATTTAACAACATAGGCCCCTCAACTTTTGTTTGGTTTATAACTTGAATAATTTTGTTCTTTCACTTAATTACAAGACTTGTACTTGGTTATTTATTTCCTTGTTATTTATCTTGTTCAAAACCCGTTTTATTTTAAGTCCCGTTAAATCTCAGGCCTTTTATATACTTTGTTTTCTCAAAGTATTTCCCATCCTTTTAATAAATATTAGATTTATTTATTTAAAATCCTAAAATTTACCGGGTAAGTTTTACCACTAACTGTATTTTACCCGTCCTTTAGTATTAACGTGGTTTGATTACTAAGCCCGTTTTCGGGGTGTTACAAGTCTACCCCCCTTAAAGAGGTTTCGTCCTCGAAACCTTTTCTTACATAATTCATTGAGTTTAAACTCAATGTATTCGATCCGAGAAATCTTCTAAACATTACTTATACTTTTAACCATTCGTTAGTATTACCCGAAAAGTATGGTAACATCTTTTTGGTTACTAATTGTCTACATATCTCATACGACATAGTGCAACTTTGAAATTACGTAATCTCGTTATTTCCACTAGTTTAGTTAACTTAGCGATATCCATCGCTTTCATATATTATCGAATTCTTTAGGAATCCGTTACTTTGACCCATTTAAAGGTCTTTAGTGAAATCTTTCACTTTTAGCAACTATTTCTTTTGTTTTCAAATTTATTTATTCGGTTCAGTTATACCGAATCCACCGCTTACAAGCAAACTAAATTTCTTGATTTGAATTGATGACCTTAACCGGTCCCACTAACTAGACTTATTAGTCCAGTTACTTTTTACCGCTCGCTTGGTTGTAATGTGATTCCACTTCACATTACATTTCTTAACCGTGATCGTGTCATATCATGTTTAATTTATATCAACCTTTCATTTTCGAAAATATCACTTAGCCTTATGGGCTATTTTGATTATACTTTCACCTCTTTAGGGCGAAATCCTTATAATTTCTTTCTCGTCATGACATGTGGTCGTTTTAGTCTCGTAGACCTTTCATTTGTTTATAACCCTATAGGTTATGTTGATCCCGTAGATCACTCCTTACTCATGTCATTTTTAAAATACGTGTTTGGTGTCAAGGTACCCTGTTTTTGTTCTTGTTCGAAGAATCATTTGGTTTCAAGCTTAGGTTCCGTTAACCTTGATTGTAGTTTCGTGGCTACAATTGTTTTCTTTCGGACAATTTTCTGACTTATGACTTCTCACGTTATTTATGCGTCAGTTCTTCTTGTGCTTAATGTTATTTGATTTGCATATATTCTTATTTGGTAATGTCCCATTACCGGGCTCATTACTCTTTTGTATTTAACGCTACCTTTATCCTGCTTGCATTTGCTCATGCCATTCGGCATGATATTATATTCAACCTGTTCAACTTTAAAATAGTTGAACATAATTTATTCAAAATTTCTATTTACATTATCTTGTCGTCTTTTAGTTATGTCTCAAAACCCGAGTATTTTAATTTTCCATCCGAGTTCCCGTTTCTCGGTCTACGCATGCGTTCAATTCTTACCCATCAACCGGGTGTTGTACCGAAGTCGTTATTATTGCAACCCTCCCGGTATGCATTAAGACCTCGCTTCATTTTTATATTCCGACTTTGTCCTCAAGTTTGACGCTTTACAAAACGGCCCGTTAAGAGGCATATTTGCATTTTCCGGGTTCGAGTGCAAGTACACTCCCTCCCAAAGCATATCCTAATCATTTTACATGTTTGCATTCTCCGGGTTCGAGTGTAAGTACACCCCCTCCCAGTGCATATCTTAATTATTTTACATGTTTCTTTGTCCCTTCTCTCGGGCTCATTATCCTAATATAATACGCTTCCGTCACTCGGCGGTGCGTTTACATTATGATCAGATATTTTGCTTATCTGATTCATTTGGGTACTTTTAATTTGTCCCACTCACCCCGTCCTTACTACATCGTATGTAAATGTGTCTGCTACAAGAAGTTCATGGTATCATATGCCACTCCTTACTTGGCCAGAGTAAGCGATCGACACATGACACACATGACCTTTTTATAGCTTTCACATCACCCCCATGTAAGTAATGCCTCTATTTATTTCATACTTCTAATTTCATTTAGTAAAACTTTATTTAACTGCAAAACAACAACCATTAGTTTTACTAATTTTTACATTCGAACATATAAAATGTTTTTCTTTTCTATCGAACTACTATATAATCACATTCGTTAATGTGATCGCTACCTTTCTCAATCGCGTTATATTGAGAGTTTCTCACTTGGATAATTACCCCCCGTCCAAGTTTTCATATGAACTAATCTTATTATTTCCTTGTTATTCATCATCGTGAATAACACATGTTTCTATTAAACTTTTCTTAGAAACATCATCCTGAATAGATATCCTATTCAGGTTTTATCAGATATATGCAACCGTTATCCCCTACGTGTTAGTTGCATATTACTACTTGTGCGATTAATTTAAAAGCGTGCACCTGGTAATGCTTGTCCTAACGGGCTTCTCTTGCCGCTAACTTTGTTCGCGGTCGTTACGCGATTTAGTCCTTGGTGAGCATGCTCCTCTTGTCATACTTCGGACCGTTCCTCTATCATCTCTGTAATTTGTTTAACCCTTGTCATCTTTAAATTCAAGTGTCCTTCAATTAAAACATTCACAAAGGTTAGCAATTTCAACATTAATAAATGCACGTATTGTAATACAATGCTTTTTACTGTACGTGATTTCGTTAACTATACTAATCATTTTCGTTGGTGTAACGTGTATTACATGATACCCTATGTGTTGTTCACAACTCTTTAATCATACTAAACCATTAACATACTTGTACTTACCGGATTTGCGATCAAGCCTTGAACCGAACACCAATCTTTATCAAGAGCATAAGGTTTAAGTCCAAGCATAGTTTTCCCACCATACTTGAATCTCTTAAACCAAGGCTCTGATACCAACTTGTAACACCCTAGTTGCTATTTAACAGTTTTACATGTAAATACCAACAATTAGATGTTTAGTTAAGACTACACATACTATAAAAATATGGATTTATTAAAACTTTTACAAATCATAAGTTATTCGACATAACGTGATCAGATTCGTCGTTTAAAATTTATGACCAGACAATGTGCAGAAGCATGTATCTTTATCGTGTTCGGTTCTTCATTGAGCTTGATCGTCTTTCGGCATCCAAAAAGTACCTACATTTCATAAACATGAAATGCTTTAGTCATACGGGGTTTAAAACATATCTAAACGAGTCCGGGAAACAAAACTGATTAAATATATTTTTGTACAGGGTCCACCGTAAATTACAGTGGATACCGTAATTTACGGTGGCCCCTTATTTAAACTACCTCCACCGTAAGGCAGGAGGTATCTGCCGTAGCAATTCAGTCCCCACCGTAACTTACGGTGCCCACCGTAAGTTACGGTGGCCCCTGTGTCAGATTCTTCCATTTTGCCGTTTTTGACACGAAAACTTTCGTATCTTTCAATCCACTTGTCCGTTTGACCTACCGTTTCTTCCTACGTGTTTGTAATTTGATCCTCCATCATATGGAGTTAAATTCCGACATCCTACATAATAAATTTTTAGACTTCTAAACCTTCGACTCCTTGCCGTTTTACCAAATTTTAACCCGTTTATGCATTTTATCAAACAAACATATTTGTTAAATCCTTATTTCACATGCACCACTTCCATTTAATGTTACCTACCATGTTAGGTTCTAATCACAGGTTTCTTACACAATTTAGATACGTTTTCGCTCGTAGGCTTATTTTGACCCATTTAGGGTATTTAAGCACTTTAGAAATTGAACTCGCTTTCATACATTTCTAGCATCTTATTCCTACATTCCTTACCAAGTAATCTTCCACCACAACTTATATGTGTGTTGGATTTAATGTGGACATCTATATGTTCCAAGTTTTACCCCTCGGATTTTCTCTTTACGACAAGACTCATATAAAGTCATTCGACCCAAGAATTTACATATTTCACTATCATTTCTTATTCTAAGCATTTATCTAATCATAAAACTCGTTTCCGAACCACTTGTAAGGGTTGTTCGTTCGAATTAGCTTACAAGGGCAATTCGGTCAATTTTCATCCTTCTTTTATTACAAAGGAACTTTTAATTACTTGTTTGACCCAAAATCCGACCTTTTAACTCTAATCTTGTTTATAAACCCATGTACTTCTAAAACACCATAATCATAACTCAATTTATTCAGTTTACCTAAAAGATAACCGAATAACTATATTTTACCCTTGTCTAACTCTTATAGAATCTCAAGATCTACGTGATGAGTTGAATCATTATACATACCTGGCTCAGGTCAATATATTGACTGTTTTCAATACCTTGACTTAGTAGCCGCTAAGTAATAGCGATGTGCGTATCCATTTGATATTCATTCCTATAAATATGTAACTCGACAAACCATTAGTTGATATTGTCAAAGGGTGATAATTTCACCTTTTGACCCGTTTATTTACCTAGTGATCTTTGTCACTTCAACTAAATGCAAATATCATGTATTATGCTAATTTAAAGTCTACTAGCGAAAATACGAAATCAAGCATAACGTAACGGAATCGTGGTTACGTACCTTTTAAGCATCCTTTTCAAACGCGTATTTCCACCGGCTTGTCCACTTGACGATCCGGATTCCTCGCCTAAAGAGTTCAATTCACAATCCGTTTAGAACTCTTTTTATAAGTCTTAACGCACAATTTGCCATATCCATCAAACATGCGTTTTTGTCCAATTTTCAACATTTATCTTTCATCTAGGCATTTTAACGGACACCTAACGGGTATAATTTTACATATTTAAAACCAAGTTCATAACTTGATATTTTTGCCCAATATAAACATACATATCGATCCCATTATGTCAAGCATGCATACTAATCTCAGAATCATTTCATAGTAATCAAGTAACACCACTTTTGGTAGTCATGATTCGTGCATTCATCTAAATTTTACAAAACCCATTTAACTTATCAATGGATTATCATGAATTTCATAGATTATCCAATAATCCAACAAGTTATTGGCTAGGGTTTACTCCTAGACATCATATTACTTCAGGATTCATCCATGCATGACATATTTAAGCTTGATTTCAGTTTCTCACAATTAACCTAGAATTCAAGATGAATCAAAACATCACAATTTTACATACCTTATGATCCTTTCAACTAGGTGATCATGAATTTGTTCTTGAGATTCGATTTAGACTTGATTAGAGGCTCCAATTTGTGAATTTTGTGAGGATTTTAGGGTTTGAAGAAAACCCCTGTCACCCCCTGCTTCTTGATCGACCAGACACCCCCAAAGTGGGTGTTTGGTGTGTTTTAATTTTGTTTTATGTTATTAAGTTTCAAATTTAACAACATAGGCCCCTCAACTTTTCTTTTGTTTATAACTTGAATAATTTTGTTCTTTCACTTAATTACAAGACTTGTACTAGGTTATTTATTTCCTAATTATTTATCTTGTTCAAAACCCGTTTTATTTTAAGTCCTGTTAAATCTCGGGCCTTTTATATACTTTGTTTTCTCAAAGTATTTCCCATCCTTTTAATAAATATTAGATTTATTTATTTAAAATCCTAAAATTTACCGGGTAAGTTTTACCACTAACTGTATTTTACCCGTCCTTTAGTATTAACGTGGTTTGATTACCAAGCCCGTTTTCGGGGTGTTACAAAGTGACCATCTAAAATGTTTCTACCTTCAATATATGCCGATTGTTCCATGCCAATGAGTTTACCCACCACTTTTTTTAGCCTCAAAGCCAAGAGCTTGGACACCACTTTAGAGAGACACCCGATTAAATTTATCGGCCTATAGTCTTTTAAGGTAGAAGGGTCCGAGACTTTAGGAATTAGGGAAATAAACGACGAGTTGCAGCCATCCGGGAGTAAACCATTTACCTCAAAATCTTTCACAAAACTTATAAAATCGTGTTTCACGGTATCCCAAAAGTATTTTAGGAATTTGAATGTAAAGCCATCGGGGCCTGGAGCCTTGTCGTTGCCACATGCCCAAATCGTACCTTTAATTTCCTCAGGCGTAAACGGCCCCTCCAACCATACTTTATCTTCCTCGTCCAATGTACCCACCTCCAAATCTACAACAGTCGGTCTCCTCATGTCAAGCTCTTTGAATTTCAAGTCAAAAAAATTTAAGACTTCCTCCTTTATTCTAGTTGGTTCATTTACCCACTGCCCGTCAATAGAAAGACCATTAATTCTGGTCCGAGCTATGTTGCTATTCACCAAACCATGAAAGAACTTGCTATTTTCATCTCCATCAACATCCCATTTGACCCGGGCTTTCTGAATAAGATCGATACGCTTAACAGAATTCAGCTCCATAATCCTCTTTTTGGCATCAATTCTCTCCGGCCTTTCTGAGTCCGATAACGGACCAGATTCCGCCTTTAATTCTAGCCGAATGATTTTATTTTCCAGCCTAGACTTCTCCTTATCGTTTTTTAGCATGACCAATTCCCTCATCGAAACACAATCGCAACTCTATCGCAACGCAATCGAATCGCAAACGCTAAACGCAAGCTATTAATGATGATTTTATGTTAGATATAGCGAGGGTTGGTTAAGTTATTTGTAATACTATCGCATCGCATAATCGTTCGAACGCATCGCAACACTTAACACGTGAAACGAAATGCCAAAACGCAACTCGTCGGAGCCACTCGATCGAGTGACCGCTCGATCGGATGGCCATCCGATCGAGGTGACCTCCTGTTCGACACTTATGCACCTTTCCCTTTTTTGGCAACCTATAAATACCCACCTGTCACATCATTTGTGATGTGACAACTCTCTCACTCGACCAGCTCGCTCAAGGCCTTCTTTCTCTCGATTTCTCGTGATTCTTGTAAGTTTTCAACCTAAATCTTGTACTTCTATGATCTACACACGCTTCTTCATCTTTTTCACCTCTGAATCTTAACTTTTAACTGTGAATTCAGTGGATTTGAGGTGTTCTAGGATGATGTCGTCATGAAGTTCTTATGAACATCAAGTTGTGGCCTCATTCCACCAAGAACAACTCAGATCTGAAGGATTTCCACATGATTAAATAATGATTTTTCATAGATCTAAACATTTTCAAAGTTAAAAGGATTGAAAAATGGTTTTCAACTTTCTTTCAACTCTTTTACACTCAAGGCACTTAAAACCGGTAGAACCGGGGCTCGTTCTGATCTTAATTCATTCTTAGTGATGTGTTGGTTCAAGATTTGGGTTCTATCAAAAAGACAACCGATTTCGGGTTAAACAAGAACAACCGTCACGAACCAGTAAACTGATCGGATTTGGGTGATTCCTGTTCGATCGGACGACTTGGGACTTGACGAGGTTCTGTTGTTTAGAATGTTGTCAAACCGTCTCGAACAAACCGCAAACTTTCAAAATAATCAAGTTCAAGACGATCAGATTCGTTGGACGGATTGCCGTCCGATCGGGTTGCCATCCGATCGGATTGCACTTGGTCTCAACACTTAAACAATTTTCAACATGTTCAATGTATAGTCAGTTTCTAACGGGTTGCCATCCGATCGGTAGACCATCCGATCAAGTGACAATCCTGCTGTGAACTTGTTCTCTAAGAAATACCTCGCTGAACGGATCGCCATCCGATCGAACTGCCGTTCGATCGAGTGACCTGAAAGGTAGAGATACTTCTCTGTTTTCAAAATGCTACAACGAAAACTTCAAAGCCATCATACACAAACACATCCTTACCAAACGAATGTCAATCCAATCGAATGGCCATCCGATCGGATGACCATCCGAACGGATTGACATCCGATCGAATGGCCAACCGATCGGATTGCCATCCGATCGGATTACAGTTCGACACTTGGTCACTTTGCACCGTTTATCGCGTCGTTCTTCGCTTATGCTATCGTTAACTGTTCAGGCTAATCTCTTTCAGCGCTCCCTTAAATCAAAGAGAGTGTTTACTTGTTAAGAACGATCTGTGAGTATACTCGATCCCTTTTTGCTTTAGGTATTTTTGGGTGTTACATAGATTACTTATTCAAATCACAATCGACACACAACGCAAATACTATTTATACGCTGACCATTATTACATGTTACGTGTTATTCGATGAATGCTTGTATGTTATGTTAACACAGTGATTGTTGCCTGACACCTTAGCAACGATAGTACTATAGTTTGGACTCAGCACCTGTCATGGACAGGGGTTGTTAAGGGCTTTACTTCACGTGTCCCAGTGGGGATATGTGTTGCGCATTCTACAACTCGCAGTCACGTCTGTGCATATTTCTCTGTCGATAACCTACTAGCTTTCACTTGCTACATGTTACATGTTGGTTATGCGTAAACGATTTCAAACTCTATTATACTATTAAACTTGTATGCTTACCTTTACACTATGAGTATTGACCTTTATTTTAACGTATGTGACAGGTGCTTATGATGCTTGCTTGCTATTTGATGGAATTGAGCTAGGATGGAGTCTAGAAACAAACAAAAACAATTTAAATCTGAGTTGTCGGAACATGTTCTTTGTCTTTGAGATATTTGGTCTGTAATAATTATTTACTTTGGTATGTTACGATATGGGACATAATATTTAAATATCTGGTAAATTAGTTGTTATGGATTTCTCCTTGACAATCTGTTTCGCTTAGTGCCGCGCCCCGATGTTTCCGTCACGAGTTGGGGTGTGACAAAAATATTAATTAAACAACTAAATGAAAAGAAAGTTAGAAAAATAGAAAGAAAAAGAAAAAAACCCAAATCACAAAAATCAAAGATACATAAGAAGCAAGATTGCAAGAAAGGACATATTTAAATTTTATATCAATTTGATTAGGTTTTTGATTTATTCTTAATATATTTAATGGCATGTTGGGGAAGCAATATAGGATTCCGTATAAGCAAAAGGAAGGAAATAAGAGAATGAAACGACATGAAATGGATTCGAACCAGCTTCTTATGTGCATTCCTTTATATGAATTTTCAATTAAGAATACATATCATTGATTTGCGACTATTACTAGAAGTAGGTTAATTTTACTCCATTATGTCAATCATGTTTTCGTTTTGTTTAATATATTTATAGGTAGAGGATCCTGTACATTAATCTAAAAGTGTGGGAAGGGTGAGAAATATTGCGGTGATGACATATGACCTTAATCTAAATTAATTCAAAAGGGTAAACAAGTAATTTCTTATTGATTTAATTAATTGATAACCTTCCATAACTGTCACCCTTAATTATATGAATACGAATTAAAAATTAATCTACGAATTTGTGCCATCTCGTTCAGAACTGTATAGTGTAATATTTTTTTATATAGTGTTATATGGTGTTATATGGTGTTATATGATGGATGTATAGTGTTATGTAGTGTTATATAGTGTTATATGGTATTATATGGTGTTATATAGTATTATTTAGAGTTATATAGTGTTATAGTGTTATATTTGTCTGATAGCATGTCTATGATAGATGTATAGTGTTATATATTGTTATATAGTGTTATATAGTGTTACATGGTGTTATATGGTGTTATACGGTGTTATATGGTGTTATATAGTGTTATATGATGGATGTATAGTGTTATATATTTCTTGTAGCAGTTACATATTTCGGGATTTTTTAGAATGTCTAAATTTTAAAATAAGTTTAAAATTGAATCGCTAGATTTTAGGAGTGAATCGCTAGAAGTTAGGAGAGGTTACCTAATTTGAAACATATACAAAGACACTATTACCCCTACAATTTTCAAATTAGTCCAAATAATTAAAACACAATTTATAATTTGGTCCATATTGATCTCAACCATTAGATCAAAGATCTAATAGTTTAAAACACTTCTCACACTTTTGAATTAATGTACACCATCCCCACCCTATATTTATAATAATGTGTTTGATTCTTCTTTTTCAAAGATGTTATTTAGACCATGTGTAGTGGACAAAGTTTTGGGTGTGGAATGGGCAAAAAACACCCCAATCATGGTGCAGACCGCCCCCGTGATGATTTTTTAGTGGATTTTGGGTTGGGCCGTTTCCCTTAAAATGTCTGATTCAAAAGTGATGACCAGTAGAATTTTTGTGTTAGTTTTTTTTATGTATTTTTTATTTAACTGAATTATAATACCTTAAAAATGTATAGTTATTCGTCGTTTAATAAAATGTGGTATGTAAATTTTCTAAAATAACCGGTGTTTTTACACAGGCTTTACATCTAGTTTATATTATAATAGAGTTAGAAAAACATTCAAGACAGTAAAGCTTGTAATTGTTGGACATTTATGTATATGCAAGTAGGAATCCAATCAAAATGAGAAAAAAAACTTATTGATGGAAGTATTTGGTAATCTTTATGAGCTTTGAGAGGAGTTATAAAAGCGATCACAATAGTGAATTCGTGATGAAAAGATTTGGTGATATCTTGTTGGAATAAAAACTATCGTAGCCATGACTTTCCAAATGGAAGGTCCTTGGATGGAGTCTTACCTGGGATTTATTTTGTTTCAGGTTAAGCCACCCATGACCTTTTATTCCGGGTTAAGCCACCCATGATCTCTCATTTGGAAAGTCACTACCACTAACCAGTGGTTTTTACAAACATCCCCGCTAGATATCACTAAATCTTTTTATAACGAATTCACTATTCACTATTGTGATCGCTTTTATAACTCCTCTCTAAGTTGATAAAGGTTTTTCCCAGTTGTGTGTTTCCTCCTAGGATAGTGGTCCAGGTCACTATATTCTGTTCTTTGAGTGGAAGGGTGATCTATTTGCCAATGATCCGGGTGTTTACTTACATATAAAAAAGAAGAAATTAAAAAAATAAAAACCTTCATTCCCAAAATGTGTGTTTGTTTAAAGATAAAAGTAGAAGAAGATACATGGATGTAAATATGCATACTCACTAGTGTGAGGTAAGATATAGAACCCTATGTTATTGAAATCTACTCAGATAAAACTCTTATTTTATCATAAGTAAAAACATAAGAAACATTTGCATCATATCCATCTTATCTTAATATGATAATAGAGCAATGGAATGAACAGTGCTAGCCAAGTCTGGCACGTTTTCATTGGACCACAGTGAGCAAGTGAGTAGCTTGGTGGCATGTGATGGTATTGACACGTTTCTTTTTACACACGTGTTAAGGGGTCTTGCTTCCCCAAATTGCCCGCCACCCACTCACACATTCTAGATTCCGAGATCCAGAGAGAGGGATTGGAGAAGAGATGGGAGAGACGGAGTAGGCTGCTGCCATGCCTTCGACGGCAGCGACGGTGACGAGATGGAGAGAGGCGGAGGAGGAAGACCTAACGAGGACTGTAACGGTCCACACAAGAATCGTGGATGGCAAATCTGTCGTGAGGTTTCTGCAAAAGCTGCAGCCTGTAGAGGCGGCGGTGTCACCGACTCCTCCGCCACGTCATCCACAGTCCGTGAAGATTGGCACGATATCGCAACTTCTTTCCGGAGATATTGCCGGAGCTCTTTGCAAAACATGTATGGCTTCTCTCGCACGCCTCACTATTCTGTTTTAGGTAATTGTTATCTGTAATTGGATCACCTATGTATTTAATTTGAGATTAGACAGGAGATTTTAGGGTTTAAAGTATGATAGGTGATTGGGGTTTTAATTTTTAATTTATAGAAATCTTAGTAAAACTCATACAGTGTTAGCAGCAAGGCTTTTTGAGGTAGTGATGGTGATTCTTGATAGCTTAACAATGTAGATGTAGTTTGATTACTTCAATTCTTTGTAGAAAAAACAAAGCTTTTTTCTTTTCCTTTTTGGATAAGATGATACGACATGAGATGAGAGATGCATAGGGGTTTTCATTAATGGGTTTTTTTTTTTTTTATGTAACTTGCATCCTTTTGATTTGATGATGATGATGATGATGAATACTGATGCTAATTTTACCACCTCCAAGGACTTTTGTATAATTTGAAGCTTATGTTGAACTGGCCAAAACTTATATTTTTAATACATTTTATTATTTTATTTTTTAGTTCTAAAAATGTCTTTATGTATATAATGCGGCTTTTAAGTAATTTTTTGAGATAGAGGTCGTCGGATTGCTTTATAGAACCATCGTCACCGCTGATTTCCTGAGTTCAAAGCCCAGTGCCCATGTATCCGCCGCATCAAGCCCACTTTCCATGTCTCCGTCAAACGGTTTCCTCTTTTGTTTGCTTAATAAATCGATATGTTTGTAGATCTGGTCACGGATTATGGATGTGGTTTATCAATTTTTTGTATTTCCCCTTTGGGGAGTTTGTAGGTCCCGAAATCTGAGGATCGATTACGAACCGAATCTCTTGTTTATAGTAAACACGGTTACGCGTGCGGAATCCACGTAACTATGCCAAATCAAACATATATAGCAATAAAACCAACACGGATTAATCAATGATACACACTCGATTGATTAACGGGATAAGAACCTTTACAACTGATACAAACACAGTTCAGACTAAATTTTGGCAGAGTTTTGTTACTAGGTCTGTTTTCTTATCTCTGAGTTCAAATGAACACAAAGTGATGCTTATATAGTCCCTGGGCCACAGATGTCGACGAAACACAGAAGTGTGTGACGAATCTGAACATGGGCCAGATATTGGGCCTGGAACAGCCCAATACATGACGAATCAAGGTCTGATTCGTCATGACCTTCAACGAAACAGAAGTCTGTTTCGCCATGAAGTGTTCCGACGAATCAGGTATGATTCGTCGAGGACTGCAACTGTTGTGTTTGTTCCTGTTATCAGACAGCAACAATCAGCAACATAAAAACATAGTAATGACAAAACTACCCTTAAAATGCAACATGCATTGTTCATAATACATTACATACCAAAAGAGACAAATAAGTTGTACACAAGTAGATAGGAGGATATCTGACTTGGTCAACATAACATACAGACTCGATAATTAATAAAAGACCATTCAAAATACATCGTTTAAACAAGACTAGTTACAGACACTAAAAAATGCATCAACAAACTCCCCCTTGTCTGTTACTCGTCTTTGGTCTTCTAATCTTCCATCAGTGTTGTTCGGACCACGTACTGCCCGAATGAATACCCCTGTAGTAGCAAAAACAAGCTACTCGCTGAAACTTTAACGCTTGGCGTGCATCTTGATCTTCATAGAAAATATCATGACGATATAATCTGCCAATATCAGCTTCAGACATGTTGACGATCCACATTGGATCCAACATCCGGTAATTAGCACGACCATCTCTAAACACGATAACAGCTTCATGAGTATCCGAGTCGTAGCACCACAATGCCATGTCTTCCAGAAAATCCTGCTTCATTGGCATCAATGGGATTTTATCTACTACCCTCGGTGGCTGATAAACAAGTTTATATCTGCAAGTATTGGTGTCCGGATCAAGAGTAAACTTGATCGGTTTATAAACAGGAAACTGTGGCTTATAGGATTCATCCTTCCAGCCTGATTTCTTGTTTACTTTCACCAGACGCTCAAATAAAGTAGCGCCATCATATTTTTCACGATTGAGAAGCTGAAGCCTTGTCAACGCAGAGACATCATAAAATGGTAAGGAAAGAATGCTCAGTAATGAATTGAAATACAGAATTCCATATTCACGTTTAATAGCAACGCAGGGAATATCTTGAACATACATCCAGCAAAGAATCCTTCCACTTGGCTTCTTTTCAAATTGCGGATAGTCTACTTGAGCTTTTTCAGGTAACGGCTTGGACACTTTGGATAAAAACTGTTTTCTCCATTCAGCAAAAGCATTTGTGTCTTTTTCAGACGAATTCCTATTCTTCAAGTGCTCGTCTATGTCATCAATGTTTTCTTTCATCCAATTTTCATCAAATGATGCAAATTCAGTACCATCTTCTCTGACATAGGTTGATTTTGGTGCGTCACCTTCAATCACAATTTCATCAATCTCTTCAACATTCGTTGTATCAGTCTCAGTAGACATTTTGTCTATCTCAGCATCATCTACTTCTCTCATAGATTGTAAAATACTCAATTGCTCCGGAGAAAGATCTTCTATTAACTCCCCTTCTTCAAGCAACTCTCCTGTAAATGGATGAACAGCTTGTAGAGCAATATCAGCACTGCTAAATATAGAAGAAGTACCTTCTATCTGTTGTACTTTTCCAGTAGATGTTCCTTGAGATGATTCAACAACGGTAGGTTGAACTTCAACAACTTCAGAAGAAAGTGTGGTTGGCTGTTTCTGTGATGTACCAGAGGTATCAGGATTTCCTTGATCTTCTGTATCATCATCCTTTTTCTTTAACACCTCTTGTTGTTTACAATGATAGTCCCACAGAATAGCAAGCCGTCTCTCTTTCTCTTCATCAATAGCCTTCAAGCGAGCATTTTCAGCTTTAAGCGCATCAATTTCACTTTGTTGTCGCTCTATAACTGTTTGCTGATTACCAACCATTGACTTCAATTTGTTGATTTCCATAGATTGTTTAAGTTGGTCATGCTTCGTGAGATTACCAAAATGAGATTGCCTTTGAAGACGATCAGCAGCCGCTTCAAGTGTAGAAAACAGATAATTGATCTTTTCATTTTGAGAAAATCCAGCAAATGTCCTATGACGTTCAGCACTGATTTCAGAAGTAGTTGCCCTGATTGCTGAAGCCATGGATCTTATAGGAACTTCCTGAGGAACAACAGATGGAGTAGCAGTAGCTGGTGTAACAACTGGAGCAACTGGAGTTTCTGTAGCTGAAGTAACTACAGTAGGAATTTCTTGCACAGGCTCCTGAGCTTCAGATTGTACAGGCTCCTGAGCAATAGATGAAGACTCCTGAGGCCCAGATTTCCGAGAATAAGTACTCAGATATCTCCTAGACTTCTTCTTTTGTACTTCCACAGCTTTCTCTGCTCTTCTTTATGTTCTCCTTTCACCTTCAGGATCTTCTGGAACATACTCTGGGTCATCCTCTGTTCTAATCTTTCTGTACCTTGTTACTCCACGTATATCAATATACTTTTCATAACCAGGTTCAACTATATCATCACTAGAACTCGAATCAGTTCCATCATCACCACTTGCTGATGAACTACTATCTGATGTACCAGAAACAACACCTTTGCTTGATGTTCCAACAGCAGCACTAACAGCACCTGCATCACCTGCATCACTATCTCCACCACTTTCATCATCATCACTACCAGATTCATCTGAATCAACTGGGTCAGGACCAAATTTTTCTATCCTTAACCTTTCCAACTCAGGTTCTTCATCGTCTGATTGGCTGTCTTCATGACGCCATTTGTCATTTGCAGGAGCAACATAATCAGGATTCACTAGAGCTCCAAAAAGTATCCTTGGTGGAACACTTTCTGTGTATCTTTTGGCAGCCATAACTTTGATTAGCCGTAAGGAGTTCAAATTCATCGCCTCTATTTTCAACAGATCATTTTCAGCTTTAGGAAGGTCTGGATGCTGAACATTCATTATCATTTGCAGAAACCGTGGATACATCCAAAACTTGTTTCCTGTGGTTCTACTACCAGTCCTTGTCATGTTCTCTTTCATGTTGCTGAAAATGTACTTCGAGATGCTAAACGGTTTGTTTAACACTAAAGAAACCATGAAACCAACTAGATCATCTCCCGCCATATCATATCCAGCTCGTCTATTGCTTAGACACTGAATAAGCACATGTAATAAAAACTTGTATCTTAATGGAAGATCACCTTTATTGATTTGTTTGACGAAAAGATCTCCTTTGCATTTCATCCTTAGTAAACAGCCTCGCGAACACATGATTGGTATTGAATAAGGTGCATTCGGTTGATCTTGTAATTGAAGAACTTCATTCAATATCTCCGGTGTAACAACGACATACTGATCATTCACACGACCTCTGATGATATCCTTTCCATCGATTTGAACGACGTTTGCAGAATCCCAAAACGCTTTAATGAGAGATTTGTAGACGGGTGTCGAATATGTAACAGCATAATTGATGCGTGACTTCCTGATCCACTTCGTCATATCTTTAAATTCAACGAGCTTGTCTTCCGGATCCAAATATGCAACTTGATTATGGCGTTTTTCTGACATAATCTCTTCTTCTGTTTTGTTTTCTTTCTTGATCGCCTTCTTGCGTTTTCCCTTTTCTTGCTGTGCTTTAGGAGCCATCTGTACATGAAAATGTCCAGAATAAGTCACAATTTACATAACATAGCATTTAGACATGTATGAATACACTTTCATGTATTCACATATCAGATAACCTATTTAAACATGTCTACTGAGAACAAACAGCAACATCAGAAAAAAAAAACTGCTAAGGCATTGACGACGAAACAGAATCTCAACGACGAAACAGAACATTGAACGACGAAACAGAGGGTTGACCATTGACTGATTTGATTCGTCAACTTTTTGATTCGTCGAGTCTAATTCGTTCCTTTCTGATTCGTCATCTGTGATTCGTCGTCTGATTCGTCACATGTTTTGATTCGCCAAAATTAGGGTTAAACCAGATTCGTCAATTTGGGGGTTTTGTTCAATTTCGCCGTATTGGGTTTAAACACACATCAAATATGAACATAAACACATTCATTCATCTTTGTTTACCCAACCCATTTATAAACAACTATAAATGATTTTCCGGACAAAAACCTTTGTAAAAACAGGTAATACCATTTTCAAAAACAAACCCCTGTTTTTATGATAAAAACCCACTAACAAATCAAAGCAAATCAAACAATGATAAACCTAAATCTATCAGATTAGAAACAAAACACAACAACATGCATCAACAACACATATTTAATCAAAGAAAACAACGATTTCAAAGGGGTTTCTAAGGGTTTTCGGATGAAAATCCATCGGTTCAAAGTGTTCGGAATGAGAATCAGAACATGTTACTACCTTTGATGTTTGTAAAATTTTGAGTAAATACTGATGTTTTGAACGATTTGTGAGAGTAACCGTAGGTTTGGTGTTTTTGTTGTGTGAAGAAGAAGATAACTGTTATTTTGAAAAAGTGAACAAGTGGGATCTATTTATACACCGCCTTGTCTCGACGAATCAGAGGATTCGACGAAACAGAAATGGGCCTGGCGAAACAGAACTTTGGGCTTGAACTTGGGCTCAAACTTTTAGCCCATGACGAAACAGAATTGGGCTCCTGTGATTCGTCGTCTGTTATGACGAATCAGATTTGATTCGCCGACTGGTCTGATTCGTCGACTATGTTGATTCGTCAACACTTGTGATTCGTGACAGGTCTGTTTCACCAACAGATTTTTCAAAACAGCAACACCCAGGCTGGAAATATTTTGCAGTCAAAACAGTAACACAGGCTGGAAATATTTTGCAGTCAAAACAGATTATGAACACAATTCCATTCAGTTTGAATTTTCAAATGCAAGAACGTTTTTATGAAGAAGGTTTCCGGCTTCCGGTAGAAAACACCAAGCAACAACTTCGGCTTAATCAAAAACGAACTTTACACAAATATACTAAAAACAAAATTAAAGTACGGTAAACTAAATGAAAATGCGGAAAACTGTTAAAAACACTAAACAACTGTACAAGTGCAATCTTTTTGCGAATCTCAAGGACAAGGAATCATACCAGCTTACGGTCTTAGTCAACATGATTTTGATTCTGTTTAAAGCTCTGGATAAGTATACTACCTCGATTATCGGTATTGTGGTCCACATAAGCTCAAACTGATCAGACATAATCATAATTTAAGAGATACGATTAACGGTAAGGATTATACTTACAAGTCGATGTAAATCCACTCACGACACATTCCCGTATCAAGGCATGCACGAGAATTCATCTTACCGGTGAGTATACCGTTATCATCTGTTTGACCGTATAAAAATGTGAGAGACTCACTTATTTTGATTGAAAACAAGCCCTATGTGATAAAATCACTTATTGATGAGGAACTTGATTTTCAGATGCATGAGGGCACAGGAGCAAGTCCGTGAACAGGTCAGTACTTTCGTACAGCAGAGAGACGAACTTGACTCCCGCAAAGAATCTGTGATATAAAATCACTTATTTTGATTGGACATGTGATTGTTGATCACTTATTGAGGTCGAATGCAGTATGTACACGTATGTATAGTATCATGGAAGATCTTAGACTTCGTCTCCGTTATTTTTACGGTTTGATACAACCATGATACCCAGATGATAAGCAGCATAAAGACCGAATATTTCAGATCTCGGCAATCTCTCAAACGAGATTTCGGTACTAAGACCATATGCCAATGAGCAGTTCCCACCTGACTTGAAGTCTGTTAGGTTTGTATCATCCTGCACATTTTAGTCTGATTGTGAGCCTACCGATACATCGTTAGTAGAGATACTTATCATTTTTCTTTTTATTTTGCATTTTGAGCACATTGACCGACTACACCAGTTTGTAATTTCATCATTTTCCTTTATCCAAGAAACTCATTTTTTGTTTTTCTATTGTTTTTGAATTTTTTTTTTTAATTTTTCAAACGAAACGACAGAAAGTAAAGACATCTTTTTGGATTTTGAACTTTCTCAATGTTTTTGTATTTTCTTGAAATATCTCCCCCTAAAATTCGCAAAGTTTACGAAAACTAAAATCTTTTTGAATTTTCAAAGTTTATAAAGAAAATATTTACAAAAACGATCAGCCAAAGAAGTTTACTCGGGTATCACCTTAATGCCATTGACCAAAAGAAGATAATCAAAACGTGATTTATCAAAAGCTTTTGTAAACAGGTCGGCACGTTGGTGATCAGTGGGGACATGAACGACATCGATTAACCTCTTATCAAAACAATCATGGATAAAGTGATATTTAATGTCGATGTGTTTAGTCTTAGAATGTTGCACAGGATTTCTAGTGATTTGCAAGGCAGCATTATTATCAACAAAAATACGAGTAGATAGGAATTCTAAACCGTAGTCGCGCATTTGTTGTTGTATCCAAAGAACTTGGGAGCAACAACTCGAGGCAGCAATATATTCTGCTTCACATGTTGATGTAGCAACACACGTTTGCTTCTTGCACTGCCACGTGACAAGGCGATTTCCTAGGAACTGACATCCTGCTGTTGTCGATTTGCCATCGATTTTGCAACCACCGAAATCAGAATCACTGTATGCAATTAATTCAAAACTATCATCCCTAGGGTACCAAAGACCGAGGTCTGGGCATCCCTTCAAATAGCGTAGAATCCTTTTGACAGCTGACAGATGAGAGGCCTTCGGGTTTGCTTGATATCTTGCTAGTAAGCATGTTGGGTACATGATATCAGGCCTCGAAGCGGTAAGATACATGAGAGATCCGATTATGGCACGATAGTATGAGGAGTTGATGCTTTCTCCCTTCAAATCCGGAGTAATCCCGTGATTCTGCGGAAGTGGGGTACCAATGGGCGTTGCATCTGACATTTGGAATCGGCTCAAAATGTCACCAACATATTTAGTCTGATGGATGAATATCCCAGACTTTGTTTGTTGAACTTGAAGGCCCAAAAAGAAATTCATCTCTCCCATAGCGCTCATTTCGAACTTTTCTTGCATAACACGTTCGAATTGCCTGCACAAAGAGTCATTAGTAGACCCAAATATTATATCATCAACATATACCTGCACCAGCAGAAGATCTTCATCTTGTTCTTTGATAAAGAGTGTGCAATCAATAAGACCTCGTCTAAATCCATTCTCCAGAAGATAGTTTGATAAGGTTGCGTACCAAGCCCTAGGTGCTTGATGTAGACCATAAAGAGCTTTGTTGAGCAACCAAACCCGATCGGGGTGAATAGGATCTTCAAAACCTGGAGGTTGTTCGACATGCACCTCTTCTTGAACAATACCATGAAGAAAAGCACTTTTAACGTCCATCTGGTAAACTTTGAATCCTTTGAAAGAAGCATAAGCTAAGAAGATTCGAATAGCTTCCAGACGTGCAACAGGTGCATAAACTTCATTGTAGTCAATGCCTTCAATCTGACGAAAGCCCTGAACAACCAGTCTCGCTTTGTTGCGAATAACAACTCCACGATCATCTTTCTTGCATTTATAAACCCATCGTGTTCCAATTTTCTTGTAATTCTCCGGTTTTTCAACAAGCTTCCAAACACCAAGCTTTTGAAATTGCTGCAGTTCGTCCTGCATGGCTTCAACCCACGAATTATCTTTTAAAGCTTCCCTCCAAGATTTTGGTTCTTCTTGTGAAACGTAACACGCGAAAGACCAATCATTTTGAAGACCAGTTTCTCTAATAGCTGAATACAAACCAGCACTCTGGTTGTTTCTCAGCTGATTACGTGTCTGCACACCTTGTTGGACATCTCCTATGATATTCTGCTGTGGATGGGTATCGTGTATCCTCATTTCAGGATTTTCAGGAACACGAGCATTTACACCCAAATTGTTAATATTAAGATCAACAACCAATTCTACACCTGGAATATGCGTAGAAGTGGATGCATTTCCTTCAGCAGTATCATCGACTTGCACATGAGGAGTATCAACAGAAATACCCTGAACTGGAACAACTGGAGATTTAGTGCCTTCAGTCGCATCCAGATTTTCTTCATCTTCTTCTGATGATTCATCGTATATAGCAGCATTTTCAACTTCCTCATTTTGAACCGTGTTGTTAGACGAATTAGAACTTTGTGAGTTAACAACAACAGGTCTAACTAATGACGACTCAGCAGCATTGTCACTATCAAATATCATTCTAGCAGCTGCAAAATCTTCATCAAAAATTGGCAGGTCAAAGGAGTCGAATAGCCCATCATAATCGAACATCCAAGGATCACCTGGAGCTTTAACAGGATTTGTATATCTCTGAACCCTTACTTCACTCCATAGTTCTATCTTTTTGGTAGTCAGATTCCAAACACGAAAATTTGGAGTAGCATATCCAAGGAAGAAACCCTCGATAGCTTTCGCGCCAAACTTTTCATCCGGATCAATCATAGTGCATGGACCACCAAAAGGTTCTAGAATTGAAAGATCTGGTTTCCTTTTCTGTAGAAGTTCGAAACAAGTCTTGCCATGTCTCTTAACCGTAAGAACTCGGTTTAATGTGTAGCAAGCAGTCGACACAGCCTCTGCCCAGAACTGAACAGGAAACGCCGACTCTACCAGCATTGTTCTTGCAGTTTCAATTATCGTCCGATTCTTCCTCTCCGCGACACCATTTTGTTGTGGAGTGTAAGGAGAACTGTACTCATGAAGAATGCCTTTAGAAGTACAGAACTCATCCATAACACGATTTTTGAATTCAGTTCCATTGTCGCTTCTGATCCTCTTAACTTTCAACGAGTAGAGATTTTCCAACATTGTAAGAAGATCCTTGAGGATGCCAGGAGTATCACTCTTGTGTTCCATAAAAGCTACCCAAGAAAATCTAGAGTAGTCATCAGTAACTACTAAACAATACACATCTCCGAACGTTGATTTGTGTCTCATAGGTCCAAAGAGGTCCATATGAAGACGTTCGAGAGGCATGCCAACAGTGTTGATTTTCTTCAAAGGGTGAGACTTCTTTGTTTGTTTCCCTTTCTGGCACGAAACACAGATATCTTGTAGATGAAAACTTCTCACGGGTACGCCATTCACAAGATTTTTGTTTACCAAATGGTTCATTTTTCTCAAGTGAATGTGTCCCATTCTTCTGTGCCAAGATATAGACTCCTTCTCCGTGGCTTTCGAGACAAAACATGTGACTTGTGCAGTAGTCGTAATCGCTTGACTCATATCAAGAACATAAAGATCATTGATTCTTGGAGCCGATAAGAGAATCCATTCATCAGGAATTTTGAAACCAGGTTTAAGCACATAACAACCGGCATCACCAAAATGCACGGTGAATTTTTTATCGCAGATTTGCGACACACTGAGAAGATTATGATCAATTTGACGAACATAATTGATCTTATCGAAACATACCACACCATTGGAAATCATTCCCTCTCCAGTGATGTAACCGCCTTTGTCTCCAGCGAAAGCAACATACCCTCCTTTAATGTTTCTCACATCATATAGAAGCCGTAAGTCGCCCGTCATGTGCCTGGATGCCCCACTATCAACAATCCAATGACTATTGATAATTCCTCCTGGAACATCCTGCACATATCATCCAATGATTAGTTAAGGATGGGGACCCAAGCCAAAGTGGTCTTGGGTCGTCCCTGAGCATCACGAATAGTGATCTCGATTTGTTGATGGTTTTCCAAACAAACAGCTCCCCCTGAACCTTCACTCTTCCTAGGTTTCCAAGTTTGTTTTTGTTTACCAGATTGAGTTTTGTAAACAAATTTTGAAATTTCTGGTTTTACAGGTGAACTTGGTTCCCTTGGAACAGAATTTACCTTAGATTTTAAAGCCTTTTCTATTTTCTTCACATCTTGATGTCGTTGTTTCGATTCCTGTTCTTTAATAGTTCTTTTATCATGTTTAGGTGAAACAGGACGACATTTAGAGTGAATCGATTCAGGTGATGCTCTTTCAACAAATTTCGCTTTCGGAGTGTTAGCACAATCTTTGATGATGTGCCCAAACTCCCCACATTTAAAACACGTTCTCCTTTCAACAAACTTAGGAGAACTGGATCGACGATCAGATGTCAAATTTGTATAACCCGAGGTACTAGCTTTTTCATCACACCCGTTTGAATGGTGAGTGTAATTGTTTTGACTATCATGTTTTAAAATTTTGACTTGTACAAAATCAGTGTTTGACTTGTTAGCAAAAGTCTCAATTTTATCTGTACCCCTCGATTTCACAAATTTTACATTGTTGTTTTTCTTCTGATAACGAGCTCCTTTTGTTTCAAATTTTGAATTGGAAACATTTGACAATTTAGCTCGTTGAACTGATTGTTTACCCTTAGAAGTAATAGGTTGTTGCTTTGAAGGTGATTTTTGATTTCCAAATTGTTTCTTGATTTCAGCTTTTGGAATTGTCTTTCCCAAAAACTTGTTTGTATTATTTTCAAAAACTTGATCAATCGAAGATGGATTGACATTCTTAATTGGGAAATCGTGATCTGAATAGATTTTAGGATCACCAACCAAAGTGTACAACACGTTATTACTCTTAACGGTAGACACAGATTTCTTGTCATTCTTGACAGAATCTATCACTTGTTGGACAACTGGTTGAACAGCAGGAGTAGGAGGATCACACAAAATATGATTCTCAATTGGAACTTCTACTCCTTTAAGTTTGTCAAGTGATTTATCCTGATTACTCACTTCTGATTCAGATTCATCATCCGACGACTCATAGTCCTCAATGGTTGGAGGACCTTGTTTCGTAGATGTTGACTCTTTTTGCTCAGAATTTGTACTTGGAGAATTGTCCGATTTGAATCCTAGGCCAGTAGTTACTTCCTCATAATTAAGAGGTACACTGGATTCAAACCGTGGCATTTCTTCTTCATCAGGCATATAAGTATAATCATGTCTCAAAGGGGGCGGACACTTCTTATACCCAACACCTTTCTTGTTTCCCTTTAGTTGTTGAACATCAATGATGTGATCGAGCACAAATCGGGAGTTAGAGTAACTCTCCAATTTTTGCTTGATTGCATCATGCTCACATTTTGCAATGGCTAGTTCTTTCTTAGTTTCCTCAACAATGTTAATGTATTCATTTATACTAACTTGTTTATGATAAACAGTTTTTGTTACTTCGAAAACATTTTTCTTTTGAATTTCAATCATAGATTTAAATTCTTTTTCGTTTCGAACCAAAGCCATATTCGATTCTTTGCATTTAGCCATTTCAACAACTAAATTCTGATTGTGAATATGAATCGAATCACAGTGAAGCTTTATTCTATCAAATTCACTTTTCATATACTCACAATCTCTACAGTTGATAAGGATTTCAGATTTTACCTGACTTGTAGAATCTGAGACATTTGCCATAAAGGCAGTCTGATAAGAGAAAGATCCGTCTTCAGAAAAGAATTTCTCCATTTCTTTAGATACTACGTCAGCCTTCTTGATCAGAACTGATTTCTGACATTTCAACTCTTCTGCCTCATTCAATAAGTCATCAAGATTAGAACTTGCTTCTTTGCTCACATCAGATTCAGAACTCGAAGTAGAACTTTCTTCATCAGAACTCCCGGTATGACCAGAACTGTCATCACTATCAGAAAATTCTTCCTTATGAACATGCTTGATGTGATTGATAATCTTAGCATAACACGCCGTTCCTCCTTTACCTTGATCACTTTCCCCAAGTTGTAAAGACCAATTAAACCCTTCATCAGCTTGTACGGTTAATGCACGACTTTCATTTGATGGTCCAGACTGATTCTGGTTAGTGGTGTTGGTTACAGCCACTATCCCTTTTCCACGATTGTCTTGATTAGCATTTGAAGTACTCGTCTGATTACGGAATGGGTTCTGATTGCCTTGTCTGCTTGGTCGAGTGCACTCACGTTTGAAGTGACCCTTTTCCCCACAATTGAAGCATGTAACTGCTTCTTTATCAAAACCGTACTTTGTATCTTGTTTGCTTTCCAAAGAACTTCTTCCTGTTCGAACCATAAAGTCCTTCGCCCTTCTAACAGCACTTGCGAATGCCCACTTTATATCCATCAACTCCATTTCATCACGGTTGATTTGTAGATAGTCTTCGTTGGTTAAATTGATGTTTCCAATTTGACCCGCGACCAAACCGCAGTAAGCACTGACCATGGTATTAATAAGTTCCATATGTTCCTTTGCTACTTCAATGCTAACATTTGAGAGGTTTGATGTATCAACTTTGACTGTGTTAGGATTGTTGGTATAATGAGCTTGCTGTTGTTGTTGTGGTTGAACTTTTGGTTCTGGAGTAAAACCTCCTCCTGAATATGCCTGAGGTTGAGTAGTAGAAACTGGAGGTATAAAAGGAATAAAACCTCCTCCTGAATATGACTGAGGTTGTTGTGGTACGGATGGACTAAAACCTCCTCCAGAGTATGCCTGATTTTGAGCACTCAAATGCGCTGGCGGTTGATAGGCACTCGGATCAAAGACCGGGGGTGGAGCTGATTGCGGGATAAAACCTCCTCCAGAATAAGGCTGAGCTTGAGGAAATGGAGAAGAGTTTGTATTTGATACAAACGCCGTTTGTAACTTTGGTTGCCTCAGACTAGCTGACGGGTCAAAACCTCCACCATTATACATTTCAATATTCTGAGGAGCAGCAATGCGTTTTGCTTTTCGGATTTCTTCATCATTTTTATGTTCCAGCTTCTGTACAAATTCATAGATAGTTATAGTGTCAGCATCTAGAATACCTGTATGCTTTAGAAGCTCAATGTATGGACTCCACTTTGGTGGTAGAGAATCAGCAAATCGTGCACAAACTTCCTTTTGAGTTGCAGCAACAGCATAGGCAAACATCTCACTAATCAAATGATAAAACCGTGTGGTCATATCATTTAGAGTTTCGTTTTCCAAGAACTGGAACGACTCAAACTCTTTCTTTAATAAATCATGCCGTGTCTTTCTGGAAGCTGCGTTTCCTTCTCCTCTTGTCACCAAACAATCCCATAAGGATTTAGTGTCCTTACTATAAGAAAATTGATGATAGATATCTTTATGAAGTGCTTGAGTAAGAACAGCAAATGACTTTTTCTCAAATTCATATGCTTTCTTGTCATTCTCCTGCATGTTAGTAAAACCTTCGGCCGTTGAAGCTGCTACTTCAAGAGCATCATTGCGTGGAGTAATGAAACACCTCCACATATCAGTGCTTTGACCTTGAACATATGTAATGAAACGACCTTTCCATGATGGAAACTCGTTCATATGATTCAACTTTGGCGGGCGATTGTTGCTACCCGTTTCGCTCTCGCTAATCAGAAGATTTTGAATGTTTTGGTTCTGATTGGATGCCAAAGCCCATTGTCCGGCACTTATAGTAGGTTGACCAAAAACTTTCTTCACCCACGCTGCTGCGGAGGTCGGATCTTCACATGATCTCGAATCCATACTCCAATCCCATGGACTAGTACAACTCATATTTGATGTATGTATGATAGTACCTGCACAAATTCTTGAAAACAAACAGTAAGCAAGCTGATATAAGTCTCCTGTTTAAAACAGATCTGTTTTCGACGAAACAGAGTTCACGAAACAGGTTTGTTTCGTCTGAATGAATGACGACGAAACAGACTTGTGATAATTGTGAATTGTGGCGAAACAGAATTTGTTTCGTCAAAGATGTTGTGGCGAAACAGACGCTTGATTCGTCAAAGAGGTTGCGACGAAACAGATGTGATTCGTCGGATGTGTGTTTCGTCAAAACTGGGTAAAAGGTCAGTGGATTTAGATATTTATCTATTGACCAGTCAAGGATAAGAAGAGACACAAAGATATTTAACCCTGACACAAGTATGTTGTGACTTCTATTTTCAACGAAACAGGGACTGAGACCACTTATCAAGTTTTACACAAAAGTCAAGATATTGTATTTTAAGTTATAACACTTGTTTTTAAACAATTGAAACAGATCAAATTCTCAGCTTATCTAAGAACAACTATGAATATTTCAAGAACACATCCAAGAACATGAAGTTTCCGATGAGTTTTCCGATCACCGATAAATTTCCGAAACACGAAAATACACTAGATTTTCACTAAAAACCCGGTTTAAAGCATAAACAAACAATCTAACTTAGGTTTTTGATAAAAATCTGTAGCAAACAACTCTAAAACAGTAGATTTATGAATATTTTTCTAGAAAATATTAATTTTTCAAGAACTCATTTTCAGAAAAACACACACAAAATACTTGATAAAAACCGAACAAGTTTGATTTTATAACAAGGATAAGAGCCAATGCTCTGATACCACTTGTAGGTCCCGAAATCTGAGGATCGATTACGAACCGAATCTCTTGTTTATAGTAAACACGGTTACGCGTGCGGAATCCACGTAACTATGCCAAATCAAACATATATAGCAATAAAACCAACACGGATTAATCAATGATACACACTCGATTGATTAACGGGATAAGAACCTTTACAACTGATACAAACACAGTTCAGACTAAATTTTGGCAGAGTTTTGTTACTAGGTCTGTTTTCTTATCTCTGAGTTCAAATGAACACAAAGTGATGCTTATATAGTCCCTGGGCCACAGATGTCGACGAAACACAGAAGTGTGTGACGAATCTGAACATGGGCCAGATATTGGGCCTGGAACAGCCCAATACATGACGAATCAAGGTCTGATTCGTCATGACCTTCAACGAAACAGAAGTCTGTTTCGCCATGAAGTGTTCCGACGAATCAGGTATGATTCGTCGAGGACTGCAACTGTTGTGTTTGTTCCTGTTATCAGACAGCAACAATCAGCAACATAAAAACATAGTAATGACAAAACTACCCTTAAAATGCAACATGCATTGTTCATAATACATTACATACCAAAAGAGACAAATAAGTTGTACACAAGTAGATAGGAGGATATCTGACTTGGTCAACATAACATACAGACTCGATAATTAATAAAAGACCATTCAAAATACATCGTTTAAACAAGACTAGTTACAGACACTAAAAAATGCATCAACAGAGTTCTATTTATTTCTTTGTTTATTTATCTGGGTTTATTGATTGAAAATTGAAAATTTGAATCAATATTGTAGATAAGTGATGTTAGTAATATCATTCATCGCATAGTGACACAAAGAGACATGAGTAAAGGGTGTGTCGTGTGTGTATACAAACCAAAACTTTTTTATTTGTCAATTTAATTAGGGGCTCTATAATATTTGGTTAGTTCGTAGTACAACTTACTGTAACTCTATGTCATGCTTTTACTTCTAAGATTTTAGTTTTTTTCTTTAAATGTAAATGATCTCTTTTGTTTGCAACTCATTACTTTTTCCTGTATTTTTTATCAGTTGGCTTTGGAGGTGGTCTTTGAACTCCGGTAAGAGCTGGGCGCATAAAGGTAAACCAATATTCTGATAACCTTCGGTTATATAGAATACTTTACAAAATCCAGCGAAACGTTCATCTTTACACCGACCTGTTTCCACTTAAAAGGGTTCAATTTTATTAGTGTCTTTCTGATGAAGTGATGGGTTTACATTAGAGTGTAATTTTACAACCAACAGGTCATTGGCTTGAACCTGTTTTACCTCTTTATTTGAATTTACGTCAAACGGTTATAAAGCTATGAGAAGTACCCAAGATATTAAAACATTTATTGAATAAAACGGGTCGATCGATGGGATAATTTTTTCTTAAATATGCAGTGAAATTGAAAGAAACTGTGCATTGACTGAAATTAATGGGATATATTGTTCAACTAGACTTATGCGAACCAGTGCGGAAACAACAAAGAAGCCTGCAATCTTCCAAGAAAAATATGTTGCACCAAAAGGTATTGTATTATCATTTGAATGTGAATTATTGTAGGCTAGATTTATATTTTAGTAAGAAAGAAGACAAGTTGTCTAGGTAAGGATGGGACTAACGTAAATGGGCATGTTTAACTTTTTATTGATTCGGAGCTACCAAGGAACATGCTTTTATACGTAGACAGGCATTTTGTACACACATCTATGGCTGGTACAAGACCGACTATTATAGGAATTTACACCTTCGGGTCAGACCCGTGGTGATGGTTTGGTGGATGGGAGTTCCACACACATCTATGGCTGGTACAAGATTGACTATTATAGGAATTTACACCTTCAGGTCAGACCCGTGGTGATGGTGTGGTGGATGAGAGTTCCACCGTGACAACATGAAACCAACCCACAGTTTATAGATGTAAAAAAGATTGCACACAACTCCATGAATATCTGCTAAAGTTGGAGGTTTGTTTTTTCCCATCAAGCAGACAATTTCACCATTTAAATTTAGCAAAAGCTATTGTTTAATGCAGTTATTGGTTGTGAATCAAAGATTAAAGCCCTTTAATTTGTATGGTGGACGCTTTAATTCTGCTTGCTAATGGATTTTCAAGTGGTTGTGTTTCTTTGGCGTTGTTAACAGATCTGAGTTGGAACCACTGCATGCATCGGCAGATTGACAACCGGGAACGGCGACGCTGTTGATAGTTTCCAGCTCCAATGGCAACGGGGATTTCCGACCAATTATGTCAAATTTATTATTTATGTTGATATATGTTAATCAGTTGTGTCAATTAATTTTATTAGCAAATCGAACGATGCTTAATGAAACCCGTTGCGAAGCAGGTTATTACCGATTTTTTGAGTCTGATTTGATTTGATTTGATCTGATCTAAGCCATGTAATTTTTTCCATAGATTGTGTTATGTTATCAAACTGAACGATTTGATTTAGCGCGCCGCAACGCGCTCGGGGTATTAAACTAGTTTATATAATATCAATACGTATGAGATTTTTAGGTCTAGTGTTACTCTAGGTAAATTTTATATCAATTTGATTAGGTTTTCGATTTATTCTTAATATATATTTAATGGCATGTTGGGGAAGCCATATGGGATTCCGTATAAGCAAAAGGAAGGAAATAAGAGAATGAAAAGACATGAAATAGATTCGAACCGCATTCCTTTATATGAATTTTCAATTAAGAATACAGATCATTGTTTGCGACTATTACTAGAAGTAGGTTAATTTTGCTCCATTATGCCAATCATGTTTTCGTTTTGTTTTACTCCATAATAAATGGATGTTATTTAATATATTTATAATAATGTGTTTGATTCTTTTTTTTTAAATGTTATTTAGATCATGTGTAGTAGGCAAAGTTTTGTGTGTGGAATGGGCAAAAAACGCCCCAATCATGGTGCACACCGCCCCCGTGATGGTTTTTTAGTGGATTTTGGGTTGGGGCGTTTCCCTTAAAATGCCTGATTCAAAAGTGATGACCAATAGAATTTTTGTGATGGTTTTTTTATGTATTTTTTATTTAACTGAATTATAATACCTTAAAAAATGTATAGTTATTCGTCGTTTAATAAGATTTGGTATGTAAATTTTCTAAAAACAACTCGTGTTTTTACACGGGCTTTACATCTAGTTTATATTATAATAGAATGAGAAAAACATTCAAGACAGTAAAGCTTGTAATTGTTGGACATTTATGTATATGCAAGTAGAGATCCAATCAAAATGAGAAAAAAAAAAACTTATTGATGGAAGTATTTGGTAATCTTTATGAGCTTAGAAAGGAGTTATAAAAGCGATCACAATAGTAAATTCATGATGAAAAGATTTGGTGATATCTAGTTGGAATAAAACCATTGTAGCCATGACTTTCCAAATGGGAGGTCATTAGATATAGTCTTGCCTGGGATTTATTTTGTTCCAGGTTAAGCCACCCATGACTTTTTATTCCGGGTTAAGCCACCCATGACCTCTCATTTGGAAAGTCATGGGGCTACCACTAACCATGGGCGGACCTAAGACAAAGCCAGGGTGGGCGGGCGCACCCCCGGGAAAAAAAAATTTAGTGATAAGTTCCGTCGAAAATCCTGTCCGCACCCTTTGGAATTTTTCGTCCGCACCCCTTGGAATTTCCGTCCGCACCTCTTGAAATTTTTCGTCTGCACCCCTTAGGTAAAAAGTGTTATCAATATTTTAATTTTTTTAGTAAACTCTTATTTTTTTTAAATACTACCTAAATTATATAACTTTTAATACCTAAATAACTAAACCCAAATACCCAATATCTTTAACTAGCCACTACTAAGTCTTAGCCTAATAAACAAACTCAACAAATCAACAATATTTCAAACTAAAATAAAATAAACAAGCCCAAAACCCTTACATATTCTCTCCCGCTCTCTCTATACCACGGTAATCAACCACCATACCACCGCCGATCGAACACGGGTAAATTTCTTTGTTATTTTTTATGAATTTTGGTTGATTTTTTGGTTGATATTAGCCGTATACTAACCATGACAGTAGACATGTGCTTCGTTTTGTTTTTCATTATGTTATATGGTGGGCTATATTTTGTTAGTGATGATATTTTGCCTTTTTTATAGCCGCATACACCACACGGTAGATCTGGTGGGTTATATTTGTTAGTGAAGAATGTTTGGCTTTTTCTTTTTAGGCCAATTGGATTTTAACACCTTTAACTTTGAAGAATTGGCCGATAACACCAGCAACTAACACTTTGATCTGTGACACCCCAAACTTTTAATTTCGTTTGTCATTTCACCACTCAGTTAAAAAATGTCTAACTGAGTTAGTTTTCAATCCTAGGTGGCTTCATTAATCATACATGGCATCCTACGTGGCTAACACATGTTATAAGAAGCAAAACACTGATCTTCTTGCATTGTTCTGTTCGTTTTGGAGGGAAAGATCAAGGGCGACTACTGACGTGACCTAGCTTCTCAATCTATCAAGTTTAAACTCCGATCAAGGTACAATTTCACATGATTATGCAATGGTTGAAACGATTGATGTCATGCTTTGGTATGGTGGTTACATTGAGTTAGGTTTTGGTCTTCCACAGTATGTTGGGGGTGCACATAGGTTAATTAAAGTTGATATAGATCACATTTCATACTTTGAGCTAGCAGATTATGCACTGGAAACGAAATGCTATAAATCAAGGAACTTTCATATGTATGGGTTGGATGCGGATGATGGTGAAATTAGGCATTTTCGTGATGATAGAGATGTGTTGGAGTTGGTTAGGAAGGTTTTTAGTTGGAGTGAAACATTTATGGAAGTATTTGTTCAAGATCGTCAATTGAGTGCACCTGAAGCCCACTCCAGTTCTAGGCCAAGTAAACCTGTTACCCAGCCCAGTAACCCTGTTACCCAGCCCAGTAAACCTGAAGCCCAATCCAGTAAACTAAAAGCCCAATCTTCTAGGGTTTCCCCTGGATGCAGCTCTAACTCAATAGCTAAGCAAGCAGACGAGGACAGTGAAGATAGTGAGTTCAGTGTGGAAGATGAAGAGTCAAATTCTGATGATGAAGATTATGATGAACTAGTTGAGGCCAGTGATGAAGAGGAAGCTGCGGATGATGTACTTGGATTAGAGTCAGACAGAGAGGATGTTGAGTGGATACAGTCACAACATGCAGTTAGAGAGGCAACCAAGATAGATTTGGAAGCCAAAAAAAAAAGTGCTTGATGAGGTAGTACATGAAAGACAAACAGAGGGTAATTTGCATGAAACAGAGGGTGATTTGCATGAAACTGAAGATCCAAGGGTAGATGGAAACAGTAGTTATGAGGAATCTGACGGGGACATTTAACACCTGGTGATAGTGAGGATGATGATATCAGGGGCAAGAAGTACAAGGAAGCAGCCCCATCTGTAGGTGAACATACAAATTGGAAGAAATTTATTTGGAAGGTGGGAATAAGGTTTGCATCAAGGGAGGCCTTTAAAGAGGCAGTGAGGCAGTACTCAGTAGCTAATAGTATGAACGTGTACCTTGCAAAGAGCGAAAAGACAGCTAACTGTGGCCGTATTGTTGTCAATTGTGTTAAAGGTTGTTCATTCTTTATACATTGTTCACTTCATAAAGGGAAAGAGTGTTACTTAGTAAAAAGAGTGAAGAATATACATACCTGCCAAAGAAACATGGTAAAGAATAGACAACTAACTGCAATGTTCATAGCTAATGAGTTCCTGCAAGTGTTTAAATCCAAGCCCAACTGGTCGGCTAAGGAAATCATATTGGCTGTGAAACAAAAGTATAAAGTCATAATCACCAAGTGGCTGGCCTACAAGGCTAAATCATGTGCCCATAAGAAACTTCATGGATCAATGAGGGATCATTATAGCAAAATTGGTGCATACATGGATATCTTGAAAAAAGTAAACCCAACATCAACTTTTGTGCTTGTTACTGCACCACCAGGTTTCATTAACTTAGATCCCACAGCCACATGTGAAACTTTTTTCAGACTCTTTGTGTGTTTTGATGGTGTGAAAAGAGGATTTCTAGCTGGATGTAGGAAGGTCTTGTGTCTAGATGGTTGTTTTCTAAAGACCTTCCTAGGAGGGATGTTGTTAACTGCAGTTGGCAGAGATGCTAATGATCAGATGTATCCATTGGCATGGGCAGTTGTAGATGGTGAAAATAACGATAGCTGGGAATGGTTTAAAGTCAAAGTCTCTTGTGGTCACAGGGGTTTTGGTCTGCACATGTGGTTTCAATGGTCTGCACAATGGTAGTTATTTACTTGTTTTCAAAGTCAAAGTCCCTTGTGGTCACATGGGTTTTGGTCTGCAAATGGTCTAATGGTCTGCACATATGGTACTCAATCCATTCATGTGTTTGATATAAAGACTACATTCATTCATTCATGTGTTCAAAGAATGTACAATCAAAAACAAGTTATATTCGATACACTACGTAAAACAACATGCCAATGATTACAAACAAACTAAAGACAAACTGCTGCTTCAACATGAATTCTTTCGCACAAATTTGCCGTTTCAACATATTGTTCTCTTGAGATAGCAAGTTGTTCCGCAATTGCAAATTATATTCATTGCCGGTCATAGCATCACTTCTTGTAACTGCACTTGAGCTGCAACTTGAATGAACTTTGAATAATTTGTCGAAATCTTTTTTCCACATAAAGAACTTGCAGTCGTCTCGCTACAAACCAACATCATGTCGTCAGTTCAAAAACATGTTAAATTCAATACACAGGACTTACCGGCCATTGTGAGCAACCGTAAAATTCAGCACCACATCGAACACTTCTCCTTCCCGCTACGCGAATAACAGCTCTGATCTCGTGACGACAATACAACTTCCCATCCATGTCCACCTTGAAAATTTTAGGGATTCGGTTCGTATTACATGAAGAGTTGGAAGAAGTAGACATGTCGATCAGCCAATAAGTTGAAGAACAGCTCTGAACTCGTGATGAGCAAATTAGGGTTTGAATTTAGGTCGATTCATGCGTTCCACCCAATTAGGGTTTCCCAATTTTTGTGCAAGGGTATCGAAGAAGAAGATCAGTGTTTTGCTTCTTATAACATGTGTTAGCCACGTCATCGTGCCATGTATGATTACTGAAGCCACATCTGCAAAAATAGTCCACGTAGGATGCCACCTAGGATTGAAAACTAACTCAGTTAGACATTTTTTAACTGAGTGGTGAAATGACAAACGAAATTAAAAGTTTGGGGTGTCACAGATCAAAGTGTTAGTTGCGGGTGATATCGGCCAATTCTTCAAAGTTAAAGGTGTTAAAATCCAATTGGCCTTCTTTTTATAGTGTACATGTTGTTTAGATGATTTTTAGGGTTATTTACATTATTATTTATAGGACTTGAATAGTTGATATATTATGTAAATATGTTATGGAGCCATGTTTTGGATAGATTTCAAAAATTGAAAATCCGTAGGATGTCGTTTTAATTATGTTTGTAACAAGATTTGACATATTTTTGATGATTATATAAATTTAGTTGGATGTTCTTTTGTTTTGCATGACCCGACCCGACCCGATGCTAACCGATTTTTTACTTATATACCTTGGGGCGTAAAATTTTTAAAAATGTTCCGCACCCCCATGGAAAAATTCCTGGGTCCGCCACTGCCACTAACCAGTGGTTTTTACAAACATCCCCGCTAGATATCACTAAATCTTTTCATAACGAATTCACTATTCACTATTGTGATCGCTTTTATAACTACCCTCTAAGTTGATAAAGGTTTTTTTTCCAATTGTGTGCTTCCTCCTAGGATGGCGGTCCAGGTAACCATGTTTTGTTCTTTGAGTGGAAGGGTGATCTATTTGTCAGTGATCTCGGGTGTTTACTTACATATAAAAAAGAAGAAATTAAAAAAAAAAAAATCTTCATTCCCAAAATGTGTGTTTATTTAAAGATAAAAGTAGAAGAAAATATATGGACGTAAATGCATACTCACTAGTGTGAGGTAAGATATAGAACCCTAAGTTATTGAAATCTACTCAGACAAACTGTTATTTTATCATAAGTAAAAACGAAAGAAACATTTGCATCATATCCATCTATATATATATAATAAAATGAAAACTGAATGAACAGTAGAATTATAATTTTAAATTAAAATTAGAATTAGAATAGATTAGAATGGTAACATCATTAAGAGATGAGCAAATGGTATCGGGTATAGGTACCGGTCTCAAATTTACCAAACCGGTGTATTTTCGAGACCGGTTCTACACAAGTATTCACCGGTTTTCATCTTCAAATACCGGTGCCGTACCAGTACTGTTCGGTACCGAACCGTAGCATACTAGGTATATTCGGTACCGGTACCCACGTTTGGAGATTTCGGTAACGGTATTTTCGGTACGGTTGGTACCGAGCTCATCAAATCCTGTAGCAACGTAGCAATGCAAGTAATTGCACCGTTTATATTACTTTTCATACACACAGCAAGTAAACCGTATTTTGTTTGAATGAGGTTTTATATACACAACAACTTATTTTGCTTTCTTTTTTGTCTTTTTCTGTAATGAATGAATTGTAGCATGTAAAATTAACTTGGATATTTAGATTATTGATGAGCAAATCCTATCAAATCCTGTAATCAAACTGGTATCGTATCGGTACCAAATTTACTATACCAAATCATTCTCGATACCAATTTGGTACCCACCTTTTGGCGTTTTCAGAATCGTTACTTTCGGTTCGACACCGGTCTAGCACCATACCTGTATTTATTGATTTTTACCTTCAAATACCATACCGTATTGTACCGAGCATTTTCGGTGCCGGTACCTAATTTCGATGATTTTTCGGATCGGTACTTTCGGTGCCATTACCGGTACCGAGCTCATCCATATTTTAACGTGATAGCACCGTAATAACTGAGCTCCTCCATATTTTAACGTGACAGCACCGTAATAACTGAATTGAAAACAATCGAATTTCCAACGTGTAGGACGTGTGGGTCCTATACTTACCACGTCATTTTATTTATGTTTTGATATTCGGTATCTCCTTGCTATTGCTGACACGCGTTTTGCAGTCATTGGGTCCCCGCCGCAACGCGCGGGTGGAAAATAACTAGTTAATTTGAATTAACAAGACAAGACTACTACTAGTTTATATAATTTCAATACGTATGAGATATTTTTAGGTCTAGTGTTACTCTAGGTAAAATTTGAAAGAAAAAAAAATTCACTAAATAATAACCATGGTGTGATTTAATTTTAACTCGTTAACAGAAATTTAATAACATCATAATACTGAAACAAAGTATTTTTAAAAGTTTACACTTAGCTTGAGACCTTGAGTCATGACTTCAACAAAACATTAGATTTGTTATTTAGATGCCATCGAGGGATGAGCTATATTACATGATAGTTATGTTTAACAAATTTACCAACTCAAACAACACAACACCAGGACTTTACTTTTCATAACTTAGGGTGGACGGGTTGATAGCTCGCATGCCTTGCGTGCTCCACCGGGTTCCATTGAGTTCAAGTGGGAAGCGTCTCAAACCAAATCGGGTTTGCAATCAAACCCGAAAATTTTAACGTTTAGTTGGAAGAAATTTGACCATCAGAATTGGTGCACGATTTGAACGTGGATCCACCTTATGATGTGTGCGAACCTTTTTATAGGTTGTCACACACACATATATAAAGAAACATTTCACCATCAGTTAACACAACCTCTTCACAAAAGAACTGTAGTATTATTTATTTATATAATAGAATGATAAAAATACTATTTATATCTTGAGAAACTGGATTGGGGAACTCGGCCTGGGTTGGAGGGGTGTGGGTGGTTTTGATGACTTTTGTGTGGTCATGGCCCCTTCAAGAATTCTAGGTTTGTGTCAAACCCCTCCCAACCAATCACATTTGTCGCCCCAATCCATCCCATCAATCAAATTTCATCATTATAATTTGTGGTTTTATAACAAAAAATAAAAAATCCAAGCATACACTCTACTAATAATCAAACCCCAATCTCTTCCCCGTCATACTTTTGAGACAACCGTTCTTCTGAATTAATTATAATGGTGCTTCTAACAAATACAATGGCACATCTAAAATGATATGAGCTTATTTATGAATGAATTGTACGATTATAATTGTACATCTAACTCATTACAACAACACATCTAAAAGCACGTGTAATCAAATGGGTGCAATTACCATTGCTCTAAAACTAATTCAATGTGCATGTACTGCTTCCTGAATTCTTAGTATGTTTCACAAGTTAAATTCTTTTCCCTCGCATGAAACAGAAGGTAAGGATGTTTGTCCAGCAATGTGTTATCTGCCAAACCCAGAAATATCAAACTTTATCTCCAGCTGGTCTTCTTCAACCCCTGCCTATACCCAACCAAATCTGGGAAGACCTTTCAATGGATTTTATAGTGGGTTTACCTCCCTCGGGCCGTTTTGACACCATTCTCGTGGTGGTTGATCGCCTGAGTAAATACGCTCACTTCATATGCCTCTCACATCCCTTCACAGCCAAAGGGGTGGCCACCATTTTCTGTAAGGAGATTATTCGATTACATGGGTTCCCTCGTTCCATCATCTCTGACCGGGATGTTATCTTTTTCAGTCACTTCTGGCAAGAGCTATTTCGTTTGAGCCAAACCAAACTCCAATTGAGCACTAGCTATCACCCTCAAACGGACGGCCAAACCGAAGTATTGAACCGTTGCCTTGAAGCCTACTTACGCTGCTTTGCTAGCGAGCAGCCTACTAAATGGAGTGTGTATTTACCATGGGCTGAATTTTCTTATAATACTGGGTATCATACATCTGCGAGCTCTACACCTTTTTCCATCGTCTACAGACGCGAACCTCCACCCATCATTCCGTATGTCTTTGGCGAAACAAAAAACGAGGAGGTGGAGCAACAGTTAGTTGCCAGGGATGACATGTTAAAGCTTCTTTGTAGTAATCTCCAAAAGGCCCAGGACAGAATGAGAGCTCAAGCTAATCTTAAACGCCGGGAATTAACTTTTAAGATTGGCGACTATGTTTTTCTCAAAATTCAGCCTTATCGTCAGAAGAGTTTGTCTAAACGTCGGTATGAGAAGCTTTCCCCTCGCTTCTTTGGCCCTTACCATATCAAGAGAGCTATTGGTCCTGTGACATGAACTGGAATTATCTCCTGATGCTAGAATCCATCCAGTCTTCCATATCTCTATGCTTAAACCAGCTCGCGGTAATTTCTCTTCCACCCCTCTCCATCCGTTACCTATCACGAAAGACTGGGAGCTTGACTTACAACCAGAATCTATTCTCTCTCATCGTTGGGTTTCTGAAGCGGGTCAGCAGGTCCTCGAACTGTTGGTTTCTTGGTGTCATCGTCCAGTTGAGGAGGCTACATGGGAAAATTATGATTTGTTCGTCACTCAGTTTCCTACTTTCCGACTTGAGGACAAGTCATTTTTCCAGGAGGGAAGTAATGATAAGGCCCCACTCAAGGTTTATTCGAGAAAATGGAAGCGGGTCGGCGAAATCAACATGGGTCAGCTCATTTACATTTTCAGTGCTGAATTGGATCCATTGGGTCAGCCCATTTGTGGAATTAAAGAGGAGTGGGGAAGCAGTTCACATGCATGAGTAGTGGAGCAGTTAGTAACCGTCATAAGTATTATAAGCAGGCTTACGTTCATTTTGCTTTTTGTCTGGTTTTTGTTTATCTGGTTATTGTAATTTGGAGACTTTGCCCATCTTGAATAGGGCTGTTTATTTCAATTCAATCAAAGAAGCCTGCTTTTGTTTTTAAATCTTATCAAGGTGTCTGCTACTGCTCATGAGGACCAACGCAACTCGGTGGTGCGAATCTAGATAATGAAGGTTTATGCCCCATACCTCTAATATACCCGCTCCGAGAACCAATCACCTTTTCAAATACTTGAACATCACTCATTTGTGACACACTACCTTCTTCGAATTCGCCTTCTATGTTGGGTTCACTTCAGGACTCGAACACTGCTTTTAATTCAATCTGTATTTTACAAAGATGACAGATTTATATCTATATATAAAACTTATACTTTAAATAAGATACTTATAATCAATATATAAAAATTATACTTTAAATAAGATACTTACATATTTTTGCTCCTCTAGCTCGCTTGCAAACCTTCCATCTTTAAGAGTATGACCATTTTTAAACGCTGTGAGTCTGGTCTCATCCTGTTTAACATTAAAAATTAGACTACATTAAATAAACACTTATATGTACAAATAATATATATCTATATAGCAGATTACATTTTTGTAAGAAAAACTACTGTATGTCGACGAGCCCCCATGGTTTGTGTATTTTTGCTTTTTTACGATTTAATGTGTTGTCAAGTGACCAGTCAATATGTTCTTTCGTCAAGAAAAAGTCTACGGTTTTATTCCAATTTTCTTCACTCATACCCTCGGGGATGTTGGCCCTTGCTCTCGCTACGTTAGTGAGCCCTCCGTTTCCTAGAAATTCTTCTTTTGCTCTGGCTTTTCGGCTTCTATACGCTTCATGTATACCGCATTAAGGCCACCCATCAATTGTCTACATTCATGATCCTTCTCAATCTCAGTAAAATTGAAACGTCGCTAGGAATTAAACAAAGGAAATTAGCTATGTTGAATACAGATCATGAATAGAAATCATATAAATATCGAATGCAAAGTGGCCCCACATATAACTACCCACTTCGCAAGTGAACCAATCATTAGGGGTACCAACAAGGCAAAAAGTGACTTCTTTATCAAATGGAAGAGAAACAGGCCACTTGTTTAAAGCAATCGCCTGTCTAAGTCCTTTGTTTTTGGCTTTACCCCTTGTTTTCTTGGCTGGGACAACTACGAATATAAATAGAATTATTAGTCACAATATATTTTTATAAAAAATGAATAAAAATAGTAAATAAATAAACTTTAATAAGACTTAAGGTCCTCTTCATGCTGGCCCTGCCAAAAACCGCCAGGAGGTGGTGGATACCATCGCCTCCATGTCTTCTTGGCTGACATGACATCCGTTATAATTTCCTGAAAATTATAAGATATAAAAATAATAGAAATAAACAAACATCTTGGGACATAAGTTATTTGCAAACGAGTTCTGGTTGAAACGGGTCTGGATCAGAACGAATTTCAGGTCGGGTCAGGTCATTTTGTTGCTGTTTTTTACAGCCATTTTTATGCTAATTTTACAGCATTTTCCAGCTTTCTGCAGTCATTTTTTTGCTGTTTTTACCGCCATTTTTTACGCAGATTTCACAGCATTTTTTGCAGTTTTCTGCAGCATTTTATTGCTATTTTTACAGCCAATTTGATGCTTATTTATACAACATTTTTTGCAGCTGTTCTACAGTTATTTTGTTGCTGTTCTGCAGCCATTTTGTTGTTGTTCAGGCCCCACAAACATTCACAATCAAACTCACTCAAAACTCACGTATGTGTTGAACTCACAATCAAACCCCTGACCCATCACCCAATAACATGCAGACCCGTGACCCATAGGCCACTGAACCATTTCTATTTGACCCTCTGGCCTGTGAACTATCCCGCAAATGACCGATTAACCCAACAAAAACTATATTATTGATAGATTAGAGTGTACCAATTTATATTTAAAAGAGACAATCAGGATGATTTGTACTATTAAGCACAACTGCTCTCTTGACAATTAACTCTGCAATCACTACTCACACAAATCAACAGCACAAATTATGGCCTTGGTGGTGCTTCTAAACTGCAATAGAATAAAAAAGATGAGTTATATAAGAAACAAACAATATAAAAGTTGAAAACTGTAAGTCTTTTAATGTGTTCAAGTAATAAAATAAGTTACTTTTACCTCTGTAAGTGCTGGAGGTGTCTCCTACTGCTCATGAGGACCAATGCAACTCGGTGGCGCGAATCTAGATAATGAAGGTTTACGCCCCATACCTCTAATATACCCGCTCCGAGAACCAATCACCTTGTCAAATACTTGAACGTCACTCATTTGTGACACACTACCTTCTTCGAATTCGTCTTCTATGTTGGGTTCACTTCGGGACTCGAACTCTGCTTTTAATTCATTCTGTATTTTACAAAGATGACAGATTTATATCTATATATAAAAATTACTAGAAGAGACCCGCGCGATGCGGCGGCGGTAACAAGTTATAATGTGGTACTCTAAAGCTTGAAAATTTCATAGGACTGGTGGATGATTAAGAACTCGGAACCAAAAGAATACGGGTTAGTTTGGTTTGTTAAGATTCTTATGTTTTATTCATTAAGCTCGTTAAGTCCACACGCGTCACAAGATGATTGCATCACAAACCTTCAAGAGCATGAATCAAAGGAGTTAGTGGCGACGCATAAACTTGTTAGTTCGGTTCGTTAAGCTCGTTACGTCCCACACGCATCACAAACCTTCAAGAGTATGAATCGAAGGAGTTGGTAGCGACGCATAAACTTGTTAGTTCGGTCCTAAAGCGAATGATCAAGAGCATGAATCGAAGGAGTTGGTAGCGACGCATAAACTTGTTAGTTCGGTCCTAAAGCGAATGATTAACCGAGGGAATTTTTATATACCCCACTACATACTTTTCTAAAACAAAAGTTGGAGAAAATATACAAGTTTATGAAAAAAACATAATAGATGCCTGTGCTAGGTTTTTTATGGTGTCCTTAAACTCTTCTAAAAAGTCACATTAGTATAGCTTTTCAATGTTCTTAATCACTAACTTCAATCAGGTGTGTTTTAAACTAAATATTTTATTAGTGTCATGTATAAGAGTAGAGTTCTATCAAATGTACATAGGTAGCTTATTTAACCCTCCATAGAGGTAGGGTTGAGAAGAAAGTGACTAAGTTAGTGTCTATTGTTTTCAGTAGTCAGAAAGCTGCAATTTGACTTTGACTTTCTGTTGATTTTGACTTTCTGGTTAACTTTGATCTGATTTTCATGCAGTAACAATCGCAATCTCAGCCAAAATGGCAGAAGAATCCACCACAGTACATGTTAGGACAAAATTGGAAAATATCGTAAGACGGTGTTAAGTAGAAATGTGCTGCTTTGATAATGGAAGAACCGTCTGTTGATCAACAGGCAGAGATAGAAAGAACTCCAACTCGAGTTTTAATGCTTGATGATAAAGTTTTTGCATAGTATCAAGCTCTTCGCCCATCAAAGAAACACTTAACTTATCTAGCACATCTTCAGTCAGGAGCATTGCTGCCTAAATGTGACAAAATATATTAAACCAGAAATCAAGTATCAGTTTCATAGGTCATAAAATATAACAATAAACTGCATGATCAGTATAAAATTACAATATTGTTTACCTTAACTGAACCAAATTGATATTTGTATGGTTTGTAGTGTAATGTAAATTTGATATTTGGTACTCTTTAGACCACAAGCTATGTTTCTCAATCATACTTCCCTTCATGCTTCCACACATTCACCAAAAAAGTAACCATTTCCTGCCATTTCAACCAATTTTAATTGTAAAAAAAATATGAAAAAATAAATAAATTTAAAAGAATTGATAACAACTTACAGATAGAGGAGCACGCTTGGCGAACGGCTTGTTGCTTCCAAGCAAATTTTCATACGTTGCATTCCAACTGCATATAAAACAGTTCTTCAAGTAAAAACAGTTTGCATATTTAGGGTTCATGTTTAAAGGGAAGGACCAAAAGCAAAATGGAGCGTTAGGCCAGGTTGGGTAACCGGTTAAAATGGAATTTTTTGGTACAGGTCACACGTCATGTTTACCAAAATCACCTTTGGTCAAAATAAATGTAATTTTTTTATTAATTAATCTGTGTGCTATAATGTTTCAAGATTGATCTATTTTTTTGCAATGAGTGAACAGATTTCTATTATTAAACTACACTTTTGGAAACCTTTGACCTATTTGAATTGTTTCTTTCAAAGACTGTTCTTTTGTAGGATACTTGTTCTACCCGTTAAAGAAAAACAGAACCTCAATCGAGTGTAAACGGGTCAAAATTACCACCTCTATAAAATCTATTCTTTAATCAAATATGATAAAATTCGACCAATTCGATTCTATATGGGTCACTTTGGGTTATAAAGTTTTAACTTTGCTACGACTAAAACGTGTTGAAAGTCACCCAAATGTAATCCATTATATAACTTAAAAACAAATAAAGAAAAAAGCTTAAAACAATAGACTATATAGAGGCGGCAATTTCGACCCGTTTTGTAACATATGGGCCTAAGCACGTTATGTTTCTATCTGTAATAAAAAGAGCTTTAAAGAAAACAGGCTTAATGGGTCGAAAGACACCTAAAGTGTGTTTCTAAAACATAAATCCTACCGAATTAGATAAATAAATAGCTTGAAATAAAATATCTGTAACCATGTTTGCCAGTTGACATAGGAACTCCTTATAAATAAAAGAGTAAAATGTCATTTTCTTTCACGAGGTTTGGCCACTTTTGCGACTTTCATTCAAAGGTTCGTTTTTTCGCATTAGGGTCCTCGTGGTTTCAAAATCTTGTCATTTCCGTCCCTGTGGGACAAAATCTTGGTAATTTATTGTGACTTTCTTCCCTCAAGATTTGGCCCACAGGGATGAAAATGACAAGATTTTGAAACCATGAGGACCCAGATGCGAAAAAACAAACCTTTGGATTAATTACCAACACTTTGGCCCACCTTTAAAGACTTTCTAAAACATAAATCCTACCGAATTAGATAAATAAATAGCTTGAAATAAAATATCTGTAACCATGTTTGCCAGTTGACATAGGAACTACTTATAAATAAAAGAGTAAAATGTCATTTTCTTTCACGAGGTTTGGCCACTTTTGCGACTTTCATTCAAAGGTTCGTTTTTTCGCATTAGGGTCCTCGTGGTTTCAAAATCTTGTCATTTCCGTCCCTGTGGGACAAAATCTTGGTAATTTATTGTGACTTTCTTCCCTCAAGATTTGGCCCACAGGGATGAAAATGACAAGATTTTGAAACCATGAGGACCCAGATGCGAAAAAACAAACCTTTGGATTAATTACCAACACTTTGGCCCACCGGGACGAAAATGACAAGATTTTGAAACCATGAGGATCCAAATGCGGAAAAACAAACATTTGGATGAAAGTCACTAAAGTAGCCAAACCTCAAGGACGAAAATGGTGTTTCTCTAAATAAAAAAATCTAACTGTTTGCCAAAAAATTAAAGAAAATTAGTTTTGGATGACCAGTATCGACCTGCATACATTTTGACCTATTACCCAACCCAGCCATTATGGCATGATATAAAAGAAGCTTCGAGACAAAAAAACTTGCCATGATTTATAAACTCCTGGGATGTGTTCCCGTTGCCATGAGAATCAAGAGTTGAATTTGGAGTGTCCATCGAGGAAAGCCACAATGCATTGTCGTCCACATCACATCTACCATTTTCCTCGCCACGCTCCGCTATAAAAGGTTTTGCGACATGGGAAGGACGGGAAGGTTGACTTTCTTGACTTTTCGTCAGTTTGCTCTTTGCATCACATCCAAAACAGCCACTGCTCTGTTACAAATGATCTTACTTCTGTAAGGAATCCATTCAATACTCAATATAGTAATAGTAAGATATGGTTTATTGTGATTTGGTAATAATGAGTGGGACAAAATGTTCATATCATAAAGCAAATAAACAAGAAACACACCCATTTGCTCCAAACCATATGAGATAATCAGATGTAACAAAAGATAGTGTTTGGAGTTTGTCAGTTATGATCATCAATTCAAGTGTTTGACAAATTCTGATCATATTTGAAGGATTTATATTCAGAAAAACACCGACTTGAAATGCAATAATCACTCGGAATCCAAAACTTTAAGAATGGCATTGGGTTCGCGGGTCAGGTACCTGCTCCAGCTCATTTGAGCCCTTCTTTTTAACATGTGCTTTACCTAATTTTTAGCAGTTACAGAAAACAAAACCGAAACTAAAAGGTGCAACTAAAAGTGGTATAGCACAAGGAAGACAAAATCTTCATACCGGAATGTAAGTCTTTGCACGTTCAGAATCTTTGGGTTGTGGAAGCTTGTAAAGGAAGACTCAAACAACTGCAAGATGTATTGATAATCATGAGTGGGTCCCACGGTCGAACTTAAGCCACTGGGGTTGTCACCAACTGCACCAAGGTCATACACAGTTCTTCTACCAATCACCCCCAAGCTAGCGGTTTGACCAGGCTGTAACGGTTGACCAGGAGAGAGACCACATCTCGGGTCACACTATCTGCCTCGGTCACCGAGCCAGGTACTCCAGCCTACAGAAACAATTGCAAAAGCAATTATATAAATTACAAAATTTTTAATGTTTCGACAAGCAGACACCAAAACTTGCTTAAATATAAACCTGAGTATCTGCTGTGTATGGAACCCTAAGCAGCTAATGCAGATATGGATCCTCATGTCACTCTAGCATATCCCTTAGGGTCGCCCATTACTTTTATCTTTCTGTATTGTAGAAACAAAAAGATCCAAAGATCAATAAACATTATAATATATAAAGTAATATGGAATAAAGTAAATATAAATGTTGGTAAAGAAATACCCTTTTAGAACCCATATCTTTAGCAAGCCAATTGTGCCAAATATTTCAGCTAACATTTATTCATTTGTTCCATGTGGCAGGTTACAAACATAGATAAATTCATTTGAAAGGGCTCCCTTTGCTGAAAACTTGCCATTCCACTGAACCTAGCAAAAAAAGACGACTAATATAATAATTTACGGCCAAAGGTCGACTTTATTCTAATTAATCATAAGAATATGATGAATCAATGTTTTGAGACCTGCTTCTGTTTCAGTTGACATGAAACAGAATATGAACCGAAAATTCAACGATTCAAAACAGAAGAGCAAGCAACCAGTACCTCAGTTTAACTTATGGTTCTATACATCATCATGCCATTCCTACATTAGAAAAATTAGAATAGATGACCCATGTCAAATTGGAACCAAACTCTTACATTTACCTTGCCTTTTGCCCACCATAATGACCCACTTCAAATTGAAGTGCCTATAATAAAGACCAACTAAAAATCAATAGAAAACCCTGCTTAAAATGAAATAGTACCAGAGTTTTACCATCACATTAGCAATTTAATTGTTATTTGTATCTTGTTTATCTATCCATCCAATCTACTACAAAAGGTAATGACTTTGAATGATTGTGAAACCGAAAAATTATATTTTACATGTTCCCAACAATGTCTGGGTATGATAGAAGAGTTGACAAAATGAATATAACAAAATATATTACCTTATAAATGCTCTTGTAATCCCTACTTTAGCTCCAAAACCAGTATATGCACAAAAACAAACGATGTGAATCTTTAAATAATGTATAAATGCAACTATATGAAACAGTTCAATTAGTTTTTTTTTTATTTAATGGATGGTAAGCTTTTCACGCATCCCTGCTACTCTATTTCTTTAACATGGAACCAAAGATCAAACTAACATACTTTAGGTAATTAAAAAGGTAATTTGTGTTTGTGACAGAAAGCATATAATCAACTATTTGAAAGAAAACTTCCCTAACTGAAGAATCTCAAATTGATGCTAAGAAATTAAAATGTGAGAATCAAACACTCATTCAATTACAATCGAAGCTTTCTTACAGTTCAATAGTGGAAGAAAAGCCTGAAAAGAAGTGGCTTTTGCGCAATTATTTTTCTCATCTTCAACATCATTCATGAAAACCAAATTGAAAAACAACTAAAAAACAAATTAAATTTGGTCAAAATTGAATATAACCAAAAAAAGGAAGTCAGCGCCTCAATACCGTCCAGATCTGAGAAGTTCTTATGACGGAACCATAACATCATCATCGATGTTGACCTCTACAGCTTTTGCTACCATGAGTACCTGTTTCTATATGATCTGAAACCAAAAATTAGGTTTGCGATTGTTACGTAACATTTGTATGAAATGAAATGATTGAATCACGAACCTCTTGAACCATATTCTTCATTGGATTTGATTTATGTTAAAGATTGTGAATCTGAATTTGAGATCGATTTTCGATGTCAACTGATGGGAAATTTGTTAACTGCATCTCCTCTCCAATATCCACATATTCTTCTCGAGCATCCCTTTCCCTAAACTGTTCTTCCACCTAAACATCCAATTCATTCAACAATCACCAGCAGTCAATATCAATCAACAAATGCAGAGTACTAACTACAAAACACTTACATTGTCAGTCTGTACAGAAGAAACCATGTTACAAGTCGCTGCAGCCTCCTTTTCCTACACCTTTTGCCTCAACAGGATTTCCGTCTTCATAGAATAAAGCCACCTGAATCATTATACAAAGATGTCAGCTATCTTTTACCAACAAGTTTGATATAGATATCACAAAAATCACTGATAATTTAATCGACACTCCTTAACAAATCTCAAACCAAAGTATTCATTATTCACTAAAAACTTACATAAAAAAGAAAACCCTTACATTTCAGCCGAATCAAAGAAGTTGATTCTAGAATCAATTGCTTTGTCTAACAGCTTAAATGAAGTCTAAAACATACATAATCAAGCAAACTTAAAACAAAAACCCATATAACTGAGTTAAACAAAAAAAGCCTAACAAAACAGTTATTAATCATTAAATTCATCTTCAATCAGCTACAACAACAAATCCGATTATAACACAACAGGAAATTAGTCAATCACAGCTTTAAAAACAGATTTTAATCAATAACAAACAAATAGTTATACCAGATTTACCGTAAATCCATTCACAAAACATTAAAAAAAACACAAAACCAGCACAGATCTGAAAGTATTATAACAGATCTGACAAAGAAGTTTATAAAAAACTTAAATGATATAAAATTTAACAAACAAAACTATAGATAGGGTAAAAAACGGTACCACTATGGCTGAATTTGAAGGTTCTTGAACCAAGCCGCAGTGTTCTCTCTTTCACCTGTTCATCGGTCTTCGTCTTCAACTATATTCAAATTTCCAGAAAACAAAAACCCTAATCAATACAAAAATATATACTCTCTATGTTGATCCATTCACAGAACATTAAAAAAATCACAAAACGAACACAGATCTAAAAGTATTATCACAGATCTGAGTCTTCGTCTTCAACTATATTCAAATTTCCAGAAAACAAAAACCCTAATCAATACAAAAATATATACTCTCTATGATGATCGATTCACAGAACATTAAAAAAATCACAAAACCAACACAGATCTAAAAGTATTATCACAGATCTGACAAAGTTTAAAAAAAAAACGTAAAAGATAGGGTAAAAAACGGTACCGGTTCCATGGATGAAAGGGGAGAAGACGGTGAAGGCGTCGAGCGGTTCCATGGATGAAAGGTGGAGGTGCGGTGCAGGATCTAGGGTTTGTAGAGAAAGGTGGAGCGGCGGATGAAACAATTGTGGTTTAGAGAGTGATAGAAAGAATATATTGGATCCATCAAACTAAAAACGGGTCAAGTTGATCCGGTAAGATCCGCGTGGGTATCATCAGGTGTTGAAAACAAGTTTCAACACTTTGTGCTTAACAGGTTTGTACAATGGGCTTTAAAGACTTGTAAAGTGGCAAATGACCATTCTATCCTTCCTATATGCTTTATAAAGTAGTATAGATATAGATATAGATATAGATATAGATACTTTAAATAAGATACTTATAATCAATATATAAAAAAAACTTTAAATAAGATACTTACATATTTTTGCTCCTCTAGCTCGCTTGCAAACCTTGCATCTTTAAGAGTATGACCATTTTTAAACGCTGGAGTCTTGCTCATCCTGTTTAACATTAAAAATTAGACTACATTAAATAAACACTTATATGTACAAATAATATATATCTATATAGCAGATTACCTTTTTGTAAGAAAAACTACTGTATGTCAACGAGCCCCCACGGTTTGTGTATTTTTGCTATTTTACGATTTAATGTGTTGGCACGTGACCGGTCAATATGTTCTTTCATCAAGAAAAAGTCTACGGTTTTATTCCAATTTTCTTCACTCATACTCTCTGGGATGTTGGCCCTTGCTCTCGCTACGTCAGTGAGCCCTCCGTTTCCTAGAAATTCTTCTCTTGCTCTGGCTTTTCGGCTTCTATAACGCTTCATGTATACCGCATTAAGGCCACCCATCAATTGTCTACATTCATGATCCTTCTTATCGAATGCAAAGTGGCCCCACATATAATTCCCCACTTCGGGAGTGAACCAATCATTAGGGGTACCAACCGAGCAAAAAGTGACTTCTTTATCAAATGGAAGAGAAACAGGCCACTTGTTTAAAGCGATCGCCTGTCTTTACCCCTTGTTTTCTTGGCTGGGACAACTACGAATATAAATAGAATTATTAGTCACAATATAATTTTATAAAAAATGAATAAAAATAGTAAATACATAAACTTTAATAAGACTTACGGTCCTCTTCATGCTGGCCCCGCCAAAAACCGCCAGGAGGTGGTGGATACCATCGCCTCCATGTCTTCTTGGCATGACATCCGCCATAATTTCCTGAAAATTATAAGATATAGAAATAACAGAAATAAACAAACATCTTGGACATAAGTTATTTGCAAACGAGTTCTGGTTGAAACGGGTCCGGATCAGAACGAATTTCGGGTCGGGTCGAGTCATGTCGTTTTGTTGCTGTTTTTTACAGCCATTTTTATGCTAATTTTACAGCATTTTCCAGCTTTCTGCAGCCATTTTTTTTGCTGTATTTACCGCCATTTTTTATGCAGATTTTACAGCTTTTTTTGCAGTTTTCTTCAGCATTTTATTGCTATTTTTACAGCCAATTTGATGCTTATTTATACAACATTTTTTGCAGCTGTTCTAAAGCCATTTTGTTGCTGTTCTGCAGCCATTTTGTTGTTGTTCAGGCCCCACAAACATTCACAATCAAACTTACTCAAAACTCACTCAATAACATGCAGACCCGTGACCCATAGGCTACTGAACCATTTCTATTCGACCCTCTGACCCCGTGAACTATCCCGCAAATGACTGATTAACCCAAAAAAACCATATTATTGATAGTTTAGAGTGTACCAATTTATATTTTAAAGAGACAATCAGGATGATTTGTACCTATTAAGCACAACTGCTCTGTTCACTATTAACTCTTCGCTACTCAAACAAATCAACAGCACAAATTATGGCCTTGGTGGTGCTTCTAAACTGCAATAGAATAAAAAAGATGAGTTATATAAGAAACAAACAATATAAAACCAAAACAAAGAGCGTATTGCAATCTCCTACGTAAGCTCACTTTTTTGCAACCGGGTTCGCATATAAACCATATACCATAGCGTTTAAAAATACCTAAACCATAACCAACGGTAAGACTAAACTAATACGTAATTTAAACCGAACAATTAACAGGTTACGTCTCCACGACTAACAATTCAGATATAGTAGTTCACCACACACTTATTCCAAATCAGTTCTAATCCCAATCAAAACATACATAATTATTAAATAACAACCAATCCAAGAATAAAATAAAATCAAACACTTCCACATATGATTTTGTCATGTAAAAAAACAAAAGAGACAAATACAAGAATTTGAAGAAGAGCATACAGCACAAAATACTTGCATTTGAACATCAAACAACACATAACAATTGTGATTTGAACATCAATCTTAATGAGTAAACCGATTAGGGTTCTTACCTACATAAACCACACAGAAACCTTGCGATTTGAACATCACGTTGCTTCAAAAGGCTGAGAATTTGATGGAACAAGAGGCTGCTTGTGGTGTGATCTGAAGGGCGACATTCTGGCTGGTGGGGTGGCAGGTAGGGTTTGCGTTGCTGATTTTCTTCATTTGTGATTGTCACTCGAAATCGTGGAACCCTAAAGCTAAAATCAACATCGCCCTCACATCATGACATCATCGCCCTCACAACATCATCGCCCTCAATTTCTCCCGTGAAAACATACAAAAAACTGCAAATTAGGGAAAAATACTGCAAGTACGACTCTGATTCGATTTGTTGCTACCTCCATTAAAGGATTGTTAGATTTTGTTTGATGTGAAGAAGTGATAGATGTAGATGAAAAGAGATTGATTAAGGGGATGTTTGGGGGATTAGGATCAAATACAAAGATCCTAATTGTATAAAAAGGCTCCTAAAAAATCTACTGCTACAAAAAAAAAAAAAAAAAAAAAAAAAACAACAACAACTTAAACATTCATCAATACCCAAAAACCTAAACCCTCACCCACCCTAGGTTTTTTAGGGGTTTTTTTTTGTGAGATATATTTTTTTTTTTGTTTTTTTTTTTGCCGGAGAGGGGGGGTTAGGTTTTTGGGTGGTGGGGTGGGGATTTAGGTTTTGGATGGTGATGTAGTGGGTTTAATTTTAGGTTATTGGACACTTGTCACTCTATAAATCCTCCTTACACTTCTTACAATTAGGAGCCTTTGTAGAATAACTTGACCCGGTGTTTGGGTTACCTTATTTTGGAATAACTTATGACTTATTGACTTATAAAAGTTAATAAGTTGTTTTTGTAGTGTTTGGATTAACTTATATAAGAAGGTTTTGTGTGTTGAGAAGTTAGAATTTCTAACTTCTTCATTATATAAGTTAACTAGGTTAGAATCCCTTGTATTACACGAGTGAATAAATGAAATTTTATATATTAAATAATAAAAAGTTATATTTTTATGAACCCCGTATATTATACGGATTAAATAAATGTAATTTTATATATCAAATAATAAAAAAAAGTTATATCTTTAAATCCATGTGTATTACACAGATTAAATAAATATAACTAGGATTTTGACCCGCCGCGCGTTGTGGCGGCGTCGAAAGTTAAAGTCACTCGTGTTTATACGGCGCGATGCGCCTGGGGTCCCAGATCGCAAAAAGGCGTATTACACAAACGATCGCTAAATCACATAAATATTGAACGGGAAACTTGTAGGTATTATTGTAAATTGTTGTATAATATTTGAATACATAAACTTCATGTGTAACACCTACAGTATAAAACTTAAGGCATTTGTTCTCAACAATACCATTGACAGTTAGGGCTCAGAATTAGTAGCTCAGAATGGCTGCATATCGGTTGCCATGTAAAGGGATAAAGGACTTCACATTGCCATCACGGTTGCCTTGCCAAAAAAGCAGAAACCGCACATTCGTGTGCATCATCACTGCCCCAAATTGTTCAGATTAAACTAACAGAAGCAACAAATTTTAACAATTGGCAAATTGCCCAGCACCTATGAGTAAACATGTACACAACCGCCAATCAAAGACCAAAATCATCCATACCCAAAAAAGATAAACAAAGGCACTAAACCGGTTGTTCAGACGTCGCTACCAAAGACCATACCGAACGACGGCCGGCAACAATGAAGTTATGGTCTCAAGTAACTAAAGCACAACCATCATCGACACAACCATCATCGACCAATACGTGAGGAAATCACCCCTTTAATGCTCTCAAATGACCAGAGGTAGGCAAAAAACATCAAAACAATATTCATTTACTTTGTCAATTAATGTTCAAACGAACACTAAATCGGCTGTGCAAACGTCGCTACCAAGAACCATGCCGAACGGCGGCCGGCAACGACAACAATAGGGTCTCAGGCAACTAAATAATAGCCATCATCAACCAATATGTGAGGAAATCACCCCTTTAATTCATTTACTTTGTCTATTAATGTTCAAACGAACACCAAATCGGTTGTGCAAACGTCGCTACCAAGAACCATGCCGAACGGCGGCCAGCAACGACAACAATAGGGTCTCAGGCAACTAAATAACAGCCATCATCGACCAATACGTGAGGAAATCACCCCTTTAATGCTCTCAAATGACCAGAACTTTCAGGCACAATGCAATGATGAGAGATATCATACTGGTAGAGTGACATTTATAAACGAACCTGGTCATATAAAAGACTGGCCTTGTCAAACCGTTTCCGTGCCTCCTGTACAAATTAATCAACGTTCATAAAAGTTATATTGATGACATGACAAAAAATAATAAAAAACACAAATAACCATATCAGCAAATGATGACGTTCTTTATATCCACAAAATCTTTAATTTCACCACATTCTTCAATTTTTACCTCCGAAGTAGGTTTTCCTCCAGGTGTTTGCAACAGCTCAATCCTTTTAACAATATCCATGCCTTTTATTACCTTTCCAAAGACAACACAAAAGCTGCCATGTAATCGATTATCATACTCTCCATAAAACTTAACAATAACAATAAATTAAAGACAACTTATATCTAACCAAAACTCCTTCTCAAGAACACCCCTAAATAAAAAATAAAAGCTTAAAACGAACTTGTCACCATTCCATATCGGCATATCTCAGCCTATCGGATCACCGCCGCACTCCACCACCGCTGCCCCTGCGTTGCCGCCACCCTCCGCGTGCTACTCATTCTCACGACACCCTCCAACAGCCGCCCTCTCTGCCAATCGTCGCCTCCCTCCGTCGACCGGCTGCTCTCTTCAAGATCTTAATTAGAGTTGTAGGGAGGAAAGAGGATGGAGGATATTGGAGGTGTGGATGAGGCTAGGGTTCCGATTCCAGAGGAAAGAGGGAAAAAGAAAGAACAGAGAAGACAAAAGGGTGATGGTAGCAGAAATTGCCATATTGTGAGAATTTGAGGGGGTGCAAAAGAAAAATGCAGAGGGGGTGCAAATGGAAAATGCACCGACATAGCCTTTTAATAGGTTATATAATTTTGTATACTAAATACTAAAAAAAATCGTATCTTTAAAAAACCCGTGTATAATCGGGTTGAATAAATCTACCAAATAATAAAAAATACATTCTTAAAAACCTCGTATATTACACGTGTTGAATAGATCTAAAAAGAGTTATATCTTTAAAAACAATGTGTATTACACATATTAAATAAATGTAATTTTGTATATTAAATACTAAAAACGCCGTATCTTTAAAAAACTCCGTGTATAGTCGGGTTGAAAAATCTACCAAATAATAAAAAAAATTATATCTTTAAAAACTCTGTATATTACACGTGTTGAGTAAATCTAATTTTACGTAGCAAATAATAAAAAGTTATATCTTTAAAAACTTCGTGTATTACACGGGTTATATAAATGTAACTTTGTATAGTAAATAATAAAAAAGTTATATTTTTAAAAACCCCACGTTTTACACGAGTTGAATAAATATAATTTTGTATAACAAATAATATTAAAAGTTATATTTTTAATAAATTAGGATAACATTTAATATTAATTTATTATTTATATATTTTATATAAGATAAGTAGGAACCGTATATTGTACGAGTTAAATAAATGTAATTTTATATATCAAATAATAATAAAAAGTTATATCTTTAAATCCATGTGTATTACACAGATTAAATAAATATAATTTTGTATACTAAATACTAAAAAAAATCATATATTTAAAAAACCTGTGTATAATCGGGTTGAATAAATCTACCAAATAATTAAAAAAATACATCCTTAAAAACCTCATATATTATACGTGTTGAATAGATCTAAAAAAGAGTTATATCTGACATGATCGCCCTCACACCATCATCGCCCTCAATTTCCCCCGCGAAAACATACAAAAAAACTGCAAATTAGGGGAAAATACTGATACATGAAGTACGACTCTGATTCGATTTGTTGCTACCTCCATTAAAGGATTGTTGATTTTGTTTGATGTGAAGAACGGATAGATGTAGATGAAGAGAGATTGGGCTTCTAACCATCTGCTTTTGGCCACCTGGCCACTCACTTGGCCCCTTTTAGCTGTACACCTTAAAGCAATTATAATTAAAATATTTATTTATATAGTATGTTCAACGAATAATTTGTATCAAAAGCTAAAATAAATATAATTTTTAATCACATAGAGTAAAATACTTATAAATTGTCTTTAGTAGACTTGATATTTAAACAAGTAAACAGTGTCAAAATGTGATTTGAAAAAAATCATGGATGTCTTTTAGAGTTGAACATAATCAAAACCCAAATCAAAGTTGGTTCAAAAGTAAATTAACCAATAGCTAGAGATAATAAGATAATTATTAAATAATATGAAAGTTTAATATTGTACCTCAATGTGTATACGAAACTTGAGGAAAATTGTCCGTAAATATTGTAGAGATTGTTAAAGATGTCATGGAGCTTCATAACGTGCAAGGTATGTCGACAACACACAAAGAGATTGTTAGAGGGGTGATTATAGCGTCTTGTTGGAGGTTATGGAAAGCTAGAAATGAATTGATATTTGAGAACAAAGTGGTTAAAGTCGTGGAGAAAGTGGCGGACATCAAGGCGCTAACATGTTTATGGTATAGTAATAGTAACAATAGTAAAGGTTTGGACTGGGAGAATTGGTGTAAATTGTATTTGATGTAACGTTTTGTGGCGGCCTCTTCTCTCCGACTTGGAGAGTTGGAGGGTTTCGCGTTTGGCGTTAATGAAGTTCTCTTTTCAAAAAAAAAAATATTGTAGAGGGTGACAAAAAGAAAGGAAACGAATTAGGGATGGTTTGATTTTGGAAAGGCAACACATGGTTTTATAAGGGGTTTTCTTGCTCTCTAAGTTTTGAGAAAAAATATCAAAATTTGAAGATAGGATGTGTTTCAAATGGTTACAAGTGTTATGTTACTAAAGAAAATGACCATATTAAGTAAATGATAAGGATGATTTCTATGTTTCTAAAAAGAGTTTATATACTTATTATTATATTTTTATCATGTACGTTTATCAATTTTTTATTATATATTTCTTTTTTGAAAATATATATTATACTATTTAAATATATTAAATGTTCAAAATGAAACTTAGTATTTAACTGATGACAAGTTTCTCATTTATATAATAATTAGTAATATTTTATTATTTAAAATTCGGGTATTACAGAGGCATGCAGTGGAGTAACTAAACCATCCAATAGGTGATGTCACATTAGAACCACGTTAAATAGTGGGGCAATAATTAAACCATCAAATAACTAAGCAGTGGGACAAACCTATGTAATAACTAAAAAATAAATTAAAGAAAATAAAAAAGAAAATAATATGATTGATCTAAACTCAAAAAAGGGTGGACCCCACCTCTCAAGGGCTTAACTGTCACGACCCCCGTCCCGGTGTGACCCGGTCCAGGAGCCCCGGGACAGAAAACCCGTGGTATTTATTATTTGTTTTGACAGCGGAAGTTTAACAGGATCTTTTCAATCTTGAAAATGCCCGATTATTTTATTTCACAATTTGGGGACAAACCCCATAATTTACAGTAAAGGTAATTTCACGAGTAAATCCCTTGTCTTACAAAACATGTTTATTCATTTTACTGAGCCACCACTTCAAGTTTGTTAGTGCTCCGTAGCACTTTTCATTGATTCACAGTAAGTCACCTGAAACATGTTTAAAAAAAATATTTTATCAGCGGGGAAATACTGGCGAGTCATTCAGGTTAACTAAAACGACACATTAGTTATAGGTTACAGCATAAGAGCGATTACAATGGCTACTATCTTACTTTTATATGGCACCGTGTCACACCCTGGTGACGATGGTCATACCACTATTGGGTCATTTCACCCAAGTACTGATGATTATCACTGTTAGGTTGGTAAACCTAACCGTGAGAAATTAGTAATGTGCACAATACCCCACTTGCCAGTGATTCAAGATAACCAAGACTTAATCCCTGTAATTATAACTTTTGAAAATAATTTGAGGTGTAGTAAAACAATTGATAAAAAGAGAATGACTCACATTGCAGGTTTAAACGGGCAGAGTTTAGCCTACTGATTTAGCCTTGTAACCTAGTTTAAATAACAATGCACACGAAACTAGGTCAGTAACTTAATACAACATTTATGATAAACTTCACGAAATCAAAACCCTCACGACGAATGACAAAGTATAGCCCAAATACGGGCAGCACTTAAACATCCATCGGATCGGTTTCAATCGATCGGACATTGTATCGTAGCAGTGATCAAGTTAATACCCTGTATTCGTAGCAGCGTTTCCCTAAGTAAAATCACGAATTTGAGCAATATACTTCGTCTTTTGAAAAGTTTTTCGAGTGTAGATGAACTGCTCATGTCCAACCCATTTATAGCCAGATTTTAGGTTTTACGCGGCCTGCGTAAACCTTAACAACACTTTTACGCGGCCCGCGAGGGCCCCTAGTCTACGTGTAGGGCTTGTGTGTCACATGTAGGTTCGCCACGTGTGCGACACGTGGCCTGGAACACTTAACCGGTCAACTTTACTTTGACGCGGCCCGCGTAAGCCTAAGATTACGTTTTACGCGGCCCGCCTGAAATCTAGAAATCTTGTTTTCTTAGTTTTAAGAGCATTAGGGTTTCAGGGGTCCGAGTTTTCACTTACGGGTCGATTTAGGGCATTTTTGTAGGTCCTTACATCCTCCCCACCTTATTTAAAATCTCGTCCTCGAGATTTACTGAAATAAGTGAGGATACTTTCGTTTCATTTCCGATTCCAGCTCCCAGGTATACTCGGGTCCTCTTTTCGAATCCCACTTGACTTTGACAAGTACCAATCTTTTGCGCTTAAGGAATTTAATCTTTCTGTCTTCTATCTGAAGTGGTTTCTCAACAAATTTTAGCTTTTCATTTACCTCTATGTCTTGAAGAGGTACTACCAGGGATTCGTCAGATAAACATTTCTTGAGGTTGGATACATGAAATATGTCATGTACCCCGGCTAACTCTTCTGGTAGTTGTAAGCGATAGGCGACCGGTCCTATTCTCTGGATTACTGGAAATGGTCCTACGTACCTTGGACTTAGCTTTCCTTTCTTACCGAACCGAACTACTCCTTTCCAAGGAGAAACTTTCAAGAGTACCCTGTCTCCAACTTGAAATCCTAGTGGCTTGCGTCGATCGTCTGCATAACTCTTCTGGCGGTCTCAAGCCGTTTTCAGTCTTTCCTTGATTTGAGTGATTTTGTCGGTGGTTTCTTGTACGATTTCAGGACCTGATAACTGGCTTTCTCCTATTTCTGCCCAGCAAACTAGGGTTCTACACTTTCGTCCATATAGTGCTTCGAACGGGGCAGCTTCGATGCTTGAATGATAACTATTGTTATAGGAGAATTCAATTAAAGGTAAATGGTTGTCCCAGTTTCCTCCAAAATCTATCACACATGCCCTGAGCATGTCTTCCAAGGTTTGGATCGTCCTTTCACTTTGTCCGTCTGTTTGGGGATGATATGCAGTACTTAAATTTAGTCGGGTTCCCATTGCTTCCTGGAAACTGGTCCAGAAATGTGAAGTGAAACGACTGTCCCTATCCGATACAACGGAGAGTGGGACTCCATGTAAGGATACTACCTTGTCTACATATAATTTTGCTAATCTTTCCATGCTAAAGGTTTCCTTCATGGGTAGAAAATGAGCTGATTTGGTTAATCGATCCATAATTACCCAAATCGCCTCATTACCCTTTCTGGTTTTGGGCAACTTAGTAACAAAGTCCATGGTTATTAGTTCCCATTTCCATACAGGCATTTCTAATTGTTGTAGTAGACCTGAGGGTTTCTAGTGTTCTGCCTTAACTTGTGAACTAGTAAGACACTTAGAAACATACCTAGCTATGTCCTTTTTCATTCCTATCCACCAGAAGTTATTCCTTAAATCTTGGTACATCTTATTATTACCAGGATGCATGGTATACCTAGATTTACGGGTTTCTTCTAAAATCTTATCTCTTAAATTTCCTTGCTTAGGTACCCAAATCCTTTTCTTATGGAATCTCCAAATTCCATCACTTCCTTGCTCTAATTCCTTTATTCGTCCTTTCATTCCTTCAGCATCATCCTTGATTGCTGTTTCTTGAATATGTTTCAATTGTTCCATTAAATCTAATTGTAAGCTTAACCTAAGAGCACGAACTCGTCGTTGTTTCTCATGATACTTACGACTTAGGGCATCTGCTACTACATTTGCCTTTCCTTCGTGATATTGAATATCACAGTCGTAGTCACTTAGAATTTCCATCCATCTTCTTTGCCTCATGTTTAATTCTTTTTGCCCAAGTATATATCTTAAACTCTTATGATCTGTATAGACTGTAAACTTACTGCCATACAAATAGTGTCTCCAAATCTTAAGAGCAAAAATTATGGCTCCTAACTCTAAGTCATGCGTCGTATAATTTTCCTCGTGCTTTTTCAATTTCCTTGAGGCATACGCAATTACCTTCTTGCGTTGCATCAGCACACATCTTAATCCTAACTTAGAAGCATCACAATAAACTTCAAAATCTTTTGTCCCACCTGGTAAGGCAAGAATTGGGGCGTTTGTTAATCTTTGCTTTAAAATCTTAAAAGCCTCTTCTTGCCTAGATCCCCATTCAAACTTCACTGCTTTACAGGTTAGCTTAGTTAATGGAACAGCTATTTTAGAAAAATCCTTAATGAATCGTCTATAGTATCCGGCTAATCCTAGAAAACTTCTAACTTCCATAGCTGATTGCGGGACCTTCCATTTGGTGATCGCTTTTATTTTTTAGGGATCTACGTGAATACCTTCGTGATTCACCATGTGTCCTAAAAATTGTACCTCTTGTAGCCAAAATTCACACTTCGAGAATTTGGCGTAAAGCTTCTCTTTTCTTAACAAAGTTAAGAGTGCACGTAGGTGCTCACAATGCTCGTCCTGACTTTTGGAATAAATGAGTATATCGTCGATAAAGACAATTACAAATTTATCTAAGCACGGTTTACAGATCCTATTCATCATGTCCATGAATGCTGCAGGAGCATTTGTTAGTCCAAAGGGCATGACTGTAAACTCGTAATGACCATACCTAGTTCTGAAAGCAGTTTTAGGTATGTCTTCTTCTTGTACTTTCAACTGATGGTATCCGGAGCGTAAATCTATCTTAGAAAAATATCTAGCTCCTTGAAGTTGATCGAAAAGATCATCAATCCTAGCTAATGGGTATCGATTCTTAATTGTAATCTTATTCAATTCCATATAATCGATACACATTCGCATCGAACCATCTTTCTTTTTCACAAACAACACTGGGGCTCCCCAAGGGGATGAACTAGGTTGTATAAATCCTTTACTGAGCAATTCATCTAATTGCTTTTTCAATTCTAACATTTCGGTGGGAGCTAACCGCTAAGGTGCCTTGGCTATCGGTGTAGTTCCAGGAATTAGATGAATCCTAAATTCTACTTCCCTATCGGGTGTTAATCCAGGTAGTTCTTCTGGGAATACATCCGGGTATTCTGATACTACTGGAATTTCCTTAAGTTCCTTACCTTTAGTGTTAATGATTACCAAAATCATATACACTATTCCTTGTTTTCTTGAATAACTAACCATTTTCATTACTGAAATGAATTTCAGTGGCTTACGTGGCTTATCTCCTGTAATCACCACTATTTCTCTGTGGGTGTATGAATTTCTATGGAATTTTTATCACAGAGAATTCGAGCATGGTTGGCTACTAACCAATCCATTCCTAACACAATATCGAATCCGGCTAAATTCATAGGTAACAGGTTTGCAGAAAATTTATGGCCTAAGAGTTCTATCCTTTCTTCTCGCAAGACCTTATCTATGTGAACAGAATTACCATCTGCGGTTTCTACCGTAAAAATTTGCCTAAGATTGGTTAAAGTTAGGTTAAGAGCTTGGCAGAATGAAGTATTTATAAAACTTTGGTTTGCACCAGAGTCAAATAATACTTTTGCATAAACGTCGTGAACTAGGAACGTACCAGCTATTACATCAGGGATTAGCTTTGCTTCTTGGGTAGTCAACTGGAATGCTCTTGCATTCTTTTTGGTAGTTCCTTCTGCAGGTTTGGCTTTGTTGTCAGCTGGTTTGACCAATTTGGGGCAGTCTGGTCTAAAATGTCCAGCTTCTCCACAGTTGAAGCAGATTGTTGATTTCTTCCTCCTGCAATCTTCTTCTTGATGCCCTGGAATTTTGCAGAAATTGCAATACCCTTTGCATCTTCGAAAATGCTTTATTTTACAGGTACCGCAGAATGGAGCAGTGGAAGATTGCCTGGTTCCCTTTTTCTTGAAATTATTACTATTACCCACACGGAATCCTTTGGTAATCTTTTGGGCCCCTTCCTTTTTCCGGTTTTCTTCTCATGTGCGTACCAGCCTGTCCGTCAAGGTGTTAGCTAATTCCACTGCGTCGTCAATTGTGCGGGGTCTCGCAGCTTTGACGATATCACGAATCTCGCTTATTAAACCCCAAATATAGCGAGAAATAAGTACCGGTTATGGCGAGGCCAGAGTTGGCACAATTATGGCATATTCGAAGAATGTCGAAGTATATTCTCGACAGTCAACATCCACCATTCGGTGGCTCAGGAACTTATTTGCCATTTGCTCTTTTTCATATTCAGGACAGAATTTCATTTCCACCAAATGCTTAAATTCTTCCGATTTCATGGCATAGGCCACATCACTTCCCTTGGCTTGTAACACCGTATTCCACCATTCCAATGCTTCTTCTTTGAAAAGGTGAGAAGCATACATAACTTTATCCTCCTCGGTACATTTACTTATTTTGATTACTACCTCAGTTTTCTCCAACCAACGTAGTGTCGTAGTTGCCCCTTCGTTGCCTGTAAATTCAACAGGTTTACAGGCAAGAAATTCCTTATTAGTGCAACCAGGTGTTGCAACTTTCATTTTCTTAAGTATTGGGGCTTAGATCACGTTGTCGTTATTGCCGCCTCCGTTAACACTATTACTGAAATTATCGTCGTGCGTGCGTTTACTGGGGTGAGCTTGCGAAGGCTCAACAGGACTTTTAACAGCAGCGACGATTGCTGGGATAGCATTTGCTATTCCCTGGGCAACGATATTCTCTATATCTTGCCTATTAAGAAAGTGATCTTCATTGTTTTGCTCGGATTGGTTAACCTCGTTAACTGGTTCATTACTAGCGTGTTCCATCTGGTATTTAATATATATAGGTGATTAGCATAAAATAAATAACAACCAAACATAATAAAACAATCGCACATAATCACGTCAACACGTATAGCGAAAATTGTCGACTTTGCGACTTTCATATTTTATATATTTTAGTATGCATCCGTACACACTAGATATGTTACAAAAGTTTTATTTTTAGTTATTTTACATAATTATATTTTTATTATTTATTATTGTTATTTTATTATTATTATTATTAAACACATAACCACCCCATCACATAACCACACCACCCGTCAACTGATTTTTCAAAAACGACGTTCCCTCTCGTCGTATTTCCAGGAGATCTGTTCTCCCACCTCCCGGATTCAATTCCCTGCGTCCACCAGTTCCTCACCATAGTGGTGGAGTTCAGCCAAGTTTTCTGTACTCATTGGTGGGTTTGGTGCAGGCTCCGGGTCAAACTAGGGGAAAAAGGTGTTAGGGTTATTCAAAAGATTCTGAAATTGCCAATCAGTTGTCCACAATTCTTCCAGCTCTCCTTGTAGAGGTCGGGGGTTAACAATAGGATCTGGGATAGCAGGCTCTAAATTAACCGGAAGTTGTAATTCAGCTGGGTAATTGAAAAGGTTTTCATCGGCAGGTCCGATAAGGTCGCTATTTGCCAGTTTGCGGTCCAGCTCCTCCCATGGTGGCATTTCCTGGGCTTGCCCTGAACTTTCCCCGATTTTCTTTCCTTTGCCTTTATCATTTAGGTCCTCAGTCTTTTTAACCCTCTGCACGGCTGGCTTTTTCCTCCGTGTGCGTCTCCAACCTATGATTCTTCTTCTCTTTTTCGACTTGGGTTTCTCCTGAGGCTGGGCTTGGAATTCCATAGGTTTCTCAGTGTCAGCCCAATAACCGGAAAAGCCCCCGGAAACTTCCATGTCAGCATAATAGATAGTGAGATTCTGAAGAGCTTCAGACAACTCATTCATGCTGTTAGCACATAGGAAGAAACACACACACAATTCTAAGGTAAAATCTCATTTATCAACTTAAATTCACAGAATGGCAATCAGAAAATTAAGTATTTCTAAATACTTAATTGGCTTAAATCAGTGGCTCTGATACCACCTTTTTCTGTCACGACCCCCATCCTGGTGTGACCCGGTCCAGGAGCCGCGGGACAGAAAACCCGTGGTATTTATTATTTGTTTTGACAGCGGAAGTTTAACAGGATCTTTTAAATCTTGAAAATGCCCGATTATTTTATTTCACAATTTGGGATAAACCCCATAATTTACAGTAAATGTAATTTTACTAGGAAATCCCTTGTCTTACCAAACATGTTTATTCATTTTATTGAGCCATCACTTCAAGCTTGTTAGTGCTCCGTAGCACTTTTCCTTGATTCACAGTAAGTCACCTGAAACATGTTTAAAAAAAATATTTTATCAGCGGGGAAATACTGGCGAGTTATTCAGGTTAACTAAAACGACACATTAGTTATAGATTACAGCATAAGAGCGATTACAATGGCTACTACCTTATTTTTATCTGGCGCCGTGTCACACCCTGGTGACGATGGTCATACCACTATTGGGTCCTTTCACCCAAGTACTGATGATTATCACTGTTAGGTTGGTAAACCTAACCGTGAGAAATTAGTAATGTGCACAATACCCCACTTTCCAGTGATTCAAGATAACCAAGACTTAATCCCTCTAATTATAACTTTTGAAAATAATTTGAGGTGTAGTAAAACAATTGATAAAAAGAGAATGACTCACATTGCAGATTTAAACGGGCAGAGTTTAGCCTACTGATTTAGCCTTGTAACCTAGTTTAAATAACAATGCACACGAAACTAGGTCAGTAACTTAATACAACATTTACGATAAACTTCACGAAATCAAAACCCTCACGACGAATGACAAAGTATAGCCCAAATACGGGCATCACTTAAACTTCCATCGGATTGGTTTCAATCGATCGGACATTGTATCGTAGCAGTGATCGAGTTAATACCCTGTATTCGTAGCAGCGTTTCCCTAAGTAAAATCATGAATTTGAGCAGTATACTTCGTCTTTTGAAAAGTTTTTCGAGTGTAGATGAACTACTCATGTCCAACCCATTTATAGCCAGATTTTAGGTTTTACGCGGCCCGCGTAAACCTTAACAACACTTTTATACGGCCCGCGAGGGCCCCTAGTCTACGTGTAGGGCTTGTGTGTCAGAGGTAGGTCCGCCACGTGTGCGACACGTGGCCTGGAACGCTTATCCGGTCAACTTTACTTTGACGCGGCCCGCGTAAGCCTAAGCTTACGTTTTACGTGGCCCGCCTGGAATCCAGAAATCTTGTTTTCTTAGTTTTAAGAGCATTAGGGTTTCAGGGGTCCGGGTTTTCACTTACGGGTCGATTTGGGGCATTTTTGTAGGTCCTTACATTAACGCCCGTTATTGGAAGATGACATTAGCCATGCCCCTCATTAACAGCGGGTAGCGGTGTTTGCCGTCCATGCCTGGTGAGATGGCACGAGACGCAACCCACTACCCAAGGCCTCACGAATGAGAAGTAAACTTATTTATTAAAGAGTGTATATCTATTTTTAAAGTTGAATTTATATCTTAATCTTTTAATTATATTACCAACTAAACTAAAAATTAAAATATAATTAATTGTGATTATTCATATTTAAGTGTTTCTTTATTACTAAAAAATAAATAAATAAATAAATAAATAAATAAAAGTTTAATCATCAAAAATCTCAACTTTCACCCACCTATACTCTGGCCATCAACAGAAGCAGCAGCATCTGACTCTCTCCCCCTTCCCTGTTCGAATACTCCTCAATTCCCCATCCTTCCCCAATAAAAATGCAGCGAATACAGTGGGTGTTTATGGTAGTGGATAGACCGAGTGACATGGCGCACAGAGATTGGCTGGACTTAAGGTATGTGGGTTGGGCACCCCTTAGGAGCTCATAGACATGCCACCAATGACTATGTTCTTGTTATCTGTTTTATACAATCTGAAAATTGTTGTATTCTGCTGATGATTAGCTTAAAGCAGTATGATGATCATGGATTACAATCAATAATTTTTAAATTTTAATGTCGTTATAAACCCTAATTTGAGATTCATAAATCCCTATATGTCCTTAATCCAGGTTGACGGAATCACTATCGGTTCGTTGGATGATATTCCAGCTGGCCCTGTTTCTTCCTTCTTCAAATCTATAAGTAACACACTCGATTTTGATTTTGACGATGAAAATGAAGGTTAGTTTTATAGGAAAACAAAATTCTCTAAACTTCCATATTGCAACGTTTATTTTAATGTGAAAGAGGAATATATACTTGTGATCATATTGGTGAATATAGTATATAATAATTAGAATGTAATCTAGACTTAGATTATTTGATCATGTATTTGGATTAGATATTGGTCACAAGGCAGGAAACGAAAATCAAAGGCCGTTAATTGGCGGTTAATGACAGTTTTCTGGTATCCCAAACGAATGGGTATAACTACCTTGTTCGTGCCGTTTCATAGACTATAAATGGGCGCAAAATTATATGGATACATAGATCAATTTCATAATCAAAACAGTCTGCATTGACTTTTGTTGACAGAGGAAATTCATCCAAATTGACCCCAAGTTCTTGTTCTTGATGCATGATTAATTCGTAATTAAGTGTTCTTGATATCCAACAATAATTACAATTTTTGTTGCATAAGTGATCCGTTTAGGACATTTTTTGTAACTGACCCGTTTTTAACAATTTTTTTTTTATAACTGACCCGTTTATGACACAGATAGGTGGCAGTCTGACAAACCGCCAACACTTTATGTATTCATTTGTTGCAACACCCGTGAACTTGCTACCATCGAGACATATCTGGTACGGGTGTATTTTCTCTTATATGGATTGGTTGAGTAACGGGTCAAGTCGGTTCAGGTTGAAAAAGGTGGTTTTGGTATATGCAAAAAAGAACAAAATCGGTTTGGTTGCCCAGCAAACACTTCTTGCCGGTCCACTATAAAAAAATTTGAACGGTTAATGTGCTATTTTGTTTTAGAAACAATATTGTTAGTACAATAATTAAAATATCTGAATAAAACAGTATTGGTCCATGCTGACGTGCAGGAAAAATTTGGGGCATCAACACCCTCGCTCCTATTTAATCTGGAACTCAGAGACGTTGCGGTGATATAAATGTGGATTTAATTTTAGATAAAATTCATATATGATGTCATTCATTTTAGTTTTTTTTCTCTATGACAAATGGAACGGTTGGATTTGGCAGAGCTGACCTTGGTCTTCTTGGTTCTTGGTTTTCCACCGAAAGATTTACACCACCGATTTCTTCCTCAATTTACTTCGGTCTTTTATATTCGGATAAGAGAGTATTCCAAGGTAGTTCTTATGATCTTATGATTTTATTTATTTTAATTATTTTTTATTGTAAGGTTTGACATTACTTTGATAGATATTTTTTACTTTAAAATGAAAAGACAGTGGCAGTAGCACCATATATTGTGAATTACACTGGGCCCTCTTCCGCCAATACACTGGTAAGAATATTAATTTTGACATTACTTTGATGACATGTCAGTAGCCCCATCTGATGCCATATATGCATGTGAAATAAATATATTTACAAGTTTCACTAAAGTTATCTTTTTTATAAGAATTAGCTTTAAAAATTACGAAATGTCTTCACATGCCACATCATAATTTATTAGATGAATACTTCTAAAAACAATTACAATATAATGACAAAAAAAATGCTACATCATTAAATATTTAATAATCAGAAAAAAGATCTGCTAATTGGTTTCTACAATTAGCTTGTTGGAATGACATATTTTCTTTCTTGTCGTGTATCATGATGTATAAACCGTAATACTAGCAAGTTTCAGTCTATAGAATTATATAAATATAAAACATGTTTTTTTTACTGCAACTGTTGTTGCAGGACCCTGGCAGGTGATGCTTAAGCAAACGGATAATTCGTATGGTTGTGTTGCTGAAAGTGAAACCCGCTTCACCCTTAATGAAGTAAGTTTGAATTGCTACTCGTTTCCTTAGTGGTGGCAAACCGGTTGGGTTGGAAAACTAGTCAAAACATGGTTGAGTCAAACATGTACATTTTGTATGAGTTAGGTTGACCCAATACACTCTTTTTCCAATTATTTATAATCAATTGAGTTCATCAATAAGCGTTCCCAAACACCCCAGCCCCATTGGCCCAATATGGTGACATATTTGATTACAAAAATTTTCTTATTTCAGTAATGTTTTATATAAATAATTTAGGAAATTTTATAGAATGTTTGACCCGTTTCTTTTTAAGCTGATCTTTCTTTTATATTACTCATTCGACCCGTTAGGGATAAAAGGTAACCCGAATCAAAACATTCATAGACATTTGTTTGGTATGGGCAGATGAAAGAAGAACGGCTAAGGGTTCTTGGACTGAGGGAGGAACAAGGAAGCCAACTTGAGTTCGTTCGCAGGGGCTATAAGGTAATTTTCTCATTTCTATTCGTTCCTCTAAAATACACGCTCCCCCTCATGAAATTTGTAGTATGTAATTTTCTAGAAGAGTTAATTACGTTTTTTTCGTCCCTGTGGTATGTTGAAAATAACCATGACAGTCCATTAGTTTTAAAATTGCTAAAATAGTCCCTGTACTTTCGATTTTTTAACAATTACAGTCCACTCGCACTAAAGCCTTCCAGTTATTCTGTTAGATCATTTGAAATGACCATAATGCCCCTATTATTAAAATAAAAATAAAAATAAATAAAGAGTTAGTTACGTCATTGTAGATAGATGAAGTTGTTACCCACCAGTGAGTTGAAGGTGGAAGTTGTGAAAGTACTTGTACTGATTTGGCAAAATCTTAAACTAATGGACGGTAATAGTTATTTCCAACAAACTAGGGAGCGAAAAGCGTAATTAACTCTTTATTTATTTGTATTGAGTTTTAATAACATGGGCATTATGGTCATTTCAAATAAACTAAGAGAATAACTGGATAGCATTAGTGAGGGTGGACTGTAATTATTATAAAAGTTAAGGCAGAGACTGTTTTAGCAATTTTTAAACTAATGGACTATGAGGGACGAAAAGTGTAATTAACTCTTTCTAGAAAGTTCTAGGGTAAATTACTCATCAGCCCATCATCCTCATTATCATTACCTCATCATTTTAAATAAATTTGATGGTAATTCACAAGCTATTTCTTGGCTACATAACTATATCTTTATACACTAATCCATCTTTAAATAAGATGATTTATAAAAATACATGCATATTGAATTCACTTTGAGCGGCTTCCAACTAGTTTGATGTGATAAACTTGTTTTCATTTTAGTCACTTTCTCATTTTTTGAATTTGACCCTTCAAGACCTTGTAAAGTAAAAATGTTTGGCTTGTTTCCATAACCCAAATAGACCCATTTACCAAATTTCTTTATCTACATTTTGGTATAATTTGGTGTGTTTTCTGCGGACTACAACATGGTGGGAGGAAGATGTTGATTTGGAGATATCTTCAAGTTGAACCCGATAAAAACGGGGCCTGGTCATGATCATTTCATATTGGTTTTACATGAATATCAATCAATACTCATCTTTCTTCTTAATATTTTTTTCTAAAGTTTTATATACTTCCATTTTATAGATTAAACATGAAAAGATGATCAATATAAGGATTCATAAAACCCCCAACATAGCTATGCAAAACCTGTGGTTGAGAAATTTTTCTGTCCTACAGGTTTATTTACCTCAATTTCCACCAGATTTGTCGCATCCATTTTACACCTTTTTTACTGCTTCAAAGAAAATGATCATCCAAAGAACAAACTTACTAACACAAACAACACGACATAACATTATCCAGTTTTGATATATAGTTTTCAAAATTTGAGGTAAAGCATGAAAGATAAAAATATTACAACATCAACAAGAAAACATGAGACAACAATTTGAGGTAAAACATGAAACATATTACAACATCAACAAGAAAACATGTGACAACAATACTTATGTATAACATCATAAAACATATACCTCAATTTACTCAGGAAACCAAAATATGCAATCCTCCATGATCTTCTCACTATCAATGGACCCATAATCATCCAAAATCCACAAACAAATCCAACCACCATGCTTATAATCAACCCCCAATCTACTCCATCGTCTTCTTTTTTCTCTCCTATCGTATGAGTTGCTGCTTCAACTGGTTCACAACCATTAGCTTCAGTTAGTGGAGCTCCGCAAAGTTTGTTGCCAAAGAAGCTAGACTCAGTGAAGCTTTGAAGTTGTGTACCTGTTGGAATTCTTCTTGTTAAATTGTTGAAGGACACGTTGAAGCTACTCAAGAAATGTAAACTTGACAAGCTCATGAGAAGTTCCCCCGAAAGCCTGTTTACGGATAAATCTAAAGATATCAATTCTTTCATGTTTCCCATCTTCTCTGGGATACTTCCACTTAATTGATTTCTTTATAAATTCAACGATGTTAACTCCAAAAGGGACATTAGCTCACTAGGAATGTATCCGGTGAGATTGTTACTCGAAAGGTCTATTAACATCACTAATGGAAGAATACTGCTATATGTATCCTCTCGTCCAGTTGTCACCAATGAATCACCAGCGATAGATCTTTCAAGTCCAACAATACTGATGTAAGCAAAGCCTTGTCCTGAATTGCTTTCGATGCCGGAAAGGATACCAAAGTTGCTTTCGTAGGGAGGCTGCATGCAGATATATATAACAGTTAAAACACATAACAACAAAGACAAGAACCAAACACTAACAGTCTGAACAACAGCAGCTGTTCTACATATATAACATTGACAATGTCGCACCAAGTCAAGATAGGAGGATATCCTAAAACCCCTTAACCAAACCCTAAACGTCCCTATTATAGCCCACACAAGCATTAAAGGGCCTAAAATACCTTTATATTAATGAAAATCAAATAAAAATAAATATCCGAAGCCCTCGCAGGGCGCGACACCCTTCGGTGTGAGTGTCACGGGCCGCGACCCAGTGCCACCAGGCGGCACACCTTTGTGCCACGTGTCCAGCTACGTGTGGAAGCTACCCGCTGACTCGACAAGCCTACAATCGCTTTTATAGCCCTCGCGGGCCACGACGGAGAAGGAGGTGGTCCTCGCGGGGCGCGAGGGACCCCTCGACCAGCCTATAAAAGGGGCCTCAGGCCTCAGTTCGCAAACCGTTTAAGTCTGAATTCTCTCTCAATCTATAGTAGAATTAATACTTGGGTATTATACCCCTATAAAGCGAAGCTCTGCCTCGTTGTAAGTATTACAACCCCTGATCACGTATCTATTACCCTACCCGATCGATCTAGGGCTCCGTAACGCATGTCAAGGCTCTGCCTGACTCAGTCATTGGAGTTCTATCTCGTGTTACACCCGATTGACCTAGGACTTCGTAATGCATGTCAAGGCTTGTCACACCCCAACCGATGGCGGAATCATCGGGGCGTGGCACTAGGCGAATCAGATTGCTCAAGAGAATCCATAACAACTATATTGCGACAGTATTTAATGCGTTCATTATCCCATACTAATAAACAATTACAATCACGTAAGCTGTCACGAATTTCATATTCTCTCAAACAATTCAAATCCGACAACCTAGATTTTAGGTGTGTTTCTAGACTTCCTAGCTTGATTTGATGTAGACTGCGACTAAACCTGCAACATACGTTAAAATAATGTCAATACAAAAGTATTGGCGAGCATACAGGTTTGATATGTAATAGTGTAATAGATAAAAGCTACGAATTTCCACATACATAAACGTAATACACGACATATATACTCACAAAACTGATACTACCAGCTAAGTCCTCGAACTGCGATTGCGATTGCCAAACTAGACCCCGTCGGGCGCAATAGTACTATACTAGTCATGGTGGGACGTTGCGAGTATAAGTCCTAGCACATATGTAACTAGCATCACGTATAACTATGCATGTAAGTCATTCACAAGTGATAAGTTGTTTAAGCATTTGATGTAATTCGATTTGATAGCAACGTATGTTACACCCAAAAGTGCAAAAGCAAAAAGGGTTCAAGTATACTCACAGTCGGTGCTCAGCAAGCAAACACAACTTGATTGGATTGATGGGAGCGCGTCTAAGATTAGCCTGGTCACAGTTTGATAGCGTAAGCGTCAAATTGTGCGTTATACGGTGGCGAGTGAACCAAGTGTCAAATGGTAATCCGATCGGATAGCAATCCGATCGGATGGCCAGTCGATCAGGTGGCAATCCGTTCGGATGGTCATCCAATCGGATGGTCATTCGATTGGATTGTCACCTCGTTTGGTGAAGATGTGTTTGTGTATGATGGTTTGCCTTTCGAAGTTTTCGTTGTAGCATTTGAAAACAACGAAGTATTTCTACCCTTCAGGTCGGTCGATCGGAAGGCGGTTCGATCGGGCGACGATCCGATTGGTAGGACACTTTAGTGAGAATAAGTTCACAGCAGTTTGTCACTCGATCGGATTGCAATCCGATCAGGTGGTAATCCATTTGGAACTGTCTAGGTATTGAATTAGTCCAAACATCACATGGTCGGATGGCTGTTCGATCGGGTGGCAATCCGATCGGACAACAATCCGTTCAACGTTCAGAACTTGAAAAGTTAAATTTAAAAGTTTAAGTGAGGAACCAAGTGCAAGCCGATCGAACGACTGTCCAATCAGGTGGCAATCCGATCGGGTGTTAATCCGATCGGACGGCATTCCGTTTCGACGGCCTTAGATCGTCCTGTCACTTGATTGTTTTGAAAGTTTTGCGGTTTTCTCGAGACGGTATGACATCGTGCTAAACAACAGAACCCTATCAACACCCAGGCGATCCAATCGGGTAGGAATCACCCTAATCCGATCAGTCAGCTGTTCGAGACGATGGTTCGTGTTTAACCCGAGATCGGTTGTCTCGTTGATAGAATATAGATCTTGAACCAACACATCAACAAGAAGGAGTAGAAGATCAGAACAAGCTCCGATTCTATCAGTTTGAGTGTATTGAGTGTAAAAGAGTTGAAAGAAAGTTAGCAAACCATCTTCCAATCCTTTTAACCATGAGTTTGTGTAGATCTATGCGAAAACATTGTTGAATCTTGTGGAAATCCTTCAGATCTGAGTTGTTCTTGGTGGAATGAGGCCAAGACTTAAAGTTCATAAGAACTCCATGATGACATCATTCTAGAACACCTCAAATCCACTGATTTCACGGTTAAAAGTTAAGATTCAAAGGTGAAAAGGATGAAAGAGTGTGTATAGATCATAGAAGTAAAAGATTTCAGGTAGAAACTTACAAGAATCACGAGGAATCGAGAGGAAATAGCCCCAAAGCGTGCTGGTCAAGTGGGAGCTGTCATATCACTGTTCAAGTGATGTGACAAGGGCTATTTATAGGTGAAGAGGAGAAAAGGGGAAGGGAGTGCCATGGATCGGATGGCTGTCCGATCGGGTGCCTGTCCGATCGGGTGGTAACCCGATCGGGCAGCCACTCGATCGATCAGTCACTCGATCGGTGGTCTCCGGCGAATTGCGTTTCGAGGTTTTGTTTTGTTCGTTAAGCGACGCAATAGTTTGGTTACACATTTTCATACCTATATTCATATATTTATTATAATTATTCACATAGGGTCGTATAAATATCCACATTTCAAAGTTGCGATACAATAAACGGGTTTCGTTTCGAATATGCGTTCTCTGCGACGCATCATGGCTATCGAGGAGGGTAGAATAGGTCCTCACTCAACATCATCGTGAGCGTTAGTGTGTGTGATGCGATGTGTTATTGCGATAAAGTATGCGTAATATGCGAAAATATTGCGAAATAGCGATGTATGCGATATAGCTACATTATGATCCAAATCTCTGGTGCTAGGCGTAACGAGTATAACGAGTAGTAACAACGCACGAACGTGTGGGTTGTTAGAGTCTCCCCTGCTTTAGGAAATTTCATCCTGAAATTAATCCAAAAGAAGGGTTGCGAGGATCGATGCGAGTGGGAGTAACGATTAAGAGCGTCAAAATAAGCGAGCGATTGATCGAAATTCGACGAGCGAGAGTGTTATGATGACTGGCGATGGTAGCGAGTAGGGTGATTCGTATACAAAAGATGGCAACACACAAAAAGCGATCCAAAAGCGTCTTGAATTCTCGAAAAGTTGATTAATTCGAAAAGGTTTGAAGAAGCTTGTTTATGAAAAATCTTCCCACAGTGCGGCGTTAAACTGTTTTGATGTTCACACCAGCGCTATGAGTTTTATTAGGTTACTAAAAGATTTTAGGGTGTTTAAAACTCGTTTTATGAAATTTTTTCGTCACGCGGCAGTAACTTGAGTCGGTTGTCACACCAACGTTATAAGACAATCTCGTTTTATTCCAAGGTTTTGATCAAATTTTAGGAAAAGTTTTGTAAGAAAAGATCAGTTTAACAATTTGGGTAGGCAAGGTCTTTTAATAATACCAAAAATTTAAATTTAAGGTCGGCCCCGCATGGCACCTTTCCACGAAAGTTCGACAATATGGTTAAAACACTTATATATAGGAAGTACCAGTGGCGTATCCACCATGCTTTAAGCGGCGTATCCACCATGCTTTAACCACATGGCTTCCGTCTCGTGAGGCAGAGTCATACGTGTCGACATAGTAACGACAGTTTTGCGATGACTCGGTCCAAACGAGAAAGGGTTGGATCAAGTCTTGAAAGGTGATCTGAGTGATGAAGTCGTTTTCGAACTCAGTTTAGTGACACGAGCGAGTGCGATAAGCAGTACGCGAAAATTCGATAGCAGAACACAAACATAGTAAGCGAAGACGATGATGACAAGTGAAAAGCGATGAGCGATAAGCGACGAGCGATAGCGACAACCGTCGAGCGATAGGCGACGATCGATGCGTTGCAAGCGATGGGAATATGCCATTTGATTAGATTAAACAGTTTTAACTAACATTAAACCCTACATGGCCTTTTTCCATGAAGGTCTGCTGATATGGCTAAAACACTTATATATAGGAAGTACCAGCAGCGTATCCACCATGCTTTAACCATATGAGTTTTGTCCCGTGAAGCGAGGTCATGTGTGATAACACAGACAGCACGGATATTGGTAAGCGATAGTGATAGAGATTACGTTAAGCGATACACGATGAGCGATAGGGCCATACACAAGCAACAGAGCTATATACAAGCGATAGAGTGATACACAAGCGATAGAGTGATACCCACGATATGCGATAGCGCGATGCACATAATAAGCGATTGAGCGAACACATAATAAGCGATTGAGATTGCGAAATACCCATAATAAGCGATAGCGATTGCGAGGTAGATTCTAGCGATTACACGCTTTGAGTTGCGATTGAGATTGTTACGCCTTGCGATGTAGTGTAGTGTGTTGAAAATAGAGTTAATAGTATGCTTGGTCTAATAACGTGCAACTTGTATATCACTTTCTTCACAAGTCATTGGTTGGCATGGCGAAGGACTTATATATAGGAAGTACCAGCGGCGCATCCACCATGCTTCAACCACACGCCTCTGTCCCGTGAATAGGTGTCACACTGTGTCGACATGGACAAGACGCTTATATATAGGAAGTACCAACGGTGTATCCACGATGCTTAACCATGCTTTTAACGTTATGGCATCATTGAAACTTATTACAATCCCCGTGCACTGACCAACATAATCCCGTGTGCCCCCGTGATTAAGTTGTCCATTGCACGTTTATCGCAACTCACTTCAAGAACGCATAGTAGGGTAAAACACATTATATAGTATATAGTGTTAATATATAGTCCGTGCGCGAGTGCGAGAGAGAGAGAGATAAATAGAGTCCACATTGCGTCGAGAAATAGAACAAGTTCAACATGCAAAAGAAATTAATGGCGAAAATCGTATCATTACAACAACATTGGAAGCATAACTCATGTTGCTGCGGAGGACTTCTGCGGAGACTGTGATTGTTGCTGGAATTCCTCAAGTCTGCGGCCCCGTGCGACAGTGCTGGGTAAGATGACCATACCAGTTGCAATTTGCGCAAACGCGACAGTTAGCTTCTTGCGGGTGATGATACGTACACATGAGACGCATGGGATGAGTTCCGCTGTAGTCGCGCTTCAAGTGTACTGGAACTGCTTGGAGAGGTTCTGGTTGTGACAGTTCAGTTGTTGAAGAGTTTGGGCTCATGGTCTTTCGTTTGCGGCTGGACTGAGCTTCCCACAGCGATGTGTCATCATTGGAGGATTCATCTGAGGACTCATCTGAAGAATCGTCGGAGAAATCGTTAGAAGAATCGTCGGAAGAGTCGATGACGATTGCTTGATGAGCTTGTTTAACAGGATTCTTAGAGAAAAATCCATCCAAGACTCGTTTGTCATTGATTTCTGCGGCCAAGCGATAGGTTTCTTCGATGGTAACGGGTCTTGCAGCTTTGACAAAATCGCCCACACATTCAGGTAAGCTGCGAATGTACTTCGTGATGGCTTTTTCTGAAGTGTTGACTTGACTCGGGCAGATTATGCTAAGCTGTTTAAACCTTGCGGTGTAGCCATTATTGTCACCTTCGACTTGCATGATTTTCCCAAATTCGTCTTCTAGTTTCTGGACTTCGTGGGGAGGGCAGTACTCTTTCTTCATGAGTTCTTTCAGCTCATCACAAGAGAGGGCATAAGCTGCGGAGATCCCATGTTTGTTACGTTTGGCTGTCCACCATTCGAGTGCTTGCTATTGAAATACTCCGGTTGCGGAAGTAGTACGGAAACTACCGGGACACCCACTCTGATGAAGGGTAACTTCGATAGAATTGAACCACTGGAGTAGCTGGGACACACCTCCTTCACCCGTGAACTCCATCGGGTCACAGGCTTTGAAGTGTTTGTAGAGGAAAGCAGATTGCGGTGCTTCCGTCTTAGAGTCTTCTGGGGTTCGAGAGTTGCTGAGAGAGTGTACTTGAGCGACAATTTGAGGAATGACCTTGGCCACTTCCTTGGCCACAAGTGAGGCAATCCTCTTTTCGGCGCTTCGTTTGGCTCTTCTCCTAGCTGTTTGTCTCGATGTAGAGTCGTTGGAAGGCATCTAGACAGAGAGAGATTTGGAGTGAGATTCGATTATAATGATTTTTTTGAGTTTGCGATGCGATTGAGCGCGAACAAAACTTGTTGCGATTAATATAATAGATTTCACATAGGAGCCACATAGGAGACACGAGATTCCTAAGTTCCCACACAATTGATTTGTTTGTATATATAATAAGTTGTAGCTTATACTCATACACATACACGTCGGTATAGAATGCGCGAGGACACGATGCAGAGAGAGAGAGAGCGAGAATGAGTAATTAGACATTAGTTTTGTTGCGAACATTCGGTTTTCGTTTTAGATTGCGATAGCTGTGCGACTTGTGCGTTTACAAAAGCAGGGAGCGGAAATCGATAAATCGATAAAGCGTAAAGTTTTAAATTCTAAACACATAAGCGTAAGTAGGTTCCATAAAGCGTAAAATCGGTGAGTCGTATGCTAGAAGAATAGATAGAGTGCCTCGGGTGTTTAGGCGTCGACTGCCCAAGGTAACCCAACTATACCCAACAAGTTCCTGCACGCGGCGTTGCCCTAGAAGACTTATGCCTCCACTGGGATGCAGCTCATGGCATTTGTCTTCCTAGTCATCGCGTGGCTCGAGTTATCGTTATAGTCGAGTCCTTGTTGAGAGCTTTTGAAAACCATTTTATAGAGAGTGGAACGGTTTATTAAGATATGGGTTTCACCCCTTGCTTAATAACTTCGCTCCTAGCTGTGGTTGTGCTCTTCGAATAGATTCGGGAGTTCCACTAGATTTTGAAATGGAGACTTTCGTTGAGCTGTGGATGCTCGACGAAAAGTTCTCGTGCTAGAAAAATGCGCTGAGTGAGCGATCTCATCGAGAGTTCTTGGTTTTCACGCCTGATCTCGACTGGATCATTCGGTTGTGTTAAGCGAGTATTTTCGAAAACGTGTGTATTGTGTTGGCCTTAGGAAAGGCTGAGTAATATTCCAGCCTTAGGAAAGGCTCTTCGCGTGAAATTGTAGTATGCGGTGTTCGCGCGAAGTTGTAGTTTTAGCGGATTCGAACGAGAATATCAAGTAGGCCAGTGCAAACCCTACTGGATCCGCACGAGTCGGCCCTTTGGTACTTAGACTATAGACTAGGTCGTTACTAAAACATTGACCCGGACTAGGTCAAGTCTGGCCTAATTCCCTATAGTTATGGCTCTGATACCAATCTGTCACACCCCAACTGATGGCGGAATCATAGGGGCGCGGCACTAGGTGAATCAGATTGCTCAAGAGAATCCATAACAACTATATTGCGACAGTATTTAATGCGTTCATTATCCCATACTAATAAACAATTACAATCACGTAATCTGTCACGAATTTCATGTTCTCTCAAACAATTCAAATCCGACAACCTAGATTTTAGGTGTGTTTCTAGACTTCCTAGCTTGATTTGATGTAGACTTCGACTAAACCTGCAACATATGTTAAAATAATGTCAATACAAAAGTATTGGCGAGCATACAGGTTTGATATGTAATAGTGTAATAGATAAAAGCTGCGAATTTCCACATACATAAACGTAATACACGACATATATACTCACAAAACTGATACTACCAACTAAGTCCTCTAGTTGCGATTGCGATTGCTAAACTAGACCCCGTCAGGCGCAATAGTACTATACTAGTCATGGTGGGACATCGCGAGTATAAGTCCTAGCACATATGTAACTAGCATCACGTATAACTATGCACGTAAGTCATTCACAAGTGATAAGCTGTTTAAGCATTTGATGTAATTCGATTTGATAGCAACGTATGTTACACCCAAAAGTGCAAAAGCAAAAAGGGTTCAAGTATACTCACAGTCGGTGCTCAGCAAGCAAACACAACTTGATTGGATTGATGGGAGCGCGTCTGAGATTAGCCTGGTTACAGTTTGATAGCGTAAGCGTCAAATAGTGCGTTATACGGTGGCGAGTGAACCAAGTGTCGAATGGTAATCCGATCGGATGATAATCAAATCGGATGGCCAGTCGATCGGGTGGCAATCCGTTCGGATGGTCATCTGATCGGATGGCCATTCGATTGGATTGTCACCTCGTTTGGTGAAGATATGTTTGTGTATGATGGTTTGCCTTTTGAAGTTTTCGTTGTAGCATTTGAAAACAGCGAAGTATCTCTACCCTTCAGGTCGGTCAATCGGACGACGGGTCGATCGGGCGACGATCCGATTGGTAAGACACTTTAGTGAGAACAAGTTCACAGCAGTTTGTCACTCGATCGGGTGGCAATCCGTTTGGAACTGTCTAGGTATTGAATTAGTCCAAACATCACATGGTCGGATGGCTGTTCGATCGGGTGGCAATCCGATCGGACGGCAATCCGTTTGACGTTCAGAACTTGAAAAGTTGAATTTAAAAGTTTAAGTGAGGAACCAAGTGCAAGCCGATCGGACGGCTGTCCGATCAGGTGGTAATCCGATCGGGTGTTAATCCGATCGGACGGCATTCCATTCCGACGGCCTTAGATCATCCTGTCACTTGATTGTTTTGAAAGTTTTGCGGTTTTCTCGAGATGGTATGACATCGTGCTAAACAACAGAACCCTATCAACACCCAGGCGATCCAATCGGGCAGGAATCACCCTAATCCGATCAGTCAGCTGTTGGAGACGATGGTTCGTGTTTAACCCGAGATCGGTTGTCTCGTTGATAGAATACAGATCTTGAACCAACACATCAACAAGAAGGAGTAGAAGATCAGAACAAGCTCCGATTCTATCGGTTTGAGTGTATTGAGTGTAAAAGAGTTGAAAGAAAGTTAGCAAACCATCTTTCAATCCTTTTAACCATGAGTTTGTGTAGATCTATGCGAAAACATTGTTGAATCTTGTGGAAATCCTTCAGATCTGAGTTGTTCTTGGTGGAATGAGGCCAAGACTTGAAGTTCATAAGAACTCCATGATGACATCATTCTAGAACACCTCAAATCCACTGATTTCACGGTTAAAAGTTAAGATTCAAAGGTGAAAATGATGAAAGAGTGTGTGTAGATCATAGAAGTACAAGATTTGAGTTAGAAACTTACAAGAATCGCGAGGAATCGAGAGGAAATAGCCCCAAAGCGTGCTGGTCGAGTGGGAGCTGTCACATCACCGTTCAAGTGATGTGACAAGGGCTATTTATAGGTGAAGAGGAGAAAAGGGGAATGGAGTGCCATGGATCGGATGGCTGTCCGACGGGGTGGCTGTCCGATCGGGTGGCAATCCGATCGGGTGGCAACCCGATCGGGTAGCCACTCGATCGATCAGTCACTCGATCGGTGGTCTCCGGCGAATTGCGTTTCGAGGTTTCGTTTTGTTCGTTAAGCATCGTAATAGTTTTGGTTACACATTTTCATACCCATATTCATATATTTATTATAATTAGTCACATAGGGTCGTATAAATATCCACATTTCAAAGTTGCGATACAATAACCGGGTTTCGTTTTGAATATGCGTTCTCTGCGACGCATCACGGCTATCGAGGAGGGTAGAATAGGTCCTCACTCAACATCATCGTGAGCGTTAGTGTGTGTGATGCGATGTGTTATTGCGATAAAGTATGCGTAATATGCGAAAATATTGCGAAATAGCGATGTATGCGATATAACTACATTATGATCCGAATTTCTGATGCTAGGCGTAACGAGTATAACGAGTAGTGACAATGCACGAACGTGCGGGTTGTTACAAGGCTCTTCCTGACTCAGTCATTAGAGTTCTCTCTCGAGTTGTACGGTTAATGTGATTTGGGTTATCTTACAAAACCCTAAATGTTTATCAAGATACTTACAGTGATTAAGTTTTTGTAATTCTACAATTATCATCAGTATGTGGGGTTTTGTATACATTACTTGACACTCGTTACTATTGCGAATAGTAGCGTGACCGCAAGCACGGGGGACAAAAGGTTGTTTAGTAGCAATACTGTATTGAATAATTGGATAGATATAAATATTGTAAACCTTAATACTATAAAGTCGTAAAAATTATTTTGATTAAACTGGGATGCACTCGCCAGTATTTCTTGCTGATAAAAACCTTTTAAAACGCGTTTCAGGTAATTTAATGTGAAGCTAATAGAAGCCAGCAGGAGAGCACTGAAGGCTTAAAGTTGTGGCTATAAAAGTTACCAAATAAGAAACGGAGTTTATGTTTTCAATAATTAGGGTTTATCCCTACAAATGTATTGTCAAATGAAACTTGGGTTTTATCCCATTTATCATTATAAAAGTTTGGTGTTTAACTCTGATAAAAATATTTCCTAACTACGGTCCTGATGTATGAATTGCGCTGCATAATTAATATACACCGATACTATCTGACTGGCTCGCGGCACCCGCTCCCTGAGCAGGGGTCGGGGGCTGCGACAACATGCTTGAATCTTAAGATTTGTTGGTTGGGGATTAAATACGTTATAAAGTGCACACCACAAAGACCATCCGTGTACTTTTGAAAAGCCAATGACCAAATCCAATATTTTGGTAAATCATAGGGACCATGTAACACTCCAAAATCCTAATTTTGACTATTGTGTTTAATTTGAGTACAACTAGAAATACTTAACCTAGTTAATTAATGTTCTCTTTAAAGAAGAAGTAAGTGGTGCCCAAATAAAACAACTAATGAAACTATAGGGTGAAACTGGTCGCAAATCTTGTGTATGAACCTTGATTATTGATCATCTAGACTTGATTAGCCACAAGGTAGGTTGCAAATTTCTATTAGATGAAGTTTTATATGAAGAGGAACTTGAAAGTACCAATCTTGAATGGTTTTGATAGCATGATATAAATTTGTAAAATCCGCCGGAAACGGGTCTCATACAAACCCGACCCAAATCGGATTCTAGGTGTTAAAATAAAAATGGTATTTTTATTCTATTTTTTTAGTATTGTAATTATATTAATGTTTTAATATAATTAAATAAATGTATAATTATTGATTAATGAAAACCCAGTTAATTTTGCTAGTTATTGAAAACAAATCACTAAGTTATACAAGATAATTATGTTGGGATCTAAACTAACAGGGACTAAGGGGTTGTTTGGTAGCATCTGAATGACATTAAGAGGCTACCTCTTAATGAAATCATTTAAGAGTTTAACAAAGATAATGTAGAAGAATGTGACATGTGATGGTTTACCATTCAGATGTTACCTCTTATCCAGTCAGACATAAGGTTACCTCTTATTCAATCAGACATAAGGGCCACAAATGATTTCATTAAGAGACAACCTCTGAATGAATTAAGAGGCTACCAAACAGCCCTTAAAGCTGCCACCTCCTAAAGCTTGTTTTGAAAAGGAAACAACAAATTGGGCGGAAAAAAGAATCAAACCTGGGTCTGTAAAACCCCTAACAAATTGGCCGGTTCATAATATTCAAGTTTTGGGAATTATCTCAAAATCGAATCAAGCTGTTAGTATGAGAGTTCAGTTATAGATAAAGGCTCTAGTTGGGCATCCAAACGATTTCACACCCAAAACTTGTACAAAAAACTCTTTGTCTCGACGTCTACATTCGCCGGAACTTTAGACCCGCCGGAATTTCTATGTCCTTCATCTTTCAAGAGCGACCGTAAGTTGTTTTACCTGCCCTTTGATCGGTTTTAATAGGCGAGCAAAACCCCTAACTCAATTTATTGTAACAATGTTAGTGTTATGCGAATTTGATGATTAAGCAAGTTAGGGTTTCGGTTAGAAGATGACACAGTCTCAGTTTCAGTTTCTGATGAATTAATAAGTTGTATAGAGATGTATTAGATAACAATAACAATAACAATATAAACAACACAATATTTGTTTGTAAATTTGTACAAACACATCTTATATTGGATAAATTTCGCACAAGTGTATAATGTTGGATAAATTTCGCACAAGTGTATAATGTCGGGAAAGCTCCTAACCTTTCAAGAGCCAATGTATCTCTGATCTCACTCGGATCCTTCGGATGTAGGAAACTACGGTGACACGAGACATACCATGTGAATAATAAAAATCATAAATAACTAATCAATACAATTAGTTGTGATTTTGTTTATATTATGTTCATAATTTCGTATTTTATATATTTAGGGTAGTTTTAATCATTTGAAGATCCCTCTTTCATTGTGTGCTTATTTTAAGAAATCACAAAATGCAACCCGTGAGTAGATCTTTTCCTAATTCTCTCTCTCTTTTTTTTAATCATTTACATGTTTTGGAGTGTATCATGTGCATTGTTTCGTCACTTCAAGTTTTCATTATCCAAGAACGTGCAAGTTTCAATTGTGTAATTATGTGGTAGTTGTAGTTGTTTATTGTTTGTGTTACTAACCATTATCGCTAACCAGAAACACTAGTAATTTTCACATGGATCTATAGGCTGACTAGGTTCCCCACGACCATGGGTTGTAGTGTGACAATTCGGGTTTTTCCCTTCACGTTCCACCTTACGTTGTAATTTCGTGAGCCTTGTTAAACATGGCTTAATATATATAACTGATTGTTTAAGAATGTGGGTGTATATGAATAATTATGATTATTATTGTGAACATGTTAAACAAGCTTGGACACAGTTCGTCACTCTTTCTAAAAATATGGAGCATATACATTGTTTGCTTGCCACCTATTCAATTGTCATAACTCATAACTTTGATAAAACTTCTGCTTACATTTGTTATTTTCCGTTTGCTTACATTTGTTATTTTTAGTTTGCTTACATTTTAAATTGATGACATTTACAGGCCATTACCTACCAGCATTTCTTCATATAAGGTATCTTCATAGACTTCATGCTGCTTCTGTAAAATGAAGCTTTTTTTGCTAAGTAAAAAGCTTCCCCAATATGACATTGTGAAGGGATCGTCAGATGAGTTTACTGATGCCAATGTGCAACTTGCATTGGCTGTTGTAAGGAAGCTACAAGAAATTAGGGAAACCCGAGCCCGCATTGTAAGACATCTTTATTTTCCGTTTCATTTTCTTAATTTGAAGTATCTACTAGACGTGGCAATATGGGCGCTTTTGGTACGGGTCCAAGCGGATAACTTTTTTTACATTAAAACTATGTTGACCCAAAACACTTTTTGTCCCAAATTTGTGATTTTGATTAATAAATAAATTGTATTTCAAATACAATTGCTATAAACATGTTCTTTCCAGAACAATATAGTTTTTTGAACAAAGGTGAAGCTAATTTTTTTTAATTCGACCCAAATATGACCGTAATCAACCCATTCACAAGTAAATGCGTCGAAATTGCCACATCGTTTGATGGTATACGCATTTTGAACATAGTGTTTGATGTAGGTGTTCCCTGACAAGCCAGAAAGACGTAGAGCCTCAGAGCTATTCAAATCAGCTATTGATTTGGTAAGTGAAATAATAAATCCTTTTAGAACTAATTTCTCTAAGGATTTATTTAACGTTTCAAAGTATGTAAATTGGTGCACTTGAAACAATAGATGTTGTTCAACTGAAATACCAATATGAAGTTAATCCAGGTTGATGGAATCACTATCGGTTCTTTGGATGATATTGCAGCTGGCCCTATTTCTTCCTTCTTCAAATCTATACGCAACACACTCGGTTTTGATTTTGATTTTGATGATGAAAATGAAGGTTAGTTGTATAGTAAAACAAACTTCTATATACTTACATACTGCAGTGTTTATTTTAATGTGAAAGAGGAATATATAATGTATTTAGATTAGATACGTCACAAGGCAGAAAACGAAAGTCAAACTTGACAAAAGTCAAAGGCCGTTAATTGGCTGTTAATGGCACTTTTTTGGTACCCCAAACGAATGGGTATAACTACCTTGTTCGTACCGTTTCATAGACTATAAATAGGCGCAAAATTGTATGGATACATAGATCAATTTCATAATCTAAAACGGTCTGCGTTGACTTTCGTTGACAGACCAAATTTATCCAAATTGATCCCATGTTCTTGTTCCTGATGCATGATTAATTCGTAATTATGTGTTCTTGATATCCAACAATAATTACAATTTTTGTTGCATAAGTGGCCCGTTTATGACATTTTTTCCTTTTTTTAACTGACCCGTTTATGATTTTTTTTTCTTTTTTTAACTGAGCCGTTTATGACACAGATAGGTGGCAGCCTGACAAACCGCCAACACGTTATGTATTCATTTGTTGCAGCACCCGTGAACTTGCTACCATATCTGGTACGAGTGTATTTTCTCTTTATAAGATTGGTTTATGACACAGATCGGTTGAGTAATGGGTCAAATGGGTTCAGGTTGAAACAGGTGGTTTTGGTACATGTAAATAAGGACCGAGTCGGTTTAGTTGACCTGCAAACACTTCTTGTCCACTATAAAAAAGATATGAACAGTAAACGTGCTAATTATGATTTAGAAACAATATTGTAAATACTATAATTTAAATATTTAAATAAGACAAATAGGTTATATGAATAAAAAATAGACTTTGGCGTATTCATACTATATTGCTCCATGCTGATGTGCAGGAAAAATTTGGTGCATCAACACACGCGCTCCTATTTAATTTGGAACTCGAGTCGTTGAGGTAATATTTTGTGGATTTTATTTCAGATAAAATTCATATATGATGTCATTAACTACTGTGACAAATGGAACGGTTGGATTTGGCAGAGTTGACCTTGGTCTTCTTGGTTTTCCACCCAAAGATTTACACTACCGATTTCTTTCTCAATTTAATCCGGTTTTTTATATTCTCATAAGAGAGTATTTCAGGGTACTTGTTTTTTTTTCTTATGATTTTATTTATTTAAGTTATTATTTTTTTATAATGTTTGACATTACTTTGATAGACGTTTTTACTTTAAAATGTAAAGACAGTGGCAGTGGCTTTGACGAGTTCAAACTTTTGGCCTGCCATAACCCAAATTGACCCGTTTACCATTTTTTTGTTCATTTGGTATAATTCGGTGTGTTGTCTGCAGACTGCAACATGGTGGGAGGAAGACATTTATTTGGAGTTATCTTCAGCATGGCGTAACTAAGTTAAACCCGATAAAAATAAAAAATGGGGCCTAGTTATGATCATTTCATATTGTTTTTACTTGTATATCAATCAGTACACATATTTCCTCTTGATTTTTTTTCTAAAGTTTTATATACTTCCATTTTTGTCACTAGGTCTCCTATTGGTTCATAGTGAAGAATATATATATATGTATCGTCGGAGATTTATTTTTATTGGACAGTTAACATCTAATGCATAATTTTTTATGGATTGATATTGAAGATGTTGATGCATTTTTTAGTGTCTGTAACTAGTCTTGTTTAACGATGTATTTTGAATGGTCTTTTATTAATTATCGAGTCTGTATGTTATGTTGACCAAGTCAGATATCCTCCTATCTACTTGTGTTTAACTTATTTGTCTCTTTTGGTATGTAATGTATTATGAACAATGCATGTTGCATTTAATGGTAGTTTTGTCATTACTATGTTTACATGTTGCTGATTGTTGCTGTCTGATAACAGGAACAAACACAACAGTTGCAGTCCTCGACGAATCAGACCTGATTCGTCGGAACACTTCATGGCGAATCAGACCTGTGTTCAAGTTTCTGTTTCGTTTGAAGGTCATGACGAATCAGACCTTGATTCGTCATATCCTGACGAATCAGACCTTGATTCGTCATGTTTTGGGCTGTTCCAGGCCCAATGTCTGGCCCATGTTCAGATTCGTCAAACATGTCTGTGTTTCGTCGACATCTGTGGCCCAGGGACTATATAAGCAACACTTTCTGTTCATTTGAACTCAGAGATAAGAAAACAGACCATAGTAACAAAACTCTGCCAAAATTTAGTCTGAACTGTGTTTGTATCAGTTGTAAAGGTTCTTATCCCGTTAATCAATCGAGTGTGTATCATTGATTAATCCGTGTTGTTTTTATTGCTATATATGTTTGATTTGGCATAGTTACGTGGATTCCGCACGCGTAACCGTGTTTACTATAAACAAGAGATTCGGTTCGTAATCGATCCTCAGATTTCGGGACCTACAAGTGGTATCAGAGCGTTGGCTCTTATCCTTGTTTAAAATCAAACTTGTTCGGTTTTTATCAAGTGTTTTTGTGTGTGTTTTTCTGAAAATGAGTTCTTGAAAAATTAATATTTTCTGGAAAAATATTCATAAATCTGCTGTTTTAGTGTTGTTTGCTACTGATTTTTATCAAAAACCTAAGTTAGATTGTTTGTTTATGCTTTAAACCGGGTTTTTAGTGAAAATCTAGTGTATTTTCGTGTTTCGGAAATTTATCGGTGATCGGAAAACTCATCGGAAACTTCATGTTCTTGGTGGTGTTCTTCATATCTTCATAAGTGTTCTAATAAAATCTGTGTATCTGATCTGTTATAATTGTTTAAAACAAGTGTTATAACTTAAAATAACAATATCTTGACTTTGTGTGTAAAAGTGATAATTGGTTTCAGTAAAATCTCTGTTACGTTGAAAATAAGAGTTACAACATACTTGTGTCAGTGTTAAATATCTTTGTTGTCTCATCTTATCATTGACTGGTCAATAGATAAATATCTAAATCCACTGACCTTTTACCCAGTTTTGACGAAACACACATCCGACGAATCAGATCTGTTTCGTCGCAACCTCTTTGACGAATCTAACGTCTGTTTCGCCACAACATCTTTGACGAAACAAATTCTGTTTCGCCACGAATCACAATTATCACAAGTCTGTTTCGTCGTCATTCATTCAGACGAAACAAACCTGTTTCGTGAACTCTGTTTCGTCGAAAACAGATCTGTTTTAAACAGAAGACTTATATCAGTTTGCTCACTGTTTGTTTTCAAGAAATTTGTGCAGGTACTATCATACATACATCAAATATGAGTTGTACTAGTCCATGGGATTGGAGTATGGATTCTAGATCATGTGAAGATCCGACCTCCGCAGCAGCGTGGGTGAAGAAAGTTTTTGGTCAACCTACTATAAGTGCCGGACAATGGGCTTTGGCATCCAATCAGAACCAAAACATTCAAAATCTTCTGATTAGCGAGAGCGAAACGGGTAGCAACAATCGCCCGCCAAAGTTGAATCATATGAACGAGTTTCCATCATGGAAAGGTCGTTTCATTACATATGTTCAAGGTCAAAGCACTGATATGTGGAGGTGTTTCATTACTCCACGCAATGATGCTCTTGAAGTGGCAGCTTCAACGGCCGAAGGTTTTACTAACATGCAGGAGAATGACAAGAAAGCATATGAATTTGAGAAAAAGTCATTTGCTGTTCTTACTCAAGCACTTCATAAAGATATCTATCATCAGTTTTCTTATAGTAAGGACACTAAATCCTTATGGGATTGTTTGGTGACAAGAGGAGAAGGAAACGCAGCTTCCAGAAAGACACGGCATGATTTATTAAAGAAATAGTTCGAATCGTTCCAGTTCTTGGAAAACGAAACTCTAAATGATATGACCACACGGTTTTATCATTTGATTAGTGAGATGTTTGCCTATTCTGTTGCTGCAACTCAAAAGGAAGTTTGTGCACGATTTGCTGATTCTCTACCACCAAAGTGGAGTCCATACATTGAGCTTCTAAAGCATACAGGTATTCTAGATGCTGAAACTATAACTATCTATGAATTTGTACAGAAGCTGGAACATAAAAATGATGAAGAAATCCGAAAAGCAAAACGCATTGCTGCTCCTCAGAATGTTGAAATGTATAATGGTGGAGGTTTTGACCCGTCAGCTAGTCTGAGGCAACCAAAGTTACAAACGGCGTTTGTATCTGATACAAACTCTTCTCCGTTTCCTCAACAAACTCAGACTTATTCTGGAGGAGGTTTTATCCCGCACTCAGCTCCAACCCCGGTCTTCGATCCGAGTGCCTATCAATTTCCAGCGCATTTGAGTGCTCAAAATCAGGCATACTCTGGAGGAGGTTTTAGTCCATCCGTACCACAACAACCTCAGTCATATTCAGGAGGAGGTTTTACTCCAGAACCAAAAGTTCAACCACAACAACAACAACAAGCTCATTATACCAACAATCCTAACACAGTCAAAGTTGATACATCAAACCTCTCAAATGTTAGCATTGAAGTAGCAAAGGAACATATGGAACTTATTAATACCATGGTCAGTGCTTACTGCGGTTTGGTCGCAGGTCAAATTGGAAACATCAATTTAACCAACGAAGACTATCTACAAATCAACCGTGATGAAATGGAGTTGATGGATATAAAATGGGCATTTGCAAGTGCTGTTAGAAGGGCGAAGGACTTTATGGTTCGAACAGGAAGAAGTTCTTTGGAAAGCAAACAAGATACAAAGTACGGTTTTGATAAAGAAGCAGTTACATGCTTCAATTGTGGGGAAAAGGGTCACTTCAAACGTGAGTGCACTCGACCAAGCAGACAAGGCAATCAGAACCCATTCCGTAATCAGACGAGTACTTCAAATGCTAATCAAGACAATCGTGGAAAAGGGATAGTGGCTGTAACCAACACCACTAACCAGAATCAGTCTGGACCATCAAATGAAAGTCGTGCATTAACCGTACAAGCTGATGAAGGGTTTAATTGGTCTTTACAACTTGGGGAAAGTGATCAAGGTAAAGGAGGAACGGCGTGTTATGCTAAAATTATCAATCACATCAAGCACGTTCATAAGGAAGAATTTTCTGATAGTGACGACAGTTCTGGTCATACCGGGAGTTCTGATGAAGAAAGTTCTACTTCGAGTTCTGAATCTGATGTGAGCAAAGAAGCAAGTTCTAATCTTGATGACTTATTGAATGAAGCAGAAGAGTTGAAATGTCAGAAATCAGTTCTGATCAAGAAGGCTGAGGTAGTATCTAAAGAAATGGAGAAATTCTTTTCTGAAGACGGATCTTTCTCTTATCAGACTGCCTTCATGGCAAATGTCTCAGATTCTACAAGCCAGGTAAAATCTGAAATTCTTATCAACTGTAGAGATTGTGAGTATATGAAAAGTGAATTTGATAGAATAAAGCTTCACTGTGATTCGATTCATATTCACAATCAGAATTTAGTTGTTGAAATGGCTAAATGCAAAGAATCGAATATGGCTTTGATTCGAAACGAAAAAGAATTTAAATCTATGATTGAAATTCAAAAGAAAAATGTTTCCGAAGTGACAAAAACTGTTTATCATAAACAAGTTAGTATAAATGAATACATTAACATTGTTGAGGAAACTAAAAAGGAACTAGCCATTGCCAGATGTGAGCATGATGCAATCAAGCAAAAATTGGAGAGTTACTCTAACTCCCGATTTGTGCTCGATCACATTATTGATGTTCAACAACTAAAGGGAAACAAGAAAGGTGTTGGGTATAAGAAGTGTCCGCCCCCTTTGAGACATGATTATACTTATATGCCTGATGAAGAAGAAATGCCACGGTTTGAATCCAGTGTGCCTCTTAATTATGAGGAAGTAACTACTGGACTAGGGTTCAAATCGGACAATTCTCCAAGTACAAATTCTGAGCAGAAAGAGTCAACATCTACGAAACAAGGTTCTCCAACCATTGAGGACTATGAGTCGTCGGATGATGAATCTGAATCAGATGTGAGTAAACAGGATAAATCACTTGACAAACTTAAAGGAGTAGAAGTTCCAATTGAGAATCATATACTGTGTGATCCTCCTACCCCTGCTGTTCAACCAGTTGTCCAACAAGTGATAGATCCTGTCAAGAATGACAAGAAATCTGTGTCTACCGTTAAGAGTAATAACGTGTTGTACACTTTGGTTGGTGATTCTAAAATCTATTCAGATCACGATTTCCCAATTAAGAATGTCAATCCATCTTCGATTGATCAAGTTTTTGAAAATAACACAAGTAAGTTTGTGGGAAAGTCGATTCAGGGAGTTAATGTGACTCAATGTAATCCAATTCCTAAGACTGAAATTAAAAAGAAATTTGGAAATCAGAAATCACCTTCAAAGCAACAACCTATTGCTTCTAAGGGTAAACAATCGGATCAACGAGCTAAATTGTCAAATGTTTCAAATTCAAAATTTGAAACAAAAGGAGCTCGTTATCAGAAGAAAAACAGCAATGTTAAATTTGTGGAATCGAGGGGTACAGATAAAATTGAGACTTTTGCTAACAAGTCAAACACTGATTTTGTACAAGTCAAAATTTTAAAACGTGATAGTCAAAATAATTACACTCAACATTCAAACGGGTGTGATGAAAAAGCTAGTACCTCGGGTTATACAAATTCGACATCTGATCGTCGATCCAGTTCTCCTAAGTTTGTTGAAAGGAGAACGTGTTTTAAATGTGGAGAGTTTGGGCACATCATCAAAGATTGTGCTAACACTCCGAAAGCGAAATTTGTTGAAAGAGCATCACCTGAATCGATTCGCCTTAAATGTCGTCCTGTTTCACCTAAACATGATAAAAGAACTATTAAAGAACAGGAATCGAAACAACGACATCAAAATGTGAAGAAAATAGAAAAGGCTTTAAAACCTAAGGTCAATTCTGTTCCAAGGGAACCAAGTTCATCTGTAAAATCAGAAATTTCAAAATTTGTTTATAAAACTCAATCTGGTAAACAAAAACAAACTTGGAAACCTAGGAAGAGTGAAGGTTCAGGGGGAGCTGTTTGTTTGGAAAACCATCAACAAATCGAGATCACTATTCGTGATGCTCAGGGACGACCCAAGACCACTTTGGCTTGGGTCCCCATCCTTAACTAATCATTGGATGATATGTGCAGGATGTTCCAGGAGGAATTATCAATAGTCATTGGATTGTTGATAGTGGGGCATCTAGGCACATGACGGGCGACTTACGACTTCTATATGATGTGAGAAACATTAAAGGAGGGTATGTTGCTTTCGCTGGAGACAAAGGCGGTTACATCACTGGAGAGGGAATGATTTCCAATGGTGTGGTATGCTTCGATAAGATCAATTATGTTCGTCAAATTGATCATAATCTTCTCAGTGTGTCGCAAATCTGCGATAAAAAGTTCACCGTGCATTTTGATGATGCCGGTTGTTATGTACTTAAACCTGGTTTCAAAATTCCTGATGAATGGATTCTCTTATCGGCTCCAAGAATCAATGATCTTTATGTTCTTGATACGAGTCAAGCGATTACGACTTCTGCACAAGTCACATGTTTTATCTCGAAAGCCACGGAGAAGGAGTCTATATCTTGGCACAGAAGAATGGGACACATTCACTTGAGAAAAATGAACCATTTGGTGAACAAAAATCTTGTGAATGGCGTACCCGTGTGAAGTTTTCATCTTCAAGATATCTGTGTTTCGTGCCAGAAAGGGAAACAAACAAAGAAGTCTCACCCTTTGAAGAAAATCAACACTGTTGGCATGCCTCTCGAACGTCTTCATATGGACCTCTTTGGACCTATGAGACACAAATCAACGTTCGGAGATGTGTATTGTTTAGTAGTTACTGATGACTACTCTAGATTTTCTTGGGTAGCTTTTATGGCACACAAGAGTGATACTCCTGGCATCCTCAAAGATCTTCTTACAATGTTGGAAAATCTCTACTCGTTGAAAGTTAAGAGGATCAGAAGCGACAATGGAACTGAATTCAAAAACCGGATTATGGACGAGTTCTGTACATCTAAAGGCATTCTTCATGAATACAGTTCTCCTTACACTCCACAACAAAATGGTGTCGCGGAGAGGAAGAATCGGACGATAATTGAAACTGCAAGAACAATGCTGGTAGAGTCGGCGTTTCCTGTTCAGTTCTGGGCAGAGGCTGTGTCGACTGCTTGCTACACATTAAACCGAGTTCTTACGGTTAAGAGACATGGCAAGACTTGTTTCGAACTTCTACAGAAAAGGAAACCAGATCTTTCAATTCTAGAACCTTTTGGTGGTCCATGCACTATGATTGATCCGGATGGAAAGTTTGGAGCGAAAGCTATCGAGGGTTTCTTCCTTGGATATGCTACACCAAATTTTCGTGTTTGGAATCTGACTACCAAAAAGATAGAACTATGGAGTGAAGTAAGGGTTCAGAGATATACAAATCCTGTTAAAGCTCCAGGTGATCCTTGGATGTTCGATTATGATGGGCTATTCGATTCCTTTGACCTGCCAATTTTTGATGAAGATTCTGCAGCTGCTAGAATGATATTTGATAGTGACAATGCTGCTGAGTCGTCATTAGTTAGACCTGTTGTTGTTAACTCACAAAGTTCTAATTCGTCTAACAACACGGTTCAAAATGAGGAAGTTGAAAATGCTGCTGTATACGATGAGTCATCAGAAGAAGATGAAGAAAATCTGGATGCGACTGAAGGCACTAAATCTCCAGTTGTTCCAGTTCAGGGTATTTCTGTTGATACTCCTCATGTGCAAGTCGATGATACTGCTGAAGGAAATGCATCCACTTCTACGCATATTCCAGGTGTAGAGTTGGTTGTTGATCTTAATATTAACAATTTGGGTGTTAATGCTCGTGTTCCTGAAAATCCTGAAATGAGGATACACGATAACCATCCACAGCAGAATATCATAGGAGATGTCCAACAAGGTGTGCAGACACGTAATCAGCTGAGAAACAACCCGAGTGCTGGTTTGTATTCAGCTATTAGAGAATCTGGTCTTCAAAATGATTGGTCTTTCGCGTGTTACGTTTCACAAGAATAACCAAAATCTTATAGGGAAGCTTTAAAAGATAATTCATGGGTTGAAGCCATGCAGGATGAACTGCAGCAATTTCAAAAGCTTGGTGTTTGGAAGCTTGTTGAAAAACCGGAGAATTACAAGAAAATTGGAACACGATGGGTTTATAAATGCAAGAAAGATGATCGTGGAGTTGTTATTCGCAACAAAGCGAGACTGGTTGTTCAGGGCTTTCGTCAGATTGAAGGCATTGACTACAATGAAGTTTATGCACCTGTTGCACGTCTGGAAGCTATTCGAATCTTCTTAGCTTATGCTTCTTTCAAAGGATTCAAAGTTTACCAGATGGACGTTAAAAGTGCTTTTCTTCATGGTATTGTTCAAGAAGAGGTGCATGTCGAACAACCTCCAGGTTTTGAAGATCCTATTCACCCCGATCGGGTTTGGTTGCTCAACAAAGCTCTTTATGGTCTACATCAAGCACCTAGGGCTTGGTACGCAACCTTATCAAACTATCTTCTGGAGAATGGATTTAGACGAGGTCTTATTGATTGCACACTCTTTATCAAAGAACAAGATGAAGATCTTCTGCTGGTGCAGGTATATGTTGATGATATAATATTTGGGTCTACTAATGATTCTTTGTGCAGGCAATTCGAACGTGTTATGCAAGAAAAATTCGAAATGAGCGCTATGGGAGAGATGAATTTCTTTTTGGGCCTTCAAGTTCAACAAACAGAGTCTGGGATATTCATCCATCAGACTAAATATGTTGGTGACATTTTGAGCCGATTCCAAATGTCAGATGCAACGCCCATTGGTACCCCACTTCCGCAGAATCACGGGATTACTCCGGATTTGAAGGGAGAAAGCATCAACTCCTCGTACTATCGTGCCATAATCGGATCTCTCATGTATCTTACCGCTTCGAGGCCTGATATCATGTACCCAACATGCTTACTCGCAAGATATCAAGCAAACCCGAAGGCCTCTCATCTGTCAGCTGTCAAAAGGATTCTACGCTATTTGAAGGGATGCCCAGACTTAGGTCTTTGGTACCCTAGGGATGATAGTTTTGAATTAATTGCATACAGTGATTCTGATTTCGGTGGTTGCAAAATCGATGGCAAATCGACAACAGCAGGATGTCAGTTCCTAGGAAATCGACTCGTCACGTGGCAGTGCAAGAAGCAAACGTGTGTTGCTACATCAACATGTGAAGCAGAATATATTGCTGCCTCGAGTTGTTGCTCCCAAGTTCTTTGGATACAACAACAAATGCGCGACTACGGTTTAGAATTCCTATCTACTCGTATTTTTGTTGATAATAATGCTGCCTTGCAAATCACTAGAAATCCTGTGCAACATTCTAAGACTAAACACATCGACATTAAATATCACTTTATCCGTGACTGTTTTGATAAGAGGTTAATCGATGTCGTTCATGTCCCCACTGATCACCAACGTGCCGACCTGTTTACAAAAGCTTTTGATAAATCACGTTTTGATTATCTACTTTTGGTCAATGGCATTAAGGTGATACCCGAGTAAACTTCTTTGGCTGATCGTTTTTGTAAATTTTTTCTTAATAAACTTTGAAAATTCAAAAAGATTTTAGTTTTCGTAAACTTTGCGAATTTTAGGGGGAGATATTTCAAGAAAATACAAAAACATTGCAAAAGTTCAAAATCCAAAAAGATGTCTTTACTTTCTGTCGTTTCGTTTGAAAAATTAAAAATTCAAAAACAATAGAAAAACCAAAAAAAAAAAAAAAATGAGTTTCTTGGATAAAGGAAAATGATGAATTTACAAACTAGTGTGGTCGGTCAATGTGCTCAAAATGCAAAATAAAAAGAAAAATGATAAGTATCTCTACTAACGATGTATCGGTAGGCTCACAATCAGACTAAAATGTGCAGGATGATACAAACCTAACAGACTTCAAGTCAGGTGGGAACTGCTCATTGGCATATGGTCTTAGTACCGAAATCTCGTTTGAGAGATTGCCGAGATCTGAAATATTCGGTCTTTATGCTGCTTATCATCTGGGTATCATGGTTGTATCAAACCGTAAAAATAACGGAGACGAAGTCTAAGATCTTCCATGATACTATACATACGTGTACATACTGCATTCGACCTCAATAAGTGATCAACAATCACATGTCCACAAAATAAGTGATAATATATCACAGATTCTTTGCGGGAGTCAAGTTCGTCTCTCTGCTGTACGAAAGTACTGACCTGTTCACGGACTTGCTCCTGTGCCCTCATGCATCTGAAAATCAAGTTCCTCATCAATAAGTGATTTTATCACATAGGGCTTGTTTTCAATCAAAATAAGTGAGTCTCTCACATTTTTATACGGTCAAACAGATGATAAACGGTATACTCACCGGTAAGATGAATTCTCGTGCATACCTTGATACGGGAATGTGTCGTGAGTGGATTTACATCGACTTGTAAGTATAATCCTTACCGTTAATCGTATCTCTTAAATTATGATTATGTCTGATCAGTTTGAGCTTATGTGGACCAAAATACCGATAATCGAGGTAGTATACTTATCCAGAGCTTTAAACAGAATCAAAATCATGTTGACTAAGACCGTAAGCTGGTATGATTCCTTGTCCTTGAGATTTGCAAAAAGATTGCACTTGTACAGTTGTTTAGTGTTTTTAACAGTTTTCCGCATTTTCATTTAGTTTACCGTACTTTAAATTTGTTTTTAGTATATTTGTGTAAAGTTCGTTTTTGATTAAGCCGAAGTTGTTGCTTGGCGTTTTCTACCGGAAGCCGGAAACCTTCTTCATAAAAACGTTCTTGCATTTGAAAATTCAAACTGAATGGAATTGTGTTCATAATCTGTTTTGACTGCAAAATATTTCCAGCCTGTGTTACTGTTTTGACTGCAAAATATTTCCAGCCTGGGTGTTACTGTTTTGAAAAATCTGTTGGTGAAACAGACCTGTCAACGAATCACAAGTGTTGACGAATCAACATAGTCGACGAATCAGAACAGTCGGCGAATCAAATCTGATTCGTCATAACAGACGACGAATCACAGGAGCCCAATTCTGATTCGTCATGGGCTAAAAGTTTAGGCCCAAGTTCAAGCCCAAGTTCTGTTTCGCCAGGCCCATTTCTGTTTCGTCGAATCCTCTGATTCGTCGAGACAAGGCGGTGTATAAATAGATCCCACTTGTTCACTTTTTCAAAACAACAGTTATCTTCTTCTTCACTCAACAAAAACACCAAACCTACGGTTACTCTCACAAATCGTTCAAAACATCAGTATTTACTCAAAATTTTACAAACATCAAAGGTAGAAACATGTTCTGATTCTCATTCCGAACATTTTGAACCGTCGGGTTTTTCATCCGAAAACCCTTAGAAACTCCTTTGAAACCGTTGTTTTCTTTGATTAAATATGTGTTGTTGATGCATGTTGTTGTGTTTTGTTTCTAATCTGATAGATTTATGTTTATCATTGTTTGATTTACTTTGATTTTGATGTGGGTTTTTATCACAAAAACAGGGCTTTGTTATTGATAATGGTATTATATGTTTTTACAAAGGTTTTTGTCCGGATAATCATTTATAGTTGTTTATAAATGGGTTGGGTAAACAAAGATGAATGAATGTGTTTATGTTCATATTTGATGTGTGTTTAAACCAAATACGGCGAAACTGAACAAAACCCCCAAATTGACGAATCTGATTTAACCCTAATTCCGGCGAATCACACATTCGACGAATCAAACGACGAATCAAAGATGACGAATCAGAATGGAACGAAATAGACTCGACGAATCAAAAAGTCGACGAATCAAACCAGTCAAATGGTCAACCCTCTGTTTCGTCGTTCAATGTTCTGTTTCGTCGTTGATCATCTGTTTCGTCGTCAATGCCTTAGCAATTTTCTGATGTTGCTGTTGGTTCACAGTAGACATGTTTAAATCAGTTATCTGTTATGTGAATACATGAAAGTGTATTCATACATGTCTAAATGCTATGTTATATAAATTAAGATTTATTCTGGACATTTTCATGTACAGATGGCTCCTAAAGCACAGCAAGAAAAGGGAAAACGCAAGAAAGCGATCAAGAAAGAAAACAAAACCGAAGAAGAGATTATGTCAGAGAAACGCCATAATCAAGTTGCATTTTTGGATCCGGAAGACAAGCTTGTTGAATTTAAAGATATGACGAAGTGGATCAGGGAGTCACGCATCAATTATGCTGTTACATACTCGACACCCGTCTACAAATCTCTCATTAAAGCGTTCTGGGATTCTGCAAACGTTGTTCAAATCGATGGAAAGGATATTATCAGAGGTCGTGTTAATGATCTGTATGTCGTTGTTACTCCGGAGATATTGAATCAAGTTCTTCAATTACAAGATCAAACGAATGCACCTTATTCAATACCAATCATGTGTTCGCGAGGCTGTTTACTAAGGATGAAATGCAAAGGAGATCTTTTCGTCAAACAGATCAACAAAGGTGATCTTCCATTAAGATACAAGTTTCTATTACATGTGCTTATTCAGTGTCTCAGCAATAGACGATCTGGATATGATATGGCGGGAGATGATCTAGTTGGGTTCATGGTTGCTTTAGTGTTAAACAAACCGTTTAGCATCTCGAAGTACATTTTTAGCAACATGAAAGAGAACATGACAAGGACTGGTAGTAGAACCACAGGAAACAAGTTTTGGATGTATCCACGGTTTCTGCAAATGATAATGAATGTTCAGCATCCAGGCCTTCCAAAAGATGAAAATGATCTGTTGAGAATAGAGGCAATGAATTTAAACTCCTTACGACTAATCAAGACTATGGCTGCCAAAAGATACACAGAAAGTGTTCCTCCAAGGAAACTTTTTGGAGCTCTAGTGAATCCTGATTATGTTGCTCCTGCAAACGACAAATGGCGTCATGAAGACAGCGATTCAGACAATGAAGAACCTGAGTTGGAAAGGTTAAGGATAGAAAAATTTGGTCCTGACCCAGTTGATTCAGATGAATCTGGTAGTGATGATGATGAAAGTGGTGGAGATAGTGATGCAGGTGATGCAGGTGCTGTTAGTACTGCTGTTGGAACATCAAGCAAAGGTGCTGTTTCTGGTACATCAGATAGTAGTTCATCAGAAAGTGGTGATGATGGAACTGATTCGAGTTCTAGTGATCATATCGTTGAACCTGGTTATGAAAAGTATATTGATATACGTGGAGTAACAAGGTACAGAAAGATTAGAACAGAGGATGATCCAGAGTATGTTCCAGAAGATCCTGAAGGTGAAAGGAGAACAAAAAGAAGAGCAGAGAAAGCTGCTGAAGTACAAAAGAAGAAACCTAGGAGATATCTGAGTACTTATGCTCGGAAATCTGGGCCTCAGGAGTCTTCATCTATTCCTCAGGAGCCAGCTCAATCTGTACAATCTATTCCTCAGGAGGTTGTGCAAGAAACTCCTACTGTAGTTACTTCAGCTATGGAAACTCCAGTTGCTCCAGTTGTTACACCAGCTACTGCTACTCCATCTGTTGGTCCTCAGGAAGTTCCTGTAAGATCCATGGCTTCAGCAATCAGGGCAACTACTTCTGAAATCAGTGCTGAACGTCATAGGACATTTGCTGGATTTTCTCAAAATGAAAAGATCAATTATCTGTTTTCTACACTTGAAGCGGCTGCTGATCGTCTTCAAAGGCAATCTCATTTTGGAAATCTCACGAAGCATGACCAACTTAAACAATCTGTGGAAATCAACAAATTGAAGTCAATGGTTGGTAATCAGCAAACAGTTATAGAGCGACAACAAAGTGAAATTGATGCGCTTAAAGCTGAAAATGCTCGCTTAAAGGCTATTGATGAAGAGAAAGAGAGACGGCTTGCTATTCTGTGGGACTATCATTGTAAACAACAAGAGGTGTTAAAGAAAAAGGATGATGATACGGAAGATCAAGGAAATCCTGATACCTCTGGAACATCACAGAAACAGCCAACCACACTTTCTTCTGAAGTTGTTGAAGTTCAACCTACCGTTGTCGAATCATCTCAAGGAACGTCTACTGGAAAAGTACAACAGATAGAAGGTACTTCTTCTATATTTAGCAGTGCTGATATTGCTCTACAAGCTGTTCATCCATTTACAGGAGAATTACTTGAAGAAGGGGAGTTGATAGAAGATCTTTCTCCGGAGCAATTAAGTATTTTACAGTCTATGAGAGAAGTAGATGATGCTGAGATAGACAAAATGTCTACTGAGACTGATACAACGAATGTTGAAGAGATTGATGAAATTGTGATTGAAGGTGACGCACCAAAATCAACCTATGTCAGAGAAGATGGTACTGAATTTGCATCATTTGATGAAAATTGGATGAAAGAAAACATTGATGACATAGACGAGCACTTGAAGAATCGGAATTCATCTGAAAAAGACACAAATGCTTTTGCTGAATGGAGACAACAGTTTTTATCTAAAGTGTCCAAGCCGTTACCTGAAAAAGCTCAAGTAGACTATCTGCAATTTGAAAAGAAGCCAAGTGGAAGGATTCTTTGCTGGATGTATGTTCAAGATATTCACTGCGTTGCTATTAAACGTGAATATGGAATTCTGTATTTCAATTCATTACTGAGCATTCTTTCCTTACCATTTTATGATGTCTCTGCGTTGACAAGGCTTAAGCTTCTCAATCGTGAAAAATACGATGGCGCTACTTTATTTGAGCGTCTGGTGAAAGTAAACAAGAAATCAGGGTGGAAGGATGAATCCTATAAGCCACAGTTTCCTGTTTATAAACCGATCAAGTTTACTCTTGATCCGGATACCAACACTTGCAGATATAAACTTGTTTATCAGCCACCGAGGGTAGTAGATAAAATCCCATTGATGCCAATGAAGCAGGATTTTCTGGAAGACATGGCATTGTGGTGCTACGACTCGGATACTCATGAAGCTGTTATCGTGTTCAGAGATGGTCGTGCTAACTATAGAATGTTGGATCCGATGTGGATCGTCAACATGTCTGAAGCTGATATTGGAAGATTATATCGCCATGATATTTTCTATGAAGATCAAGATGCAAGACAAGCGTTAAAGTTTCAGAGAGTAGCATGTTTTTGCTACTACAGGGGTATTCATTCGGGCAGTACGTGGTCCGAACAACACTGAAGGAAGATTAGAAGACCAAAGACGAGTAACAGACAAGGGGGAGTTTGTTGATGCATTTTTTAGTGTCTGTAACTAGTCTTGTTTAACGATGTATTTTGAATGGTCTTTTATTAATTATCGAGTCTGTATGTTATGTTGACCAAGTCAGATATCCTCCTATCTACTTGTGTTTAACTTATTTGTCTCTTTTGGTATGTAATGTATTATGAACAATGCATGTTGCATTTAATGGTAGTTTTGTCATTACTATGTTTACATGTTGCTGATTGTTGCTGTCTGATAACAGGAACAAACACAACAGTTGCAGTCCTCGACGAATCAGACCTGATTCGTCGGAACACTTCATGGCGAATCAGACCTGTGTTCAAGTTTCTGTTTCGTTTGAAGGTCATGACGAATCAGACCTTGATTCGTCATATCCTGACGAATCAGACCTTGATTCGTCATGTTTTGGGCTGTTCCAGGCCCAATGTCTGGCCCATGTTCAGATTCGTCAAACATGTCTGTGTTTCGTCGACATCTGTGGCCCAGGGACTATATAAGCAACACTTTGTGTTCATTTGAACTCAGAGATAAGAAAACAGACCATAGTAACAAAACTCTGCCAAAATTTAGTCTGAATTGTGTTTGTATCAGTTGTAAAGGTTCTTATCCCGTTAATCAATCGAGTGTGTATCATTGATTAATCCGTGTTGTTTTTATTGCTATATATGTTTGATTTGGCATAGTTACGTGGATTCCGCACGTGTAACCGTGTTTACTATAAACAAGAGATTCGGTTCGTAATCGATCCTCAGATTTCGGGACCTACAGAAGATAAACATAGACAATTAATATAAGGATTCATAAAACCCCTAACATAGCTATGCAAAACCTAAGGTTGAATAATTTTTTATCCTATAGATTTATTTACCTCAATTTCCCTGAGTTGCCACATCCCATTTCACACCTTTTTTACTAGCTTCAAAGAAAATGATCATACAAAGAACAACCTTACTAACACAAACAACACGACATAACATTGTCCAGTTTTGATACATAGTTTTCAAATTTTGAGGCAAACCATGAAACATATTACAACATCAACAAGAAAACATGTGACAACAATTTGAGGTAAAGCATGAAACATATTACAACATCAACAAGAAAACATGTGACCGCAATACTTATGTATAACATCATAAACCATATACCTCAATTTACTCAGGAAACCAAAATATGCAATCCTCCATGATCTTCTCACTATCAATGGACCCATAATCATCCAGAATCCACTAATAAATCCAACCACTATGCTTATAATCAACCCCCAATCTGCTCCATCCTCTTCTTTTTTCTCTCCTATTGTATGAGTTGCTGCTTTAACCAGTTCACAACCATTAGTTTCTGTTAGTGGAGCTCCACAAAGTTTGTTGCCAAAGAAGCTAGACTCATCGAAGCTTTGAAGCTGTGTACCTGTTGGAATTCTTCCTGTTAAATTGTTGAAGGACACGTTGAAGCTACTCAAGAAATGCAAACTTGACAAGCTCATGGGAAGTTCCCCGGAAAGCCTGTTTATGGATAAATCTAAAGATATCAGTTTTGTCATGTTTCCGATCTTCTCTGGGATACTTCCACTTAATTGATTTCTTGATAAATTCAACGATGTTAACTCCAAGAGGGACATTAGCTCACTAGGAATGTATCCGGTGAGATTGTTACTAGAAAGGTCTATCAACCTTACTAATGGAAGAATACTGCCATATGTATCCTCTCGTCCATTCGTCACCAATGAATCACCAGCGATAGGTCTTTCAGTTCCAATAGTGAAGTAAGCAAAGTTATATCCTGAATTGCTTTCGATGCCGGAAAGGATACTAAAGTTGTTGAAGCATCTCGGAATATTTCCAGATAGGTTGTTATGAGCAAGATCTACTATTTGAATATGTCTAATATGACAAAGCTCATGAGGAATATTTCCAGCAAAACGGTTTGATCGAAGGTTGAGAATTCTTAAAAGAGTAAGTTTTGTTCCAATCCATGTTGGAATGCTTCCAGTAAGTTCATTCCTTCCAAGTTGAAGAACAACTAGATCTGTTAAGTTCATTAGAGAAGAATGTAATCTTCCAGAGATCTTGTTCCCATGCATGTTCAGATACAATAGGAAAGGTAAAGAACCCAATGTTCTTGGAATCTCACCAGACAAACTGTTATTCCCCAATTTTAAGGTTTCCAACCTTGGCCATTTCTCCCAACACTCTGGAAGGTCACCCGACAAATGATTATTTTCCAAATTAAGAAAAGATGTGCTTGTCACACCACTGGAAGACAAGAAAGGATGTAATGATCCCTGAAATCCATTCGAGCTAAGGTCAATATATTGAAGTGTGGCAGGGATACCAGAGAACGGTAACGGCCCTCGGATATAATTATTTGACATATTCAAATACCATAGGTTGGAGAATGATCTCACAAATGATTCAGGCATGGGTGATGAAATGCCTGTGTTGCTTATGTCTAATATCAGTAAATCCTTCTGTGATTGCAACCACAATGGAAATTGAGGCCCTAAAACCCAAGATCTCAGAGACAAATACCACAACTGGAAAGGGGGAATCCAGTTTGCAACTTGCAGCCTTAAGATTAATTTGTTAGTTGATCCATCTAGATCCTTCAAGCTCACTAGTTTGATAAAGTGAGCTTCTGTCACAACACCTGTAAGCAAATTATGAGAAAAATCTAAAGAAGTCAACTTTGAAAGTTGTCCGAGGCTATCAGGAAGGCTGCCATCCAGTCGGTTTGACCCAATATACAACTCCTCCAACGATGATAATTGTCCAATTGAGTATGGAATGGGACCAGAAATTTGATTTGCACTAAGATCTAATGACTCCAAGGCTGGTGATTTGCACTCGAAAAAACTTTCAAGAAAATATGTTAAACTAATATTACCAATATTGTTAAAAGACAAATCAATCTCTCTGAAATTACAAAAATTACCCAATGATTTAGGGATTCTCTTAGTGAGTTGATTTCCAGACAAGTCGAGGCTAATAAGATTTGTTAGATTTTGAAGGGAATCTAGAACTGAACTTGAAATACCACAACTGCTAATATCTAACGAGATGAGATTACTACTGGACAACTCTTGAAATATTGAGGAAGAATTCATGAAATCATTCCAGGCAACATGAAGCAACTCAAGAGAAGTCAGATTGCGGAAGCTAGGAATAGGACCATAAAAATAACACTGAGTTAAATCCAAAGAAACTAGACTAGTTACACTGAATATCCACTGTGATACTGAACTGTTAAAATTATTGTAAGAAAGATCGAGAATAGAAAGGGATGTGAGATTGACACTAGGAACATACATGTGTAGATTTGAGAGTTCACATCGAGACAAATGTAGCTGGACCAAAGAAGGAAGGGTGTTAATCACCTGAAGCCAATTGGTTGCTTTGCTAAGGTCCACGCCACTCATATCGAGGTGATGCAACATACCAAGACTTGACAGCCACTTCATATTCGCCATGCTCGTTCTTTCAAATGGAAAGTCATGAAAACTTCCAAGAGACAGAACATGTAATTCTGAGAGATTCCCTAGTTGTGGAGGGATAGTTCCGCCAAAATTGGAATGTGAAAGGTTAAGGTACCTTAGGTTTTGAAAAGAACCAATGAATTTAGGAACTTGGATGCCCCCAAAATCATTGCAACTCAAATCCAGATGCTTGAGTTGCTTTAGATCCAACAAAGATTGACTTATATCCCCTTTCAACATCTGCTTCCAGGCATCTATGTACTCTTTCATGCTATAATATTCTTGGATATTACAATGACCGTCAGATACAGGAAGATGAATACGATGAACATGACCTGTAGAATTATCACAAGCTATCCCAGCCCATGTACAGCAGTCCTTGTTCTCAGCAACCCACGAAGCGAGTCGTTGTGATTCGTCAGTGAGGCCACGCTTGAACTGGAGAAGTGCTTGTCTCTCAACGTCATTGCATAACACATGATGAGAGTTTTGATTAGATGAACATAAACAAAGCAAGGCCAAAACAACAAGTAAGAACAAGTGAAAACAAGAGAAACAAGAATATGAAGATGGAGCACTCATATTGTTTGATATTAGTTTAGAAGATGAGATGGGGGCTTCATCTAAACTGGAATATTTATAAATACCAATAGTACGTAGCTTTTACTCGGCTGTATGAATCAGGGGCGGACCTAAGCCCAGCCCAAGGTGGGCGGGCGCACCCCCGGGAAAAAAAAAATTAGTGCTAAATTCCGTTAAAAATCCCGTCCGCACCCCTTGGAATTTTTTGTCCGCACCCCATGGAATTTTCCGTCCGCACCCCTTGGAATTTTCCGTCTGCACTCGTTGAGTTTTGGAAGCTTGAATGAAGCTTTAATGGTGGAATAAAACTATGAAGAAGATGAAGTTAAAAAAAAAAAGGAAGAAAGAGAAAAGGGTCTCTTTATCGGCTGGTGAGAGAAAAGCATTAAAAAAAAAAGTTGAATTTAAAACAACCTAAAATTAATATCTCTTTGTCGGCTGGAATATGGCCTTTATAGGTTTTTTATATATCAATTATTAGTCATAACTATTTAAATTAAGGGGGTGTTTGGTTTAGGTTATTTTGGAGCGCTTATAACTTATTGACTTATAAAAGTTAATAAGTTGTTTTTATAATGTTTGGGTTAGCTTATTTAAGATGGTTTTGTGTGTTGAGAAGTTAGTATTTATAACTTCTTACTTATGACTTATATAAGTTAATAAGTCCTTATCTAAGGATCTTTTTTTGGCTCACCCAGGGTACTTGAATTTTCAGGATCGGCTCTGTCCCGTTATTAGTAGGTAAAAAAAAGTTTTTCGTTTATTATAAATGTACAGTAAAAAAAATTGGGATACCACTGGATATATCTTCTAGTTCCGCCACTGTGGGTTATATTTTGTTAGTGATAATATTTTGCCTTTTCTTATAGCCGCATACCACTGTATTTTTGGTTTTTTTTTAGTGAAGAACGTTTGGCTTTTTTTTTTATGGTGGGGGGGGGGGGATAATCCACGGTCCTCCCAACCGCCGGAGTGAATTCACTCCGCATGTTAGCCCAATCCCATAGCCACCTGGGGGTGAATATGTTGTTTAGATGATTTTTAGGGTGATTTACATTATGATATTTAGAGCTTGAATAGTTGATACATTATGTAATATGTTATGGAACCATAAACTTATAGATCAATTTGTTTGTGATAGCCTATAGGAACAATGAGCAGGGACGTTATGGCGCGATTTCTCAAGTGGAAAGTTGATACGTCTTCCAGATTCGTTGATGTAGATACTTGCGTAATCGGATTGGCGATGAGAATTTAAGTGAAGGTTGTATATGTTATATAGAGAAAGAGTTGATTAAGAAAGTAGGTTTAAATGATGTTTTGGATAGATTTCAAAAAATGAAAACCCGTAGGACGACGTTTTAATTATGTTTGTAACAAGGTTTAACGTGTTTTTGATGATTTTATAAATTTAGTTGTTTGTTTTATATGACCCGACTCGACCCGAACCGACCCGATACGAACCGATTTTTTATTTATATACCTCGGGGCCTAAAATTTTTGAAAATGTTCCGCACCCCCATGGAAAAATTCCTGGGTCCGCCACTGGTATGAATAGACTTAAACATCTAGTAAACGTCAAGTCAAGTAAACGAATGGTACACACATGCACCAGTCTATACGAACACAAATAGCATCAGTTCAGTGTGTGGACATGATAAATGAGAGTGATGGATGAATAATTCAATTTAGAATAAGTCAAGGTTAGCTTAGCTGTCATCCAAAGTTAGTGGACATATATGGAGAAGTCTGTAATCATCTTTCATTTCAACGTAGAAAACAAATCAAAATTGGGACCAATTTGTGAAAAGTAGAAATCAGTCATTTAATTTGTAGTAAACTTTGAATGAGTCCAAGTAAACCATGAAAGGTGCATGACTAAATCTGTCAAATGAAGCTCATATATGGATGGCAGGTGAACTATATTTTGTTCTTTTAGTCTAAATAAATTAATCATCTTTGAATCATATAATTCATCGCCTGATCGTAAATTGACCATGATATATTTATCAAGCCGAATTTTGTTTTTCCATGCCAGCATAATGTATAAACACCCATAGGCAATCAAGGAATTTTTATATATATTTTATCTTCTGTATATATAAATAAAAATTCTTTCAATTTTTGGGCTTTTGGGCATCTACCTTTATGCGAGCCGACTTAACATGCAGTTTAACATCAACTCTATCGGTAGGATTTCAAATTTAAGCTAACATCAACGAATAAATCAGAAAAAATATATTCAATCCTGGTACTTATAAGTTTCTTAATCCTTAGAGTTAGGTGACCCGGGGCGCCCCGTGATGACAAATCCTTCACGCGTTGAAGGTAGTGAAACACCGCCGCCACCACATTTATTCACACGTGGAGATTATAATTCGTCGTCATCATCAAGCGTTGTATTTGAAATTTTGGAACGTTTAAATGACCGTTGGTGAAAAAAATTGACCGTTTGTTTATGATTTTGCTATATATACACACACAATACAATTATTTAAAAGACCAAACAATACAATTCTTCCAACACAAAAAATACAATCTTTCAAACTTCAAAAAAAATCAATTCAACCCAAAATGGAAAGTTCAAGCAAACGAGGTTCGGGTTCAAAGAAAAAACCCGTACGACCGAAGGTTCGAGCTAATCTTGGCGAGCCAGCGAGATTTTGTTGATACATATTATGTGGACGCGACTCGGTTCGGTTCGACTCGGTTAGGTTCGGATCAAGCCCGATGTCACGACATTCCTCCGTCGTGCGCCCCAGAGTTCGACACGCGAAGCACGGAGAGCCGCGAACCAATTCCCGATGACACAAAAACTTCAAGTTCATGATGTAGTGTAGTTTACTTGATTTTGACACTCGCTAAGTGTTGAATGCGTTGTTGATGCTTGATGATGATTTAAAAGAAAATAAACACATGTTTTGAAAACATGGGAAACCTCCATTTTTAGGGGAAACTATGTCAAAATTTCTATAGGATTTTGACACTTAGAAAAATATAAGTTTTTGAGAAACTTATTCCCTAAAAATGTATCTAAAAATATTTACCAAGGTTTCCCTAATTTTTGTGTTAAGAAATGATGATTTCTTCAAGATTAAAATTAATATTAAGTATGTATATTTTTGAGAAAAATATATATATTTATTGATCACCAAATTTTGTGCTAAGTGTATGTAGTATGTATTACATGTAATAGTGTATTAGGACTTGAAAATACACTAAAAATTCCTAAGAAGTAAAAATACAAAATACACATACAACATGCTTAGACAAATACAAGAAAATATATTTATGAAAATATGTTACTTGATAGAATAAATAACTTGGACAAGTTATGAACATGAAATGAAGTTTTGGACAAAATACATAACTCGGGTGAAAAATACAAGATACTTATATTTATTTTTGAGAAAATAATATAAGTAAGACACATAGTTAAAAATATAAATTATTTTTAACACACAAAGAACAAATACATAAAAGATAGTGACTTGTACTTGTGCGATACAAGTCTAGTGACTAACGTTAATAAAACACGTTTAGGTCACGACGCTAGATAAGCAAAAACCGGTGAAGTTTACGGCGCAAGGAACGCAAAGTGGTGAGTTCATGCTCCCCCTTTTCTTTTAACTGTTTTCAGTTTTATAACTTCGGGGGTGAAATACATGTTACAAATGTTACAATATTTACAAACGGTATGATGGATACAAGAATTGAGGAATGATACGAGAAATCGTGTCACGAATAGGGTACCATAAGCACCATTAATCGTGAACATACTAAGACCGCAGAACAAAAGGTTAGATCTAATGGGTTTTCGGGCAGCCACACTCTTGGTGATAACTAGTACCGAGTAGTGCTTTTGTGTCTCAGTCGTGAATCGACAACTAGAAAAATGCCTACGGTTTGGATGCTTCCTATGTCGTGTCACATGTTAATGGCCTTGCAACCCATTAACAACCTAGATACATACAGAAATACTTGATTTATACAAGATACATACCATGTTTTTCATACAAAGTATACAAACGTTCAATACAAGAACTGCATGAATTCACACCAACATTATGTTGACGTTTTTCCAAAACTCACATGTATTTCAGGTAACTATAGTGGATGTGCGCGCGGTCATACTCTTGCTCTGGATGTCGTTTATGTTTATCTTTGAATAATGTTGTAAACTTTTCAGACAATGTCTTATGCTGTCTCGTGATGTAAACACTTAAACCATGATTTCAGTTATGTAATGTTTGGCATTTGAAGTTATTTTTACGAGCATGTAGTATGTTTACTTTGTTGATGCATTTTTTAGTGTCTGTAACTAGTCTTGTTTAACGATGTATTTTGAATGGTCTTTTATTAATTATCGAGTCTGTATGTTATGTTGACCAAGTCAGATATCCTCCTATCTACTTGTGTTTAACTTATTTGTCTCTTTTGGTATGTAATGTATTATGAACAATGCATGTTGCATTTAAGGGTAGTTTTGTCATTACTATGTTTACATGTTGCTGATTGTTGCTGTCTGATAACAGGAACAAACACAACAGTTGCAGTCCTCGACGAATCAGACCTGATTCGTCGGAACACTTCATGGCGAATCAGACCTGTGTTCAAGTTTCTGTTTCGTTTGAAGGTCATGACGAATCAGACCTTGATTCGTCATATCCTGACGAATCAGACCTTGATTCGTCATGTTTTGGGCTGTTCCAGGCCCAATATCTGGCCCATGTTCAGATTCGTCAAACATGTCTGTGTTTCGTCGACATCTGTGGCCCAGGGACTATATAAGCAACACTTTGTGTTCATTTGAACTCAGAGATAAGAAAACAGACCATAGTAACAAAACTCTGCCAAAATTTAGTCTGAACTGTGTTTGTATCAGTTGTAAAGGTTCTTATCCCGTTAATCAATCGAGTGTGTATCATTGATTAATCCGCGTTGTTTTTATTGCTATATATGTTTGATTTGGCATAGTTACGTGGATTCCGCACGCGTAACCGTGTTTACTATAAACAAGAGATTCGGTTCGTAATCGATCCTCAGATTTCGGGACCTACAAGTGGTATCAGAGCATTGGCTCTTATCCTTGTTTAAAATCAAACTTGTTCGGTTTTTATCAAGTGTTTTGTGTGTGTTTTTCTGAAAATGAGTTCTTGAAAAATTAATATTTTCTGGAAAAATATTCATAAATATGCTGTTTTAGTGTTGTTTGCTACTGATTTTTATCAAAAACCTAAGTTAGATTGTTTGTTTATGCTTTAAACCGGGTTTTTAGTGAAAATCTAGTGTATTTTCGTGTTTCGGAAATTTATCGGTGATCGGAAAACTCATCGGAAAACTCATGTTCTTGGTGGTGTTCTTCATATCTTCATAAGTGTTCTTATAAAAGCTGAGAATTTGATCTGTTATAATTAATAAAATCAAGTGTTATAACTTATTAAACAATATCTTGACTTTGTGTGTAAAAGTGATAATTGGTTTCAGTAAAATCTCTGTTTCGTTGAAAATAAGAGTTACAACATACTAGTGTCAGTGTTAAATATCTTTGTTGTCTCATCTTATCATTGACTGGTCAATAGATAAATATCTAAATCCACTGACCTTTTACCCAGTTTTGACGAAACACACAACCGACGAATCACATCTGTTTCGTCGCAACCTCTTTGACGAATCAAACGTCTGTTTCGCCACAACATCTTTGACGAAACAAATTCTGTTTCGCCACGAATCACAATTATCACAAGTCTGTTTCGTCGTCATTCATTCAGACGAAACAAACCTGTTTCGTGAACTCTGTTTCGTCGAAAACAGATCTGTTTTAAACAGAAGACTTATATCAGTTTGCTCACTGTTTGTTTTCAAGAAATTTGTGCAGGTACTATCATACATACATCAAATATGAGTTGTACTAGTCCATGGGATTGGAGTATGGATTCTAGATCATGTGAAGATCCGACCTCCGCAGCAGCGTGGGTGAAGAAAGTTTTTGGTCAACCTACTATAAGTGCCGGACAATGGGCTTTGGCATCCAATCAGAACCAAAATATTCAAAATCTTCTGATTAGCGAGAGCGAAACGGGTAGCAACAATCGCCCGCCAAAGTTGAATCATATGAACGAGTTTCCATCATGGAAAGGTCGTTTCATTACATATGTTCAAGGTCAAAGCACTGATATGTGGAGGTGTTTCATTACTCCACGCAATGATGCTCTTGAAGTGGCAGCTTCAACGGCCGAAGGTTTTACTAACATGCAGGAGAATGACAAGAAAGCATATGAATTTGAGAAAAAGTCATTTGCTGTTCTTACTCAAGCACTTCATAAAGATATCTATCATCAGTTTTCTTATAGTAAGGACACTAAATCCTTATGGGATTGTTTGGTGACAAGAGGAGAAGGAAACGCAGCTTCCAGAAAGACACGGCATGATTTATTAAAGAAAGAGTTCGAATCGTTCCAGTTCTTGGAAAACGAAACTCTAAATGATATGACCACACGGTTTTATCATTTGATTAGTGAGATGTTTGCCTATTCTGTTGCTGCAACTCAAAAGGAAGTTTGTGCACGATTTGCTGATTCTCTACCACCAAAGTGGAGTCCATACATTGAGCTTCTAAAGCATACAGGTATTCTAGATGCTGAAACTATAACTATCTATGAATTTGTACAGAAGCTGGAACATAAAAATGATGAAGAAATCCGAAAAGCAAAACGCATTGCTGCTCCTCAGAATGTTGAAATGTATAATGGTGGAGGTTTTGACCCGTCAGCTAGTCTGAGGCAACCAAAATTACAAACGGCGTTTGTATCAGATACAAACTCTTCTCCGTTTCCTCAACAAACTCAGACTTATTCTGGAGGAGGTTTTATCCCGCACTCAGCTCCAACCCCGGTCTTCGATCCGAGTGCCTATCAATTTCCAGCGCATTTGAGTGCTCAAAATCAGGCATACTCTGGAGGAGGTTTTAGTCCATCCGTACCACAACAACCTCAGTCATATTCAGGAGGAGGTTTTACTCCAGAACCAAAAGTTCAACCACAACAACAACAACAAGCTCATTATACCAACAATCCTAACACAGTCAAAGTTGATACATCAAACCTCTCAAATGTTAGCATTGAAGTAGCAAAGGAACATATGGAACTTATTAATACCATGGTCAGTGCTTACTGCGGTTTGGTCGCAGGTCAAATTGGAAACATCAATTTAACCAACGAAGACTATCTACAAATCAACCGTGATGAAATGGAGTTGATGGATATAAAATGGGCATTTGCAAGTGCTGTTAGAAGGGCGAAGGACTTTATGGTTCGAACAGGAAGAAGTTCTTTGGAAAGCAAACAAGATACAAAGTACGGTTTTGATAAAGAAGCAGTTACATGCTTCAATTGTGGGGAAAAGGGTCACTTCAAACGTGAGTGCACTCGACCAAGCAGACAAGGCAATCAGAACCCATTCCGTAATCAGACGAGTACTTCAAATGCTAATCAAGACAATCGTGGAAAAGGGAAAGTGGCTGTAACCAACACCACTAACCAGAATCAGTCTGGACCATCAAATGAAAGTCGTGCATTAACCGTACAAGCTGATGAAGGGTTTAATTGGTCTTTACAACTTGGGGAAAGTGATCAAGGTAAAGGAGGAACGGCATGTTATGCTAAAATTATCAATCACATCAAGCACGTTCATAAGGAAGAATTTTCTGATAGTGACGACAGTTCTGGTCATACCGGGAGTTCTGATGAAGAAAGTTCTACTTCGAGTTCTGAATCTGATGTGAGCAAAGAAGCAAGTTCTAATCTTGATGACTTATTGAATGAAGCAGAAGAGTTGAAATGTCAGAAATCAGTTCTGATCAAGAAGGCTGAGGTAGTATCTAAAGAAATGGAGAAATTCTTTTCTGAAGACGGATCTTTCTCTTATCAGACTGCCTTTATGGCAAATGTCTCAGATTCTACAAGCCAGGTAAAATCTGAAATTCTTATCAACTGTAGAGATTGTGAGTATATGAAAAGTGAATTTGATAGAATAAAGCTTCACTGTGATTCGATTCATATTCACAATCAGAATTTAGTTGTTGAAATGGCTAAATGCAAAGAATCGAATATGGCTTTGATTCGAAACGAAAAAGAATTTAAATCTATGATTGAAATTCAAAAGAAAAATGTTTCCGAAGTGACAAAAACTGTTTATCATAAACAAGTTAGTATAAATGAATACATTAACATTGTTGAGGAAACTAAAAAGGAACTAGCCATTGCCAAATGTGAGCATGATGCAATCAAGCAAAAATTGGAGAGTTACTCTAACTCCCGATTTGTGCTCGATCACATTATTGATGTTCAACAACTAAAGGGAAACAAGAAAGGTGTTGGGTATAAGAAGTGTCCGCCCCCTTTGAGACATGATTATACTTATATGCCTGATGAAGAAGAAATGCCACGGTTTGAATCCAGTGTGCCTCTTAATTATGAGGAAGTAACTACTGGACTAGGGTTCAAATCGGACAATTCTCCAAGTACAAATTCTGAGCAGAAAGAGTCAACATCTACGAAACAAGGTTCTCCAACCATTGAGGACTATGAGTCGTCGGATGATGAATCTGAATCAGATGTGAGTAAACAGGATAAATCACTTGACAAACTTAAAGGAGTAGAAGTTCCAATTGAGAATCATATACTGTGTGATCCTCCTACCCCTGCTGTTCAACCAGTTGTCCAACAAGTGATAGATCCTGTCAAGAATGACAAGAAATCTGTGTCTACCGTTAAGAGTAATAACGTGTTGTACACTTTGGTTGGTGATTCTAAAATCTATTCAGATCACGATTTCCCAATTAAGAATGTCAATCCATCTTCGATTGATCAAGTTTTTGAGAATAATACAAACAAGTTTTTGAGAAAGACAATTCCAAAAGCTGAAATCAAGAAACAATTTGGAAATCAAAAATCACCTTCAAAGCAACAACCTATTGCTTCTAAGGGTAAACAATCGGATCAACGAGCTAAATTGTCAAATGTTTCCAATTCAAAATTTGAAACAAAAGGAGCTCGTTATCAGAAGAAAAACAGCAATGTTAAATTTGTGGAATCGAGGGGTACAGATAAAATTGAGACTTTTGCTAACAAGTCAAACACTGATTTTGTACAAGTCAAAATTTTAAAACGTGATAGTCAAAATAATTACACTCAACATTCAAACGGGTGTGATGAAAAAGCTAGTACCTCGGGTTATACAAATTCGACATCTGATCGTCGATCCAGTTCTCCTAAGTTTGTTGAAAGGAGAACGTGTTTTAAATGTGGAGAGTTTGGGCACATCATCAAAGATTGTGCTAACACTCCGAAAGCGAAATTTGTTGAAAGAGCATCACCTGAATCGATTCACCTTAAATGTCGTCCTGTTTCACCTAAACATGATAAAAGAACTATTAAAGAACAGGAATCGAAACAACGACATCAAAATGTGAAGAAAATAGAAAAGGCTTTAAAACCTAAGGTCAATTCTGTTCCAAGGGAACCAAGTTCATCTGTAAAATCAGAAATTTCAAAATTTGTTTATAAAACTCAATCTGGTAAACAAAAACAAACTTGGAAACCTAGGAAGAGTGAAGGTTCAGGGGGAGCTGTTTGTTTGGAAAACCATCAACAAATCGAGATCACTATTCGTGATGCTCAGGGACGACCCAAGACCACTTTGGCTTGGGTCCCCATCCTTAACTAATCATTGGATGATATGTGCAGGATGTTCCAGGAGGAATTATCAATAGTCATTGGATTGTTGATAGTGGGGCATCTAGGCACATGACGGGCGATTTACGGCTTCTATATGATGTGAGAAACATTAAAGGAGGCTATGTCGCTTTCGCTGGAGACAAAGGCGGTTACATCACTGGAGAGGGAATGATTTCCAATGGTGTGGTATGTTTCGATAAGATCAATTATGTTCGTCAAATTGATCATAATCTTCTCAGTGTGTCGCAAATCTGCGATAAAAAGTTCACCGTGCATTTTGATGATGCCGGTTGTTATGTGCTTAAACCTGGTTTCAAAATTCCTGATGAATGGATTCTCTTATCGGCTCCAAGAATCAATGATCTTTATGTTCTTGATATGAGTTAAGCGATTACGACTTCTGCACAAGTCACATGTTTTGTCTCGAAAGCCACGGAGAAGGAGTCTATATCTTGGCACAGAAGAATGGGACACATTCACTTGAGAAAAATGAACCATTTGGTAAACAAAAATCTTGTGAATGGCGTACCCGTGAGAAGTTTTCATCTACAAGATATCTGTGTTTCGTGCCAGAAAGGGAAACAAACAAAGAAGTCTCACCCTTTGAAGAAAATCAACACTGTTGGCATGCCTCTCGAACGTCTTCATATGGACCTCTTTGGACCTATGAGACACAAATCAACGTTCGGAGATGTGTATTGTTTAGTAGTTACTGATGACTACTCTAGATTTTCTTGGGTAGCTTTTATGGCACACAAGAGTGATACTCCTCAAATCCTCAAGGATCTTCTTACAATGTTGGAAAATCTCTATTCGTTGAAAGTTAAGAGGATCAGAAGCGACAATGGAACTGAATTCAAAAACCGGATTATAGACGAGTTCTGTACATCTAAAGGCATTCTTCATGAATACAGTTCTCCTTACACTCCACAACAAAATGGTGTCGCGGAAAGGAAGAATCGGACGATAATTGAAACTGCAAGAACAATGCTGGTAGAGTCGGCGTTTCCTGTTCAGTTCTGGGCAGAGGCTGTGTCGACTGCTTGCTACACATTAAACCGAGTTCTTACGGTTAAGAGACATGGCAAGACTTGTTTCGAACTTCTACAGAAAAGGAAACCAGATCTTTCAATTCTAGAACCTTTTGGTGGTCCATGCACTATGATTGATCCGGATGGAAAGTTTGGCGCGAAAGCTATTGAGGGTTTCTTCCTTGGATATGCTACTCCAAATTTTCGTGTTTGGAATCTGACTACCAAAAAGATAGAACTATGGAGTGAAGTACGGGTTCAGAGATATACAAATCCTGTTAAAGCTCCAGGTGATCCTTGGATGTTCGATTATGATGGGCTATTCGACTCCTTTGACCTGCCAATTTTTGATGAAGATTCCGCAGCTGCTAGAATGATATTTGATAGTGACAATGCTGCTGAGTCGTCATTAGTTAGACCTGTTGTTGTTAACTCACAAAGTTCTAATTCGTCTAACAACACGGTTCAAAATGAGGAAGTTGAAAATGCTGCTGTATACGATGAGTCATCAGAAGAAGATGAAGAAAATCTGGATGCGACTGAAGGCACTAAATCTCCGGTTGTTCCAGTTCAGGGTATTTCAGTTGATACTCCTCATGTGCAAGTCGATGATACTGCTGAAGGAAATGCATCCACTTCTACGCATATTCCAGGTGTAGAGTTGGTTGTTGATCTTAATATTAACAATTTGGGTGTTAATGCTCGTGTTCCTGAAAATCCTGAAATGAGGATACACGATACCCATCCACAGCAGAATATCATAGGAGATGTCCAACAAGGTGTGCAGACACGTAATCAGCTGAGAAACAATCCAAGTGCTGGTTTGTATTCAGCTATTAGAGAATCTGGTCTACAAAATGATTGGTCTTTCGCGTGTTACGTTTCACAAGAAGAACCAAAATCTTATAGGGAAGCTTTAAAAGATAATTCATGGGTTGAAGCCATGCAGGATGAACTGCAGCAATTTCAAAAGCTTGGTGTTTGGAAGCTTGTTGAAAAACCGGAGAATTACAAGAAAATTGGAACACGATGGGTTTATAAATGCAAGAAAGATGATCGTGGAGTTGTTATTCGCAACAAAGCGAGACTGGTTGTTCAGGGCTTTCGTCAGATTGAAGGCATTGACTACAATGAAGTTTATGCACCTGTTGCACGTCTGGAAGCTATTCGAATCTTCTTAGCTTATGCTTCTTTCAAAGGATTCAAAGTTTACCAGATGGACGTTAAAAGTGCTTTTCTTCATGGTATTGTTCAAGAAGAGGTGCATGTCGAACAACCTCCAGGTTTTGAAGATCCTATTCACCCCGATCGGGTTTGGTTGCTCAACAAAGCTCTTTATGGTCTACATCAAGCACCTAGGGCTTGGTACGCAACCTTATCAAACTATCTTCTGGAGAATGGATTTAGACGAGGTCTTATTGATTGCACACTCTTTATCAAAGAACAAGATGAAGATCTTCTGCTGGTGCAGGTATATGTTGATGATATAATATTTGGGTCTACTAATGACTCTTTGTGCAGGCAATTCGAACGTGTTATGCAAGAAAAGTTCGAAATGAGCGCTATGGGAGAGATGAATTTCTTTTTGGGCCTTCAAGTTCAACAAACAGAGTCTGGGATATTCATCCATCAGACTAAATATGTTGGTGACATTTTGAGCCGATTCCAAATGTCAGATGCAACGCCCATTGGTACCCCACTTCCGCAGAATCACGGGATTACTCCGGATTTGAAGGGAGAAAGCATCAACTCTTCGTACTATCGTGCCATAATCGGATCTCTCATGTATCTTACCGCTTCGAGGCCTGATATCATGTACCCAACATGCTTACTCGCAAGATATCAAGCAAACCCGAAGGCCTCTCATCTGTCAGCTGTCAAAAGGATTCTACGCTATTTGAAGGGATGCCCAGACTTAGGTCTTTGGTACCCTAGGGATGATAGTTTTGAATTAATTGCATACAGTGATTCTGATTTCGGTGGTTGCAAAATCGATGGCAAATCGACAACAGCAGGATGTCAGTTCCTAGGAAATCGACTCGTCACGTGGCAGTGCAAGAAGCAAACGTGTGTTGCTACATCAACATGTGAAGCAGAATATATTGCTGCCTCGAGTTGTTGCTCCCAAGTTCTTTGGATACAACAACAAATGCGCGACTACGGTTTAGAATTCCTTTCTACACGTATTTTTGTTGATAATAATGCTGCCTTGCAAATCACTAGAAATCCTGTGCAACATTCTAAGACTAAACACATCGACATTAAATATCACTTTATCCGTGACTGTTTTGATAAGAGGTTAATCGATGTCGTTCATGTCCCCACTGATCACCAGCGTGCCGACCTGTTTACAAAAGCTTTTGATAAATCACGTTTTGATTATCTACTTTTGGTCAATGGCATTAAGGTGATACCCGAGTAAACTTCTTTGGCTGATCGTTTTTGTAAATATTTTCTTTATAAACTTTGAAAATTCAAAAAGATTTTAGTTTTCGTAAACTTTGCGAATTTTAGGGGGAGATATTTCAAGAAAATACAAAAACATGGCAAAAGTTCAAAATCCAAAAAGATGTCTTTACTTTCTGTCGTTTCGTTTGAAAAATTAAAAATTCAAAAACAATAGAAAAACCAAAAATGAGTTTCTTGGATAAAGGAAAATGATGAAATTACAAACTAGTGTGGTCGGTCAATGTGCTCAAAATGCAAAATAAAAAGAAAAATGATAAGTATCTCTACTAACGATGTATCGGTAGGCTCACAATCAGACTAAAATGTGCAGGATGATACAAACCTAACAGACTTCAAGTCAGGTGGGAACTGCTCATTGGCATATGGTCTTAGTACCGAAATCTCGTTTGAGAGATTGCCGAGATCTGAAATATTCGGTCTTTATGCTGCTTATCATCTGGGTATCATGGTTGTATCAAACCGTAAAAATAACGGAGACGAAGTCTAAGATCTTCCATGATACTATACATACGTGTACATACTGCATTCGACCTCAATAAGTGATCAACAATCACATGTCCAAACAAAATAAGTGATAAATTATCACAGATTATTTGCGGGAGTCAAGTTCGTCTCTCTGCTGTACGAAAGTACTGACCTGTTCACGGACTTGCTCCTGTGCCCTCATGCATCTGAAAATCAAGTTCCTCATCAATAAGTGATTCTATCACATAGGGCTTGTTTTCAATCAAAATAAGTGAGTCTCTCACATTTTTATACGGTCAAACAGATGATAAACGGTATACTCACCGGTAAGATGAATTCTCGTGCATGCCTTGATACGGGAATGTGTCGTGAGTGGATTTACATCGACTTGTAAGTATAATCCTTACCGTTAATCGTATCTCTTAAATTATGATTATGTCTGATCAGTTTGAGCTTATGTGGACCAAAATACCGATAATCGAGGTAGTATACTTATCCAGAGCTTTAAACAGAATCAAAATCATGTTGACTAAGACCGTAAGCTGGTATGATTCCTTGTCCTTGAGATTTGCAAAAAGATTGCATTTGTATAGTTGTTTAGTGTTTTTAACAGTTTTCCGCATTTTCATTTAGTTTACCGTACTTTAAATTTGTTTTTAGTATATTTGTGTAAAGTTCGTTTTTGATTAAGCCGAAGTTGTTGCTTGGTGTTTTCTACCGGAAGCCGGAAACCTTCTTCATAAAAACGTTCTTGCATTTGAAAATTCAAACTGAATGGAATTGTGTTCATAATCTGTTTTGACTGCAAAATATTTCCAGCCTGTGTTACTGTTTTGACTGCAAAATATTTCCAGCCTGGGTGTTGCTGTTTTGAAAAATCTGTTGGTGAAACAGACCTGTCACGAATCACAAGTGTTGACGAATCAACATAGTCGACGAATCAGACCAGTCGGCGAATCAAATCTGATTCGTCATAACAGACGACGAATCACAGGAGCCCAATTCTGTTTCGTCATGGGCTAATGTTTAGGCCCAAGTTCAAGCCCAAGTTCTGTTTCGCCAGGCCCATTTCTGTTTCGTCGAATCCTCTGATTCGTCGAGACAAGGCGGTGTATAAATAGATCCCACTTGTTCACTTTTTCAAAACAACAGTTATCTTCTTCTTCACACAACAAAAACACCAAACCTACGGTTACTCTCACAAATCGTTCAAAACATCAGTATTTACTCAAAATTTTACCAACATCAAAGGTAGAAACATGTTCTGATTCTCATTCCGAACATTTTGAACCGTCGGGTTTTTCATCCGAAAACCCTCAGAAACCCTTTGAAACCGTTGTTTTCTTTGATTAAATATGTGTTGATGTTGCATGTTTTTATGTTTTCCTTCTGATCTTGATAGATTTAGGTTTATCATTGTTTGATTTTCTTTGATTTTGATGTGGGTTTTTATCACAAAAACAGGGCTTTGTTGTTGATAATGGTATTATATGTTTTTACAAAGGTTTTTGTCCGGAAAATCATTTATAGTTGTTTATAAATGGGTTGGGTAAACAAAGATGAATGAATGTGTTTATGTTCATATCTGATGTGTGTTTAAACCCAATACGGCGAAACTGAACAAAACCCCCAAATTGACGAATCTGATTTAACCCTAATTCCGGCGAATCAAACATGTGACGAATCAAACGACGAATCAAACATGACGAATCAAAATGGAACGAAATAGACTCGACGAATCAAAAAGTCGACGAATCAAACCAGTCAATGGTCAAACCTCTGTTTCGTCGTTCAATGTTCTGTTTCGTCGTTGATCATCTGTTTCGTCGTCAATGCCTTAGCAATTTTCTGATGTTGCTGTTGGTTCACAGTAGACTGTTCAAATCAGTTATCTGTTATGTGAATACATGAAAGTGTATTCATACATGTCTAAATGCTATGTTATGTAAATTGTGACTTATTCTGGACATTTTCATGTACAGATGGCTCCTAAAGCACAGCAAGAAAAGGGAAAACGCAAGAAAGCGATCAAGAAAGAAAACAAAACCGAAGAAGAGATTATGTCAGAAAAACGCCATAATCAAGTTGCATTTTTGGATCCGGAAGACAAGCTTGTTGAATTTAAAGATATGACGAAGTGGATCAGGGAGTCACGCATCAATTATGCTGTTACATATTCGACACCCGTCTACAAATCTCTCATTAAAGCGTTCTGGGATTCTGCAAACGTCGTTCAAATCGATGGAAAGGATATTATCAGAGGTCGTGTTAATGATCTGTATGTCGTTGTTACTCCGGAGATATTGAATCAAGTTCTTCAATTACAAGATCAAACGAATGCACCTTATTCAATACCAATCATGTGTTCGAGAGGCTGTTTACTAAGGATGAAATGCAAAGGAGATCTTTTCGTCAAACAGATCAACAAAGGTGATCTTCCATTAAGATACAAGTTTCTATTACATGTGCTTATTCAGTGTCTCAGTAATAGACGATCTGGATATGATATGGCGGGAGATGATCTTGTTGGGTTCATGGTTGCTCTGGTGTTAAACAAACCGTTTAGCATCTCGAAGTACATTTTTAGCAACATGAAAGAGAACATGACAAGGACTGGTAGTAGAACCACAGGAAACAAGTTTTGGATGTATCCACGGTTTCTGCAAATGATAATGAATGTTCAGCATCTAGGCCTTCCAAAAGATGAAAATGATCTGTTGAGAATAGAGGCAATGAATTTAAACTCCTTACGACTAATCAAGACTATGGCTGCCAAAAGATACACAGAAAGTGTTCCTCCAAGGAAGCTTTTTGGAGCTCTAGTGAATCCTGATTATGTTGCTCCGGCAAATGACAAATGGCGTCATGAAGACAGTGATTCAGACAATGAAGAACCTGAGTTGGAAAGGTTAAGGATAGAAAAATTTGGTCCTGACCCAGTTGATTCAGATGAATCTGGTAGTGATGATGATGAAAGTGGTGGAGATAGTGATGCAGGTGATGCAGGTGCTGTTAGTACTGCTGTTGGAACATCAAGCAAAGGTGCTGTTTCTGGTACATCAGATAGTAGTTCATCAGAAAGTGGTGATGATGGAACTGATTCGAGTTCTAGTGATCATATCGTTGAACCTGGTTATGAAAAGTATATTGATATACGTGGAGTAACAAGGTACAGAAAGATTAGAACAGAGGATGATCCAGAGTATGTTCCAGAAGATCCTGAAGGTGAAAGGAGAACAAAAAGAAGAGCAGAGAAAGCTGCTGAAGTACAAAAGAAGAAACCTAGGAGATATCTGAGTACTTATTCTCGGAAATCTGGGCCTCAGGAATCTTCATCTATTGTTCAGGAACCTGTACAATCTATTCCTCAGGAGTATGTGCAAGAAATTCCTACTGTAGTTACTTCAGCTACAGAACCTCCAGTTGCTCCAGTTGTTACACAAGCTACTGCTACTCCATCTGTTGGTCCTCAGGAAGTTCCTGTAAGATCCATGGCTTCAGCAATCAGGGCAACTACTTCTGAAATCAGTGCTGAACGTCATAGGACATTTGCTGGATTTTCTCAAAATGAAAAGATCAATTATCTGTTTTCTACACTTGAAGCGGCTGCTGATCGTCTTCAAAGGCAATCTCATTTTGGAAATCTCACGAAGCATGACCAACTTAAACAATCTGTGGAAATCAACAAATTGAAGTCAATGGTTGGTAATCAGCAAACAGTTATAGATCGACAACAAGGTGAAATTGATGCGCTTAAAGCTGAAAATGCTCGCTTGAAAGCTATTGATGAAGAGAAAGAGAGAAGGCTTGCTATTCTGTGGGACTATCACTGTAAACAACAAGAGGTTCTAAAGAAAAAGGATGATGATACGGAAGATCAAGGAAATCCTGATACCTCTGGAACATCACAGAAACAGCCAACCACACTTTCTTCTGAAGTTGTTGAAGTTCAACCTACCGTTGTTGAATCATCTCAAGGAACATCTACTGGAAAAGTACAACAGATAGAAGGTACTTCTTCTATATTTAGCAGTGCTGATATTGCTCTACAAGCTGTTCATCCATTTACAGGAGAATTACTTGAAGAAGGGGAGTTAATAGAAGATCTTTCTCCGGAGCAATTGAGTATTTTACAATCTATGAGAGAAGTAGATGATGCTGAGATAGACAAAATGTCTACTGAGACTGATACAACGAATGTTGAAGAGATTGATGAAATTGTGATTGAAGGTGACGCACCAAAATCAACCTATGTCAGAGAAGATGGTACTGAATTTGCGTCATTTGATGAAAATTGGATGAAAGAAAACATTGATGACATAGATGAGCATTTGAAGAATAGGAATTCATCTGAAAAAGACACAAATGCTTTTGCTGAATGGAGACAACAGTTTTTATCTAAAGTGTCCAAGCCGTTACCTGAAAAAGCTCAAGTAGACTATCTGCAATTTGAAAAGAAGCCAAGTGGAAGGATTCTTTGCTGGATGTATGTTCAAGATATTCACTGCGTTGCTATTAAACGTGAATATGGAATTCTGTATTTCAATTCATTACTGAGCATTCTTTCCTTACCATTTTATGATGTCTCTGCGTTGACAAGGCTTAAGCTTCTCAATCGTGAAAAATACGATGGCGCTACTTTATTTGAGCGTCTGGTGAAAGTAAACAAGAAATCAGGGTGGAAGGATGAATCCTATAAGCCACAATTTCCTGTTTATAAACCGATCAAGTTTACTCTTGATCCGGACACCAACACTTGCAGATATAAACTTGTTTATCAGCCACCGAGGGTAGTAGATAAAATCCCATTGATGCCAATGAAGCAGGATTTTCTGGAAGACATGGCATTGTGGTGCTACGACTCGGATACTCATGAAGCTGTTATCGTGTTTAGAGATGGTCGTGCTAACTACAGGATGTTGGATCCGATGTGGATCGTCAACATGTCTGAAGCTGATATTGGAAGATTATATCGCCATGATATTTTCTATGAAGATCAAGATGCAAGACAAGAGTTAAAGTTTCAGAGAGTAGCATGTTTTTGCTACTACAGGGGTATTCATTCGGGCAGTACGTGGTCCGAACAACACTGAAGGAAGATTAGAAGACCAAAGACGAGTAACAGACAAGGGGGAGTTTGTTGATGCATTTTTTAGTGTCTGTAACTAGTCTTGTTTAACGATGTATTTTGAATGGTCTTTTATTAATTATCGAGTCTGTATGTTATGTTGACCAAGTCAGATATCCTCCTATCTACTTGTGTTTAACTTATTTGTCTCTTTTGGTATGTAATGTATTATGAACAATGCATGTTGCATTTAAGGGTAGTTTTGTCATTACTATGTTTACATGTTGCTGATTGTTGCTGTCTGATAACAGGAACAAACACAACAGTTGCAGTCCTCGACGAATCAGACCTGATTCGTCGGAACACTTCATGGCGAATCAGACCTGTGTTCAAGTTTCTGTTTCGTTTGAAGGTCATGACGAATCAGACCTTGATTCGTCATATCCTGACGAATCAGACCTTGATTCGTCATGTTTTGGGCTGTTCCAGGCCCAATATCTGGCCCATGTTCAGATTCGTCAAACATGTCTGTGTTTCGTCGACATCTGTGGCCCAGGGACTATATAAGCAACACTTTGTGTTCATTTGAACTCAGAGATAAGAAAACAGACCATAGTAACAAAACTCTGCCAAAATTTAGTCTGAACTGTGTTTGTATCAGTTGTAAAGGTTCTTATCCCGTTAATCAATCGAGTGTGTATCATTGATTAATCCGTGTTGTTTTTATTGCTATATATGTTTGATTTGGCATAGTTACGTGGATTCCGCACGCGTAACCGTGTTTACTATAAACAAGAGATTCGGTTCGTAATCGATCCTCAGATTTCGGGACCTACATACTTTTCGTATGCAATGAGAACCTTTCATGATCACACCTCGTGCTTCCGCCTAAGACCGGGGTGTGACACGACGGCACGGGTTGGCCGGCCCGAGAGCCGGCCCTGCTATTTGCTTTAGGTTTGGTTGCTCATGCTGATGCATTTCCTTATCACGGCTATGCTTGATGCTTTTGTTTACTGGCTATATATTAGACAGATTACTCTTTGGTTTTAGTTTTTGGCTTCTTTAAGTATATTGATTATTGATTGTTCTACTATAGTTATATTTGGGCCTTCAAAAGGGTTGAGTCAGACGTGTCACTATGCCATTGCTATAGCGTTGATGATCAAATTTATTGACAGATTATCTTGACTACCAACTTTAAGTAAAAATAAACAAAGGTCACTTAGTCATTACTAAGGGGACCTATGTATCGTGCAAGGTTTGGAGTAAAATCACACATATGATACAATTAAATGAAAACTAAAACAAAGATTTACATGACATTAGGAATTTGTATCAGTATAGAATATGATTACAGGCCCCAATTTGTAATTCAAAAGGTTTTGAATAAAGTCATTTCGCAATTCTCAATAGTATTACTTAGTATAACACAACACAAGTGTCATTTTAGACCAAAGACAAAATTACATAAAGTGGGACTTTGTCAAGTGTTGCACTAGTGTTGAAAACTGTTTACATATTAAAATACTTAACTCATATAGTATTATATAGTTTATGAAAATTTAAAAATAAGAAAACAACTTTCGGAGTAGAAATGCTCAAATACATATCTAATGGGTCATATAACCGGGCTTGAACCCTAACCAGATTTTCGTTTATATGTTAGACCCATGTGCAATGTAGATATGTGAATTGGGCCGTTTTTATACTCTTAACCGAATCTTAGCCTCGTTACTAGTTGCTAATTAGCAACAAATGGGTTGTTGGTTCTCCCTTATCATTGTTTTTAACACCAATCTAATCTACTCATAATTCTAAATCACTATTCATAGGGTTCTAGGTTCTAGAAAGTGATACCATTTTAGACAGCTCAATACCGCTAGGCCAATGGCCATTTGATTCTTTTCATCATCTCGTTACTTACCTTTTTAATCAAGGTGCTAAGGTTTTTGGTGACTCCAATGATTCAACATTATAATACATTAATACGTTTGCATATTTTAAGATCTAACAATGATGTATATGTCACTCACCTAGCTATAGTTTGAGGATAATGGTATGTGAATGAATTGAGAGTTTCTCTAACTTTTGATGATTGAAAGTTGAAATTGAAGGTTTGAGGCTTGAAAGGGGCACTTATACAGTTATACATCGAATTAACTTAAATTCCGAGAGTAATTTTTGTTGGTCATACACGATTCATCTATAGGAGTAAACTGCCAAAATGGTCCCGGAGATTTGGTCACTTTTGCCATATTAGTCAAAAACTCAAACCTTTTGAATATGGGTCCATGTGGTTTCAATTCTGTTGCCATTGTCATCCAAAATCAAAATTAGTCAGACTTTTCAGTTAACATCCAACTTATCTATCTTTTTCCCCTCTTTTAATGAAGGGCAAAATGGTCTTTTAAGGTTTTATTATAACAAATTAAAAAAACTTGACCATTTTGCTCTTCATTAAAAGAGAGAAAAAAGACAAAAAAACGGGATGTTAACTGAAAAATCTGACAAGATTTTGCTTTTGGATGAAAATGGCAACAAAATTGAAACCACAGGACCCAGATTCAAAAGGTTTGAATTTTGAACTAAAGTGACAAAAGTGACCAAACCTCAGAAACCATTTTGGCAGTTTACTCATTTATATAGTCATTTGGAAAATTGTCAAACATCATACAACCGATGTGGCGTTGTGTTACCAGTTGTAAATCTTTCATGACAGTTGGGTTAATTTCCTTATTCTAAAGTTTGTTTTTGTATGCAGCCTTCGAAGCATGGACGAAGCTATTAAGGGGCGGCCGACCTCCCAAACTTTTCGCTCAGTAGTGGAGAGTATGTAGTTTTCGTATAGAAATTTTTTGGTATATACGTTTTCGACCCCCTAGTTTTATAAAAAACTTTTTGGTCCTGTGACTTCCGCCCCCGGTTGGAAACCTCAAGCTTCGCTACAGCTTCGAAGTTCGAACAATTATTGAGTTGGTTCGTGTTCTTCATGTATATATTAGTATATCATTCGTTTTGGTTAAACCAGTTTTATGGATGTGTAACCAAAACTGGACCTAAAAAACTACTTAACAAAAAAAATCCAAAATCAAGTATGGGTGTAAATAGATTACTTGGTTTGTAGCTACACTACACCAAGAAAAAAAAAGATACAGGACACTACAAATAAGTAAATTTTTTTTTGGACGGTGACTTCTTTTGAGTGACCCAATGTCACACCGCCTAATCGGCGGCCCTATAAATAAGTAAATAACAACCTACCTATCTTGACGATGATCATGTTAAAAGATTTCGTTTTTAAGAAGGTTTTCATCAGGGGCTCGGCCCCCCAATCTTTTCACTCAGTAGTGTTATATATGTAATTTTCGTATAGAAATTTTGGGGTATATACGTTTTCGACCCCCGGTTCTATAGAAATTTTTGGGTATATACATTTTCGAAACCCCCCCCCCCCACGGTCTTCATTGTCAAGCTTCGCCACTGGTTTTCATGGCGTGGCATGTGATACATTCACTATTTATAGAAAGCCTTTCTTTATTTTCAAAGGCTTTAAGTTTGGGTGGTGAGGGGTCACTATGGTGCTTAAAAACAATTATTATTTTACGTGGGTGGAGATACAATAGGAAGTTAATTTGGCTAGGAAGGCTAGGAAGTGATCTTGACCATTCATTTAGTTAATCAAGGGCTAAGATTAAATCAGGGAAATTGAAAAGAAGAAAAGAGACGCGTGAGTTTGTTCAAGGGCATTCTAGTCAATCCAAGCCAATAGTTTCTCTCTCCTCCAATCCCCCCCCCCCCCCATTTTTTAAACGTTAATAACTCTTTCATACGACATTACTTTTTTATAAAAATTGCACCAAAAAAACGAGCGTTTTTTATCTTTAAAACGAGTATACTATTGCTATATTTAAAAAAAAAAATTTAAACTCAGTTGTGTAAAACGCAACAGAAAAACAACCAGTTACGTAAAACGCAATGAAAAAAAAACCTAAAAATGACATTTTTCTAAAACGCAATACACAAAAAACACAAAGAAATGACTTATTTGTAAAATGCAATGGCCAGAAAACACAAAAGAAATGTTTTATTTCTAAAACGCAATAGACTGAAAACACATAAAAAAGTGTTTTACCTAAAACGCAATGCACAAAAAACACAAAGAAATGTCTTATTTGTAAAACGCAATGGCCAGAAAACACAAAGAAATGTTTTATTTGTAAAACGCAATGGCCAGAAAACACTTAAAAATGTCTCATTTCTAAAACGCAATGACCTAAAAAAACAAAAGAAAGTGTTCTCTGTAAAACGCAATGGACTGAAAACACCTAAAAATGTGTTTTACCTAAAACGCAATGACTAAAAACGCTTCAAAAATGTGTTTTACCTAAAACGCAATGACTAAAGATACTTAAAAATGTGTTTTTTCTAAAACGCAATAGCCAGAAAACACATAAAACTCTCTTATTTCTAAAACGCAATGGACACATAAAACTGTTTCTGAACTGTTTGTGAATTGTCTGTGAACTTTCTGAATTGTCTACGAATTACTGTCTTCGAAATGAGCCAATTTCTGGAAAATTAATTTTTCTGATGCGTTTTTAGTACAACAATTTAATCGAAATTTTTTTCCCCCTCTCTCGTCTGATCTGTATATATATTATAATTATATTAATATTTATACATTTTACTTAAATGGTCCTTTATGTTACAAATTTACACAATCTGTCCTTATTTACAAACCGACTTAACTGGGTTATGATTTTTGGACTGAAATGACACCTTTCCAGAACGTCGGGGAGGAAAATGGCGCATTTTTGAAAAATGGACTGAAATGGCCAAAGTGACCAAACCACAGGGACAAAAATGGCAGTTTAATACCCTTTTACTTATTCAGGATACGAAAGAGAGAGGAATCATCATGTTAACCGTTGGATTTTTACCAGGGATGAAAGTAAAACAAATCTCACTTCTACAGAAAGACAATCTCTCTTCCGACCCTTAAGCGTTCATGATTGACGAATTCTTAAAAGACATAAGGGAGTTCTCGACTTCTATATCAGGATGTCAATCTCCTGCTGCCATAATGATTTTTAGTGTAAGCTTGCATGTTACCTATTTACCATGGTTCCAGAAGTCGCTAGCCGCTCTTAGGTTGGTCGACTGGGGAGTTGTGAGTACTCGGCTGGTGGATAGTACTTAGACATGTTAAATTATAAAGATTTTAGTTTTTGGAAAAAGTTAAATGTCGTTTTAGTCCCTATGGTTTGGCCCATTTTGTCAGTTTAGTCCAAAGGTTTAATTTTTCGCCTGTGGGTCCAAAAAGGTTTCACCATTGCTATTTTAGTCCACTAGATTAACTTAATTCATTTTTTCTGTTAACGAGAAGGGCAATTCGGTCATTTTATATGTAATTATGTGAACTGGAAAGGCAATTCGGCCATATAAAATGACCGAATTGCCTTTCTCGTTAACAGAAATAATGGATGAAGTTAAACCAGTGGACTAAAATGGCAAAGGTGAAACCTTTTTGGACCCACAGTCGAAAAATGAAACATTTAAAGTAAACTGACAAAATGACTCTAACCACAGGGACTAAAATGACATTTAACTCTTTTGGAAATTATATATAGGTTATGTTGATACATATTTTGTGGACGCGACTCAGCTCGGTTCAACTCGGTTCGGTTCGACCCGGTTAGGTTCGGCTCAAGCCCGACATTACGACATTCCTCCGTCGTGCGTCCCAGAGTTCGACACGCGAAGCACAGAGAGCCGCGAGCCTTCCCGAGGAGCCACATCACCATGACATCATCATAATGATGTCATGATGATGTCATGTAGATGTAAATACATGCAAATGGTGAAAGTGTACGTGCATGCATGATGAATTGGGCCTCCACTGTTTGGGCCTAAACCCAAGTCGACGAAACAGACAGTTTCGTCAATATTGTTTCCATTTCGTCGAGCTGAGGCTTGATTCGTCGAGTCTTGTCTGTTTCGTCAAGTGTTTGTGTGTCTGTGAGTATAAATAGACTTGCTATGTTTCTGTTTGACAGAGAGAGCAAAGGGAGAACACAGGAGAGAACAGAGCACACACACACGAGAGCTTTAGAGAGACTTTGCAAAATACATTTGTAAACATTGCTTTGTAACTGAACCTTTCATACGTATTAATACAGAGGTGTTAATCGGTGAATATTGTGTGTCGAGTATTTGCGTGTTCTATCTCGGTTTGCTTTCCCGGTTGGATTCCGCACAACCGGGTTTGTTTGTACACAAGGATTAGGCGACTAGATCCTCCCCTAGCCGGACCTACAAGTGGTATCAGAGCCAAGGCTCTTCTCCTTGTTAAAACCGAGCGTTTTCGGGTTTTAGAAGCTTGTATTTTCTGGAAATTTTCTGTTTAAAACTTCGAAAATCTGCATGTTTTGCTGGAAGTTCTTATAAAAACCTTGTTGTTTATCATTTTCACATGTTATAAGTGGGTTTAGAGTGAAGCTTCAAGCAAAAAAACTTGTGTTCGGAAATTTACGGTTCACCGGAAAACTCATAAGTTTACCGGAAAATTCATAAATTTCTGGGTTGTTCTTCGTATGTTCATCTCATCTTCAAAGTGTTCTTCAATATTTCACCTTTTTGATCTTTTGAGAAGCCACTTTACAATCTGTTTGTGGATTATAAAATTATTTTTGAGTTGAAAATGGTGCTCAAAAGCATGGTGGAGTGACTGTGTTCGATGAGAAGCATGGTAGTGATTTGAAAATTGTGTATGGTGGGTCTTGAAAGTTGTAAAAGAGAAAAGCATGCCAGACAAGTATGGTGAAGTTTAAAAATTTTGTGTCTTGTGTCTTGTGTCAGACATAGGTTAAAGAAATATTCTCACCAACTTGTTTACTAATTGTCTGAGATTTTTTTTGGAACACAAGATTCCTTTCGCCAAAAATATATTTGACGAAACACAAACCCTGTTTCTTAAATATTCTGTTTCGCCATTTTGCATTGCGTTTTGTTTCGTCGAGTAGCAGTGGGCTGCCCTAGTCAATTTGGGCTCTTTGTTTCATCAAAAGCCCAAAAGGTCCTCTTGTTTCGCCGAGTTAAAAGCCCAACAAGCATAATTCAGTTTCGTCAAAAGGCCCAAATACCAAACCTGTTTCGTCAAAGCCCAAGTGGCCAAATGAAGTTTTGTTTTTAAGAACCGACGAATCAGGGCTTATACTTTTGAGCGACGAAACTAGTTATTTTGTTTCGTCAAACACACCTCGGCGAAACAGTTTTTGTTTAGTCCACGCTTTGTTTCGTCAAAAGGATAACCAGGTTTGTTGAAAAGTGTTAGGCTTATATTTAGGTTTCTATTTCGTCAACATATAAGTGTTGGGCCGTTTCGTCACATAGCAACTTTTCTGTTTCGTCAATATTAAGCACAAAATCTGTTTCGTAAAAATATTCCGTTCCGTGAAACAGTTTCGTCGAAACACTTGAATTTTTTTTTAAACAGAAGGTTTGCATTTGTGATTTAACTGTTTGTTTGAGGTGTGATTTTCCGGTATTCAATTTTTCTTGATCAAAAATGAATCCAAGGTGGAATACTCTGGTAAATACAGATATGTATTTTGGTACTCCGTCATCTTCCGCACCGGTATCTTCTCAAGCTAATGCAATTTCTACCGGTCAATGGGCATTTGTATCAAATCAAATTCCAAGTGTTCAAAGCATTCTCTTAAGCGAGAGCGAAACTGGAAGTTTGAATCGGCCTCCAAAGTTGATGCACTTATACGAATATCCAGGATGGATTGATAGATTTCATACATACGTTCTTGGTCAAAATACAGAATTGTGGTTGCGGTTCATTACAGATTTCGATCAAACAATAGAGGTTGCCGCATCATCTGCTGCTACATTTGCAGATCTTACGGAAGATCAGAAGAAGGTCTACGATTTGGAAAAGAAAGCATATGCCATCCTTACTCAGGCGTTAAGTAAAGACATTTATCATCAATTTGTCAGTTACAAGACAACGAAAAGGTTGTGGGATGCGTTGAAGACAAGGGGCGTAGGAAATGAAGCGACACGTCAATTGAGAAAAGAACTGCTGAAGAAAGAGTTTGATGGTTTTACTTGTATGGAGAATGAGTCGTTAAGTGATTTGACAAGTCGATTTAATCATTTGTTGACTGAATTGACAAATTTTGGGGTTGTTACAACTCCTGCAGAGATTGTGAAAAGGTTTGCAGATGCGTTGCCACCTCAATGGAATACTTTCTTGGAAATCATGAAGTACAATGGTACTTTAGCTACAACAAGTTTCAATGACTTTGTTCAAATCCTGGAAAACAAGAATCAGGAAGAAACTCTGAAGGCAAAAAGAATTCCCGTGCCTCAAAATCCTGAAATGTATTTTGGAACTTCTAGTACTTCTACAAAACCGTCTTCACACGCTCCAATTCAAACAGCCTTTGTGACTAGCATTGACATGTATGGCAATACTATCCAAGTGCCGGTCCCTCCAAAGACAGACATGTATGGAAATCTGCTGGAACAAGTCCCTCAATCAGTACCACAACAACAAAGCCAACGACCTCTCAGACCAACTGATATGTTCGGAAATCCATTACCTGTTCGATCTCCCGGAACAACAGACATGTATGGGAATCCTCTTCCTCCTCAATCTACTGTACTAACAGACATGTATGGGAATCCACTTCCTCCTCAACAGCAAGCTTGTTATGGAAGCACATCATCTGCTGGTCAGCAATCAAAGCCAAATACAGTACGGCTCGACACCTCAAGCTTTTCTAAAGTCAGTGTGGAAGTAGCAAAGGAACACATGGAGCTGCTAAACACTTTGGTGAGCGCATACTGTGGATTAGTGGAAGGTCAGATTGGTAACATTAATCTGACTCAAGAAGACTATCAGCAGATTGACAAAGAGGAGATGGAGATGATGGACATCAAATGGGCCTTTGCCAGTGCTGTTAGGCGAGCAAAGGATTTCATGGAAAGAACGGGCCGAACCAGCTTGGAAAGCAAGAAAGACACCAAGTATGGGTTCGACAAGCAAGCTGTAAAGTGCTTCAATTGTGGGGAACGTGGTCATTTCAAGCGTGAATGTACGAGGCCATCTCAACATGGAAATCAGAATCCTTTCAGAGGTCAAGGCAACCAGCAGAACCAGAATAGGAACAATGTTCGCACATTGGTGCCTGTCAACAACCAGACTCAAGCAGGACCATCAAATGCCAACCAGGCACTTGTGGTTCAAGTAGATGAAGGTTGTGATTGGTCTATTCAGTTGGGAAACGATGCTCCAGATGGAACAGCTTGTTTTGCTGAAGTTGTCAAGGACCTTAAACACGCCAGTGGTGGAGAATCTTCCACCAATGGTAGTGAATCGTCTGAAGATGAAGACAGCTCCGGTTACAGTGGAAGTTCAGATGAAGAGTCCTCGAGTTCAGGGAATGATCAGGAAGATGACACATCAACTGCGTCGGTTAATGCAGATATTGATGAACTATTGGAAGAAGCTGCAGCAGGAACTCAAAGAAGATCTATTTTGGTGGATCAAGCTGCTTATACTTCGTCTTCTCTCCATTCAGCCTTTATGGCTAATGTCGACAGTTCATCAATTCAGGTATGTGTCGATGAACCCACTGCTGCTATTTGTGAAAATTGTGATAGATTGCATGTTAGATATGCTGATTTGGATGCAAACATGTCTGAGTTGCAAGGCAAACATGATGCTTTACAAGCTAGTTTGTTTGACTTGCAAGACAAACATGTTTTGTTGAATGATAAGTGGTGTGAATTGCAAAGCAAACACGAGGCTTTGCAAGAGAAATATGATGTGACATTCATCCACAATCAAAAGTTGACCGTTGATCTCTCAAAGTGCACAGAAGCCAACATGTTTTATGAAAACCATGAAAAGGAATTTAAGTCAATGATTGAAACGTTAAAGAAAGATAAAACAGAGTTGACAAAAATGGTTTCCAGAAAACAAACTGACATTAACCTTTATATAACTCGTCTTGAGGTAATGCAAAAGGAAATGGCTTGTGTTAAAACAGAAAGTGAGGCGATCCAACTCAAGTTAGACAGTTATTTGAGCTCTAGCTATGTGTTGGATCACATCATTGATGTTCAGAAAGAGAAACGGGATGTCACATGCATAGGTTATAAGAAATGTCCACCACCCGTGAGAAACAATTTTGATGCTCTGCCTGATGAGGAGTATAGAACTCATTTTGAACCATCTGTTCCTTTGGACGTTGAGGAATTTGCAGCAGGACTCGGATACAAGAAAGAAGTATCATCAGATTCGGATGTGTCAGCAGATACTTTTGTAACTGCTAAACAGAATCAGGATCCTCCAGTTGTGATTGAGGATGCTGATTCTTCTGATGATGAGTCTGATGATACTGATTCAGCAAAGTCTGATGCGGTGATAAACGAAGAGGACATACCTCTTGAGAATCATATTCTGTGTGATCCTCCTGCAAAACCCGCTAAGACTATTGCAATCGAGTCCTCTTCTGAGAAAGAGTCGGAGAGTGTGGATTTGCTGTACACTCTTGTTGGTGATGATAAAATTTATTCAGACAAAGATTTTCCTATTAAGAATGTTAATCAATCTTTAATCAGTAAAGTCTTTGAAAATTCAACAAGTAAGTTTTTAGGAAAGACAGGATCACGTGTTACTGTAACACAGTGCCCTCCTATCCCAAAGGCCGAAATTCGAAAACAATATGGCAATCAGAAATTACCAACAGTGCAAAAACAGCAAAATCATGCCAAACCAAAAGGTAAAACACCGACTCAAAGTCAAAGGAAGCCGAATCAGAAGAAGAAGAAGAATGTGAACTTTGTGAAATCAAAGGGAACGGACAAAATTTCAACATTTGAAAATCAATCTAACTTAGATTTTGTCCAAAAGGCAACAGTGATGAAAAGGAATGAACCAAGTAGTTCAAAACCTAGTACCTCGGGTTCACAAAGTTCATCATCGGCAAGACGACCACATGATACTTCGGGGTTTGTTGAACGAAGATCATGTTTTGAATGTGGTACAATTGGGCACATTGTCAGAAATTGCCCGTATCTTCATAAGCTGAAAGGAAAAGAAGATGATCCCCGTGAACGCAATCACCAAAAGCGATCTGTTTCTGTAAAACAAGATCCCCGACTCATAAGAGAAAGGGAAATGAAACAAAAACGCCAACAAGTCAAGGTGGTTGAAAAGGCACTAAAAACTGAAGTGGTTCAAAAACAAACGGTTCCAGTTAAACCAGAAAGTTCAAAATTTTCAAAAACTTCAAACAATCACGAAGTAAAATTTTCAAACAATCAAACTGGTAAACTTCAACAGACTTGGAAACCTAAAATAACCACAAATTCAGGGGGACCATCACAATTTTCGAATCATCAAAGAATAGAGGTTATTGTTATTGTTATTGATGAAAATGGAAGACCCAAGACCACAATGGCTTGGGTCCCCATCTCCAACTAATAATGTGAGTTCATGTGCAGGGTGTTCCAGGAGGAACTATCAGTAGTCATTGGATTGTTGTTAGTGGGGCATCCAGGCACATGACAGGCGACATGAAGCTTCTCTACGACGTTAAATCTATTAGAGGAGGTTATGTTGCTTTTGCTGGAGATAAAGGCGGATATATTACGGGTGAAGGAATGATTTCCAACGGGGTTGTTAGTTTTGATAAGATCAATTTCGTACAACAACTTGATCACAATCTTCTTAGTGTTTCTCAAATTTGTGATAAGCAGTTCTCAGTACACTTTGATGCAAATGGATGTTATGTGCTGAAACCCGGCTTCAAAATTCCAAAAGAATGGATTCTCTTGTCGGCTCCAAGGATAAATGATTTGTATGTCCTTGATATGAGCCAAGCTATCACAACGTCTGCACAAGCAACTTGTTTCGTTTCCAAAGCCACAGAAAAAGACACAATCTCTTGGCACAGACGAATGGGTCACATTCACTTACGCAAAATGAATCATTTGGTATCAAATGAATTGGTGAATGGTGTTCCTCTTAAAAATTTCCATCTTCAAGACGTCTGTGTGTCGTGCCAGAAAGGAAAACAAACGAAGAAGCGACACCCTACAAAGAAAGTCAACACGGTGGCCGTTCCTCTTGAACGTTTGCACATGGATTTGTTCGGTCCTGTCAAGCACAAAAGCATTAGGAATGATCAATATTGCCTCGTGATAACTGATGATTATTCAAGATTTTCTTGGGTGGCGTTCATGGCACATAAGAGTGAAACCTTCGGTATTATCAAAAATTTGATCATTCAGATTGAGAATCTATATAACTTGAAGGTTAGGCGGATACGTAGCGACAATGGTACTGAATTCAAAAATCATGCCATGGCGGAGTTTTGCACTTCAAAAGGTATTCTTCACGAATTTAGTGCAGCTTATACTCCTCAGCAGAATGGCGTCACTGAACGTAAGAACCGCACATTAATCGAGACTGCTAGGACTATGTTGGTAGAATCGCAGCTGCCCATTCCATTCTGGACTGAAGCTGTGTCCTCTGCATGCTATACGTTGAACTGAGTCCTTACAGTCAAAAGGCACAACAAGACCTGCTTTGAGCTTATTAACAAACGGAAACCTGACTTGTCATATCTTGAACCGTTTGGAGCTCCATGCACAATAATCGATCCTAATGGAAAGTTTGGGGCAAGAGCAATTGAGGGATACTTTCTTGGGTATTCCACCCCGAACTTAAGAGTCTGGAATCTAGAGACTAAAAGGGTCGAGGAATGGTCTGAAGTCAGAGTACAAAGGCACACTTTACCAGTCAAATGTCCTGGTCAGCCTTGGATGTTTGAGTACGATGACTTTTTCAATTCGATCAATGTTGAAGCAGTTGAAGAAAATGCTGCGGCAAGGATGTTTTTCGAGAGTGACAATGCAACAGATTCACCGTTGGTTCGTCCCATTATTGTCAATCAAGAACCATCTTCGGTGAATAATAATGCTCTCGACAATGAGGATTTTCACGATGCTTCCGAATTGAACGAATCTTCAGAGGATGATGAATTTCTAGATGCAGATCAAGAAGCTCCAACAACAGCAGTTCATGGTATTTCAGAGGGTACTCCTCCAGTGGATGTCCCTAGAACAGCTGAAGCTACTGCATCATCCTCTTCGTCAATTCCGGGACTTGAATTGATTGTTGATCTCAATCTCAACAATCTGGGTACAAATATTCCAGTTCAAGATAATCCAGAAACAAGGATTCACAATACCCATCCTCAACAAAACATCATCGGAAATGTACAGAGTGGCGTTCAAACAAGAAACATGTTGCGAAACAACAACAATGCAGGCTTGTATGCAACTATCCGAGAATCTGGTCAACAAAATGATTGGTCTTTCGCGTGTTATGTCTCACAGGAAGAGCCAAGAACTTGGAAAGATGCTTTGAAAGATAGCTCATGGGTTGAAGCGATGCAGGAAGAACTGCAACAATTCCAGAAGCTTGGTGTCTGGAAACTCGTAGAGAAACCTGCTGGTTACAAGAAGATTGGTACCCGTTGGGTGTTTAAATGCAAAAAGGATGACCGTGGAATCGTTATTCGAAACAAAGCAAGGCTAGTCGTTCAAGGTTTTCGTCAGATTGAAGGGATCGACTACAACGAAGTGTATGCACCTGTTGCACGTCTAGAAGCAATTCGGATTTTTCTGGCTTATGCCTCATTCAAAGGCTTCAAGGTATACCAGATGGACGTGAAAAGTGCATTCTTACATGGTGTGGTAGAAGAAGAGGTGTACGTCGAACAGCCTCCAGGTTTTGAAGATCCTATCCATCCCGATCGGGTTTGGTTGCTCAACAAAGCTCTCTATGGTCTTCATCAAGCACCGCGAGCTTGGTATGCAACCTTATCTAATTATCTGCTGGAGAATGGATTTCGCAGAGGTCTTATCGATTGTACTCTTTTCATCAAAGAACAAGATGGAGATCTTCTACTGGTACAGGTATACGTTGATGATATTATTTTTGGTTCTACTAATGATGTTTTGTGTAGGAATTTCGAGCGCATTATGCAGGATAAATTCGAGATGAGTGCTATGGGGGAAATGACTTTCTTTTTGGGCCTACAAGTACAACAAACTGAGTCTGGGATATTCATCCATCAGACTAAATATGTTGGTGACATCTTGAACCGGTTCCAGATGTCTGATGCAACGCCCATCGGTACCCCATTGCCGCAAAATCACGGAATTACTCCAGATTTGAAGGGTCAAGATGTTAGCCCCTCACATTACCGCGCGATGATCGGATCTCTTATGTACCTCACAGCATCAAGACCAGATATAATGTACCCAACGTGCCTGCTTGCCAGATATCAAGTCAACCCGAAGGCCTCACATCTTGCAGCTGTAAAAAGGATTTTTCGTTATTTGAAGGGTTACCCTGACACCGGTCTATGGTACCCTAGGGATAATAACTTTAACTTGATCGCATTCAGTGATTCTGATTTTGGCGGATGCAAAATCGACGGCAAATCCACAACGGCTGGATGTCAGTTTTTGGGAAATCGCCTAGTCACATGGCAGTGCAAGAAGCAGACCTGTGTCGCTACATCAACATGCGAAGCTGAATACATTGCTGCCTCAAGTTGTTGCTCCCAAGTCCTATGGATCCAACAACAAATGCGCGACTACGGTTTTGAATTCCTAACTACTCCTATTTACGTTGATAATTCTGCTGCCTTACAGATCACTAGAAATCCTGTGCAGCATTCAAAGACTAAGCACATCGAAATTAAGTATCACTTCATACGTGATTGCTTTGAGAAAAGGCTAATCGATGTTGCTTACGTCCACACCGATGACCAACGTGCCGACCTTTTTACCAAAGCATTTGACAAATCAAGCTTTGACTATTTATTATTGGTAAACGGCATTAAGGTCAAGCAAGAGTAATTCACATCGGAAAATCATTTTTGTAAATACCTTTGTGTTTTAAAATTTTATCTTAGTTTATTGATTTTAGGGGGAGTAAATCCAAAATTTGAAAATCCAAAAACATCGAAAAATTTCAAAAACACAAAAACAATAGAAAAACAAAAATGAGTTTCCTGGCGAGCAAAAGAGAAAATGATAGTACATCAGTGGTCTGTCCAAACCTCTTTAAACCTTAAATGAAAAACGATAAGCAGCTCTATATAAGATGTATCGGTAGGCTCACAATCATTTTAAAGTGTGCAGGGTGATATAAACTTAAATCGACTGAAGACCAGGTGGGAACCATTCATTGGCATATGGTCTTAGTACCGAAATTTCGTTTGAGAGATTGCCGAGGTTCTGAAATATTCGGTCTTTATGCTGCTTATCATCTGGGTATCATGGTTGTATCTTTTTCCGAAAAATAACGGGGACGCAAGTCTAGATCTTCCATGATACCATACATACGTGTACATACTGCATACGACCTCAATAAGTGATCAACAATCACATGTCCAAACAAATAAGTGATAATATATCACATTTATCCGGGAGTCAAGTTCGTCTCTCTGCTGTACGAAAGTACTGACCTGTTCACGGACTTGCTCCTGTGCCCTCATGCATCTGAAAATCAAGTTCCTCATCAATAAGTGATTATATCACATAGGGCCTGTTTTCAAATCAAAATAAGTTAGAATCTCACATCATATACGGTCAAACAGATGATAATCGGTATACTCACCGGTAAGATGAACCCTCGTGCATACCTTGATACGGGAATGTGTCGTGATGTGGATGAACACCGGTCGATAAGTATAAATCATACCTTAACGTATCCCCTCGCCATGATTACATCTGATAAGTTGAGCTTATGTGGACAACAATACCGATAATTGTTATAGGATGCTTATCTTAATGTTAACTAATTGAACAAAGAGAGTGTTTTGACATGACCGTACACTGATATGATTCTCTTACCCTCGAAACTCACAAAAAGAATGTCTGTAAATATTTATTTAATGCTTTCAGTTTCTGTATCTTTGTATATATTTATTTACTGCTTTCAGTCTTTACATTTGAAATATTCAAAATACCAAAAAGATTTTAGGTGTGTTTTAATATAAACTTTCTAAAAGTCAAAAAGATTTTATTTCTATCTTATTTTCGATCGTACGATGTTGGATCTCGAGTCTTCGTTGCCTGAAACCTGAACGAAAACCAAAACGACTAAATCTTCATAAACGGTCAAAATTTGCAGGTTTTGAAAGTTAAAAATTAAAATTGAAAAATCTGTTAACTTTTCAAACTAAACTGTCGGATGGTAGTTGAATAAAAATTGGTCACATGTGTGTCATTTGTTTAATGTTAACTATATTCCAAGCAGTTGTTCTCATTACGCGTTTAGCTTTCTTGCATGTGCAGATGCTAAAGGCGAGGAGAACATGTTCGATGATGAGCTTCGGAATGAAGACACGACGTGAAGGCACTCAAAAGATAAAGATGATCCAGTTGCCGCTGATCAATCAATCAATACCAAAAGGATCTCAAGTTGTAAAGATCAAGACATTCACGAGCATAACTCAAGGGAGAGCTTATGTTAAGGGGGAGTTTGTCAACACTCTTCCTACATGAAACAGGGAGTTTGTTGATACACTTTCTGCTTTCAAGACGTGAAGACATTGAAGATCCTCCGACTTAGAAGACATGGAAGATGAACCTCACGAGTAGCGTCCAAGGGGGAGTTTGTTGATACATATTTTGTGGACGCGACTCAGCTCGGTTCAACTCGGTTCGGTTCGACCCGGTTAGGTTCGGCTCAAGCCCGACATTACGACATTCCTCCGTCGTGCGTCCCAGAGTTCGACACGCGAAGCACAGAGAGCCGCGAGCCTTCCCGAGGAGCCACATCACCATGACATCATCATAATGATGTCATGATGATGTCATGTAGATGTAAATACATGCAAATGGTGAAAGTGTACGTGCATGCATGATGAATTGGGCCTCCACTGTTTGGGCCTAAACCCAAGTCGACGAAACAGACAGTTTCGTCAATATTGTTTCCATTTCGTCGAGCTGAGGCTTGATTCGTCGAGTCTTGTCCGTTTCGTCAAGTGTTTGTGTGTCTGTGAGTATAAATAGACTTGCTATGTTTCTGTTTGACAGAGAGAGCACAGGGAGAACACAGGAGAGAACAGAGCACACACACACGAGAGCTTTAGAGAGACTTTGCAAAATACATTTGTAAACATTGCTTTGTAACTGAACCTTTCATACGTATTAATACAGAGGTGTTAATCGGTGAATATTGTGTGTCGAGTATTTGCGTGTTCTATCTCGGTTTGCTTTCCCGGTTGGATTCCGCACAACCGGGTTTGTTTGTACACAAGGATTAGGCGACTAGATCCTCCCCTAGCCGGACCTACAGGTTATCATAAGTTTACTAATATTTATACCAAAATATAGGGCTGCCAATTGGGTACCTGTTAAGACACGATTAGACCTGTTTGACTGAAAAATACACCCTTTGACTTTTTTAATTTTTAAAATAATTAAAATTACAATGTTAGGATCTATCATTTATTCATCTTTGTACATAAAACATAAAACTGTTTTATAAACATGAGGTAGAAAGTAGTTAAACGAGTTGTAATCATGTTTGAAACTTATGTTGTGCGCGCCGTCAGAAACCTGTTAAACCTGTTAAGACACGATTTGCCAGCCTTACCAAAATATGTCAATATAAATATAAAAATACATGTTCAAATAGTAAAATATTTCAAAAATTGATATTCATTAAATGATATTCATATTTCTTGAAAAATAATATTCATTCTTTAATATTCTTTAATTTGATAGACACTAACTCGACTCGAGCTAACCAACTAGATTTGATTTTGACCGCGTTTGATCGTTTCCGGGTAATTAGACGGAGTTGAAGAAAATCAACTCAGCAACATACCTTGTAACGATTGACCATGTTTTACAACATTGCTACTTACTTGTGTATGTATTCTACCATTCTTATCTTTTCATGGTTATTTTACTAGACACAGAGAAATCCAGAAGGCATGATTACTGTTATGAGAAAAGTGGGTGAGTGTTATGTTAGAAATATGTCAAGGCGTTCATGGTGACTCATAATAATTATTTTCTTAGGGTTATTTTTTTTTTTTTAAATTTTAGATCATGTCATGTCACCCGAAACTGTCATTGTGGGAGCTCATACTTGTGTGTTCAAAACATACTGATGGATATTCAGGCCATAAAACCTCTACCGAAAAAATTGTTACTGCTTATGCCTTGGTATTTGCTAGGGAGAATAACAAAGCTCTTGGTAACTTCAAAATTTCACTTTTAGATAGTTTTTTTCAGTAATTTAAGTATTATCACTTTTTAGTTCGAGCTAGTTATGAAGTTTTTTTAGTTCTTTTGAACAGGTATTGGAGAAACTAAATTTCAAGCTGTATTATCAAGTGGGTTGCTACCCGTCGGCCCTGTGTACGCAGCATCTGTTAAAAAGAGGTATGGTTTTTATACTGGGCTCACTGCAAGAATAGAAGGGTCGTGTGAGAATCTTGATGGTGACGCACTTTTGAGTCAAGCTTACGAGGAAGTATGTTATTCTTTACCTCTAATTAATACTTTGCTCGTTTGATTATTGTTATCTTATGTAAGTTGTTTGACATAAGCAACTTTAACTGTTTATTTGGAGCAACTTATTTCATTCATAAATAAATAACCATATAAGCAATCCCAAAGATATCACAAGACGATAAACACAAACATTTTTAATAAACAGTGCTAAACACCCCCTATTTTATTTTGATGAATATCAATACCTTTAAAAAATATTATGTGGCTTTCTTTTGAATACTAATACAAATATGACCAAACTATGTTACTTTTTTAAATCCAGTATGCAGTGGCGGATACAGAGTGTAACAAGGGGTAACCCTCGTTGCTAGGGCTGTAAACGAACCAAACGAACACGAACAAGACCTTGTTCGTGTTCGTTTGTTAAGAAATATATGTGTTCGCGAACCGTTCACGAACGCTTATCGAACATGATTTTATGTTTGTGTTTGTTTGTTAAGGAAATGAACTTGTTCATGTTCGTTTGTGTTTATTTGTTAATTTTTGGCAACAAACGTTGACGAACACAAATGAGCACAAACTAATTTTCATGAACACAAATGGAAACAAACGAACACAAACAATAGTTCATGAACAGAATATATAGTACACTGACACTTATTAGATATTTAATTTGTCAGAATTTTGATATATTTAAATTAATATAAAAACTAAAAACACTAATGAACTATCGAACACAAGCGAACATGTTACCGAATGTTCACGAACATAAACGAACGAACGCGGCCTTTGTTCATGTTTGTTCATTTAACTAAACGAACGAAATTTCTTGTTCGTGTTCGTTTGTTTAATAAACAAACGAACACAAACGAACTTCCCGCCGAACGGTTCACAAACTGTTCGTCGAACTTTTGGTTCGTTTACAGCCCTACTCGTTGCCCCTTCACGTTCCGGTGGTAGTGTAAATTTTGAAAAAAAAAATTAACGTTTTTCGATTTGGTTACCCCTTAAATTTTTTTTTTGAAACGTTGCCCTATAATAATTTTCTATATCCGTCATTGTCATTATGATGCCCTAAGACCACCTGTACTCGTGAGATTTTGGGCGGTTTTTTTTTTTTTTTTTTGACAAAAACGCCGGGGCATGCCCCCCTCTAGTGGCCCCGTGGGCGTTTTTTTGACAAAATTTGCTTTTGGCGTTGTATTTTCCACGGCCAATGTGTTTAATATTTGACCAATCACTGTTTTAATTGAATATTAGTTGTTTTAATAATTAGAAAAAAATAATAATTGGGTAATTATGGGAGTGCCACGTGTCGAACAACGCCCAAGCGTGGGGGCATTATCCCAATGTTTTCAGAACCGGACCGGAGGTCGACCCGGTCACCTTACGGGGTCAAAGGTCGGACCGGTTCGACCGGATTTAAGAACCGGGTTACGTCATAAATTATATAAAAATATATATAAAACATAGAAAAAATAGATAAAATTCCAAATACTTAAGGAACTAAAAACACAACCATTAGTCATCCAAAAACATTCAAAAGTACCAAATCTTGCAACTAACTATCAAACATAGTGAAAAATCTTGTTTTGAGTTTTTTAGATTAAGTTTTGAAGTGATTTATTCCATATTTAATTAAAAAATATAAAAAAAAACCATCACCGGCCCGACCGCCGGCCCGCTGGCCCGACCTCCGGCCTGATGTTGGTCCGGTTTGATGGCATGAACCGGCCCGGATGAAGTCCCGGTTCCCGGCCGGACCGGTCTGACCGGCCGGCCCGGTCCGGTTTTCAAAACATTGCATTATCCCACTACGCCATTTTCTTCAAAACACCCCTTGTTTGACTAGGACGACACGTGACGAACAACGCCTAAAGATGGGACATTATTCACCATAACCTCTACGCATGGTCTAACGTTAATAAATAATGACAGATAGGAGGCATGTATAGAACATATCGTTGGTGCATTGGGGTAACAAAAAGAAGAAAATTCTCCATTGAGCGGGAAAAGGTTGAATGGATAACTTCTGTTTCATTCCATGAAGTTACAAAGTAAGCAATTTTCTTCTAGTTTTGTAATAGTACCAGTTATTTATAACTTAGAAGTCAACTTACTAGGTGGGCTTGTTTTAACTTTTAAAGGCATACGGAGTGGGCGGCAAAGGGGTTCGACAAAGTGACTTTGCCGCTCGGGCACACCGCCGCCAACCTCCTTTGCCGCTCGGTGAAGATGGAGAAGCAGTGATGGGTTGCCGATGCGGGGAGAGGGAGGGTAGGAGAGAGGGGGTGGGGGTGGGGGTGGGGTCCATGCCATCTCAACCAATCTCACATTTTTCCTTTTCTTTAAAAAAAAAATAGTTTACAAATTCATGAAGTGTTTAACCATTTAAACACTTTTCATTGAATGACATAGCACACTCTCATTGATTGATTTTGAAGTTTACCACTTTCAAGTGTCTAACCACTCTTTACACCCTAATCAAGAAATGATGCACCCCTACTTGAATAGTTGAATATAATCACTTTTGAGTTGGCTACTCTTAGACTAAAGGGTATGGGGGCCGGCTAGGCCCGGCTAGGACCGGCACCGGTCCCCCACACCGCCCCCCTGAGGCTCGGCTCGGCCCAAACGGCTCCCCACAGCCGGGTGAGACGGACCAATTTCTCTCTCTCTCTCTTCTTTCTCTGTCCTCTCTCTCTCTTTCTCTCTCCTCTCTATCTCTTTCTCTCTCTAAATAATCAAATAAATTAAACTTTTAATTGTTTTTATAAATTATGTGGAGCCCCATCCTCCATCCTCCTCAAATGTGAAGGAGGCTCATCCCCCACGAGCCGGTGATGTGGCGCCTACGTGGCGGCCCATCCTCGTGGGGATGAGCCTCACCATACCCTTTAGTCTTAAATTGATAACCAAAGCTATTTCGCCCCAAACTAATAACAATAATAATAATCTATTACTTTATTATAAAATCACCTAGAAATTTTCTCACATTAAAATTATAGTTTTACCCATTTGACCCTGGTTCATAATAGCTTTTTATGTTATAGAATATATAAACTCATACAAATCATTAATAACTTAATTGGTAAACAATGTCATGTATAAGTATACCTACTAACTAGGGGTGTAAATTTTTGATGCGGTAAAAACTAACATGCAATTTGCAGTTTTGGGTTTAGTGTAAACGGGTTCGAGTTAATTTTGTGTTGAACCGGCAAACTTGTTTAGCTAAACGGCTCGGGTTTGTGTTAATCTGACGGGTTGACTCGTTTAACCCATTTAGTTTTTATTTTATTTTCTTAATATGTGTTTTATCTTAATATATTTTATATTTTAATTCCCCATGTGGGTGGGCCGATTCCTCCTTGGAGTTCACCGGTTCGACTCCCGGCTGCGGTATTTGGGGGGACGTCCCAATGATGGATCGTTTCCTACCGAGACAAGGTGCGATACGGAGGGCAACCCGGTTTTACCCAGCTGTTACCCCAGCGAGGTTCTCGTGTGGGGGCAGTATGGTTTCCGACAGAGGCGTCTCTGAGAATTCACGTACCCTGTTCGAGATTGAAAAAATGTGCCCTTCTGTTATGTTTTGTTATTATTTAAAAAATATCAAATCAGTATTGGGCTTAATAAACATAATTCCAAGTGGGCTAAATTCTAAACCATAAAAAAATATTTGTAAATGGGCCTATATTGAAAGTGGTATGTGTTTTATTTGAAAAAAAAATAACATATACGTATCGGATTTTTTATTAAATCGCATGCCCCTCGAAATCGTGGGCCTTGTGCGGAGGTCCTCCCCGCACACCATCAAACCCTCCCATGGTTTCCAGGCGAAGGTCAGTCTGCGCGATGGTCGGGGCCCGATAGAACATCGCGTCCGAGAGGCGGGGCTGACGGGGGATTGTCTTCGACAAGAACCCGGTGACCTAAGATCCTCTACATAGAAAGTCACCATTCTCAAAAAAAAAAAAAAAAAAAAAAAGTATTAAATTAAACTATAATTAATTTACTACTCAAAAAATAAATAAATAAAATAAAAGTTTGATAATCAAAATCTCAACTGTCAATCACCTCCAACTAGGGCTGTAAACGAACCGAACGAACACGAACAAGGCCTTGTTCGTGTTCGTTCGTTTAGGAAATAAATGTGTTCACGAACGGTTCATGAACACTTACCGAACGAGATTTTATGTTCGTGTTCGTTCATTAAGGAAATGAGCACCCGACATGTAATTCCGTGTATGTGACATCTGGCCCCTCGTACCAACCCATTTGTTCATTAGGGGACCTGGGGTGCTCAATCCCCTGCCTTCGGGTACCCCTACCCGCAGGCCGCACACCGCCGCCGGTCCTGCAGGTAGTAGTACCTTGAGGGTAGGGTCTTAAGTGTGACAAGAGGAGAGAGATAGAAATAGAGAGAGTTGTGTGTATGGAGAGAGAGAGAGAGTGGGGTCCATGTTTTAAGATAGTGGCGTTACTAAATCGGGTAGTTTAGGGTAGTGGATAGACCGAGTGACATGGCGCAAGGGGATTGGCAGGACTAGGTTATTCCCACTTAAGAACGTTTAGGAGCTCATAGACATGCCAGTATGCCACCCATCACTAGGCAACTGTGGAATTTTGCTCTCACCCATATCCACTGCGACCAAAACGCGTTGGTGATATTTGAGACGGGCCATTAGTTACGGCCCGGTTATTGGAGTATGTTATTATTAGGTTTTATTAGTGTGAGCCTACGGGCTCATTCTTATGATCTCTATATATAGTATGACAACCTTCATTCATAATCGATTTAAGTATTTTACCATATTACACCAGTATGTTGTCCGTACTCCGTAGGCAGAACAAAAACGATGTGGGATTGCGTAAGGTATCACAGTGTAGATTGTGGAAATGTGATTGTATATAATTCATACTGTAATATAAAATTAGGTAAAGAGGTAAATATTGGATTAGTATAGAAGTATGCCTGCCTATTCATGAAGTTAAAAGAGAAATGGAAGTCAATAAACAACTATCAACATTTAGGATATATGTAGGGGTGTAAACAAGCCCAGAGGCTCGAGAGCTACTCGTGATCGGCTCGGTTAAAAGCTCGAACGAGCCGAGCCTTAACGAGCCCGAGCTCGAGCCTGAAATAGAGCTCGTTTTGTTATCGAGCCCGAGCTCGAGCCTGAAATACAAAGCTTGTTTAGGCTCGCGAGCCTAAACGAGCCCATACAAATATTTATTTTTTTTATATATAATATATTAGTAATGATGATAACATTGATGAGCCGAGCTAGAGCCGAGCTTTGGCTCGTTTAAGCGATCTTGAAGTGAGCTCGAGCCGAGTTTTAAGCTCGTTTAAGGTTGTTCTCAAAATAGTTCGAGCCGAGCTCGAGCTTTGGGTTTTACTCGCGAGCCGAGCTCGAGCTCAAAGAAGTAGGCTCAAACCGAGCCGAGCTCGTGCTCAAGCTTCATAAAAACCTAACGAGCCGACCTCGAGCCTGGTCGAGCTTGGGCTCGGGTCGGCTCGTTTACACCCCTAGATATATGGACAGATGGGGTATAAATGGAACACCAGCTCAGTGGACTTAGGATATAACTCCAGCAAGTTCTTAGCATCAGAAACTCAGCTGCAAGTCCCGTTGCCCAATGAGGAGCCGCTAAAATTTGCTCAATTATTCATCTGCAACAAGGCCCCGTGCCCTAAAAATTTAATGTTTTGGTATTGGACACTTAGTTTAAAAAGCGTGCTTGAGGTGCGGGGCTATCGGAAAAACGCCTCAGGGTCTAAAGGCGGCGCATGTGTGTCAAAATTAGGGTCTGGAGGAGGCTAAATTTCAAAAACGACCAAAAGGGTGAAGAGATTATGAATGGGTTTGATGAAGGATGTAAAAGAGGTGAGAGAGATGCAGCTTTCAGTTGTACATAAAGCTTATTTGGTTGTACATATAGCAACGTCTTGCGTACAGGAGGATCTCGCTTCGCACCTTGGCTTTCGGGTCGTAAACACCTTGGAGGGCCTCACACTTTTTAAAAAAACAAGCTTGGACCCACAGTTCATGACCAGCTGCACTGGCTTCATATCCGCCATCAATACTAGTGGCTCTAAACGAATCTAAGTCACTTTTCTCACTAAGTAATAAGAATGATCGTTTGTTTGTAACGGGAAATCAAGAAGCTAATCAGTCTTTATTTATCTGCTGGAGCATATACATTGTCTGATTGACACCTATTCAATTGACATAACTCATAACTTTGATAAAACTTCTGCTTACATTTGTTATTTTCCGTTTGCTTACATTTTAAATTGTTGACATCAGCAGGCCATTACCTACCAGCATTTCTTCATATAAGGTATCTTCATAGACTTCATGCTTTCTTGCGGGTTTCGTAAAATGAAGCTTCTCGAAGCTTTTTTCTAAGTAAAAAGATTACCTTATATGACATTGTGAAGGGGTCTTCAGATGAGTTTACCGATGCCAATGTGCAACTTGCATTGGCTGTTGTAAGGAAGCTACAAGAAATTCGGGAAACACGAGCTCGCATTGTAAGTCATTTTTATTTTCACTTCATTTTCTTCATTTGAAGTATCTACAGTTTTTGTCCCAAATTTGAGATAACACATGACCCAAATCAACCCATTTACAAGTAAACGGGTCAAAATTGCCACCTCATCGTCAACCGTTGATGGTATACGCGTTTCGAACTTATTGTTTGATGTAGGTGTTCCCTGACAAGCCAGAAAGACGTAGAGCCTCAGAGCTATTCAAAACAGCTATTGATTTGGTAAGTGAAATAATCCATTTAGAACTAATTTCTTTAAAGATTTATTTAACATTTCAAAGTATGTAAATTGGTACAATTTAAGCAATAGATGCTGTTCAACTGAAGTTTGTTTTGCTCCAAAAAAACTCTTTTGTTATTGATCAGTTTATATGCACATATCTTTGTGGAAAAATTAGCAATATGTTCCTTTTAGCTGTTTTATACAATCTAAAAACTGTTGTAATTCTGCTGGTGATCAGCTTAAAGCAGTATGATGATCATGGATTACAATCCCTAATCTTTAAATGTTAATGTCATATAAACCCTAATCTGAGATTAATAAATCCCTATATGTCCTTAATCCAGGTTGACGGAATCACTATCGGTTCGTTGGATGATATTCCAGCTGGCCCTGTTTCTTCCTTCTTCAAATCTATAAGGAACACACTCGATTTTGATTTTGACGATGAAAATGAAGGTTAATTTTATAGAAAAACAAACTTCTCTAAACTTCCATACTGCAGCGTTTCTTTTTTTTTTTTTTTGTGAATGAGGAATATATACTTGTGATCATATTGGTGAATATAGTATATAATAATTAGAATGTATTTGGATTAGATATTGGTCACAAGGCAGGAAACGAAAGTCAAAGGCCGTTAATTGGCGGGTAATGACAGTTTTCTGGTACCCCAAACGAATGGGTATAACTACCTTGATCGTACCGTTTCATAGACTATAAATGAGCGCAAAATTGTATGGATACGTAGATCAATTTCATGATCAAAACAGTCTGCGTTGACTTTCGTTGACAGACGAAATTCATCCAAATTGACTCCGTGTTCTTGTTCTTGATGCATGATTAATTTGTAATTAAGTGTTCTTGATATCCAACAATAATTACAAGTTCTGTTGCATAAGTGACCCGTTTATAACAATTTCTTTTTTTTTTTTTTTATAACTGACCCATTTATGACACAGATAGGTGGCAGTCTGACAAACCGCCAACACTTTATGTATTCATTTGTTGCAGTACCCGTGAACTTGCTACCATCGAGACATATCTGGTAAGGGTGTATTTTCTCTTATATGGATTGGTTGAGTAACGGGTCAAATCGGTTCAGGTTGAAAAAGGTGGTTTTGGTACATGCAAAAAAGAACAAAATCGGTTTGGTTGACCAGCAACACTTCTTGTCTGTCCACTATAAAAAAATTTGAACAGTTAATGTGCTAATTATGGTTTAGAAACAATATTGTTAGTACGATAATTAAAATATCTGAATAAAACAATATTGGTCCATGCTGACGTGCAGGAAAAATTTGGGGCATCAACACCCGCGCTCCTATTTAATCTAGAACTCGAGACGTTGCGGTAATATTAATGTGGATTTACTTTCAGATAAAATTCATATATGATGTCATCAATTTTAGTTTTTTTTTTCTCTGTGACAAATGGAACGGTTGGATTTGGCAGAGCTGACCTTGGTCTTCTTGGTTTTCCACCGAAAGATTTACACTACCGATTTCTTTCTCAATTTACTCCGGTTTTTTATATTCGGATAAGGGAGTATTCCAAGGTAGTTCTTATGATTTTATTTATTTTAATTATTTTTTATTGTAAGGTTTGACATTACTTTGATAGATACTTTTACTTTAAAATGAAAAGACAGTGGCAGTAGCACCATATATTGTGAATTACACTGGGGCCCTCTTCCGTCAATACCCTGGTAAGAATATTAATTTTGGAGTAAATTACTTGTTAAGTCCCTGTGTTTTAGTGTGTTTAACCACTTGAGTTCAAAATAAAAAAGTTTAACACCCTAAGTTCCTGACCGCTCATTTTATATTGTTTTGAGTCCGATTTTGTTCATTTTATAACGTTTTGAGTCCATTTTTGTTAAAAAAAAAAATTGGACTCAAAAGGATAAAAAAATGGTCTCAAAAGGTTATAAAAAATGCGTCTAGGGACTCAGGGCATTAAACATTTTGATTTTGGACTCAAATGGTTAAAACCACTAAAACACAAGGACTCAAAAAGTAATCTACTCTTAATTTTGACATTACTTTGATGACATGTCAGCAGCCCCATCTAATGCCATATATGCATGTGAAATAAATATATTTACAAGTTTCGCTAAAGTTATCTTTTTTAGAACAATTAGCTTTAAAAATTACGAAATGTCTTCACATGCGACATCCTAATTTATTAGATAAATACTTCTAAAAACAATTACAATATAACGACAAATAAGATGCTACATCATTAAATATTTAATAATCAGAAAAAAGACCTGCTAATTGGTTTCTACAATTAGCTTGTTGGAATGACATATTTTCTTTCTTGTCTTGTATCATGATGTATAAACCGTAATACTAGCATGTTTCAGTCTATAGAATTATATAAATATAAAACATGTTTTTTTTTTGGTTTACTGCAACTATTGTTGCAGGACCCTGGCAGGTGATGCTTAAGCAAACGGATAATTCGTATGCTTGTATTGCTGAAAGTGAAACCCGCTTCACCCTTAATGAAGTAAGTATGAATTGCTACTCGTTTCCTTAGTGGTGGTAAACCGGTTGGGTTGGAAAACTAGTCAAAACATGGTTGAGTCAAACAGGTACATTTTGTGTGAGTTGGGTTGACCAAATACACTCTTTTTCCAATTGTTTATAATCAATTGAGGGGTGTTTGACGTTGCTTATTTATGTTTATTAGCACAAGCAGGTACTAAGTTTATGAAAACAGTTTTTTTTTTCTCATCCTAAGGGTAAACTTGTAATTGAGGTCATCAATAAGCGTTCCCAAACACCCCAACCCCATTGGCCCATTATGGTGACATATTTGATTACAAAAATTATCTTATTTTAGTAATGTTTTATATAAATAATTTAGGAAATTTTATAGAATGTTTGACCCATTTCTTTTTAAGCTGATCTTTCTTTTATATTACTCGTTCGACCCGTTAGGGATAAAAGGTAACCCGAATCAAAACATTCATAGACATTTGTTTGGTATGGGCAGACGAAAGAAGAACTGCTAAGGGTTCTTGGACTGAGGGAGGAACAAGGAAGCCAACTTGAGTTCCTTCGCAGGGGCTATAAGGTAATTTTCTCATTTCTATTCGTTCCTCCAAAATACACCCTCCCCCTCATGAAATTTGTAGTATGTATTTTTTTAGAAGAGTTAATTACTTTTTTTTGTCCCTGTGGTTTGTTGAAAATAACCATTATAGCCCATTAGTTTAAAAAATTGCTAAAACAATCCCTGTACTTTCGATTTTGTAACAATTACAATCCACTCGCACTAAAGCCATCCAGTTATTCTATTAGTTTATTTGAAATGACCATAATGCCCTTGTTATTAAAATAAAAATAAAAATAAATAAAGAGTTAGTTACGCCATTGTAGATTGATGAAGTTGTTAACCGCCATTGTTGGTGAGTTGAAGGTGGAAGTTGTGAAAGTACTGGTACTGTTTTGGCAGTTTTTAAACTAATGGACTGTAATAGTTATTTTCAACAAACTAGGGGGCGAAAAGCGTAATTAACTCTTTATTTATTTATATTGTAGTTTTAATAACAGGGGCATCATGGTCAGTTCAAATAATCTAACATAATAACTGGATAGCGTTAGTGAGGGTAGACTGTAATTGTTATAAAAGTGAAAGCAGAGACTCTTTTAACAATTTTTAAACTAATGGACTATGAGGGACGAAAAGCGTAATTAACTCTTTCTAGGCTAAATTACTCATCAGCCCATCATCCTCATCATCATTACCATCATCATTTTAAATAAATTTGATGGTAATTCACAAACTATTTCTTGGCTATATAACTATATATTTATACACTAACCCATCTTTAAATAAGATGATTTATAAAAATACATGCATATTCCATACACTTTGAGCGGCTTCCAACCAATTTGACGTGTTCAGCTTGTTTTCATTGTAGTCACTTTCTCATTTTTCGAATTTGACCCTTCAAGACTTTGTAAAGTAAAAACGTTTGGCTTGTTTCCATAACCCAAAAGACCCATTTACCAAATTTCTTTATCTACATTTTGGTATAATTTGGTGTGTTTTCTGCAGACTGCAACATGGTGGGAGGAAGACGTTGATTTGGAATTATCTTCAGCATGGCGTAACTAAGTTGAACCCCATAAAAACAGGGCCTAGTCATGATCATTTCATATTGGTTTTACATGTATATCAATCAGTACTCATCTTTCTTCTTAATATTTTTTTTTCCAAAGTTTTATATACTTCCATTTTTGTCACGAGGTCTCCTATTGGTCATAGTGAAGAATATAAATGTATCACAATAGACTTATTTTTATCAAACGGTTCACATGAATCACATCTAATGCATAATTTTCTATGGATTGATGTTGAAGATAAAGGGCAAGCATTGGAGCAACTTTAACCAATTTATGTGTTATGTGAAATCGGTTAATTTGGGTTATATTTTATTATTAACAACCTTTAACCAGCAGGGTCCAACGGGTCATCCTAGAGGTGTACAAATCGTTTTTTTTTCAAAAACCGGTTTCGGTTATTAACCAAACCGGGTTTTTTCACCCAAAACGAAAACCGGTTTTTTTTTATAACCGGTTTCGGTTACTAACCGGTTTTTCAAGTCCAAAACAATAACCGGTGTAACCGGTTAGGACCGGTTTTTAACCGATTTTTCCCAAAAAAACCGGTTGTTTTTCCGGTTTCAACGGTTTCGGTTGTTAACCGGTTTTTCAGATCAAGATTAGTAACCGGTCACAAACCGGCGGTTCGGTTATAAAACCGGTCCGGTTATAAAAAACCGGTTATAAAAAACCGGTTTCGGTTTTTTTTCCTGTTTCGGTTCTAAAACCGGTTTTTTTTGCAAGTATTTAATAGTGAAATGAAAATTTATCCGGAAGAAAGATGGAAGATTTATCATAATAATCACACAAAAAACGAAAGCAAACTCGTATCCACTTAAAGTCGAAGGCTATACACGATGACACTTAATAAAACTTTAAGATTTCAATCAAAAACCAAAGTTACGTGCAGAACTTTTAGATCTAGAAAAAAAAAGATCTAGATGATGAGAAGCACAGCGTCTCACCTCCACCTAGTCAAGAGATCATTGGTGGAGAAGAGAGAGATTGCATTTGTAGGTCCGGCTAGGGGAGGATCTAGTCGCCTAATCCTTGTGTACAGACACGCCCGGTTGTGCGGAATCCAACCGGAGATGCAAACCGAGATAAAACACGACAAGAACACGATATACAAGACCGAGACTCAACGTTTAACACCAATGTATTAATACTTGAAAAGTCGGTTACAAGCTCAATGTTTACAAAACAATGTTTGCAAACTCTCTTGAATCTCTCGGGTTCTAACTTTCTGTTTTTGTCCGCCCTTGTTCTTGTCTTCGCTCACTTCTGCCGAAAACACCTGATTTCGGCAAATATATATGGGTCTTGCATATGTTGTGCGATTGGGTTTGGAGTTCGGCCCATGTGGGTTGGTCAAAGGCCCAACATGCATTTGTCTTGATGATGATTGGCCCAAAATTCATGCAAGTATACGTACAGAATTCAACAATTCATATTTGCCAAGTTTAGTCAAGTTGTGACATCATCATGACATCATCATGATGATGTCATGATGATGTGGCAGCGGGAACCGGCTCGCGGCGCTTCGTGCTTCGCGTGTCGAACTCTGGGGCGCACGACGGAGGAATGTCGTGACGTCGGGCTTGAGCCGAACCTAACCGAGTCGAACCGAACCAAGTCGAACCGAGTCGAGTCGCGTCCACATATATGTATCAACAAACTCCCCCTTGGACGCTACTCGCGAGATTCGCCTTTCTTGTCTTCTAAGTCGGAGGATCTTCAATGTCTTCACGTATTGAAAGCAGAAAGTGTATCAACAAACTCCCCGTTTCATGTAGGAAGTGTGTTGACAAACTCCCCCTTAACATAAGCTCCCCCTTGAGTTATGCTCGTGAATGTCTTGATCTTTAGAACTTGAGATCCTTGTGGTGTTGATGATGGTCAGCGGCAACTCGATCATCTTCATCATTTGAGTGCCTTCACGTCGTGTCTTCATTCCGAGGCTTGTCATCGACCATGTTCTCCTTGCCTTTAGAATCTGCACATGCAAGAAATCTAAACGCGTAATGAGAACAACTGTCTGGAATATAGTAACATAAACAAACGACACACGTGTGACCATTGTTCAAACAACTACCGTCCGACAGTTTGAAAGTTTAATACATTTTATCAATTTCAATTTTAAACTTTCAACATTTGCAAATTTCGACCGTTTATGAAGATTTAGTCGATTTTGGTTTTCGTTCAGGTTTCAGGTAACGAAGACTCGAGCTCCAACATCGTACGATCGAAAATAAAATAGAAATAAAATCTTTTTGGCTTTTATAAAATTTATATTAAAACATACCTAAAATCTTTTTGGTATTTTGAATATTTCAAATTTAAAGACTGAAAGCAGTAAATAAATATATACAGACAATCTTTTTGCGAGTTTCGAGGGTAAGAGAATCATATCAGTGTACGGTCATGTCAAAACGCTCTTGTTGTTCAGTTAGTTCACATTAAGATAAACATCCTATAACGATTATCGGTATTGTTGTCCACATAAGCTCAACTTATCAGATGTAATCATGGCGAGGGGATACGTTAAGGTATGATTTATACTTACCGACCGGTGTTCATCCACATCACGACACATTCCCGTATCAAGGTATGCACGAGGGTTCATCTTACCGGTGAGTATACCGATTATCATCTGTTTGACCGTATATGATGTGAGATTCTCACTTATTTTGATTGAAAACAAGCCCTATGTGATAAAATCACTTATTGATGAGGAACTTGATTTTCAGATGCATGAGGGCACAGGAGCAAGTCCGTGAACAGGTCAGTACTTTCGTACAGCAGAGAGACGAACTTGACTCCCGGATAAATGTGATATTTTATCACTTATTTGTTTGGACATGTGATTGTTGATCACTTATTGAGGTCGTATGCAATATGTACACGTATGTATAGTATCATGGAAGATCTAGACTTGCATCCCCGTTATATTTCGGTAAAAGATACAACCATGATACCCAGATGATAAGCAGCATAAAGACCGAATATTTCAGAACCTCGGCAATCTCTCAAACGAAATTTCGGTACCAAGACCGGCAATCTCTCAAACGAAATTTCGGTACCAAGACCATATGCCAATGAATGGTTCCCACCCAGTCTTCAGTCGATTTAAGTTTATATCACCCTGCACACTTTAAAATGATTGTGAGCCTACCGATACATCTTATATAGAGCTGCTTATCGTTTTTCAGTTTAGGTTTAAAGAGGTTTAGACAGACCACTGATGTACTATCATTTTCTCTTTTGCTCGCCAGGAAACTCATTTTTGTTTTTCTATTGTTTTTGTGTTTTTGAAATTTTTCAATGTTTTTGGATTTTCAAATTTTGGATTTACTCCCCCTAAAATCAATAAACTAAGACAAATTTAAAACACAAAGGTATATATAAAAAAAATGATTTTCCGATGTTGGTTAACTCATGTTTCACCTCAATGTCGTTTACCAAAATTAATTTTTAATCTGAAAAGATTTATCGAATTTTGGAGAAAATGAGTTGACACGACGGTAACCGGTGTGGACCATGACAACATTGTCTGGCCAAAGAGTGCTGCGAGAGGATAACAATTTATAAAGTAGCTTAAATAACGACAAGTAAAGGGGAGATTAGAAATTTAAAACCGTATTCTGCAACTGCTTCGTGCATTGCCAGGAATCTGAGTGCTCTCCCAAACTGGATATCCACCCGGTGTGGATTTCAAAGTCGATTTTGTAGCTACTGAGAAATCTCTTGACAGCAACAAGATCAGAAACCTTTGGGTCCGGCTGGTCTTCCACATTGCACCAGCGAAGGTCTTTGTCTTTCTCTTTCAGAAGTAGTGTGCGGTTGTTCAATCCACGCCAAGGCATCCGCACACCCGGTTGGTTTGATCAACAAACACATTTTCTTCAAACACACCGTGGAGAAAAGTACCTTACACGTTCATTTTATGGACTTTGAACTTCTTGTGGAAGAAAAATCCATGAATCTTCGAAAGGCTTCAGACGTGCTACAGGCGCGTACTTTTCATTGGAATCTTTCCTGAGGACCCGATCAAAAACCATAACAACCAAACTTTGGAACATATTTCATCCGGTCGAATTTTTCAACTTCATTCAACAACATTCTTTCATCAGACATTTTTTTTTTTGTCTTCTTTTCTCCTCTCTTTTCACATTTCTCTCCATCAAAGGCAACAACTCCTAGATATAATGATGTTTCGGAGTCTGGTGTCGCCGATCTTGTGCATGGACGCTCCACTATCAACAATCCGAAGACTATCAATAGTTCCTCCTGGAACATCCTGCACACTCATTCAAAGATTAGTTGGAGAGGGGGACCCAAGCCTTCACAGACTTGGGTCGTCCGTCATCATCGAGGATTGTGACATCCATTTCCCGATGATTCGGAATTGATGTAGCTCCCCCTGAAACAATTTCCAATTTTGGTTTCCAAATCTGTTTTTGGTTTTCATGTTTAACATTTGATTCTACAGATTTTGTATGGACAACCTCTGGTTTTAAAACCTTTTCAACATTTTTCCGTTGTTTCTTTCTCTGTTTCACTTCTTGTTGTTTAACAAGACGAGGGTCCTGTTTTGGTGAAACAAATCTTTTATGGTAATTGTTACCATGGGGGGCATCAACCTTTGCTTTCAACTTATGAAGATATGGACAATTTCGAATTATGTGTCCAATAGTACCACATTCAAAACACATTCTCCGCTCTACAAACCTCGGAGAAACATGTGATCGTCTTGTCGATGATGATGAACTTTGTGATCTCGAGGTACTAGGTTTCGAACAGTTTGGCTCATTTCTTTTCAACACTGTTGCTTGTTTAACAAAATCCAAGTTAGATTTATTTTCAAAAGTTTCGATTTTGTCCGTTCCCCTTGACTTCACAAAGTTTACCTTCTTGTCCTTTTTCTTGGTCTGTTTCTTTTGACCTTTTCCATTTCCTTGGGGAGCGTGATTTTGCTTTCGTTGATTGTTTTGTTTTTGCAACTTTTGATTCCCATATTTCTTTCTAACTTCGGATTTTGGGATAGGAGCACACTGAGTTACTACAACTCCTGGGCTCGACTTTCCCAAAAACTTACTGGTAGAATCTTCGAAAACTTTATCAATCAAAGATTGATTGACATTTTTGATAGGGAAATCCTTGTCTGAATATATTTTATCAGATCCAATCAACGTGTAAAGCAAGTTCACGCTTTCACAGCTTCCAGATGAGGATTCAACAGACTTGGCTGTAGCAGTCACAAACGGTTTTGCAGGTGGATCACAAAGAATGTGATTCTCAAGAGGTATGTTCTCTTCTTTGATCACCGCATCAGACCTTTCCGAATCAGTATCATCAGATTCATCATCAGAAGAATCAGTATCCTCAATCACAACTGGAGGATTCTGACTCGGTTCAGCAGAAGACACACATGTATCTGCTGACACATCCAATTCTGATGATACTTCTTTCTTGTATCCCAGTCCTGCTGCAAATTCTTTAACATCTAGAGGAACAGATGGTTCAAAGAAAGTTCTATCCTCCTCGTCAGGCATGGCATCATAATTGTTTCTCACGGGTGGTGGACATTTCTTGTAACCAATGCATGTGACATCCCGTTTCTCTTTCTGAACATCAATGATGTGGTCCAACACATAGCTAGAGCTTAAATAGCTGTCTAACTTGAGTCGGATCGCCTCACTTTCAGTTTTAACACAAGCCATCTCTTTTTGCATTATCTCAAGACGTGTGATATACAAATTTATGTCAGTTTGTTTTCTGGAAACCATTTTTGTCAGTTCGGTTTTATCTTTCTTTAATGTTTCAATCATTGACTTAAAGTCCTTTTCATGGTTTTCATAAAACATGTTGGCTTCAGTGCATTTAGAAAGATCAACGGTCAACTTCTGATTGTGAATGAATGTCACATCATATTTCTCTTGCAAAGCCTCGTGTTTTCCTTGCAACTCACACCACTTAGCATCTAAATCAACATGTTTGTTTTGCAAATCAAACAAACTAGCTTGTAAAGCATCATGTTTGCCTTGCAACTCAGACATGTTTGCATCCAAATCAGCACATCTATCACTTAATCTAGCACAATTATCACAAATAGCAGCAGTCGGTTCATCGACACATACCTGACTTGATGAACTGTCGACATTAGCCATAACGGCTGAATGGAGAGAAGACGAAGAATATGCAGCTTGATCCACCAATATAGATCTTCTATGATTTTCTGCTGCAGCTTCTCCCAATAGCCCATCAATATCTGCATCAACTGACGCACTTGACGTGTCATCCAAACGATCATCACCTGAACTTGAGGATTCTTCATCCGAACTTCTACTGTAACCAGAAAAGTTTTCATCCTCAGAAGAGTCTTCACCATTTGTGGAAGATTCTCCACCACTGGCGTGATTTATAACCTTGACAACCTCAGCAAAACAAGCTGTTCCAACTGGAGCATCACTACTCAACTTGATTGACCAATCACCACTTTCATACACTTGAACCACAAGTGCCTGGTTAGTATTTGATGGTCCTGCTTGGCTTTGGTTGTTGACAGGTATCAACGTACGCTCATCGTTCCTGTTCTGATTCTGCTGGTCTCCTTGATTTCTGAAAGGGTTCTGGTTCCCATGCTGAGCTGGCTTAACAGGAACTTGAATGGGATTGCCATGTAGATCAGTTGTCACAGGAGGCCTTTGGGTTTGCTGTTTAGGCACTGGTTGAGGAACTGGTTGAAGCGGATTTCCATACATATCTGTTTTTGGAGGGACCGGAACTTGGATAGGATTGCCATACATGTCTGTTGGTCCGGTAGATCGAACAGGTAATGGATTTCCGAACATGTCAGTTGCTCTGATAGGTCGTTGGCTTTGCTGTTGTGGTACTTGTTGAGGAGCTGGTTCAAGCGGATTTCCGTACATGTCTGTTGTTGGAGGAGGAATGCCATACAGGCTAGTGCTAGACACAAACGCTGTTTGAATTGGAGCGTGTGAAGAAGGTTTTGTAGAAGTGCTAGGAGTACCATAATACATATCTGTATTTACCGGAGTACCCCATCTCGGATTCATTTTGAATATAAAAAAAATGATCACCTGAAAAACACACCTCAAACAAATATTAAGATACTTTTGCAAACCCTTTTTTTTTTTTTTTTTTTAAATTAAATCACAAGTATCGACAAAACACGTTCCATGAAACAGACTTTGAATTTATGTAATGATCGAAGAAATGGGCCCACTTAAAATGAGATGTAAATTTAAAAAGATGGCCCAAAACATACAAAGGTTTTAGTGAAGCCCAAAGTAAAAAAAAATTGATTTTAGCCAAGTCTTATTTGGGCCCAGAACTGATGAAAGGCCCAATTCTTGTGCGAGTACCAGCCTCTTGTGCGAGTGAATAACTGTTGTGCGACTGAAATCAAGATGTTGTACGATGGATGTCTGTTTATATTATTCTTGTGCGATTAGACAAAAAGACTTTCCACTTTCTTTTGGGCTCCCGGTTAATCAAAACATTCCAGGCCCAATGACAAAACAGGTTTTGGGCTTTTCTGTTAATTTCGCTGATATGATTAAATTCGCTGGATATCTGCTGAATTTCGCTGCCTATTCTCGCTCTTACGAAGATCAGTAAAATCGCCGAAAAACCGTAATAATCTCGCTGAGAACGATTACACGGTTACCAAAGTCGCCTTTGGATTTGAGTTCGCCGGGTCAAGCAAGTTCGCTGGTAACTGAAATATCCTGCCTCAAATTCGCTGATATTAAAATCGCCTAGAGCCAAAATCGCTGGTTTATTCTTGTGCGATTGAAAAACAGTTGACTTCCTATCCTCCAAAAGTTGGTGAGTGCTTTTTGGTTCAGTCTTTTCTCCTGACACAAGGTAAGCCACTTTCGGCTCACTCTATCCAAAATACCAACCAAAGATGACTTGTACTATATTATAATCTAAACACAATTTTCAAAATACAAACACCTTGACAAGTTCTTAAACCAAGATCAAAAAGTTGATAATATCAAGAACCGTTTGAAGATAGGATGAAATTTTGAAAAACACTTCAGAAACTTAGAATTTTCCGGCAAACTTATGAGTTTTCCGATGAACCGTAAGTTGCCGAACACGAATTTTTGCTTGAAACTTCACTCAAAACCTTAACACACCATGCTAAAAAGAGTTTTAAACAAGGTTTTCTGATGAACTAACAGCAAACACACCAGAAATTTCGAAGATTCAAACAGTTTTTCCAGAAAAAAATAAGCTTCAAAAACCCGGAAAACACCCGAAAAACACTCGGTTTTAACAAGGAGAAGAGCCAAGGCTCTGATACCACTTGTAGGTCCGGCTAGGGGAGGATCTAGTCGCCTAATCCTTGTGTACAGACACGCCCGGTTGTGCGGAATCCAACCGGAGATGCAAACCGAGATAAAACACGACAAGAACACGATATACAAGACCGAGACTCAACGTTTAACACCAATGTATTAATACTTGAAAAGTCGGTTACAAGCTCAATGTTTACAAAACAATGTTTGCAAACTCTCTTGAATCTCTCGGGTTCTAACTTTCTGTTTTTGTCCGCCCTTGTTCTTGTCTTCGCTCACTTCTGCCGAAAACACCTGATTTCGGCAAATATATATGGGTCTTGCATATGTTGTGCGATTGGGTTTGGAGTTCGGCCCATGTGGGTTGGTCAAAGGCCCAACATGCATTTGTCTTGATGATGATTGGCCCAAAATTCATGCAAGTATACGTACAGAATTCAACAATTCATATTTGCCAAGTTTAGTCAAGTTGTGACATCATCATGACATCATCATGATGATGTCATGATGATGTGGCAGCGGGAACCGGCTCGCGGCGCTTCGTGCTTCGCGTGTCGAACTCTGGGGCGCACGACGGAGGAATGTCGTGACGTCGGGCTTGAGCCGAACCTAACCGAGTCGAACCGAACCAAGTCGAACCGAGTCGAGTCGCGTCCACATATATGTATCAACAAACTCCCCCTTGGACGCTACTCGCGAGATTCGCCTTTCTTGTCTTCTAAGTCGGAGGATCTTCAATGTCTTCACGTATTGAAAGCAGAAAGTGTATCAACAAACTCCCCGTTTCATGTAGGAAGTGTGTTGACAAACTCCCCCTTAACATAAGCTCCCCCTTGAGTTATGCTCGTGAATGTCTTGATCTTTAGAACTTGAGATCCTTGTGGTGTTGATGATGGTCAGCGGCAACTCGATCATCTTCATCATTTGAGTGCCTTCACGTCGTGTCTTCATTCCGAGGCTTGTCATCGACCATGTTCTCCTTGCCTTTAGAATCTGCACATGCAAGAAATCTAAACGCGTAATGAGAACAACTGTCTGGAATATAGTAACATAAACAAACGACACACGTGTGACCATTGTTCAAACAACTACCGTCCGACAGTTTGAAAGTTTAATACATTTTATCAATTTCAATTTTAAACTTTCAACATTTGCAAATTTCGACCGTTTATGAAGATTTGCACTCGAAAAAACTTTCAAGAAAATATGTCAGATTAATATTACCAATATTGTTACCAGACAAATCAATCTCTCTCAAATTACAAAAGTTACCCAATGATTTAGGTATTCTCTTAGTGAGTTGATTTCCAGACAAGTTGTAGGTCCGGCTAGGGGAGGATCTAGTCGCCTAATCCTTGTATACGAACCACTCCGGTTGTGCGGAATCCAACCGGAATAGCAAACCGAGACGGAACACGACAAAAACACGACACGCAGATATCACCGTTAAACACCACTGTATTATAACGATAAAAGGGTTCGGTTACAATCCAATGTTTACAATGCTCTTTGTAAACTCTCTCTAGTGTGTGTGTATGTGCTCTGTTCTCTCTGTGTTCCTCTGTTCTGCTCTCGTGTCTCTGTGTTCTCACAAATATGCTCTCTGTGTTCTCCCCTGTGAAACAGAAACATAACACATCTATTTATACCCACAGACACACATATATATGACGAAACAGAAAGACAGGCGACGAAACAGATCATGGTCGACGAAACAGATGTGTTTCGTCGACTTCTGGGCTGATTCGTCGATAGTGGGCTTCGGTCCAATCAGTTGAGGCCCAGACTGTGTTTCGCCATCATCTATTAGCCCAAGGACTGTAATGTTGAGCCCAGTCCTTGTCTGTCTCCTTTGATGGCTTGAAGTCTTGTACACGACGGAGGAAAGTCGTCACAATATAAGCCGTGCTGAGTCGCGTCGAGTCGCGTCCACTAATCGAATCACGTCGCGTCGAGTCGCGTCCATAAATATGTATCAACAAACTCCCCCTTGGACGCTACTCGCGAGATTCTCTTCTCATTTCTTCTATGTCGGAGGATCTTCAAAGTCTTCACGTCTTGTAGGCAGAAAGTGTATCAACAAACTCCTTGTTTCATGTAAGAAGTGTGTTGACAAACTCCCCATTAACATAAGCTCCCCCTTGAGTTATGCTCGTGAAAGTCTTTATCTTTATGAAGTGAGATCCTTGTGGTGTTGAAGGTCAGCGGCAACTCCATCATCTTTGTCTTTTGAGTGCCTTCACGTCGTGTCTTCATTCCGAAGTTTGTCATCGACCATGTTCTCCTAGCCTTTAGAATCTGCACATGCAAGAAATCTAAACGCGTAATGAGAACAACCGCTTGGAATATCATAACATAACCAACCGACACACGTGAGACCATTGTTCAAGCAAACGCCGTCCGACAGTTTGAAAGTTTAAAGTATTTTATCAATTTCAATTTTAACTTTCAAAACTTTGCAAATTTCGACCGTTTATGAAGATTTAGTCATTTTCGGTTTTCGTTCAGGTTTCAGGTAACGAAGACTCGAGTTCCAACATCGTACGATCGAAAATAAAATAGAAATAAAATCTTTTTGGATTTTATAAAGTTTATATTAAAACAAACTTAAAATCTTTTTGGTATTTTTGAATATTTCAAATGTAAAGACTGAAAGCAGTAAATAAATATATACAAACATTCTTTTTGCGAGTTTCGAGGGTAAGAGAATCATATCAGTGTACGGTCATGCCAAAACGCTCTTGTTGTTCAATTAGTTAACATTAAGATAAGCATCCTATAACAATTATCGGTATTGTTGTCCACATAAGCTCAACTTATCAGATGTAATCATGGCGAGGGGATACGTTAAGGTATGATTTATACTTACCGACCGGTGTTCATCCACATCACGACACATTCCCGTATCAAGGTATGCACGAGGGTTCATCTTACCGGTGAGTATACCGATTATCATCTGTTTGACCGTATATGATGTGAGATCCTCACTTATTTTGATTTGAAAACAAGCCCTATGTGATAGAATCACTTATTGATGAGGAACTTGATTTTCGATGCATGAGGGCACAGGAGCAAGTCCGTGAACAGGTCAGTACTTTCGTACAGCAGAGAGACGAACTTGACACCCGGAAAGAATTTGTGATATTTTATCACTTATTTGTTTGGACATGTGATTGTTGATCACTTATTGAGGTCGAATGCAATATGTACACGTATGTATAGTATCATGGAAGATCTAGACTTGCGTCCCCGTTATTTTTCGGTAAAAGATACAACCATGATACCCAGATGATAAGCAGCATAAAGACCGAATATCTCAGAACCTCGGCAATCTCTCAAACGAAATTTCGGTACTAAGACCATATGCCAATGAATGGTTCCCACCTGGTCTTCAGTCGGATTTAAGTTTATATCACCCTGCACACTTTAAAATGATTGTGAGCCTACCGATACATCTTATATAGAGCTGCTTAACATTTTTCATTTTAAGTTTAAAGAGGTTTAGACAGACCACTGATGTACTATCATTTTCTCTTTTGCTCGCCAGGAAACTCATTTTTGCTTTTCTATTGTTTTTGTGTTTTTGAAATTTTTCGATGTTTTTGGATTTTCAAATTTTGGATTTACTCCCCCTAAAATCAACAAACTAAGACAAATTTAAAACACAAAGGTATTTACAAAAATGATTTTCCGATGTTGGTTTTACTCTTGCTTGACCTTAATGCCGTTTACCAATAATAAATAGTCAAATCTTGATTTGTCAAAAGCTTTGGTAAAAAGGTCGGCACGTTGGTCATCGGTGTGGACATAAGCAACATCGATTAGCCTTTTCTCAAAGCAATCACGTATGAAGTGATACTTAATGTCGATGTGCTTAGTCTTTGAATGCTGCACAGGATTTTTAGTGATCTGTAAGGCAGCAGAATTATCAACGTAAATAGGAGTAGTTAGGAATTCAAAACCGTAGTCGCGCATTTGTTGTTGGATCCATAGGACTTGGGAGCAACAACTTGAGGCAGCAATGTATTCAGCTTCGCATGTTGATGTAGCGACGCACGTCTGCTTCTTGCACTGCCATGTGACTAGGCGATTTCCCAAAAACTGACATCCAGCCGTTGTGGATTTGCCGTCGATTTTGCATCCGCCAAAATCAGAATCACTGAATGCGATCAAGTCAAAGTTATTATCCCTAGGGTACCATAGACCGGTGTCAGGGAAACCCTTCAAATAACGAAAAATCCTTTTTACAGCTGCAAGATGTGAGGCCTTCGGGTTCACTTGATATCTGGCAAGCAGGCACGTTGGGTACATTATATCTGGTCTTGATGCTGTGAGGTACATAAGGGATCCGATCATCGCGCGGTAGTATGAGGGGCTAGTATCTTGTCCCTTCAGGTCTGGAGTAATTCCGTGATTTTGCGGTAATGGGGTACCGATGGGCGTTGCATCAGACATCTGGAACCGGCTCAAGATGTCACCAACATATTTAGTCTGATGGATGAATATCCCAGACTCAGTTTGTTGTACTTGTAGGCCCAAAAAGAAGGTCATTTCCCCCATAGCACTCATCTCGAATTTATCCTGCATTACACGCTCGAAATCCCTACACAAAACATCATTAGTAGAACCAAATATAATATCATCAACGTATACCTGAACCAGTAGAAGATCTCCATCTTGTTCTTTGATGAAAAGAGTACAATCGATAAGACCTCTGCGAAATCCATTCTCCAGCAGATAATTAGATAAGGTTGCATACCAAGCTCGCGGTGCTTGATGAAGACCATAGAGAGCTTTGTTGAGCAACCAAACCCGATCGGGATGAATAGGATCTTCAAAACCAGGAGGCTGTTCGACATACACCTCTTCTTCCACCACACCATGTAAGAATGCACTTTTCACGTCCATCTGGTATACCTTGAAACCTTTGAATGAGGCATAAGCCAGAAAGATCCGAATTGCTTCTAGACGTGCAACAGGTGCATACACTTCGTTGTAGTCGATCCCTTCAATCTGACGAAAACCTTGAACGACTAGCCTTGCTTTGTTCCGGATAACGATTCCACGGTCATCCTTCTTGCATTTAAACACCCAACGGGTACCAATCTTCTTGTAACCAGCAGGTTTCTCTACGAGTTTCCAGACACCAAGCTTCTGGAATTGTTGCAGTTCTTCCTGCATTGCTTCAACCCAAGAGCTATCTTTCAAAGCATCTTTCCAAGTTCTTGGTTCTTCCTGTGAGACATAACACGCGAAAGACCAATCATTCTGTTGACCAGATTCTCGGATAGTTGCATACAAGCCTGCATTGTTGTTGTTTCGCAACATGTTTCTTGTTTGAACGCCACTTTGAACATTTCCGATGATGTTTTGTTGAGGATGGGTATTGTGAATCCTTGTTTCTGGATTCTCTGGAACTGGAATATTTGTACCCAGATTGTTGAGATTGAGATCAACAATCAATTCAAGGCCCGGAATTGACGAAGAGGATGATGCAGTAGCTTCAGCTGTTCCAGGGACAACCACTGGAGGTCTACCCTCTGAAGTACCATGAACTGCTGTTATTGGAACTTCTTGATCTGCATCGAGAAAATCATCATCCTCTGAAGATTCGTTCAAATCGGTAGCATCGTGAAAATCCTCATTGTCGAGAGCATTATTGTTCACTGAAGAAGGTTCTTGATTGACAATAATGGGACGAACCAACGGTGAATCTGTTGCGTTGTCACTCTCGAAAAACATCCTTGCCGCATCATTTTCTTCAACGGCTTCAACATTGATCGAATTGAAAAAGTCATCGTACTCAAACATCCAAGGCTGACCAGGATTTCTAACCGGTAAAGTGTGCCTTTGTACTCTGACTTCAGACCATTCCTCGACCCTTTTAGTCTCTAGATTCCAGACTCTTAAGTTCGGGGTGGAATACCCAAGAAAGTATCCTTCAATTGCTCTAGCCCCAAACTTTCCATTAGGATCGATTATTGTGCACGGAGCTCCAAACGGTTCAAGATATGACAAATCTGGTTTCCGTTTGTTAATAAGCTCAAAGCAGGTCTTGTTGTGCCTTTTGACTGTAAGGACTCGGTTCAACGTATAACATGCAGAGGCCACAGCTTCAGTCCAAAAAGGAATCGGCAATTGTGACTCTACCAACATTGTCCTAGCAGTCTCGATCAATGTGCGGTTCTTACGTTCAGCGACGCCATTCTGTTGAGGAGTATAAGCTGCACTAAATTCGTGAAGAATACCTTTTGAAGTGCAAAACTCCGCCATGGCATGATTTTTGAATTCAGTACCATTGTCGCTACGTATCCGCCTAACCTTCAACTTATATAGATTCTCAATCTGAATGATCAAGTTTTTGATAATACCGAAAGTTTCACTCTTATGTGCCATGAACGCCACCCAAGAAAATCTTGAATAATCATCAGTAATCACGAGGCAGTATTGATGATTCCTAATACTTTTGTGCTTGACAGGACCGAACAAATCCATGTGCAAACGTTCAAGAGGAACAGCCACCGTGTTGACTTTCTTTGTAGGATGTCGCTTCTTCGTTTGTTTTCCTTTCTGGCACGAGACACAGACGTCGTGAAGATGGAAATTTTTAAGAGGAACACCATTCACCAATTCATTTGACACCAAATGATTCATTTTGCGTAAGTGAATGTGACCCATTCGTCTGTGCCAAGAGATTGTGTCTTTTTCTGAGGCTTTGGAAACGAAACAAGTTGCTTGTGCAGACGTAGTAATAGCTTGGCTCATATCAAGGACATACAAATCATTTATCCTTGGAGCCGACAAGAGAATCCATTCTTTTGGAATTTTGAAGCCAGGTTTCAGCACATAACATCCATTTGCATCAAAGTGTACTGAGAACTGCTTATCACAAATTTGAGAAACGCTAAGAAGATTGTGATCAAGTTGTTGTACGAAGTTGATCTTGTCAAAACTAACAACCCCGTTGGAAATCATTCCTTCACCCGTAATGTATCCGCCCTTATCTCCAGCAAAAGCAACATAACCTCCTCTAATAGATTTGACGTCGTAGAGAAGCTTCATGTCGCCTGTCATGTGCCTGGATGCCCCACTATCAACAATCCAATGACTACTGATAGTTCCTCCTGGAACACCCTGCACATGAACTCACACAATTAGTTGGAGATGGGGACCCAAGCCATTGTGGTCTTGGGTCTTCCATTTTCATCAATCACAATAACCTCTATTCTTTGATGATTCGAGAATTGAGATGGTCCCCCTGACTCAGTAACCGTTTTTGGTTTCCAGGTCTGTTGAGTTTTACCAGTTTGATTGTTTGAAGTTTTTGAAAACTTTGAATTATCTGGTTTAACTGAAACAGATGGTTTGTGAATCACATCGGTTTTAATTGCCTTTTCAATTTTCTTGACCTGTTGGCGTTTCTGTTTCTTTTCCCTTTCTCTTATGAGTCGGGGATCTTGTTTTGATGAAACAGATCGCTTGCGGTCAATGTGGTCACGGGGAACATCAACTATGCCTTTTTGTTTATGAAGATACGGGCATTTTCGAACAATATGCCCGATTGTTCCACATTCAAAACATGATCTTCGTTCAACAAACCCCGAAGTATCATGTGGTCGTCTTGCCGATGATGAACTTTGTGATCCCGAGGTACTAGGTTTTGAACAACTTGGTTCATTCCTTTTCATCACAGTTGCTTTCTGGACAAAATCTAAGTTAGATTGATTTGCAAACTTTTCAATTTTGTCCGTTCCCTTCGACTTCACAAAGTTCACATTCTTTTTCTTCTTCTGAGTCGGCTTCCTTTGACTTTGAGTCGATGCTTTTCCTTTTGGTTTGGTATGATTTTGCTGTTTTTGCACTGTTGGTAATTTCTGATTTCCATATTGTTTTCGAACTTCAGCCTTTGGAATAGGAGGACACTGTGTTACTGTAACACGTGATCCTGTCTTTCCCAAAAACTTACTTGTCGAATTTTCAAAAACTTTACTTATTAAAGATTGATTAACATTCTTTATAGGAAAATCTTTGTCTGAGTAAATTTTATCATCACCAACAAGAGTGTACAGTAAATCCACACTCTCCGACTCTTGGGCAGATGTGGACTCGGTTGGAACAGTCTTAGCAGGTTTTGCGGGAGGATCACATAGAATATGATTCTCAAGAGGTATGTCCTCTTCTTTGATTACCGCATCAGACTTTTCCGAATCAGTATCATCAGATTCATCATCAGAAGAATCAGTATCCTCAATCACAACTGGAGGAGCCTGATTCGGTTCAGCAGAAGACACACATGTATCTGCTGACACATCTGAATCTGATGATACCTCTTTCTTGTATCCGAGTCCTGCTGCACATTCTGCTGCAAATTCCTTAATATCTAGAGGAACAGATGGCTCAAAGTGAGTTCTGTATTCCTCATCAGGCATGGCATCATAATTGTTTCTCACGGGTGGTGGACATTTCTTGTAACCTATGCATGTGACATCCCGTTTCTCTTTCTGAACATCAATGATGTGATCCAACACATAGCTAGAACTCAAATAACTGTCTAACTTGAGTCGGATCGCCTCACTTTCTGTTTTAACACAAGCCATTTCTTTTTGCATAACCTCAAGACGAGTTATATAAAGGTTAATGTCAGTTTGTTTTCTGGAAACCATTTTAGTCAACTCAGTTTTATCTTTCTTTAACGTTTCAATCATTGACTTAAATTCCTTTTCATGGTTTTCATAAAACATATTGGCTTCAGTGCACTTTGAAAGATCAACGGTCAATTTCTGATTGTGAATGAATGTCACATCATATTTCTCTTGCAAAGCTTCATGCTTGCTTTGCAGTTCACACCACTTATCATTCACTGTAACATGTTTGTCTTGCAATTCAAACAAACTAGCTTGTAAAGCATCGTGTTTGCCTTGCAACTCAGACATGTTTGCATCCAAATCAGCACATCTAGCATGCAATCTATCACAATTATCACAGCTAACAGAAGTGGGTTCATCGACACATACCTGACTTGATGAACTGTCGACATTAGCCATAAAGGCTGAATGGAGAGAAGACGAAGAATAAGCAGCTTGATCCACCAAAATAGATCTTCTTTGAATTCCTGCTGCAGCTTCATCCAATAGCTCATCAATATTAGCATCGACTGACGCAACTGATGTGTCATCCACCTGATCATTGCCTGCAGTGGAGGATTCTTCATCCGAGCTTCCACTATAACCAGAAGAGTCTTCATCTTCAGAAGATACATCACCATTGGTGGAAGATTCTCCACCACTGGCGTGTTTAAGATCATTAACCACTTCAGCAAAACAAGCTGTTCCATCAGGTGCATCATTTCCCAACTGGATTGACCAATCACAGCCTTCATCTACTTGAACCACAAGTGCCTGGTTGGCATTTGATGGTCCTGGTTGATTCTGGTTGTTGACAGGCACCAGTGTGCGATCATTGTTCCTCGCTTGATTCTGATTAGCCCTGTTTCCTTGACCTCTGAAGGGATTCTGGTTCCCATGTTGAGATGGCCTTGTACATTCACGCTTGAAATGGCCACGTTCACCACAATTGAAGCATCTAACAGCCTGCTTATCAAACCCATACTTGGTGTCTTTCTTGCCTTCCAAGCTGGTTCTGCCAGTTCTTTCCATGAAATCCTTTGCTCGCCTAACAGCACTGGCAAGGGCCCACTTAATATCCATCATCTCCATCTCTTCCTTGTCTATCTGCTGATAGTCTTCTTGAGTCAGATTAATGTTGCCAATCTGACCTTCTACTAAACCACAGTATGCGCTCACCAAAGTGTTTAGCAGCTCCATGTGTTCCTTAGCTACTTCCACACTAACTTTTGAGAAACTTGAAGTGTCGAGCCGTACTGTATTTGGCTTAGATTGCTGACTAGCAGATGATGTACTTCCATAACATGCTTGCTGTGGAGGATGAAGTGGATTCCCGTACATGTCTGTTGGTACGGTAGATTGAGCAGGAGGAGGAGGAAGTGGATTCCCATACATGTCTGTTGTGGGAGATTGAACTGGTAAAGGATTTCCGAACATATCAGTTGGTCTGAGAGGTCGTTGCTGTTGTGGTGCTGATTGAGGAACTGGTTCTAGCAGATTTCCATACATGTCTGTCTTTGGAGGAACCGGCACTTGGATAGTATTGCCATATATATCTGTGCTAGTCACAAAGGCTGTTTGAATTGGGGCATGTGAAGACGGTTTTGTAGAAGTACTAGAAGTTCCATAATACATTTCAGGATTTTGTGGCACTGGAACTCTTTTCGCCTTGAGAGTTTCTTCCTGATTCTTGTTTTCCAGGATTTGAACAAAGTCGTTGAAGCTTGTTGTAGCTAAAGTACCATTGTACTTCATGATTTCCAAGAATGTATTCCACTGAGGTGGCAATGCATCTGCAAACCTTTTCACAATCTCTGCAGGAGTTGTAGCTACCCCAAAGTTTGTCAATTCAGTCAACAAGTGATTAAATCGATTTGTCAAATCACCCAACGACTCATTCTCCATACAAGTAAAACCATCAAACTCTTTCTTCAGCAATTCTTTTCTCAGTTGACGTGTCGCTTCATTTCCCACGCCCCTTGTCTTCAACGCGTCCCACAACCTCTTCGTTGTCTTGTATTTTACGAATTGATGATAGATATCTTTACTTAAAGCCTGAGTGAGAATGGCGTATGCCTTCTTTTCTAGATCATAGACCTTCTTCTGATCTTCCGTGAGATCTGCAAACGTAGCAGCAGATGATGCGGCAACCTCTATTGTTTGATCGAAATCAGTAATAAACCGCAACCACAATTCTGTATTTTGGCCAAGAACGTATGTATGAAATCTGTCAATCCATCCTGGATATTCATATAAGTGCATCAACTTTGGAGGTCTATTCAAACTTCCAGTTTCGCTTTCGCTTAAAAGAATGCTTTGAACACTTGGAACTTGATTTGACACAAATGCCCATTGACCGGTAGAAATTGCATTAGCTTGAGAAGATGCCGGTGCGGAAGATGACGGAGTACCAAAATACATATCTGTATTTACCAAAGTATTCCACCTTGGATTCATTTTTGATCAAGAAATAGAATACCTGAAAATCACACTCGAAACAAACTGTTAAAACACACTTGCAACCCTTCTGTTAAAAATACCAACACACTCAACGAAACAGAATGTTGACGAAACTGAATTTTTTTTTTTTTTTTTTTTTTGTTTTGTGGCGAAACAGATTTGGGTGTATTGGGCTTTACGAAACAGGTTTGACAAGATGGGTTTTATAATTGACGAAACACTTTTGGGCTTGCAAATTAACGAAACAGAGCCCAGCTCTTGAATATGGACGAAACAGATTTTAAACACTTAGCCGACGAAACCGAAAGTCTTTTGGACTCCTAGACGAAACAGGAGGATTCTGTTTCGTCAAACACACTCCGGCGAAACAGATTTTAGTTTGGGATTCCACGAAACAGATTGATAGTTGACGAAAGTGAAATTCTGTTTCGCCGAGAATGCAAATGACGAGACTGAATTTTTGTTTCGCCGATGGGTGTTTCAGAGAGTGGGTAAACCTTTTGACTTTTATCTTTTACTGACACACACAGACTTGCTTTCGGCTAGTTTCACCAAACAAGCATGGTTTCCAATATTTTAATCAATAACATTTCCCAACATACAAACAACTTTGCCAAATATTTTAACAAGATCAAAAAGTGTGACTTTTTAAGAACAGTTTGAATATGGCAAGAACACAATGAATTTTCCGGTAAAAATATGAGTTTTCCGGTGAACCGACAAATTTCCGAACACAAATTCTTGCTTGAAACTTCACTAAAAACCAACTTTTAACATGTGAAAATGAAAAATAACAAGGTTTTTATAAGAACATCCAGCAAAACAACAAGATTAAACCAGATTTCAAGTGTTTTTCCAGAAAAATAAGAATTTTTAAAAACCCGAAAAACAACCCAAGAACACCTCGGTTTTAACAAGGAGAAGAGCCAAGGCTCTGATACCACTTGTAGGTCCGGCTAGGGGAGGATCTAGTCGCCTAATCCTTGTATACGAACCACTCCGGTTGTGCGGAATCCAACCGGAATAGCAAACCGAGACGGAACACGACAAAAACACGACACGCAGATATCACCGTTAAACACCACTGTATTATAACGATAAAAGGGTTCGGTTACAATCCAATGTTTACAATGCTCTTTGTAAACTCTCTCTAGTGTGTGTGTATGTGCTCTGTTCTCTCTGTGTTCCTCTGTTCTGCTCTCGTGTCTCTGTGTTCTCACAAATATGCTCTCTGTGTTCTCCCCTGTGAAACAGAAACATAACACATCTATTTATACCCACAGACACACATATATATGACGAAACAGAAAGACAGGCGACGAAACAGATCATGGTCGACGAAACAGATGTGTTTCGTCGACTTCTGGGCTGATTCGTCGATAGTGGGCTTCGGTCCAATCAGTTGAGGCCCAGACTGTGTTTCGCCATCATCTATTAGCCCAAGGACTGTAATGTTGAGCCCAGTCCTTGTCTGTCTCCTTTGATGGCTTGAAGTCTTGTACACGACGGAGGAAAGTCGTCACAATATAAGCCGTGCTGAGTCGCGTCGAGTCGCGTCCACTAATCGAATCACGTCGCGTCGAGTCGCGTCCATAAATATGTATCAACACAAGTCGAGGCTAATAAGATTTGTTAGATTTTGAAGGGAATCTAGAACTGAACTTGAAATACCACAATAACTAATATCTAACGAGATGAGATTACTACTGGACAACTCTTGAAATATTGAGGAAGAATTCATGAAATCATTCTCGGCAACATGAAGCAACTCAAGAGAAGTCAGATTGCGGAAGCTAGGAATAGGACCATGAAAATAACACAGAGTTAAATCCAATGAAACTAGACTAGTTACACTGAATATCCACTGTGATACTGAACTGCTAAAAACATTGAAAGAAAGATCGAGAACAGAAAGGGATGTGAGATTGACACTAGGAACATACATGTGTAGATTTGAGAGTTCACATCGAGACAAATGTAGCTGGACCAAAGAAGGAAGGGTGTTAATCACCTGAAGCCAATCGGTTGCTTTGCTAAGGTCCACGCCACTCATATCGAGGTGATGCAACATACCAAGACTTGACAACCACTTCATATTCGCCATGCTCGTTCCTTCAAATGAATTTCGATCATGAAAACTTCCGAGACACAGAACATGTAATTCTGAGAGATTCCCTAGTTGTGGAGGGATTGTTCCGCCAAAATCGGAATGTGAAAGGTTAAGGTACCTTAGGTTTTGAAAAGAACCAATGAATTTAGGAAGTTGGATGCCTCCAAAATCATTGCAACTCAAATCCAGATGCTTGAGTTGCTTTAGATCCAACAAAGATCGACTTATTTCCCCTTTCAACATCTGCTTCAAGGCTTCTTTTTCACCTATCGTGCGATAATAATCCATGTATTGACAATGGCCATCAAGTCCAGGAAGATGAATACGATGAACATGACCTGTAGAATTATCACAAGCTATCCCAGCCCATGTACAACAGTCCTTGTTCTCAGCAACCCACGAAGCGAGTCGTTGTGATTCATCAATGAGGCCATGCTTGAACTGGATAAGTGCTTGTCTCTCATCGTCATTGCAATGAGAGTTTTGATTAGATGAGCATAAACGAAACAAGGCCAAAACAACAAGTAAGAACAAGTGAAAACAAGAATAAGAAGATCGAGCACTCATATTGTTTGATATTAGTTTAGAAGATGAGATGGGAGCTTAATCTAAACTCGAATATTTATAAATACCAATAGTGCGTAGCTTTTACTTGGCTGTATGAATGTACTTAAACGTCAAGTCAAGTAAACGAAAGGTACACACATGCACCAGTCTATACGGACACAAATAGCATCAGTTCAGTGTGTGGACATGATAAATGAGAGTGATGGATGAATAAAACAATTTAGATCAAGACAAGGTTAGCTGTCATCCAAAGTTAGTGGACTTAAATGGAGAAGTCTGTAAATTTCAAGTTAGAAAACCAATCAAAATTGGGACCAATTTGTGAAAAGTAGAAATCAGTCATTTGCCGGAAACTTTGAACGAGTCCAAGTAAACCATGAAAGGTGCATGACTAAATCAGTGATATTAAGCTCATATATGAATACCTAGTGAACTATATTTTGTCTTTTAGTCTAAATTAATCATCTTTGAATCATATAATCACTTTTATAACTTCAAAATGAAACATTTTGTATCTGGGTCCCTAAGTTTTCATTTTTGTTGTCATTTCCATTCAAATCACTAACTCAGTTAAAAAATATTTTTAAGTCATGGATGATTTTGGCAATTTGCCTATTTATTTATTATTTTCCTTTTTATCTTTAAATAAAAAAATTATAATTATAATATATATACACACATTGGCCAAGCTTTATTGGGGCAGGGGTACCCCCACCAATTTTTTTGCTCGTAGTGATAATTTTACAAAAGTTTCTGAATTTTTTTAGTGTAAAATATTAGATTTTTTAAGAGGTCGTCCCCCACAGATTTGGATTTTGAGAGTTTGGCTCCAACTGAGTTTTCGTTCAAGCTCCGCAATTGTATACACACTCTATCTCCTTTATCCTACTCTCTTCTCCACATCCACCTCCATCTCCATCACCACCACCACTGTCGCTGCCACAACCACTCCCTTCTCTCTCGGTAGTCGTACGTCATCTCTTTCCGTCTACCCGTCGTACCAAACATCAGTACCACACGTCTCTCCCATCGTGCCAAACATCGTTAATTTATTATTATTTATTTATTAAAGGTAAAAAAGAAAATTAAAAAAAATATTGTATAAATTTATAAATGTGTATATGTATATATATATATTTTATTTATAATTATTTTTTGAAAGACAAAAACAATATTTTATAAAATTAGAAAACAAAAGAATAAATGGGAAAGTGCCAAAATCATCCCTGAGGTTTGAAATTCCCAAAATCATTCATGAGAGTTAACGATATATTTTAACTCAGTTTGCCTTTCGGATAGAAATATCAAAAAAGAAAGAAACCTCGGGACCCAAATACAAAAAAGTTCCATTTTTAAACTGAAGATGCAAAAGTGACTTAAACTCACAGGCTATTTTGACATTTTACTCTTTGACACGAGAACCACACTACAACCAATGCACAGCCTAATCATAAATTGACCATTATAAATTTCTCAAGCCGGATTTTGTTTTTCAATGCCAGCATAATCATTATTGTTGTCATTTGAGGTGCACAAAATAACCGGTTAATTAACCGTAACCGGTTATTAACTGAAACCATAACCGGTGGTTATTTTTAACCGTAGGTTAGTAACTGGTTATAAGTATTTAGTATAGGAACCAGTTATTAACCGGTTTTGACTGGTTAACCGATAAAAAAAACAAAAAGTTCATAAAAAGGCAAAATAACCGGTTAATAACCGAAAATAGCCGGTTAATTAACTGAACCGGTTAAAGTAATTAACCGGACAAGTTAAAAAAATAACCAGTTAAAGTAATAACCGGTTAAAGTCAAAAAGTCAAATTAACCGGTATAACCAGTTAACAAAAAAAAAGTTAAATTAACCGGTATGCCATAATGTAGACATACCCATAGGCATTCAAGGAATATTTATATATTTTATCTTCAGTTTATATAATTAAACATTTTTTCATGTCTTTTGGGATTTTGGGCATCTAGCTTTATGCGAGCCTTCTTAACATGCAGTTTGACATCAATGCTATCGGTAGGACTTCAAATTTAAACTAACTTCCACCAATAAATTAGAAAAAAATATATTCAATCCTGCTACTTATAATATAAAAAAATATATTACATGTTATGAACTTGTAGTAATTTGAAGTCTTCCAAAAATGGAAACTTTAATTATTATTACTTTTCAACAAAACATCTAAATTATGTATTTTGTATAAAAGTCTATACTTTATACCAATGTTTTCAAAACCGGTAAATACCGGCCGGTTATACTGGTATTACCATTTTCAGATGTAAATCCGGTACGAAACACTCCGATAAATAAGTGAAACGGTATGAGGTTTGTACCGGCGGTAAAATCCGGTATACCGGTTTGAAACGTAATACCGGTACCGGCCCAGGGTTATTTTAGTTTGGGTTGTTACTTATTTTTATTATATAAGTTACTTATCTTACGTAATTTTTATATATTATGATTATTCGTAACTAAAAGTTCTTATTTAATATTGTATGAAACGAAAATAGTTGATGTATTCAACACTCAAATGGCTTAAACATATCGTACACTTTCATTTAAAAGTGCTTGTTGGAAAATTGTATGATTTTCGATTATCTTTTGGATTATTTTTATTATTTATTTACTTTTGGATCATCTTTAAAATGTAATCATGCATTTTTGGATTAACTTTTGAGTTGATGTTGTAATTTATGAAAGACAAATTGGAAAATAATAATCCCATCTTTCTGAAATTGGCCGATAATAATCACAAGTCAGTTATTTGCCAATAATAATCCGACCTCGTCCAATTTTTTTGTAAAATAGTCTGCCGTTAGAATAAGCTTAATGGAGTTAAGTGTTTTTCGAATTACAAACCGATGTTTTAGGGCTTTTGATCAGAACGAGGATACGAGTCGATTGATGTAAAACTTACCTCGAAATACTACCCCCAACCCACGAAAACGGTGCTTCAATTCGGGTGTTTAACTTCCAATTAACAAAATTCAAGCCATTTCGAACACAATTTCGAGGTAAGTTTTACATCAATCTACTCGTATCCTCGTTCTGATCAAAAGCCCTAAAATATCGGTTTGTAATTCGGAAAAACACTTAACTCCGTTAAGCTTATTTTAACGGCAAACTAATTTACAAAAAAAATTGGACAAGGTCGGATTATTATTGGCTAATAACTAACTTGAGATTATTATCGGCCAATTTCAGAAAGATAGGGATTATTATTTTCTAATTTGTCTTTATGAAATTATAGAGTTAGCTAGTCAACCTGGTTGAACCGCTTGGTATAATCTGGTTCAACCGGTTGAACCATTTTTTAGCCTAATCCGGTTTGATTTAAAAATCGGTTTTAAAACACTGCTTTATACAATCTATAAAATCATTTTAAGTGTGAAGATATATTCATGATCTTTCAAAACAAAAATGAAAACATGTTCTTACCTTTCCAAAAATGGAAACTTTATTGGTACTTTTTCCACAAAATTCTTAGATCATAGATTTTATTTAAAATTCATACTCTACATATTGTATAAGACCATTTCAAGTGTGAAATGATGTTCATAACATTTTTGTTAATGAATCTTGCTATATCTAAACATGCATGTGTTTAGATCATACTTTTAAACATGAAGATGCAAAATTCATGTTTCCTACACTTAAACAACTTCAAGATCATCAAAAATTATCAATTAAATCACATAATCAAACTAGTATTTTTAGTTATATTAGTGTTTTTCAAGTGGGTTTTAAATAGCTTTCAAGGTGATCTTGCACATTTGTGTTTAAACATAATCATGGAAAATATAGTTGTAAGACATGAAGCTTACTAGCTTGAGATGAACAAGATGAAGGTGATGATAATGTAAAGAAAAAAAAAATGAAGATCCAAGTGCTTCAAGTCTTGATAAAGTGCTTCAAGTGTGTCCCCAAGTCTTGCAAATGCTTTAAATCATCCATGAACCTCCATGATTATATGAATTTCTTGAGTTTGAAGCCTGAAAAAAATTGAAGGTGGGAGTGTTTGGGTGAGCCAATTTTAGAGAGGCAGGGATAAGGGAGATGAAAAGTTTTGAGTTTTGTTGGAAATGTGAATGAGGTGCTTGTTTGATTACACTCTTACACCTCTCCATACACTAATCATCTTTACAAATCAACCAACACATCAAACTAAGGTGAGTAATGGGAGACCCACCCCAAAACCGTGAGAAGGGGTAGTGGTTTTGTATATATATATATATATATATATATATATTTATAAAATCTTGATATATTTTATAAATCTTCTAAACTTTGGTAAATTTATATGATTAGTTTTTATAAAAACTAACTATCCAACATATTAAAGTGATGTTATATTATGCCCAACTAGCTCACTAGACTTATTATTTCGTTGTTCGGTTGATAGACTCGGTTCAGGTTTCGGTTTCGTATCGGGTCCAATACCAAAATTTTAAATTAATTATGTAATTTGTTCACACAAATATTCTTATGATATTTTTATTGTCCAAATTTATTAACTAGTTTTTCTGGACTAGTAAACTTGTTATTTTGGACACAGTTCCTGTACCGACTCTGTTGTCGGGTAATTACCGAACTAGATATGTAGCCTTAAATCATAAGATTTATATATGAATTTTTGTGTTGTTTTAATAACCCAAATATTATTTATAATAAATAATATTCATTTTTTGGATTTTTCAGACAATTGCTATATTGTTCTGCAAAGTGCCGTACACTTCTGCAGAATCGCGGAGTTAATCTGCGGATCGGACAATTTTAATGTTTATATGAAATTTTTAGAAGTATTAATCATAAATTACTTCTAACTAATGTTTTCATGTAATTTGTATAAAGATGTATTAAATAATAATAATAATAATAATAATAATAATAATAATAATAATGCAAACAACACAATATTTGTTTGTAAATTTGTACGAACACATCTTATATAGGATAAATTTCGCACAAGGGTATAATATCGGGAAAGCTCTTAACCTTCCAAGAGGTGATATATCTCTGATCTCACCCGGATCCTTTGGATCTAGGAAAACATGGTGACACGAGACGTATCTGTAAATAATAAAAATCTAAAATAACTAATCAATACCATTAGTTGTGATTTTGTTTATGTTATGTTTAGTATTTCGTATTTTATTTTCATCGTACACTTATTTCAATGAATCACAAAATGTAACTTGTGAGTAGATATTTTCCTAATTCCCCTTTTTTTATCATTTACATGTTTTGGGGTGTATCATGTGCATTGTTTCGTTAGTTCAAGTTTTCATTATCCAACTACATGCAAGTTTCAATTGTGTAATTATGTGGTAGTTGTAGTTGTTTATTGTTTGTGTTACTAACCATTATCGCTAACCAAAATCGCAAGTAATTTTCACATGGATCTATAGGCTGACTAGGTTCCCCACGGCCATGGGTTGTAGCTTAGTATCGCCACCACATTTAGATTCGCTCGTCGGTGGGCTTGAGTCTCATATTTACACTTACACTGTTATCATCACCTCATTACCGGACTTTTACATTATCACATCATCATGATTGGTTGGTTGGTTGGTTGTGTTTGGTTTGACTATTTGGATTATTTGTTTATCAAATAATTACCATTGAATCACATGTTAACATATGAAGATCGAGCACTCATATTGTTTGATATTAGTTTAGAAGATATGATGGGAGCTTAATCTAAACTCGAATATTTGTAAGTTCCAACGGTAGCTTTTACTTGGCTGTACAGATGGGCTTAAACATCTAGTAAAACCAAGTCAAGTAAACTAATGGTACACACGTCAGGCATCTATCATCAATCTATATGGACACAAATAGCATCATTTTGCGGACATATATGAGACTGATGGATGAATAAATCAATTTAGAATAAGTCAAGGTTAAGTGTCCATCCAAAGTTAGTGGACATAGATAGAGAAGTCTATAATGAGCTTTCATTTCAAGTTAGAAAACCAATCAAAATTGGGACCAATTTGTGAACAAACAAGTAGAAATCAGTCATTTATAGTCGACTCTGAAGAGGTCCAAGTAAACTATGAAAGGTGTATGATTAAATCAGTCAAATTAAAATCATATAAGATTTATGGATACCAAGTGAACAATAATTTTTTCTTTGAGTCTAAATTAGTCATCTTTGAATCATATAATTTATAGTTTTAAGTGATAAAATCATAGAACCACAGCCAATGGATGGCCTGATCGTAAATCGACCATCATAATGTATACACAGCCATAGGCATTCAAGGAATATTTATATATTTTATTTTTATCATCAATATATATAAACTGTTTTTATTTTTATCGTCAGTATATATATAAACTCTTTCAATTTTTTTTGGGATTTTGGGCATAAACTATATTTTATTTTTATCATCAATATATATAAACTCTTTCAATTTTTTTGGGATTTTGGGCATCTAGCTTTCTGCAAGCCAGCTCAAGTTTATAGGTAGGATTTCAAATTTAAATTAACATCAACGAATAACTTAGAAAAAAATTATATCCAATCCTGGTACTTGTAAGTTTCTTAATCATTAGAGTTATAATTATAATGTAAACAAACATGTTGTAATTCTTACGCTACTAAAATATTATGTATAATAATAACTTTGGTATCTTCGTTCAAAAAATAATAATAAATTTGGTATATGTATTATGTTATCTTATTTATAAAGCACAAAATTCCATGCATTTTCTACTAATTTTTAAAGAAATATCTAACCAATTAACTTTTTTTACTGGAATTTGGTGATTTGAATAGATGTTTTTTCTTTAATTTACTACTTTTATAAATTAATTATTGAAAGTTGTGTTGGAAATTTTAGTGAAAATGGGTTTTTCACTAAATATTTTGGGCACCAATAATAATATTTATATATGTGTTGCATAAATAATTATTTGTGGATTTGTGTTCTACGTTGTGAAAGCTTCATAACAAACCAAACTATGTCCAAAATGGAGCTAAGATTAATGAGATATCGAAGCTTGAAGTTGTGTGTTTGGAACAAACAAAATGAGAAAAATGGATTAAGTTTTGTCAACTTGTTCCACATAGGTGGGATGATAAAACTTGTAGTGGTTTATAAGGAGGACTCCTTGTATATTTTCTACCATTGGACAAAAACTAGTGGGACCCTAAAGGGTGCGGCGCACCCTTCCTCGTACATGTGCACGCGTGGCGTGGGCCATGGGCGCAATGTGCCGCACTTAGCACTTCGCACACCGTCTTGTATTTTTTTCAATGAGCGCGTGGTCAGGTACATGGCGGGTGGCGGCTCAGCTTATGGCGCACCTTGGGTGGCGGGAGCAGTTTGCGCGCAAGTCTATAAGGCGCAGGACTTGCGGCTTTCGAAAAGCGTGGTTACGCGGACCGAAGTGTCGGTCCGACAGTAGCCTTGTCATAGGTTCACATGCGCGCGCGAGCGGCCAGTCATATTGGTCAACCACTAGAGTTAATGTCTAAACGGTTTCAAAAATGTTTAATTCTGTCATGAATGAAAATGATTGTTTTTTTGACCAACTACTAAAATCCATTTATGAAGACTTTAACCTGGTTTTATTACAAGATTAATTATCTTGTTTATGACCAATTTTAATAGGTTTGAATAAGTCTTTCTATAGTGTGAGTATAAGTATGAACATAAAGGTTCATTCTAAATAGATCATTCTAAATAGAGAAAAAAAATACACACAAAATAACTTTTGTTGCATAGAAATTTAGAGAAGAGTATTCTCTAAATTGTCTTTTTACACAACTCAGTATTTTCCTACAAAATAAAGAACACCAAATTATACCCGGTGTAATCTCGGGCGTGAGTGCCATCTCCGGCAGTACACATATTGTTCCGGTTGTTGTACCCTGGGAGACAGAACCATCTGAGAGGAGGTGCGTAATCTGTTTTAAGTGAAGCGTGTTGAACACGTGCCTCAACCAAAACCGTCAACAATTTTGCTTGTCTTGCAGCGGAGTTTCGATCTCGTAGGTGCGGTTGAAGTTTTCAAAGACATTGGCTTTGAATCAAGATTGGTACAATTTAGTTGTATTTTATATTCGTTTATTTAGTTTTGTAACCGGTATTGTACTAATCGAATTTCCCACAAATAACGAGAGTCTCGTTATTATATTTATTTTATTAATATTTTTTAATAAAATGTGAACCTAGTTCCTACAATCTTAAAACAGACTTTCGTGAAAATTGTTTCTACAATCTTAAATCCCTTCTCTACGAGGATTTAGGTTCACGAAAGTTCAAATTTTAATTGAGATTTTGCTAAAATCTTATAAATTTTTTGGGAAATATTTATTTAGTACAATGAGTCGGATTAGTTTTGATGATTGGAGTACAATCTTTAATCCGAATACCGTGTTACAAAAACGGACGTTTTGATCCAAGTTTTGGAGTTCATAGGTTTTTCTTCGTGTTTAGATAAACCGAACCATATACAAAATAATATGTATTTCAATAGCTTTTGAAATACTAAATTTGTTGGTGCATGCGTTTGTCGACTTCGTCTTGTATCGAGTCTTGTATGAGATTAGATAAATCAGAGCACGTAAAACGAGAAAATAGGTTATCAGGCAAGTTCAAACGAAATCACTTTGTTAATTCCGCTCGAACATGTAATTCCGTGTGAAACTGATTCCTCTTGAGCCTGTTCAAGCGGAATTAGCTTGCCTATAAATAGTTGTTGTATGATTTCGTTTGAGTGATTGGTGTATGTGTGATTCCGGAGCCGAAGTGCTGCCGAAGTGTCGTCTTGCTGTAAAACTTTGTCAAATCAATCAGAAAGACAGTTAAAGTGATAGTCTGAAAACGTTCCTACATGTGGTATCGGAGCTCAGGAGGAGGAGTTCTACCATTTTCAGCTTGATTTCATCTGATTTTCTAACTTCTACACCTTCTTTTCAAAATTGAATTTGTTTTCACGGTTAAAATGACTTGAAATTCTCACAGTATACGCGCATTTGTGTTTTAACAAATCCTTGAAAGTTTCAGACCTTAATTCTGCTTAAAACCTGATCAATTGGTAATTCCGCTTGAAAAGTTTATTTGAAATGATGATGTCAGCATAATTTCGCTTGAAACTGCACCTTATTCCGTTTGAAATCAGTATTTCATTTGAGTGATTCCATTTGAAATCAGCTATTCCGCTCCAAATTGATATTTCGTTTGGGTGATTCCGTTTGAAACCTTATTTCGTGTGAAAAGTTATTCCACTTGAGTTGGTATTCCGTTTGAAACTGGTCTGCAAGTAATTCCGCTTCAGAAGGTGATTCCGTTTGGAACTGTGATTTCGTTTGAAGGAATATCTCGTTTAAGTGGTATAATTTCGTTTGAAAGTGTCAGATTTTGAAAAATTTTGCCGAAACATGGAAGAAGAATTCTACAACGTGTTTGCTACATCCTCGACTACTCCGACTGACATTGCTAAGAACATGAACATGGAAAATGAAACTGGAACTTTGCAAAAACCCCCGAAACTCATGGGCATTGAGGAGTACTATGGTTGGAAAGATCGGTTTGAAAACTGGGTTCAAGCTAATCATTTGAGATCATGGGAATGTGTTGAGAAAAAGTATGTGCTACCACGTACAGATTTAGGAGTTGAGAAAAAGATTTATGAATTTACAGATAAAGAACGTGACATGTACAAAGCAGAAAAGATGATGATCAGTTTACTCCAGCAAGCTATTAAAGAAGACATATTCGTTTTGCTTCAACATGATAAGACTTCACGTTCAATCTGGAAAGCACTTCGAATTAAGTTTGAGGGAAGTGAGAAGATGATTAAGAGTAAAAAGGCACTGTTAAAGAAAGAATTTGACTTGTTTACGAGTTTACCAGGAGAAGATTCAAAGAAACTGATTGAAAGATATTGTCACTTAGTACGTTCAATGTCATTGTTAGACATCACCAAAGATCATGAAGAATGGGTCGACAAACTAGCTGATGCTTTACCTCAGAAAGAGTGGGGTACTTATTTGATGATCTTGAAGAATACTGGTGAATATGATGGTCTGACAATTTCTCAGTTTATTGAAAAGATTGAAGGACAAGATCTTGAGCAACAAAAGATTGCAAGAATGAACAATCCGAGTGCACAACAAGATGTTAAAATGTATTACAAAGGGAGTGTTCAGAATGTCGAAGCAAGTCCGAAAATTCAAACTGCTTTCAGTGCAGGAAATTCATCTGATTCAGTCAATCAAATTTCAAACAACAGTGGTGGATTTTCATCATACCCGAGTGTTAATCCAAAAACTTCAAGCTCTAATCATCAATCTCAAAGCTCAAACAGCAACAATGGTCATGTCTTAAACTGCAATATTGCATTACATCTTCAGAATGGTCAAAATTTTTCTGAAGAGGTTGTTAAAAGTCATATGGGGTTACTTGTGACAGTATTGGAAACATATGAAGGGTTGGTTGCAAGAAGAATCGGAAATCCTATGTTGACGAAAGAAGATTACGACCAGATTGATGCTGAAATGGAGCTGATGGATATTAAATGGTGTCTAGCTAGTGTTTTAAGAAGAGCTGAAAAATTTAAGATGATTACAGGGAGAAATGACTTTCTGGATGCTAATGTATCTACTTTGGGTTTTGATAAATCTAAAGTTATTTGTTTTCAATGCAGGGAGAAAGGTCATTTCAAGAGAGAATGTAAAAATCGAGAAGCTAGTGGAGCACAAAATCCGTTTGGAAAAGATGATTATTATCGGAAAGCCATTTATCAACAAGTTGCTCATCAACCGCATCAACAAAAAGAACCATAAACAGCACATGCTAAAATGACCGAAGATGCAAATAAGAAAGCTTATTATGGAATCATTGATCAAGATGATGAGAAAGTGGCTGCTGGTTTTAGTTGGGACAAATACATTCCGCCTGATTCAAAAGTAGCAGCGTTAATTGCACAAATAGTTCAAGAGACAGATTTGATGACAGAATGGATGAAAGTGTTTGCTAAAGATGAAAATAATCAAGATGATGAATCTAGTTCTTCAGATGATAGTTCAGAACGAACACAAGTGTTTAATCAATCATCAACTGATGATAGTGATGATGAAGAAGAAAATCATATTAATATTGCAAAAACTCATTTAACTCCTGAAAGTTTTCAATTTTATTTTGCAGATAGAGTGAAGAAGCTGAAGGAGAAACAAGCAGAAAAAGAAAAGAAACAGGTGAAAAGTGAGAATTTTGTTCAGGAAAAGATTTCTGAAGAAAGTAATGAAGATAAAGCTACTGAGCAGGAAGTTGAAATTGAGAAAGTCGTTGAAGTTGAGAAGATAGTCGAAGTTGAAAAGATCATCGAAGTAGAAAAGATTGTTGAAGTTACAAAACCCTGCTTAAAATGTTTGGAGTCGTGTAAACAGTGTGAAGAAAAGGATGAGAAGTTAAGTGAGCAAGATAAAATGAAAGAACAATTACTGTTCAATCTCAATTATGTGAAAGAATCATATGATGTGTTGAATAGAACAGTGACTGGTCTACAAAAGACAAACTCTGAAAGAGAGGATGCGTTAACTATGATGAATGCTGTGATGATGTCCAAGCAGAAAGCTATCAATCATTACATTGAAGAATGTGCAAAGTTAAAGCAAGAGTTGGAGACTGAGAGGATTGAAAATGAGAGAATTAGACGTTTATTGCAAAGTTATTCTAGTTCTGATTATTTGATTGAACGAATTTATCCAACTGTTGCAGGTTTTGAAGTGTTTCAAGATGGGAAGCATGAGAAGAAGGATACTGGTAAGAAACAAAGTGTCAGTTATAACAAGTGTCCGCCTCCGATTTGGGAAGGTTATTCTTCTAGAAAACCAAATGAGGAACAAGTCGAAAAGGCAGTCAATATAAAGCTAAAGTCTGATATAACCGATGATTTACCAGAAAACATTGACGTCATTTTTACGTCGTCTGACACTGATCATGAGTCTGAGATAATAAAAAGGTGGTCGATCAGGTGTTGGATAAAGATGAGGAGTCTGAGTCAAAGTCCGAGTCTGGAAGTTCAAGTTCGTCTGTCAAAAGTTCGAGTTCGTCGGTCAACAGTTCAAAGACGTCGGTTAAACGGGTTTATAGTAAAGAATTTCTGTTATCAAAGTCTAATTTGAATGATGAAACATTTGAAGTTGCATATACTTTGAATGATTCTGACAAATTATATTCTGATAAAGAGTTTCCAATAAGAGGTGTTAAACCAGAAATGATAAAACAGGTTTTCAAACTAACAGAAATTAATATTTCTGAAATAAAAGATGTAAATCTTTTTGAAAAACCTAAACCTTACACCTCAAGAGTTCAACAAAGAGAAAACAAGAAAAAGGGTTACAGTTCTGGTTCTGGTTATCGAAAGAAACCAAACCATAACGGTAATTTCAAAAAGAAAGGATTAGGTTTTATTCCACCTGAAAATTATAAAAATGAGAAAATTTCTAAAACAAATTTGTTTCAGGGACAAGCTGTGAAGAGGAATCAAAGAGTTCTTTCTGGAAACAATAAAACAGAGAATTCCTTACCGAAAAGCAAGAAAGAATGAAGAATGGAGTTTATCAAAGAAAGGAGACTAGAACCTGATACAGATGCAATGAAGTTGGTCACATTGCATGGAACTGTCCTCAAGCAACAAAAACAAAACAGGGAGTCTCAGAAAAACTCAAAGAAATAATTGTTGAGAAAAATGAACCACCAACTGAAAAGTTCAAAGTTTTCAAAAATTCAACATATGAAGTTGGTGAATGTTCTAAAAGATTTTACAAAAGAAGAGTAAATCTTGACAATCAAAAATGGGTTGTTAAGAATTCAGATGTGAAATCTGGCAATGAATCTTATTCCACAAAGTCAGATGAGCCACAAGTTGAACTAAAAATTGAAACATCAGTCTCCAATGGATGATGTCAATTTTCCACCATTGAGGGCTGAAAATTTTAAACAAAAAGTTGGTAAAGTTGAGATCTCGAATCAATTTTATTCTGAGAAGAATGAATTTGATGTTGAGAAAGTTTTTAATGGAAATGTGAAAAAGATTTTTGGAAAAATGGTTGAGGGTAAAGTGAAAGGGGTAAAAGATTTTTATGAAACAAAGAAAGCAACTTTTTACCCAAGTGAAGTTGAAGAGGAAACATCCAAGTTTGGTGAAGCTTGGATGTTTGTTTTTCATAAGTGAATAGTATGACTTGCCGGAGCTTCGAGGTTGGTAAATGTGAAGCAGGTATCGGCATTTTTCTTGAGAAATTCACATTTGTGATATTTCGATTTTCAAGTGGTAAATCAGGGACATTAAGTTGTACTTGATTTTCTACAAGTGGTGTTTGTGATTAAACTTAAAATTGTTATATTTTTTTAAGTGGTTGATAAAACAAAGTGATGAGTTTATCCCCATACCTACAAGTGATAAAATCAACAAAACTAATTTTTCGGAAAAACCATTTGATTAAAACAAACTTAAGCGTTTTGAAATCACAATGGGAAAATAGTTTGTTATAAGGGGGAGTTCTGATTGTTTATGCCAAGTGGATGGCGATTTGAAGCGATTTGATATCAGTTGTCACGTTACTTGTATAGTTTGTTTTCAAATTTCTTTAATGATTTTGAATTTTAGGGTGAGTAAGAAATTTTCGGAAAATCCAAAAACATTAGAAAATTTGAAAAAGTAAAAAACATGATAAAATCAAAAATGAGTTTTGTTGTGAAAAGAGGAAATGATAGTACATCAGTGGACTATCACAACATGCTAAAGAATTGAAAAGGTAGAATGTGATAAACGGTCTCACTGATGATGTGCCAGTAGTTTTTTACACATTTAGTAGATTGTGACGAGATATAAACCTAAATTTCAAACTTACTTATATCGTGGGGAACATCTCTCGGATATATGGGTAACCCCCGAAATCTTGTTTGAAAGGTCTCTCTTTCTGAGATACTAGGTCTTTATACTCAGTAATATCTGGGGTATTATCCCGGGACTTCTGATTTTGCGGAAGCAATGGCCTAGTCCCCGGAGAATACTTTACGCTTGCTTGAAATATAGCCCACTCTCAGTACAAAAAATGATGAAACATTGCAAAATGCTAATCATGTGCTGTTGAAGAAAAGATTCTCTAAAGGGAACACACCAAAAGTCGAAGCCGTCATCTCTTTGCTGAACGGAAGTTCTGACCTGAGCTCTCACGGCCCTCGCAATTTAACCCTTTACATATATCATCTGTGGTATACTCACCTGTAAGACTGAATATTGGGATCTGGATACGGGAGTATATTCTGAGGTGGGACACGCGAATAAGTTTAAGTGCTTAAAACATTAATCTCGTATCTCGAAACAGTTGAACTTTGTGTGAAAATTTAAGTGGATCAATATACTGACAATTTAACTGAATCGTTTAGAACTTAAAATGTTTAAAGCTTAACGGTGTTGGTGATTTGTCTCATAAACTGATATGATCCTCTTCCACAAACTCACAAAAATATTGTTTGTAAATATTTCTTTAATGCATTTCATTTCGTTAAATTCAAAATTAAAAAAAAAATTTAGTGTGTTTTAGCATAAATTTTGAAAAATACAAAAAGATTTTCGACAACTGATGTTGGAGAGCTGATTTTCAAAATTCCAAGTGCTAAACATGATGAGCATTTTGTGAAGGGGAGTCTGTGTTTAAATAAGAAAAGATTTTAAAGTTTTGCATATATGTGGTCATCAGAAGTTTTTAAACTGTTAAATCATTCTGGAAAGATACTTATAAATGAAGTTTGTGTTTATAAGTGTTAAACCGAGAATAAATTTGTCAAATTGTAAATTTGTAAAATTTATTGTGAGGTAGAGTTTGTACAGGATTGAAGAATGGAGAAAGCCAGGTTTCTGATCCCAAGCTTAAGAAATCAAGAGATCTGATAAAGAGAATTAGAGTGAGATAAGAGCCAGATCGAGATTCTGGAAATTAAAAGAGAAAGAGATAGAGGAGGTTTTACACTGTCAGATACTTCAGAAAGAGCAGACTGATAAAGACTGAAGATGTTGAAGACTCGACACTGAAGACTCGTCAACATTCGAGGGGGAGTCTGTTGGTGCATGCGTCTGTCGACTTCGTCTTGTATCGAGTCTTGTATGAGATTAGATAAATCAGAGCACGTAAAACGAGAAAATAGGTTATCAGGCCAGTTCAAACGAAATTACAAAGTGTAATTTCGCTTGAAATCAACAAGTGATTTCAAACGAAATCACTTTGTTAATTCCGCTCGAACATGTAATTCCGTGTGAAACTGATTCCGCTTGAGCCTGTTCAAGCGGAATTCGCTTGCCTATAAATAGTTGTTGTCTGATTTCGTTTGAGTGATTGGTGTATGTGTGATTCCGGAGCCGAAGTGCTGCCTAAGTGTCGTCTTGCTGTAAAACTTTGTCAAATCAATCAGAAAGACAGTTAAAGTGAATATCTAGCTGAATCTAACTCGATATGTCTGTTTCCGCCTTTCATATTGAGTAGAACGCCTCTGATCGACTCATTTTGGGTCTGAAAACGTTCCTACAAAATTTTCTAATGAGCGTATTAGAAAAATTTATTTTGTAACCCCTTTTAAATTTTTTATAACGTTTAATTTCTTTATAATAAGCTTTTAGTAACCATAATTGACATATTAATGTTGGTTTTAAAAGTGTTGAAATATATTTATTTTCTAATTAGCATATTAGAAAATAATTATTTTATAAAATAACTAGTTTTAATATTTTCTAACGAGCGTGTTAGAAACGTTGATGTTGAAAGAATAACAAGATTAAAACTTTTTATATCTCTAACGAGCGTGTTAGAATTTTATAGAATAATAAGTTTTAATATCATTCTTTATATCTAATGAGCGTGTTAGATACGATGATTGTGTAAAACTAACTTGTTAAAAGACGATTAACTTTTCTAACGAGCATGTTAGAAAAGATTATTATTTCAAATAATTACCGACGAGTGTGTTGGAGACAATTCGTTTCGTCTAAACTATTAAATTTCTATCGAGCGAGTTAGAAACGGATTTTTTCCACATACATTTAAACGATTTTTATTTGTTTATTTCTAATGAGCGTATTAGAAATAGTTTATATATATATTTTTTTATAAAATTCGAAACAAATTTTGTAATCGATTATTTCTAAATAGTGTGTTAGAAATGATTTAAAGAGTTTGATAGTTGTTTATTTTCTAACGAGCATGTTAGAAACAATTTAACGACTTTGTCAATTGTTTATTTCTAACAAGCGGGTTAGAAAACGTTTATTTTATATAAACCAAAAATGGCTTATGGCAATAAATAATCGTCTAATTTTCTAATGGGCGTATTAGAATTAGTTTATCTTATAACCAACTGTTTTAACGATTTGCAATCATTAATTTCTAACGAGGGGTTAGAACCGGGTTAACTATGATAAACTATTTAAGATGATTTGTAATCGTTTTATATAGAGCGTGTGAGAAAAGATTTGTGTTCATTTCTAACGAGTGTGTTAGAAAACGTTCATTTAAATAAACCAAAAGTGAATAAATATATTCATTTTATTTCTAACGAGCGTGTAATATTTTGAATGTTGGTTAAACATTTAAATTCTAATTAGCGTATTAGAATTGGTTATCATATAAACCACTCATTTTAACGATTGGTAATCGTTATTATCTAACAACGGTTAGAAACGGGTTGAATATGATAAAATAATTATTAAAACGATGTGCACTCGTTTTATGTTCAAATGAGCGAGTTTGAAACTGTTTTATTAAATAAACTATTATAAGGTTTATGGTATTGATTTGTAATCAAAACATAAAAATATATAGTTTAATTTTTAAAACACTTGCAAAAACGAGAAATGTTTTGAATGAATAAAACATGTCTTTGCAAATTATAAGTGATTCGATACTTCCACAAAAAGTATAACGTCTTGAACCAAATAATAGTCTTGGAAAGACTATTTTGTGAAAAACAACTCGATGTTGTTATAGATATAATAAGTTGTTCAACTACTTGTGAGTAGTTAATTGTAAACAACTTTATATTTTGCACAACTTGTGATTATTCAAGTTTAGAGTTTCAAGATGAGGGAGTACCTCAAGACATGACACCGAACGATATAATTGCGTTTATTTCGGTCAAAAGTGTTGAAGATAATAACACTTTCGCATTTGATGTGTATCCTTTTTATATTTGTCCACTTGTATTTTATTATAAATGGTAGACTATCGTTTGGGTTTATTTTATATAAACATATGGTTTAAATATAATAAAAGATATGCAAGACATATATTTTTTCTCTTTGGACTACTATTTTTTTTTTGTCAAAATAAGAAAGGATACATATGTTTAAAGCAAAGTGTAAGAAGTAATTTACACAAACACAATGAGCGGGTTGTGATCATGACTTATGTAATAAGTCACAAATCAAACATCAAATGCATAACGATGTCGTAAGAAACGTGGTGAATGGTTTGAGATGAAATGCACGAAAATGAGAAATGTCATCTAATGTTGAGAGCATCAACATGGAAATGCACTTGTAAGTTTTCAAAGAATATAACATTTGAAAGAAATATATGATATTATTTGTAAATGATTTTAATAAATTTAGAAAATTTATTAATGGAAATTTACAATAGTGATGGACATGTAGATGCTTCTACCACCATCAATGTTGTTTAAACTATGTGGAGGCTTGGTCCTCATTTTGAGAGAGTATCCCAATACATGGTATTAATGAAACAACAACGTAAATGTATATATCACTATAGGCATACACGAATGCTTTGTTGAGAGTCAATCTAATTGACTATATCTCAAGACTCCAGTGATTTTATACAAAGATCTTTCATCAAAGTAACTTGGATTAAGACTTATGTTTAAGTCTTTAGGAAGTCAATGGTGAAGCCTTGGAGATAAAAAGGCAAACGAGTTATGATCCTAATGAATGAAGTTAACTATGGTTTTGAGGCCTTCCTAAAACCGATGGTTTTGGAATGGTGAAATAAAATTTCATTATTGTGTCTAAACTAAGAAACGAATGTTCGGAGAGATAGTGCGTTATCTCTTAAGGCTGTGAAGAATCGGAATGATGCATCTTCTGTTCACATGCTACAGTATTGTGGTCTAAAGCATGCTAGACTAATACTTGTTAATTTATATGCTCGACGGAGAATAAATTAACTTTAAACATTCAAAATATGTGATGACATAAGAACGAATTTTGTGCTAAAACAAAACTATAAATATAACTTCATTTTAGTCCAAAGGGATAACTTGGGAGGACAGAATAAATAGATCATTGATAATGATTCTATCCGGTTTCATATGTGAAGAACTCATATAACTCAGAAGGTCTTATGAGCAATATTAATCTGAGTAGAGTAATATAATTGGACGACTGCATTGACAAAAAGATATGGATATTTTTATCCTATCACGTGGGTCTTAAAAGTCATCAAGAGTAATATAACTCAAACTTAATTAAAATGCAAGCAATGTGGGGGGAGAAGCCATTTAAGAAACAAACCCTTTAGGGTATGTAGAAATGGTAGTTGAGTGTAACACCCCGTGTTTCGAAGGTCAAATTCAAAGTCAAGATTAAAGTCAAAGGAAGAAAAGATTGCTAATTGCGATCTGCCACTCCTTGCTCAATTACTGTTCGACTTCTTTGACTTGTAGATAATCTATTTATTTTATCACGTTAGTTGTATTATGTGGAGTACATGCTAATAATCGAGGTTTATCGCTTTATCGTTCATCGCATCGCAATCGCATTCGCAACTCGACTTACGCGTTCTAGATATTGTTTTACGTATGTGTGCCTTATGTGTTATTTGTGCATATTTATTTATTGTTTATTGTGGTGATTAATCGAAACGCAATCGCAACTCTATCGCAATCGCAACTGAATCGCAAACGCTAAACGCAACTTATTTATAGTGATTGTATGTTAGATATAGTAGTTATGTTATTGGTGTAACTAATGGGTAATACTATCGCCACGCTCGCTCGAAACGCATCACAAAACCCAACGCACGAAACGACGAAACTCGAATCGTCGGAGCCACTCGATCGAGTGACCGCTCGATCGGATGGTCAACCGATCGGACAGCCATCCGATCGGTGACCCACTCGATCCTACACACTTTCCTTTTTGGGAAACCCTATAAATACCAACCTGTCACATCATTTGTGATGTGACAGCTCTCCACTCGACCCAGCCGCACTCAAGCACTCTTTCTCTCGATTTCTCGCGATTCTTGCTAGTTTTCAACCTAAATCTTGTACTTCTATGATCAACACGCACTCCTTCATCTTTTTCACCATTGAATCTTAACTTTTAACCGTGAAATCACTAGATTTGAGGTGTTCTAAGGTGATGTCATCATGGAGTTTTATAAACTTCAAGTTTTGGCATCATTCCACAATGAACAACCCAGATCTGAAGGATTTCTACAAGATTCAACAACATTTTCACTCAGATCTACACATATTCATGGTTAAAAGGATTGAAAGATGGTTTTCAAATTTTCTTTCAACTCTTTTACACTCAATGCACTCAAAACTGATAGAATCGGAGCTTGTTCTAATCTTCCACTCCTTCTTAGTGTTGTGTTGGTTCAAGATCTGGTTTCTATCAAAAGGACAATCGATCTCGGGTTAAACATGAACCACCGTCACGAACCAGTAAACTGGTCGGACTTGGGTGATTCATGTCCGATCGAGTCACAAGAGTCATGATGGGGTTTCTGTTGTTTAGCACGATGTCAAACCGTCTCGATAAACCGCGAAACTTAACAAATTTCCAAGGTAGTAAAACGATCAGATTCGTGGGACGGATTGCCGTCCGATCGGATTGCCATCCGATCGACCCAAAATCCGATCAAATTGCACTTGGGGCTTAACACTTAAACTTTTATTGCAACTTTAAAAGGGCTGAACATCGAATGGATTACCGTCCGATCGGATAGCCATCCGATCGAACGACCACCCGACCATGTGGTGTTTGGAACTTCAACACTTAAAAACTTTCAACATGTTCAATGCGTTACCAGTTCCAACGGATTGTCACCCGATTGGTAGACCATCTGATTGGATGACAACACTGCTGTGAACTTGTTCTCTGAGAAATGACTCGCCGAACGGATAGTCATCCGATCGAGTCGTCGCTCGATCGAACGACCTGAAAGGTAGAGAGAGGTACTTCTCTGTTTTCTAAATGCTACAACGAAAACTTCAAAAGGCAAACCATCATACACAAACACATCCTCACCAAGCAGGGTGACAATCCAATCTAATGGCCATCCGATCGGATGACCATCCGATCGACTGGCCATCCGATAGGATTGCCATCCGATCGGGTTGCTGTTCGACACTTGGTATCCTTTGCACCGTTTTACGCACCGTTCTTCACTAATGTTATCATTAACTGTTCAGGCTAATCTCATCCGGCGCTCCCTTCAATCCAAGGCTGTGCTATTTATTTTACACAATCTGTGAGTATACTCAAACCCTTTTTGCTTTATGCACTTTTGGGTGTTACATACGTTACTTATATTCAAATCACATCAACACACAACGTAAACACTTTAACGCTAACCGCTACTGCATGTTATACGTGACTCGATGAATGCCTGTTTGTTATGTTTACACATTGATTGTTGTCTACCTGCCTTAGCAATGATAGTACTATAGTTTGGACTCAGCACCTGTTCACTCAGGGGTTGTTAAGGATATTCTACTTTCATGTTCGCAGTGGTGAACATGTATTGCGAGCCCGTATTCTAGGCCAACCCGCAGTCACTGGTATTGATAGGATCTATGTCGATAACTTACATGCTTCACAATATGCGTTGTACATGCTGGTTATGCGTAAACTAATTCGAACTCTATTATATGCTATCAAACTTGTATGCTCACCTTTACACTATGTGTATTGACCTCTATTTTAATGAATGTGACAGGTGTTTAGGATGATATCTGCTAGGAGGCTGTGTTTGCTTTTCATGGAATCAAGTAGGGCTGAGAGTCTAGAAACAAAGACAATTTATTCTATTTAATCTGAGTTGTCGAAACAATGTTTTGTTTGGAGAATATCTATGTCTGTAATAATTTGATTGCTTAATAGGTTATGGTATGGGACATAATATTAACTATTTGGTAATCTAGTTGTTATGAAATTTCTCATGAACAATCTGTTTCGCTCAGTGCCGCGCCCCGATGTTTCCGCCATCGGTTGGGGTGTGACAGATTGGTATCAGAGCCATAATTATAGGGAATTAGGCAAGACTCGACCTAGTCCAGGTCGATGTCTTAGAAATGACCTAGTCTATAGTCTAAGTACCAACAGACCGACTTGTGCGAGCCCAGTAGGGGTTCTGCGCGAGCTTATATCTGTTAATCGAACAATTGGCATTCACGCTATACTATCCCACTGCCTTTCCTAAGGCAGTTGTACTACACTATTTTCAACATAAAACGAGTGGTTAGATCGAGATTAGGTGTGAAAACCGCAAACTCTCGATCATATCACTTGTTCGATCCGCATTTTTATCTATAAACCGGAGAATTTGCGTTGAATCAGGAGTGAAATCCATACTTCGACGTAAAATTTCCTCACTATTTTCTTCAAAAACAGGAACCAAGTCGTTGAGTTAGGGGTGAAACCCGAATCTTGACAACATGTTCCGCTCTATTTTGGGTTTACAACACTCTCACCAAAGTCTCGACGGACTCCAGCGACTTGTAGTCACACCATAGCTGAAGGGATACGTGCCATTCGCCCAAATTCGAGGCGAGAGCACAGTTCCGAAGGTCAAACTGTGTGCTCCCTGTCTTTGTGAATAGTCGGATCACTTTGGGTAGTCAACGTCTATCGCAGCCTAAGGCAATCTATTTTCGATTTCAAGCTCGCAATCGCTGATTTTATGTGTTTTCGATTTTAAAACCGCAACTGCTGACTTTGATATTTGTCGTTTTATGTGATTTACGTGGTTTTACATGTTATTTGTTAGCATTTTGAGATACTGATGGTTTTCGATCTAACGTTTCATGCTCCGCTTATCGCACGCAACACAAATCGTTGTTACTCGCTTATGCCATGTTACTCGATGTGTACTCGTTAATCGCAATCGCTATTCTCGAATGCTCAAACTTGGAATGATAGGTTTCTGTATTCTGACTACTCCATGTGCTTCTGTGCTTATGTAATACTAGGTGCCTTATGTGCTCTACTTGATTATGTGTTCTCTGGTTAAGTGCCTTTATGACTAAAGTACCTATGTGTTTACATGTACGAGATTGTGTTCCTGAGCTTTAGTAGTACTAAGTGTGTGTTGTGAGAATAGATTCGATTATATAGTGATTGAGTCCTATAGCGATGTCTGTGGCACCCGTAGAAAATGCCCAGTCATCTTGATCTAACACTGTACCATTTTGGATTGCTTGACAAATTTCGGGACGAAATTTCCTTTCAAGTTGGGGATGATGTGACGACCCGAGTTTTCGCGTTACTTATTTCGCATAGTGTTTTCATGATTAGTTTGCATTGTAACTTGTGCACGTTTGAATTATGCTTGATGTATGGTGTTATGCATTTTATGCATTGCAATTGTTTGCTTGATGTATGCTTGATGTATTGTAACTTGTAACTGTTTGAGATTATAATTCCACAAACCCCATTCGACGAAAATTGGCATTTCGTCATCACCATCACCATCATCGACGAAACATGATGTTTCGTCATTGTTTTGCTCGATGAAATCTTAGGGACGAAACCTTAGGGTTTCGCCACATACCATGCACGACGAAAGTCGACGAAAGCTGGGTTTCGTCATGTGCGGCCCAGTAACTCTCAAAGCCCATTGGTGGCCGGCCCTGTTCACGTTATATCTATATATATTGAACCCATGGAAACCCTAAAACGCTATTGATTCCTCCCTCATAACCGACGACTGCTGCTATTGCTTGAAGTCTCTGTGCTTAGATCAAACATATCAAACTAATCCATTCGTCATCACGGTTAGCATTCTTCTGCATATTCGTGTGCCATGTTTTCTGATGATATGTTGATCATTATTGTGTGTGTGTGTGGGTGTGTTAGAAATAGTTAATGTGCATAATCTGATTTGAATGTTGGAGTCTTGATTAGTTTATAGTAATTGAGAAAATAATCATTGGTCTTAAATATTATATGAAATCGAGTTCGTGAACGGAACTACTGTTTGTCGTTGATAGGAGACGTGTTGATCCTGTTGTCGTATGTGTATGGCGTTGACTGTGTGAACAACTATGGAATAAGCGAGATTTGTGACATTATCTGCGATGATTGTTAAGGGGCTTATGATTATAGTAATGATTGCATATGATCGATGATGCGACTAGGGTTTTGAAACATGAAAACTGTTAGAAATATTGGGAACTGTTATGATTGTCGACGAAACATCATGAGGTTTCGCCACTCACTCATCGACGAAACTCCTTGAGGTTTAGTCAGCTACATATCAACGAAACTCCCTGAAGTTTCGTCATCTATACCCTCGACGAAAGACCATGAGGTTTCGTAGCATATGCATGGACGAGAACATGGTGTTTCGTCGCCCTAGGATTCGTCGTAGGACAAAACCTCACAAACAGAATGTAGTTGGAACAAGTGTAATAATGAATGATCATATGTTGATTCTTGTCTGTTGATGATATCAGTTGTGTTGAGGAAAACATGATTCAGTTTTGGGTAACACACTTGACTATTGAATTTTGACATGAAACACGCATGCGGATTAAAGATTTATATGAGTTGTATAACTGTTATGTGCTATTCGGTGATTGTTACACGTATGCACACTATGATTATGAATTAGGAGTAAATCTTGTGAATGTAAAACTGATTGTGTACACATGGATACTATAGGGTGTGACTGTTTAAGTGTGAACAAGTAATTAATCAAACCGAGCAAACCAAGGTGAGTTCACTGCTCTTTTCCAAGCATGCATTCCGGGGAGGGATATCTGGTAATTGTTCTGGGGAGGAACGTCGGGTTAATGGGATGTTTGTTATTACTCAGTTTCTATCATATAAGACCCCTTACATCTACCGATTGTTGCCGGGGAGGCAACGAGGTATTTAGTTGATAGCGCTATTAGGATTGGCACCCTCACACCGTACCGAGGAGGACGGACGTGAACTAATTACCTTGACCACTTGACCAATGCTTTGATAGAGGCATTGGGGTTGGGAAAATACATCTTGTAGCCATTTGCGGTAATCGAGTTAATAACAACATCAAATCAAATTGTTGAACTGTTTTATATACACAACTGGTAACTAAACGCGTTAACAAAACTTTGAACTCACCAGCGTCGTCTGACACACTTGTTTGTATGCTTGCAGGTCGTTAGGTACTTGATATGGACTTGCTATCTGGAAGTGCTGGAGTAGTCATGGGTCGAGGCTCTTGGATACTTGCTTTGTCGATTAATAACTCATGTTTGAAACAATTGATTCACCGTTACATTATGCTTCCGCTGAATATTTACTTGGGTTTATTTTATGACTTGGATTTTATATATATTTGAAAATGAATGGAATGTTTATTTAAATACTAAGCGTAGTTCTATGTGATTGGTGGCTTGGATCCTGGTACGTCACACGCCTCGCGGGGGTTTCCGCATGTGGTATTTTTGGGGGTGTGACAGTTTGGTATCAGAGCCACTGGTTATAGTGAACTAGGTTTTAAAACATTTTTATAAAACTAGTCTATAACCGAACAACTTCGAAAATCGACCATGACACTCAGCTCCAGATTGCAAGGTTCGTCATCTATTTACTTTATGCATTACTTGTTTAGTAGTCACATATATGACATGCATGAAACAACATATTTGATACCTCGATGTGATTATTTGTGCTACATGTTTTAAGTGGGGCTAGATGGTGTGGCGCTACTCTTTGACTTTTGTGATTATCGATCTTGCAATGCTCTTTGTTTCATTACTTGAATGCTGGGGGAAACTTTTAGCACAAGTTAAGAGGCACTGAGATGAGCATGCAAATTGCCTTATTATTATGGGTGCACACATAATAATAACGTGAGGTGCATGTAAGTCCCAGTGAGGCTTAACGAGTGTGAGAAGGGTTCTGCCCTACTGTGTGTAAACTTGGTAGTTGTAGATATCAACGTGAAACTTGACTCTTACCTCATCTCGACTCCTAAATTTGTTCTCTCTCCTATATAGAATCATGAGTGGACGAGGTCATGGACGTGGTCACATCGCAATGACCCAAGCTGAGCTGACAAACTTAATGAACACATGTGTGGCTGAGGCTTTGGCAGCCTACCAAGCTGATATGAAATGTACCACATACTTTTTAATCTTGTGTCGTGTACACAACTCTTACTTCTGTGTTGTATTTTCTTTCGTCCAGTGCATCCGAACAACCAGCCTGCTTGCACGTTTAAAACATTTATGGATTGTAAGCCGCAGACCTTCAGTGGGACTGAAGGGGCTGTAGGACTCCTGCGATGGTTTGAGAAGGTAGAATCGGTGTTTGCAATGTGTAACTGTCCTGCTGGGGACAGAGTGAAGTATGCTACGGGCACGCTCGAGGATGGTGCCCTGACATGGTGGAATGCCCAGGTTCAGATGTTGGGCGTCGAGGTGGCAAATGCCACTACTTAGGACGATTTTAAAGAGTTAATAAGGGAGGAGTATTGTCCTCGTGATGAGATTCAGAAACTGGAGAATGAGTACTACGATTTAAAAATGGAAGGGTCTGAGATCGAGGCCTACACGAAATGATCTCATGAGTTAGCAATTTTGTGCCCTAATCTGTCTCGACCTGCATCGCGAAGAATTGAGTTGTACCTCAAGGGCCTAGCACCAGCTGTAAAGGGGTATGTCACTGCTGGGAACCATAACACTCTACCCCCGATCATCCGTTTGGCGCATAAGATCACTGACCAAGAGGTCGAGCGTAGCTCATTACCGCCACGCAAATCTTCTACTACCTCTACTGCTACAGCTACCACACCTTTCAGTGATAACAAGCGCAAGTGGAACGACGCTGACAAGGCAACCAGTGCCAGTCAATCACAGAAAAAGCCTGACAACAGCAACAACCGCAGTTTCTGTCAGTCGTCCTCAGTTAACCAAGGCCAGGGCAGTAATCAGAATCAGGGCTCCTATGTGGGGAAGAAGCCACAGTGCAACAAGTGTGGCTATCATCACTATGGGTAGTGTGTCCGGGCTTGCCGTAGGTGCGAGAAAGTGGGCCATGAGGCCAAAGACTGTAGAGCCCTGCAGCCAAAGCAGCAGCAGCAAAATCAGCAGTATCAGCGACAGCAAAGGCAACAACCCCATCAGAACCAGGGCTTCAAGAAGGGGTGTTTCCAGTGTGGGGACGAGGGCCACATTAGGCGAGACTGCCCTCAGTTGAATCAGAATGCTAACGACAACAACAACCGTCAGAACAATAACAACAATGCTGGGAACAACAATGGTAACAACGGGGGCAAAAGGGGGAAATGGTGCTCGTGGTAGGGTGTTTACGATCGGTGCTGGTGATGCTAGGAACGACGGCAATATCGTGACTGGTACGTTTTCTGTGAACAATCTTATTGCTTCAGTGTTATTTGATTCTGGTGCCGACTGGAGTTATGTGTCCCTAGAGTTCAGTCAGCGATTAGGGTTGACCCCAACGACTTTAGAGGTTAAGCATGTAGTAGAACTAGCCGATGGTAAAACGATAGAAGCTTCGCATGTTCTTTTCGGGTGTAAACTAGATCTTGTGGGTCAAGTGTTCGATATTGACCTCCTTCCTGTTACCCTCGGTAGTTTTGATATAGTGGTTGGTATGGACTGGTTGTCCAAACATCAAGCTGAGATTTTATACAAGGAGAAGATTGTACGTATTCCTCTTCCCAGTGGAGAATCCTTATCAGTCCAAGGGCATCGCAGTGGTGCGATGGTTGGTATCATCTCAGCTATGCAGGCGTAGAAATGTTTACGAAAGGGGTATCCAGCTATCCTAGCACTTGTCACGGACACTCCGTCTGAAGAGAGAAAGATCGAGGATCTGCCAGTCGTACGTGAATTTGCCGATGTATTTCCTGAGGAACTACCTAGTTTACCTCCTCACCGCCAAGTCGAATTTCAGATCGATCTTGCACCAGGAGCAGCTCCAATTGCTCGTGCTCCTTATCGTCTTGCACCTGGGGAGTTGCAAGAGTTATCTAACCAACTTCAGGAACTGTTGGATAGGGGTTTTATCCGACCCAGTTCTTCGCCTTGGGGGGCCCAGTTCTGTTCATAAAGAAGAAAGACGGGTCCTTTCACATGTGTATTGATTATCGGGAACTCAACAAGGTGACTATCAAGAACCGTTATCCATTGCCTCGCATCGACGACTTATTTGACCAGTTGCAAGGGTCAAGTTTTTATTCGAAGATCAACTTAAGATCAGGCTATCATCATATGAGAGTCCGAGAGGAGGATGTTCCTAAAATGGCTTTTCGAACACGTTATGGGCACTATGAGTTTTTAGTTATGCCATTTGGAGTGACGAACGCGCCAGCGGTCCTCATGGACCTCATGAACCGAGTATGCAAACCATATCTCGACGACTTCGTTATAGTGTTTATTGACGACATCCTGGTCTACTCGAAGAGCTGGGAAGATCACGAGCGACACCTACGACTTATCTTGGAACTCCTGAGGAAGGAGCAACTCTACGCTAAATTCTCTAAGTGTGACTTCTGGATTCGGGAAGTACACTTTCTTGGGCACATTGTTAATGAGTTGGGGATACACGTGGATCCTGCAAAGGTTGTTGCTGTTAAGAATTGGGCGGCACCAAAGACTCCTTCTGAGGTGCGACAATTTCTTGGTCTCGCTGGATATTATCAGAGATTTATTAAGGATTTTTCGAAGATCGCGCAACCTCTTACCTCGTTGACACAGAAAGGTGTTGTGTACTCGTGGGGAATGAAACAAGAAGAGGCTTTCCAGTTGTTAAAACAAAAACTTTGCAGCGCACCAATCCTGTCTCTGCCTGAAGGCACCGAAGATTTTGTGGTTTACTGTGACGCTTCTATTCAAGGTCTTGGTTGCGTGCTGATGCAACATAATAATTTGATAGCTTACGCCTCTCGACAGTTGAAGGTACATGAGAAGAATTACACGACTCACGACTTGGAGTTGGGGTCGTGGTGTTCGCGTTGAAGATCTGGAGGCACTATCTGTACGGTACCAAATGCACCATCTTCACCGATCACAGAAGCCTTCAGCATATCTTCGACCAGAAGGAATTGAATATGCGGCAGCGTCGCTGGGTATAGTTGTTGAACGACTATGATTGCGCAATCAAGTATCATCCGGGTAAGGCTAACGTTGTAGCTGACGCTCTCAGTCGAAAGGAATCGAAATCCAAACGTGTTCGCGCTTTACAGCTCACAATTCACTCGAATTTGCCTGATCAGATCCGTGCTGCTCAAACTGAATCGCTGAAAGAAGAAAACTATGAAGCTGAGTATCTATGAGGTATGGAAAAGCGACTTATAAAGAGATCAGATGGCATTCTCTACTGCATGGAACGGATATGGATTCCCTTGTTTGGTAACCTTAGAGAGCTTGTGATGGACGAAGCACACAAGTCTCGATACTCTGTTCACCCAGGTTCGGATAAGATGTATCAGGACCTTAAGGTTTTGTATTGGTGGCCGAAGATGAAAGCTCACATCGCGACTTAAGTGAGCAAGTGTTTGACCTGCTCGAAAGTTAAAGTGGAATACCAGAAATCGTCTGGATTGCTACAACAACCAGAAATACCCATGTGGAAATGGGAGCAAATCGCAATGGATTTCGTTACCGGGCTACCAAGAACTCAAAGCGGGAATGACAAAATTTGGGTGATCGTTGATCGTCTCACGAAGTCAGCACACTTTCTAGCAATCAAGGAAACCGATAAGTTCTCACAACTAGCAGCTGTCTATCTAAAGGAAGTGGTTTCTGGGCACGGGGTGCCGACGTCTATTATTTCTGACCGTGACCCGCGTTTCATCTCGGATTTGTGGCAGTCCATGCACAAATCATTTGTCTCGCGTCTCGACATGAGTACTGCTTATCACCCGCAGACGGATGGTCAAAGCGAGCGAACCATCCAGACACTTGAAGACGTCCTGCGGGCGTGTGTGATTGATTTTGGCAAGGGTTGGGAGAAACACTTGCCTTTGATAGAGTTTTCTTACAACAACAGCTACCATACCAGCATTCGGGCAGCTCCATTCGAAGCATTGTATGGACGGAAATGTCGTTCACCTCTCTGTTGGGCTGAGGTGGGTGACAATCAGATTACAGGTCCGGAACTTGTACTTGAAACCTCTGAGAAAATTGTTCAGATCAGGAATCGTATGGCGGCAGCGCGTGATCGTCAGAAAAGTTACGCCGATGAGCGTAGAAAACCTTTGGAGTTTGAAGTCAATGATCATGTCATGTTGAAGGTCTCACCCTGGAAGGGTGTGGTGCGTTTTGGGAAACGCGGCAAGCTTAACCCTCGTTATGTTGGGCCATTCAGGATTTTGGAGCGAATTGGCAAAGTGGCCTACAGGTTGGAGTTACCTGCTGAGTTGGGTAACGTCCATGATGTGTTCCATGTGTCGCAATTAAAGAAGTGTTTGTCTGATGAAACACTGGTCGTACCGTTTCAAGAACTGAAGATCGACGACAAGTTGCAGTTTGTCGAAGAACCGATAGAAATTATGGATCGGGAGGTCAAGGTCCGTAAGCACAGCCGTATTCCGAATGTGAGAGTTCGCTGGAACTCAAGACGTGGACCGGAGTTCACGTGGGAACGCGAGGATCAGATGAAGCTCAAGTACCCACATTTATTCCCAGATGACAAGTCTAAGTCTGATAAAGCTAACCCTGGCACAACTAGTGAATTTTGGGACGAAATTCCCAATCAAGTTGGGGATGATGTGGCACCCGTAGAAAATGCCCAGTCATCTTGATCTAACACTATACCGTTTTGGATTGCTTGACAAATTTCGGGACGAAATTTCTTTCAAGTTGGGGATGATGTAACGACCCGAGTTTTCGCGTTACTTGTTTCGCATAGTGTTTTCATGATTAGTTTGCATTGTAACTTGTGCACATTTGAATTATGCTTGATGTATGGTGTTATGCATTTTATGCATTGCAATTGTTTGCTTGATGTATTGTAACTTGTAACTGTTTGAGATTATAATTCCACAAACCCCATTCGACGAAAATTGGCATTTCGTCATCACCATCACCATCATCGATGAATCATGATGTTTCGTCATTGTTTTTCTCGACGAAATCTTAGGGACGAAACCTTAGGGTTTCGCCACATACCATGCACGACGAAAGTCAACGAAAGCTGGGTTTCGTCATGTGCGGCCCAGTAACTCTCAAAGCCCATTGGTGGCCGGCCCTGTTCACGTTATATCTATATATATTGAACCCATGGAAACCCTAAAACGCTATTGCTTCCTCCCTCATAACCGACGACTGCTGCTATTGCTTGAAGTCTCTGTTCTTAGATCAAACATATCAAACTAATCCATTCGTCATCACAGTTAGCATTCTTCTGCATATTCGTGTGCCATGTTTTCTGATGATATGTTGATCATTATTATGTGTGTGTGGGTGTGTTAGAAATAGTTAATGTGCATAATCTGATTTGAATGTTGGAGTCTTGATTAGTTTATAGTAATTGAGAAAATAATCATTGGTCGGAAATATTATATGAAATCGAGTTCGTGAACGGAACTACTGTTTATCGTTGATAGGAGACGTGTTGATCCTATTGTCGTATGTGTATGGCGTTGACTGTGTGAACAACTATGGAATAAGCGAGATTTGTGACATTATCTGGGATGATTGTTAAGGGGCTTATGATTATAGTAATGATTGCATATGATCGATGATGCGACTAGGGTTTTGAAACATGAAAACTGTTAGAAATATTGGGAACTGTTATGATTGTCGACGAAACATCATGAGGTTTCGCCACTCACTCATCGACAAAACTCATTGAGGTTTAGTCAGCTACACATCAACGAAACTCCCTGAAGTTTCGTCATCTATACCCTCAACGAAAGACCATGAGGTTTCGTAGCATATGCATGGACGAGAACATGGTGTTTCGTCGCCCTAGGATTCGTCGTATGACAAAACCTCACAAACAGAATGTAGTTGGAACAAGTGTAATAATGAATGATCATATGTTGATTCTTGTCTGTTGATGATATCAGTTGTGTTGAGGAAAACATGATTCAGTTTTGGGTAACACACTTGACTATTGAATTTTGACACGAAACACGCATGCGGATTAAAGATTTATATGAGTTGTATAACTGTTATGTGCTATTCGGTGATTGTTACACGTATGCACACTATGATTATGAATTAGGTGTAAATCTTGTGAATGTAAAACTGATTGTGTACACATGGATACTATAGGGTGTGACTGTTTAAGTGTGAACAAGTAATTAATCAAACCGAGCAAACCAAGGTGAGTTCACTGCTCTTTTCCAAGCATGCATCCCGGGGAGGGATATCTGGTAATTGTTCCGGGGAGGAACGTCAGTTTAATGGGATGTTTGTTATTACTCAGTTTCTATCATATAAGACCCCTTACATCTACCGATTGTTGTCAGGGAGGCAACGAGGTATTTAGTTGATAGCGCTATTAGGATTGGCACCCTCACACCGTACCGGGGAGGACGGGCGTGAACTAATTACCTTGACCACTTGACCAATGCTTTGATAGAGGCATTGGGGTTGCGCAAATACATCTTGTAGCCATTTGCGGTAATCGAGTTAATAACAACATCAAATCAAACTGTTGAACTGTTTTATATACATAACTGGTAACTAAACGCATTAACAAAGCTTTAAACTCACCAGCGTCGTCTGACACACTTGTCTGCATGCTTGCAGGTCGTTAGGTACTTGATATGGACTTGCTATCTGGAAGTGCTGGAGTAGTCATGGGTCGAGGCGCTTGGATACTTGCTTTGTCGATTAATAACTCATGTTTGAAACAATTGATTCACCGTTACATTATGCTTCCGCTGAATATTTACTTGGGTTTATTTTAAGACTTGGATTTTATATATATTTGAAAATGAATGGAATGTTTATTTAAATACTAAGCGCAGTTCTATGTGATTGGTGGCTTGGATCCTGGTACGTCACACGCCTCGCGGGGGTTTCCGCAATGTCTGTTGCAGACAATGTCATCATTTGGATCACGTCATTCCCGAGCCGCCCGTCGAAATCGTGAAGACAAGCGTATCGCTTCTCTCGTCACCAAGCAGATTGTGAAAGCCATTCCTCAGTTCGTCAATGAGCTGAATGAGAGTAGTAGCAAGACTTCTGAAGAATCTCGAACAGATTCGCCTAAAGCTGTCTTTAACTTCAAGCAGTTCAAGGCTTGTGGGCCAAAACAATTTAATGGCAAAGATGGACCTACCGCCATGTTCGAATGGTTCGATTCGATTGAAGTCAAGCTCCGTCAAAGCGGATGTCCAGACCACCTGCGAACAGTCAATGCTACCGGTGTCTTCCAGTCTAGGGCACTGGAATGGTGGATTGCCGAACGAAGCAAACGCGGGAACGACGCAGCTTTTGGTCTTTCATGGGAGGAGTTGAAGGACCTTATGAAAAAGGAATTTTGCCCGCCCCACGAACTCCAGAAGCTGGAAGATGAGTTCTCGCATATCAAGCAAGACGGGGGTGACAACGCTGGTTTGACTGCTCATTTCAAGCAGCTCAGTATCATCTGTCCTGGCCAGGTGGCAACACCTAACATGACAATCAAGAAATACATCCGAGCTCTTCCAGACTGTGTGGCAGATTTTGTGCAAGCCGCCAAGACGACAACTATTGAGGAAACCTACCTGCTCGCACCTGAGTTGAACGACAAGCGAGTCAGGTCTGGGTACTTTAATAAGACCTCCAAGAACCTGCACCAAGTCACCGCTGTTCCACCCGCTGAGTCAACCGCCACCGCATTGCAGTCTTCAAAGTCCTCTCGTCGCAAGAGGAAGAACAACAACAACAACTCCAGCAACAAGAACTGTGCCATCACCGTTGCTCCACTTCAGGCTGTTCAAGCTCAACCGCAACCCCAGCATCGCCAAGTCGCAACTCTTGTAACCAATGCACCACTGGCCAAACGGGCGTATACTGGTCCACACCCGTTTTGACCTACCTGCTCTTATCACCATCCGCCAGGGATTGCTTGCAGATTTTGCGCTCATTGTAACATGTACGGCCATTTCACCGCCAGTTGCCGTACTGGTCCACGACAAGCCCCTGTTCAAGGTCAAGCTCCTGCTCCACAAGCTCTACTTCCCGCTCCCCAAGGCCAGCAAAAGGCTCCTGCACCCGCGATCAATGCTAGAGTCTGCTTCGCATGTGGTGATCCCAACCATTTCACGAACATATGCCCGAACCGAGTGGTGAAGCAAGAGCCACAACAGCAGCAGCCTCAACAGCAGCAACGACAACCCACAGCCTGCGGGCACACTTTCAACATTAACGTTCGCCGGGCTCAAGCCAATAACAATGTGGTTAATTGTACGTTTCTCGTGAATGGTATTTCTGCTTCGTGTTTATTTGATACTGGAGCCGATAACTGTTTTGTGTCACTTGAATTCGAAAAACTCCTTAATCGTAAGCATGCCCATCTACCCTTGACGTTCGATGTTGAAGTTGCCACCGGAAGAACCGTCGCCGTTAATTCAGTTCTTCGTGATTGCACTCTTGAACTCAACAATCACGTTTTCTCTATCGACCTTATTTCGATGCAGCTCGGTAGTTTTGATGTCATAGTAGGCATGGACTTTCTTCGCGAAAACCATGCTGAAGTTGTGTCTTTCGATAAGATGATTCACTTCTCGCTTGCCAATGGTGATCTACTGTGTGTCTATGGTGAAGTCGCATCGAAGAAACTCCAGCTCATGTCATGTGTCCAGGCTAGCAGGTATCTCCGCAAGGAATTGTAGGATCGTGTGTTGACCCGAAAGAGTCGTTCGGAAGAGCTCTCGTACGTTTCAGAGGCGGAAACTAAGAAACGAACTAGAAAACAGCATGAAATACACTCTAAACCTCTTGTATATTCAAATAACAATGTTTACAATCAGAGGAAAAACCGGCAGCACCTCGGTATCACTAAGCTATCTCCGTTCTATCCGCTTCAAATGACACACATGACACCTATTTATAACACTAGCCTGACCACTTGAAATGAACATGCACATGTTCAAGCGATCAGCTCATCTCAAGCGAACATAACAATTACAAATACAAGCGAACAAGACATATTTGAAATCTATTTTGTCTTCAAGCGAGCAGCATACAATTTTGTGAATTTAGTTCCATTTGTGCATGTATTCTTCACATGATGTCATGGATGATGTCATTGAAATGATGGAATCATCATTAATGATGACATCATGTTTGAACCAAATCGCAACGCAGCCAAGACTCGATATAAGACGAAGACGACAGATGTGTGCACCAACAGGAATACCAAGCTTTCTTGGCACACATCGTAGTAGCGGAGAAAAAGGAAGTTAGGGCAATCGACAAGGTGCCCGTAGTTCGTGATTTTCCTAACGTTTTTCCTGATGAACTTCCTGGTTTACCACCAAGTCGTGATATCGACTTTCGTATCAACCTCATTCCTGGAGCAAACCCTATTGCTAGAGCTCCTTATCGACTCGCTCCTTCCAAAATGCGCGAACTCTCGAGTCAGCTCCAGGAATTGCTTGACAAAGGCTTTATTCGCCCTAGCACCTATCCTTGGGGCGCACTAGTCCTCTTCATCAAAAAGAAGGATGGGTCGTTCCGGATGTGCATCGACTATAGGGAGTTGAATAAGCTGACAATCAAGAACCGCTATCCTTTGCCTCGAATTGATGATTTGTTTGACCAATTACAAGGTGCTACGAGTTTCTCAAAGATCGATCTACGCTCTGGTTATCACCAGCTACGCATTCAGGAGGAAGAAATTCCGAAAACAGCGTTCCGAACCCGCTATGGTCACTATGAATTCGTCTTGATGCCCTTTGGTTTAACCAACGCACCTGCGGTTTTCATGGATTTGATGAACCACGTGTGCAAACCGTTTCTTGACCATTTCGTCATCGTATTCATCGACGACATCCTTATCTATTCGAAGTCGAAAACCGAACACGCACAACATCTAAGTTTGGTCTCGAGCTACTCCAGGGGAACCAACTCTATGCCAAGTTCTCGAAGTGTGAATTTTGGCTGGAGGAGGTTCAATTCCTCGGTCACATCGTCAATAGTCAGGGTATTCATGTCAATCCTGCGAAGATCGAAGCTGTTAAGAGTTGGGTTACTCCAAAATCACCATCCGATGTTCGTTCGTTCCTCGGATTGGCGGGTTATTACCGTCGATTCATCGCTGACTTCTCAAAGATCCCTGTACCGCTTACTGCTTTAACTCATAAAGACAAGCCTTTTGTTTGGGGAACTGAACAGGAGACTGTCTTTCAAACTCTCAAGCATATGCTCTGCAATGCTCCTATCCTCGCACTACCTGACGGAACCGAAGATTTCGTCGTCTATTGTGATGCCTCGAGCCTTGGTCTTGGTTGTGTTCTTATGCAACGGGACAAGGTTATCGCTTACGCTTTTCGTCAGCTCAAAATCCACGAGAAGAACTATACAACTCACGACCTCGAGCTTGGCGCTGTTGTTTTTTCTTTGAGGATTTGGCGACACTGCCTTTATGGTACTAAGTGTACGGTCTTCACAGACCATAGGAGCCTACAACACATCTTCGATAAAAAAGAACTAAACATGCGACAGCGTCGTTGGGTTGAACTTCTCAACGATTACGACTGTGAGATCCGTTATCATCCTTGGCAAAGCAAATGTTGTGGCCGATGCCCTCAGTCGACGAAGCTATATGCATAGCATTCGCAATATCCAGGCCCAACATAATCTCAAATCCCTTATCCGCGACGCGCAGCATGCTTGTTTCACCGAACGCACCTTGAAGAAGGAAAGGATCCATCATGATGGCAGTCAGTTAGTGAATAAGGCAAATGGGATATTCCATTATCTGGATCGAATTTGGATTCCCAAGCGCACTAATTTGCGACAATTGCTGATGGACGAAGCCCACAAATCTCAATATTCTATTTATCCCGGTGCTGACAAGATGTACAAGGACCTTCGCTACAAGTACTGGTGGCCGGGCATGAAGAGGGATATCGCTCTCTTTGTTTCGAAGTGCCTGACTTGCTCGAAAGTCAAGGCCGAACATCAAAGACCCTCTGGCTTGCTCGTCCAACCCGAAATCCCTAAGTGGAAGTGGGAGAGCATAGTTATGGACTTTATAACGAAACTTCTGTGCATGCCATCAAGTCACGATAGCATCTGGGTTGCCGTTGACCGCTTGATTAAATCCGCTCATTTCCTGCCGATACGAGAAGACTACAAGGTAGAGAAATTAGCACGAATCTACACCGACGAGATCATTTGTCGACATGGGACGCCTCGCGACATCATCTCTGACCGCGATGGTCGGTTTACTTCGCGTCTTTGGGAAATGTTTCAATCTGCTCTTGGTACTACGCTTAATCTAAGTACTGCTTTCCACCCCCAAACCGATGGTCAGACTGAAAGAACGATTCGTACCCTTGAAGACATGCTTCGCTCGTGTGTCATAGATTTCGGTGGTAATTGGGACGCATACTTACCTTTAGTCGAATTCTCGTACAATAACAGTTATCACTCTAGCATTCAAATGGCACCGTTTGAGGCATTATATGGAAGAAGATATCGATCGCCTATTGTATGGCACGAGATCGGGCACTCGCAACTAACCGGTCCTGAGCTGTTGCAAGAAACGACTGAAAAAATCCTCCAAATTCGAGACAATCTGTTGAAAGCTCGGAGTCGTCAGAAAAGTTACGCCGATAGACGCCGCAAGCCCCTTGAATTTGACGTTGGTGACCACGTACTCTTAAAGGTATCCCCTTGGAAGGGTGTGGTCAGATTCGACAAGAAAGGAAAGCTCGTGCCTCGATATGTTGGACCCTTTAAGATTCTGGAAAGGATCGGCAAGGTAGCCTACAGACTCAAACTACCGAAGGAACTTAGCAACGTCCACCCGACTTTCCACGTGTCAAACCTCAGAAAGTGCCTAGCCGAGCAGGATTTACAAGTTCCACTAGACGATCTTCAAGTGGACGAAACATTACACTTCGTGGAGAAGCCTGTCGAGATCATGGACCGAGAAACCAAGAAGCTCAGGCGCTCTCGCATTCCCATTGTGAAGGTTCGTTGGGAAGGCAAATGAGGCGTAGAGTTCACCTGGGAACTCGAAAGCGACATGAAGGCGAAGTACCTACAATTGTTTGTTACGGCTTCAGCCTAATTTCGGGACGAAATTCCCTTAAGAAGGGGAAGCTGTAACACCCCGTGTTTCGAAGGTCAAAGTCAAAGTTAAGATTGAAGTCAAAGGAAGAAAAGATTACTAATTGCGATCTGCCACTCCTTGCTCAATTACTGTTCGGCTTCTTTGACTTGTAGATAATCTATTTATTTTATCACGTTAGTTATATTATGTGGAGTACATGCTAATAATCGAGGTTTATCGCTTTATCGTTCATCGCATCGCAATCGCATTCGCAACTCGACTTACGCGTTCTGGATATTGTTTTACATATGTGTGCCTTATGTGTAATATGTGCATGTTTATTTATTGTTTATTGTGGTGATCAATCGAAACGCAATCGCAACTCTATCTCAATCGCAACTGAATCGCAAACGCTAAACGCAAGTTATTTATAGTGATTGTATGTTAGATATAGTAGTTATGTTATTGGTGTAACTAATGGGTAATACTATCGCAACGCTCGCTCGAAACGCATCGCAAAACCCAACGCACGAAACGAAACGCCGAAACTCGAATCGTCGGAGCCACTCGATCGAGTGACCGCTCGATCGGATGGTCAACCGATCGGACTGTCGTCCGATCGGATTGCCACCCGATCGGACAGCCATCCGATCGGTGACCCACTCGATCCTACACACTTTCCTTTTTGGGAAACCCTATAAATACCAACCTGTCACATCATTTGTGATGTGACAGCTCTCCACTCGACCCAGCCGCACTCAAGCACTCTTTCTCTCGATTTCTCGCGATTCTTGTAAGTTTTCAACCTAAATCTTGTACTTCTATGATCTACACGCACTCCTTCATCTTTTTCACCGTTGAATCTTAACTTTTAACCGTGAAATCACTAGATTTGAGGTGTTCTAAGGTGATTTCCTTTTTGGTTCAAGATCTGGTTTCTATCAAAGGGACAATCGATCTCGGGTTAAACATGAACCACCGTCACGAACCAGTAAACTGGTCGGACTTGGGTGATTCCTGTCCGATCGGGTCACAATAGTCATGATGGGGTTTCTGTTGTTTAGCACGATGTCACACCGTCTCGATAAACCGCAAAACTTAACAAATTTCCAACTTAGTAAAACGATCAGATTCGTGGGACGGATTGCCGTCCGATCGGATTGCCGTCCGATCGGATTGCCATCCGATCGACCCACAATCCGATCGGATTGCACTTGGGGCTTAACACATAAACTTTTATTGCAACTTTAAAAGGGCTGAAAATCGAACGGATTACCGTCCGATCGGATAGCCATCCGATCGAACGACCACCCAACCATGTGATGTTTGGAACTTCAACACTTAACAATTTTCAACATGTTCAATGCGTTACCTGTTCCAACGGATTGTCACCCGATCGGTAGACCATCTGATTAGATGACAACACTGCTGTGAACTTGTTCTCTGAGAAATGACTCGCCGAACGGATCGTCATCCGATAGAGCCGCCGCTCGATCGAACGACCTGAAAGGTAGAGATACTTCTCTATTTTCTAAATGCTACAACGAAAACTTCAAAAGGCAAACCATCATACACAAACACATCCTCACCAAGCAGGGTGACAATCCAATCGAATGGCCATCCGATCGGATGACCATCCGATCGGATGACAATCCGATCGGATGGCCATCCGATCGGATGACCATCCGAATGGATTGCCATCCGATCGACTGGCCATCTGATAGGTTTGCCATCCGATCGGGTTGCTGTTTGACACTTGGTATCCTTTGCACCGTTTTACGCACCGTTCTTCACTAATGCTATCGTTAACTGTTCAGGCTAATCTCATCCAGCGCTCCCTTCAATCCAGGCTGTGTTATTTATTTAACACAATCTGTGAGTATACTCGAACCCTTTTTGCTTTATGCACTTTTGGGTGTTACATACGTTACTTATATTCAAATCACATCAACACACAACGCAAACACTTTAACGCTAACCGCTACTGCATGTTATACGTGACTCGATGAATGCCTGTTTGTTATGTTTACATATTGATTGTTGTCTACCTGCCTTAGCAACGATAGTACTATAGTTTGGACTCAGCACCTGTTCACTCATGGGTTGTAAAGGATATTCTACTTGCATGTTCGCAGTGGTAAACATGTATTGCGAGCCTGTATTCGAGGCCAACCCACAATCACTGGTATTGATGGGATCTATGTCGATAACTTACATGCTTCACAATATGCGTTGTACATGCTGGTTATGCGTAAACTAATTCGAACTCTATTATATGCTATCAAACTTGTATGCTCACCTTTACACTATGTGTATTGACCTCTATTTTAATGTATGTGACAGGTGGTTAGGATGCTATCTGCTAGGAGGCTGTGTTTGCTTTTCATGGAATCAAGTAGGGCTGAGAGTCTAGAAACAAAGACAATTTATTCTATTTAATCTGAGTTGTCGAAACAATGTTTTGTTTGGAGAATATCTATGTCTTTAATAATTTGATTGCTTAATAGGTTATGGTATGAGACATAATATTAACTATTTGGTAATCTAGTTGTTATGGAATTTCTCATGAACAATCTGTTTCGCTCAGTGCCGCGCCCCGATGTTTCCGCCATCGGTTGGGGTGTGACATTGAGAAGTTTTCTCAAACCCGAAATGAAAGGGAGAACCTTTCATCACCCCATTTGGATGCTATCCAATTACACTTAAATGGATTAAGTTTTGTCAACTTGTCCCACATAGGTGGGATGATAAAACTTGTAGTGGTTTATAAGGAGGAGGACTCCTTGTATATTGTCTACATTTGGACAAAAACTAGTGGGACCCTAAAGGGTGCGGCGCACCCTTCCTCGTACATGTGCACGCGTGGCGTGGGCCATGGGCGCAATGTGGCGCACTTAGCACTTCGCACACCGTCTTGTATTTTTGTCCATGAGCGCGTGGTCAGATACATGGCGGGTGGCGGCTCAGCTTATGGCGCACCTTGGGTGGTGTAGGCGCATGACACAAGTTCATTATGTGTCTATTATTGGCTATGGCGGAGGAGCAGTTTGCGCGCAAGTCTAGAAGGCGCAGGACTTGCGGCTTTCGAAAAGCTTGGGTACGCAGACTGAAGTGTCGATCCGACAGTAGCCTTGGCACAGGTTCACATGCGCGCGCGAGCGGCCAGTCATATTGGTCAAACACTAGAGTTAATGTCTAAACGGTTTCAAAAATGTTTAATTATGTCATGAATGAAAACCATTGTTTTTTTGACCAACTACTAAAATCCATTTATGAAGACTTTAAACCTGGTTTTATTACAAGATTAATTATCTTGTTTATGACCAATTTTAATAGGTTTGAATAAGTCTTTCTATAGTGTGAGTATAAATATGAACACAAAGGTTCATTCTAAATAGAGAAAAAAATACACATAAAATAACTTTTGTTTCATTGAAATTTAGAGAAGAGTATTCTCTAAATTGTCTTTTTACACAACTCAGTATTTTCCAAGAAAATAAAGAACACCAAATTATACCCGGTGTAATCTCGGGCGCGAGTGCCATCTCCGGCAGTACACATACTGTTCTGGTTGTTGTACCCTGGGAGACAGAACCGTCTGAGAGGAGGCGCGGAATCTGTTTTAAGGGAAGCGTGTTGAACACATGCCTCAACCAAAACCGTCAACAATTTTGCTTGTATTGCAGCGGAGTTTCGATCTCGTAGGTACGGTTGAAGTTTTCAAAGACATTGGCTTTGAATCAAGATTGGTACAATTTAGTTGTATTTTATATTCGTTTATTTAGTTTTGTAACCGGTATTGTACTAATCGAATTTCCCACAAATAACGAGAGTCTCGTTATTATATTTATTTTATTAATATTTTTAATAAAATGTGAACCTAGTTCCTACAAGTTGTAAGGAGAAAAAAGTATGTTTGATTGTTTATAGATAAAAATAAAATAAAATATGTGGACGTAAGCGAGGCCATTTTGTTTTGTCAAGTAAAGGAGTGGAAGAGAGTTTTGGTTAGGATAGTAAGACTAAGTTGGAGAACAACTTATAAAAAGTCGAGATAATAAATGAGACCATTTTAGAATAAATCAATCAAGTTATCATCTCCACACCCTTTTACATGATGGTGTGTAGTTCAATTAGTTTGAAATTAATTTTTTTCTTGGAATACATAATAAACAATTTCTCGCGCTTTGTTGTGAGTCTGAAACGTGATACAACTTTAACATCGAAAGGTAGATAACTAGTAGGTGTTAAAATCTGTAACGCCCGATTTCAACCACTTTTACATCATTATCAAACTAGCGAAAAAATCTACGTCAAAACATTAACAAAAATAAGCACGTAATGTTAGGTCGATTTTGAATAGAGTTTATATGTATAGATAGATAAAAATAATATTATGACTAATTGGTTCTAGCTTCTCATCTCATTCTCTCTGTATTTCCCATCTTCTTCTTAATGCTTTTATTAATAAATATGTGTTAACTATCTGAGATTTATTATCTTGTAATTGATTAGTGAATATCGTTTCGCTTCATTAGGATATAACTCCAGTAAGTTCCTAGCATCAGAAACTTAGCTGCAAGTCTCGTTACCTAATGAGCAAGTAAATATTTGATCCAATATTCTTATGTAAGAAGGCCCGGTGCAATAGATATCAATGTTGTCCTTCTCGGACACTTAGTTTCAAAAGGCATGCTTGAGAAGCGAGGCGATCGGAAAAACGCCTCAGGGTCTAGAGGCAGCGCATGTGGGTCAAAATTTGGGTCTGGAGGAGGCTAGAATGTAACAACTGAAAGCCCGAAGAGATTATGAATCGGTTTACTTGATGAAGGTTAATATGTAAATGGGACGAGAGAGGTGAAGCTTTTGGTTGTACATAGAGCAATGTCTCACGCATGTGAAGCTCTCGCCTTGTGCCTCGGCTTTTAGGACATAAACGCCTCGGAGGGCCTCATGTATCTTTTAAAACAAACTTGGACACACAGTTCTTGACCAGCTATGCTGACTTCATATTTGTCATCAATACTAGTGGCTCTAGACGAGTCCAAGTCACTATTCTAACTAAGTAATAAGAATGATGGTTTGTTTGTAACGGGAAATCATCATCATCATCATCATACTCAGTAAATCCCACCAGTAGCAAAACTAAGGCACGGTCTGAGGATGGTAAGATATAGACAGCCTTACCTCTACCCCATAGGAATAGAGGGTAAGATGTAACGGGAAATCAAGATACTAATCAATCTTTATGTATTTACTTGAGTATATACATTGTCGGATTGACACCTACTCAATTGTCATAACCCGTAATTTTGATATAACTGCTGCTTAGACTAGAAGGTATGGGGGCCGGCCCAGCCCCAGCTAGGCCCGGCGCCGCACCCCAACACCGCCCCCTTGCGGTCCATCCCATCCTCTCCGTCACCCTCCAGACACTCGCGACGGGCCCCCTCCTTCACACACATACCTACACATACATACATATATATATATATATATATATATATATATATATATATATATATATATTTAGCCCCATCCTCCACCCCTTTGGTCCATCCCCTTTAGGCCCATCCTCACTTCCGATGACGTGGCGGGTGACGTGATGGCCCATCCCCTTGGGATGAGCCTCACCATACCTTCCAGCCTTATATTAGTTATCTTAGTTTGCTTACATGTTAAATTGATGACATCAACAGGCCAATACCTACCAGCATTTCTGTTGATGCACCTTAGGTGTGGATGTGGCTCGGCTCGGTTCGTCGCGGATCAAGAAATCACGGTGACATCCTCCTCTCACACTTTACATAATAGTTGGTATATCTTGAGAAGACATGGAAACATAAAGAGAAATTATTGTTGCTGCACATCGAAACACAAGGTTCATTAAATCAGATTCCATGTCATCGAAATAGGAGGTTTTTATGTGAAGCTTGAAAGGATCGAAACCAGGGGCGGATCTTATGTTGTCCGAGCCGTAGCACGGGCTACGGCTCAACTTTTTATCGGTAGTGTAAAAAAAAATTCGGTTTATATCAAGGATACCCCTGAACAACTACGAGGACACCCCTAAAAAAGAGTTTGTAAGCCCAAATCAATTGAAAATAATAAGCCCAAATCCCAATTGCCCAATATGTTAGCCCAAATCAATTGAAGATTGTAAATAATAAGCCCAATTGCCCAATATGTTAGCCCAAAATAATAAAAGATTATAAATAATTGCTTAATTGCCTTGAAGTTTTAATGCACGGCACGACACAGCTACGAGGATACCAATCAATTGAAAATAATAAGCCCAAATCCCAATTGCCCATTTCGTCACACTATAAGTGATGATGATAAATTTGCAAACTTGAATGGAATAAGTGATCTTGCGCGTGTTATGGTTGAAACGGGAACGCATAGTTCTTTTCCTTCAGTTTATCGGGTAGTGAAGCTAGCTTTGCTTTTACCGGTTGCAAACACAACCGTTGAAAGATGTTTTTCAAAATTGAAGCTTGTCAAGACGGATTTAAGCAATCGAATGGGCCCGGAATTTTTGAACAATGTTATAGTTTGTGCAGTCGAAAAGGATTTTTTACGTGAAGTAAAAGACGACGATGTGATGGAACGATTTCAAGCTATGAAAAAAAGAAGAGGGCAAATTTATTAAGTATTTGTTTTACTTTATTTATTTATAGTCGTTTTTTAATATTGTACGATTGCACGGTGAAAAAAAATTTAGGATACCCCTGAGTTAATGTTCTAGTTCCACCACTGATCGAAACACATGGGAGTATAATGACAATTATATCCTTGTTTCGATGATGAGATGATACCAGGATTCCTTGGCTATTTCGATAGGATGATGTGATGATACAAGACTCTTGGCCTGTTTCGAAGGTAACAAAGATCATATGTGTTTCGATGTGGACAAGGGTGAACATCCTGTTTCCATGTAAATTGTATTCAGATGTCATCTCCTTTTAGTTACGATATGTTTCGATAACATAATTCATGTTTCGTTGCTTTTATGTTTCGATGTAAAATGGTACTTCTATGTGATATAAATAGCAGCACCCATACTCTGTTTTACAAAAAGAGAGCACACCCAGAGAGTGTAGAAAGAGAGAGTTGTCGGATTGCTTGTTTTGTATAAATCTTGTACCGAAACTCAGTCGATTTGAATACACGAACGTGTTAATCGTTGAATCTTTGTATTGTGTTTACCCTCTCGCTCGGTTTGTGTCGTAACGAGGATTCCGCACTCGTTACGGCATCCGAAACAAGAATCATCGTAGTCCGCCGCACTCCTATCGGGACCTACAAGTGGTATCAGAGCGTAAGGCTCGATTTCTTATTGAAAACCGAGTTGTCGGTGAGGTTTTTGAGCGACTGCTGAAGTTATATTGAAAAAAACTCAAAACCCATTTTTATCGGATAAATATATGGATTAACACTCACAAATCTGATGTTATCGGTTGATGCTCTATGATAAAAATTGTTAAAAATGAGTGGAGATTATCAAAAATACAAGTTTCATTGAGTTTGGAAGTGAAAATTATAATCCACCATTTTTTCCGGCGAGCAAGGTCCCCGGAAAAAGTCGCATACATTGTGTTCTTGACATTCTATTGGCTGACATAAGGTGGAGCGGTCTGTGTTTTTGTCGTCTGACATAAGGTTGGGGCGCCCATCAATCACCACTCGCTCATCACTCATAACATCCAATCAATTTCCGTCATGTCATCGAGCATTATTCCATCACTATGATGGATTTTAGTGGAAATGTCCATCACTCACCACACACTATCAAAATCATTAAAAAAACAAAACTTAATTCAATCAACTTCTTCACCCGTGAAGATTTCAACGCGTTTTAGGATCCACGCCTGATAAGGTTGAGCGGCGGCAGTGTTCCACGGGGTATAACACCGTGCCACCACGGATCGCCCCGTCCCCCTTATAAAGCAGGCATTTTTTTTAACGGAAGTCCATCACCAGACTTTGATGTGAAGTGGGTATAATTAAATGAATCAAGACATATTTAGAAGCCCATTTCATTAAAAAAAATTGTTTCATCAAGCCCACAATCAATTGGACTTTCTAACATAGTGTCGATTGGGTTTGTGTCCTTACTCGTTTGAAATTACTAGCCAGTCTTGTTTTGGTTGTTTAGCCCACCATCACTGTAAACCCATAAAAATAGTTTAATCTGAAGCCTATTTTTTATTTCTTTTTCTTTCTAAATCTTTAGGCACATTCATCTGAAAGTCCATATCTCATTTTAACTTAGTAAATCATTTAACTAAAGTGATGTCTCAACTAAAATGCTGGTGATTTAATTTATTTTATCTTCAAACAATGGTGTTTTAATTTTAGGATAAATTACACTTTTTGTCATTTTTGTTTGTAACAGGTTGCAATGGATGACCTTTAACTTCAATAATTACAGTCACAGTCCTTTATTTGCAAAACACGTTACATCTTACGTCCTTTGACCCTAACCTGGTTAAAACTTTAAGTTAAGTAAGGTCATGTGAAAACCATATGAGGACAAAACAGTCATTTAATACATAAAAAAGAATGTCAAAATTAAAAAATCTATAACCTGAACCATCATGATCTCCCCTGTACTCTCTCTCTCATCTCCCCTATACTCTCTCTCCATATCACTCAGATCTGATGAAAGATTTAACAGACAACATCAAGATCCAGCCCTCGCATTCACAAAATCCACCCTGTTGAACTCGACACCATTTCCGTTTCACAGTTCTTGACCGAAGGAGACACGGTGTCGCGGACACGAGTCTTGTGGTGGGAAGCCGCCATTTGATCCAGAGCTTACACGGTTCGCCATCTGATCCAGAGTCTTGTCCACGTTGGTGTCGAAGGAGACACCATTTCCAAAGCTTATACGGTTCGGCTCTCCGGCGAGAACAAGATCCGACGACTTCAGATCTGACTGAACTACTAGTTTTTGGCTTTTAGGCGACCCATATCTGATGTTATAGTTCCGATTTAGGATAAACAAGGACTCTATTTTGTAAGTATCATTTCATATCAATCAATGTTAATTTTGTAATTCTTTTTTAGGGTTTTATAATCTATAAGTCTGCTGAACCACACCCAGTTTCAGTTTCTTGTGTTCTTGGTCTGAGTTATGTGTAAAAGAGTGTGACCTAAAATCTTTAATCAAGATTATGTCTTTTGGGTTTTTAAAGTTCAGCTTATAGTAGCAGAAAGTTTTGATTTTTTGAGTGTGTAAATAAACTCTTTTGATTTACAGGATATCAGTTGAATTCTCCTTAAAGTTCTTGTTTACTTTTTTTTTTTTTTTTTTTTTTTTTTTTTTTGCAATTTGATGGTAAAATGTATTTTGAATGTATGTTTTGTTTTGCTAATCTGTTTAGTTAACACTCAAGTAAATTATAATTATGTTAGTTTTTTAAATATCTTGTGGGCTTGAAAGGTGCTTCAAATACATCTTCATTTGTAGTTGTAGGGTTTAAATTTGTAATTGCATTGTAAAAAAAGGCCAGCAAATTATAATTTTGTGCTGTCAAAGAAGAAACATCACATTTCACTCATACAGTTTACACAAAGATTCAATCTTTTTTAGCTTTCTAAGATAAAATCACTCTTTAGATTATATTTGCATCTTTATTTTATTTGGTTAAAAATACTTCTAAAATGACTAAAGTACCCTCATGTGCAATGCACATGACATATTTAACTGAAAATTATAACCTGGTTAAGGCTAAAGGACGTAGAGTGTAATGAGTTTTTCAAATAAAGGACTGTGACTGTAATTATTGAAGTTAAAGGTCATCCATTGTAACCCGCTACAAACATAAAGGACGAAAAGTGTAATTTATCCTTAATTTTATTTGATCGATAATGTTTCTTTTAACATTACAAGCCATAGTTATTTAAGGCCCAAGATACCATCGTTTAAACCCAAAAAAATCCAGCCCATTATTGGTGTCTCTAAATTCATGTGAGAAGTGCATTGGTTATTATACTAGATTTGATTTAATCTGGTGGGCTTTGATCTAAAAATCGTTTGAAAATTGAGCCTTTTTTTAACGTAACTATTTTTCGCGAGTTACATTTAAAAAAATGGCATATTGGTCAAACCCAAACAATCAAAGCTCGAGCAACTCTTCACAATCATTCGATCCTTCAGCTTGGGGGCCTCGACCTTCTAGTTCTAGTAATACATTTGTTCATCAAAGTAAACCTGACATGTCTTGGGTTCAATCTCTTATGCCGTCAAATAACCTTCCACCACCTAAAATCGATTATTTGGCTAAATCTACTGTCGATTGTGGTCCGACAGTACAGTTGGGGAACGGTGGTCAAACAAGAACTGTGTTTTATGCCGAAATTGTCAAGAATGTCAGCGATGGTGAGTCCTCGGGAAATGATGACAGTTCCGGACATGGCGGTAGTTCAGATGAAGATGTTACAAGTTCAAGCGAGGATGGATCCAAATATCCATCGAGGGAGGTTATTGATTCTGGGGCAGATGGGTTAATGTCAGAGGGTGAATCCAGTCAGGTAAGTGTCGTTAACTCTGTTTGTTCTAAGTCTGTTAAATGTGATAAGTGTGCTGAGTTATGTGTTAAAATGTCTGATTTGGAATGTAAGTATGCCTTGACATTTATCCACAATCAAAAACTGATTGTGGATCTCTCAAAATGCACAGAGGCTAATATGGTTCTTAAAAATCATGAAAAAGAATTTAAAACCATAGTTGAAACATTAAAGGCAGATCTTTCTGAGCTAAAGAAAACTGTTTCAAGAAAACAAACTGCAATTAATAATTACATTACCATGCTTGTGGAAACAAAAAGGGAATTGGCATGTGCTAAGTGTGAAAATGAGGCAATCCAACTTAGGTTGGATAGCTATTCCAACTCTCGGTATGTGTTGAATCCCATCATTAGCATACAAAAAGAGAAAGAGGATGTCAAGTGCATTGGGTATAATAAGTTTCCTCCTCCGGTTAGACACAATTATTCCAAGATGCCTGATGAGGAGGATATGCCTCGTTTTAAGCCGTCAGTTCCTTTAGACATTGAGGAATTCACAGTTGGGCTCGGATACAAAAAGGACATATCCTCCAATCAAGCTCAACCAGCTAATGTCAAAGGCTCCACAGCCGTACAGAATCAGGATCCTCGAGTCATTGTTGAGGATTGTGATAGTTCAGATGAGTCAAATGAGGACGAAGCTAGGCAATCAAACACGGTGATAAAAGAAGCAAACATACCTCTCGAGAATCACATTCTTTGTGACCCTCTAGCAAAACCGCGTGTGAATGCTCCTGTCGAGATTGCTGAAGCTCACGTTGACACCTGTGAAAACGTGAAGTTTTATACGTTGATCGATTCTAACAAAGTTTACTCAAACAAAGATTTTCCCATTAAAATGGTAATCAATCTTTGATTAATAAAGTGTTTGAGAATTCAACCAGTAAGTTTTTGGGAAAGTCGAGCCCAAGAGTTGTAGTAACTCAGTGTGTTCCTATCCCAAAAGCTGAAGTTCGGAACCAATTTGGAAATAAAAAACTTCCAGATCAACAAAAGCAAAATCACGCTAATCAAGGAAAGAGAAAGGGCAAAAGAGCTCAGAACTAGAAGAAGTTTCAAAAGATAAACTTCATGAAGTCTCGGGGGACTAATAAAATTGAAACTTTCGAAAACAAATACAACACGGATTTTGTTAAACAAGTTCATATTTTGAAAAGAAACAGTTAGAACAACTACACACAATACACAAACGGTTGTGATGTAGGACCAAGTTCCTCGAGATCGCGAAGTTCATCGTCAAGTTATCACCATCATGATACTCCGAGGTTTGTTGAGCGGAGATCGTGCTTTGAATGCGGTGAGTATGGACACATTGTCAAGAACTGTCCATATCTCACCAAGGGAAAAGGAAAGGGTGATGCCCCCTATGAAAACTCATATCGATCATGATCTCTTTCACCGAAAAAAGACTTTCGGTTTCAAAAGGAAAGAAAATTGAAACAGAAAAGAATACAACGGAAGGAAGTTGAAAAGGTTTTAAAACCTAAGGTTGTTCAAACACAGTTTGTTAAACCAAATGTTAAAAATTAAAAACAAAAACAGATTTGGAAACCAAAAACGGTAACTGTTTCAGGGGGAGTTCAATCAATTCCGAATCATCGGGAAATGGAAGTCACAATTCTCGATGATGCCGGACGACCCAAGTCTATGAAAGCTTGGGTCCCCCTCTCCAACTGATCCTTGAATGAGTGTGAAGGATCTTCTAGGAGGAACTATTGATAGTCTTAGGATTGTTGATAATGGAGCGTCCATGCACAAGATTGGCGACATACAACTCCGACACAATTTTTAATCCATGAGAATATTGTCGCCTTTGATGGAGAGAAGAAAAGAAGACAAAAATGTCCGATGAAAGAATGATGATTAAAGAAATTGCAAACTTTAACAAGATGAAAAACGTTCAAAGTTTGATTTTTATGGGTTTTGATTGGGTTAGGAGGATAGATTCCAACGAAATGTATGTGACTGCCGCACGTCTGAGGCCTTTCAAAGATTCATGGCTTATTCTCCCACAAGAAGTTTAAGACATACAAGCTGAACGTGCAGTGTACATTTCTCTACGGTGTGTTGAAGAAAATTTGTTTGTTGATCAAACCAACCGGGTGTGTGGATACCTTGGCATGGATTGAACAACTGCACACTACTGCTCAAGGAGAAAGACGAAGACCTTTGCTGGTGCAAAAGCATGTGGAAGACATCATGTATAGACCGACCAATGATGATGTGTACAAGCTTTCCCACATGCTTACTTACCTCTTACCAACCGGACCCGGAGGTTTCTGATCTTGTTGTTGTGAAGAGATTTCTCAATTAACTGAAGTAGCTGCAAAATCGACTTTGAAGTCCACACCGGGTGGATATCCAATGTGGGGGAGCACTCAGATTCCTGGTAATGCACGAAGCAGTTGCAGGATTACGGTTTTGAAGTTCTAATTTCTCCTATCTTTGTCGATATTTAAGTTGCTTTGCGAATTACTAACATCTCGTACATCACTCCTTGACCAAACACGATGATCTCGTATATCATCTCACACGTGATTGTTTCAATATGAACTTATCAATGTTTTTTTGGTCCACACTGATTACCAACGTGCCAACTCGTTTTTCCAAAATTCAATAACTTCTGATTAAATTAATTTTGGTAAACGGCATCGAGGTGAAACATGAGTTAATCCACATCGGGAAATCGTTTTGTGAATATTTTTCTTGAGAAAATCCAAAAAGATGTCATTTAAAAGTTTAAATTTACTATTTGAATTTTAGGGGGAGTAAATCCACATCAGAAAAATACAAAAACAATAGAAAAACAAAAATGAGTTTCGTGGCGAGAAAAAAGAGAAAATGATAGTAAATCAGTGGTCTATCGAAACCTCTTTGAACTTAAAATGAAAAAGGATAAGTAGCTCTCTAATGATGTATCGGTAGGCTCACAATCATTTTAAAGTGTGCAGAGTGATATAAACATAATCGACTGAAGACCGTGTGTAAACCGCTCATTCACATATGGTCTTGGTACCAACATTTCGTTTGATAGATTGCCGAGGTTCTGAGATACGTGGTCTTTATGTTGTTTATCATCTGGGTATCATAGTTGTTTCTTTTACCGAAAACAACGGGGACGCAAGTCTAAAACTTCCATGATACCATACATATGTGTACATACTATACATACATGTATATAATACATGAAGCATACGACCATCAATGGGTGATAAAAATATCACAGTCACCCCCGAATAAGTGATTCTAAATCACATCTATCATCCGAGAGTCAAGTTCGTCTCTTTTTCGGTATGATAGTACTAACCTATTAACGGACTTACTCTCATGCCCTGCCTGCATCCAAATATCAAGTTCCTCATTAATAAGTGATTTTATCACATAGGGCTTGTATTCATCCTCAAATAAGTGAGTATCTCACATCATCTACATTAAAACAGATTATAAATGGTATACTCACCAGTAAGATGATATCTCATGCATACCTTGATACGGGAATGTGTCGTGAGTGTATGAACGAAGATCGGTAAGTATAAATCATACCTTAATGTATCCCCAAGTCATATGATTACATCTGATTGTTGAGTTTAAGTGGACAACAATACCGATAATCAGTATAGGATACTTATCTAAATGTTAACTAATTGAACAATAAGGGTATTTTGGCATGACTGTACACTGATATGATTCTCTTACCCTCGAAACTCGCAAAAAGAATGACTGTAAATATTTATTTACGTTTCTCTGTTTCTGCATGTCTGTATATATTTATTTACTACTTTCCGTCTTTACATTTGAAATATTCAAAAATACCAAAAATATTTTAGGTGTGTTTTAATATAAACTTTATAAAAGCCAAAAAGATTTTATTTCAATTTTATTTTTGATTGTCCGATGTCGGAACTCGAACCTTTCCACCAAATCCTAATTGAGATCCGAAAAACATTTGTATCTTCATAAACGGTTGAAGTTAACAGGTTTTGAAAGCTAAGAATCTAAAACTGAACTTTTTAAAACTTTCAAACTGTGGTCAGATGGTAGTTGATTGAGATCGAGTTGGTCATATGTGTGTCGTGTGCTTATATTGTTTAAAATCAATTCTTAGTGAGGTTTTCATTTGAAAATTTTTCTAAGGTTGATTATATCCCAAGCGGTTATTCTCATTACGCATTTAGCTCTGTTGTGTGTGCAGATGCGGCATCCGAACCAGTAAAGGCAAATAGAACGTGTCAGATGACAAGCTGTGGTATGACGACACGACATGGATGCAGTTAGAGGATCAAGATGATCGAGTTGCAGCTGACCACTCATCAACACCACAAGAGGATTTGAAGCCTTGAAGATTAAAGATTCACGAGCATCATTCAAGGGGGAGTTTGTTGATACACTCCTTGATTGTGACACGTGAAGACTTTAAAGATCCTGTCGTGTGAAGAACGAACCATCACCAGCAACATCCAAGGGGGAGTTTGTTAATGCACCTTAGGTGTGGATGTGGCTCGGCTCAGTTCGTCGTGGATCAAGAAATCACAGTGACATCCTCCTGTCATACTTTACATAACAGTTGGTATATCTTGAGAAGACATCGAAACATAAAGGGAAATTATTGTTGCTGCACATTGAAACACAAGGTTCATTAAATCAGATTCCATGTCATCGAAATAGGAGGTTTTTATGTGAAGCTTGAAAGGATCCAAACTCATGGGAGTATAATGACAATTATATCCCTGTTTCGATGATGAGATGATACCAGGATTCTTTGACAATTATATCTCTGTCGATTTGAATACACGAACGTGTTAATCATTGAATATTTGTATTGTGTTTACTCTCTCACTCGGTTTGTGTCGTAACGAGGATTCCGCACTCGTTACGGCATCTGAAACAAGAAATCATCGTAGTCCGACGATCCGTATCGGGACCTACAAGTGGTATCAAAGCATAAGGCTCGATTTCTTGTTGAAAACCGAGTTGTCGGTGAGGTTTTTGAGCGACTGCTGAAGTTATATTGAACCGAAACTCAAAACCCATTTTTATCGGATAAAAATACGGATTAACACTCACAAATCGGATGTTATCGGTTGATGCTCTAGGATAAAACTTGTTAAAAACGAGTGGAGATTATCAAAAATACAAGTTTTATTGAGTTTGGAAGTGAAAATTATAATCCACCATTATTTCCGGCGAGCAAGGTCACCGGAAAAAGTCGCCGGAAAAGTAAATTGTGTTCTTGACATTCTATTGGCTGACATAAAGTGGAGCAGTCTGTTTTTGTCCTCTGACATTTGCAAGAATTTTGTCTGATTGTGTTTTGTCTTAAGGGGTAGGGGCGCCCATTACTAACCACTCTCTCATCACTCATAACATCCAATCAATTTCCACCATGTCATCAAGCATTATTCCTGATGGATGGGTTTAGGAATGTGATTTATATTTGTTTAATGTCTAATCTTATGCATATTTGGTTGTTTATATGTGTGGAATTGGATAACAATGAGAAAATGATGTTTTGTAGGTTAAATACGAAGATTGGATGAGTTTTTGGGAATGTTAATGGATTGATAATGAAGATATTAGAAGATGGCATGATAGAGGGTTGAATTACGAAGACGTGGGCGAAAACGGTGCGTAAAACGGAGCTAAAACGAAGAAGTTATGAAGAAAACAATTTTGGAAGAATCAGCCGACCGTAAGCTACGGTTCAGCAACTGTAGCTTACGGTTTGGGTATGTTGTTTACCAGAATTTTTATTCTGTAAGCTACGAATTCAGACTCGTAGCTTACGACCCGGAAAAGTGAAAAAACGTGAATTAAGGCCTTTAAGGTATAAATTAGGGTTTTCAAAGTGGGGAATCATTATCTATCACACACTATCGATCCTAGGCTTTAAGATACTCAAGATTCAAGGTTTCTTCCATCCAATTCCATCAAGATTCTCAATTCAATCACCGAGTCAACCATGATTTCTTCATCAATTCAAGCTTTTGAAGATTCTTCGTGCGAGATGAGCGGCTAATCTCCTAGTGGTTTCCTCCGGATGGAGGGTTTGTGTAATTAGGTACTTTTATGTGTTTCTAATCATTGTAACTTGGTGATCTAAGCATCCGATGCTTTTCACCATGGATTTAATTGACTGATTGTAACTGGTTGCATTTATTTAAACCTTGATTTCTAAGCATTCAGTTCCCGAGAGTTCTAGTAATTGGGATATATTTGACATGGGATTAGGGTTTGTAATTGTAATTGATAATCATTCGATAACCTCCCGTTATGTATTGACCGGAGTACTTAGTCGTTGGTTATCACAATTGGTTAATTAGGTTAAACATTTATGTCTATGTGAATGTTTTGATTAAACACATAATTGAACTTGTTTGCAAACCTGAAATCTGGAGGAACCATCTTTTCTTCCATTGAATTAAATCACAATTTTTACTCGTTAATTTAGTTTTTTTTCACATAATCAAACAAACCGATTTCTCATTCTGCAATAGTTAATTAAAACTTAGCATCATACACTTTCCACAATCCTCCTCTGGTTCGATATCCGACTTACTCTATCTACATAGTTTATTTCGGTTTTTGCATGTCCATAACGACAGACATCAAAATGGCGCCGTTGCCGGGGAGGCGTGCGCAAAGTGCTTAGTGTTAAGTTCTAGTTTTAGTTAAATATACAAAAATCCAAAAATAGTGTCTTTTTAGTTTGTTCTGTTTTGTTCGGATTTACGCGAGGTTTTCTTGTTTTTGTTTGTGCAGGTGATCTAGTAAGTGTATGCATCATACTCGAAATTCCGGGAAGTCATCACCATTAGTGTTCGACCCAGAGATCGAGAGAACAGTAAAGCATACAAAACGAGTATTACATCGTGAGAACAAGATTCTACAATCACCTATACCAACATCTAAAGCAATGGAGAACTTAGCAACACCGGAGAAACAACCCGCAACTTCACAACCGCAACAATTCTCGCCAACACCTACCCAACCTTCACCAAACACTACCATACCACCACCACCACCACAGTCAACACAACCTACTTCTACATCTCCAGTACCATCATTCTCAACCTTTTTCCCAAATCTTGATAACATTCAACCAACTTCTACCCAAGCAACATCTCTCCAACACCCAACTACGACCCAGACTGTTAATTTACAGCAGTCGTCTCCTTACGTTAGGATCATTCCTGATGACACTCCATTACCGAGTCAAACTCAAGCACCTAATGCAATATCAATTCCGCCAGCCGCCCGACCAGTTATTTCACAGCAAAGTCAGCCAATGCCAAATCTTTATAGATCAACCATCTATGATCAAGGAAATAACTCAGGTGATTTTGATGATGGCTATGAGGAATATGATAACTACATGGGTCAAAACGAGAGACAAGTGGTTAACACGGGTAGCTATGAGAGGCAAACAGTCGGATTGGGTGTGGCCGAGAGAGTCAATCAAGGGAACGTAGGGTATCAACAATATGTGCAACCAACGCCTATACAACAGATGCCACAACAATATCATCAACCTGACCCACTCAATCAGCAGCCTGCTCCGAGAAAGCCGGTGGTGGACATTCCATTACCACCGCCGGTACCTCAGATGCAGGGTCAGGCAAGACCGCTGCCACGAAACCTACACCGACCGGTGATTTTACCGGAAGGAATTCCACGACGAAATAATCAAGGTCCAGTTCGAGGCATAGAGAGCCACTTCAGTCCTGCTATAGTTAACAACCCATCACCGGTTGTGATCCCGCAACTACAAGGAGGGCGGTCATTCGAAGTACGAACACAATCAATATCCAGTCTGCCTAAGTTCCATGGTCACGCACATGAAGAACCATATCTACACATTGCTGCATATGATGCACGTTGCAACACAATCAGCAGCCAAGGGTTCTCAGTTGAAGATGTGAAATTGGTACTTTTCCAATTCACACTTGAAGACAAAGCACAGCAATGGTTCCATTCGCTACCGTCAGCTTCGATCTTCACATGGGGCGAAATGCAGCAACAATTTTTAGATGAGTTCTATACTCATTTGCGTACTAACAATGCAAGGAAGGATATTCGAGGGTTTCGACAACAGCCCGGTGAGTTATTTCACGAAGCGTTTAATCGCTTTAAAATGATGCTCAAGAACTGTCCACATCATGAGATATATTTGTGGGAGCTTATTAATACATTCTACGAAGGCCTAACAGATGAAGATGCCAGGGATGTAAATTCAATATCCAATGGTACTTTTGGAATGAATTATGAAGAGGATGATTGGGAATATTTAGAAAGAACTGCAAGGGCGTCAAAACGCAAAGCTCAATCTTCTAGAAGTGCACGACATTCGACAGTGAAAGCTGTAGACCAGTTACCGGAGACTGGGGGACCATACCCGTTGTGTGGTCATTGTGGGGATATAGGGCACATTGCTGATCAGTGCCCTAACATTATCGGTAATCTGGATGAGGTGAATATGATGCAGGGAAGTGGGAACAGGTATTCGGGTTTCCAAGGAAACAACCAATATTACCAGCCCCGGAACCAAAATAATTATCAAGGGGGTAATAATTCAGGTTTCCAACGAAATTGCCAGCATAGTAATGGTCAGGTGAATAATGATATGATGGAGATGTTGAAATCAATTCAGCTCGACTTACAGAGTCAAAGACTTGAATTGAAAAATCTTGCTCAGAAGGAGGAGATGCGAGAGAAAGCCGTTCAATCATTAACCACACAAATGGCCCAACTTGCAACCGATGTGAAGGAGTTGAAACAGCAAAACGGGAAGCTTCCCAGTGACACTCAAACGAACCCCAAGCACGGGAAGAATATACCAGTCAGCGGGGTAAGTTTCGTTCCTAAAAACAATTTGAATGATAAATTTTTAACTTCTTCTGTTTCCCATGTGATTGCAGGTTTAAGTGGCGCAAATGAGGATGGAGATGGGTGTGACTCAGGAGAGCCGGTCGTCCCGATTCGAGTTGGAAAGTTCAAAATCCACAAGGCGTTGTTGGATTATGGAGCTGGGATGAGTGTTCTTCCCGGTAGCCTTTACGACCAGTACGACTTTGGTCCGTTACACGCGATTGATCAAATGGCAGTATTTGCGGATTCGAGTTGGAAACAACCCCGAGGGGTTGTGAAAGACGTGATAATACAACTGGGCGAGTTTTACTACCCGGTCGATTTTATGGTGATTGATTATGCACCATCACGGACCTATGAGCAGCCACAAGTAGTTTTGGGCCGCCCTTTTCTATATACATCCAACGCCCAAATTGATTGCAGAAACGGGATGGTTACCATGAGCTACGAGAATCGTAAATTATACTTTAATGTGTTTTTAAAAACCATATCTTATGATCTTCTTGCTGATTTGAGTTATACAGGTGCTACTAACGAATTTGTTTCAAGTGTTAGCACAGTCAGGTTAAATGCGAGTGGTGTTGTGTTGTACAAGTCTGAGTTGAAGAGTGATGGAAGTCAGGTGAACAAGACAGCTGTGAGAGGAAGAGCAATTGCAGGAAAACCACCCGATGGTGGGAGTGAGTGGGGCAACAAGGCTGAGGTTGAACTCAACTGGCGTGGAGCAGCGAACTGTCACACCCCCAAAATCCACACGCGGAGTATCACCGCTTGGAGGCGTGACATGACCAGGATCAAGCCACCAATCATATTGAACAATGTAATTAGTAAATGTAATTCAACCAAACAATATGAAAGGTGTTCAAAACAAAAGTATAGTATCATTGTTTAGCGGAAGCTTAAATGTAAAACCCAACATAAGTATTAAGTTTGAAATGTCATAAACGTTTAACATGGCATCCACGATCCATGTCCCACAACGACTGTGCCTCCCCGTGCAAGCTCCATGAGTACCTAATGACCTGCAAGGCATGTAGCAACGAGTCAACAACAAAGTTGAGCGAGTTCACGGTTTGGTTGTTTAGTTATAACGTTCGTTTCGTAAATCAGTTGTTTCGTTTTGTAAACCATATATCGTATTAATTCGTATCGCGGTCACCCTGACATGTTGCGAAGATTAATGGCCGGATCGCGGTTTCCCAAACATGAGTGCGATGATTAGTGGCCGTATCGCGGTCTCCCGACATCTGTGCGAAGGTTAGTGGGGGCTTCCCATGTGTAGACTAGTCGTATTTGTACGTGCCCTTCTTGATCCAAGGACCGTAGCGAGTGTGAGTGTACGTAGGTTTTACGTACGTGCCCTTCAATCCGAGGACAGTGAAAAGTATGATAGTACAAGTACTTATTAAATCCCATTCCCACCCCGGGAATCCCATGCCTTGGTAAGAGTGTGAACTCACCTTGGTTTGCTCGGTAGCTTAAAGCATCTGTCCTAAGTTGGTCAACCACATCCTATTATGGTTACCACTTGTTAGGACGGTATATAAGTGATCACGTATAAGCTACACGTATCTAACACGTATTTCATCAAGTAATGTACAAGTATTAACTTTTGTACATTATACTAACATGTATTTACATTTATAAATATCATCACATAACTCATGCGTTATAATAATTAATCATAGATATATATAGAAAGGCTCATTGATAGAAAGTCAAATCGTGCGACCCATTATATATTTATATGTGTACGGCCAAAACATTAATCAAATATCATTTCATCTTTTATATTATTTATTTAATAATTACACTAACAGTTTTACTATAAATCTCATATCAATAACATATCATGAATTCAATCCATCATTAATTCATTATTTAATAAGAACACTTAGTAGACTTTACCCCACTAGTCACACATGCGAAACATTAATAAATGTACACATATAAAGTATCACATGCTCCCTGACAAACCACTTTCCTATATGAACAACATGGCTGACATATCATAAGTGTTCTTTATCTAATATGGCTGCACTATCAAGACAAAACACATGCATACAAATCCCAAAACAATTTTATACTTATTATTACATCATGCTTTCTAGTCAAAAGTTGGGCTGCCACTTTGACAGACTTCGAATTCACAAACATGGCATTACTTCAACATTTATTATACATGCAACACATAAAATATAAATAGTACCAATACTAACTAAAGTGGCACTCATCGCATGACACAGGCCTACCAATCCTTCACTAATTCGGTTTTCATAGAACTGTATGCTAAACCCACATTGTAAACAAGAGTTATATCAACATCCTAGTTATTCACACATAGCACCATATTAATCATTTGTAACCTATGTAATGGATGGCATGTGCGTATACAGTGTATAGAAGTCATCACATGTAAGCAGCCTCAAAGCACATTAATTACTCTGTCAATTCTCATGCAATTTAGAATATAGTGGCTGACAACATGAGGTAATGCTTCTCCAATTGGCTGCACTATCTAAATATCTCACATAACATTTTCATAATATGACCATCATCAGAGGCACACTACATATCGCATGGCACAATCATTACCATACTAAAACACTTTTGCTAAACATCAGCACATATGGAACAATCAAATAATAATGAGCATAGTGTGGATTCACTAACCAAGATCTTTGATAACAGAATGATGTTTCGAGAGAAGGGGTATCCACCATCAATCATCGTGAGTCTCGTCGGAATCAGAAGTACCACCGCCACCGTCATGGCGGCGCTACCGTCGCCGGTTGTCGTGCCCGAGCCATGTTCTCTCACTGCTCTCTCTCTATCTTCTGTTCGGTCGCCGCCGCGAGTCATCATCATCTTCATCGACATACCATTTTCATCGACATCATCATCATTGGTCACGGCTGTGACCGGCCGGACCCGAGAACGAGGTGAGAACGAGGGGGTGGGGCGTGGTTTGCGGGTTAACTTCGTCGCCGGCAGCCGGTCGGCTTGCCGGCTCCTCCGTGGTTCTCCGGTCATGAGAAACGAGGAAGAGAGAGAGTGGTGTTATGATGTTAGTGCCTGATGAAGTTCTTCATGTGGGTGTGTATGGTTTGAGTTGTATCAAGAGGGAGAGAGACATGGAACTGTGATTGTGTTCCCCTTTATTTATTATTATTATTATTATTATTTACGTAAAGAATGGGAATAATATAACTGCTCCATTAACAACTCCACTACAACTAATATAACTGCACCTGCCCTTTGCTGGCCACATGTGAACTTTGCTGGCTACATGTGAACGAGATCCCCTTTTGTGTTGTCATCAGGTAGTGTTTTTATCAAAAGCTGGGTGTTTTCATGTGATGGGTGTTTCCATCAAGATTCCAAAGTCAAAAGTTAAGTATGATTTTGTTGACTAGTGATTTCACTAACTACTGTTTTCACTACTAGTGTTTTCGTGATCCAGATTGCCATTACTAATTTATACAAAACATTTATTAATACATACTCAATGCATAATATTTACACATAATCACCAATATATATATTAACACGTCAATATATATATAAATACACTTAGAAATAATTACTAGTCAAAACGAGTAAAGACCTTTGAAACTTGGGTTGTCACACGAACCTTCCACAAGATTGGACGATGATGTATGGAGAGAAATGGGGAGGCAAGCGTTCAGATGAACCTCCTTGAGTACATCAGGTACGGTCTGGCTGAAGACCTAAAACTTAGCGCTCTCGGGAGGCAGCCCGAGGATGTAGAGTATTGTACTTTGGTTTGGTTTGTTTTGGTGTGGTTGTGTTTTGACAGGTTCTTGATTCAATCATCACGGATGCAACAATTCAAGTTTGGGGATGTTTTGCAACATCCCCGGTGAGATATCAAAGAATCTATGGAATGCATCTATTCCGGTTAAAGCACAACAGCCGCATCACTACAGACACATGATCAGGTGCATGTGTTTATCTATCTTACTTTGTTTTTGGTGTGTTTTGTTGTTTTTGGTGGTGTGAACCTTTGTTTTGTTTAGGGGATGTGTTTTGGTTGTTTTGTTCTGAGTTAGCCGCTCATTTAGGATTGTTGGTTTGTTTTCCCGGGCTTATATTTTAAAAGCACCATACATTGGGGACAATGTATCCCAAGTGTGGGGATGGGGGAGCCCGAGAAGGGATTGGTGGATAAAGCTTTGAAGCGAATGAAAGTGGTTGAAATCGATGAAAATTGAAAATTTTGAAAATTTTAAAAATTTTCATCGCCTTAAACAAGCTAATTGGATACGAAAACCTGAAGTTACAATCACTAATAGGCTTCTTACCGGTAGTAGGCTAATTAGTCCCTTGACATGGTTGTCCCTTTAAGTTTCATGAGAGTAGGTTTGACAAGTGTTTTATAGGAAATGAGTTGAAAAGAGATGTCTATCTAGGGGTAACATGTTTTAATTGCATATGCTACATGTCGTCAACCTTTTTACCTTTTCTTGGTGAGATCTTGAGCCTGTAGATGAATAGGATACATTATATGATGAATTCATTTGTTGAGTGCAGGCTACATGTTATTCTGTGTTAGAACTTGTGTGATTCGATGCATGCTGAGACTGTGGGTTTGACATGTGCACATAGATGATAAAGGCATTAGGATTTTCCTGTTACACCGTTGTGTTTGTGTTTCGTTTGTGTTATTCACCAATTTTCCTTAGTAGCCCTGTTGAGCCTAACTACCTTTCGTTTGTTCACCTATTGTCTATTGTGAAAAACCGACCGTGATAATGTTTCTAAGAAAAAAAAAAGAAAAAAAAGGAAGAGAAAAATGGAAATATATGTGAAAAAAAGAGAAAAGAACAAAAATAGAAGTATTGTGAATATTGTCTATGTTCTTGGGTAGAAACCAACCCAAAAGTATAAGTTGTGTTGAATAAAGTCATCACGGTTTGGTTATTGTTTGTGAGCCAGTTAGAAAAGAAAAAAAAAACCTGAAAAATAATTTCCTACCTTTACCCTAAGCCCAAAACCCGAAAGTCCTTTTGATATGTGCCATGTTAGATGATACGGTGGAGGTGCGATTGTCATACAAGCCTATGATTGCAGGATTTCATGTTTGCTTTTTGGAGTGTTTATATACTAGCACATTACACGCTAGTCCAGATATTAACCCGAGAGGAGAGTACATTGTGAGTGGTGTGTAGCATGTGTTTAATTATAAACATGTTAGTTTTAGATAGGCAAGTCTTAAGTTTTTGAAATTGCATCATTTACTTGTCAGACTGTCAATCTCGATTGTGTCAGTCTATGGGATGGGTATGACTTGGGACTTAACATGTTGAATCGGTTAAGGGATTTAGAAGTGTTGTTACTGTGGTGAGTAGTTCTAAGTTGGTTTGCTTGAGGACAATCAAATGTAAGTGTGGGGATGTGATGGATGGGTTTAGGAATGTGATTTATATTTGTTTAATGTCTAATCTTATGCATATTTGGTTGTTTATATGTGTGGAATTAGATAACAATGAGAAAATGATGTTTTGTAGGTTAAATACGAAGATTGGATGAGTTTTTGGGAATGTTAATGGATTGATAATGAAGATATTAGAAGATGGCATGATAGAGGGTTGAATTACGAAGACGTGGGCGAAAACGGTGCGTAAAACGGAGCTAAAACGAAGAAGTTATGAAGAAAACAATTTTGGAAGAATCAGCCGACCGTAAGCTACGGTTCAGCAACTGTAGCTTACGGTTTGGGTATGTTGTTTACCAGAATTTTTATTCTGTAAGCTACGAATTCAGACTCGTAGCTTACGACCCGGAAAAGTGAAAAAACGTGAATTAAGGCCTTTAAGGTATAAATTAGGGTTTTCAAAATGGGGAATCATTATCTATCACACACTATCGATCCTAGGCTTTAAGATACTCAAGATTCAAGGTTTCTTCCATCCAATTCCATCAAGATTCTCAATTCAATCACCGAGTCAACCATGATTTCTTCATCAATTCAAGCTTTTGAAGATTCTTCGTGCGAGATGAGCGGCTAATCTCCTAGTGGTTTCCTCCGGATGGAGGGTTTGTGTAATTAGGTACTTTTATGTGTTTCTAATCATTGTAACTTGGTGATCTAAGCATCCGATGCTTTTCACCATGGATTTAATTGACTGATTGTAACTGGTTGCATTTATTTAAACCTTGATTTCTAAGCATTCAGTTCCCGAGAGTTCTAGTAATTGGGATATATTTGACATGGGATTAGGGTTTGTAATTGTAATTGATAATCATTCGATAACCTCCCGTTATGTATTGACCGGAGTACTTAGTCGTTGGTTATCACAATTGGTTAATTAGGTTAAACATTTATGTCTATGTGAATGTTTTGATTAAACACATAATTGAACTTGTTTGCAAACCTGAAATCTGGAGGAACCATCTTTTCTTCCATTGAATTAAATCACAATTTTTACTCGTTAATTTAGTTTTTTTTCACATAATCAAACAAACCGATTTCTCATTCTGTAATAGTTAATTAAAACTTAGCATCATACACTTTCCACAATCCTCCTCTGGTTCGATATCCGACTTACTCTATCTACATAGTTTATTTCGGTTTTTGCATGTCCATAACGACAGACATCAATTCCCACTAGTGATGAATTTTAGTGGAAATGCTGATCGACCGTGTCGTCCCGATCAGTCAAAAACCCAATTAAACCTAGGTAGCTAGGGTAAGCCGGGTATCGAATCCACGAAGAGCATGTGGACAGTATCGCATGACCTGTTCGACTAGTTAGACTATTTACAAAAATGTACAAATTGATTATGAAGCTTGCTTATTTTTATTTGTTTGTTAGGTTTTGAAAAGGAGTCGGACTAAGCTGAAAAAGTGATATCATTTAAAACTACTGTTGATTAACTAAGATAGCAAACTAAATTACTAAATGATTGAAACAAGAAACTAGAAACAAGTTCCACACCCGGTTTCGGTAATTGCCAACCTAGGGTTTCTACAAATTTTAGATTCAACTCAATTGCATACGATTAGCGGATTTAGTGTACCGTGACTTAGGTGCCAATAACTATCAACGTTTCGAAAAACAGACAAGAATGCACTTTGTAATCAACACAAGTAAAACCTAACCACGACAATGCATAACTATACATAACCATTTCGTAAAGTCATAACTTTTAACATCGTTCGACAATTTACGAATACGAAACAAATGTAAACTATTGTCAATGGTTTCAAAAATCAAACACAATTTGTCACAAAGTTGAAGCAAGAAACAATTCGAAACCCTAAATTAAACAACTACCTATACCGGGGTGATACCGAGATGATTAGCCGCTCATGGTTGAAGAGACTTGATCACCGGATGAGTGGAACTTGGTGGAGATCATCTTGAAGCTTTAAGGATGGAGGAATGGTGGATGATTAGGGTTTGTGGAATGATTGGTAATGGTGAAGTATGGAGAATTAGGGTTTATGGAGGAATTGGTGATTAGGAATGGTTGATGATGATGATCTTGATTCGGGTGATGTGTTGTGGATGGTAACTGGAATGGATGATTGGGGATGAATGGTAGATGATATGAGGCACTCCTATGAAGATTCAAACTTCAAAACTCATGTAACCCCCGAATTGAATGCCAAAAAAACCAATTAAAATCGTTCTCATCACCCAAATGAATGAAATTCGCGTTTCAGAGATCCGCTGCCCGTCGCCGACGGCTTGGGGCCCGTCGCCGACGGCCTCCCCAAGTGTTGAAACCATCCGACGGCTTGTTTGTCTGTATACGGGGTTTTTTTGGCCGACGGGTGTTTCTAGAGCCCGTCGGCGACGGCCTAGAGCCCGTCCCCGACGACCTTTAGTTTTTCCTGTTTCGTCCGAAACTGTTTTCTTCATAACTTCTTCGTTATAGCTCTGTTTTACTCACCGTTTTTGCCCACGTACTCGTAATTCAGCCCTCTATCATGCCATCTTCCAATATATTTATTTTAAATCCATTAACATTCCCAAAACACATCCAATCTTCGTGATTAACCCAGTTTTGTTCATTTCACATCCCCGATTGATCCGATTCACGTCCCGGTGCTCCCTTTAGCTCCCGATTAGCTACTTAAACTCTTTTAGACCTGTAAAACACGAATCCCATTAAAAGTAGGCTATTCAAGATTAAAAGCTATGTAAAAACATCAACTTAAGCACAAACGATAACCAGTTTTCGACCACGTATCACATCCCCACACTTGTCGTTTGCTTGCCCTCAAGCAAATCTGTTTCTCACTTTCACGTGGGTCGAACAAGAAATACACTTCCCATCCCCGAGACTAAGGTTAACGTCTAATGTCATTCCCGGTTCAAACTTCTTACAATTTTCAAGATATTTAGCAATAAATGATTAATGGTATAAAAGTGGTTATCCAAGATTAACCCGCCCGTAAAACTAACAAGCCATGCATATCCCTCACAATGTTCTCTCCACTCGGCTTAAAAATTGGCTAATGTGTATAATGTATTAGCACTTTTGAAATAATCACTCAAACCGATTAGAACACGTACCCGCATAGGCTTGCAACTCAATCGTTCTCCACCACCGAACACGAATACTAAGAACAAGTCATAAGGTCTTTGGAGGGTTGTAACGGGGCTAGGTTAAGGGTATGGAATATGATTTTTTATTTTTATTTTTTTTATGTGGCTACGGTGATAAAAAAATCGATTTTTATTACAAACGACTACTCTAAACAAAATTAAACTATAAACATCAACTACAAGGCAACAACTTTAGCCTTTTATTCAACAACTACTAACTTCATATTTTTGTGCTTTTCTTAACAATTTTTTTCTTCTTTTTCACAAATTTTCTGTATTTTTTTTTTGCAAATATAAACCACAACTATACAAACAAATAATCCTAAAATCGAATTTCCATCTCACGGGTTTAAAAGAAAAGGTTTAACGGTTATGGGTTAAACGGGTTGTCAAACGAAAGGTTTAGGCTCAAAATGGGCGACTAGGGGATTTGTTTGGGTAAGGATAAATAATTGGTTTTAAAGGAAAAGGTTCACCTAATGCCTTAATCATTCTCGTGCTTGTATTCGGTCTATGGTCTCAAACGTATCAAAAGATGCAAGTTCTACAATACATGACTAATGGTCCACTCAAACAAAGAAACATAAATATGTAATTCTATGATATAAAAGTGGCTCAAAACCTCACATATATAAAGGGTATGGTATGTGACATGCATGATGTGCTAGTTTCTTAGGCGAATTACTCCCAAATAACCACCCGCTAAATACCCGTCATGTTATTAATTTGAAATTGACCATGACAAAAGACCAAATGGGTTGTGCCATCCCACGTTGACTTAGTTACTTGTGCTTTTAAGATCGCTTTTGAAACAAGAAATTTTTTTTTTTTGAAAATTTTTTGAAATTTTCCCCCATCCCCACACTTGAGGTAAACATTGTCCCTAATGTGTAGTATTTAAATGAACGGGTCAAAATCGAAAACTTTTACTACTCCCCCATCCCCACACTTGAGGTAAACATTGTCCTCAATGTGTAAGAACTAGAGTTTTTAAAACGCACAAGGGATGTGACACGACTACCCTTCCCAAAATTTCACCCCGGAAAAAAAATAAAATACAAAATACAATCCACTTATTACTAAACTAAGAATCAAGGTAGAAAGGAAACGCATGCACCTGATTTTTGTCGCTTGATGCCCATATCTTCTTCTTCTCTTCATAAAAACGGTTGTCTCTCGAACATCATGTACCTACAAATTCTAACCCTTGTGTAGAAGCATGCTTCTCACAACCATTGAAATTTGTTAGGTAATTAGTTCTACCATTTTTATGAAATTGTTACCAAATCATGCGTTAAATTACCTTGATTTTTGTGGAAAAATAATTTACAACAATAACAATCCTAACTCACTTTCGTAGGAATCACGGTTGCATTTAGTTTATGCAACAAGCCCTTTTAAACCCCCCCGATAGCTCGGGAGGACGAGTAGGTCTCGTGAGGGTTATATAGGGAACACACCCACAACGTTCATTTAAATACTAAAACGAAATAACAAAATTATACAACAACAATACTAACTAAACTACGAAAAACAACTAAAACGAAATGCGAAAGAAAATATACAACAACAATTAACTTACCACCTCATGGTGGTCGAATGGCATGCTTGCCATCCACGAGCTCCTCAAAATCACCCGCCGGTGATTCATACCATTTGTTGCCAAACGGTCCAAACTTCCTCACCTCCTCTTCCTTTTTCTTTTCTAGGGGTGACTTCTTTGCTTTCTTCTTCTTGACTGTCTTCTTCTTTGTTTCTCCAAACCTACCAACCATAGCACAAACCTTTTTGTTTGGATTCATGTCCTTTTTAGGACACTTATCCTCACCGAGTGGGTTAGTAAATTTTGGAAAAACATTTAATTTTAATTCCCGGTCCCCAAAATTCATGCTTACCGTTCCCGTTGCACAATTTATTATGGCATTAGGAGTTGTCAGGAACGGTCTACCCAGTATGACTATCGGTTGGGTGTTCTCAACACACCCAACATTGTCTACTACCAAAAAGTCAACTGGGTAGTAGCAATCATCCACCTTAACAATCACATCCTCCACCATCCCCCTTGGATGCGTGGGAGTCTGATCGGCCAATACCACGGGAGTATCAATTTTTTTTAATGGACCAAAATCGTATTGGTCATACAAACTCCTGGGTAAAATGCTCACACAAGCTCCAAGATCAAGGAGCGCCCTCTCGATTTTAAATGTTCCAATTTGAATCGGAATAAGAGGATCTCCTGGATCTTGAGTTTTTTGAGGAAGGGCACTCGATAAAACGACACTAACATGAGATATCAAATCAACCGGTTTGGGTAATTTGTTGTGCCGTTTTTCAATGCTTAACTCCTTTAAGCATTCCACATGAGCCGGAACCTTTTTAATGTCATCAAGTAACGGTAAATTAATTTTTGCTTGTTTAAAATTTTCCCACCTCTCGTCCTTCGGTGGGTATCGTTCTTCAACTTTTGATGCATTAATCAGGTTAAGTTGATTTAAACAATTTTCACAAAAAGAATTTTTAGTTATATTTTCAATTTTACTTTGTGAAATCGTTTCTTATTCATTTCCACTTTCCGGCTCATCACTTATATCTACTACTACACCATCAACAAATTGTGGTGGTGGAATGCTTTGAATACTACAAATTTCATCATTTGGAAGAAGACTTACCGCGCTAATGTGTACATTCTTCACATTGCCCGTGCTTGAGCTTTGATGCTTCGGGTTCATTGTGGTGTCACTTAGGAGCTTTCCTACATTTCCCCGAATCTGAGCCATCTCTTGTGCAAGTTGCCCAACTTGCTTCTCCAACGCCTTATGGGATTTATCTCGTACCTCAAACTCTTTCTTCATCTCTTGATTTGAATGGTTGATAGCATTCATAATAGCATCAAATTTTGAATTTATCGAGTCATCACCTTGAGAGTTTGAAACATCACCCCCATTTCCACTTTGGTTGTAACCACGTTGATAATTACCTTCACGGTTTTGATACCCTTGGTTACCGCCTTGATTGTAATTCCTTTGGTAACCCCCTTGGTTACCACCTTGACGGTTGTTATAAGAGTAACCACCTTGACCACCTTGATTACCCGACTGAAAATTCGGGTTCATTTGATTCGAGGCGTTGCCATACCGGAAGTTAGGGTGATTTCTCAAACCCGGATGGTAAGTGTTGGAATTCATGTCGTATTGCTTTCGATCCCCTTACACTTGGTTTACCTCCTCGGTGTAATCACCCGGTCCCATTGGACATTGATCGGTTTTATGCCCAATATCTCCACACTCTTCACATACCGCGAATTGTACCGCGTTCACCTCCTTCTTCTTCATACGAGCCATTTCCCGTTCTAAGGTGGAGATTCGATCCTTAGAATCAAGATCGGGAAGTGACCGGGAAACTGGATGTTTCTTAGCTCTATCGGCCGATTCCTTCTCTTTTGACCGTTTGCTCATCCTCTCCAAAAACTCCCAATCATCATCTTCATGATTGCTCAAAAGAGTCCCGTTGCTCGTCAACTCGAGGCGATTCCATGTCACGTCATCCAACCCACGTACAAAGCACTTCACCAATTCCCACTTTTCTATTTGGTGGTGTGGGCATCTCCGCATCAATTCTTTGAATCGAGTGAATACTCGATAATTGCCGAAATGACCTTATTTCATCCCTAGCATCGTCGGTCTTCGCCATCGAATAGTATTCGTCTAAAAAGACTTGTGGCATCTCTCCCCATGTCCGGATGCTATTCGCCGGAAGTGTGAGAAACCATTGTTTTGCCTTGTCTTTCAACGAAAATTGGAACAAGCGAAGTTTGACATCCTCTAGTGCAAAATTATGCCCCCCGATGGTGTTGTGGAAGAAAACTCCGCCAAGTGCGTATACGGCTCATCATTAGACCTCCCATTGAAGTGGGGAAGTATATTGATGTAATGGGGTTTGCAATCGAACATTCTCCTTTTGCACACTATAGGAGAATCATTGTCGGTAACTACCGGTCGAAAACGGTCATTCACTCCCCGTGGAGGTTGTTGACGACGTTGTGGACCATTAACCTCTTGATCAACCGGCCTTCAGTTGTCCCTTCGATCACCTCTTCTATCACCACCTTGATTTCGACCTTGGTTACCCCTTTGATTACCTCCTCCCACGAAACGAGGAATCCGATTAGGGTTACCATTGTTGTTATTGTTGTTGTAATACCCATCATTTCGGTTCCGTTGATTGTTATTTCGTGGTTGGTGGTTATTTCCGTAACCATCATTCCTCCTATCCCCATACCCGTAATCATCATCCCCTACATAGTTGGCGTCTTGATAGCCAAACTCCTCATCTTCAAATCTTCATGCATTGTAAATATTACCCCGATTCACATATCCCCAATCTTCGTCATCGTTAGCCCGATCATCATAATATTCTCCATCATCCGAATTTTCCGTATGCACGCTCACATGTTCCGGCGATTGATAACCGGGAACACTATATGGTTCGTCATCGGGGATGGCGTTCCTCAAATCGTCTATGTTGAAGAATGGGTCTTCGTTCGTGGGATTGCCACGATCTCGCTTACCTCGACGGTCGGAATTGACATTCCGGTCATCAAGGTTGGTGGGTAAAGAATTGTGTCGATGAAGGTTTTGTTGTTGGGGTGTTCGTTGGGTGTTATTGGGATTTTGGTTTTGGAAAGGTGGTGTGGGTGGTCGTCCATTGTTGTTGTTACCACCCGGTCGCTCTTGAGGCATAGGTTGAACATTTGAAGCGGGATTGAAGTTGCTTCGGTATTGAAATTGGTTCGGGTTTTGGTTTTGGTTGAAGTTTTGGTTGGAATTTTGGTTCGCCATTGAATCGGTTTCAGTGGTCGGTGTGAGTTGTGGTGTTTGGTTAGTTTGATTAGAAGCAAGTGTTGCCTCTAACCAGCTTGCTAAGTTTCTTCTTGCTACTCTTTCGATTTCCGGTTCGTAGACTAAAGGTGAAGTCCTCCCGGAGTTCCGCGTATGCATGCACTACCTGTAACCTGCAAAAGTAACACACCCCGCGTAACAAGGAAAAAGACAAAGTACAAGAAGACACTAAACAAATTAAACAGATAATCACGCAAATTCAAACAATAATCTAAACACAAAGCGCACGCACTCCCCGGCAACGGCGCCATTTTGATCGACCGTGTCGTCCCGATCAGTCAAAAACCCAATTAAACCTAGGCAGCTAGGGTAAGTTGGGTATCGAATCCACGAAGAGCATGTGGTCAGTATCGCATGACCTGTTCGACTAGTTAGACTATTTACAAAAATGTACAAATTGATTATGAAGCTTGCTTATTTTTATTTGTTTGTTAGGTTTTGAAAAGGAGTCAGACTAAGCCAAAAAAATGATATTATTTAAAACTACTGTTGATTAACTAAGATATCAAACTAAATTACTAAATGATTGAAACAAGAAACTAGAAACAAGTTCCACACCCGGTTTCGGTAATTGCCAACCTAGGGTTTCTACAAATTTTAGATTCAACTCAATTGCATACGATTAGCGGATTTAGTGTACCATGACTTAGGTGCCAATAACTATCAACGTTTCGAAAAACGGACAAGAATGCACTTTGTAATCAACACAAGTAAAACCTAACCACGACAATGCATAACTACACATAACCATTTCGTAAAGTCATAACTTTTAACATCGTTCGACAATTTACGAATACGAAACAAATGTAAACTATTGTCAATGGTTTCAAAAATCAAACACAATTTGTCACAAAGTTGAAGCAAGAAACAATTCGAAACCCTAAATTAAACAACTACCTATACCGGGGTGATACCGAGATGATTAGCTGCTCATGGTTGAAGAGACTTGATCACCAGATGAGTGGAACTTGGTGGAGATCATCTTGAAGCTTTAAGGATGGAGGAATGGTGGATGATTAGGGTTTGTGGAATGATTGGTAATGGTGAAGTATGGAGAATTAGGGTTTATGGAGGAATTGGTGATTAGGAATGGTTGATGATGATGATCTTGATTCGGGTGATGTGTTGTGGATGGTAGATGGAATGGATGATTGGGGATGAATGGTAGATGATATGAGGCACTCCAATGAAGATTCAAACTTCAAAACTCATGTAACCCCCGAATTGAATGCCAAAAAAACCAATTAGAATCGTTCCCATCACCCAAATGAATGAAATTCGCGTTTCAGAGATCCGCTGCCCGTCGCCGACGGCTTGGGGCCCGTCGGCGACGGCCTCCCCATGTGCTGAAACCATCCGACGGCTTGTTTGTCTGTATACGGGGTTTTTTGGCCGACGGGTGTTTCTAGAGCCCGTCGGCGACGGCCTAGAGCCCGTCCCCGACGACCTTTAGTTTTTCCTGTTTCGTCCGAAACTGTTTTCTTCATAACTTCTTCGTTATAGCTCTGTTTTACTCACCGTTTTCGCCCACGTACTCGTAATTCAGCCCTCTATCATGCCATCTTCCAATATATTCATTTTAAATCCATTAATATTCCCAAAACACATCCAATCTTCGTGATTAACCCAGTTTTGTTCATTTCACATCCCCGATTGATCTGATTCACGTCCCGGTGCTCCGTTTAGCTCCCGATTAGCTACTTAAACTCTTTTAGACCTGTAAAACACGAATCCCATTAAAAGTAGGCTATTCAAGATTAAAAGCTATGTAAAAACATCAACTTAAGCACAAACGATAACCAGTTTTCGACCACGTATCAAATGCCCATCACTCACCACACACTATCAAAATCATTCAAAAAAAAACTGAATTCAATCAATTTCTTCACGCGTGAAGATTTCAAAGCATTTTAGGATGCACGCATGATAGGTTTGAGCAGCAACGGTGTTCCACAAAGTATAACACGTGGTCACCATGCCACCACGGAGCGCCCCGTCCCCCTTGTAAAGCAAGCATTTTTTTTAACGGAAGTCCATCACCAGACTTTGATGTGAAGTGGGTATAATTAAATGAATTGAGACATATTTAGAAGGCAATTTCATTAAAAAAAATGAATAGGGTTTTTGAGATCTAAAAAGATGTATTTATAGTTAGGTTATTAGTGGGCTTGGGCCCCAGGCCCACAAGCCAATTTTCGCACGGCCCAATTTGTTTTTGAAGCCCGTTTCTCAAACCCGATTCGCGTAATACGCCACAAAATAGAATGTTAAGTCTAAAACACTAAGGATTACGTCGGAAATCGATATTTTGACGCGTACGCTCGTCGGTCGCGTTAATTCGCATAAACGGCGTAGTTTGTCGTTTTCAAATCCGTTTCTCGATCCGTTTTCAACAGCGAATATTGAAATTCGAAAGCGACGCTAAATATATCAAAATATTTCAATTTTACGTTAATACGTGTGTCTGATGCTTCCGTTTCGTTGCCGATGCGTTCCTGCAATCGCATTTTCATTCACGTATGCGCTTTGTGATATTCGAAAGCATAATCTTTTCGCAAAACCCCATTCATATGTTTAAATTATATGTATAGACTTCGTATTTGTCGGTTCTGATAGTAATTTGTACAGTGTCAGTTCGTTTTCGTTTATCGTTCCGCAGATTTCTCGAGAAATCACCATACGCGCACTATAACATCTGATGAGTGTTCCTAGGCATTCCAATAGCCTAATTAAGCTAGTTCGTGTTTTAAACACTATTTATTATCGCCTAAACGTTTGTTAATCACGTAACTAGAAGCCGTTAATTACCGGTTGTCACACATGCACTGATACCGAACAGGACCTTACCGGTATTTTCGATACCAGTACTGGTTCGATACCGTTTGACACCAAGCTTATCCCAACCACTGATATTAAAAAAAAATATTAAAGTTAAAAAGTAAAGAAAATGACTATTAGAGTTAATTACTGTTTTCGTCCCTGTGGTTTGACAAAAATCACTATTTCAGTCTATTAGTTTAAAAATTGCGATTTCAGTCCCTGTGGTTTCACTTTCGTAACCATTTCAGTCCACCTCGTAACCATTTCAGTCCCTGTACTAACAGAATAAATGGATTGAAATGGTTACGAAAGTGAAACCATAGGGACTGAAATGGTTACGAAAGTGAAACCAGAGGGACTGAAATCGCAATTTTTAAACTAATGGACTGAAATAGTGATTTTTGACAACCCACAGGGACGAAAACAGTAATTAACTATTTTTTATACACTATTATTATAATATTAAAATGAGTTAATTACTGTTTTCGTTCATGTGGTTTGTCAAAAATCACTATTTCAGTCCATTAGTTTAAAAATTGCGATTTCAATCCCTGTGGTTTTACTTTCGTACCCATTTCAGTCCCTGTGGTTTCACTTTCGTAACCATTTCAATCCATTATTCTGTGAAGTATAGGGACTGAAATGGTTACGGGGTGGACTGAAATGGTTACGAAAGTGAAACCACAGGGACTGAAATCGCAATTTTTAAACTAATGGACTGAAATAGTGATTTTTGACAAACAATAGGGACGAAAATAGTAATTAACTATATTAAATAATAAAAGTATAGAAAAGAGTTAATTACTGTTTTCGTCCATGTGGGTTGTCAAAAATCACTATTTCAGTACATTAGTTTAAAAATTGCGATTTCAGTCCCTGTGGTTTCACTTTCGTAACTATTTCAGTCCATTTATTCTGTTAGTACAGGGACTGAAATGGTTACGAGGTGGACTGAAATGGTTACAAAGTGAAACCACAGGGACTGAAATAGCAATTTTTAAACTAATGGACTGAAATAGTGATTTTTGACAAACCACAGGGTCGAAAACAGTAATTAATTCTATAAAAAACTATATATTATTATAATATTAAAATCACTATTCATTTCGATTTGTTTATTAATATATAGTAATAGTAATATATAGTAATAATAATATATAGTAATGTAATGTAAACGAAACGGGGAGGGGCAAGTTGTCAGCCCATAGCGCCGAGGGAGGGCGCCGAGAGGGGGGTTCCCTGGCGCTATGGCCTCATATGGAGCCCCATAACACGCAACTACACATAGCGTGCGAGTTATAATTGTATTGTAAGCTAACTGTTGTAATTCTTACGATACTAAAATATATATGTATAATAAATTTGGTATAGTCATTCAAAAATATATATATGTAAATTACTATTTTTGTAAATTATAATTATTAAAAGTTTTAACGAGAAAAAGTATGTTTATTTTGTTGTAGATAAAAATAAAAGAAAATATGTGGACGTAAGTGAGGTCAATTTGTAAGTAAAGGTATGGAAGACAATTTTGATTAGGATAATTAGACCAAGTTGCAAAAAAATTTATAAAAGGTCGACATAATTAGTAAATGAGACCGTTGTATGAATAAATTAACAAGTTAACATCATGTAATAAATTTTGTGTTTATTAATGTCTCCACACCCTTCTACATGATGGTGAGTAGCTCAATTGGTTTGACCTTATTTCTTTGAGTATAGTACACAATGGACTGGACTGAATGTGGCTTAACATAATTTTGGATTTGATCTTTATCTTTCCTAAAGTATATCGATTGTTTACACTTTATAACACATTTAATTCCTAACTTTACCAAAAGTCACATGGATGACACCAGTGGTTTGCACTTAATAACGAATTTAGTCCCTAACTTGAATATTATTTGAAAAACATTTGACTTAAGTATTGGTGATTGAGCCATATTCTCCCATGTTGGTGCTTCTACATTTTCATCATCCATGTTGAATTATTCAACTGTAACAAAAAAAAAATACATGAATTCAATAAAACAATAAAAAACAAAACGTGTACTGCTCTTTTACTTTTTTGTTTAGCAAATTAAATGAGTATTTTTCTTATTGACTTTTATTGCACCACAATTGAATTTTTAAATTGATTTCATGCTTCAAGATATGTATGATAGATGACAAACGACAAACGTACTGTTACAAAAATTGTTGTTTTAAATTGATTTCATGACTTTTTGTTCCATTGATTTAGGGCCGGCCCAGAGGGGTGCGGGGTGGGCCACCGCTCAGGGCCCAAACCCTCTGAGGGTCCGATTTATTTTTTTAAAAAAAAAGAGTAAACTTCCGTTTTGCTCCCTGTTGTTTGGTCACTTTAACGGTTTTGCCCCAAACCTTTAAAAATAGTCATTTTTCTCCAATAGTTTGCTATGGTTTTTTCCATTTTGCTCCCCGCCTCTAACTCCATCTAAATTGTCGCAGGGAGTAAAATGGAAAAACCATAGCAAACTATTGGAGAAAAATGGCTATTTTTAAAGGTTTGGGGCAAAATTGTTAAAGTGACCAAACCACAGGGAGAAAAACGAAAGTTTACTCTAAAAAAGTGTTATATATATAGTGGAGGGTTCAAATGAGAAGAATTTTTTTGTAAGAATAAAAAAGAACAAACTTCAACCAATAATAATGCTTCATTTTACTTCATTTAATTTTTGTATTTAATATGTGTGTAAGGGTATATTGGTAAAATTAGATAGATCATTAATTGTTAGTCTTCCTTTTTAATAGCTAACTAAATTAAATTTGTAACTTATTTTAAAAAAATATATATTTTTTCAAAGAAGATAAAAATTAATTTAATGTGTAGGATAAATTATGAGGTGTGTAGGATGAATTACGAGTTGTGTATGATAAATTTTAGTATGTGTAGGATAAATTTTCAAAAATGTGTAGGATAACTTTTGATGTGTCTAGGCAAAATTTTTAGTGTGTAGGATGGTACTCTTTATGACTAATTAATTAGTCAAAATAATAATAAATGAGATAAGAGAAAAACTATTTAATGTTTTACAATTGTACCCTTTATTCTTTTTGTTCTCAATTTAATTTTCTTCTCAAATGAACCTCCCCCTATATATATATATATATATATATATATATATATATATAGAGAGAGAGAGAGAGAGAGAGAGAGAGGCCGGTTATCATACAAATAACCTAATCGTACGTTATGTACGCTTCATCCACAACCGTCGGATCATCTGATTTAAACAGCGTGTTTTACTATTAAATTTATCAAATTAAAATTAATGCAAAGAAACCGCCAAGGTTAAAATCGTCTAATGCGAGATCAAAACCCTTGATAATCAACAAACAAAAACCTCAAAAATCATAACGTAAGATTCTAAAATCAAAACCGAAATAGGAATTATAACAATTAATCAAAAATCGATCGATTCCTAATCACCAAAATCCTTATGTGAAAAATGAAATTCGGATGAATTTAGAAATTATTAACTAATCAAGAAGATGATGCAGGTATTGAGATCATGTGCGAATTCATGGATAATGCACATGCGATTTGTATTTAAAAAAAAATCTTTAAAATTTCATATAGTGTGCGAATTCTTAACAATGTACATGCGATTTCGATAAAAAAGTTAAGTATTTCTTATAATTTCATATAGTGTGCGAATTAATGATAAAGCATTGTGATTTCAGTAAAAATGTTAAGTATTCTTTAAGATTTTACATAGTGTGCGAATTTGTATCCATTCAAATGCGATTTCGAATAAAAACAGTGCAAAACAATTAAAAATTGCAATTCTCTTAAAAATGATAAAAAAAATTAAATAATAAATAAATAACTAAAAAAAATACGAATCTAAAAAACTAAAAACAGTAGCATTATATATAAAAAATACTTGATTTATGACCGATGTGACTGTAAATTGACATGTAATGATCAATTTTACATTAATTACTATTGAACTTACCACCCTACCTACATAATAAATTTACTAAATTAATATAAAAAACCTAGATATAACTACCTTCCATATTAAGTCATACATATAAGATTATCAAAAACACACACAAAACATACAAAACAAACATGGCATCTGATGATTCGGAACAAATCAAAAACATTGCAATCAAAGAATTATTGTCAACTCGCACGTTGACAGAACTAAGCACTGATGTCAACTCTTCTCATCTAGTTCTTGATGTGCAGGGTAAAATTCTTGAACAAATCAAGAAAAATCAAGATATATGGGAACGCCTACTTCAAGAACCACCATCAAGCTTCAAGGACAAAGCTTTGGATCACATTAAAGAGCAATCTCGAGCTGATGACTTGGCCTTCTCTTTCCTGACAGATGCTCTGAACACTGTGAAGGAGAAGATGGAGTTCAGCTCTTCTGAACGTGATAAAATCTTTTCTTCAAGTAACTAAATTATCTTTTTAATCCTTTTGTGTTTGTGGCTCTGTTAGACAATAACAATTATTTTATATTTTGGGTATGTATTTAGAACACATATTATATATTTAGAACACATATTATGTTTGCTTATAAAAATATTAAATCGCATGAATGATATTGCCCCTGTTTGTCACATAAAAAAAACATAACTCAACAAATCGCGTGTAATAAAAGTGAAAATCGCATGTTAGAATTATTATAAACTGACTAATATAAAATCGCATCTTTGTACATTATAAATCGCATGTGAAATATATATAAACAGATGAATATAAAAAATCGCAAGTGTTTCGTATAAAATCGCATGTCCATTTAGAAAAAAAACTACTCATCCTCACCATCTTCCGAAACCTCCTCCCACTGATCTTCTTCTTCAGATCCATCATCACTACTGTAATCTTCAAACTCATCTTCCTCTTCATCATCTTCAACCTCATTGTCTTTGTCTCTATCAACATTTTCGATCTGGATGCCCTTCTTCTTTTTTTGCTGTTTACCTTGTAGTTTGGCTTTCAGCTCCTCGCAAGTCCGAATGTCATGACCTTTTACATTACATACGCTACATGTCCTTGACCTTTTCCCCTTGCGGCTGATCATTTGTTCTTTCTTAGATTTAATCCTTTTATGCGAGCCTCGACCTTTGTTTCTTATACCAGCCGGCACACGGACAGTAGGAGGAGCATTAGTTACGGGTTGTTGATAACCAATCAACTTGGAAAATCGGTCAAATTTTGGATCAAGTTGCTTAGTTATACGACTCTGATCCACTCTCTCTTTGAGCTGCATCATTTGATCCCTCACTAAAACAAGTTGATCGAGGTCGGAAATCAAATTGCTAACCAAATACTCCCCTGTGTGGGTGATTTTACGAGCAATCCGTTTAGCCTTGTGTTGCACATCCTTGCCACCCACATTTAGATTGTACTTCACATTTAACTCATTCGGAACAACATCCTTCGTCCATCTCTTCGTAACATACTTGTTTGGTATTTCTTTAACACCAAACATCTTGAAAAGGAAATAAATGTGTTTGCAAAGCAGACCATACTGCTCAAAACGCAAACAGCTACATTGTGCAGTTACATCATTTCAAGGTTCTTGAACCACACCTAGGAAAAACCAACAATATATATATATATATATATATATATATATATATTCAAAATTAAATTCGCATGTGAAACATGACAATTTCGCATGTCTTATAAAAAACATGTAATTGAATCCGTTTTAAAATCGCATATGTAACATATTAAATTCGCATGTTTTACAAACATGTATAGGGATAACTTTAAATCGCATGTGTAACATAATAAATTCGCATGTATAATAATACCTCCAATAAATCATTTCCATGTGCTTTAAAGTCCTTCAACATTATCCTGATCTGTGGACCCTCTACTTTGGTGTCCATCGGCAGACATTCAGAAATTGTACCTAAAATCTCTATTTGCTAATCAAAGAATATAGACCTGGTGAATCTCTTAGCAGCATCTTCTTCCAAAGAAGTTCCGCTCAAATCAGCAGGCTCCGTATATCTTGAAATATGATCATTCTTTCTATGATTAAAACGTTGGACATCCATTGCACCGTCGAAATGATTCATAAACTCTACGAGAGTGAGTTGTGAATTAGACACCTGGCAGAAAAAATGGTTCTCACTCTCTGATCTTGATGTTGTTCTCATAAGTCCCGACATTGGCTCGTGTCGGTAAAAAGCAGGAATCCACATGGATCTCATCACAAACATATCATCGATCCATTTGTTTTCTGTGAGACCAAACTCAATCATCACCAACTTCCACTGTCTCTCGAATTCTTCAGGCTCGATCGAATCAGTCCATACAATGTCGCACATCCTCCTTTTAAACTCATCGTTATTGCACAACTCGTGTCCAACCTATGACAAATAAATGCTCTTAGTATCAACCTATAAAAAATATATAATATAAAAAAAACACTAACAAAAGAAAATATAGCATACTATACCTTATCTGCCACTTTTTTCATTATGTGCCACATGCACAATCTGTGTCTGCTGACATAGAAAACCTCCTCAATAGCCTGTTTCATAGCTGGGTCTTGATCAGTCACTACAACCTTTGGCTGCAGACCAAATGACTTTAAAAATGAATTCAATAGCCATTTATATGATTCAATGGTCTCCGATGCCAACAACCCAGCTCCAAATGTTACATTTCGACAGTAGTTGTCAATGCCAGTGAACGGGACAAACACCATCTTGTACCTGCAAACACATGCGAAAACAAAAGTAAAACATGCGAATTACAAAAACCCACATGCGAAAACAAAAGTAAAACATGCGATATCGTTAACACAAATTTTACACATGCGATATACATAGCTCATGAAGACATATAACATGCGAAAAATAGTTAAAAAAAACATGTTTGTCTTCAAACACTAACCTATTTGTCTTGAAAGTTGCATCAAAGGATATCACATCCCCAAATTCCATATAGTTAAGCTTACATAAACCATCAGCCCAGAACAAACCAGTTAAACGTTTGCCATCATCAACAGAATATTCAAACGAATAATCAGCTAAATACTGTTTTTTGTCAGTCATCCTATTAATCACCATGTCAGCATCATATTCTCCTATATAGCTGTTAATTCGCTTCCTAAAATTTTTGCAATCATCAACCGTGGCACCAACGTTTTCGAAACCACCATAACGTTTCCTCATTATATGGAAAGCTTTGACAGGACCAAGGTTTAAAGTGCCTAGTTCCCATACCATCTCCTCCTGGACATCTGACAATTGTCTGTAAGCTGGCAACATGTGAATATCATCTTGGCATACAAACTTATGATTATGGCCATCAACAAATCTCTTTACTGTATATAATCTACCATCCACAGTGCAAATCATAAGTTGAGCTTTGCATCCAGTTCTAATAGTCCCCCTGTTCCTTGTTTTGAATTGCTTTTTTGACTTCGAACGATCGTCAATACAAATTGGCTTATGTCCCTCTTTAGAACAAACAAAATACTTAGTTTTGATTATACCACCACTGTTTACTTCACCACCTTTCCGAATAGAAAACCCAGCCAACTTAGCATATGATTGGTAAAACGCATATGCTTGTTCAATAGAGATAAATTGCATTCCAACCATAGGTGTAGCTGATGCTTGAACCTCCGGAGTGTAAACCCTTTCATCTAAATGAATCAAATCAGAAAAATCAAAAACATGCGAAATCTATGAAGAAAACATGCGAGATTGATGATTATGATTAATCTGATTTATCTATGCGATTTAATAAACCATAGCATGCGAAATACTTAGGGAAAAACATCAAATGCGAATTGAAAGACTAATAACATGCGAATTTGTACATGTTGCTTTCATATAAAAAATATACTCAACATTCAAACTTCAAAAAAAGTTACAAAAATGTAAAATCAGAGGAGCGATTAAACAAAAAACAGGTATACAAACAATTTAGAAATCTGAATTCACATAATTACCATTAAAACAAACGTTTAGAGCACTTGAACTTGCAATTGGATTTGAATTTGCAGATGGCGGATTTAAAACATCCTCAATAGAAACTCTCTGATATGCAGATAATTGAGCATGATCACCGATCGGTCGACTTTCTTCAACATCAACAACATTTGCACGTCCACTGCTGCTCTGTGGATCCATCGAAAAAAAACAACTAAATAAAACCCTAACACAGAAGAACCATAACTGCAAATTGAGAATTATGAAAAATTTGAAATTGATTCGAATGATAAATACCGGGATATTAGTGTAACGAACTTTTCGCTCGCTGATTGAATGAAGAGACGAATTTACCCTCAGATGATTGAATTAATTGTCTCATTTAACCCTATATATGAAAAACCAACCAGGACACGTGTATGGCTATAATGTTAGCGTATATAATGTACGATAAGGCAATTTGTACCTTACTCTTTACCTATATATATATATATATATATAGGGTAAGGATAGTGTAAAAAGGGCCTAAAGTGTGAGAAGTGTGAGAAGTGTATTATAACACTATATATAATACTATATAACACCATATGAACACCGTATAACAATATGTAACACCATATAATACCATATAACACTATGTAACACTATATATCATTATATAACAAATATAACACTATACATCTATCATAGACATGCTATCAGACAACCTATAGTGTTATATTTGTTATATAATGATATATAGTGTTACAAAGTGTTATATAGTATTATATGGTGTTACATATTGTTATACGGTGTTTATATGGTATTATATAGTATTATATATAGTGTTATAATACACTTCTCACACTTCTCACACTTTGAGCACTTTTTACAGGATCCTCTACCTATATATATATATTAATTTTGTATATCTATACGTTGTTTCAAGTTAATAAACAAGTAGGAAACTTGCTTGGGTGGTGTCTGTTTCTAAGTTAAAACAGTTAGATGATGATGGCTGAAGTTCCGTTCCCCCCTCCAAGGCTTTTGAGCCTAATTTATTTCTATTTTCTTTCATTTTTTCCTTTTTTTTCTCTCTCAAGGCTTTTCAGCCTAATTTATTTCTTCTATCTTTTATTTTCTTTCCCATTTAATTTTTCCTTTTTTTAATCATTTTCCATTGTCTTTCAATTCTAAATTTTTCATTTTAAAATTCTAAATTTTGCTTTTCATTTTAAAACTGAAATCTTATATTATTATTCACTTATTTTGTTTCTCATTTTAAAACTGAAATCTTATATTATTATTTACTTTCTTAATTCTTTTTATTATTTAAAATGATTACAACTAAACAACTATTTAAAACGTTTCTTTCCTTTTATTTTATAATTTAAAACTAATGAAGAAAACACGAGAAAATATTATGGCTATATTTTTTTGGATTTTTTATTTGTGTTTTCATAGCGAATGCAACAAAACAGACAAAGTTTTTATCATACGTAACGTGCAGGTTTGATCCCACTAGTTTTCATATATTTCTGACTTTATATATATATATACACACACTTTTAATAAAACGTATATTTAGCGGCCCATTTTTTCATTTATTTTTGTGTTCTCTAGTGTATACATATGTATTGATTCAAATATATTTATCTTTTCTTTCTAAAATTAAGTTTTTGACTTTATATTGTAGGGACCCGTTTTTTTCACTCGCCCAGGGCCAAAATTATTTTGACGATTCTCGGAGACGGCCCTGCATTGATTGATCACTGCTTCCACCTCACAGGAACAACCAAGCATCAGATATGCAGATAATATGCAAGCATAATCTCTACCCGATGCAAGAATGTCTCTGACTTCATCATTTTTTAAAGATGAAGGGCACAAACTTATCCGTATAAAAGTGTAAATATCTCGAGAAACATTCGGGCTTTTTGGTTCTTTAACAACGTTCCACCTGCCCATCTGACATGTATAGTGTGATATTCTCATAATCTCATTGTATGTTATGGCTTTTGAAGTAAGTTTTGATGCAGCATACGCATTTGGTTGTTTTAGCATTAAAAGGGTTTAGCCGTAGAAGATACTGAAAGTCGTAGATAACTTTGAACCTGATTTTCCTCCAAGTCAGGATCTTTTAATTTTGAAAAGGGTAATTTTGTCATTTATTAGAAAAAGGGGAAATATGCAAATTTCATTTAGGCTTAGGTAAATATGCAATTGAGGGTGCTTTTTAAAAGGAAATATGAAAAAAAATCCTAAAAATAACCAATATATAGATATCACTTATTTTTATCCATATCTTTATCTAAAACTAGGTTAGAATCCTGTGTATTACACGAGTTGAATAAATGTAATTTTATATATTAAATAATAAAAAAGTTATATCTTTGAAAACCCCGTGTATTGTACGGGTTGAGTAAATTTAATTTTATATATTAAATAATGAAAAAAAGTTACATTTTTAAGAACCTCATGTGTTATACGGATTGAGCACATGTAATTTTATATACCAAACAATAAAAAGTTATATCTTTATAAACCCTATGTATTATATGGATTGAATAAATATAATTTTATATACTACATAATAAAAAAGTTATATCTTTGAGAACCCCGTGTATTGTACGGGTTGAGTAAATTTAATTTTATATATTAAATAATGAAAAAAAGTTACATTTTAAGAACCTCATGTGTTATACGGAATGAGCACATGTAATTTTATATACCAAACAATAAAAAGTTATATCTTTATAAACCCTATGTATTATATGGATTGAATAAATCTAATTTTTAAAAACCTCGTGTATTACACGAGTTGCATAAATGTAATTTTGTGTAGTAATATCTTTAAAAAAACTACGTATCCGATCGAACTCAATATATCCTATTATATTGTTTAAATTTATATTAAACTTAATTTTATAATTAATTTTTAATTGAATTTATATCGTACAATCATAACGTATTATACGCGACCCGACTAACTCGAATTTATATCATCAAGGCAAAAACTCTTGATAGGGTCAAAGTGACATTTACAAAGTTCATAAAAAAGTTAAGTGGTTAAAATTGCATTTCCTGAACTTAAGAGCTAAGAAAGGGTAAAGATAAAATTTGATAAAGTTTTGGGGTAAGAATGAAACTATAACAAAATTATAAATATTATAAAATATTATATTATCTCCTATACAAATCGTTTAAATTTATATTAAATTTAATTTTATAATTAATTTTTAATTGATATTAATTATCTATAAAAAATAGATGGGTTCAATGAATGACATGTGTCCTTTCATTGGTTTCTTTTTATATTATACTAGTTGTAAGACCCGTGTGAATACACGGGTATGTTTAATAACGATCGAAATCAAATACTAAAAAACATATTATAATATATCATTTAAATTCTTTGCGTTTAGTTACATATCTTTATAAAACAATGTTAAAGACAGTATGTGTTAGGACATAATTTCATCGTTCATACTGAAATATACTAACCAAGAAATAAATTTAAAAGTTCAATAGTCCACAAACTTCCTCTTGCTAGATGTAAAATATGTGTGGTTAACTATGTTTTGACTACTGAGGGTATTGAGGATAGATCAGAGATATGAGTCACTGAACAGAGTTAATGGAAGAATATAACTTAAGTAGCCTGATGAGAAACTTATGTAACTTAACTTGTAAGACATGATAACATTAAGCGTTGTACTCAAATTGTTGACTAAACATGATTATTGTTAAAAGAAAAGCAAATCAACTTAAAAAACCTTCACTCTTCACTTTTTAACATGTATTCAACTCATACACATAACGTATAACATTCTGAAAATATCAAGCAAGCAACATACATTTATAGTTGTACCTGGAAAATGCGTCTCCTAGTTTTTATGTTAGAAAGTGGAAAACCTTTTTAAGTTGATATCTCGATAATTTAAGCTTCTTTTGATGCTTAGCTAACTTGATTTCGGCCTCTTCGAGACGGGTTTTTGATTCTTTAAAGCCGTTTTCATGGTCTGCCGAATTTAATTCAGCTTCTTCAAGACGGGTTCTTCATTCCTTCAACTCGTTTACACGCTCTGCCAAATTGATTTCAGATTCTTGAAGCTACTTTTCTTGATACCTTTGGCTCATTTTGTCGGTCATATAACTTAGATTCAACCTCTTGAAGTTGCTTTCTTGATGCTTTAAGCTCCTTTTCATAATTAGATAACTTTATTTCAGCATCTTCAAGCGGACTTCTTGATTTTCCTCTTTAAAAATCTAATAAATTCTTTTGCAGTCTTCTCCATTCCTTTATTTAAAGAAATGGGATCCGCTCCAAACAAAACCGCCAATAATACAGATTTCATCATTTCTGTTGAAAGAACAATTGCAAAAAAAAAATGTTAGTTTGTCTAAGTGCAAAAAAAATGTTAGGATTGATTTTCTCAAACGAATAAACATATGAGTTGTGTTCAGGTTCATCTATTCAACCTGCCAACCTGACGTGATCCACACCCTAAAGCCCAAATGATGGATGGATCACCATTTTTTTAATAAAAAATATGAAACAACACATGAGAAAGGCAATGGCAAGACAAACACCACACAATATGGCTATAATATTCATTGAAGAATGAATTTGTGAAAGTTAAAAATGAGCACATAATTCTGACCTAATTCCTGGTATAATCTTAACTTGTACAACGTCAAGCATCAGGACCAGAGATTCTATAACGAAATGTTAACGACTTCCTTGATTAATCCTATAGTCAAAATCCCTTAAAAAATGGTTGTTGACTTAATTGAATAACTTTCTTGTCAACTGTCGCCTTCGTTGGTTGGTTTGAGATTCAAGTTGTGCATCCGGTTTTGTCACAGCTTCAGGTCCAATAGACCGGGTTAACTCATCCTGTCCAGCCAACGTAAATCATATAAAAAGTTTATTTGACATGATGTGAAATGCTAAATAATTTTATGTCATGTAATTTGGAGGTTATGATGAGGTTGTTTATACTTATCGGCCTCCTACATACCCTAAATTTGACCAATTATGACTCAGATGTGCATGACAAGACGCCTGAAGGCCCTGAGGCGTTTTCCATATCGCCTTAAGAACCCCAACACCACAGGCACGCTTTTTAAAACCGAGTATGCTACAATACTCGTGAAAAAAGTATATATTGAAAGAGGAAGTGAAAGTGACAAAAACCTTCATCGAATCATTTTCAGCTGTAAGCTTCCCACATGCCTCAGAAAGCCTCTGCAGCTCATCCCTAAGTGAGTGATTCTCGTTATTTACCGTCTCTACTATTGCTTGTAGCGCTTCACACTCAGCCTGGAAAAAAAAAACAAGTTGTTTTATTAGAAAACGATCAAATCACATATGTTTAAATATTTTTCCGTTTTACATTATTTCCATTGTTATTATAAAATACATCATTTATTTTGTAGGAGTAAATATATATTATTACATGCTTGCGCATCCTCGATCTTCTAGCCGACTCTCTGTTGTCTTGCTTCCGTTACTGTCTACACTTATCAGAAAAATAATAGTCACTTGTCGAGCCACCAGTGGGTCGGTCAAAACAGGTAGCTTGAGTTTGATGAATAAATCATGGGTTCAGTCAGCTGTGATTTCCATCAGTTTAGCCCAAGACCGAAATTAGATGGATCTTGAGACTTAAGGCTAGAGGGTATGGTGATGGTCCTCCCTTGGAGGATGATCCGCCATGTAGGCGCCACATCATAGTCCTCCCAAGGATGGTCCATCCCACAAAACTAGAGGGTATGGAGGATGGTCCTAGATGATCCTACCCCACCACTTTTATGTTTTTTATTTTTTAATCTTCTACTTTTTTTTAACATTTAACAAATAAATTAACAAAATATTTTCATTAATATTTAAAACCATTACATAAACTTAAAAAAAACATACATTAAAAAAAAACAGAAGTTTCCTCTAAAATAAAATTCTTACCGGGCTCACAAATGAGGCACATCTTTGAAGACATCTGTTAATACATTGTACATGGGCTTGGGCAGTACTAAGAAGCCCAACAAATAACACAATCAGAGCCGTTGATCTAGGTCTAGGTAACGTCACCGCATTTGCACCTCTGTAGCGATTTTTTTTATTTTTTTATTTTTAATGGTCAAAAATGAAGGGGGCCCACCAAAAACGGATCGTCCCACCGGCAAGAAATCGACGCTGAGGACGGGACGGGGGGGATGGTTTGCCGGCGTCGCCGGTGCTCGACGGGGTGGGGAACGGTCCCCGTACCCTATAGCTTAAAACCGACCAACATCCCTTTAATCGGTTTGATCAAGGTTCGGGTTCAGATTTTTAAAGAACAGAATTTTTATAAGATTATAACAGCTTTGAATACAAATTTGGAAGACTTTTTAACCCCTTTGATCTTCAACTTGTTTTTATTTTAGCTAGTTTTAGGTGAAGAACCTGGATCACCTTGTTTATGGATCGACCCATTTACCAATAAACGGGCCAAACTCTTCGGCGCTAGTGAACATCTAGCAAACTATCATAACAAAGGTGATGAACTCTATGTCATACGAAAGGTTAAAATAAGCGGAGTTTAGTACTAATCACCAAAATGTAATACAAAACATCAATTCAAACCCTAAAAAGTCACAAAACCCAAGTTAACTGATCTTTAGTTACTTCCTATAATACCAGAAAGAAAAAAAAGCACACTAATTTATTTCCCTTTTCGCCGCTTTTGCATCCCGCTGCATTCGCTACAGTACCATTTTCTCACCTCATTAGTGTCGGTTGGTTATAAAGTGATAAAAATGGCAAATTGGACCCATTTACTTATAAATGGGTTGAGTTGGTTATATTTTATCTCTAACGGGCTAAATGGGTATAAGAAATGAAAAAGTAGATTAAAGGAAACTGGTTGAAAATTGACCATAGTGTACTTTTAATTCATTCTAACCCGTTACTACACCTATTCATTTTGCAATCTCCAAAATACTTACATCAGGATTGTCGCACGCAACCATCTCCCCGTAGCTAACTTGGTTGCAGAAACAATATGTCGGTTCATTAGGATCAACGGGTAGATCCAAGTCCATACTGGGCGGGTTTGCAGCCGCTACTTGAGCAGCAGCCGCAGAGGCAGCAAGGCGGGACCTGAGTAGTAAAAAAAGTCAAAACTTTGACCATTAAAGCTCCACCCAAAGAGGCATCTGTGACCAGATTTAACAACTTATTGCAAACAAATAAAAGTTTATGTTAAAAAGATTATTACTTTTTTCGTCCTCCTCTTCCACCCTCCTGGCCAAGAATATAAGTAAAAATATCAAATCAGCACAAACATTCATAGCCACATAAATGAAATTTTTAATGCTAAAGCCCTAATTTCAAAGAGCTGATACTGAAAACCTTGATTAATTGAAGAGTTTAACATACCTTACTGAAAACCACTCTTCACCACAGCAGCCGATGCCGATGCAGATGCAGATGCTGCCATCCGCTTCTCCGCTGCAGCCGCCATCAACTCATTCGCAAAAATCAAAATTAACAACAAATTAAACCAAACGATCTCTTGTAACTCATAAGATGACAAATCCAAACGAAGTTATTACAAAACCAAATTTCTTGCAAGTCTTTTGCCATTTATAATCTAAAAACAACGAGAAGAAATGATTCAAGACGAGATAAAGACATTGAGTTTAAATTACCGGTCAATGCGATTCTTGACTTTTAAACAGAATTTCTCATTATCTTCCTCTGCAATTTTCACAAGTCTTTCAAGCAGGTTTGGATGATTTGAGAAAGAAGAAAGCGTCTACGGTCTGGATAGTTGATGTTCCATATTCTCTTCCATCACATTCCCAAATCAGTGAAGCCCTATAAATCAAAATCCAAATATTTAGAAATAAAATACAAAGAAACTTGAAGAACATGGGTGGCGGCGGCTAAGGTTCCGATATTTTTAAACAATTGAATACATTTACACACACACAATGAAACAAATTAACAAACACGTTTACGATTTATACCTGGAATGAAAGAACGTATTTTTTTTCTTTATAAAAGGTGTAACTGACAATGATTATATTTCAAACTCATTATTTTTTTCTACAATTTACAATCTTTTTATATGTTTTGCAACAAATAAAAAGTCAAACATCATCTTCCATAATTCCTATCACTCCATACCAAACTGACATCTTGAACATCAGCTTCGGTATGAATGAAACGGGTTTTATATCAAACTTGAAACCGAAACCAAAAACTACAAACCTTTCTCCTTGTACTTCAAATAAATCTGATTCAGTTCATCATAGTTGTTGTTTGTAAGCCCACTGCCACAAAGAACCAACAACACAATTGACTGTAAGCAACTTTAGGAGATACAATCACAAAGCCTATTTAAAAAGGTAGTTAAATAGCAAAAAAAAAAAAAAAACAAAAAGAAAGAAAGAAAAGAAAAGCAGAGCTTGCTTTTAAATTACAAAAGGGCAAATGGGCTGCAAGAACATTCAAACAAAATAGTAGTGAAAATAGTGAGCGCGTACCACTTGGACGCAACGTTAACAATAAGTACAACTTTTCCCTTGTATACGCTAAGGTCTACATCGTTACCCTTAGCATCTTGCACCGAATCGAAGATTAAATCACCAAAAAGCCAAATTAAATACTAAAAAATAATACAAAACTTATGAGATCAATCCAAAGCTAGATCAACCTAAAGTAAATGGAAGAGGTCCAAACTAATTAATAAATTTAATTTAACTTAATATTGGAGGCCTAATATTTTTTTTGTTAATTTAAAAACTAAAGGTGTATATTGTATACACTATAGAGTTTCAAAGAAAGACTCAATCTGGATCATTGACTTTTGTGTGTCAAACAGAGGCTTCTAACTGAAAAACTAACATACATCTTGAAACTTCCAATCCAAATTCAATAACTAACTAACTAAAACCCTGTAATAAACATTAAAAAAGCCACATGCATGATGAGAAATTAGTAACAAAAATTTTACATGGTCAAACACCAAGATTTATCATAAAAAGAACAAAAGGTTTAATTTTTTCTATCTTTTAAAACATAAAAAGAAGAAAAAGGTTGATTTTTTTCTATCTTTTAAACAGATTGGCAGAATTAACTTGTTCATAATTTCTGGGTTTTGAGTAGCCTATCAATTCTAATAATAGTTAATCAATTCTACACACACACCAAAAAAAAAACAAAAAACAAAAACAAAACTGAAAATTGAAATTAGGGTTGTTGAGAGAGAAAGTTGAAACCATGACTGTGAAATCGTAGAGGGTTTTCTTGGGTTGGGCTGCCATGGATGATTGCTGCTGTAAAACCCCAACAAACACTATTTCAGCCACAGTCAACACCAAAGCAGATAAAACCCCAACAAACACTATTTCAGCCAGCATTATGAGCAGCACCTTGATCCTCTACTTGCGGTCAGAGTTGTAACACCCCGTGTTTTCAGAAGTCAAAGTCAAAGTCAACGACCGATTGTACGAATTTGACTTATAGAAATTTCTTTATTTTAATTGTATTATGTGGAGTAAGTGTTGTTAATTGCAAAAATCGATGTGTGTTAATCGCTATCTATCGACTTACGACTGTGAATTATAGGAAGTAACAATGCGATAAAGTTAACTAATCGATAATCAAGCTATGCTACTCGACATCGAATCGTGATACGAACCGCAACTCGACTTAATTTGGTTATTATACGTGTGTGTGTGTGCCTTATGTGTTACTTGTGCGTGTTAAATATATATATGTGTTGTGGAAATCAATCGAACTCAATCGAAACTCGAAACGTAATCGAACTCGAACCCGAATCGAAAATCGAAAATATGACAATTAGTAGTTGGGACTAAAAGTAATTTGACTAGGAAACCCTATCGTGACGAGCCGCTCGCAATCGAAATCGAAACATCAAAGATCGTCGCGTCAAAAATCGAATCAAGTGCCATCCGGCCGGATAGCCATCCGACCGGATAGCCACTGTGCCACAGGTCAGGAGTCATCCGACCAGGGTGTCATCCGACCGGATAAGCCATCCGAGCGGTGTGTCATCCGATCGGATAACCCTTTCCTCTTTTGGAATCCTATAAATACCCTGTCATTGTCACTCTTTCCATTTCTGGAAACCCTCTGTCCGAACCATTCGTGCTCCCCACCTTTTCTTCGATTTCTCTCAATCCAGGTAAGATCTCGCCCTAAATCTTGTACTTTCTTGATCTACACGCACTCCTACACCTTTCTATCTTTTAAATCTTAACTTTTAACCGTGAAATCACTAGATTTCGGGTGTTCTAGGATGACGTCATCATGTGTTCTTCAAGAACTTCATATTTTGACTTCAATCCACCAAGAACAACCGAGATCTAACCGATTTCCACGCAAGCATACAAAGATCTTGTAAAGATCTCGACACAAGAATGGTGAAAAAGGATTGAAAGATGGTTTTAACTTTCTTTCAACTCTTTTGCACTCAAAGTACTCAAAACCGATAGGATCCGACCCTGATTTAGTCTTCTACTCGATTGTAGTGTTGTACTAGCTCAAGATCCGGACTCTACCCACGAGACTACCGATTTCGGGTTAGCCAAGACCAACCGTCTCGAACCGGTAACCGGCCGGACTAGGGTGATTCCGGGTCGGGTTGGTCATCTGGGTCGAACTAGGGGTTCTGTTGGCTAACACGTTGTCAAAGTGTCTCGACATAACGACAAACCTTCAAAACAACCAAGTGTAGGACGAACAGGACAACCAGAACGGATTGTTGTCCGAACGGATTGCTGTCCGATCGGATAGGTCATCCGAAAGGATTGTCATCCGAACGGATCACACTTGGGTCCCCCTTTTAAAACAATCTTAACTGAAGTTTGAGTATCGAACGAATTGCAATCTGATCAGACGACCATCTGACTGGATTACTCTTCGGATCATGAGATACTAAGACTTTAAAGACTTAAACAATTTTCAACATGTTCAATAACAAGGTTGCCATCCGATCGTATTGCCATCCGATCGAATGACACTTCTGTTGTGAACTTGCCTTCAGTAAGTAACCTCATCACTAAGTCGTCGTCCGACCGGACCACCGTCCGACCGGATGACCATCCGAACGGATTGTCATCCGCACAACCAGTCATCCGATCGACCGACTTGATGGATAGAGATACTTCATTGTTTTCAAAATACTACAACGGAAACTTCAAAAGTCAAGCCATCATACACAAACACATTCTTCTTATAGGAAGAAACAATCCACTCGAATCGTCATCCGACCGGACAACTGTCCGACCTGATGACCACCCGAACGGATTGTTATCCGCACGGATTGCTGTCCGATCGGATTACCATCCGATCGAACCACTATCCGAACCTTTCATACCTTGTGACGTTTTACGCATCACTTATCGTTATGCTATCAAATCTATTCAGGCTAACCTTACTCGCTAAGCGCTCCCTTCAATCCATCAATCGCTGTGAGTATACTCGACCCCTTTTTGCTTTAAGCACTTTTGGGTGTTACATACGTTACAACTATTCAAATCACACCAAACACACTACTCAATACTATTTGAACACTAACCGTTAATGCATGTTATACGTCGCTTATGAATGCTTGTTTGTTATGTTTACACATGGAATGTTGTCTACCTGCCTTAGCAACGATAGTACTATAGTTTGGACTCAGCACCCGTTCACACGGGGGTTGTTAAGGACCATTACTTGCATGGATTACGGTGGTAATCATGTATTGCGAACTGCCTCGGGCAGTCAACCCGCAGTCATTGGTATCGATGGATCTATGTCGATAACTAACGTGCTTCATTTCACTATGTGTACGTGCTAGTTATGCGTAAACGAATTCGAACTCTATATGCTATTATCAAACTTGTATGCTCACCTTTACATTTTATGTATTGACTTTATTTTAACGTATGTGACAGGTGCTTAGGACGCACACTTGGTAGGAATGTGAAACTAGAATAAAGCTTTAGAGCCCAACAAATAGTTGTTTGTAGTGGTCAAACTAAGGGTCTCTAGAAGCAGATAAACAATTGCTGTCTATTTAAATCTGAGTTGTCGGAACAGAATATTTGCCTAGATTTTGTCTGTAATAATTGTTTTACTGTTTGAGATACGGTATGGGACGTATTATTTAATTTGAATAGTATTGATAATTGTTATGGAAACTTCTGGACAATCTGTTTCGCTTAGTGCCATGCCCCGATGATTCCGCCATCTGTTGGGGTGTGACAAGAGTAGATCAAGAAAAGGAGCAGATAAACGGTCTCGATGAACAAACCCGCACCGTTGATTGTGATGACCAGTAAGCTGTGTGGATGCACCATTGGCAGCCCGTACAACACCCATATCCCGCAGTTCACAAATGTCTCGAGGTACGACACCAGTGAGAACTGCTCCACTGCCCCTTTCTTCATGATCTGGTTGAATGTTGGCCTGAAATTTTGTTCAATTGGTTGAATTAGGGTTGATCTCTGAATCATTAGACCGTTGATCTCTGAATTCATCTTCTTGTTCTCCGTTAGAGTGAATTCGGGTTTTTGATTGACGCCCCTTTCTTTTCCTCATGACTATATTTGAGAGAGAGAGATACAGGTTTGAAATTAGAGCTTGAATTTTGAAAATGAAGTCAGGACTGTATCTGAGAGAGAGAGAGAGAGAGAGAGAGGTTTAAATTTTGAAAATGGAGTCAAAACTATATTTGAAGTTTTTTATAATAGATAGAATGATAGATTTATTTATATATTTATATATCCGAATTATGACATCACCTTGGACTATGTGGCATAGCTGAGAACTTGACAAGTATGCAAATCGATGTCAACTTCTAAGCTCCTTTAATAGATAGTATAGATAGTATAAATTAATAAATAACTTCAACTTTGCAATTTAAACCCTTTGTTTTTTACTTTTAACCCAAAGTTTTTCATCTTTTGCAATTTAATCTCAACACTTTTTTATTTTCAATTTTGGTCCACCGTACTTTTCATCTTTCCCAAGTTTTTTGTTTCATTCTAAATTTTGTGAGTTAACACACCGCAACGTGCGTGTGGGGTTCAACATTTTTTCGTTTATTTTTCCCGTTTGACTGGCCCGTCACGTCATATCTATTTTTCCGCGTTTGACAAGTTCGTCCAACACGCGGGTCCTGGATGGACTTAGTTATCTTTTTCTGTTTTGCGTTTCGGTTTAATTTCTCAGCAACGAGCGTGCGTGATTCAAAGATTTTACGTCTGCTTTTCGCTAGGCGTTATTTTTTTCCGTTTTTATTTATTTTGTTTTTATGAGCTTTTCCGGTGTTGTTGGTCGCTGACAATGGTATAGTATTGCTACTACTTAACACATTTTATGACAAACGCTGCAACGCAGGTGCTTAATACTAGTAATTGTATAAATTTATAGTTATTGATTAATGAAAACTAAGCTAATTCAGTTAGTTATTGAAAACAAATCACTAAGTGGCTGTTTGCTAAGCTTTTCAAAATTACTTATTTGCTTATCTGAAAAGCAAATAAGCAGCAAATAAGTCATTTTGAAAAGCTTTAAAATAGAGCTTTTCAAAACAACTTATTTACTTATTTGCTTTTCAGAAATCAAATAAGCAAATAAGTAATTTTGAAAAGCTTAGCCAAACAGCCCCTAAGTTATACAAGATAATTATGTTAGGATCTAAACTAACAGGGACTAAAGTTGCCACCTCCTAAAGCTTGTTTTAAAAAAGAAACAACAAATTGGGCGGAAAAGGGAATCGAACCCCACCCGGCTAAAAGCTTTAACAGTTGCCAATAAACCACTCCACCGCTTGGCTTAGTTACGTTAAATTTCCAACAATTTTCTCTTAAACAAACATCGAGCCAAATTTAAATCATATAACTTGCCCCCAAGCCCCACACGAGATCTCACCGGGTTTTCGACGATTCACATAATTGTTGCCAAACCTCATAACCATGAACCTAGATGCGAATACGAACCAAAGAGCACTTTTATTCCGCTATTCCAACTCACCAAATCGGTTCATAATATTCAAGTTTTGGGAATTATATCAAAATTGAATCGATCTGTTAGTATGAGAGTTCAGTTATAAATAAAGGCTCTAGTTCAGCATCCAAACGATTTCACACCCTAAACTTGCACAAAAAACTCTTTGTCTCGACGTCTACATTCGCCGGAACTTTAGACCCGCCGGAATTTCTATATCCTTCATCTTTCAAGCGCGGCCGTAAGTTGTTTTACCTGCCCTTTGATCGGTTTTAATAGGCGAGCAAAACCCCTAACTCAATTTATTGTAACAATGTTAGTGGTATGCGAATTTGATGATGAAGCTAGTTAGGGTTTCGGTTAGAAGATGACACAGTCTCAGTTTCAGTTTCTGATAAATTAATAAGTTTCTCAAAAATAACCAAACAGCTTAGAGCATACGTAGTGGGGCGGTATAACCCCCCATAGCGCCGGCATAGCGCCGGAACACCGCCACGGAGGGCGCCATCAGTCGGAAAAATGGGGGAGGCGCGATGTGTATCGCGGCGCCATGCTGCTTCTTTGTTTTCCCTCCACTCACACAGACATATATATATACATATATATGTATAATTTAAGGGTTTATTAATTAATTGGGTAATGATGAGGTAGGGGCGTTATGACTACGGGCTTAAATGCATAAGGCCCTATAACGCCCACACGCTGACGTGGCGCGCCACGTGTCGCATAACGCCCACAAAGGGGCGTTATGACTACGGATGGCCTTATGTGGTGCAGATTCTCACTCGGATCCTTCGGTGACACGAGACGTACCATGTGAATAATAAAAATCTAAAATAACTAATCAATACAATTAGTTGTGATTTTGTTTATATTATATTCATAATTTCGTATTTTATACTTTTAGGGTAGTTTTAGTCATTTGAAGATCCCTCTTTCATTGTGTGCTTATTTTAAGAAATCACAAAATGCAACCCGTTAGTAAATCTTTTCCTACTTCTCTCTCTCTTTTTTTTTTACATGTTTTGGAGTGTATCATTGTGCATTGTTTCGTCACTTCAAGTTTTCATTATCCAAGAACATTCAAGTTTCAATTGTGTAATTATGTGGTAGTTGTAGTTGTTTATTGTTTGTGTTACTAACCATTCTCGCTAACCAGAAACACTAGTAATTTTCACATGGATCTATAGGCTGACTAGGTTCCCCACAACCATGGGTTGTAGCTTAGTATCGCCACCACATTTAGATTCGCTTGTCGGTGGGCTTGAGTCTGATATTTACATTGTTACCATTTACCGCATTACCGGAGTTTTACATTATCACATCAAAATGATTGGTTGGTTGGTTGTGATTGGTTTGACTATTTGGATTATTTATTTATCATATAATTACCATTAAATCACATGTTAACATATTTTCTTTTAAACAAATAAACAAAAACTGTTTTATTAAAACAATAGATTTACTCACTAACTATTATTGACCCAAAACTACTTTTACACTTGATACAAATAACAAGCTTGAAGAAGTTGCTGATGACAGTATGACACGTAGGAACGAGGCCTTAGAGAAATAAATGGATATTTTGGATTATTTGTTTTGTGACATTGTTTAATTGGATTGTTAATAATATATAAACTTTTAAATATCTTGTCATAAGTTGTGAGCAATCAATCATGCCCCGGTCACCTAATCCGTTACGGGTCGGGGTCTGACAAAATCGATGAAGGAATTTCATTTGAAATCACTATATGGATGAATATGTGTGTAGACATTGTGTATGTGGTTGTTCTAAGTAAAAACCCTCATGTGGGTTGAAGTGGGTCTTTGACATGATCATATAACATGAAGCTGTAATGAGTGAATGTTGTTGAATTATATAGAATGTGATAACTAGTGGAAACATTATAATTTGCTAGTAACTCGAGAACTTGAATGAATGTTGAAATAAATGCCCACCAAGTCTTAAATGAATGCCTTGTATGTGAAAATGCGTGAATTTGTGTTAAACTCTTTATGGCCATGTTTAGAATGAAATTGTATGCGTGGTGATTCATGATCATTTTAGTGATATAGAATGTCAATGGATGAATTCATGAAATCTAAAAGTGAATTCGTCAAGTGTGGGTGCGAAGGAGGAAGGTACGAGCTACACAAGAAAACAAGAAGTTCAAGATCACGGTAAGTTCTTCTAACTTACATTTTGGTTTATTGTAGTTTGATTGTGTCTATAGAGTTATGGTACAATTGCAAACGAATGTGTGTTTAGTAATGTAAACAAGAAGTTCAAGATCACGGTAAGTTCTTTTAACCTATTTAGTTGTCATAATTTATTCTTTTATAAAACTGCTGCTTACGTTTTTAAATTGATGACATCGACAGGCCATTGCCTACCAGCATTTCTTTATGTAAGGTATCTTCATAGACTTCATGCTTTCTTGCTGGTTCCGCAAAATGTAGCTTTTGCTAAGTAAAAAGCTTCCCCTATATGACAATGTGAAGGGATCTTCAGATGAGTTGTTCACTGATGCCAATGTGCAACTTGCATTGGCTGTTTTAAGGAAGCTACAAGAAATTAGGGAAACCCGAGCTCGCATTGTAAGACATTTTTATTTTTCATTGATTTTTCTTCATTTGTATTATTTATCTACTAGACGTGGCAATATGGGCGCCTTAGTTATGGGTCCAAACGAATAATCGAGTCTCACATCAAAACTGGGTTGACCCAAAACAATTTTTGTCCCAAATTTGTGATAAAACATGACCCGACTCAACCCATTCACAAGTAAATGGGCCAAAATTGCCACCTCATTGTAGTGCTATAATCAAGACGAGTCGAGCCGAGCCGAGCCAGGCTGAGCTCGAGCTCGTACTTAAACGAGCCAGCTTGGTTTGGCTTGTTTATTTAATCAAGCTGAAAAGTCAAGCTCGAGCCCGGCTCGTAAAATGTTCGAGCTACCTCCAACCAAATCGAGCCGGCTTGTTAATTTATTTTAACTTTTTTTTTTGTTTTTTATAAATATTGATAACGTAAAATGGTCTTCTTGGTTTTCCACCAAAAGATTTACACTACCGATTTCTTTCTCAATTTACTCCGGTTTTTTATATTCGAATAAGAGAGTATTCCAAGGTGCTTCTTCTAATCTTATGATTTTATTTATTTAAATAACTTTTGTTTTTTATAATGTTTGGCATTACTTTGATGGGCATTTTTACTTTAAAATGAAAAGACAGTGGCAGTAGCACCGTATATTGTGAATTACACCGGGTCCCTCTTCTGCCAATACCCTGGTAAGAATATTAATCTAAACATTACTTTGATGACATGTTTCAGTCTGTAGAATTATATAAAATATAGATTTATAGAATTATATAAAATATAAAACGTGTTTTTTTTTGGTTTATTGCAACTATTGTTACAGGGCCCTGGCAGGTGATGCTTAAGCAAACAGATAATTCCTATGCTTGTTTTGCCGAAAGTGAAACCCGCTTCACACTTAATGAAGTAAGTACAGAAGATAACTAGTCAAAATGGGTTTGAGTCAACAGGGTACATTTTGTGTCCGTCGGGGTTGACCCAGAACACTTTTTGTCCAATTTTTTAGAGTTAACTGCCATTTTCTTGCCTGTAGTTTGTCCAATTATGTCAGTTCAGACCAAATTTCAAATTTGTACCAATTATGTCAGTTAAAACAACCTTTTTCATCCTAAAGGTTGTAAATGAGACTGGTATGGAAAGAAAGGAAACCTGAATTGTATTGATTGAATATGCATTTACAAGAGTAAATAACCCCTCTACTTATAGGGAGAGTGAGGGACTAAAAAATAAATAATGTGTGTTCACATGCAAGTGTGAACGGTTGTTAATTGCAACTAAGTCCTATAACTATTGACAACTAACACTCCTCCTCAAGTTGGAGCATAGATGTTAATCATGCCCAACTTGTTACATATGAAGTCTATTTGAGTCTTTCGGAGTGGTTTTGTGAAGATATCCGCTAGTTGGAATTCTGTTTTAACATGAATTGGCTGGATGGATGGAGGATCCTTTTGAGTGCCGACTATCCGATCTCTGATTAGGTGACAATCAACCTCAATGTGTTTAGTTCTCTCATGGAATACTTGATTTTTGGCTATATGTATAGCTGATTGATTATCACAATATAATCGCATCAATTCATCAGAGATAACCCCGAGTTCTCTAAGGAGACGGCGAACCCATATCATCTCTGATGTTACATCTGCCATGGCTCTGTATTCTGCTTCGGCACTTGATCTGGATACGGTATGTTGTTTCTTACTCTTCCAGGACACAAGATTTCCTCCAACGAAAACACAATACCCAGTGGTGGATCGGCGAGAAATAGGACAACCTGCCCAGTCTGCGTCTGAAAATCCAGATATACGACCATCTCCTTCTTCTGTAAAAGCACCCACACGGCAATGACCTTGATCAGAATATAAGATCCCTAGACCTGGTGTGGTTTTGAGATACCTTAAGACACGAAGAGCAGCATCCCAGTGTCCCGTGTACGGAGTAGCCATGAACTGACTTAGGACACTAACGGCAAAGGAGATATCTGGTCGGGTGACAGTTAAGTAGTTGAGTTTTCCGACCAATCGTCTGTATCGCTCAGGATCTTTCATTTGGCTTCCGTCCTCTGGAAGAAGCTTCCTTGTAGAAAGCATAGGACTGTCAACAGGTTTGCAACCCAGCAAGCCACACTCAGTTAGCATATCAAGAACATACTTTCGTTGACAGAGAAGTATTCCCTGTGGAGAACGTGATACTTCTATGCCAAGGAAGTATCGTAGCCGACCTAAGTCACTAATCTGAAACTGAGAATGAAGAAACTGTTTGAGCTTGGTAATTCCTTCTTCATCATCCCCTGTGATTATGATATCATCCACATAAACAACTAAGATGATCCTTCGTCCCTGATGATGTCTGAAGAATACAGAGTGATCATATGTACTACGAACCATTCAAAATTCTCCCAAAACATTAGAGAAACGACCAAACCATGCCCTTGGAGACTGTTTAAGACCATATAGGGACCGACGTAGTCTGCATACTTTTGAGGCCTCCTCCTGAACAATGAACCCTGGTGGCTGCTCCATATAAACCTCCTCCTCAAAAACACCATTGAGAAAGGCGTTCTTGACATCAAGCTGGTAGAGCGGCCAATGATGAATGACAGCAAGAGCAATACAAATACGCACAGATGGCATTTTGGCAACTGGGGAAAAAGTCTCGTCATAATCAATACCATAAGCCTGAGAGTAACCTTTAGCTACCAGACGAGCTTTCAGACGATGTAGAGTTCCGTCAGGGTTAAGTTTAACTGTGAAGACCCAACGACAACCAACAACACGCTTACCAGGAGGTAGTGGTTCTAGGTCCCAAGTCTGATTGGCTTTTAAAGCCCCAATCTCGTCTTCCATGGCTTGTCGCCATCCTGGGTGAGCCAGAGCGGTCATCACATTTTTGGGAATCGGGTAGGAATCCAGGGAAGTGGTAAAGGCATGAGACTCTGTAGAAAGATGAGTGTAGGCAACATAATCCTGGATGGGATAACGAGTGGAGTGTCTAGGTTCCTTGCGAAAGGCAATAGGTATATCGGGATACGGGGCACCAGGAGGGTCATAAGCAGGTGTATCCGAAGGGATATCCGGGGTAGTATGGGTAGGAACTGGCAAGGATGTAGCTGGTTCAGACATGGCAGGTTGAACGGAGGATGTACCAGAGGTATGGGTAGGTTGGGGATCAATGGTTGCTGACGTGTGATCCTTTCCTCGCCGAGCATATGTAAAGAGTAATGGCGGGGGATCGGTTGGTAGGCCCTCAGTAGTAGGACCCTGGTTTGTGGTGTCTGAGAGTGAGACCTGAGGGACAGATGGAACAGGAGTTACAGGAAAGATGGGGATGTGTGAGACTTAGGTATATCAGGGTCAGGAAACATATCAGAAACTGGAATGGTAGCTTCTGGATAGAAAGGACGCAACGGATCAAAAGTGACGTCAGCACTGGTAAAGTATCGGCGAAGGGAAGGACTATAGCACCGATAACCTTTCTGGACACGCGAGTAACCAACAAAGACACAACGAATGGCTCGAGGGTCGATTTTAGGGACTCCGGGACGATGATCATGGACATAAGCTACACATCCAAAAGTTTGAGGCTTAAGAGGAAATGGAGTTCCTCTAGGAAATAAAACAGAGAACGGGGTTTGACCATGAAGAACAGATGATGGCATACGATTAATTAGATAAGCCGCAGTAAGAACAGCATCACCCCAAAAGTGACGAGGAACATGAGAATGAATCATGAGTGTGCGAGTAACATCCAACAGATGGCGGTTCTTGCGTTCAGCAACACCATTCTGTTGAGATGTATATGCGCAAGAAGTCTCATGAATAATACCTTGTGATTTGAGAAATGTAGAGAAATCGGTGGACATATATTCTTTAGCATTATCGGTGCGTAAGGTTTGGATGGATGTTTTGAACTGGGTTTTGACATATGCATGGAATTCATGAAAGATTGAGTTGATTTCACTACGGGATTTCAATAGGTAAACCCATGTAGCACGAGAATAGTCATCAATGAAGGTAATAAAATATTGAAAGCCCAATGGAGTCTTAACTGGACATGGACCCCATACGTCAGAGTGTACTAGTTCAAAAATGGAAATTGTTCGGCTTGACACTTTTGGGGGGTAAGGACGTCGAGTATGCTTACCAAGCTGACATGACTCACAATGGAAGTTATCGGGAATAGAGATGCCAGGTCTCATTTGCCTTAGGACGGCTACAGAGGGATGACCTAACCAACAATGAGTTTCAAAGATACTAGACTCACAGATGTTTGCTTTGGGAGGAGACAATGAGGACATCCGATAGAGACCACCTGATTCAAGACCAGTACCGATGACTCGGTTGGTACCCAGTTCATTGAGGGTACAATGAGTAGGATAAAAAGTAACGGAACAATTATTTTGTTTAGTAATTTGGCTGACAGATAAAAGGCTGGTAGGGAAGTTAGGAACAAGAAGAACAGAAGACAATTTTAGGTTTTCTGGGTTGTGAATGGATCCAATGCCGCGTACGGGGCATGAGGAACCATCTGCAAGTTTAACCGGTGGGTGAGAGGTTTTATGAAGGCTAGTGAGAATTTCTTGATTCGCAGTCATGTGATGAGTGGCTCCAGAATCAATAATCCAGGATAGGTCAAAGCCAGAAAACGTACCTGGGAATACCGAGTTGGTCTGCGGACTCTGTGACCCGAAGGCAAGTAACCGTTGAAGCCAATCATAATCCTCCTTAGTGCATCTAATACTGTGATTTCTTTTATCTTCCATTGCAACAATATATTCAAACAGAAAAACCAGAAAGCCGAAAAACTGAACCGGAATACGAGCACGCAAAACGAGGCAGAAACAAAAAAAAGGTTGCTCAGATCGGAAAACCGACTGCACGGAAATGATCGGAAACAAATTCCGACGAAGCTGGAAAAATACGGAACCGGATGAACAGTAACCCCGATGAACAGTACCCGATGAACAGTAGCCAGAGGAACAGTACAGGATGAACAGTACCCCCTGTGGCAGATCAGATCTGAATTGGATCGGGTGAACAGTAACCTGCGATGAATAGTACCCGAGAACAGAAAAACTAGAGATGACCGGAAATGGTATGAAAAAGATCCGTTTCTGATGTGGAAGATCAGACTAAGCTGCAACCACAGAGCATACTATGAACCTTCTAAACCGAGACTGGTGGTGACCGGAAATTTAGCCGGAAATGGTCACCCGAAAAGATGCTCGTGAGCTAAGAGACCTTTAGCTCTGATACCATGTAAATGAGACTGGTATGGAAAGAAAGGAAACCTGAATTGTATTGATTGAATGTGCATTTACAAGAGTAAATAACCCCTCTACTTATAGGGAGAGTGAGGGACTAAAAAATAAATAATGTGTGTTCACATGCAAGTGTGAACGGTTGTTAATTGCAACTAAGTCCTATAACTATTGACAACTAACAAAGGTAAACTTGTGATTAAATTTATCAAGAATAATAGGTAAGCAATTTCAAACTTCTACTGAAACAATTTATTACACCCTATAATAAGCATATAAAGCATAAACAATTTATTCTGAGATTGCAGTAGACAGAGGAGATGGGTTGCGGTGGCGCAACACCCCCTTAGTGCGACAAATATGATTACAAAAATTATCTTAATTCAGTAATGTTTTATATAAAAAGTTTAGGAAATTTTTATAGAATGTTTGACCCGTTTCTTTTTAAGCCAGTTATGTTGACTTGTTCGTTTGACCCGTTAGGGATAAAAGGTAACACGAATCAAAACATTGATAGACATTTGTTTGGTATGGACAGACCAAAAAAGAACTGCTAAGGGTACTTGGACTGAAGGAGGAAGAAGGAAGCCAACTTGAGTTCCTTCGCAGGGGCTATAAGGTAAATTTTATAAGCCCATCAATCTCATTCTCATTACCATAATTATTTTAAATAAATCGATGGTAATTCACAAGCTATTTTTTGGCTAAATAACTATACCTTTATACAGTAATCCATCTTTAAATAAGATGATTTATAAAAATACATGCATATTTAATACACTTTGAGCCGCTTCCAACCAATTTTACCTGTTCAGCTTGATTTCATTTTTTTCTTATTTTACAAATTTTACCCTTAAAGACTTTGTGTAGTTAAAAGTTTGACCTGTTTCCATAACCCAAATTGACCCTTTACCAAATTTCTTTTTCTACATTTTGGTATAGTTCGGTGTGTTTTTTTAACTGACCCGTTTATGACAATTTTTTTTCTTTTTTTTAACTGACCCGTTTATGACGCGGATAGATGGCAGTCTGACAAACCCATTATGGTGATAATTATGATCACAAAAATTATTTTATTTCAGTAATGTTTTATACAAAGTAATTTAGGAAATTTTTCAGAATGTTTGACCTATTTACTTCTAAGCAGATTTTTTATTTATTTTTTATTTTTCTCATTCAACCTGTTAGGGATTAAAGGTACCCAAATCAACATATTAATAGCTGTCTGTTTGGTATGAGCAGACCAAAGAAGAGCTGCTAAGGGTACTTGGACTGAAGGAGGAACAAGGAAGCCAACTTGAGTTCCTTTGCAGGGGCTATAAGGTAAATTTCTCATTTCTACTATGTATATTTCTAGAAAGTACCAGGCTAATTTACTCATCTGCCCACATCATTATCATTATGATTATCATTATTATAAAATTCCAATAAACCGATGGTAACCAACAAGTGAGGTGGGGAAGACAAGTGTAAATTTAAGAAGATAAGATGGGGGCTTCAGCTAAACTGGAATATTTATAAATACCAATAGTACGTAGCTTTTACTTGGCTGTATGAATGGACTTAAACATCTAGTAAACGTCAAGTCAAGTAAACGAATGGTACACACACCAGTCAGTCATCGGTGTGTGGACATGATAAATGAGGGTGATGGATGAATAAAGCAATTTAGATCAAGTCAAGGTTAGCTGTCATCCAAAGTTAGTGGACCAATCAAAATTGGGACCAATTTGTGAAAAGTAGAAATCAGTCATTTATAGTCAACTCTGAAGGAGTCCAAGTAAACCATGAAAGGTGCATGACTAAATCTGTCAAATTAAGCTCATATATGGATACCAAGTGAACTATATTTTGTTCTTTGAGTCTAAATTAATCATCTTTGAATCATATAATAATTCGCATGCTACGAGCATGAACAAACAGTTGTTGCACGAATGGATCCACGAATCTTTGCTATTCTATCTACAATCCGCATATGATAAACATGGGCCAGGGATGCATATTCACGGGGTTTTAAAGGGTTCCGGCGACTATTATTGACTTGGTAGCGGAGACTGGGTAGCGGGTGGTGTTGATGGTGGTGAGGAACTTTGGATAAAAGTGGTGGATAATGACGGCAGAAGTGCGTGGGTTAGAGAGAGGAGTTGGGGTGGGGCGGGGTAGGGCAAGGTTATTAGTTTTATTTTAATATTTAAAATTTTCTATTTTTAATAAACTCAAAAAGACACATTTTCCCCTCTTTAACGAAAAAAATAGACGGGTTAAGTTAGTTGTTGGACCATAATGACAATGGTGAAACCTTTTTGTACACCAACGATAAATAAAACCTTTGTATTATAATGGCAAAACTGCCCAAACTACATGGACCATTTTGACATTTTACTCAACTAAAAATTAAAATATAATTAACTGTGATTATTCATATATTTATTTACACAGAAAATAAATAAATAAATAAAAGTTTAATCTCTAAATCGTTATCTTACTCTCTCTCCTGCTTTCTCTCTCTCTTCCCCGTTCGAATACTCTTCAATTCCTCATCTTCCCCCAAAAAAGTTGTAGCGAAATCCTACCAAGTTCTTGTTGCAGATGCCGCTAATTCTCTCGCCTATGCTCTCGATGACGCCAAAACTTGTCTCGAAATTGATTTCCCGTAATTCTCTAATCGATACATTTTAAGCATTTTATTAGACACTCATGCCTCTGTTAATATTAAAAAAAATTGCATTTAATAATGTGGTGATTGTTCCTCATTGCATGATTTGTTTGTTGAGTGTTTCCCCCAAAAGAACAATAGCCATCACCACCCGACATGTAATTCCGTGTTTGTGACATCCGAAAAATGCCTCAGGGTCTAAAGGCGGCGCATGTTATTTTCCGTTTGCTTACATTTGTTATTTTTTGTTTGCTTACATTTTAATTTGTTGACATCAACAGGCCATTACCTACCAGCATTATGCTTTCTTGCTGGTTTCGTAAAATGAAGCTTCTCGAAGCTTTTTTCTAAGTAAAAGGATTCCCCTATATGACATTGTGAAGGGGTCTTCAGATGAGTTTACCGATGCCAATGTGCAACTTGCATTGGCTGTTGTAAGGAAGCTACAAGAAATTCGGGAAACACGAGCTCGCATTGTAAGTCATTTTTATTTTCATTTCATTTTCTTCATTTGAAGTATATACAGTTTTTGTCCCAAATTTGAGATAACACATGACCCAAATCAACCCATTTACAAGTAAACGGGTCAAAATTGCCACCTCATCGTCAACCGTTGGTGTAATACGCGTTTCGAACTTATTGTTTGATGTAGGTGTTCCCTGACAAGCCAGAAAGACGTAGAGCCTCAGAGCTATTCAAAACAGCTATTGATTTGTTAAGTGAAATAATCCATTTAGAACTAATTTCTTTAAAGATTTATTTAACATTTCAAAGTATGTAAATTGGTACAATTTAAGCAATAGATGCTGTTCAACTGAAGTTTGTTTTGCTCCAAAAAAACTCTTTTGTTATTGATCCGTTTATATGCACATATCTATGTGGAAACATTAGCAATATGTTCTTGTTAGCTGTTTTATACAATCTGAAAACTGTTGTAATTCTGCTGGTGATCAGCTTAAAGCAGTATGATGATCATGGATTATAATCCCTAATTTTTAAATGTTAATGTCATTATAAACCCTAATCTGAGATTCATAAATCCCTATATGTCGTTAATCCAGGTTGACGGAATCACTATCGGTTCGTTGGATGATATTCCAGCTGGCCCTGTTTCTTCCTTCTTCAAATCTATATGGAACACACTCGATTTTGATTTTGACGATGAAAATGAAGGTTAGTTTTATAGAAAAACAAACTTCTCTAAACTTCCATACTGCAGCGTTTATTTTAATGTGGAAGAGGAATATATACTTGTGATCATATTGGTGAATATAGTATATAATAATTAGAATGTAATCTGGACTTAGATTATTTGATCATGTATTTGAATTAGATATTGGTCACAAGGCAGGAAACGAAAGTCAAAGGCCGTTAATTGGCGGTTAATGACAGTTTTCGGGTACCCCAAACGAATGGGTATAACTACCTTGTTCGTCCCGTTTCATAGACTATAAATGGGTGCAAAATTGTATGGATACGTAGATCAATTTCATGATCAAAACAGTCTGCGTTTACTTTCGTTGACAGACGAAATTCATCCAAATTGACCCCATGTTATTGTTCTTGATGCGTGATTAATTGGTAATTAAGTGTTTTTGATATCCAACAATAATTACAATTTTTGTTGCATAAGTGATCCGTTTAGGACATTTTTTTTAACTGACCCGTTTATAACAATTTTTTTTTATAACTGACCCGTTTATGACACAGATAGGTGGCAGTCTGACAAACCGCCAACACTTTATGTATTCATTTGTTGCAGCACCCGTGAACTTGCTACCATCGAGACATATCTGGTACGGGTGTATTTTCTCTTATATGGATTGGTTGAGTAACGGGTTAAATCGGTTCAGGTTGAAAAAGGTGGTTTTGGTACATGCAAAAAAGAACAAAATCGGTTTGGTTGACCAGCAAACGCTTCTTGTCTGTCCACTATAAAAAGATTTTGAACAGTTAATGTGCTAATTATGTTTTAGAAACAATATTGTTAGTACAATAATTAAAATATCTGAATAAAACAATATTGGTCCATGCTGACGCGCAGGAAAAATTTGGGGCATCAACACCCGCGCTCCTATTTAATCTGGAACTCGAGACGTTGCGGTAATATTAATGTGGATTTAATTTCAGATAAAATTCATATATGATGTCATTAATTTTAGTTTTTTTTTCTGTGACAAATGGAACGGTTGGATTTGGCAGAGCTGACCTTGGTCTTCTTGGTTTTCCACCGAAAGATTTACACTACCGATTTCTTTCTCAATTTACTCCGGTTTTTTTATATTCGGATAAGAGAGTATTCCAAGGTAGTTCTTATGATTTTATTTATTTAAATTATTTTTTTATTATAAGGTTTGACATTACTTTGATAGATGTTTTTACTTTAAAATGAAAAGACAGGGGCAGTAGCACCATATATTGTGAATTACACTGGGGCCCTCTTCCGCCAATACCCTGGTAAGAATATTAATTTTGACATTACTTTGATGAAAAGACAGTGGCAGTAGCCCCATCCGATGCCATATATGCATGTGAAATAATATATTTACAAGTTTCACTAAAGTTATCGTTTTTAGAACAATTAGCTTTAAAAATTACGAAATGTCTTAACATGCCACATCATAATTTATTAGATGAATACTTCTAAAAACAATTACAATATAATGACAAATAAGATGCTACATCATTAAATATTTAATAATCAGAAAAAAGACCTGCTAATTGGTTTCTACAATTAGCTTGTTGGAATGACATATTTTCTTTCTTGTCTTGTATCATGATTTATAAACCGTAATACTAGCATGTTTCAATCTATAGAATTATATAAATATAAAACATGTTTTTTTTTTTGTTTACTGCAACTATTGTTGCAGGACCCTGGCAGGTGATGCTTAAGCAAACGGATAATTCGTATGCTTGTGTTGCTGAAAGTGAAACCCACTTCACCCTTAATGAAGTTAGTATGAATTGCTACTCGTTTCCTTAGTGGTGGCAAACCGGTTGGGTTGGAAAACTGGTCAAAAATGGTTGGGTCAAACCGGTACATTTTGTATGAGTTGGGTTGACCCAATCAATTATGGGGTGTTTGACGTTGATTATTTATGCTTATTAGCACAAGCAGGTACTAAGTTTATGAAAACAGTTTTTTTTTTCATCCTAAGGGTAAACTTGTAATTGAGTTCATCAATAAGCATTCCCAAACACCCCAACCCCATTGGCCCATTATGGTGACATATTTGATTACAAATATTATCTTATTTTAGTAATGTTTTATATAAATAATTTAGGAAATTTTATAGGATGTTTGACCCGTTTCTTTTTAAGCTGATCTTTCTTTTATATTACTCGTTCGACCCGTTAGGGATAAAAGGTAACCCGAATCAAAACATTCATAGACATTTGTTTGGTATGGGCAGATGAAAGAACTGCTAAGGGTTCTTGGACTGAGGGAGGAACAGGGAAGCCAACTTGAGTTCCTTCGCAGGGGCTATAAGGTAATTTTCTCATCTCTATTCGTTCCTCCAAAATACACCCTCCCCCTCATGAAATTTGTAGTATGTATTTTTCTAGAAGAGTTAATTACGTTTTTTTCGTCCCTATGGTTTGTTGAAAATAACCATTACAGTCCATTAGTTTAAAAAATTTGCTAAAACAGTCCCTGTACTTTCGATTTTGTAACAATAACAGTCCGCTCGCACTAAAGCCATCCAGTTATACTGTTAGTTTATTTCAAGTGACCATAATGCCCCTGTTATTAAAATAAAAATAAAAATAAATAAAGAGTTAGCTACGTCATTGTAGATAGATGAAGTTGTTAACCGCCATTGTTGGTGAGTTGAAGGTGGAAGTTGTGAAAGACTGGTACTGTTTTGGCAATTTTTAAACTAATGAACTGTAATAGTTATTTTCAACAAACTAGGGGGCGAAAAGCAAAATTAACTCTTTATTTATTTATATTGTAGTTTTAATAACAGGGGCATTATGGTCATTTTAAATAAACTAACAGAATAACTGGATAGCGTTAGTGAGGGTGGACTGTAATTGTTAGCAATTTTTAAACTAATGGACTGTGAGGGACGAAAAGTGTAAACTCTTTCTAGAAAGTTCTAGTCTAAATTACTCATCAGCCCATCATTTTAAATAAATTTGATGGTAATTCACAAGCTATTTCTTGGCTATGTAACTATATCTTTATACACTAATCCATCTTTAATAAGATGATTTATAAAAATACATGCATATTGAATACACTTTGAGCAGCTTCCAACCAATTTGACGTGTTCAGCTTGTTTTCATTGTAGTCACTTTCTCATTTTCGAATTTGACCCTTCAAGACTTTGTAAAGTAAAAACGTTTGGCTTGTTTCCATAACCCAAAAGACCCATTTACCAAATTTCTTTATCAACATTTTGGTATAATTTGGTGTGTTTTCTGCAAACTGCAACATGGTGGGAGGAAGACGTTGATTTGGAGTTATCTTCAGCATGGCGTAACTAAGTTGAACCCCATAAAAACGGCGCATGGTTTTGTATTTGGTAGATTAGGGTTTGCAATTCAGAAAGGGGTGGCGACGCAGCTTGTTGCCCGTATACCTTCTGTTTTGATGTAACGTGACAAGTATTTAATAGTGAAATGAAAATTTATTTGGTAAAAAAAAACATGTTAAAAGTTGCCTATAGCAATACCAAAATCATACAAATAACAAACTTACTAATACAAATAACACGACATAACATTATCTAGCTTTGATACATAGTTTTCAAATTTTGAGGTAAAGCATGAAACATATTACAACATCAACAAGAAAACATGTGACAACAATTTGAAGTAAAGCATGAAACATATTAAGCATCAACAAGAAAAGATGTGACAACAATACTTATGTATAACATCATAAACCATATACCTCAATTTACTCAGGAAACCAAAATATGCAATCCTCCATGATCTTCTCACTATCAATGGACCCATAATCATCCAAAATCCACAAACAAATCCAACCACCATGCTTATAATCAACCCCCAATCTGCTCCATCGTCTTCTTTTTTCTCTCCTATCGTATGAGCTGCTGCTTCAACTGGTTCACAACCATTAGCTTCAGTTAGTGGAGCTCCGCAAAGTTTGTTGCCAAAGAAGCTAGACACACCAAAGCTTTGAAGCTGTGTACCTGTTGGAATTCTTCCTGTTAAATTGTTGAAGGACACGTTGAAGCTACTCAAGAAATGTAAACTTGACAAGCTCATGGGAAGTTCCCCGGAAAGCCTGTTTACGGATAAATCTAAAGATATCAGTTCTTTCATGTTTCCAATCTTCTCTGGGATACTTCCACTCAATTGATTTCTTGATAAATTCAACGATTTTAACTCCAAGAGGGACATTAGCTCACTAGGAATGTGTCCTGTGAGATTGTTACTCGAAAGGTCTATCAACATCACTAACGGAAGAATACTGCCATATGTGTCCTCTCGTCCTTTCATCACCAATGTATCACCAGCAATAAATGCTTCAACTAGAGTATTACTGATGTAAGCAAAGTCATCTGTTGAGTTAGTTTCGACGCCGGAAAGGATACTAAATTTGTTGAAGCATCTTGGAATAAATCCAGATAGGTTGTTATGAGCAAGATCTAATATTTGAATATGTATACTATGACAAAGCTCATGAGGAATATTTCCGTCAAAACGGTTTGATCTAAGGTTAAGAATTCTTAAACGAGTAAGTTTTGTTCCAACCCATGTTGGAATGCTTCCAGTAAGTTCATTCCTTCCAAGTTCAAGAACATCTAGTTCTGTTAAGTTCATTAGAGAAGAATGTAATCTTCCGGAGATCTTGTTCCCATGCATGTTTAGATACTGTAAATTTAAAGAACCCAATGTTCTTGGAATCTCACCAGACAAACTGTTATTCCCCAAATTTAAGGTTTCCAACGTTGGCCATTTCTCCCAACACTCTGGAATATCACCCGATAAATGATTATTTTCCAAATTAAGAAAATATACACTTGTCACACCACTGGAACACAAGAAAGGATGTAACGATCCCCAAAATCCATTCGAGCTAATGTCAATAAATTCAAGTGTGGCAGGGTTACCAGAGAACGTTAATGGTCCTCGGATATGATTATTTGACATATTCAAATACCTTAAATTGGAGAATGATCTCACAAATGATTCGGGCATGGGCGATGAAATGCCTGTGTTGCTTATGTCTAATTGTACTAAATCCTTCTGTGATTGCAACCATAACGGAAATTGAGGCCCTAAAACCCAAGATCTCAGATACAAGGATCTCAACTGGAAAGGGGGAATCCAGTTTGCAACTTGCAACCTTAAGATTAATTTGTTAGATGATCCATATAGATACTTTAAGCTCTCTAGTTTGATAAAGTGAGCTTCTGTCACAACACCTGTAAGAAAATTATAAGCCAAACCTAAAGAAGTCAACTTTGAAAGTTGTCCGAGGCTATCAGGAAGGCTGCCATCCAGTCGGTTTGAATCAATATACAACTCCTCCAATGATGATAATTGTCCAATTGAGTATGGAATGGGACCAGAAATTTGATTTGCACCAAGATCTAATGACTCCAAGGCAGGTGATTTGCACTCGAAAAAACTTTCAAGAAAATATGTTAAACTAATATTTTCAATATTGTTATGCCACAAATCAATCGCTCTCAAATTACAGAAGTTACCCAATGATTTAGGTATTCTCTTAGTGAGTTGATTTACAGACAAGTCGAGGCTAATAAGATTTGTTAGATTTTGAAGGGAATCTAGAAGTGAACTTGAAATACCACAATAACTAATATCTAACGAGATGAGATTACTACTGGACAACTCTTGAAATATTGAGGAAGAATTCATGAAATAATTCTCGGCAACAAGAAGCAACTCAAGAGAAGTCAAATTGCGGAAGCTAGGAATAGGACCATGAAAATAACACTCAGTTAAATCCAATGAAACTAGACTAGTTACACTGAATATCCACTGTGGTACTGAACTGCTAAAATCATTGGAAGAAAGATCGAGAACAGAAAGGGATGTGAGATTGACACTGGGAACATACATGTGTAGATTTGAGAGTTCACATACAGGCAAATATAGCTGGACCAAAGAAGGAAGGGTGTTAATCACCTGAAGCCAATCGGTTGCTTTGCTAAGGTCCACGCCACTCATATCGAGGTGATGCAACATACCAAGACTTGACAACCACTTCATATTCGCCATGCTCGTTCTTTCAATTGCATATTGAAAACTTCCAAGAGACAGAACATGTAATTCTGAGAGATTCCCTAGCTGTGGAGGGATTGTTCCGCTAAAATTGGAATGAGAAAGGTTAAGGTACCTTAGGTTTTGAAAAGAACCAATGAATTTAGGAACTTGGATGCCTCCAAAATCATTGCAGCTCAAATCTAGATGCTTGAGTTGCTTTAGATCCAACAAAGATTGACTTATATCACCTTTCAATGTCATGCCATCAAGTCCAGGAAGATGAACACGATGAACATGACCTGTAGAATTATCACAAGCTATCCCAGCCCATGTACAGCAGTCCTTGTTCTCAGCAACCCACGAAGCAAGTCGTTGTGATTCATCGGTGAGGCCACGCTTGAACTGGAGAAGTGCTTGTCTCTCAACGTCATTGCAATGAGAGTTTTGATTAGATGAGCATAAACGAAACAAGGCCAAAACAACAAGTAAGAACAAGTGAAAACAAGAGAAACAAGAATATGAAGATCGAGCACTCATATTGTTTGATATTAGTTTAGAAGATGAGATGGGGGCTTAATCTAAACTTGAATATTTATAAGGGAAAATTAACAAAATGAACACATCGTGACGGAAATTCTAAAAAATACGACAAAAGTTATGTCTTAGGGGCTGTTTGGCAACTTCTGAATGGTTAAGTGCTGAACCAGTAACAGGTCTGAACCATTAAGTGTTGAACCAGTAAGAGGTATTAAGAGCCAGTATAATGCTTAACCCTTCAGAGACAAATGTCTTACCAATTCAGATTAGAGGCATTAACCATTTAGACTCTTTATAATACTTAACCATCAGAGGCAAATGTCTCTGCTTACGAAACAAACAGTCTGGACCATTAAGTGCTGAACCAGTAAGAGGTCTGAACCATTAAGAGAATCATTAAGAGGTAAACAAACAGCCCCTTAGTTTGAAAAAAAATAGTAATTTAAAATTGTGTAAAACTGTAACCTTCACAAGTTTAATACAAACTAGTAGAATCCCCCGCGCTTCGCGGTGGACATTTGGTCGGTAACGTTTCGGTTCGTAACGTAATGACAATTAAAGGAGAAAACCTGAAAAACAAAGTCGTGATATACCTAGTTATTAATAAATATTAAAATTTGTAAAACTTGGTTTTGATAACAATTGCATCTATAGAACATCAATGCAAAACTCACAAATCACCCTCAACGATTAAAACAATGAAATTTAATGTGTAGTAGAAATAACATAATGCTAGCTAAATGCAAATGTATGCAGGCTAGTGTCATTATGGGGCCTAGGTCGTAAAACTGTGCTAAGTTGTAAGCAAACAATGATCAAAACCAGGAAAATCGTAAATCAAAACGCAAATTTATACAGTCACATGACGTTAAACCTAGACAAAGACAAACGTGAACTTATACCTTAAGCTACTGTAAAATGCAAAGAACCTCAAATTTATAGCGAGAAATTTTTAAGTTAAAAGATGAAAAAAAAAAAAAAGACAACTTCAGAGCCAAATAAAACACAGAAGCATGAAGGACTAAAAACCAAATTCATTCATTCAGAATAAATAATCTCTTGGTTAGATTTAATTATGTGAGTGTATAATATGGCGTAAATCTTGTAGAGTTGACAGACAAAACCAACAAAAAAGAATCACTACAAGATAAAACAAAACAAAAAAAAAAATTGGGGTGAGGTGGGAAGGTTTTCCCTTAGGGATTCCTGTCCGGACTGTTCAGGTTCGAGTCCCATAATTCCACCAAAAAAATTCCCCGTAACGGTTTGAGCTTAGGCAAGGAGGACACCGGGTGTGTGGGGCGAGATTCGAACTTGGGTTGGGGAGGTATATGCCATGGGGTTTCACCACTGAACCACACCTGTCAAAAAAAAAAAAAAAGTACAAAACAAAAAAAACCACACTCCTAAGTCCTATGTTGTAAGTCCTCCCATTCCGATCACCTAAGGTACAAAGAGAGATGGAAATTAAATACATGGTATTTTGGTAATTAAGTCTAAAATGATGGCTTCTTCTTATAATGTTATAATATATATAGTAATTTGAGCTTTTTTTATTTAATAATAAACTAGGTTATATGCCCGCTCGTTGTGGCGGTATATTACCTCGGCATTCGATCGTCATCGGTTTGGTTCGTTACAATACCGTTACGATACATGCACTTGGTACATAAATTAACAAGTGTTTTACATCAACCGAAAACGATAAAAACGAACATTGGTATCGGCGCTGATGTTGTTCAAAAGGTACCGATCGGTTCAGGACATCATGTTATTGGTACCCATATTCATTTATCTACATATTAACATGTATGGAAACCAAAAACCATAAAATAAAATACATATACCAGTACCGATATTGTGCAATACGGTACGGTACGGTAGTGATACGGTGTCAGTTTATCGAAACAAAAAACAATAAAATCAAATACCGATATCGATATCGTTGTTGTTTGGTTGGTTTCGATTCAATTCGCTATGATAGCGGCACGATATCTCTTATGGGTTTGAAGTTTAAGGTTTAGGATACTTATTATTTTAAATATGCATAATGTAATAGTAAGTTTTGTTACGATATTCATTTTGTTTATAAATGTTTTGCTCTTTTTGCAATTTGATTATACATAAAGGTTGAATGCCTAACTATAAAAATATATTAGAAAATAAAAAAAAACCAAAAAAATCAACTGTTTATGGAGCTTTTTTACAATTTTAGCACTTCATGATTTTTCTTATTCTCAATAATTAATTACTCAATATTCTATCATGACCTCTCATCCAAACATTCTATTCAATTCTCAATAAAAATTAATTACTCAATATTCTATCATATAGCACTGTTCATCCAAACTTTCTATTCATATAGATAATAATAATTCACATATGTTAAGATTTGCTTAAAAACAAATTAAACAATTGTAATTTAATACAGCTACTTAAATTTAGATTGATAAAAAATGATTATTCGTTAATTTCATTTAATTAAAACCCACAATTATTGGCTTGCTTTGGAATCTAGGTGTTGTGCATAAAAGTGAAAAAAAGGATGATAAAAAGGCCATACGTAATGGGGCTTTATAGGAGTTTTTTCCCATAGTAGTGTTAAGGGGGAAAATATTTACCATTTTAGTGTTTATTGAAAACTATTTACTAAAATAGTGTTTTACTTAGTTTTTATTTACTTTTATGATTACTTATATATTTATTAGAATAAAAAAATATAAAATAGGCAGACTCCCTCCAAGTGCACGTTTCATTGGGCTCATTTATTTTGTTCTTTTATTATACATTATTATCTTTTTATTTAACTAATCGTATATTTTGTATTTTTATTTTAGTTTTCTCAATCAACCTGTGTTTTTTTATTTTTATTTTATTATTACTAACACAATATCGTAATCGTTTGAAACAGTATTTCAATACGTCTTAGTTGAAACAACAATTTTTGAAGACGACTAATTAAAAGTCAACCATTTCGTTTTCAGTTTATTATTTATTTATTTATTAGTTATTAATAAATTTATATATATTATTTTTACTTTTTCGTTTTCTAATAAATTTATTTAATAATTGATTCAAAATTAAATAATGAAAAAGGTATTTTTTTCAAGGACCTTTTTCACAATGCCTATTTTTCCAACGGCTACTTTTCAAACAACTATTTATTTACTAACTATAAATTCAATTCGTATTTCAACCCACATTTGCACTTCTCAACTCACAAAAAAAAGCAAGAATACTTTTAAGTGGAGATGAAGAAGACAAAGCTTTGGTCCTTTCTTGTATTAACGTCTCCGAGAACATGCTATAGGAACTGTACCATTTGTTGGACCTTATTTCACTCAGTTCATCAACATGTTGTTTAATTATGTAATTTGTTTAAGTTTAATTATCTAGTTTGTTTAAGTCTAAATATGTACTTTTTTGATATCTGTTGTTTTTAATTTATATATTTATTTTTTTAATTTTATGTTAGTTTTCATTTATATATTCATGTTATTAATTTAAACACTTTCAATGTTTTTTTTATAAATTAAACCAAATAGGTTTTCTTTTTAATTTTAAAATGGTTTAAAGATATAACCCACCAATGTTAAACCGGACGTGTCCGGTGCACCAAACCAGATGTGTCCATGCCATCTCCTCCAACGATGGATCAAGTTTGGTTTATGGATTTGAAAGATGGACAAGGATCATTGAATATGGTCTGGTCTGAACAATTAGTTTGTTTGTGATATCATCACAAAATTATTGTTTAATTGTAGCAACAAGAGTGGGTTGATAAAAAAAAGGAATTATTATTGTGTTGGAAATAAATATAATAAAAAACAGGTTGGTTAAAAAACTAAAATAGAAATATAAATATACATTAAATTAAACAAAAGATAAAAATGAATAATAAAAGAACAAAATAAATGAGTAATGAAACATGCACTAGGAGGGTCTGCCCGTTTTCTGAATTTTTTATTCTAATAAATAAAATGAGTAATCAAAAAGTAAATAAGAATTAAATGAAAACACTATTTTGGTAAATAGTTTTCAAGAAACACTAGAATGGTAAATAGTTTTCCCCTCAACACTACTATGGAAAAAAACTCGGCTTTATAGAGGCGTGAAAGGTTTGATAATGCCCTTACACCATCCCATGGGCATTATTGTGGTATGAACAGGGAAAGACATTTCTAGAATAATGCCTAATAAGGAGGAAAACAAGGAAACTAATAAATCAAAGGGTATTAAGAAGCCTTAACCTTACATGAAGCATTATGATGGTGATGTGGCAAAAGATGTCTTTTAAGGGGCATTAACCATTACCCATGGTCAAAAGATTGAATCCGCGTGTGATAATTCGTCAATAAAGAAGATATCGCGGAAGTTGCGGCATGATTTCCTGTTAAGAAAGAGAAGAGCATTGATAAAATAATCGTAATTTAAAGTTGTATAAAAGTGTAACCTTCCCAAGTTTATTATAAATAATTAAAATATGTTAATATTTGCTTAAAGACAAACTAAATACTCGTAATTTAATATAACTATATAAATATAGATTGATAGAAAATGATTATCTGTTAATTTAGTTTAATTAAAAGTAACCCACCATTATTGGGTTGCTTTGGAATCTAGGTGGTGTGCATAAAAGTGAAAAAGAAAGACAAGTGGCTCCAAGCAAAGATTGAATAATTGGTCAATAAAGAAGATATCGAGGAAGTTGCAGCATGATTTCCTGGTAATTGGTAAGAAAAAGAAGAGCACTGATAATAATAATAATAATAATAATAATAATAATAATAATAATAATAATAATAATAATAATAATTAGATTAAAACCGCGTTTTTTTTTTCCCAAATGGTGGAATTGAAAAAAGTTATTTATCAAAATAAGGGATTTGAAAAATAATTACCAAAATGGGTGAAACGAAATAATCTTTATTTTGCAAATAAAAAATAGGTTAAATCATACATTGCTTAGCCAGGTTTTAGTACTCTTGTTTCATGGAAATTTCATTACGGCGACTCCATCTAGTTCTTGTTCGATCCCTTCAGTTTTGCAATCAAGGGGTGAATAAGATGTTATACCACAATTTCTTTCTGAAATTGGCTACTTTAGTCCCTCACAAATCACCAACTGATATAAGTTTACAAACAATGTGAACTGTTAAACCCAATTTTTTAGACATGGTCATCAGATGCTTTCCTTACTATGTCATAGGTTTGACTTTTTGAGAAGGAATATGTAACAGTAAAACCTACTTATAAATGTTGGATTCCTAAAAAATACATTTAAGTGGAATTCATTCCTAGTTCCTTGGACTATGGGTGTGGTATTCCTTGACATGTGGCAGGTGTGGAAGGGGCATGACTAGGCAGTGTTAGGGTGTCATGCAGTGGCGGAGTTTGACCAAAAGTTTCAAGGGGGCTAAAAGTCATGAGACTCAATTTATATATTGTATAAATATTTAGACAAAATAATTGGGGGGGACAATCCTATATAATTTTAAAATTTTCAGACGAAAAATAGGAAATTTTACACTTTTAATCGAAACATTGGGTGGGGGGCGGGTGCACTCCCCACTTTACACTAAGCTACGCCCCGGGTGCCATGTGGTACCTAAATTTTTTTTTGTTTTTTATATTAATCATAATTTTTTAAATAATTTTAAAAATATATTTTATTTATATTAAATAACTACAATAAAAAAAATACATTACATCACCAAAAAAAAAAAATCAATCATCTTCATCTTCATCTCCATCTCCATCTCCATCTCCATCTCCATTAGAGTCGAATCTAGGAAGTGTCGAAACATGTTCTACTAAATTAGCTCGTAGGTTTGAATTTATTTGTCTCGACTCGATTAGATATTGGTTTTGCGTTCTCTCGTTGTCACTAATGTCTTCGTTATTTGATTTGGGCTCTCTAAAATCATATTGGGTAGAATGATCCACGCATACATCACGTTTCTTATTTGATCTTTTTAATACAATCGACAAGGCATGCTCAAAATGCGACACCTTTTTCTGCAAAACACCAAATGCTCGCTCAATGTCTTTGTGTGCCGTCATCTGAACTTTGTTAAACTTTATTCTTTTAGGATCAAGGGTTCCATCTCTTGAAAAGGATTTCACAAAAACAACATAGTCAGGGTAAATTCCATTAACAAGATTATACCCATACTTGTATTCAACCCCATTTACAAAAAAATGTTCCTTTTGGTCCAATACCATTTATTAGATCATTGAATAGGGGCAAGTGATGTATAATGTTTATATCGTTATGTGAACCGGGCATACCAAAGAATGCATGCCAGATCCAAAAATCTTGTGATGCAACCGCTTCGAGCATCATAGCCGGCATTCCATGATATCCACTTGTGTTAGAGTCTTGCAATGCAGTTAGACAAAGTTCCCACTCCCATTTCATACAATCTAGGCTACCGATGATCTCAGGGAGACCATGATATTCAGTGTGATGTTCCAAAATTTGTTTCATATCACTAAACGTCGGTTTTCTCAAGTATCTTTTCATATATAGTTCAATGATATACACACAAAAATTGTGAAGACTTTCCCTAGCCACTCGTGCTGTAAATAGTCGTCGATTATGTCGGAACTATTGCCGTAAGCCAATTGTCTTAGGGCGGCCGTAACCTTTTGCCACGTGGTAAATCTTATATTACCACGCGCATCGGGTCTTTGTCAGAAAAAAAAGCATAATATCCTCTAAATCCTTTGATATTCTTAAAAATAATTTTTTACTCATACGGAAACGGCGCCTAAACATTTTTTCATCATACATTGTTTTGGGTGAGAAATAATCGCTTACCAACAAATCGTTTGCGGTTCGCGTTCACGAACAATATACTTCCCCCGTTTGGGTTAGGGTTGGGAAGTCCCTTCATCTGCATCTTCAACAATAGCTTTCACCACCATCGACACTACTGATAATAATAATTCCGCCCCGTCATCGGATGAGGATGACAAAACAAATTTATCATACGAATCGCTTGAACTTGAAAAATCCATTATATATATTTTTTGGAGTTTGATAGTAGTTTTTGAATTTTTGGATGGTAAAAATGAGTAGGAAATGTTTGGTTTATATAGAAAATAACTAAATGATTTTTTTAAATACCCGTTGGCCAACGGCTAGCCCAACCATCATCAAATACTAGCCAATCAAAGCCAGCCATATCACCCCAGCCCCCCGCCAGGCTCAATCCCCACGCCAGCGGTGCAACGCCATGGCCAAAGCTAGCCCGGTAACGCTAACCTAGTATGGTCTAGCCAGCGTTTTTGGCATTCCGCCGCCACAACCCACGCCCCACACCACACCACACCCCATTTTCTAAGAGAATTAGCAAAAAGGAAAGAAATAAGAGAATGAATCGGCATGAAATGGATTCAAACCAGCTTCTTGTGTGCATTCCTTTATATGAATTTTCAATTAAGAATATAGGTCATTGTTTTACGACTATTACTAAAAGTAGGTTAATTTTGCTCATTATGTCAATCATGTTTTCGTTTTGTTTTACTCCATAAAAAATAGATGTTATTTAATATATTTATAATAATGTGTTTGATTCTTCTTTTTCAAAGATGTTATTTAATATTTATAATAATATGTTTGATTCTTTTTTGGAAAGACGTTATTTAGACCATGTGTGGTGGGTAAAGTTTTGGGTGTGGAATGGGCAAAAAACGACCCAATCATGGTGCAAACCGCCCCAGTGGGCGTTTTTTTAGTGGATTTTTGGTTGGGGCATTTCCCTTAAAACGCCTGATTCAAAAGTGATGACCAATAGAAATTTTGTAATGGTTTTTTATTTATTTTCATTTAATTGAATTATAATATCTAATCATTGCAAGAGTTCAAGCCCCAGCACACTCCTTTTTAACTTCAAACCCCTATGCAGACTTGGCGTCATATGTCGCTTCATGCCCAAAGGTGGGACATTTATTTCACTTAACACTACACATGGTCTTAATATTTATAATAATTCGTTTTGTTCTTCTTTTTGAAAATTTTGATTGATTGTTAATGTGAAGGACGGCTTAAATTCATATCAAGATGAACTCTTGATACATCTTGCATTATTACCCTAATATGTTTATAATAAAAGTGACTAGGAATGGCAAAAATCCGAACCCAAAATATTTTGCTATGAGCTTGGGTATCTGAATAGTATTAAAAAATATAACGGGTTTGGGGTGGGTTTGTTTAGGTGAAACCCACACCGTTACTCCCACCCATTTACAAGCATTGGAACCAAATATAATAATATATTATTGTTTTGTATAAACTTAATAAATAGTATGTTGAAGTTGGAAAAAACCGTAAAACGTATTTTGGGCATTAGACATGCCTTTGGGTAATTTACTCACATAAGGCCACAAACTGATATACCTCTGATCCCGATGGGTATTACTAGAGAACGGATGCCTGATACGTATTGGACTGAAAAACGTAACATTTGAAAATAAGGGTAGTTGATCTCATGAGGTGACTTTAAGGAGATCAACGATAATAATAAACTAGTAATTTTATTTTTTATATTTGATTCATGTTTACCATTTAAGTTGTGTACTTTGTTCAAAATTAGAAGTCATATGTATACATGTTCAAATATGATTTGTTTCAAAGATTTTGTTATTGTCAATGTTTTGTAGGTAGAGATAAAACAACTAGAAAAGAATGTTTTGAATAAACTTGAGAATTTTCGCATATAATAAAGTAATATTACAAATTTAATAATCAACATCCCGCCGCAACGAAGCGGGCTGACGTCAGCTCGTTTTATATAATAATTCATATGTAAATAAAGGGTTATTGGAATTTAATAATCATAAGTTTCACATGTTAGTCGATAATAATTTCAACTTAAAAATTCTCTCCAACAATCCCAACTTGTAAACATTTTGCCCCATCTATCCTTTTCTAACAACCTCACTTCCACCTCCACCTCACCTCCACCACCACCACCACCATCAGCCGCCGCCGCCACCACTACCGACGCCATCTACACAACCCACCACCATTACCATCTCCACCAACACCATCGCTATTTCCACCCACCACCACTACTACCGCCATCTACACCGCCTACCACCAGTGCCATCTCCACTACCATCTCCACCAACTCGAATTGAGTTTGAGTTTGAGCCTAAAAATGAGTTTGTTTAATTAAGACTGTCAGAAAGATTTTGAGCCTAAAAATGAGTTTGTTTAATTAAGACTCTCAGAAAGATTGCAAAGTTAGAAGTTAATTAATATTATGAACAGTGGCGGACCCCGGAACTTCTTCAAGAGGGTGCAGAATATTTTAAAGATTTTAGGCCACTAGGTATATAAAAAAATTCGGTTCATATCGGGTCGGTTCGGGTTGGTTCATGTAAAACAAAAGAACATTAAGCTAATTAGTTAAGTGGAAAGTTAATTAGGTTGTATTATAAGGGTGTACATATTTGCACACCAAAATGCCTTTTTGTTAGTGCAGTATGTCTATCGCCTCCGTCAATCAAGATCGTAGCGAAAACAGTTTAAATGTAGTGCTTATATTGTTATATGTAGTAAAAGGCAAGGTGACATTTCTGTAATAATGAGGAATCTCATTAAAGCCCCTTGGCCTATAAATAGGAGTCTAAGTGTTAGAATTAGAGACTTTTGGGAAACTTTTGCACATTTGGAGCTTGGAGAGCTTGGATCCTAGAGAGAGAGAGAGTCTAGAGAGAGAAAGTGCAAGAGGTGATTCACGGTTCATTTGTACTTTTCATATTATCAATGGAATCACAGATTTAGTACGTTCTCGTGTGTTCGGTCACGCACGTTCACGGATTCCGCATGTCGAACGTGTCATACGCAATCGTTTCGGAGTCGAAAACCGGTCCTAACAAGTGGTATCAGAGCAGGAACTCGATTGCACAGATCTATCACACAGATTCGTACAGAATTTCATCAAATTCAGATCCAAATTGCATCAGATTTGCTCTATTTCTTCATTTTCTCATATTTTTCACGTTTTTATCTGAAAATCGCAAAATTAAACGGATTTTTACGGTCGAAAATTGATGATTTTTGGATATGAGGTGCGAAATTAGTTGATCTATAAACCTTCAAAGTTTCAAATCTTAATTCTAAGTGGTATAAGTGAAATCTAAGATTTTTGGTTCGAAAAAGTTGAAGATATGTTCACTGTTGCTGTTTGTGTTCTTGGTGTCACCCGATCGAACTACAGTTGTAGTTCGATCGGACATTAGTTCGTTCCATTGCATCACACTTCACTTAGTCAACCTCATTATTTTAGTCAGTCAACTTTTTCAGTGATTGTCGAATACCCAACCTTCGGCTGACGTTAGCTGGATCTTCGGTGACGTCAAGAGCCTTTATCCTCGCTTGCTACAAAAGAATAAACCGTTAGCCTCGCCACGGGGGACCCCGGGAGGGGGATCCGTGACCAAGCTCCGGCGTGAGAGTAAGTAAACTTGCCGGAAATGAGAGGAGCTTCTTCCGATGAGTATAGTCACCGGAAGGTTTCCTCTTTGGTGTGAATCTTATTAATGTGCGTGTGTAGTAAATGTGAGGGAATATTGGTCGGAAGTTAATGAGAGGAGAGTAAATGAAGGTGTAGTAAATGAGAGAAAGCGGAGATGATACCTGCCTTTGTTCTCTTTGTTTGCTCTTATATAACAGCTTGGCCTTATCTCACTAGATATTTCCCTCGCATGATCCAACGGCTTTTAGGGGCTCTCGGGAGGTGCAGACACGTGTCTGACCCCCAGCGGTGAGATGTCTTCCTCCATTAATGCTTCAGCCGGAGAAGTACAGTATTTTCAGGCGAGATCCCATTCTTGTCGATCATTAAATGAGGCCTGTCCTTGTGCTAGCTGTTTTCCCGCTTATAACAAAGGGGGAGAAAACTTAACGGGCAAGGTGACTCCTCTTGATGGGCTTTTTATACAATTGGGCTTCTAGAGAAAAAGGGGCCCAAAGCGGGTGAAGTGGGTTTCCCCACTGGCCCGTCGTCAAGTCATCTTTAGTCCCTGGTTCTGAGACCCGAGGCTCATGATCCGGGGCTGAATCATAACTGCTTGAGAGAGGTGGTTTTTCCTTTGATGGGCCCACTTCGGATCAGTTACTACCTGCCGTTCCCATTAATAATGACATCGCCGAATAACTGTAGCGGGAGTTAATCCCCTAGTAGCACGTGCCCATTTTTGAATTTTGAAGAGACCGCTGATGTGACGGTTACTTGCATGTCAGTGAAATCCCTTTAAGAACCCTATTTGGCCTTTCCGATTCCTTATTCAAACTTTCTGAAACCCCCTTTTCTTCCCTGCAACTCTCTTCCTGTATTACCATTTCTTCCAATCATGAGTCGCGGTGGCCGGTCTTCGATAAGATCTGTGCTGACGGCGAAGGACTTGAAATCCTTCGTTGAGGCATACAATATCCCGGATCGATTTTATCCTTCCTTGCCCGGCCCTGGTGAGTCGGCAGGATGTACGCCGGACAGGATACCTATTTATACCCTTGCCTTTTCTTCCTGTGGGGTCCGATACCCTCTTTCTGCTTTCAAGGTTTCTCTGCTCCGTCACTTTGGCGTCCACTTCTCGCAGATTCATCCTTTAGGGTTCCTGCGAGTGGTTCATTTTGAACTGTCCTGTGCGGCTATCTCAGGGGAGCCCTCTGTTCCTCTGTTTTGCATGTTTTACCGGCTTATCTTCGACGGAGACTGGTTTACCTTCGCGAAACGACAGAATAATGTTTCGAGGCCTTGTTACAGTTTTATGCCCACTTCTACTTATCCAAAGGACTGGAAGTGTAGATTCATCTTTGTTTCAGCCGCTATGTTGCCGGATTCTCCTCTGCCGAAGGATCTTGATGCAGCAATCGAAGACGTTGTTCCTACTCTTTCTGCAGCCGAAACCCTTCAGTGGAAACGGATGTGCGATAATCCAACGAGGGCATTAACTTTTTCTGAAGGGATGCTTGCCATGGGAGGGTTGAGCCCCTCCTATCCGGTTCGTCCTAGGGCTTTTTTCGGCAAAAAGGGTATCTCTTTGTTCTTGATCTGTCATTTATGGTTAGTGTCTTAAAGATCGTGCAGTCATCTTTAGTGTTTTTCTTATGTGTAGAGATGACTTTGTGGAGGCTACTTCAGGGTGATTCCAAAGATGTTAAGTATGTGGTTGATAATGAGATTGATCCTAGGTTGAACGCGGAGGTGCAGGCTACTGGGGGATCCCTCCAGGCCGGGGGTTCTATTGCTGTAGGTGGTGACGAGGAGGATTCCTCTGATGAAGATGAAAGCTCTCCTGACTTTCCCCCTGTTCACCCCTCCGGCCAGAGTGATGACGAAGGTGTAGAAATTCAGCTAGTTCGTAAGAGGAAGTCCACCAGTCCTCGGCCAGCCCCTGCTCCCCGCAATATTCGTCAAAGGCTCAGGAGTGCCAGTGGCCAAAAACTTCCTCCTTCATCGAAAGCTGCTTCTGATCTCCCCCCTGCTGGGGTCAAAGGTTCCCTGTCTAAGCACCTGAAGTCTTCGAGCTTAGTGAGTGCTCCTCTGCTGGTGAGCTTTATCTTTCCTTGATCTTGTTTTTTCTGTCCTTTGCTTTGCCTCTGATGTTCTTTTTCTTACTTCTCAGGGAAGTTCCCAGGAGCCCATAGAGGTTCCTACTGGTCCCTCTTCTTCCCGTGTCCGGGATAAGGCCTCTGAGGTGGGGGTAGCTCGCTTTACCTCAGCTTTCGAGCTCTCTCCCTCCCGTGCTACTGGGACCAGCAAGCCCACTCCTCTTGAAGGTCCTGCTCATCGATCTCCTCTTGCCCCTTTGTTTGCCGATGCCCTCCCTTTTGCTTATGTCCCTAAGTGGAAGGTGACTAACTCCTCAGTGATAGGGATTCCTGAAGCTGCTAGGGACTTTTTGAACCATGCTGTTCCTCCCTCACACAAGTTTGTAAACTCTGCTTTGAGGGATGACCTCTTCGAGGATCAGTATAGCATGTCCCTGTGTGAAAGCTTTTTTAGGGGCGCTGGGATGTTGCAGAGGATCGATGATCTGAGGAGGGCAAATGAAGGGCTTAAGGCTGAGCTTAAGGCTTCCCAGTCTGTTGTTGCTGGGCTTAGGAGCCAAGTGGTTGATGCTGAGAGGAAGTTGCAGGAGGGGAAGGTACATAGTCTTCTCCTCCCCTCCCCCTTCTTTTTTTTTTTGTACTTATTGCTTTTTTATCCAGGGAGCTGGAGCTATACTTGAAAAGAAAGAACAAGCCTGGGAGCGGGAGATGGCAGCATTGGTTGAAGAGAAGGAGGAGCTTGCTGCTGAGCTGAAGCACGTGAAGGAAGTTGGTTCTGTTTCCCAGGAGCAATTCAATGCTATGTATGCAGAGTATGGGATAACTTCCGATGACAACCAACGATTGGCGGGGGAAAAGCATTGGCTAATTACTGAAGGTTTTGGGGCCTTCCTTGCTGTTGTTGCTTAGTCTGAGGATTTTAAGAGCGGTTTGGAGGAGGTGTACAGGGCCTATAGGGATGTTGGGTACCAGTCGGGATTGAAGGATGGCTATAAGTACTACGCTCAAGGCTTGGATAGGAAGGAAACTCCTCTGTATGACTCCAAGGCTAAGAAGAAGCTGTCCAAGCTGAATGAGGAGTTTGGGCATAAGACCCCGACCATCCTTGAGAAAATCCTGGAGCATCCCTTGATTTCTATTGATGAATTGAAGACCCTGTTCTCCTCTGCCGGTCCTTCGTCTCCACCGTCTCTTTCCGGGGGTGATCCCCAATGAATTCCAAACATTTGATACACTTCGATATGGTTGTAATAACTTTAACTTACTTTAGGATACTTGTGTGTTTTGCTTGACCATCTTGGGTGGTCTTTTGTGTTGGGGACCACTTCGACCTTTAACCGTATGGCTTATAGTTTTGTATAGCCTTTTTGCCTTGTAGCCTGTTTCTTGTCTTGCCTGTTTTGATTTGCAGGGGTTCTTTCCGGAGGTCAGTTTGGTGATCTCCTGGGGATTTTTAGGCTGTTTTGGCGAGGAGCTATGTTTTCGTTTTACCTTGCTGTGTTTGCAATCTTGTATATTGCTAACTCTTGCCCAAGTTATTAGGGCTTTTCTTTGTATATGTATTTTGTATTAAATAAAGCAGGTTCCCTTTCGTAGTTTTGTACATACGGGTGTGTTTGCATTATTTGTTTTTTCTTTTTGTTGTTTGCTTCGTTAAACTGTGATTGTCTGTTCGAGGCCAATCGGTGGACAAGTTTATAACGCGGTGCTATGTTTTTAACTTGCTTTGTCCGTTTTAGGTTAGCTAGACCCTTATTAGCCCCACGGCCGGGCTTTTGGCATGCCTTGAATGCCTCGTACACGTGTGTTTGTTTGTTCTAGTTTAGATTTAATGGTGTTCCTAGGCACGTCTGCCTGGGTGCAATTGTCCATTGTTTTCTCAAAATGGGACGTTCTCGTCCGTCTTTCATTTAATCTTTGGGGGTTTATACTTCCCGTCATAGATTGTTTACAAAAAGGTTCACTTTCTTGGGGGAAAGGTCCCCGTACATATAGTTATCTATTACAAAAGTGGCCCCTGGCCGTTTTCCCTGGGGGTACACCCCTTACATGTGATACTTCCTGAGCTGCATGAGGTTCCAGGTCCTGGGAACCTCCTTGCCCTTCAGCGTTTCCAACTTGCAAGTCCCTTTGCCATTCGCCCATGTGACTCTGTAGGGTCCTTCCCAGTTGGGGCCTAGCTTCCCGGTGCTTTCTTGCAGACTAGCCTCGTTGGCTCTAAGAACCAGATCCCCTGGGACGATGTTGAGTTTCTTCATCCTGGCGTTGTAGTAACTTTCCAGGAGCTTTTTGTATTGGGCCTCCTTAACCGCTGCTATTTCCCTCCTTTCCTCCAACAAGTTTAGGTTCATCCTGAGGTCCTGCTCATTTTCCTCATCCCGGAGCTTCATTCGGGCAGTTGGGGATCCAATCTCAGCAGGGATGACAGCCTCCGTCCCATAGGTAAGGCTGAACGGGGTTTCCCCGTTGCAACTTTTGGGGGTGGTTCTGTATGCCCACAACACAAATGGAAGTTCTTCCAGCCAGCCTTTCTGTTTCCTCCCAAGCCTACCCTTCATTCCTTTAATGACGCTTTGGTTGGCTCTCTCCACTAACCCGTTACTTTGGGCATAGGTAACGGAAGTAAACACTTGCTGGATCCGCATCTGCTCGCACCATGGTTTGAAGGGTCTTCCAGCAAATTGGACACCGTTGTCACTCACCAATTCTTTTGGAACCCCATATCTGCATATGATGTTATCCAGCACGAACCTTCTCATCTGGTCTCCAGTAATCTTTGCCAAGGGCTTCACTTCAATCCATTTAGTGAAATAGTCAATGGCTACCACCACGTATTTGACCCCTCCGGGAAAGGCCCAATTATGTCGATGGCCCATTTCTGGAATGGCCACGACGTCGAAACTGGTACCATGGGGTGTTTGTGCCGGTGGGTCATCGGTGCATGCACTTGGCAGTTGTCACACTTCTTGATTTCCTCAGATGCCATTTCGTACATCCGCGGCCAGTAAAACCCTGCATTCATTGCCTTTCTCACTATTGTTCTTGGTCCCGAGTGCATTCCACAAATCCCCTCATGCATCTCTCTAACCACATATTCGGCTTCTTCCATATCAACGCACTTGAGGGACGGGCCCAGATATGACCTCCGGTATAGCTCTCCTTCGATCAGTTCATACTGTAGGGCCTTGACCCTTATCTTTCGGGCGGCCCATTCCCCCTCGGGTAGGGTTCCATCCCGGAGAAATCTGACTATCGGGGTCATCCATGTTTCTTGGGGACCTTCGACCGTGGCAACCTCTGCTGTGTTAAGGGAGGAAGATGCCAGGACCTCCACTTTAACTTCTTTTGCGAGATGGTCGAATACTACCGAGGCTAATTTGCTAAGTGCATCAGATTTCCTGTTCCTTCCACGAGGGATGTATTCCAGTTTGAAAGTTTTGAAATCCTTAGCCGTCTCCTTAACTTTCTCCACGTATCGAGCCATGGTGCTATCCTTAGCCTCATATTCTCCTTGGTACTGTTTTACTACTAGCTGTGAGTCAGTGCTGGCTTCTACGTGTTTTGCTTTCATTTTTTGTGCCAGCCTCATCCCTGCTAGGAGGGCCTCATATTCTGCGGTATTGTTGGTGTTCTCGAAATCCAGCCTTACGGCATATGTCAGCTCGACCCCCTCGGGACTTATCAATGTGATTCCAGCTCCATTTCCCTCTTCACTGGATGCTCCATCGGTGAGCAACTTCCACACCGCCTCATCTTCCTTCTCTCTTTCTTCTTTCTCTAAGGCCTCCCATTTTAACAGTTCCTTCTCTTCATCCTCAGGGACTTCTGCTAAGAAGTCGGCCAGTATCTGTCCCTTCATGGCTGTCCTGGGCTTAAACTCCAGAGAATGTTCCCCTAACTCCACAGCCCATTTAGCTAACCGTCCTGACAGTTCTGGCCTCCTGAGTACCTTCTGAAGGGGTTGATCGGTCATTAAGGTGATCTTGTGCTCGTGGAAATACCTCCTGAGTCTTCGGGATGCGAAGACAAGAGCTAGTGCGAGTTTCTCCAGGGGCATGTATCGTTCTTCAGGCCCTTTAAGCGTTCTGCTGATGAAATATATGGGGATCTGTTTCCCTTCCCGCTCTACCATCATGACCGCACTTATGGTCGTTTTTGAGGCGGACAGATACAGGAGCAATGGGTCCCCGGGTACTGGGGTGGCCAGCATCGGGAGCTTGCAGATGTATGCTTTCATTTCTTGAAAGGCTGTCTCAGCCTTCGAGGTCCATTTAAACTTGTTTGTTTGAAGGCAATCTTTCAATACTTTCATAAAGGGAAGGGTCTTGTCAGCCACCTTTGATAAGAAACGGTTCAATGCTATAAGTCTTCCGTTTAGTTGCTGGATGTCCTTCAGGGACCTGGGGGATCGCATCTCAGCCACCGCCTGGGTTTTCTCCGGGTTTGCCTTGATCCCTCCCTTGGTGACCACTACTCCCAGGAAATTCCCTTCCTCTACTCCAAAACAGCACTTCCCGGGGTTTAACTTCATGTTCACATCCTGCATAGTGTGAAGGGTTTCAGCTATATCGTCTATCATTTCCGTCTCTGTCAAGCTTTTGATGACAATATCATCGACGTATACTTCCAAGTTCCTTCCTCGTTGCTCCCTGAACAGGTTGTTCATGAACCTCTGATATGTGACCCCGACATTCTTGAGGCCGAAGGGCATCTTGGTGTAGCAGAACGTCCCTTCGTCTGTGATGAAGGCAGTTTTTTCCTCGTCTTCTATTGACATCTGGATTTGGTGGTATCCCTTGTAGGCATCCAGGAAACATTTCAGGGGGTATTGAGACAAAGAGTCCACCTGGGTGTCTATCTCCGGGAGGGGATAACAGTCCTTGGGACATGCTTTGTTTAGGTCTTGGAAATCGATGCACATCCTCCATCCCCCGTCTTTTTTCTGAACCATGACTGGGTTGGCAACCCAGGATGGGTATTTAACTTCCCTGACTATCCCCGCTCTGAGTAGCTTCCGAGTTTCTTCATAAGCAGCCCTCCTTTTATTAGGTCCCATACTCCGCTTCTTTTGTTTTACTGGTTTTGCCCATGTAAAGGTGTTAAGCCGGTGCTCTGTTAGACTCCTCGGGATCCCCGCCATGTCTCCATGTTGAAATGCAAACACATCTATGTTATGGAGGAGCAACTCCTTCAGGGCACTCTTGCATTTATCACTCAAGTGACTTCCCACCTTGACTGTCTGTTCCGGGAACCTATCACAGAGGACCCACTCCTCCACCTTCTTTCCCTGGGATTTCCCTGGTTCTTCCCCTTTGGATACGGAAGAAACTACTTCGTAGGCGGACTTAACCCAAGCAAGGCCTTTTGGTGTTTGAAATACCAAAGCTCCGTGGGGGGTGGATGCTTGTGCCTTCAGATCTCCAATTCCGGGTCTCCCCAAGATTGCATTGTACTTAGAGGGTGCCCTGACTACCGTGAAGGTTAGATTTACCGTTCGGACCCGATCCCCTACACCAACTGTGAATGGGAGCCTGATTTTTCCCAGGGGATGCGACACGCTGTTGTTGAACCCTATCAATGGGATAGAATCTTCCTCCAACCTATCTCTTATGTTCCTATCGAACCTAAGAAAGCAGTGTTCGTATATTACCTTAACGCCTGACCCTCCATCCACATGTATCCTGGACACCTTGTGTCCTGCTATTACAGCTGAGATATTCAGCGGGAGTCGTTGCACCTCACTTTCTTCTAAGTATGGCATAAGGATGGGAGCTTTCATGCAGTTCGGGGAGCCTAGGATTCTGGCCTTTACTCTTCGGGTGGCATCGAACTCATTTCTTCTTCTGATCATATCAACATTTGCCCTCCCTGGCTCCCTTGCATCTCTTCCCTTGCGATCCCATCCCCCCTCCTTGATTTCCGTGACCAAATGGGCCAGTCTCCCCGTTTTCACCGCAGCCTCTATTTCTCTTTTGAGGTACATACAGTCATCGGTTTTATGCCCGAAGCCTTTGTGAAACTCACAATATTCGTTTGGTTGTGCTTTTGGCCCAGGCTTTATGGGTGGTGGTCTTGGGAAAGAGTTCTTTACCCTTTCGGTGGCCAGTATCTCACTTGGTGTCTTGATGAGGGGGGTGAAATTATCAGAGTACAAAGGGGGACCCCTCCCTCGGGGTTTGTATGGGGAGTACGAGGGTCTCATTCTGTCATGCATCATTCTATCAAAAGCAGGTTTTCGAGAATAGGGTGTACCTTTGTCAGGAGGCTTTGTGACTGGGGCGATTCTCCGGGGTGCAACGTCTGTTTCCTTGGCTTTGCTGACCGTATCCTTCCCTCTGACAAAGGCCCTGACCCTGTCCATGAGGCTGTCAAATGAGTTGGGGAACTCTTCCCCCAGTTTCTCACATAGCTGGGCATGTTTTAACTCGCTTATGAAACTGCTAATCTTCATGACCTCCGGGACGTCTTTGATATTCATGCTCTCCTTGACAAACCTCTCCATGTATTGATCTATTCGCTCGTTATCCCTTTGTCTGATATGAAGGATTTCATTTGGGTTTTTAACTACCTTTCTTTGTTGGCCAAAGTTCCTGAGGAACTTCTCGCTTAGCTCCTCATAGCTATCTATACTCCCCGGGGGGAGGCTATCGAACCAAAGCCGGGCTCCCTCCGTCAGGGTTTGCACAAACATGTGGCACCATACTGGCATGGGCCATCGTCCCAGTTGTCCCGCTCCCCGGAAGGCATGCAGGTGATCCTCGGGGTCTCTTGTCCCGTCATAACGGTCAAAGCCTGGGGGTAACTTTGTCTTGGGGGCATTGGTGCTTCTGCGATTCTTCGTGTGAATTTTGAGACCTCGGCTAAGTCTCGTGGTAGATATGGCTGGTCTAAGCCACTGTCACCAAGGTTGTCTTTCTCCTTTCCTTTCTCCTTGGGCTTCTGTCCTGTAATAAGATCCTCCCTTTCTTCTGAGGACATTTGTCTCAGGGCAGTCATGAACGTTTCTAGCTGGTCACTGTTGTTGTTCTTGTTTTGGAGGTTCGTTCCTTCCTGGTTGGAGGGTGTTACAAAAGAAAGCCTGGCCCTGAGGTTGTCGAGTTTTTCTTGTCTCTTTAAATCTTCAAGGTACTTTGTTAACTTCTCCCTATGCATGGCCACAAAGTCAGGAGTGATATGCTCTGCTTTTTCTGGGTTTTCCACCTGATTCTCGTTACCTTCTTCATGGGTAATGTCCTCTATCGTAACTCTATCCGGATCGTTTTGTGCCGTTTGGGTGACACGTGAGTTGTGTGGTGTTGCCATGTCGTTTCTGATGGGACAAACTGTTCTCTAGACGCCAGGTTCTGGTGTGGGAACACCGGGCAGGCTGATGTCCCACGGATGGCGCCAATGTCGAATACCCAACCTTCGGCTGACGTTAGCTGGATCTTTGGTGACGTCAAGAGCCTTTATCCTCGCTTGCTACAAAAGAATAAACCGTTAGCCTCGCCACGGGGGACCCCGGGAGGGGGATCCGTGACCAAGCTCCGGCGTGAGAGTAAGTAAACTTGCCGGAAATGAGAGGAGCTTCTTCCGATGAGTATAGTCACCGGAAGGTTTCCTCTTTGGTGTGAATCTTATTAATGTGCGTGTGTAGTAAATGTGAGGGAATATTGGTCGGAAGTTAATGAGAGGAGAGTAAATGAAGGTGTAGTAAATGAGAGAAAGCCGGAGATGATACCTGCCTTTGTTCTCTTTGTTTGCTCTTATATAACAGCGTGGCCTTATCTCACTAGATATTTCCCTCGCATGATCCAACGGCTTTTAGGGGCTCTCGGGAGGTGCAGACATGTGTCTGACCCCCAGCGGTGAGATGTCTTCCTCCATTAATGCTTCAGCCGGAGAAGTACAGTATTTTCAGGCGAGATCCCATTCTTGTCGATCATTAAATGAGGCCTGTCCTTGTGCTAGCTGTTTTCCCGCTTATAACAAAGGTGCCCAAAGCGGGTGAAGTGGGTTTCCCCACTGGCCCGTCGTCAGTGATAGATGTGAGTCATTAATGGCAATCGGTTTGCATGTGACTTTGTTGTTAGTTTTCAAATATCAATAGAATTAAAGTTGATTTGTTAATTGTTGGCCACTTTAATTGAAGATAACAGTTTATCACTTGAATCTATGATGTCATCAGTTTGCATGTGATTCTGTTTAGTACAAACAGTTTGTTCTTTGTGATATATCTAATATTGACATAATCAACAGACGGTGACTCGATCGGCCACTCGATCGACCAACATATAGTTTTGTCTTCTTATGCCACCCGATCGGACAACATAAGTGTTTTTGTCGTCTTGTGCCATCAATCGAGTGGAGGGTCGATCGAACTACTACCCTATCCAAGATATACCCCCCAGTCAATAATTCTGTAACATCACGTGTATATATCAGATTTGTGTCAGCCCAAGTTATCTCATACTTTTACACGGCCCAATCAATATTAAAGTTGAATTTAGCGGCCCAATTGAATTTAGTTGTTACATGTGATCTGTAGTGGGTCAGCCCATTTTATTGCATCCCATGTGAATATTGTCAGGTTCAATAGGTCTATTAATTGATAAGCTCGGCCACTGTTAATGTGTTGAGATCGTTCTTTAAACAATTGATATATTCTGTCCACTATCTCAATCGGCCCTATCACATTCTTTTGCAACAATTATTGTCAGACACTTTATGAATTTTATAATCATTCAATTGATATTAAATGTTTGCATATGAAATAATTGATTTGTGCATGTGACATGTCAGGTTGCATGTGAGATTGTAGTTCATTGTTGTGGTAAAAAATTCAACAGGCTACTCGATCGAACAGTGGGTCGAACGAATTGCCACTCTATTCAAAGCATAGTCACCCGATCGGACAACATAACATTTTGTTGTTTAGTGCCATTAATCGAGTGGTTGGTCGTTCGAGGTGCTACCCTATTCAAAGACACATATTTCAAAGTTCAAAGATTCAAACTATATCAAATTTGAAAAGTTGTTTGTCTACATTGTAACTCGAACAGACTTGCATATTACTTTGTTTGTGTGACTCGATCGAACAGAAGCTCGAACGGATTGCCTTCACCCGATCGGACAGCATCCTCACCCCATCGGGCAACACCGTCACCCGATTATTGTCACTGTTGACTTTTGTTGACTCACTCGTTCGAGTACTGGTCCGATTCAAGTTGTTTGATAATTTTTAACTGATCGTATTTGTTCGTTCGTAGGTGATTCGAGATGATAAACGAGGCTAAAGATTCAAGGAACGAAAAATTCAAGAAGCATTTCAAAGATGTCGGAAATCGGCGAAGATTTTTATAACACGTTTTATAACGCGTTTACATCGGAAGAAACTCTAGTGACACCAAAGAATGCTACAACCGTGATATCTGAGAGTTTGAATCATGATAAAGTGTACGGAAATCATCTGAGACCACCAAAGCTCATGAATATTGAAGATTATCACTGGTGGTATGAAAGATTTGAAAACTGGGTACCAGCCTATGCGTATGATAGTTGGATCATGTTGACCATAGGATTTGAAAAACCAAGAAATGAAAAACATGAATTAATCACACTTAAAAATTTCACACCTGATGATAAAAAGGAACATTCAAGTGAATTAAGAATGAAAACTCTACTTCAACAATCTATCAGAGAGGATATTTTCTCACTACTTCAGCATGGTGAAACGTCTAAGTTAATTTGGGAATCATTAAAGTTGAAAGCTGAAGGTGGGAAAGATATCAAGAAAAACAAGATATCTCTGTTAAAGAAGGAGTTTGACTTGTTCGGTTGCATGAAGAATGAAACAGTTCGTCAAATGATAGAACGATTTTGTCATCTGAAGATTGAAATGGAAAGGTTTGGAATCCACAAAGAGAGAGAAGAGATGGTGGATAAACTTGTCGAGACATTACCACATGAGGAAGATTGGAAAACCTATGTGATTGTTTTGAAAAATGATGACAAATTCGATGAGATGACGTTAGAGAGCTTGATTGAGAAAATAGAGGGACATGATTTGTTGCTACAAAAACAAAACAAGATGTCTAGCTCTAGTTATCAACAGAACGTTGAACTATACTATCGCAGAGGAATGCTACAAAAGAATGAATCTCCAAAGATAAGAACCGGTTATAGTGTAGAAAAGACTGGTGAATCGTTAAACAGCAAATCTTCGAGCTATGATCCAGGATATCATTCTTCATCTGCATCTGCATAGTCAAACAGCAAATCTTCGACCCGGTTTGACCCGTTTCAAGATCCGCGGGACAAAAAATCCCGTGGTATTAATTTAACAGCGGAAGTTTTCTTCAGGATCTTTTTAAAACTGAAATTTCCCGATTATTTTATTTCACAACTCGGGATAACACCCGGTAATTTACAATCATATGATTTCACAGAGAAATCTTTATTTTACAAAACATGTTTCTTTATTTTATATTGAGCCACTTCCTTAAGCTTGTAGTGCTTCGCGGCACTTTTCCTGGATCACAACTGTAACAACTCTCATCAAAAGTCTTATTTATTAAATTAAATTGTCCAATAGGAAACCCTAATTGAGATACCCAAGTGATTCTACATAAACCTTAAAATTTTCAGAACAATCGGAATCAGGATCAGGGCCCCTAAAACTCAGGGGGGTAAACCCTAGTTAGTATTATCTCGACAGTTTGTTGTCGAAATTGAAAATGCATGCACTACCAACTCAGATGAGCTACCTGGACACGAGGCTACCCTATGGTAGTAGGGTGTCCCCCGCCCCACATGACAGGCGCAGGTGTCCCTGTCGCGACACGCGGGAGGGACCATTTTTCATGTAAAAATAGTAGTGTCTGGGACTTGCAATTGTGCGTTAATTCAACGTAAAAACTCAATACGTTCGTTGAGATATTGTTCAATTACTACAATAACACACACAAATCACGAAGTGCTGCCGCAATACAGGGTAATAACTCGATCGCTGATACGATTCAATGTCCGATCGATTAAACTATCCAATGGATGTTTAAGTGCTGCCCACATTAAGGTTAATGCTTTGTCATTCGTCGTTAATTCGATGGATGTTTAAGTATCGCACTTTGTCATTCGTTGTGAAGGTTTTAATCTCGTGTGTTATCGTAAATGCTGTATTAGTTACTAACCTAGTTTGTGTGCATTGTTATTTAAACTAGGTTATCAAGGCTAATCAATAGGCTAAGCTCTGTTCATATTAAATCTGCAAAGTGAGTCATTCTCTTTTTATCAAATTTGATTTCAAAAGCATGTTTATTTTCAAAGTTATAGCTACAGGGATTAAGTCTTTGTAGTCACCAAATTACAGCCGGTATGTGGGGTTTCGTATACATTACTTGATAAACTTCACCATTGGACAACGGGGTAGCCAAGGGGTGATATGACCATAGTCACAGATACCATTGGACTCAGAGGTTACCGATGAATGTCGAGTGACAAATACTGTAGGTAGTTGGTTGATATCAGGAAACATTGTAATCGCTCTTAATACTGTAAATTATAACAAACGAATCGTTTTAGTAAAAAGAATGATTCACTCAGTATTTCCCGCTGACAAAACCTTTTTCGAACATGTTTCAGGTGATCTGTTGTGATCCAGGAAAAGTGCCATGAAGCACTACAAGCTTAAGGAAGTGGCTCAGTATAAAATAAAGAAACATGTTTTGTAAAATAAAGATTTCTCAGTGAAATCAAGTGATTGTAAATTACCGGTGTTTTATCCCGAGTCGTGAAATAAAATAATCGGGAAATTTGCAGTTTTAAAAAGATCCTGAAGAAAACTTCAACTGTCAACTAAATTAAATAAATACCACGGGATTTCTATCCCGCGGCTCCTGAAACGGGTCAAACCGGGTCGGGGGCCGTGACAGAAAAAAGTGGTATGAGAGCCACTGAATTAAGCCTATTAAGTATTTAGAAAATGCTTAATTTTACTAATTGCTATTTTGTGATTATATGTTTATTATTTGAATATTTGTTTACAGTATGGGTAAGCAAAAGCTTTCAAATATCTATCTTAGATTAGATAGGTCATCAAACGAGAAGGGAAGTTCATCCCAAACAAATTCCTCAAAATACCCAATAGATACCAATGAAGGAATATTTGTTCGTAAAGCACATTATGAGGAACCACTTTCTCCTAATAAAAGAAGTTTAATTATTAGGAAAAGTCAAGAGAAATTGGAGAAGTCACAATCAAAAGAAGTGAGGGTTAAACAGGAAACTCAGAAATTCGGCAATAACCCACCATGGGAGGATAAACTAGATGAAAAATGGGCGGATCTTTATATGCTAGCCACTATAGCAGTAAATGCAAATCTTTAAAATACGTTGATTCAAGTTTAGTACCCTTATCACATACAAGTCAGAAACCTTATCCAGTAAATAAATAAAGTTTACAATAAACCCTGATGTGTTTTAATTGTCCGTTGTTCCTTTGTGTTAAAATTAGTCCTACGGTATGAAATAATATTTAAAGGTTATTTGTGAAATTTTGTTATAAAATTTTAACTTAGTAATTTTTGTATTTTGCATATGTGCTAAACAGCATGAATGACTTGTCTGACGCCCTTCAGAATTTAAATCTCTATCCGGTGAAAATAGAGTTTTCGAAAGATTTCAATAGGTATATACCTGATATAGAAGAACCTATGGAATTTAATGCTCCACCTCCGAAGAAACCCAATCCTAAGAAAAAGAGAAGATTCGTGGGATGGAGGCGTGTGCGCAGAAGGAAACCCGCCACTAGGAAGATTCCTAAAATAGAAAATCCCTTAGACAAATGGAAGGGGATTGAAGTCGGGGAAGGTTCTAGGCAGATGGGAATGCAGTTTGAGGAATATTCTAAGCAAATGGAAATGTAGTTTGGGGAAGGTTCTAGACAAACCAAGATAAAAATTGGGAAAAGCTCTAGACAAATTGAGGAATTACCATTTCAGGAGGAATTAGATCGTGCATTGGCGAGCTGTGATGTCGTCAGGCCTATTAATAATAATCTCTACCCTTATCCTGCTGAAACCCAATTACCAATGAACTTTGAACCAGCAATCCCAGAACCTATAATCCATACTCAACCTCTAGGAATGGACGACCGGTGGACTAATGATTGGCAATTCCAAAACCTGCTTAACAGTCCTTATTCCTTTCTCCCTCAGTTCGACCCGGAACCTATACCAAATCCACCCATGAGTAATGAAAATTTAGCTGAACTCCGCCACTTTGGCGAGGAGCTAGTGGATGCAGGAAATAGGATCAGGGAAGTAGGAGAACAGATCTCCTGGAAATACGACGAGAGGGAACATCGTTACTGAAATACCAACAGACGAAGGATAGTGTGATGTGAGAAAATGAAACTATGGTTATATAAATATAACTATGTGAAATAACCTAAAATAAAACTTTGTAAGATAAAAGTGTGTGTTGACGCATATTATAAGATATATAAAAAATGGGAATCGAGAAATCGATAATTTTGATTATATGCGTGTTGTGAACTTTTGTATGATTGTTTTGTGTATAATTATTATTTATTGGATACTAATAAATTATATATATTAATTATCAGATGGAAAACGCTAATAACGAACCAGTTAATGAGATTAATCAATCTGAGCAACATCCGGAGGATCAATTTATGACTAGGCAAGATATAGAAAATATTGTTGCTCAAGGGATAGCCAATGCTATTCCAACAATACTTGCTGCTGCCCAGAAACCTGCTGAACCTCAACAAATTATTCCAAGCAAACGTATTTCTGAAGATAACTCCAGTAATAGCGTAAACGGAGGCAGTAATCATAGTAATCATAATAATGAACCACTGCAAGCTCCGCTTCCTAAGAAAATGAAAGCTGCAACGCTTGGTTGCACTTACAAGGAATTTCTTGCTTGTAAACCCGCTGAATTTACAGACAATGAAGGAGCGACTGCGGCACTGCGTTGGTTAGAAAAAACCGAGGCAGTGATTGCAATAAGTAAATGTGACAAGGACGACAAGGTCATGTACGCGTCAAATCTTTTCAAAGAAGGGGCGCTAGAATGGTGGAATACGGTACTACAAGCCAAAGGAAGAAAGATGGCCTATGCCATGAACTGGGAAGAATTTAAGAGTCTTGTAGAAAGAAAATTCTGTCCCAAATATGAAAAAGATCAAATGGCGAATAAGTTCCTAAACCATCGAATGATAGGTGTAGATTGTCGCGGTTATACTTCGACATTCTTTGAATATGCTAGAGTGGTACCAACACTGGCTTCGCCAGAACCGGTACTCATTTCTCGCTATATTTGGGGACTGATTAGCGAAATCCGTAACATCGTTAAAGCTGCGAGACCTCGTACTATTGACGATGCGGTAGAATTAGCTAATACCCTAATTGATGAGCTGGTACACACAAGAGATGAAAACAGGAAAAAGGAACTGGCTCAGAAAACTACCCAAGGATTTCGTACGGGTAATAACAACAGTTTCAAGAGAAGAGGAACAGGGCAATCTTCAACTCCGCCGTTCTGCAGGAATTGCAAAAAGAAACATTAGGGAAGATGTAATATAATCTGCAATTTTTGCAAGATGATAGGACATCGTGAAGAAAACTGCAGAAAGAAAACAAGAATCTGCTTTAACTGTGGCGAAGCAGGACATTTCAAAACAGAATGTCCTAAATTGGTCAAACCAGCAGACAACAAAGCTAAGACGGCCGACGGAGCTACTAAGAAGAATGTCAGAGCATTCCAGCTGACCACTCAAGAAGCAGAACTCATTCCAGATGTGATAGCTGGTACGTTCTTAGTTCACAACATTTACACAAAAGTATTATTTGACTCTGGTGCAAACCAAAGTTTTATAAATACTTCATTCTGCCAAGCTCTTAATTTACCTTTGACCAACCTTAGGCAAATCTTTACAGTAGAAACGGCTGACGGAAATTCTATTAAGATAGATAAGATTTTGCAAGAAGAAAATATAGAACTTTCAGGTCATAAATTCTATGCAAACCTATTACCAATGAATTTAGCTGGGTTTGATGTTGTGTTAGGAATGGATTGGTTAGTAGCTAACCAAGCTCGAATCCTGTGTGATAAGAATTTCATAGAAATTCAGGCAGCCAATGGAGAAGTAATCGTGATTACATGAGATAAACCACAAAAACCCATGAAGTTCATATCAGTAATGAAAGTTGCTACTTATGAACGAAAGCAAGGAATAGTGTATATGATTTCAGTAATCATTAGCACTAAGGGAAAAGAACTTAAGGAAATTCCTGTAGTTTCAGAATATCCAGATGTATTCCCAGAAGAACTACCGGGATTACCACCAGATAGGGAAGTAGAATTTAGAATTCATCTAATTCCAGGAACTACACCGATAGCCAAGGCACCTTATCGGTTAGCACCCACAGAAATGTTAGAACTGAAAAAGAAATTAGATGAATTACTAAGTAAAGGTTTCATACAACCTAGTTCATCCCCGTGGGGAGCACCAGTGTTAGTGTTGTTTGTAAAGAAGAAGGATGGTTCAATGAGAATGTGTATTGATTATAGAGAATTGAATAAGGTTACAATTAAGAATCGATACCCATTACCTAGGATTGATGATCTTTTTGATCAACTTCAAGGAGCTAGATATTTTTCTAAGATCGACTTACGTTCCGGATATCATCAATTAAAGGTACAAGAAGAAGACATACCTAAAACTGCTTTCAGAACTAGGTATGGTCACTACGAGTTTACAGTCATGCCCTTTGGGTTAACGAATGCACCTGCAGCATTCATGGACATGATGAATAGAATCTGTAAACCGTACTTGGATAAATTTGTAATTGTTTTTACTGACGATATACTTATTTATTCCAAAAGCCAAGACAAGCATTGTCAGCACTTGCATGCACTCTTAATTTTGTTAAGAAAAGAAAAGCTTTACGCCAAATTCTCGAAGTGTGAATTTTGGTTGCAAGAAGTGCAATTCTTAGGACACATGGTGAATCACGAAGGTATTCATATAGATCCTGCTAAGATAGAGGCAATTACCAAATGGAAGGTTCCACAATCAGCAATGGAAATTAGAAGCTTTTTAGGATTAGCTGGGTATTATAGGCGGTTTATTAAGGATTTTTCCAAAATAGTTGTACCATTAACTAAGCTAACCTGTAAAGCAGTTAGGTTTGAATGGGGACCTAAGCAAGAAGAAGCCTTTAGAATTCTAAAGCAAAAGTTAACAAATGCCCCAATCCTAGCCTTACCAGAAGGAACTGAAGATTTTGAAGTATACTGTGATGCTTCAAAACTAGGATTAGGATGTGTGCTAATACAATGCAAGAAGGTAATTGCGTATGCTTCAAGACAATTGAAAAAGCACCAAGAAAACTACACGACTCATGATTTAGAATTAGGAGCCATAACTTTTGCCCTTAAGATTTGGAGACATTATCTATACGGAAGTAAATTTACTGTTTATACAGATCATAAGAGTTTAAAATATATATTTGGGCAAAAAGAGTTAAACATGAGGCAAAGGAGATGGATGGAAATCCTAAGTGACTACGACTGTGATATTCAGTATCATGAAGGAAAGGCAAATGTAGTTGCAGATGCCTTAAGTCATAAGTACCATGAAAAACAACGACGAGTTCGTGCTCTTAGGTTAAATCTACAGTTAGATTTAATGGAACAACTGAAGCATTTTCAAGAAACAACAATCAAGGATAATACTGAAGGAATGAAGGGACGAATAAAAGAATTAGAACAAGGAGTGGATGGAATTTGGAGATTCCATAAAAGAAGAATATGGGTACCTAAACAGGGAGAATTAAGAAATAAGATTTTAGAAGAAGCCCATAAATCTAGGTATACTATGCACCCTGGAAACAATAAAATGTACCAAGATTTAAGAAATAACTTTTGGTGGATAGGAATGAAAAAGGATATAGCTCGATATGTTTCTAAGTGTCTTACTTGTTCACAAGTTAAGGCAGAACATCAGAAACCTTCAGGTCTACTACAACAACTAGAAATGCCGGTATGGAAATGGGAACTCATAACAATGGACTTTGTTACAAAGTTACCCAAAACCAGAAAAGGTAATGATGCGATTTGGGTAATTGTGGATCGATTAACCAAATCAGCTCACTTTCTCCCTATGAAAGAAACCTTTAGCATGGAAAAGATGGCAAAGTTGTATGTAGATGAAGTCGTATCCTTACATGGAGTTCCACTCTCCATTGTTTCGGACAGGGATAGTCGTTTCACTTCCCATTTCTGGGCTAGTTTCCAAGAAGCAATGGGAACTCGACTAAATCTAAGTACTGCATATCATCCTCAAACCGACGGACAAAGTGAAAGGACAATCCAAACTCTGGAAGACATGCTCAGAGCATGTGTGATAGATTTTGGTGGAAATTGGGATGATTACTTACTTTTAATTGAATTCTCCTATAATAATAGTTATCATTCAAGTATCAAAACTGCCCCATTTGAGGCACTATATGGAAGAAAGTGCAGAACTCTAGTTTGTTGGGCAGAAATATGAGAAAGTCAATTGTCAGGTCCTGAAATAGTGTAAGAGATGACCGACAAAATTTCACAAATCAAGGAAAGACTGAAGACGGCTCGAGATCGCCAAAAAAGTTATGCAAACAACAGACGGAAGCCGTTGGAGTTTCAAATTGGAGACAAAGTACTATTGAAAGTTTCTCCTTGGAAAGGAGTAGTTCGATTTGGTAAGAAAGGAAAACTAAGTCCACGATACATAGGACCATTTCCAGTGATCCAACGTATAGGACCAGTTGCTTATCGTCTACAACTACCAGAAGGGTTAGCTGGAGTACATGATGTGTGTCATGTATCCAACCTCAAGAAATGCCTATCAGATGAATCTTTGGTAGTACCTCTCCAAGATATAGAGGTAAACGAAAAGTTAAAATTTGTTGAGAAACCTCTTCAGATTGAAGATCGAAAGGTGAAATTTCTCAAGCACAAACAACTAGTGTTAGTTAAAGTCAAGTGGGATTCAAAACGAGGACCTGAATACACTTGGGAACTGGAATCAGAGATGAAGCGAAAGTATCCTCAATTATTCCAGTAAATCTCGAGGACGAGATTTATATTAAAGGTGGGGGAGAATGTAACAACTCTCATCAAAAGTCTTATTTATTAAATTAAATTGTCCAATAGGAAACCCTAATTGAGACACCCAAGTGATTCTACATAAACCTTAAAATTTTCAGAACAATCGGAATCAGGATCAGGGCCCCTAAAACTCAGGGGGGTAAACCCTAGTTAGTATTATCTCGACAGTTTGTTGTCGAAATTGAAAATTCATGCAAGACCAACTCAGATGAGCTACCTGGACACGAGGCTACCCTATGGTAGTAGGGTGTCCCTCGCGCCACACGACAGGCGCAGGTGTCCCTGCCGGGACACGCGGGAGGGACCATTTTTCATGTATAAATAGTAGTTTCTGGGACTTGCAATTGTGCGTTAATTCGAAGTAAAAACTCAATACGTACGTTGAGATATTGTTCAATTACTACAATAACACACACAATTCACGAAGTGCTGCCGCAATACAGGGTAATAACTCGATCGCTGATATGATTCAATGTCCAATCGATTAAACTATCCATTGGATGTTTAAGTGCTGCCCACATTAGGGTTAATGCTTTGTCATTCGTCGTTAATTCGATGCATGTTTAAGTATCGCACTTTGTCATTCGTTGTGAAGGTTTTAATCTCGTAAGTTATCGTAAATGCTATATTAGTTACTAACCTAGTTTGTGTGCATTGTTATTTAAACTAGGTTATCAAGGCTAATCAGTAGGCTAAGCTCTGTTCATATTAAATCTGCAAAGTGAGTCATTCTCTTTTTATCAAATTTGATTTCAAAAGCATGTTTATTTTCAAAGTTATAGTTACAGGGATTAAGTCTTTGTAGTCACCAAATTACAGCCGGTATGTGGGGTTTTGTATACATTACTTGATAAACTTCACCATTGGACAACGGGGTAGCCAAGGGGTGATATGACCATAGTCATAGACACCATTGGACTCAGAGGTTACCGATGAATCTCGAGTGACAAATACTGTGCGTAGTTGGTTGATATCAGGAAACATTGTAATCGCTCTTAATATTGTAAATTATAACAAACGAGTCATTTTAGTAAAAAGAATGATTCACTCAGTATTTCTTGCTGACAAAACCTTTTTCAAACATGTTTCAGGTGATCTGTTGTGATCCAGGAAAAGTGCCATGAAGCACTACAAGCTTAAGGAAGTGGCTCAGTATAAAATAAAGAAACATGTTTTGTAAAATAAAGATTTCTCAGTGAAATCATGTGATTGTAAATTACCAGGGTTTTATCCCGAGTCGTGAAATAAAATAATCGGGAAATTTGCAGTTTTAAAAAGATCCTGAAGAAAACTTCCACTGTCAACTAAATTAAATAAATACCATGGGATTTCTGTCCCGCGGCTCCTGAAACGGGTCAAACCGGGTCGAGGGCCGTGACAACAACAGATTACCTGAAACATGTTTGAAAAAGGTTTTGTCAGCGGGAAATACTGGTGAATCATTCTTTTTACTAAAATGACTCGTTTGTTATAATTTACAGTATTAAGAGCGATTACAATGTTTCCTGATATCAACCAACTACCCACGGTATTTGTCACTCGACTCGTTTCTGTGACTATGGTCAGATCACCCATTGGCTAACTCGTTGTCCAATGGTGACGGGAACAAGTAATGTATACAAAACCCCACATACCGGCTGTAATTTGGTGACTACAAAGACTTAATCCCTGTAATTATAACCTTGAAAGTAAACATGCTTTTGAAATTAAATTTGATAAAAAGAGAATGACTCACATTGCAGATTTAATATGAACAGATCTTAGCCTACTGATTAGCCTTGGTAACCTAGTTTAAATAACAATGCACACAAACTAGGTTAGTAACTAATACAACATTTACGATAACTCACGAGATTAAAACCTTCACAACGAATGACAAAGTGCGATACTTAAACATCCATCGAATTAACGACGAATGACAAAGCATGAACCCTAATGTGGGCAGCACTTAAACATCCATTGGATAGTTTAATCGATCGGACATTGAATCGTAGCAGCGATCGAGTTATTACCCTGTATTGTGGCAGCACTTCGTGATTTGTGTGTGTTTTTGGACTGTTTCTACTATATCTCAGTATACGTTTTGAGTTTTTATGTCGAATTAACGCAAAATGTCAAGTCCCACTGCCTACTATTTATATCTGAAAAATGGTCCCTCCCGCGTGTCGCGACAGGGACACATGCGCCTGTCGCGTGGCGCGGGGGACACCAATCTATCATAGGGTAGCTCCGTGTCCAGCTAGCTTAGCTGAGTTGGTCTTGCATGCAAATTCAATTTACACGTTAAACTGTCGAGATAATACTAACTAGGGTTTACCCCCCCCCCCCTGAGTTTTAGGGGCCCTGATCCTGATTCTGATTGTTCTAAAAATTTTAGGGTTTATGCAGAATCACTTGGATGTCTTAATTAGGGTTTCCTATTGGATAATTTAATTTAATAAATAGGACTTTTGATGAGAGTTGTTACATCCTCCCCACCTTAATAAAAATCTCGTCCTCGAGATTTACTGGAACAAGTAGGGATACTTTCGCTTTATCTTAGATTCCAGCTCCCAAGTGTATTCAGCTCCTCTCTTTGAATCCCACTTGACTTTAACTAGCACTAGTCGTTTGTGCTTGAGAAATTTGACCTTTCTGTCTTCTATCTGAAGAGGTTTCTCAACAAATTTTAACTTTTCGTTTACCTCTATATCTTGGAGAGGTACTACCAAAGATTCGTCTGATAGGCATTTCTTGAGATTGGATACATGAAATACATCATGTACTCCAGCTAACTCTTCTGGTAGTTGTAAACGATTAGCAACTGGTCCTATACGTTGGATCACCGAAAATGGCCCTACGTATCTTGGAATTAGTTTTTCTTTCTTACCAAATCGAACTACTCCTTTCCAAGGAGAAACTTTCAATAGTACTTTGTCTCCCACTTGGAATTCCAACGGCTTTGGTCTATTGTCTGCATAGCTCTTTTGACGATCTCGAGCAGTCTTTAATCTTTCTTTGATCTGAGTAATCTTGTCGGTTGTCTCTTGCACTATTTCAGGACCTGATAATTGATTTTCTCCTATTTCTGCCCAACAAACTGGAGTTCTGCACTTTCTTCCATACAGTGCCTCGAATGGGGCAGTTTCAATACTTGAATGATAACTATTGTTATAGGAGAATTCAATTAAAGGTAAGTGATCTTCCCAATTTCCACCAAAATGTATCACACATGCCCGGAGCATGTCTTCTAGAGTTTGGATTGTTCGTTCGCTTTGTCCGTCTGTCTGAGGATGATAAGCCGTACTTAAATTTAGTCGGGTTCCCATTGCTTCTTGGAAACTTGTCCAAAAATGGGATGTGAAACGACTATCCCTATTCGAAACAATGGAGAGTGGAACTCCATGTAAGGATACTACTTCATCTACATACAACTTTGCCAACCTTTCAGTGCTAAACGTTTCTTTCATTGGTAGAAAATGAGCTGATTTGGTTAAACGATCCACAATTACCCAAATCGCATCATTACCTTTTCTGGTTTTAGGTAACTTAGTAACAAAATCCATTGTTATGAGTTCCCATTTCCATACAGGCATTTCTAGTTGTTGTAGTAGACCTGAAGGTTTTTGATGTTCTGCCTTAACTTGTGAACAAGTAAGACACTTAGAAACATACCGAGCTATATCCTTTTTCATTCCTATCCACCAAAAGTTATTTTTTAAATCTTGGTACATCTTGTTGTTTCCAGGGTGCATAGTATACCTAGATTTATGGGCTTCTTCTAAAATTTTATTTCTTAATTCTCCCTGCTTAGGTACCCAAATTCTTCGTTTGTGGAATCTCCAAATTCCATCAGCTCCTCGTTCTAATTCTTTTATTCGTCCCTTCATTCCTTCAGTATCATCCTTGATTGCTGTTTCTTGGAAATGTTTTAGTTGTTCCATTAAATCTAACTGTAGATTTAATCTAAGAGCACGAACTCGTCGTTGTTTCTCATAGTACTTACGACTTAAGGCATCTGCAACTACATTTGCCTTTCCTTCGTGATATCGAATATCTCAGTCGTAGTCACTTAGGATTTCCATCCATCTCATTTGCCTCATGTTTAACTCTTTTTGCCCAAATATATATCTTAAACTTTTATGATCTGTATAGACAGTAAACTTACTTCCATACAGATAATGTCTCCAAATTTTAAGGGAAAAAATTATGGCTCCTAACTCTAAGTCATGAGTTGTATAGTTTTCTTCGTGCTTTTTCAATTGTCTTGAAGCATACGCAATTACCTTCTTGCGTTGCATTAGCACACATCCCAATCCTAGTTTTGAAGCATCACAGTAAACTTCAAAATCTTCAGTTCCTTCTGGCAAAGCTAGGATTGGGGTTTTTGTTAACTTTTGCTTTAAAATCCTAAAAGCTTCTTCTTGCTTAGGTCCCCATTCAAACTTAACTGCTTTACAGGTTAGCTTAGTTAATGGTACAGCTATTTTGGAAAAATCCTTAATAAACCGTCTATAGTATCCAGCTAAACCTATAAAACTTCTAATTTCCATTGCAGATTGCGGAACCTTCCATTTGGTAATTGTCTCTATCTTAGCAGGATCTACATGAATACCTTCGTGATTTACCATGTGTCCTAGAAATTGCACTTCTTGCAACCAAAATTCACACTTTGAGAATTTGGCATAAAGCTTTTCTTTTCTTAACAAAGTTAAGAGTGCATGCAAGTGCTCACAATGTTCGTCCTGACTTTTGGAATAAATAAGTATATCATCGATAAAGACAATTACAAATTTATCTAAGTACGGTTTACAGATCCTATTCATCATGTCCATGAATGATGCAGGTGCATTCGTTAACCCAAAGGGCATGACTGTAAACTCGTAGTGACCATACCTAGTTCTGAAAGCAGTTTTAGATATGTCTTCTTCTTGTACCTTTAATTGATGGTATCCGGAGCGTAAATCGATCTTAGAAAAATATCTAGCTCCTTGAAGTTGATCAAAAAGATCATCAATCCTAGGTAATGGGTATCGATTCTTAATTGTAACCTTATTCAATTCTCTATAATCAATACCCATTCTCATTGAACCATCCTTCTTCTTTACAAACAACACTGGTTCTCCCCATGGGGATGAACTAGGTTGTATGAAACCTTTACCTAGTAATTCATCTAATTGCTTTTTCAGTTCTAACATTTCTGTGGGTGCTAACCGATAAGGTGCCTTGGCTATCGGTGTAGTTCCTGGAATTAGATGAATTCTAAATTCTACCTCCCTATCAGGTGGTAATCCTGGTAGTTCTTTTGGGAATACATCTGAGTATTCTGAGACTACTGGAATTTCCTTAAGTTCTTTTCCCTTAGTGCTAAAGATTACTGAAATCATATACACTATTCCTTGCTTTTGTTCATAACTAGCAACTTTCATTACTGATATGAACTTCATGGGTTTTCTAGGTTTATCTCCTGTAATCGTGATTATTTCTCCGTTGGGTGCGCGAATTTCTATGGAATTCTTATCACACAGGATTCGAGCATGGTTGGCTACTAACCAATCCATTCCTAACACAACATCGAATCCCGCTAAATTCATTGGTAATAGGTTTGCATAAAATTTATGACCTGAAAGTTCTATATTTTCTTTTTGCAAAACCTTATCTATTTTGACAGAATTTCCATCTGCCGTTTCGACTGTAAAAATCTACCTAAGGTTGGTTAAAGGTAATTTAAGAGCTTGACAGAATGAAGTATTGATAAAACTTTGGTTTGTACCAGAGTCAAATAATACTTTTGCATACACGTTGTGAACTAAGAACGTACCAGCTATCACATCTGGAATGAGTTCTGCCTCCTGAGTAGTTAATTGGAAAGCACGAACATTATTCTTAGTAGCTCCGTCGGCTGGTTTAGCTTTGTTATCTGCTGGTTTAACCAATTTAGGGCATTATGACTTAAAATGTCCTGTTTCTCCACAGTTATAGCAGACTCTTGTTTTCTTTCTACAGTCTTCTTCGCGATGCCCTATGGCTTTGCAAAAGTTGCAAATCACATTACATTTTCCATAATGTTTCTTTTTGCAATTCTTGCAGAATGGCGAAGTTGAAGACTGCCCTGTTCCTTTTCTCCTGAAACTGCTGTTATTACCCGTACGAAATCCTTGGGTAATTTTCTGAGCCAATTCCTTTTTCCTGTTTTCATCTCTTGTGCATACCAGTTCGTCAGTTAGGGTATTAGCTAATTCCACCGCATCGTCAATAGTACGAAGTCTCGTAGCTTTAACGATGTTACAGATTTCACTAATTAGTCCCCAAATATAGCGAGAAATGAGTACCGGTTCTGGTGAAGCTAGTGTTGGTACCACTCTAGCATATTCAAAGAATGTCGAAGTATAACCGCGACAATCTACATCCATCATTCTATGATTTAGGAATTTATTTGCCATTTGATCTTTTTCATATTCGGGACAGAATTTTCTTTCTACAAGACTCTTAAATTCTTCCCAGTTCATGGCATATGCCATCATCCTTCCTTATGCTTGTAATACCGTGTTCCACCATTCTAATGCCCCTTCTTTGAAAAGATTTGACGCGTACATGACCTTGTCGTTCTTGTCACATTTACTTATTGTAATTACTGCCTCGGTTTTCTCTAACCAACGTAGTGTCGCAGTTGCTCATTCATTGCCTGCAAATTTAGCTGGTTTACAGGCAAGAAATTCTTTGTAAGTGCAACCAGGCGTTGCAGCTTTCATTTTCTTAGGGAGCGGAGCTTGCAGTGGATCATTATTGTGATTAGTATGATTACCGCCTCCATTTATGCTATTACTGAAGTTATCTTCAGAAATACGTTTGCTAGGAATGATTTGTTGAGGTTCAACAGGTTTCTGTGCAGCAGCAAGTATTTTACTGGAATAGCATTGGCTATCCCTTGAGCAACGATATTTTCTATATCTTGTCTAGTCATATATTGATCCCCCGGTTGTTGCTCAGATTGATTAACCTCATTTACTGGTTCATTATTAGCATTTTCCATCTGATAATTAATATATATAATTTATTAGTATCGAATAAATATTAATCATACACAAAACAATCATACAAAGTTCACAACACATATATAGCCAAAACTATCGATTTCTCAATTCCCATTTTTATATATTTTATAATATGCTTTCATACACACCTTTATCTTACAAAGTTTTATTTTAGGTTATTTTACAAGATTATAGTTTATTTTTTATTTTTATACAACCATAGTTTCATAACCTTACTACCCTTCGTCAGTTGGTAATTCAGTAACGACGTTCCCTCTCATCATATTTCCAGGAGATCTGTTCTCCTACCTCCCTGATCCTATTTCCTGCATCCACCAACTCCTCGCCAAAGTGGCGGAGTTCAGCTAAATTTTAATTACTCATGGGTGGATTTGGTATAGGTTCTGGGTCGAACTGAGGGAGAAAGGAATAAGGACTGTTGAGCAGGTTTTGGAATTGCCAATCATTGGTCCACCACTCGTCCATTCCTAGAGGTTGGGTGTGGATTATAGGTTCCGGGATTGCTGGTTCCAAGTTTATTGGTAATTGTGTTTCAGCAGGATAAGGGTAGAGATTATTATTAATAGGCCTGACGACATCACAGCTCGCCAATGCACGATCTAATTCTTCCTAAAACGGTGACTCCTCAATTTGTCTAGAGCTTTCCCCAATTTCTACATTGGTTTGCCAAGAACCTTCCCCAAACTCCATTTCCATTTGCCTAGAATATTCCTCAAATTGCATTTCCATCTGCCTAGAACCTTCCCCGACTTCAATCCCCTTCCCTTTGTCTAAGGGATTTTCTATTTTGGGAATCTTCGTAGTGGCATGTTTCCTTCTGCGCACACGCCTCCATCCCACGAATCTTCTCCTTTTCTTAGGCTTGGGTTTCTCCGGAGGTGGAGCGTTGAATTCCATAGGTTCTTCTATATTGGGTATATACCTATTGAAATCTCTGGAAACCTCTATTTTCACCGGATAGAAATTTAGATTTTGAAGGGCGTCAGACAAGTCATTCATGCTGTCACAACCCCCGATCCCCTAATCCCCGGGAACGGGCGGACGTGATCACAGAGTTTGCTGGTATCAGTTTTATTTAGTCTCGCAGCGGAATTTACATCAGGACCGTAGTTAGGAAATGTTTATCAGAGTAAAACCACCATACTTAATATTAATAAATACATGGGCAAAACCCAAGTTTCTTATTACAATACATTTATAGGGACAAACCCTATTTTATTGAATTTAAAACATCGTTTATTAGGTAACTTTTATAGCCACATTTTCCCAAGCCTTCAGTGCTCTCCAGCTGGCTTTTTACTAATTGGCTGTCACATTGGGTTACCTGAAACATGTTTTAAAAATATTTGTCAGCGGGAAATACTGGTGAGTGAATCACAATTTAATCAAGTTTAAAGTCACGGTGAAAAGTATTGAGAGCGATCACATTGTTTATGTCTACACAATTACTCCATTTGGTACTATCAATCCTGACTTCTGGGTCATATTACCCATTAGCTAACTCATTGTCCAATGGTAACGTATTGTCATCCAGACTTACTACTCACAAGTAGTACAAATTTTGTATACAAAACCCCAACATACCGGCAGTAATTGAAGAACTACAAAGACTCAATCACTTCTAATTTTCATAGTAAAACATTTAAGGTTTGGTAAAACATTACCAAAAAGTTTAACAAAAAGAGGATAACTCACATTATTGTCTTAGGCTTTTCGTAAGGGTTTCCAGGATATAATCTATAATTTATACAAATGTACATTGGTTAGTATCATAACCCTTTGAAATTATTAATAATACCCTCCCCGAGACGGTATTCCAACAACTACGTCGGGCAGAACCACGACAGTTGTTACGGAACCCTAAATCAATTGGGCATCGTAACTATTATGAAACCGGGGTTATAATACTTACAACAGAGCAGAACTCGCTAATTACAGAAATTGTGATTTGAGATTTGAGAAGGAGCGACGGAAAACGAAGTCTGATGCGTTCTATTTATAGTTGTGATATACGACTTTTAGGCGGCCCGCGTAAGGTAAGGCTAAGCCTTACGCGGCCCGCGTCAACATGCGGTCAACATAATAGCTTGGCCCGGTCATCTACTAGGTTCGACACGATGTCGACATGTGTCGGCTCAGGGATGCGCCACCATTTGGAACACGTGCGGCCCGCGTAAAGTATCGAAGGATCTTACGCGGCCCGTATGAACTAAAGAGATAAACGATATCAGGTTTAAACACTGATACGGCCCGCGTAAACTAAGGGTAGAGTATGTCGCGGCCCGCCTCAACTTATAATTTCTGGTTTTTGATTTATTTTATAAACTATAACATATTTCGGGCTCGATTTTTACATACAGGGTGTAATACAAGACATATTGAGACATTTTATAGTAGATTAGAGTGTCGGAAATATTATGAGGGGGTTGGTTTCACCGAGGGTTGTTACATTCTCCCCACCTTGTTTTAGAGCTCGTCCTCGAGATCTACTGAAACAAGTGCGGATATTTCTTTTTCATTTCTGATTCGAGTTCCCATATGTACTCAGGTCCTCTTTTGGAGTCCCATTTCACTTTGACCAAAACTAACCTTTTATGCTTGAGATTCTTGATTTTCCTGTCTTCAATTTGTAGAGGTCTTTCTACAAACTTGAGTTGTTCATTTACCTTTATATCCTTAAGAGGCACTATCAATGATTCATCAGCTAAACACTTTTTAAGATTAGATACATGAAACACATCATGTATTCCTGCCATTTCCTCTGGCAGTTGTAGCTGATAGGCTACAGGTCCTATTCTTCTAATAATTTTAAAAGGTCAAACATACCTGGGACTTAGCTTTCCGCTTTTTATGAATCTTACCGCTCCTTTCCAATGAGAGACTTTTAACAATACTCTATCTCCTACTTGAAATTCCAAGGGTTTGCATCGGTTATCAGCATAACTCTTTTGTCGATCACGTGCTGCTTTAAGTCGTTCATTGACTTGAATAATCTTGTCAATTGTTTCCTGTACTATCTCAGGTCCAGATAGTTGCTTTTCTTCAATTTCTGCCCAACAGACTGGGGTTCGACACTTTCGTCCATAAAGTGCTTCAAATGGTGCAGCATTGATACTTGTGTGATAACTATTATTATAAGAAAATTCTATTAAAGGTAAGTGATCGTCCCAATTACCTCCAAAGTCAATTACACAAGCTCTAAGCATATCTTCCATTGTCTTAATTGTTCTTTCACTTTGTCCATCTGTTTGTGGGTTATAAGCTGTACTTAGCTTTAACTTGGTTCCCATTGCCTTTTGGAAACTTGACCAAAAATGAGATGTAAATCGACTATCTCTATCAGAAACAATTGATAAAGGAATACCATGTAAAGAAACAATTTCATTTACATACAATTTAGATAATTGTTCCATACTAATTGTTTCTTTTATTGGTAAGAAATGAGCTGACTTGGTTAGTCTATCTACAATCACCCAGATTGTATCATTTCCTTTCCTAGTTTTGGGTAATTTAGTAGCAAAATCCATTGTTATTAATTCCCATTTCCATACCGGCATTTCTAATTGCTGTAACAAACCTGAGGGTTTTTGGTGTTCAGCTTTGACTTGTGAACAAGTTAAACATTTAGAAACATAAACTGCTACGTCCTTTTTCATTCCTATCCACTGGAAAATTTTCCTTAAATCCTGGTACATTTTATCACTTCCTGGATGCATTGTATACTTAGACTTATGGGCTTCTTCTAGTATACGATTACGCAGGTTTCCTAATTTAGGTATCCACATTCTCTTTTTATGGAACCTCCAAATTCCATCTGTTCCTTGTTCCAATTCTTTGAGCATACCTTTTAATTTTTCAGAATCATCCTTAATTACTGCTTCTTGTGCTTCTCTTATTTGTTCATTTAAATCTACTTGTAGATTTAATTTAAGAGAATGTACCCTTCTTGTCTTTTCATGATACTTTCTACTTAAAGCATCTGCCACTACATTTGCTTTTCCTTCATGATACTGGATATCACAGTTATAGTCACTAAGAAATTCCATCCAGCGTCTTTGTCTCATATTCAACTCCTTCTGCCTAAAAACATACCTTAAACTTTTATGATCAGTAAATATGGTAAACTTACTACCATAAAGGTAATGTCTCGAAATCTTAAGAGCAAAAATTATGGCTCCTAACTCTAAATCATGGGTTGAATAATTCTCTTAATGATTCTTAAGTTGTCTAGATGCGTAAGCTATAACCTTTTGGCGTTGCATCAATACACATCCATAACCTAATCTAGAAGCATCACAATAGACTACAAAATCTTCAGTTCCCTCTAGTAATGCTAGTATAGGTGTATAGGTTAATCTTTGTTTAAGAATTTTAAAGGCTTCTTCTTGTTTTAATCCCCATTCAAACTTAACGGATTTACAAGTTAACTTAGTTAAGGGAATAGCTATTCTAGAGAAATCTTTAATAAATCTTCTATAATAACCAGCCAATCCTAAGAAACTTCTAATCTCAGTTGGTGACTCAGGGGTTTTCCATTTCGTAATCGCCTCGATTTTTGTTGGATCTACATGAATTCCTTCATGATTGACTAGGTGTCCAAGGAATTGTACCTGTTCTAACCAAAATTCACACTTTGAAAACTTAGCATAAAGCTTTTCCTTTCTTAACAAACTTAAAAGTGCGTGCAAATGTCTTGCATGATCCTCTTTACTCTTAGAATAAATTAGAATATCATCTATAAAAACAATTATGAATTTATCCAAATATGGCTTACATATTTGGTTCATCATGTCCATAAATGCAGCTGGGGCATTGGTTAAACCAAATGGCATGACAGTAAATTCATAATGACCATACCTTGTTCTAAATGTGGTCTTAGGAATGTCCTCTTCCTGTACCTTTAATTGATGATATCCTGACCTTAAATCGATTTTAGAGAAAAATCGAGCTCCTTGTAGCTGATCAAACAGATCATCGATTCTTGGTAATGGATACCGATTCTTAATCGTGACTTTGTTTAATTCACGGTAATCAATGCACATACGCATTGACCCGTCCTTCTTTTTAACAAACAATATCGGCGCTCCCCATGGCGACGAACTTGGTTGTATAAATCCTTTTTCCAACAATTCATCTAATTGTTTCTTCAATTATTGCATTTTTGCAGGTGCTAAACGGTAAGGTGCTTGGGCAATCGGTGATGTTCCTGGTATTAAATGGATTCTGAATTCAACTTCTCTGTCGGGAGGTTGCCCTGGCAATTCTTCTGGAAAGACATCTGAAAACTGAGATACTGCTGGAATATCTTTTAAATCCTTTCCTTTAGTGTTAATGATTATAGAAATCAGATACACTATAGAACCTTTTCTTATACAACTTGCAGTTTTCATCACAGAGATGAATTTAGTGGACCTAGACGGCTTATCTCCTTTAATTGTGATCGTTTTACCTTTTTGTGAATTTATTTGAATTAACTTTTGATCACATACAATATTGGCTTTATTGGCTATTAACCAATCCATTCCTAAAACAACATCAAATCCTACTAGATTCATGGGATATAGATTTGCTATAAATTTCTAATTTAAAATTTCTATGCTTGCTCCTTGCAAAATTTCAGAAATCCTAACAGTTTCTCCATTAGCTGTTTCTACTAGACATTCTTGTGGTAGTTTAGTTAATGATTGATTTAAAATTTTGCAAAACGAAGTATTAATAAAACTTTGGTTCGCACCAGAGTCAAATAATACTTTAGCAAATATATCATTAACTAAAAATGTACCAACTATAACGTCTGGGATCATCTTGGCTTCTTCTGTAGTCAGAACAAATGCTCTAGCATTTCTAGTATTCTTGTTATCTGTGGCTGGAACTAATTTTGGACAATTTGGCCTGATATGACCTTTTTCTCCACAGTTGTAGCATAATCCATTACTGATTTTCCTTCTGCAATTTTCTTCCTTATGTCCTGGCATCTTACAATGATTGCAGAGAATGGAACATTTTCCCGAATGCTTTTTCTTACAGACTTTGCAGTATGTTGCAGAGGTAGAACCCATATTCCTACGATTATAATTTCCGGAACGAAATTCTTGTGTAAGCCTTTGGGTTAAGTTCCTCCTCTGATCCTCTTCTCTAGTACGGACTAACTCATCAGTCAAGGTATTTGTTAATTCTACAGCTTCTTCTATGGTTTGAGGTCTAGCTGCCTTGACTATGTGTCTAATCTCCCCAATTAATCCCCAAATATAACGAGAGATTAATACTGGTTCTGGTGATGCAAGGGTTGGTACTATCCTAGCATATTCAAAGAATATCTTAGTATACCCTTTGCTATCTACACCAGTCATTCTAAGATTTAAAAATTTGTTTGCTATCTGTTCTTTCTCATTGGGTGGGCAGAATTTCTTTTCTACCTTATTCTTAAATTCTTCCCATTCCATATTGTAGGTTTGATCACTTCCTCTTGTCTGGAGGATAGTGTTCCACCATTCTAATGCTGCATTCTTAAACATATTAGAAGCAAACAGTATTTTATCTTCTTCAACACATTTACTTATCCTTAAGACTGCCTCAGTCTTCTCTATCCAGCGTAAGGTTGCAATGGCCCCTTCATTGCCTGAGAATTCCATTGGTTTACAAGACAAGAATTCTTTATAAGAACAACCATAAGGCATGGTTCTTCTTCTTTTAGGAATAGGCATTTGAAGTACCGGTCCATTGTTCACACTATTTTCTGGTTCAACAGGTCGCTTGCTGCTATGTTTACTTTTATTATCAGCATCTTTAACAGTTTGAAGTATAAATGGCATAGCATCTATAATTCCCTGTGCTACTATGTGTTGGATAGCACTATTGTCCACTTGATTTCCATTGTTATTAATACTTGGATTATCATTAACCACGTTAATGTTACTCTGGTTATCGTTATTCAGATTTCCTTGATTTCCTTCGTCGGCCATCTGGATTTTAAACATTTTCCCATATTAATATCACAAATAATATCTTAATATGGCAAATCACATGACACTCAATCTAGCCAAAAACGTAGATCATTGCTACTTTTACTCTTTTCATATACTTATGTGTATATTACACACTAGTACAGAAATAAAATTACAATACCAACAGAAATAAAATAATAATATGCATCCCTACACACATCTTTTATTTTTATTTTATTATATTACTACCACCGTTTCCTCCATTCTAACATTCACGGATATGGATTTATCCAAAAATCCATATTGCGCTTATCGTATTTCCATACGAGACGCTCTCCCACCTGACGCATCCTCTCACTGCTTTCTAAAATTTCCTCCCCGAAAGTCCTAAGTTCTTGAACGTTTTCTGCACTCATTGGGGGTGCAGGTTCTCGGACTGGGTTTGGAATCTGGGGTACAGGTTCCTGATATGGGGGTGACAATTCCTGAAATTGGTAAGGATCCTCTAAAATTTCCCTAATATAATCATCTTGGTAATAGGGATCTAAAGGGTCCATACCTGGGTAGGCTTCTATGTTCTGTATGGGTGAATAATCCTGGATAGGGTAACGTTGCACAAAGTCCCTATTATCGTCCCACCAGGGGTCGTAATTCGGGTCTAGGGGGTTTGGTGCAGGTACCTGAGGGATTTCTTCTGGGTTAAAGTTATGCATCTCCACCTGATTTTCCTAGTTTTCTATCTCCATAGGGTGTTCTGGATTTTGTGGTTGTGGGGCTACTAGTTGTTCCAGACTTGGGTCAGCAGCAGTCGTAGCTAAGATATGGAAATTTGCTAATCTTCTATTAAGCATATCTTGAGTATGGGCATCTGTCTCTCGCTTAATAGCTGCTAAAGTTCTTTGCTATTGCAATTTTCTCATTCTCTTCCTACGAGCAAAAGCGTCTTTACTGAACCATCCTCGTTTCTTAGTAGGGAATGGCTCTTCAGATTGAGCTCTAAAAGCAAATATTCCATCTTCCTGATCAGCAGTATACCCTGAAAGGGCAGGCTGTGATGATGTACCCTCATTCCTAGGTGATTCAGACAACTGACAATTTACGTCTGATGGTCCTTGATCACTCATACTGAAAATTAACAGATCATCAAATAACATATAACAATTAAATACAGTTATGCATGTATTTCCATAATTTATTTCCTAACACAAAATTTTATAATTTCAAGTGTCAGCAGAACACTTCTTTGGCTCAGACCAGTGGCTAGGCTCTGATACCACCTTCTGTCACAACCCCCGATCCCCTAATCCCCGGGAACGGGCGGACGTGATCACAGAGTTTGGTGGTATCAGTTTTATTTAGTCTCGCAGCGGAATTTACATCAGGACCGTAGTTAGGAAATGTTTATCAGAGTAAAACCACCATACTTAATATTAATAAATACATGGGCAAATCCCAAGTTTCTTATTACAATACATTTATAGGGACAAACCCTATTTTATTGAATTTAAAACATCGTTTATTAGGTAACTTTTATAGCCACATTTTCCCAAGCCTTCAGTGCTCTCCAGCTGGCTTTTTACTAATTGGCTGTCACATTGGGTTACCTGAAACATGTTTTAAAAATATTTGGCAGCGGGAAATACTGGTGAGTGAATCCCAATTTAATCAAGTTTAAAGTCGCAGTGAATAGTATTGAGAGCGATCACATTGTTTATGTCTACACAATTACTCCATTTGTTACTATCAATCCTGACTTGTGGGTCATATTACCCATTGGCTAACTCATTGTCCAATGGTAACGTATTGTCATCCAGACTTACTACTCACAAGTAGTACAAATTTTGTATACAAAACCCCAACATACCGGCAGTAATTGAAGAACTACAAAGACTCAATCACTGCTAATTTTCATAGTAAAACATTTAAGGTTTGGTAAAACATTACCAAAAAGTTTAACAAAAAGAGGATAACTCACATTGCTGTCTTAGGCTTTTCGTAAGGGTTTCCTGGATATAATCTATAATTTATACAAATGTATATTGGTAAGTATCATAACCCTTTGAAATTATTAATAATACCCTCCCCGAGACGGCATTCCAACAATTACGTCGGGCAGAACCACGACAGTTGTTACGGAACCCTAAATCAATCGGGCAACGTAACTATTATGAAACCGGGGTTATAATACATACAACAGAGCAGAACCTCGCTAATTAGGGGTATAGTAGCCGACTATAATGCCTCTTCTACAGAAATTGTGATTTGAGATTTGAGAATGAGCGACGGAAAACGAAGTCTGATGCGTTCTATTTATAGTTGTGATATACGACTTTTAGGCGGCCCGCGTAAGGTAAGGCTAAGCCTTACGCAGTCCGCGTCAACATGCGGTCAACACAATAGCTTGGCCCGGTCATCTACTAGGTTCGACACGATGTCGACACGTGTCGGCTCAGGGATGCGCCACCATTTGGAACACACGCGGTCCGCGTAAAGTATCGAAGGATCTTACGCGGCCCCTATGAACTAAAGAGATAAACGATATCAGGTTTAAACACTGATACGGCCCGCGTAAACTAAGGGTAGAGTATGTCGCGGCCCGCCTCAACTTATAATTTCTGGTTTTTGATTTATTTTATAAACTATAACATATTTCGGGCTCGGTTTTTACATACAGGGTGTAATACAAGACATATTGAGACATTTTATAGTAGATTAGAGTGTCGGAAATATTATGAGGGGGTTGGTTTCACCGAGGGTTGTTACACATGCTGTTTAGCACATATGCAAAATACAAAAATTGCTAAGTTAAAATTTTATAACAAAATTTTAAATATTATTTCATACCGTATGACTAATTCAACACAAAGGAACAACGGATAATTAAAACACACCAGGGTTTACTGTAAACTTTATTTATTTACTGGATAAGGTTTCTGACTTGTAGGTGATAAGGGTGCTAAAACTTAAGTCAGAGTATTTAAAGATTTGCATTTACTGCTACAATGGCTAACATATAGAGATCCGTCCATTTTTTCATCTAGTTTATCCTCCCATGGTGGGTTATTGCCTAATTTCTGAGTTTCTTGTTTAACCCTCACTTCTTTTGATTGTGACTTCTCCAATTTCTCTTGGCTTTTCCTAATAATCAAACTTCTTTTATTAGGAGAAAGTGGTTCCTCATAATGTGCTTTACAAATAAATATTCCTTCATTGGTATCTATTGGGTATTTTGAGGAATATGTTTGGGATGAACTTCCCTTCTCTTTTGATGACCTATCTAATCAAAGATAGATGTTTGAAAGCTTTTGCTTACCCATACTGTACATAAATATTCAAATAAGAAACATATAATCACAAAATAACAATTAGTAAAAATTAAGTATTTTCTAAATATTTAATAGGCTTAAATCAGTGGCTCTGATACCACCTTTTTCTGTCACGGTCCCCGACCCGGTTTGACCCGTTTCAAGAGCCGCGGGACAGAAAATCCCGTGGTATTAATTTAACAGCGGAAGTTTTCTGCAGGATCTTTTTAAAACTGAAATTTCCCGATTATTTTATTTCACAACTCGGGATAAGACGCGGTAATCTACAATCATATGATTTCACAGAGAAATCTTTATTTTACAAAACATGTTTCTTTATTTTATATTGAGCCACTTCCTTAAGCTTGTAGTGCTTCGCGGCACTTTTCCTGGATCACAACAGATTACCTGAAACATGTTTGAAAAAGGTCTTGTCAGCGGGAAATACTGGTGAATCATTCTTTTTACTAAAATGACTCGTTTGTTATAATTTACAGTATTAAGAACGATTACAATGTTTCCTGATATCAACCAACTACCCACGGTATTTGTCACTCGACTCGTTTCTGTGACTATGGTCAGATCACCCATTGGCTAACTCGTTGTCCAATGGTGACGGGAATAAGTAATGTATACAAAACCCCACATACCGGCTGTAATTTGGTGACTACAAAGACTTAATCCCTGTAATTATAACCTTGAAAGTAAACATGCTTTTGAAATCAAATTTGATAAAAAGAGAACGACTCACATTGCAGATTTAATATGAACAGAGCTTAGCCTACTGATTAGCCTTGGTAACCTAGTTTAAATAACAATGCACACAAACTAGGTTAGTAACTAATACAACATTTACGATAACTCACGAGATTAAAACCTTCACAACGAATGACAAAGTGCGATACTTAAACATCCATCGAATTAACGACGAATGACAAAGCATGAACCCTAATGTGGGCAGCACTTAAACATCCATTGGATAGTTTAATCGATCGGACATTGAATCGTAGCAGCGATCGAGTTATTACCCTGCATTGTGGCAGCACTTCGTGATTTGTATGTGTTGTTGGACTGTTTCTACTATATCTCAGTATACATTTTGAGTTTTTACGTCGAATTAACGCAAAATGTCAAGTCCCACTGCCTACTATTTATATCTGAAAAATGGTCCCTCCCGCGTGTCGCGACAGGGACACATGCGCCAGTCGCGTGGCGCGGGGGACACCAATCTATCATAGGGTAGCTTCGTGTCCAGGTAGCTTAGCTGAGTTGGTCTTGCATGCAAATTCAATTTACACGTTAAACTGTCAAGATAATACTAACTAGGGTTTACCCCCCCCCCCCTTGAGTTTTAGGGGCCCTGATCCTGATTCTGATTGTTCTAAAAATTTTAGGGTTTATGCAGAATCACTTGGATGTCTTAATTAGGGTTTCCTATTGGACAATTTAATTTAACAAATAGGACTTTTGATGAGAGTTGTTACAATGAGCAAGAAGGACCCAGAATTGTAATTCATAATGATGAAGGGTATGATTAGAGTCAACATGACAAATTAGCTGGAAAAGCCAAAGCAATGGTTGCTGAAATCAAACAAAGTCGAGAAGAAAGGCATGCTCACATTAGGCTGGATGAAGTGTATGATGCCTACAAGGAAGCAACACAAGCAGGCAGGTGGAGCAAAGAAAAGGAGTGTTTTGTCGATCCTCAAGGAAACCCGACGGTTGATCCTAAGAAGGTTAACTTTGAAGCTTTAGTTGCTGCTATACCTACTATAAGTGTTTGGTGCAAAGGTCTTGAGGAGATTCCAAGGTACAAAGAAAAGGTAGAAGAAGGCATAAAGAAGGTGATATATGCCAGTTTGGAGAAGAAGAAGAAGACGGTTGAGGAGATTATGAATGAGAGTGAGAAGCTGGTAAATGAGGTGAAGAAAGCTGATGAGAAAGCTGAGGAAGCTGTTGGAGAGAAACAACATGTGTTTGAAGAAGATCAAACTCAATAAGCAAAAGAAGCCACAGTGCCAATCACTGAGGTAACAACTCAAAATGATTATTCTGATTAAAAGGCTGAACAACAGTGCAAGAAATGCATGGAAACGTGCAGTGCTTGTACTGAAAAAGATGAAAAGTTTAAAATAAGAGACATAGAATGTAACACCCGAAATTTTTTAAACAAATATAGAATATAAACTAGGTATTGTCCAATAGGAAACCCTAATTAAGAAACCCAAATGATTCTGCATAAACCTTAAGATTTTCAGAACAATCGGAATTAGAATCAGGGCCCCTAAAACTCAAGGGGGGTAAACCCTAGTTAGAGTTATCTTTATAAAACGTTGTCTAAATTGAGAATTCACGAAACGTCGACTCAGCAGGCCTATACTAGTGACAAGGCTACCTTAGGGTAGATGGGTACCCCAGGCGAGTCGCGACAGGATCCACGACATCTTCCGCGACACGCGGGAGATGTCAATTTCAGGTATAAATACAGGAGCCTGGGACTTGATTCTGGGCACAAAAACGACAAAGAAACTCTAAAATTACGCTGAGATATTGTCCGATTACTACAATTAACACACACGATCACTAATTAGTATAGCGGGGTGCTGCAAAACAGGGTATTAACTCGATCGCTGCTACGATTCAATGTCCGATTGATTGAAACTATCCGATAGATGTTTAAGTGCTGCTCAAATTGGGTTTATACTTTATCATTCGTCGTGATTTTGATGGGATGTTGAGTGCTGTCCGAAATCGGATTATACTCTGTCCTTAGTTGTGAATCCGCTGGATGTTTAAGTATCGCACTTTGTCATTAATCGTGAGGGTTTGATCTCGTGAGTTATCGTAAAAGCTGTAGTAGTTAATTACCTAGTTTGTGTGCAAATTAGGTTAAAAGGGTAATCAGTAGGCTAAACTCTGCCCGTATAAGTCTGCTAGCATCACTTTGAAACTATTAAGGTACAGATAGACTCTTTTCCTTCGATTTATGTTATTTGGATATAAGTATCTGATTTCTGACTTTTAAGTTCTAAAATAAGTTTATATTATATTAGTACGGATAGAATCCTTTCTTTTGATTTATGTCGTTTGGATACAAGTATCTGATTTCTGATTTTAAATTCCGTATTAAGATTATGTTATGAAATATGTTTTGGAAGTTACAAATGTTTTGAAAAGGTTCTATTTTACTTTGATTATTTAGAAAATGGTTTATTAAAAATATTCTTTTCATGTTTACGAGTTTACATGTTTGTAAGTTGTTTGTTTATAAATTTACGAGTTAACAAGTTTGCATGTTTACGGGATTACATGCTTACGAGTTTTCAAGTTTATGAATTTTCAAATATATGAACTTGCATGTATACGAGTTTACAAAATTACATGTCTACGGACTCACTTGTTTACAAGTTAAATATTTTAAGGTATACTCTAGTGGTTCCTTATTAACGAGTCAAGGTTTTATCTTGTTTCGTTAAATAAACCACATTCTGGGGACGAAATTGTCAAGATAGGAGTGATATCCACACCTTGATGACTGGTTCCACTCTTTGATTTTCAATCTGTTTTGGCTTTCGGGCATCTGATTCCTGATTTTTAAATTATGAAATAAATTTATATTATAAAAATATTACGAGTTTATAAAGTTGACGTGTTGATAAAAGTACAAGTTTAAGGTTATGTACAAGTATTCTGTTACCCAAGTCAGTCCCTTTTCTGTGAGGATGACCACAGACCCATCATTATGGCATAAAATGATGTGGCACCATCCGTGACGGTGAGTTGAGTTCATGGCGACTCTTCTGTTTCAGTCTACGGACTTCTGTTAGTCTTCGAACTTCTGTTCAGAGGCGTATGGATCGATCCTAGGAATAAGTAAATAAAGTCTGATCTCTGGTGAATGGTAGGTGTGATTTGCCCACACTCCATTCATATCTGGATACATGGGCTAGCTACCCTGTATCAACCTCTGTAATAAAATGAACCTTCTGGATTTCGGGTAAATCTATATATCATATTCTGATAATATTGGTTATAATTATTTAATATATTTTGAATTATGAAAACTTAGTGTTTTTGTTAAAACAAAGGGTTTTTGAAGAACTTTGCCTTTTTCTCAAATAAAATAAGCTTTTGTTTTCCTCTATCCGCACATTGGGCAAAACTTTCAAAATTTTGCTCAGACGTACGTTTTTGTGTTTTCTTCTTTACGTCAGGTTATCAAGACAATCTGGGACGGGATATGGAAGAGTGCTCGAGTGTTTGGAAAAGACCGTAGAAATAAATGTATTAAATTAGATAGTCTATTTCCATTAAGTTGTAAAGCCTTGTAATACAAATTAAGTATTAATGGAATTATGTTTTTGATCTGACTCTGTAACAGTGACACGTCAGCCCAAGCACCGGGCTGGGGTGTTACAGCTATGGTATCAGAGCAAAGGCTCTTTCCTGTAGAAAACTTAAAACATAAGTTAAGACCTGTGAGGTAATGGGTAGACATTGGGTTAGGATTTCGCTGTCTAATCAGTCGATACAAGAATCATTTTGTGATTTTCTAACCATCGGTCAGTAGCTTTTCTTTTCACTTCATGGTCATTTCGAACACAAGTATTTCGTCATCTTCATTATTTTTAATCTAGATTTATTTTCAAGCATGACTATTGATCATAGTGGGCTGCGCTCAAGTATGATTATATATATATGTATGTATTAATTTCGAGGACAAATTTTTTTTTAAGAGGGGTAGATTTGTAAAACCCGAAAATTTTTAAACAAATATAGAATACAAACTAGGTATTGTCCAATAGGAAACCCTAATTAAGAAACCCAAATGATTCTGCATAAACCTTAAGATTTTCAGAACAATCGGAATTAGAATCAGGGCCCCTAAAACTCAGGGGGGGTAAACCCTAGTTAGAGTTATCTTTATAAAACGTTGTCTAAATTGAGAATTCACGAAACGTCGACTCAGCAGGCCTATACTAGTGACAAGGCTACCTTAGGGTAGATGGGTACCCCAGGCGAGTCGCGACAGGATCCACGACATCTTCCGTGACACGCAGGAGATGTCAATTTCGGGTATAAATACAGGAGCCTGGGACTTGATTCTGGGCACAAAAACGACGAAGAAACTCTAAAATTACGCTGAGATATTGTCCGATTACTACAATTAACACACACGATCACTAATTAGTATAGCGGGGTGCTGCAAAACAGGGTATTAACTCGATCGCTGCTACGATTCAATGTCCGATTGATTGAAACTATCCGATAGATGTTTAAGTGCTGCTCAAATTGGGTTTATACTTTATCATTCGTCGTGATTTTGATGGGATGTTGAGTGCTGTCCGAAATCGGACTATACTCTGTCCTTAGTTGTGAATCCGCTGGATGTTTAAGTATCGCACTTTGTCATTAATCGTGAGGGTTTGATCTCGTGAGTTATCGTAAAAGCTGTAGTAGTTAATTACCTAGTTTGTGTGCAAATTAGGTTAAAAGGGTAATCAATAGGCTAAACTCTGCCCGTATAAGTCTGCTAGCATCACTTTGAAACTATTAAGGTACGGATAGACTCTTTTCCTTCGATTTATGTTATTTGGATATCAGTATCTGATTTCTGACTTTTAAGTTCTAAAATAAGTTTATATTATATTAGTACGGATAGAATCCTTTCTTTTGATTTATGTCGTTTGGATACAAGTATCTGATTTCTGATTTTAAATTCCGTATTAAGATTATGTTATGAAATATGTTTTGGAAGTTACAAATGTTTTGAAAAGGTTCTATTTTACTTTGATTATTTAGAAAATGGTTTATTAAAAATATTCTTTTCATGTTTACGAGTTTACATGTTTGTAAGTTGTTTGTTTATAAATTTACGAGTTAACAAGTTTGCATGTTTACGGGATTACATGCTTACGAGTTTTCAAGTTTATGAATTTTCAAATATATGAACTTACATGTATACGAGTTTACAAAATTACATGTCTACGGACTCACTTGTTTACAAGTTAAATATTTTAAGGTATACTCTAGTGGTTCCTTATTAACGAGTCAAGGTTTTATCTTGTTTCGTTAAATAAACCACATTCTGGGGACGAAATTGTCAAGATAGGAGTGATATCCACACCTTGATGGCTGGTTCCACTCTTTGATTTTCAATCTGTTTTGGCTTTCGGGCATCTGATTCCTGATTTTTAAATTATGAAATAAATTTATATTATAAAAATATTACGAGTTTATAAAGTTTACGTGTTGATAAAAGTACAAGTTTAAGGTTATGTACAAGTATTCTGTTACCCAAGTCAGTCCCTTTTATGTGAGGATGACCACAGACCCATCATTGTGGCATAAAATGATGTGGCACCATCCGTGACGGTGAGTTGAGTTCACGGCGTCTCTTCTGTTTCAGTCTACGGACTTCTGTTAGTCTTCGGACTTCTGTTCAGAGGCGTATGGATCGATCCTAGGAATAAGTAAATAAAGTCTGATCTCTGGTGAATGGTAGGTGTGATTTGCCCACACTCCATTCATATCTGGATACATGGGCTAGCTACCCTGTATCAACCTCTGTAATAAAATGAACCTTCTGGATTTCGGGTAAATCTATATATCATATTCTGATAATATTGGTTATAATTATTTAATATATTTTGAATTATGAAAACTTAGTGTTTTTATTAAAACAAAGGATTTTTGAAGAACTTTGCCTTTTTCTCAAATAAAATAAGCTTTTGTTTTCCTCTATCCGCACACTGGGCAAAACTTTCAAATTTTGCTCAGACGTACGTTTTTGTGTTTTCTTCTTTACGTCAGGTTATCAAGACAATCTGGGACGGGATATGGAAGAGTGCTCGAGTGTTTGGAAAAGACCGTAGAAATAAATGTATTAAATTAGATAGTCTATTTCCATTAAGTTGTAAAGCCTTGTAATACAAATTAAGTATTAATGGAATTATGTTTTTGATCTGACTCTGTAACAGTGACACGTCAGCCCAAGCACCGGGCTGGGGTGTGATGGAGAGGGTGAAACCCAAGCTTTAGAGTGTCTAATTATCATGTTTTATGTGTATTTGATGTTTTTATTTGCTTGGAATGAAGTGACTATGAGAATTTGGTGTTTTGCAGGTAAAGTACGTAAATCGGTGCATTTACAAGGGTTAAATATGAAAGTGTGAGCATACGATGGGATATCGCGGCTCAAGAATGGATGTTAAAGCTTGTTCTGGTGCTATGAATGCTCACGAGTGGATGAAGTGTGAAAAAGTGAAGTTCGGGGACTAATTCGGTAATTTATGAAAGATGTGTGAAGAAGGAATAGAAGGTCATGCATCGCGATCGTAGCTTACGAGTGATAACTCGTAGCTTACGAGTCATGGTGGTGTTGTTGTTTTTGGACAGAACTTTCAACTCGTAAGCTACAGGTTTCAAACTGTAGCTTACGAATGACCATATTCAGCAAGGAAGGGCCAAGCACAAAGCGACCGTAGCCTACGAGTAGCGATCCGTAGGTTACGGTTTGGGAAGTAATGTTCAAACAGAATTTTGAATTCGTAGGTTACAAGTTACTTTCGTAACCTACGACCCGGTCAGTCAAAATTATGGATTATTATTGGACTTGTGAAAGGGGCCCACTATTTTTAAAGACATACATACACACGCATAGAGGAAGGGGGAGAACACATCATCCAAGATTGACTTTGGGGGGACGGTAGCTTTCTTTCAAAGACATCGTCATTCATCATCAATAGTCAAGGTGACATCACGATCCTTAAAGATCATCATCATCAGTGGCGGCAGACTTTTGAGGATTAGGGAATCTCACTTTTTATCATCATCATCGTCCAACATAATCATCATCATTCACATCAAGTATTTTTATTATATTATAAAGATGATGATTTCAATTATGATGGAAGCCATTGAAGATCATTCAACAAACATGAGCGGCTAAACTTTTTGTGGTTTCCTCCGGATGGAGGGTTTGTGTAATTAGGTACTTTTATGTGTTTCTAATCATTGTAACTTGGTGATCTAAGCATCCGATGCTTTTCATCATGGATTTAATTGACTGATTGTAACTGATTACATTTATTTAAACCTTGATTTCTAAGCATTCAGTTCCCGAGAGTTCTAGTAATTGGGATATATTTGACATGGGGTTAGGGTTTGTAAATTGTGATTGATAACCATTCGATAACCTCCCGTTATGTATTGACCGGAGTACTTAGTCGTTGATTATCACAATTGGTTAATTAGATTTAACACTTATGTCTATGTAAGTGTTTCGATTAAACACATAACTGAATCTAGTTACAAAACCTAAAATCTGGAGGAACCATCTTTTCTCTCATTGATTTAAAACACAATTTTTATTTGCTAATTTAGCTATTTCTCATAATCAAACAAACCGATTTCTCAATTCAGTAACAGTTAGTCAATACTTTTCATTACGACACTTTCCACAGTCCTCCTTTGGTTCGATACCCTGCTTATTCTATACTAATAGTTTAAATAGGTTTTTGCATGTCCATAACGACAGACATCAGGATGTTACATAGAATTCACTAAAATAGGAAAGATTTTCAAAGATAAATGTCACGAAATGATTGAAAATGAAAAGTTTTTGAAACAAGAAAATGAAAAGCTGAAACAAAAATGTGATGATCTTGAAAAAGAAAATAAAATATTAAAAGAAAAATGTTCAGCTGTTTGCAACGAATGTGTTCCAAAAAATAATACAATTCAAGAGTTGCAAAAGGAATATGATGGAATGAAATTGTCATATCATACTGTAAAAGAAGCTTATGAAACTTTGAAAAGTAAAGTCAAAAGTTTAGATGATAGATTGTCTGCATGTCAGAAAAACACTAAATTTCTTGAAGCCAGATTTGAAGGAAAACAAATAGTTTTAAGTCAATATATTGATGATGTTACTAAGCTTAAACAAGAGCTGGCAGATAAAGAAAAGTTGTTCAATAAATTGCAAAGTTATCATGCGTTATCATATATTCTGGAACGTATTTTCAACATCACACCAGATGGGAAAAAGTCAGAAAAGAACAAAAAAGGAATTGGGTCTGAATACCATCAGGTTCCACTACCGTTGGAGAATAATTATACATTCTATGATGGCGAAAAGGTGGAAAAAGCAATAAACATGGTTGACCAGTTACCCGACAACATCGATGTGACTTACACCAAATCTGATGACATCAGTGATTCAGAGGTGGTTGGTAAGGTTGTTGAAAGTGTTCTAACAGAGGAGTCTACCAAAACAGATAAGTCTGAATCACAAGATGAAAATGAGGGAAGTTTCCATGATAGTTATCTTAAACACTCAAAATCTGAAAAAGTTGTGGATGATGATTCAAAATGATTGGTTTATACCATGATTGGATAGGACAAGCTATTTTTGGATAATGAATTCCCAATTCAAAATGTGATTTCAGATAAAATCAACAAAGTTTTCAAACTGGTAGAGATTCAAAAGTCTGAAATTTCAAAGTTTGCTAGAAAAGGCAAGAAAACTTTTTATAACAAACCTGGTTACAAAAAGAAAAACATGAAGGCTGGGTTGGGTTATAAAAAGAAACAAAATTGGAAAAGAAATAAAACGCCAAATTATCAAGAAAAGACGAAATTTGTTCACCGAACAAGTTCTGAAGAAGAGATAGAACTCTAATTAAGACGACAGTCTAATGAAGAGTTCTATGCTCAAAAGAAAAAGCAACAACAACAGGTTAAAGATGTGTCCAAGAGAACATGCTTTAAGTGTGATCAAATTGGACATCTCAGTCGAAATTGTCCAAATCTTAAACCTGTTGGTGTTGAAATGAAAAAGAAGTCTGATGTTGTGAATCAGAGATCAACCAAGTTTGAAACAAAGCAAACTTGGAAGCCGAAAATGTAAAAGGCTGATTCACAACAAACATGGAAACCAGAGACACCCAAATTAAGAACAACACAAAGTTGGAAAACAACTGTTGATGCAACAAAACCAAATCAGTTTTGGAAACCAAAAGTTGTTGTTCAAAATCAAAATGTTTGAAAAGATTTGCATTTTTACAAAAGAGGTGCTCCAAAAGGACAAACTTGGGTTGAAAAGAAACAATCGGTTTCTGTGAGTGATAATCGGAATGAAAATTTATTTGTGAAAAATGATAAGGATTTTCTGAAGTTAAACGAATCATATTGTGTTGAAATGCCTAAGGTTAAGAAGACCTGGGCTAACTTGTTCAAGTAATTGAATAGTGCGAATGTGCAGGTGCTTCAGAAAGAAGATGAAAGTCAAATCAACAAAGGAAGCAGCCTGGCACGAGAGGAAGAGGCTGCTAATCCCTGCCACTGAGAAACACGGAGTTTGTTTGTTTTCTGTACATAAATAAACAAATTTCAAAACCCTAAAAATTGAAAATTTAAAAATAAAAATATGTTTGTTTTAAATTTGTCAAAAATTCAAAAATTTCAAAAAAATACGTTACTTGAATATGCCGAAACCCTCACGGCTGAACAAACATGATTAATTTCACTAGACTGAAAAACGGTTTTCAAACTGTCGAATATCAATGTGTTGTAAATCATGGGGGTATAATTACTGTTTTACATGTTATATTTTCTGCAAAACAGAGCATGAAAAGCAGAAAATGGATGGTGAGACAAAGTTATCTACACCGGTTATCAAATTTTCTTTAAATGGTTTTGCATTTTAGGGGGAGTAAGATATTGTCAGAAAATCCAAAAACATTAGAAATTTTGAAAAGCCAAAAACATGATAAAGTTCAAAAAAGAGTTTTGTGTAAAAAGAGGAAATGATAGTACATTAGTAGACAATCACAGTACGCTAAAGAAATGGAAAGTAAAATGTGATAAACGGTCTATCTGATGATATGCCAGTAGATTTTTTACACACTTAGTAGATTGTTTTCGAGATATAAACCTAAATATCATATACTTACTTATCTCGTGGGGAACATCTCTCGGATATATGGGTAACCCCCGAAATCTTGTTTGAAAGATTTTCTATTCCTGACATACTAGGTCTTTGTGCGTGATGATATCTGGGGTATTATACCTGGACTTCTGATTTTGCGGGAGCAATAGCCTAGTCCTCGTATAATACTCTACACTACTTTAATCTTAAAGCCCACCCTCAGCATAAAAAATGATGAAACATTGAAAAATGCTAATCATGTGCTGTTGAAGAAAAGATCCCCAAACAGGACACACCGAAAGTCGAGCCATCATCTCTTTGATTGAACGGAAGTTCTAGCCTGATCTCCCATGGCCTCACATTACCCGTTACAGATATCATTAGTGTACATTCATCTGTACGACTGAATATAGGAGTCTGGATTCGAGAGTGTATTATGAGGTGGGACACGCGTATAAGTTAAGTTCTTAAAACACTAAATTCCGTATCTCTAGCAGTTGAACTTTGTGTGAAAATTTAAGTGGATCGGTATACTGACAATCTAAGTGAATCGTTTAGAACTTAAAGTGTTTAAAGCTCAACGGTGCTAGTGATTTGGCATAAACTGATATGATCCTCTGAAGCGAACTCATACAAAAATATTGTCTGTAAATATGTCTGTAAATATTTCTTTACTGCTTTATATTCAGAAAAATACAAAAAGATTTTGATTTCAGCTTTATTTTCGAAAACCGATGTCTGATTGCTGAGTTTCAAAATATGAGTATGCTGATCGTGTTTCTAAAATAAACAAGTTCATTAATTTGAAATTGATGTTTTTATTCAAAAATCAAAAACAGTTTGTGAAATCTCCAAGGTCATTAATTTGGACTTGGATGATAAACTGTGAGGGATTTGGATGCTTAAATTGTAAAATCTGTGGTAATAAGAGCCAATGTTCGATGTTGGATTGTAACAACTCTCATTAAAAGTCCTATTTATTATTTTATTTTATCCAATAGGAAACCCTAATTGAGACCCCCAAGTGATACTGCATGACCCCTAAAATTTTCAGAACAATCGGAATCAGGATCAGGGCCTCTAAAACTCAGGGGGGTATTCCCTGTTTGATATTATCAACACAGTTTCTTGTCAAACGCGAATTTCTTCAAACGGTCGACTCACCCAAGCTACTGAGACACGGGGCTACCCTATGCTAGGGGGTACCCATCACGCCACGCGAAGGCCTGTCGCGCCACGCAATAGCGCCGTTTTTCCAGTATATATAGTGGAGTTTGGCACTTGAATTTCTGCGTTGGTTCGACGTTAAAACTCAATTCGTACACCGAGTTATCTTCTGTTTACTACAAAAACACACACAAACATGAAACGCTGCCGCGACAACAGGGTAATAACTCGATCGCTGCTACGATTCAATGTCCGATCGATTGAAACTATCCGATGGATGTTTGAGTGCTGCCCAAATTAGGGCTATACTTTGTCATTCGTCATGAATTCGATGGATGTTTTAGTATTGCACTTTGTCATTAGTTATGAGGGTTTTAATCTCGTGAGTTATCGTAAATGCTGGATTAGTTACTAACCTAGTTTCGTGTGCGTTGTTATTTTCTTAGGTTAATCAGGCTATAATAAGTAAGCTAAACTCTGCCCGTTTAAATCAGCAATGTGAGTCATTCTCTTTTTATCAAATTTACTTTCGAAATCATGTTGTTTTCAAAGTTATAATTACATGGATTAAGTCATTGTAGTCTTCAATTACAGCCAGTATGTGGGGTTTTGTATACAATACTTGATAACCATCACCGTTGGACAACGGGTTAGCCAATGGGTGATATGACCATAGTCACAGAAATTAGTCGACTGACAAATACCGTTGGGTAATTGATTGATATATAAACAATGTAATCGCCCTTAATACTGTATATTATAACAATGTTTCGTTTTGTGCAAAATGAATGATTCACCAGTATTTCCCCGCTGACAAAACGTTTTTAAAACATGTTTCAGGTGATCTGCTGTGATCTAGGAAAAAGTGTCGTGTAGCACTAACAAGCTTGAAGAAGTGGCTCGAATAAATAAAGAAACATGTTTTTGTAAAATAGGGATTTCCCAGTTAAATTGCCTTATTGTAAATTACGGGGCTTTATCCCAAGTTATGAAATAAAATAATCGGGCATTTTCAAGTTTTAATCGATCCTGTTAATAATTCCGCTGCCAAATTAAATAAATACCAAGGGATTTCTGTCCTGCGGCTCCTGGACCGAGTCAAACCGGGCCGGGGGCCGTGACAGAAAAAGGTGGTATCAGAGCCAGGTTTTTTAAGCCAATTAAGTATTTAGAAATACTTAATTTTTCTGATTATCATTCTGTGACTATGTGTTTTTGTGTTATTTAACTAAATTTAGAGTATGGGTAAGCAAAGAATTTCGGACATCTATCGTCAATTAGATAGTTCATCAAAAGATAAGGAAACTTCATTTCAATCAAATTCCTCAAGATACTTAGCAGATACTAAGGAAGGAATATTTATTCGTAAGGCACAGTTTGAGAATCCACTTACCACTAAGAAAAGAAGTTGGATTATTAGAAAATGTCAAGAGAAAATAAAGAAGTCACAACCAAAAGGAGTGATGGTTAATAAGGAAACTCAGGAAATAGGCAATAACCCACCATGGGAAGATAAATTAGATGAAAAATGGGCAGATCTTTATATGTTAGCCACTACAGCAGTAAATGTTAACTTTTAAATAAGTTAAACTGCCTATAATCCAGAAACTTTAAAGAACTTTATCCATTAGATAAACAACTTAGTAAGAGAAGATAGACTAAAATAAACTATGAATGCACAACCTCTAGTATATTTTGAATCTCAGTTGTAATTTGTAATAGCCATATATATATAAAAGTCGCAATGTTTGCCATTTTTCTGCTTGAACAATGATACTTGAATGGTTGTACTAAATATTAGTCTGTGAAAATTTAACTTACAATTTTGTGTGTTTTCTTCATATATGCTAAAGAGCAGGAATGAGCTGTCTGAAGCTCTTCAGAATCTCAATCTCTATTCCGTGAATGTGGAAGTTTCCAGAGACTTTACCGGTTATTTGACCGACGTGGATGAACCTATGGAATTCCAAGCCCAACCTCCGGAAAAACCCAAGCCAAAGAAGAAAAGAAAATTCGTGGGATGGAGGCGTGTGCGCAGGAAGAAACCAGCAACATGGAAAGTTATAAAGACTGTGGATCCCAAAGATAAAGGAAAAGGAAAAGGAATAGAGATCAGGGAATGTTCTAGGCGAGCCGAGGAAATGCCATTGCAGGAAGAGCTGGATCACATACTAGCAAGTTGTGATATCCTTAGGCCCGTTAATGAAAACCTCTTCACTTATCCTGCTGAAACCCAACTTCCAATGAACTTGGAACCGGCCATCCCAAATCCCCTTGTCAACACCCGACCTCTAGGAGAAATGGAAGAATGGTGGACCAACAACTGGCAGTTCCAGAATCTCCTGAATAATCCTTATACCTTTTTCCCTCAGTTTGACCCAGAACCTGCACCAAACCCACCAATGTGCAATGAGAACTTAGCTGAACTCCGCCATTTTGGCGAGGAGCTGGTGGACGCAGGGAATAGAATCCGTGAGGTGGGAGAACAGATCTCCTGGAAGTACGACGAGAGGGAACGTCGCTTCTGAGGTGCCAGCAGACGGTGATAGTGTGGTTGTGGTTGTATAATAATAATAATAATAATAATAGTAATAGTAAAAATATAATCCTGTAAAATAACCTAAAAAAAATTTTTGTAAGATAAACGGGTGTGTAAGGATGCATAATATAATATACAAAAATGGAACTCGAGAAATCGACAATTTTGGCTATACGTGTGTTGTGATTTTTGTACGATTATTTTGCATTTAGTTGTTATTTATTTTATGTTAATAATTTATATATATATTAGCAGATGGAACACGCTGATAATGAACCAGTTAACGGGATTAACCAATCTGAGCAAAACAATGAGGATCACTTCCTCAATAGGCAAGATATCGAGAATATTGTTGCTCAAGGAATAGCCAACGCTATTCCAGCAATACTTGCTGCTGCTCGAAATCCAGTTGAACCTCAACAAATTATTCCTAGCAAACGCACTCATGAAGACAACTTCAGTAATAGTGTAAATGGAGGCGGTAACATTAATAACAATGATAATGATGTACTGCAAGCCCCAATTCTCAAAAGAATGAAAGCTGCAACGCCTAGTTGCACTTACAAGGAGTTCCTTGCCTGTAAACTTGTCGAGTTCGCGGGCAATGAAGGGGCGACTGCAGCGCTGCGTTGGTTGAGAAAACCGAGGCAGTAATCAAAATAAGTAAATGTGCCGAGGGAGATAAAGTCATGTATGCTTCACACCTTTTCAAGGAAGAAGCATTAGAGTGGTGGAATACGGTGTTGCAAGCCAAAGGAAGCGACATGGCCTATGCCATGAACTGGGAGGAGTTTAAGCGTCTGGTGGAAAGAAAATTCTGCCCTGAATATGAAAAAGAGCAGATGGCGAATAAGTTTCTGAGTCATCGAATGGTGAACGTTGACCGTCGAGGGTATACTTCGAAGTTTTTCGAATATGCTCGAATCGTGCCTACTCTGGCTTCTCTAGAACCGGTACTTATTTCTCGCTACATTTGGGGTTTAATTAGCGAGATCCGTGACATTGTCAAAGCTGCGAGACCCCGCACTATCGATGATGCGGTGGAACTAGCCAACACTTTGATTGACGGACTGGTGCGTACGCGAGAAGAAAATAGGAAGAAGGAATTGGCTCAGAAAATTACCCAAGGATTTCGTGTGGTAATAATAGCAATTTCAAGAAAAGAGGAACCGGGTAATCTTCCACTCCGCCGTTCTGCAGGAACGGCAGAAAGAAGCATTTTGGAAAGTGTAATGAAACCTGCAACTTCTGCAAAGTTGTAGGACATCGTGAAGAAGATTGCAGAAAGAAAACAAGGGTCTGCTATAACTGTGGAGAAGCTGGGCATTTCAGACCAGAATGCCCCAAATTGGTTAAACCAGCAGACAACAAAGCCAAACCGGCAGACGGAGCTACCAAGAAGAATGCAAGAGCCTTCCAATTGACCACGCAGGAAGCTGAACTGATTCCTGACGTCATAGCTGGTACGTTCTTAGTTCACAACGTTTATGCGAAAGTATTATTTGACTCTGGTGCAAACCAAAATTTTATAAATATTTTCGTTCTGCCAAGCTCTTAAGCTACCCTTAACAAAACTTAGGCAAGTTTTTACAGTAGAAACGGCAGACGGGAATTCTGTTAACATAGATACGGTTTTGCAAAAAAGGAAATATAGAACTTTCAGGTCGTAAATTTTCTACAAAACTATTACCAATGAATTTAGCTGGATTCGATGTCGTGTTAGGAATGGATTGGTTAGTAGCCAACCATGCTCGAATTCTTTGTGATAAGAACTCCATAGAAATTCGTGCACTCACAGGAGAGGTAATCATGGTTACAGGAGATAAGCCGCGTAAACCCATGAAGTTCATTTCAGTAATGAAAGTTGCTAGTTATGAATGAAAGCAAGGAATAGTGTATATGATTTCAGTAATCATTAGCACTAAGGGTAAGGAACTTAAGGAAATTCCTGTAGTCTCAGAATACTAGGATGTATTCCCAGAAGAGTTACCAGGATTACCACCAGATAGGGAGGTAGAATTTAGAATTCATTTGATTCCTGGAACTACACCTGTAGTAAAGGCACCCTACAGATTAGCACCCACTGAAATGCTAGAACTGAAAATGCAATTAGACGAATTGCTTGATAAAGGATTTATACAACCTAGTTCATCCCCTTGGGGAGCACCAGTGTTGTTTGTAAAGAAAAAGGATGGTTTGATGTGAATGTGTATCGATTATAGGGAACTCGATAAGATTACAATTAAAAATCGATACCCATTACCTAGGGTTGATGATCTTTTTGATCAACTCCAGGGAGATAGATATTTTTCTAAAATCGACTTGTGTTCCGGATATCATCAATTGAAGGTACAAGAAGAAGACATACCTAAAACTGCTTTTAGAACTAGGTATGGTCATTACGAGTTTACAGTCATGCCCTTTGGATTAACAAATGCTCCGACAGCATTTATGGACATGATGAATAGGATCTGTAAACCGTACTTGGATAAATTTGTAATTGTCTTCATCGACGATATACTTATTTATTCCAAAAGTCAGAAAGAACATTGTGAGCACCTGCATGCACTCTTAACTTTGTTAAGAAAAGAAAAGCTTTACGCCAAATTCTCAAAGTACGAATTTTGGCTACAGGAGGTGCAATTTCTAGGACACATGGTGAATCACAAAGGTATTCACGTAGATCCCTCCAAGATAGAAGCGATCACCAAATGGAAGGTCCCGCAATCAGCTACAGAAGTTAGAAGTTTTTTAGGATTAGCTGGATACTATAGGCACTTTATTAAGGATTTTTCTAAAATAGCTTTGCCATTAACTAAGCTAACCTGTAAAACAGTTAAGTTTGAATGGGGAGCTAAGCAAGAAGAAGCTTTTAGGATTTTGAAACAAAAGTTAACAAACGCCCCAATTCTTGCCTTACCAGAAGGAACAGAAGATTTTGAAGTTTATTGTGATGCTTCTAAGCTAGGATTAGGATGTGTATTAATGCAACGCAAAAAGGTAATTGCGTATGCCTCAAGGCAATTGAAGAAGTACGAAGAAAATTATACGATACATGACTTAGAATTAGGAGCAATAATTTTTGCCCTTAAGATTTGGAGACATTATATGTATGGAAGTAAATTTGCAGTCCATACAATTCATAAGAGCTTAAGATACATATTTGGGCAAAAAGAATTGAACATGAGACAAAGAAGATGGATAGAAATCTTGAGTGATTACGACTGTGATATTCAATATCACGAAGGAAAAGCAAATGTAGTTGCAGATGCCTTAAGTCGTAAGTATCATGAGAAACAACGACGAGTTCGTGCTCTTAGATTAAGTTTACAATTAGACTTAAGGGAACAACTGAAGAATGTTCAGGAAACAGCAATCCAGGATGATGCTGAAGGAATGAAAGGAAGAGTAAAAGAATTAGAGCAAGGAAGTGATGGAATTTGGAGATTCCATAAGAAAAGGATTTGGGTACCTAAGCAAGGAGAATTAAGAGACAAGATTTTAGAAGAAGCTCATAAATCTAGGTATACCATTCATCCTGGTAACAATAAAATGTATCAAGATTTAAGAAATAATTTCTGGTGGATAGGAATGAAAAAGGACATAGCTAAATATGTTTCTAAGTGTCTTACTTGTTCACAAGTTAAGGCTGAACACCAGAAACATGCGAGTCTACTTCAACAATTAGAAATGCCTGTTTGGAAATGGAAACTAATAACCATGGATTTTATTACTAAGTTGCCCAAAACCAGGAAAGGTAATGATGCGATTTGGGTAATTGTGGATCGATTAACCAAATCAGCTCATTTTCTACCTATGAAAGAAACCTTTTTTGCAGGGAAAGGTTAGCAAAGCTGTACGTAGACGAGGTAGTATCCTTACATGGAGTTCCACTCTCCATTGTGTCAGATAGAGATAGTATTTTTGGACAATTTTCCAAGAAGCCATGGGGACGCGATTAAATTTAAGTGTGATAGATTTTGGTGGAAATTGGGACGATTCAAGCCCTGGAAGACATGCTCAGGGCATGTGTGATAGATTTTGGTGGAAATTGGGACGACCACCTACCCTTAATCGAATTCTCCGATAACAACAGCTATCATGCAAGTATTGAAGCAGCCCCATTTGAAGCACTGTATGGACGAAAGTGCAGAACTCCAATTTGTTGGGCAGAAATAGGAGATAGTTAAATATTAGGTCCTGAAATTGTACAAGAAAGCACCGACAAGATAACTCAATCAAGGAAAGACTAAAGACGGCTCGAGATCGCCAGAAGAGTTATGCCGATAATCGACGCAAGCCACTGGAATTTCAAGTCAGAGATAAGGTATTAATGAAAGTTTCTCCTTGGAAAGGAGTAGTTCGATTCGGGAATAAGGGAAAGCTAAGTCCAATATATGTAGGACCATTCCCAATAATCCAGCGAATAGGACCAGTTACCTGTCATTTACAACTACCAGAAGAGCTAGCCGGGGTACATAACGTATTTCATGTATCAAATCTCAAGAAATGTCTACCTGACGAATCCCTGGTAGTACCTCTTCAAGATGTGGAGGTAAATGAGAAATTAAAATTTGTTGAAAAGCCATTGTAGATAGAAGACAGAAAGATCAAGTTTCTCAAGCACAAACGACTAGTGCTGGTCAAAGTCAAGTGGGATTCAAAGAGAGGACCGGAGTACACTTGGGAACTGGAATCGGAAATGAAGCGGAAATATCCTCATTTTTTCCAGTAAATCTCGAGGACGAGATTTTTATTAAGGTGGGGAGGATGTAACAACTCTCATCAAAAGTCCTATTTATTATTTTATTTTGTCCAATAGGAAACCCTAATTGAGACCCCCAAGTGATACTGCATGACCCCTAAAATTTTTAGAACAATCGGAATCAGGATCAAGGCCCCTAAAACTCAAGGGGGGGGGGGGGTATTCCCTGTTTGATATTATCAACACAATTTCTTGTCAAACGTGAATTTCTTCAAGCGGTCGACTCACCCAAGCTACTGAGACACGGGGCTACCCTATGCTAGGGGGTACCCCTCGCGCCACGCGAAGGCCTGTCGCGCCACGCGACAGAGTCATTTTTCCAGTATATATAGTGGAGTTTGGCACTTGAATTTCTATGTTGGTTCGACGTTAAAACTCAATTCGTACACCGAGTTATCTTCTGTTTACTACAAAAACACACACAAACATGAAACGCTGCCGTGACAACAGGGTAATAACTCGATCGCTGCTACGATTCAATGTCCGATAGATTGAAACTATCCGATGGATGTTTAAGTGCTGCCCAAATTAGGGCAATACTTTGTCATTCGTCATGAATTCGATGGATGTTTAAGTATTGCACTTTGTCATTCGTTGTAAGGGTTTTAATCTCGTGAGTTATCGTAAATGTTGTATTAGTTACTAACCTAAGCATTGTTATTTTCTTAGGTTAATCAGGCTATAATCAGTAAGCTAAACTCTGCCCGTTTAAATCTGCAATGTGAGTCATTCTCTTTTTATCAAATTTACTTTATAAATCATGTTGTTTTCAAAGTTATAATTACAGGGATTAAGTCGTTGTAGTCTTCAATTACAGCCGGTATGTGGGGTTTTGTATACAATACTTGATAACCGTCACCATTGGACAACGGGTTAGCCAATGGGTGATATGACCATAGTCACAGAAATTAGTCGAGTGACAAATACCGTTGGGTAATTGATTGATATATAAACAATGTAATCGCCTTTAATACTGTATATTATAACACTGTGTCGTTTTGTACAAAATGAATGATTCACCAGTATTTCCCCCTGACAAAACGTTTTTAAAACATGTTTCAGGTGATCTTCTGTGATCTAGGAAAAAGTGCCGTTTAGCACTAACAAGCTTGAAGAAGTGGCTCGAATAAATAAAGAAACATGTTTTTTGTAAAATAGGGATTTCCTAGTGAAATTCCCTTATTGTAAATTACGGGGCTTTATCCCAAGTTATGAAATAAAATAATCAGGCATTTTCAAGTTTTAATCGATCCTGTTAATAATTCCGCTGCCAAATTAAATAAATACTACGGGATTTCTGTCCCGCGGCTCCTAGACCGGGTCAAACCGGGCCGGCGGCCGTGACATGGATGCTTAATACGGCCAAATCTTTAAAGCATTTTGATAGAGGGAGAGAATCAAGTAATCCTGGATATACTCATATTATTATAACTTAGAGCCAGGTTCTTGATTAAAAGTGTTTGAGAGCCAGGTCCCGATTCCTGGAAAAACTGAAAACGCTTGTCAAACTACTTTAGCTTATGCTGATAGAGCCAGCGTTTTCAATCCTGGAAGTTCAAAACGTTTTTACTTATAAATGTTTGAGAGTTGCAGATGCTATTCCAGACTACGATCCCGATAGCCGAGTCTAATGGGGAGTCTGAAGACGAGCTCAACGCAAGGGGAAGCGTGCAAAGTGCCAGGAAACTTTCCCGGAAGAGCTTGTATCCGGAAAACCAGGTGTCGATCCCAAAAGCACAGAAGCTTGACAAAAGGGGGAGCCTGAAGAGTTTACGAAAAGGGGAGCTGAAGCTGAAGACAGATCCATAGGGATTCTGTTCGAGAAAGAAGGAGTCTATGTTGCTGAAGATGTAATAAACCTTCAAGAAGACTCAGAGAGAGAGAGAGAGAGAGAGAGAAAGACTAGACGCTACAAGTTTGACTCAATGGTTGAGATTGACTGCGGCAATATCCAAGAGGGAGTCTGTTAGTGCAGTATGTCTATCGCCTCCATCAATCAAGATCGTAGCAGAAACAGTTTAAATCTAGTGCTTATATTGTTATATGTAGTAAAAGGCAAGGTGGCATTTCTGTAATAATGAGGAATCTCATTAAAGCCCCTTGGCCTATAAATAGGAGTCTAAGTGTTAGAATTAGAGACTTTTGGGAAACTTTTGCACATTTGGAGCTTGGAGAGCTTGGATCCTAGAGAGAGAGTCTAAAGAGAGAAAGTGCAAGAGGTGATTCACGGTTCATTTGTACTTTTCATATTATCAATGGAATCACAGATTTAGTACGTTCTCGTGTGTTCGGTCACGCACGTTCACGGATTCCGCACGTCGAACGTGTCATACGCAATCGTTTCGGAGTCGAAAACCGGTCCTAACACTTTTTGCACACCAAACCCTAACTTTATATACGCCGCATATAGGTCTATACATGGCGTATAGCCACCTTTTTCAATTTTCAAGAGAATCTCTGATATGATCTGGGAATTTATCCCTTTATATGCGCCGCGTATAGGCCTATACGTAGCGTATATAAAGGGTGGTTTTTTAAGAAACATTGTTATACATTATTTATCATTTTAGCAAACTTTTAAAATAAGTAATTTTTAAAAATAGATAAATAAAAAACATTGTTAAGTATTTTATCGTATAGTATAGGCCTATGGATATAGTGTCGTATCGTATCATATAGAGTAGTATAAATCTCGAATAGGCCTATTCGTGTAATATAATATTGTATCTTATCGTATCGTATGGTATAGTGTATGGAGCTCGTTCTCACGATCGTTTCGCCTGGTTGCACGCCCAACACGCACCCCCGTAGCCCAAGTTAGGGCAATTTTAGTGAGGCCCCTTTTGTCACACGATCTTGGGCCTCCTAATACAAGATGGCCCACTCCTCCACACTTGGACCCGCATCAAGAAGGCTCCTGTGGCGCGAAAGGGTTAACTTTTCGTGCGAGAGGGCTGCTTTTCGGGCGACATGCACTGTTTCGAGATGAAATCAGCTTGGTTTTGGTTGAACTGTTCATCTTCTCGGCTGGAATTGACTCTAGCGCTAACCCACAGCTATGAACTTAGCTTGTGAGCTCGGAGAGTCTCTGATTCGGCCAAGTTTAGTACTAGAAAGTTTGTTTTGTACAAGGTTTGAAAGAACATCTCCAATCCTTAGCTTGGTCCTCAATAAGTTAAGAGTTAATATCAGCTTGCCTAAGCATTCTGAGAAACCAAGTTCAAGTGATTGAAGAATGTATAAAAGTTTAGCAAAAGAAGAAGAAATTAGAAGAAAGGAACGATAAGCGTTTCATCTGACAGACACTTCTTCAGATTCAATACATGAAAAACGTCGTGTACCGCACTCAGTTCTTCAGGCAGATTCAGTCTGTAAGCTACCTTACCGATTCTCTCAGTTATTTCGAAAGGTCCAACGTATCGCGGATTAAGCTTGCCCCTTTTGCCAAAATGCACCACACCTTTCCAAGGTGAGACTTTCAGTAGAACCCAGTCCCTGACCTGAAATTCTAGAGGTTTTCTTTGCTTATCGGCGTAGCTTTTCTGTCGGTCACGAGTTGCCCCATTCATTGTCGGATCTGGGCAATCTATCCGTGGTATCAAATACGAGCTCGGGGCCTCTAATTTGGCTTTCACCAACTTCCGCCCAGCACAAAAGTGATCAGCATTTACGACCGTATAATGCCTCAAATGGTGCTGCCTGAATGCTGGTGTGGTAACTGTTGTTATAAGAGAATTCTACCAGAGGTAAGTGCCGTTCACATTCGTTTCCAAAGTCGATAACACATGCTCTCAGCATGTCTTCAAGTGTTTGGATGGTTCGTTCAGTCTGACCATCCCTCTGCAGGTGATAAGCAGTGCTCAAGTCCAACTGTGAGCTAAAGGATTTGTGCTTAGCCTGCCACAATTCAGACGTGAAACGTGGGTCACAATCAGAGATGATAGAAGTTGGTACCTTGTGCCTAGCAACTACTTCTTTCAAATAGACGACTGCAAGTTTTAAAAACTTGTCGGTTTCCTTGATCGCGAGGAAATGCGCAGACTTAGTTAAGCGGTCTACGATCACCGAGGTGGTATCGTTTCCTCTTTGGGAGATTGGTAAACCGGTGACGAAATCCATGGAAATTTGTTCCCATTTCCATGTTGGCAACTCTGGTTGTTGAAGCAAACCCGATGGCTTTTGATATTCGATCTTGACTCTGGCACAGGTCAAGCATTTGCTTACTTACTTCGCAATGATATCCTTCATGCTAGGCCACCAATACAGGGCCTTGAGATCTTGATACATCTTACCAGAACCAGGATGGATCGAGTAAAGAGAATTCTCTGCTTCGTCCATCACAACCTCTCAGAGGTTTCCGTAAGATAGGACCCATATACGGTCCATGAAGTAATAAATGTTGTCGTCTTTAAGTTCGAGCTATTTTTACATGCCCCGCATAGCTTCAGCTAGAAGGTTCTCTGCTTTCAACGCTTCGACTTGGGCGTTTCGGATCTGGTTAGGGAGTTTCGAGTGAATGGTAAGCTGTAAAGCACGAACACGCTTAGGTTTGGTTTCTTTCTGGCTTAGGGCATTAGCCACAACGTTTGCCTTACCCGGGTGATACTTGATTGTGCACTCGTAGTCGTTTAGGAGTTCGACCCATCGGCGTTGTCGCATGTTCAACTCCTTCTGGTCCAATTTATCCTGGAGACTCTTGTGATCGGTGTAGATCGTGCACTTAGTACCGTACAAGTAATGTCTCCAAATCTTAAGTGCGAAGACTACTGCCCCCAGTTCCAAATCGTGTGTCGTGTAATTCCGTTCGTGGATCTTGAGTTGTTGAAGAAAGGAACGATAAGCGTTTCATCAGACAGACACTTCTTCAGATTCAATACATGAAAAACGTCGTGTACCGCACTCAGTTCTTCAGGCAGATTCAGTCTGTAAGCTACCTTACCGATTCTCTCAGTTATTTCGAAAGGTCCAACGTATCGCGGATTAAGCTTGCCCCTTTTGCCAAAATGCACCACACCTTTCCAAGGTGAGACTTTCAGTAGAACCCAGTCCCTGACCTGAAATTCTAGAGGTTTTCTTTGCTTATCGGCGTAGCTTTTCTGTCGGTCACGAGTTGCCCCATTCATTGTCGGATCTGGGCAATCTATCCGTGGTATCAAATACGAGCTCGGGGCCTCTAATTTGGCTTTCACCAACTTCCGCCCAGCACAAAAGTGATCAGCATTTACGACCGTATAATGCCTCAAATGGTGCTGCCTGAATGCTGGTGTGGTAACTGTTATTATAAGAGAATTCTACCAGAGGTAAGTGCCGTTCACATTCGTTTCCAAAGTCGATAACACATGCTCTCAGCATGTCTTCAAGTGTTTGGATGGTTCGTTCAGTCTGACCATCCCTCTGCAGGTGATAAGCAGTGCTCAAGTCCAACTGTGAGCTAAAGGATTTGTGCTTAGCCTGCCACAATTCAGACGTGAAACGTGGGTCACAATCAGAGATGATAGAAGTTGGTACCTTGTGCCTAGCAACTACTTCTTTCAAATAGACGACTGCAAGTTTTAAAAACTTGTCGGTTTCCTTGATCGCGAGGAAATGCGCAGACTTAGTTAAGCGGTCTACGATCACCGAGGTGGTATCGTTTCCTCTTTGGGAGATTGGTAAACCGGTGACGAAATCCATGGAAATTTGTTCCCATTTCCATGTTGGCAACTCTGGTTGTTGAAGCAAACCCGATGGCTTTTGATATTCGATCTTGACTCTGGCACAGGTCAAGCATTTGCTTACTTACTTCGCAATGATATCCTTCATGCTAGGCCACCAATACAGGGCCTTGAGATCTTGATACATCTTACCAGAACCAGGATGGATCGAGTAAAGAGAATTCTCTGCTTCGTCCATCACAACCTCTCAGAGGTTTCCGTAAGATGGGACCCATATACGGTCCATGAAGTAATAAATGTTGTCGTCTTTAAGTTCGAGCTATTTTTACATGCCCCGCATAGCTTCAGCTAGAAGGTTCTCTGCTTTCAACGCTTCGACTTGGGCGTTTCGGATCTGGTTAGGGAGTTTTGAGTGAATGGTAAGCTGTAAAGCACGAACACGCTTAGGTTTGGTTTCTTTCTGGCTTAGGGCATTAGCCACAACGTTTGCCTTACCCGGGTGATACTTGATTGTGCACTCGTAGTCGTTTAGGAGTTCGACCCATCGGCGTTGTCGCATGTTCAACTCCTTCTGGTCCAATTTATCCTGGAGACTCTTGTGATCGGTGTAGATCGTGCACTTGGTACCGTACAAGTAATGTCTCCAAATCTTAAGTGCAAAGACTACTGCCCCCAGTTCCAAATCGTGTGTCGTGTAATTCCGTTCGTGGATCTTGAGTTGTTGAGAAGCGTAGGCAATAACTTTCTCGCGTTGCATCAACATGCAACCGAGTCCTTGAATAGATGTGTCGCAGTAGACAACAAAGTCATCGGTGCCTTCATGTAATGAAAGAATGTAAGACCCCGAAAACGGGTTTGGTAATCAAACCACGTTAATACTAAAAGACGGGTAAAGTACCGTTAGTGGTCAAATATTAGCGAAAGTCCTTCGTCGTAAAATGAAGGACTAAAATTGACCAAAAAGCCCTCAAAGGGTAAATAGGGCAAACAACCTTTAAGAGTTGTTTTGAGATAAGCGTTTTGTTAAATTGAGTCCTTGTGATACGTATAAAAATTTGAGATAGGATGTAAACTAAAAAGAAGCGTGATTTAAGCTTGAAAATGTAAATACCCTTAACGGGTCAAAATGAATAGATATGCAAAACGGGTTAAGATTTGCATAAGAACCCACAATTTGAACCTTGAATATCAGTAAACTGATATAATGTGATTTATATGGCATTTTAAAGGAAACCAACAAGTTTGTTTGATCAAAACACAAAAGGGTCAAAAGTGTCATAATTGGATTTCAAGCTGAGAGCTTGAAATCTAAAATTTTGGTAATTCAGATCTCGGGATTTTACTACACGAGATGGAGAATTAAATTACGAACGCGTAGGAAAAAGAATCGTGAAAAACGGAATTGTACAATGAAAGTTATGTGCGTTTTCGTATCTTTTACGATTGAATTTAAGAGTTGGGCATTTGCATCTGCAGCTCCAAAATAAACAACTTTCTGCCAAAAAGGATCAGTCGGGCCACGCGACGGCCAAGAGGAAACGAGGTTGCTGGTAGAATTAGCTTGAAGCTCTCACGGCCCGCGAGAGCACCTGTTGCTGGCAATTTGTTTAATTTTGTTTGTTTGACCCATATAACTTGTTTAAACTTGTTATTTAACTATCAAAACTAACTTTTAAGTTGGTTTTGATCATAGGTGAATGTCAAGGGTTCCCGGATGAAGCTCTCACGGCCCGCGAGAGCACCTGTTGCTGGCAATTTGTTTAATTTTGTTTGTTTGACCCATATAACTTGTTTAAACTTGTTATTTAACTATCAAAACTAACTTTAAATTGGTTTTGATCATAGGTGAATGTCAAGGGTTCCCAGATGAAGATCAAGCTAAATGAAGAACCAAACACACGAGATTAAAGCTTCCGCATGGCGTTACGTCGTAACTTTCAAACGACGAACTCAATTACATTATGTTGTAAAACCTTTAAACATTAAAAGTTTTTAGAAAACCCGTATTTTATATGTACGTGTACTCATAAGTTCACAATTAATTGTCGTTATTAGTACTAAAAACCATTTTATAATAGTAAGGGTGTTTCAAGTTGGTAATCAGAGCTCACGGTTAAAGAGTAAAGTGTGTTCGGTTCGAGGCTTGATCGCAAATCCGGTAAGTACAAGTATGTTAATGGTTTAGTATGATTAAAGTGTTGTGAACAACACATAGGGTTATTGTGTAATACACGTTACCCCAATGAAAACGATAGGTATAGTTAACGAAATCACGTGCGTTGACACGTACAATAAAAAGCCTTGCATTACAATACGGGCGTTTATTAATGTCGGAATCACTAACTTTTGTAAATGTTTAGTTGAAGGAAACTCGCATCTGAAGATGACGAGAGTTGAACGAATTGTGGATATGATGGTGGAACGGTCCGAGGTATGACGAGCCGAGCATACTCATTAAGGACCTAAATCGCGTGACGATAGCGAACAAAGTTAACGGCAAGAGAAGCCCGTAAGGGCAAGCATTACTAGGTGCACGCTTTTAAATTTAATCGCATAAGTAGTAATATGCAACAAACACGTAGGGAATGACGGTTGCATATATATGATAAAACCTGAATAGGATATCTATTCAGGATGATGTTTCCAAGAGAAGTTTAATAGAAACATGTGCTATTCACGATTATGAATAACAAAGAAATAATAGGATTAGTTCATATGGAAACTTGGACGGGGGGGTAATTATCCAAGTGAAAAACTCTCAATATAATGCTATTGAGAAAAGTAGCGATCACATTAACGAACGTGATTATATAATAGTTCAATAGAAAAGAAAAAACATTTTATATGTACAAAAGTAAAACTAGTAAAACTAATGATTGTTGTTTTGCAATTAAATAAAGTTTTACTAAATGAAATCAGATATGAAATAAATAGGGGCGTTACTTACATGGGGTGTGATGTGAAAACTACAAAAAGGTCATGTGTATCATGTATTGCTCGCTTACTCTGGCCAAATAAGTAGTGGCATATGATACCATGAACTTCTTGTAGCGGACACATTTACGTCTGATGTAGTAAGGACGGGGTGAATGGGACGAATTAAAAAGGTACCCAAATGAATCAAACAAGTAAGATGTTTGATAGTAAACGTAAACGCAAATCGGAGGACGGAAGCGTATTACGTTAGGATAACGAGCCCGAGAGAAGGGACAAGGATCAAGGTAAATGAAAATACAAACAGACTAATAGGAATGCTAATGCATAGGGATAAAAGTTTGACTGTCATAAGTGATGAAATTCACACGGACAAGTCAAACAAATTAAATAAAGAATAAAGGACGTGATTGAATAAAAGCGATGGATTTCGCTAAGACGACCAAATAAGTTAAAACGAAGTCTAAAATCATATCAGAATGATTACTTTGAAAATGACTTCGGTAAGATACCCGATAGAAGGGTATGATTTTATGTATATGCGTAAAACGAGAACAAAAAAGAATAAATTATTGGTTGTCAATTTCCTTGATGCGAATAATTGACATAAGTTAAAAAGAAAAACGTTAAACTAAAGTTTAGTTTTAGTAAGAAATAACATATTGACAAATATGAATATTATGAGACGGATTTGGAAATGATTAATATTAAAGGATATGGGTCTTAACACCGATAGGTGTAAAACGATACATTCGAAAGAAATATTTTCGATAATAAAAAAAGTTGAGATAAACTTAAACGTGACGTGACACGTTCACAGTCAAGAAAAAGTAATATAGAAGGTGACCACGTTGTAACGTGAGTCACGGGATAGGAGATCATGAACTCAGATAAGCCTCGGGAAGGCAAGGTGAATGTACCCGAGCGATGGGGTATAAGGTAATCGGTGACTAACAAGTCTAATCGCCAGAGGAAAAAATCAATAAAGATAAAAGTTACCAGCTGAAGGTAATGGCCTACGAGGCCTTACACGTGAAAGGCGCATACGCCTTAAAACCAAAAACACATTACCATACTTTTTGGTAAGATTATTATATGCGAGTAACGCTCAAGTGATCACCGAAACTAAGGTTCAGATGATCGAAACTAATAAAGTACATGAGAAAGGTTTCGGGGACGAAACCTCTTTAAGGGGGTAGACTTGTAACACCCCGAAAACGGGTTTGGTAATCAAACCACGTTAATACTAAAAGACAGGTAAAGTATCGTTAGTGGTAAAATTTACCTGGTGAATATTAGGATTTTTAAATAAATAAATCTAATGTCAAATAAAAATGGATTAAAGAATGTTTATTAGAAACTAAAGTTACGAGAGGCCCAAATTAATGGGACTTAAAATAACACGGGTTATAACTTCCCCGAAACCCACCAATTAACTAGGAATATCAACCTAGTTAAATATATGCCTTAAAACAAGGAAGAAAACTTGGGTAATAACTCTCTTTACAAAGTTATAAACTAGAGGGGCCAAAAGAGGAAGATTGAAACTTGATTTTTATTAAATCAAAACACTACAGACACACTAGTGTGTGTGTGTGTGCGTATGGAGACCAGGAGCAAGGAGAAAGGGATTTCAAACCCTAGCTCAACAATAACTTCAAATTGGAGGATCAAACGAAAGCCAAACTCAGATTTGAATACACATAACGATCACCAAGTCAGGGGGATCGAAAGGTATGTGGAAATTTTGACATTCATGAAGTTGTGAAAAGTCGATTAACTTTACAAGATGCGATTTAGGTATGAATCGTAGAAGTTATGGCTAGATTAGAGATGTATACTTGCTTAGGAACAAAACCCTAACTGAAAATTCTACATATATTGCTATGATTTGAATACTTAGATGAATTACCACACTTAGATAAGTGGGTTTTAATGTTATGATGAAATTGATGATATAACTAGGTTTAGAATCATCATGCATGATAATGTTAAGAAGGTGTTTGATTAAATCATGAATTTAGGTACATGATCATAAATGACATGAAATGGGTTAAGTATGTTGTGATGAAATCCATGTTTAGAAACAACCCTAGTTAATAATTTGATAAACTAGTGTTGGAAAATACTAGAAATTCGAATAATTACCCATACATATGTTAAATGGGTATTGTAACTAGATAATGAACACATAAATTGTCAATGTTGAAAATAGTGTAAAACTAACCTATGATAGAGTTCGGTAAGAAAAGTAATATAAAGGTTCATAAGGCATAAAGGTTATAATCAAGAATGACTAACCTATCCCACTTGTGAATATTATTTAATAGTTGACGCTTGACAAGCTAGGTGGAGGCTTGGGAAAGAAGCGGGTCAAACGGATCGAGTGCGTCGAAAAAGAGCATAACCGGATGCAATGTAAGTAAAACTTACACTTATTTGAAGAATACCCATATATTCTATAAGTTATAAACATGATAAAGATTTTATTCGAAATACGGTTTCAGACGTGTAATGATACGGGTCGGAACAAACATAAATGGTAAAAACCATGGTTTATGGTAAAAAGGGCGAAACGGTAAACTAGTCATGTAATGACTAAGAAATTATGAGTTTTCGTTAATATTACCTTTTAGTGTAATCTAATAATGAGAAAAGGGGTAAAAATGGTAATTTGGACAAGGGCCGACTAATGTGAATTGAAGTTAAAAATATACCCATGGCGTAAGCCGAAATGGGTTGACCGTGTATGAAAAGAACTTGTGAAAAAAAAATCCAAAGTGGATCGGATGTATAAATTGTGAATCAAAAACCATGTTTTAAAAATTATGCAACGTTCGGTCATATAGTCCAACCGGTCAAATGGTGGTGATGACACCATTTGACAATATCGACTAATGTGGTTGTGAAGTCTTATGTTAACAGGAGCGATTAGAAATTTGGATAATTTCGTCGCTATAGAATATGGGATAATTAAAGCGAGGTATAAATCGGGTTTATTTGTTGACCCGGGCCAGGTACGCATATATAGACTTATAGCTAAAAGCGATATTTTGGTCAAATATTAGCGAAAGTCCTTCGTTATAAAATGAAGGACTAAAATTGACCAAAAAGCTCTCGAAGGTAAATAGGGCAAACAATCTTTAAGAGTTGTTTAGAGATAAGCGTTTTCTTAAATTGAGTCCTTGTGATACGTATAAAAATTGGAGATAGGATGTAAACTAAAAAGAAGCGTGATTTAAGCTCGAAAATGTAAATACCCTTAACGGGTCAAAATGAATAGATATGCAAAACAGGTTAAGATTTGCATAAGAACCCACAATTTGAACCTCGAATATTAGTAAACTGATATAATGTGATTTATATGGCATTTTAAAGGTAACCAACAAGTTTGTTTGATCAAAACACAAACGGGTCAAAAGTGTCATAATTGGATTTCAATCCGAGAGGTTGAAATCTAAAATTTTGGGAATTCAGATCTCAGCTTTTTACTCCACGAGATGGAGAATTAAATTACGAAAGCGTAGGAAAAAGAATCGTGAAAAACGGAATTGTAAAATGAAAGTTATGCGCGTTTTCGTGTCTTTTACGATTGAATTTAAGAGCTGGGCATTTGCAGCTCCAAAATAAACAACTTTCTGCCAAAAAGGATCAGTCGTACCGCACGACGGCCAAGAGGAAATGAGGTCGAGGCACGCGACAGAATTAGCTTGAAGCTCTCGCGGCCCGCGAGAGCATCTGTTGCTGCCAATTTGTTTAATTTTGTTTGTTTGACCCATATAACTTGTTTAAACTTGTTATTTAACTATCAAAACTAACTTTTTATTTGGTTTTGATCATAGGTGAATGTCAAGAGTTCCCGAATGAAGATCAAGCTAAACGAAGAATCGAACACACGAGATTAAAGCTTCCGCACGGCGTTACGTCTTAACTTTCAAACGACGAACCCAATTACATTATGTTGTAAAACCTTTAAACATTAAAAGTTTTTTGAAAACCCATATTTTATATGTACGTGTACTCGTAAGTGCATAATTAATTATCGTTATTAGTACTGAAAACCTTTTTATAATAGTAAGGGTGTTTCAAAGAATTGAAGCACTACAAAGTTTCTCCTTTAGTTTCTGAAATGCAGACTCCTGAGCATTGTTCCATTTGTACGCAATACCCTTTTGGGTCAGAGTTGTGAGGGGTTGAGCAATCTTCGAAAATCCCTCAATGAATCTACGATAGTATCCCGCCAATCCTAGAAATTGATGGATTTCGGTGGGAGTCTTGGATGCAGGGCAGTTCTTGATAGAGTCAATGTTGGCTGGATCATCGTGAATCCCATCTTCATTGACCACGTGTCCAAAGAAATGGACTTCGCGAAGCCAAAAATCACATTTCAAGAGCTTTGCGTAGATTTGTTCGTTGCGCAAGAGTTCTAGAATAAGACGTAGGTGATGCTCGTGTTCCTCCCGATTCCTTGAGTAAATTATTATGTCGTCAATGAATACAATCACGAATTTGTCAAGATATGGTTTGCACACTCGGTTCATGAGATCAATGAAAATCACAGGCGCGTCTGTCATTCCAAAAGGCATGACAAGGAATTCGTAGTGACCATAACAAGTCCTAAAAGCAGTTATAGATATGTCCTCGTCACGGACTCTCAACTGATGATAACCCAATCGTAGATCGATTTTGGAGTAATAACTCGACCCTTGCAACTGATCGAATAGGTCGTAAATGCGTGGGAGTGGGTAGCTGTAACACCCCGTGTTTCGGAAGTCAAGGTCAAAGTCAAAGGAAGAAAAGATTGCTAATTGCGATCTGCCACTCCTTGCTTAATTACCGATCGCGCTACTTGACTTGTAATCAACTTTTTTTTATTGTTTATCTTAGTTGTATTATGTGGAGTAAATGAGAATAATCGCAGTTTAATTGATGTATACTTATCGCCGAAAATCGCGTAACGACTGTGAGTGATAGGAAGTAACAATGCGATAAAGTTAACTAAACGCTAATCTACTTAACGCTAATCTCCTCGCTAACGCACCGCAATACGAATCGTAGTGAATTACAGGTTCTGGATATTGCGTTATGTGTGTGCTAATTATGTGTTAAATGTGTGTGCTTATGTTTATATTTGAGGTGTACTCGCAGTCGCAACTCTATCTCATCACAATACAAAATGCAGAATGGTTATGTTTAGGTTTATGACTGTGTGTTAGTTAGGTTATTTGTGTAACTATTGACTTATACTATCGCATCGCTTACTCGCTAGACGCTTGAACACATCGCAACGCTCAGCACGCAAAACGAAACGTCCAAAACTAATTCGCCGTGCCAATTCGATTGAATGACCATATCCGATTGGATCATCATCCGATCTGATGCTGGTGCGCTCCCTTTCCTCTTTTAGAAACCCTATAAATACCCCTCTGTCACATCATTGTGATGTGACAGCTCTCTCATTCGAACCAGAACACTCAAGCCCTCTTTTCCTTCGATTTCTACCGATTCTTGTAAGTTTCTTCCTAAACCCTTGTACTTCTATGATCTACACATGTTTCTTCATCTTTTTCACCATTGAATCTTCGCTTTTAACAGAGAAATCACCGGATTTGAGGTGTTCTAGGGTGATGTCATCATGGAGTTATAATGAACTTCAAGGGTTGGCTTCATTCCACATAGAATGACTCGAATCTGAAGGATTTCCACATGATTTAGGAACGATTTTATACAGATCTAAACATTTTCTATCAACGAGACAACCGGTTTTGGGTTGAACATGAACCACTGTGAAGGAACAGTCCACTGGTCGGATCAGGATGATTCCTGTTCGAACAGGAGACTTGAGACTTGACGAGGTTCCATTGTTCAGCATGTTGTCATACCTTCTCGAGCAAACCGCAAAAACTTTCCAAACCATCAAGTCCAAAACAATCAGATCGCCGGGACGGATCGCTCGGACGGATCGCCATCCGATCGGATTTCCATCTGATTGGATAACCATCCGATTGAACGACCATCCGATAGGATTGCACATGGACTTCAACACTTAACTCTTGAAACGGAGTGTCTAACCAATCGGATTGCCATCCGATCGAACGACAGTTCGATCGAGCAACCTGAAGGGTAGAGATACTTCTCTGTTTTCAAAATGCTACAACAAAAACTTCAAAGCCATCATACACAAACACATCCATCCCAAACGAGTGGCCAACCGATTGGATCGCCATCCGATCGAATGACCATCCGATCGGATAACCAACCAATCGGATGACGCTTCGACACTTACCACTTTTGCATAGTTTTACGTGACGCTTATCGCTTGTACTATCGTTCTGTAACTAGGCCGACTCTCTAGCGCTCCCTTCAATCCATTAATCCATCATCACTGTGACTATATACTCGAACCCTTTTTCACTTAACGCACTTTTGGGTTGTTACATACGTTACTTATATCAAATCACATCGCTCACACAACGCAAACACTTTTAACGCTAACCGCTTTCGCATGTCATACGTGACTCGATGAATGCCTGTTTGTTATGTTAACACATTGATTGTTGTCTGCCTACCTTAGCAACGATAGTACTATAATTTGGACTCAGCACCTGCTTACTCAGGGGTTGTTAAGGATTTTACTTCACATGTTCACAGTGGTGAGCGTGTGTTGCGCACTCTACAACTCGCAGCCATTGGTATCGATAGGATCTTTGTCGATAACTTACGTGCTTTCGCTTTAACGTACTACATGCTGGTTATGCGTAAAACGCTTTCGCTACTATTATGCTATTAAACTTGTATGCTCACCTTTACACTATGTGTATTGACTTTTACCTTAACGTATGTGAAAGGTGTTTGAGATGCTAGGATATTGCTTGCTATCATGGAATCGAGTTGGAGAGTCTAGAAACAAAGACAATTTATTTATTTAAACATCTGAGTTGTCAGAACAATGTTTTGTTTTGAGATATCTATGTCTATAATAACTGCTTTATTTGATGGGTTATGGTATGGGACATAATGTTAACTATCTGGTAATTTAGTTGTTATGGATTTCTCATGAACAATCTGTTTCGCTCAGTGCCACGCCCTGATATTTTCGCCATCGGTTGGGGTGTGACAGATTGGTATCAGAGCCATAACTAGGAAACTAGGAAAGACACAACCTAGTCCAGGTTGTTGTCTTAGTATCGACCTAGACTATAGTCTAAGTACCCAATGCGACCTCTAATTGTGTGAACTCTATCGCTTATGCAATACTAGGAATACTAGTATGAATGGGTACAACTCGCACAAGGTGAGCTACTTCGCTCAAGTGAAACATCTCGTATAAAGTAGGTCACATTGCCCGAGTTGTGCACTTCGTGCAAAGTATTCCAGCTCAATCTCCAAACGCTCGACAATATTTCCTAGGATTGTCAAGTCGTTTTAGCCTTTCCTAAGGTGTGAAAACTGTAAACTCTCGATTGAATCGCTCGCACGACGCATGATTTTACTATTAAACACGATAATTTGCGTTGGACCAGGAGTGAAATCCATACTTCAACGCAAATCCCTCCCCATACAAACAGTAGCGCTGTTGTTAAGCTAGGGGTGAAACTCGAATCTTGATGACTTGTTCCGTCCTTTATTTCGTTTTACAAAACTCCCACCAGAGTATTGACGGACTCCAATGACCCAATTTCGTGTATCAACCGGAAGGATGCGTGTCAACCACCTCGATGCGGTGTAAGTGCACAGTCACGAAGGCTGAAGCGTGTACTCGAGGCCGTTGTTGATAGTCGACTCACTCTGGGAAGTCAATATCTAACATGCCGAGACAATCCATCTTCGATTTCAAACTCGATTTCATTGATTTTATGTGTTTATGTGTTTCGATTCTGAACTCGCTTTCGCCAACTTCGCGATTTTATGTGATTTTATGTGATTTATGTGGTTAGATGTTCATTTGTTAGCGTTTTGAGGTAGGACATGGTTTCGATTTGATGCTTCCTGAGAACGCACTCACAACTCACGACACACGCTATGCTACTTGTTATATTACTCGTAATCGCTAATCGATAATCGCACTCGATACTCTCGATCGAAATTGCAACTTGAAGGATAGGTGAATACATGCAAGATATGTAGGAGAATACGTGCAAAATATAGCGAAGTACACGTTTACGTGGATTATGTGCTTATGTGGATTATGTGCTTACATGGAATATGTGCTTACGTGGACTATGTGCCTACTTGCTTACGTGCTTACACGGGCCACATGTTAGTATGGGATGACATGTGATCGTGTACCTGTGTGTCAACGTGCTTCTGTGGTTGAGTACTTCTGTGATAGTACGCTAGACTAAACTAGGATTTATCGAATTGCGCTTGAATCCTGTGACGATGTCTGTTGCAGACAATGTCGTCATTTGGATCGCATCACTCTCGCACCGCTCGTCGAAACCACGAAGACAAACGTATCGCCGCTCTAGTCACAAAGCAAATCATCAAAATTCTCCCACGGATAGTCAGCGAACTGCAAGAAAACGCTAGCAAGTCCTGAGAGGAATCTAGGACTGAATCGCCAAGAGCGACATTCAGCTTCAAGCAGTTTAAAGCATGCGGACCCAAAGAGTTCACCGGAACCGATGGACCTACTGCTATGTTTCAATGGTTTGATTCTATTGAAGTCACCCTGCGCCAAAGCAGCTGTCCTGACAATCTCCGCGCTGTTAACGCCACCGGGGTTTTCCAATCCCTGGCTCTGTATTGGTGGACTACCGAAAGGAACAAACAAAGGAATGATGCAGCCTTTGGGCTCACGTGGGACGAGTTGAAGAACATCATGATGAAGGAGTTCTGCCCTCCCCACGAGCTTCAGAAGCTGGAGGACGAATTTTGGCATCTGAAGCAAGAGGGTGGCGATAACTCTGGTTTAACCGCCCGATTCAAGCAGTTGAGTATCATTTGCCCTGGTCAAGTTACTACTCCCGAAATCACCATCAAGAAATACATCCGTGCTCTACCGGATTGTGTTGCTGATTTTGTGCAAACCTTGAAGACGACAACTATCGAAGAAACTTTCTTGCTCGCCGCCGAGATTAATGACAAACGAGTTCGAGCTGGATTCTTTGATAAGGCCTCCAAGAATCTTCATCAGGTTACCGCTGCTTCCACTGCCGAAAACACCGCCGCATCATCTCAAGGTTCAAAGTCCCCCCATCGCAAGAGAAAGAACAACAAGAATTGTGCTGTCACAAACGCCGCACCACTCAATGCTGCTCCAGCTCCACCGCAATACTAAAACCGCCAGGTAGCGGCACCAGCAATCAATGCACCACCGGCCAAACGTGCATACACTGGTCCTCATCCGCTCTGCCCTACCCTACCTGCACTTATCACCACGCGGTTGGATTTGCGTGCAGATTTTGTGTTCACTGCAACCTGCATGGCCATTTTTCTACCAACTGCCATACTGGTCACCAACAAGCCCCTGCTCAAGCTCAAGGTCAAGCCCCTGCTCCACAAGCCCTCCTTCCTGCTCCACAGGGTCCACAAGCAGTTCCTGCCCCCGCAGTTAATGCACGAGCCTGCTATGCGTGTGGTGATCCCAACCATTTCGCAAACATGTACACGAACAAGGTTGTGAAGCAAGAGCCCCAACAGCAACCACAACATCAACAACAGCAGCCTCAGCAACAGCAAGCAGCCCGCGGACGTGCATTCAACATCAACGCCTGCCAGGCTCAGGCAGATAACAACGTTGTCAACGGTACGTTTCTTGTGAATGGTATATATACTTCGTGTTTGTTTGATACTGGAGCAGATAACTGTTTTGTATCGTTCGAATTCGAAAAGCTCCTTAATCGTAAGCGCGCTCATCTCCCCATGACGTTCGATGTTGAACTTGCCACGTGAAGAACCATCATAGTTAACTACGTTCTACGTGATTGTACGCTGGAACTCAACAATCACATCTTCCCTATCGACCTTATTTCGATGCAACTCGGTAGTTTTGACATCACAGTAGGCATGGATTTCCTTCGTGAAAATCACGCTGAAGTTGTGTGCTTCGATAAAATGATTCATTTCCTTCTCGCCAATGGTGATCAATTGTGTGTTTACGGTGAATTCGCATCGAAGAAACTCCAACTCCTGTCGTGTGTCCAGGCTAGCAAGTATCTCCGCAAGGAATACCAAGCTTTCTTGGCACACATTGTGGTTGCGGAGAAAAAGGAAGTTAAGGCACTGGATAAGGTACCTGTAGTTCGTGATTTTCCTAACGTTTTCCCTGATGATTTACTTGGTTTACCCCCAAGTCGTGATATCGACTTTCGTATCGACCTCATTCCTGGAGCCAATCCCGTTGCTAAAGCTCCCTATCGACTCGCCCCGTCAGAAATGCGGGAACTCTCAAGTCAGCTCCAGGAATTGCTTGAAAAAGGCTTTGTTCGCTCTAGCACCTCTCCTTGGGGCGCACCTGTCCTTTTTGTCAAAAAGAAGGATGGGTCGTTCCGGATGTGCATCGACTACAGGGAGTTGAATAAGCTAACTATCAAGAATCGCTATCCCTTGCCACGTATCGATGATTTGTTTGATCACTTACAAGGAGCTACATGTTTCTCGAAAATTGATTTACGCTCAGGCTATCTCCAGTTGCGCATTCAAGAAGAGGATATACTAAAGATTGCCTTTTGTACTCGATACGGCCATTACGAGTTTGTCGTTATGCCCTTTGGTCTAACCAACGCACCTGTGGTTTTCATGGATCTGATGAATTGTGTGTGTAAACCCTATCTGGACCATTTCGTCATCGTGTTCATCGACGATATCCTGATCTATTCTAAGTCAAAAGCCGAACACGCGCATCATCTACGTTTGGTTCTTGAATTACTCCAAGGGAATCGACTCTATGCCAAGTTCTCCAAGTGCAAATTCTGGTTAGAGGAGGTTCAATTCCTCGGTCACATTATCAATAGTCGAGGTATTCACATTGACCCCGCGAAGATCGAAACCGTTAAGAGCTGGGTTACACCAAGGAACCTGATTGAAGTCCGTTCTTTTCTCGGACTAGCGGGTTACAACCGCCAATTTATCAAAGGATTCTCAAAAATCGCTGTGCCTCTTACGTCTCTCACGCAAAAAGACAAGCCTTTTGTTTGGGGAACCGAACAAGAGACTGCTTTTCAATCTCTCAAGCTCATGCCTGCAATGCTCTAGTACTTACTCTACCTGACGGAGATGATGATTTCATAGTTTATTGTGATGCTTCAAACCTTGGTCTCGGTTGTGTGCTTATGCAATGAGATAAGGTTATCGCTTACGCGTCTTGACAGCTCAAGATCCATGAGAAGAACTATACAACCCACGATCTCGAGCTCGGTGCAGTTGTTTTTGCGCTCAAGATTTGGCGACACTACCTTTACGGTACCAAGTGTACGGTCTTCACCGACCATAAGAACCTACAACACCTCTTGAGCCAAAAAGAGCTTAACATGCGCCAATGCCAACGGGTTGAACTTCTTAACGATTACGACTGTGAGATTCGTTATCATCCTGGCAAGGAAAATGTTGTTGCCGACGCTCTCAGCCGACGAAGCTATTTGCATAGCATTCGTAATATTCATGCCCAGCACAATCTCGAAGCCCTTATTTGTGACGCCCAACATGCTTGCTTTACCGAAAATACCTTGAAAAAGGAAGGGATTTCGAATGATGGCGCTCAATTTGTGAATTAATCGAATGGTATATTCCATTATTTAGACCGAATTTGGATCCCCAAGCGTACCAACTTACGACAAATCTTGCTAGATGAAGCCCACAAGTCTCGCTATTCTATTCATCCGGGTGCCGACAAGATGTACCACGACCTTCGTCGACAGTACTGGTGGCCTGGAATGAAGAGGGATATCGCTATCTACGTTTCGAAGTGCCTAACTTGCTCGAAGGTTAAGGCCGAACAGCAAAGGCCCTCTGGCTTACTTGTCCAGCCCGAGATCCCTATGTGGAAATGGGAGAGTATAGCTATGGACTTCATAACGAAACTCCCGCGCAAGCCATCAGGTCACGACAGCATCTGGGTTGTCATTGACCGATTGACTAAGTCTGCTCACTTTCTGCTGATATTAGAAGACTATAAGGTAGAACGATTGGCACGGATCTACACCGACGAAATCATTTGTCGACATGGGACACCTCGTGATATCATCTCTGACCGCGATGGTCGGTTTACCTCACGTCTTTGGAAACATTTCAATCTGCCCTCGGTACCACTCTTAATCTAAGTACCGCTTTCAATCCCCAAACCGACGGTCAGACTGAAAGAACGATTCGTACCCTTGAAGACATGCTTCGCTCGTGTGTCATAGACTTCGGTGGTAAATGGGACGCGCGTTTACCTTTAGTCGAATTCTCGTACAATAACAGTTATCACTCGAGTATTCAAATGACACCTTTTGAGGCATTATGCGGAAGAAAATGTCGATCGCCTATTGTGTGGCACGAGATCGGAGACGCACAAATTACCGGTCCTAAGCTGTTGCAAGAAACGAGTGACAAAATCCTCCAAATTCGAGACAATCTACTGAAAGCTCAGAGTGGTCAGAAAAGTTACGCCGATAGACGCCGCAAGCCCCTTGAATTTGACATTGGCGATCACGTGCTACTAAAGGTATCCCCTTGGAAGGGTGTGATCAGATTCGGTAAGAAAGGAAAGCTCCCACCTCGATATGTTGGACCATTTAAGATTTTGGAAAGGATCGGCAAAGTGGCCTACAAACTCGAACTACCGGAGGAACTTAACAACGTCCACCCGACTTTCCACGTTTCGAACCTCAGAAAATGCCTGGCCGAGCAGAATTTGCAAGTACCACTCGAGGATCTACAAGTGGACGAAACATTACACTTCATGGAAAAGCCTGTCGAGATCATGGACCGAGAAACCAAGAAACTTAGGCGCTCACGCATTCCCATTGTGAAGGTTCGCTGGGAAGGCAAACGCGGTGCCGAGTTCACCTGGGAACTCGAAAGTGACATGAAGGCGAAATACCCACAGTTGTTTGTTACGCCTGCGCCTTAATTTCGGGACGAAATTCCCTAAACTAGGGGAGGCTGTAACACCCCGTGTTTCGGAAGTCAAAGTCAAGGTCAAAGTCAAAGGAAGAAAAGATTGCTAATTGCGATCTGCCACACCTTGCTTAATTACCGATCGCGCTACTTGACTTGTAATCAACTTCTTTTAATTGTTTATCTTAGTTTTATTATGTGGAGTAAATGAGAATAATCACAGTTTAATCGATGTATACTTATAGCCGATAATCGCGTTACGACTTTGAATGATTGGAAGTAACAATGCGATAAAGTTAACTAAACGCTAATCTGCTTAACGCTAATCTCCTCGCTAACGCATCGCAATACGAATCGCAGTGAATTACAGGTTCTGGATATTGTTTTACGTGTGTGCTAATTATGTGTTAAATGTGTGTGCTTATGTTTATGTTTGAGGTGTATACACAATTCGCAACTCTATTTCATCGCAATACAAAAAGCAGAATGGTTATGTTTAGGTTTATGACTATGTGTTAGTTAGGTTATTTGTGTAACTATTGACTTATACTATCGCATCGCTTACCCGCTACATGCTTGAACACATCACAACGCTCAGCACGGTAAACGAAACGCCGAAAACTAACTCACCGTGCCAATTCGATCGAATGGCCATCCGATCGGATCGTCATCCGATCCGACGCTGGTGCGCTCCCTTTCCTCTTTTGGAAACCCTATAAATACCCCTATGTCACATCATTGTGATGTGACATCTCTCTCATTCAAACCAGAACGCTCAAGCCCTCTTTTCCTTCGATTTCTCCCGATTCTTGCAAGTTTCCTCCTAAATCCTTGTACATCTATGATCTACACATGTTTCTTCATCTTTTTCACCATTGAATCTTCGCTTTTAACCGAGAAATCACCGGATTTGAGGTGTTCTAGGGTGATGTCATCATGGAGTTCTTATGAACTTCAAGAGTTGGCTTCATTCAACGAAGAATTACTCGAATCTGAAGGATTTCCACATGATTTAGCAACGATTTTACACAGATCTAAACATTTTCTATCAACGAGACAACCGGTTTCGGGTTGAACACGAACCACTCTCAAGGAACAGTCCACTGGTCGGATCAGGGTGATTCCTGTTCGAATGGGAGACTTGAGACTTGACGAGGTTCCATTGTTCAGCACGTTGTCATACCGTCTCGAGTAAACTGCAAAAACTTTCAAAACCATCAAGTCCAAAACAATCAGATCGCCGGGACAGATCACCGTCCGATCGGATCATTGTCCGATCGAACGACCATCCGATAGGATTGCACATGGACTTCAACATTTAACTCTTGAAACGGAGTGTCTAACCAATCAGATCGCCATCCGATCAAACGGCAGTTCGATCGAGCGACCTGAAGGGTAGAGATACTTCTCTGTTTTCAAAATGCTACAACAAAAACTTCAAAGCCATCATACACAAACACATCCATCCCAAACGAGTGGCCAACCGATCGAGTGGCCAACCGATCGGATCGCCATCCGATCAAATGACCATCCGATCGGATAGCCAACCGATCGGATGACGCTTCATACTTACCACTTTTGCATCGTTTTACATGACGCTTATCGCTTATACTATCGTTCTGTAACTAGGCGGACTCTCTAGCGCTCCCTTCAATCCATTAATCCATCATCACTGTGAGTATACTCGAACCGTTTTTTGCTTAACGCACTTTTGGGTGATACATACGTTACTTATATCAAATCACATCGCTCACACAACGCAAACACTTTTAACGCTAACCACTTTCGCATGTTATACGTGACTCGATGAATGCCTGTTTGTTATGTTAACACATTGATTGTTGTCTGCCTGCCTTAGCAACGATAGTACTATAGTTTGGACTCAGCACCTGCTTACTCAGGGGTTGTTAAGGATTTTACTTCACATGTTCGCAGTGGTGAACGTGTGTTGTGCACTCTACAACTTGCAGTCATTGGTATCGATAGGATCTTTGTCGATAACTTACGTGCTTTTGCTTTAACGTACTACATGCTGGTTATGCGTAAAACACTTTCGCTACTAATATGCTATTAAACTTGTATGCTCACCTTTAAACTATGTGTATTGACTTTTACCTTAACGTATGTGACAGGTGTTTGAGATGCTAGGATATTGCTTGCTATCATGGAATTGAGTAGGAGAGACTAGAAACAAAGACAATTTATTTATTTAAAAATCTGAGTTGTCGGAACAATGTTTTGTTTTGAGATATCTATGTCTGTAATAACTACTTTATTTGATGGGTTATGGTATGGGACATAATGTTAACTATCTGGTAATTTAGTTGTTATGGATTTCTTATGAACAATCTGTTTCGCTTAGTGCCACGCCCCGATGTTTGCGCCATCGGTTGGGGTGTGACAGTAGTGGTTCCTGATAGTTACTTTGTTTAGCTCGCGATAATCAATGCACATACGAAAAGTGTCGTCTTTCTTCTTGACAAAAAGTACTGGGCTCCCCAAGGTGACAAGCAAGGACGAATAAAACCTTTATCCAACTGTTCCTGTAATTGCGTAGAAAGTTCCTCTAGTTCCGTTGAGGCTAGTCGATAGGGTGCATGAGCTATGGGCGCCGCTCCAGGAGTTTGCTCGATTTGAAATTCAACTTGACGATGAGGTGGGAGTCCCGGTAATTCCTCAGGGAAGTCACGTACGATGCGAAAATCTTCAATCTTTCTTTCCCTTCCTGGGTGTTAGTGACGAGCGCTAAAATAGTGGTATGCCCCTTTCGCAAGCACTTTTGGGCTTTTAAGAATGAAATGATGCCTGTGACTACACCACTTTTGTCACCTAGAATAATCAGAGGTTCACCGAAAGAATGAGGAATATGAACAATTTTCTCTTGGCAGAGTATCTCGGCTCGATGTTTCGATAACCAATCCATTCCGATGACAACGTCGTAGCTTCCAAGAACGACGAGAAAGAGATTTATGGAGAAAGTTTGACCAGATAGTACGAGCTTGCAATTGTTGATAACGTGTGAGGCCTCGATGTTTCTAGTGTTAGCTAATTCGACGACGTGGTTAGAGTTTAAAGGTGTTGGTACAGGCTTAAGCGTCTTACTAATACTTAGGGATATACAACTAGCATCGGCTCTAGAATCAAACAATACAAAAACGTAACGATCATCGAGGAGGAGCTTACCCGCCACAACGTTGGGGTTATTCCTTGCTTCGCCAGCTCCAATCACAAAAGCTCTTCCCATTGCACCGTTCCCACCATTGTTGTTGTTGTGTTCAGCTCCTTGGTTGTTGTTATTTTTATTCTGGTTCAACTGAGGGCAATTCTTCTTCATGTGCCCAACTGCTCCACACTGGTAGCATCCCCGATTGTTTCCTCGTTGTTGCTGTGGTATGTTTTGCCCTGCTGTGTACTGGCTTCTACAGTCTTTTGCCTCATGCCCTGGTTTGTTGCATCTTTGACAGCGTTTTTTTATCACACGGCCCGTGGTGATATCGGTTGCACTTGTTGCACTTGGGTCGGTTTCCTTGATAACCACCCTGTTGTTGAGTACCCTTGTTGTTTTCGAACTTACTCTGCTGTGTTGGGGTTTGAGTGGGGTTAGCATTCTTGCCTTGCTTGCCATCCCATTTGCGTTTGTTGTCTCTAGAAGTTTCAGCAGAAGTACCGATATGCTTGGGCAACTTGCCCTGTTCCACAACTTGATCAGTGAGACGATGTACCAGACGGATAACTTGTTGGATTGTGGGGAGGTGATCGGAGTGTCGCGCTCCGGTCAAAGATAATATTTATAAGCCCAAATTACCCTTAACAAATAGCTAGTGGTAGAAAGGGGTCGATCCACGAAGAGTATGTGGTTTGCGAATGGATTTACTAGAACTAAAATGGTTGTCACAATTTATGAAGCTTGCTAATAAAATTCTTGTATTTTTGTTTTTGATGAAAGATGTCTAAATTGTATCTATAATTAAAATGGTGAGATGAACCAAAAAATGGTGAACTTGGCCGTCCCCTGATTCGAACCCGGGTCTAGGCTGCACCCTTTCGCGCGCCTAGCCAACTTTGCTAGGTGCCTAGTGTTGTGAAAGTTCCGTTTTAAATAAATATAAGCACATACTTGAACACAAACTCCTAGTTAACAATGGTGATAAATATGAGATTTCTAAACAATAACAAGTAAAGGAATCACACCCGGTTTCAGTAGTTGCTAAATTATGGTTTCTACAAGTTTAAGGCTTCAATTCAAATGCATACAATTAACGGATTTAGTGTACCGTGACTTAGGTGCTAATAACTATCAACGCTCAATGAACGGACAAGAATACACTTTGTAATCAACACAAGTAAATCCTAACCAAGACAACGCATATTACACATAACCATTTCATAAAGTCATAACTTTTAACATCGCTCGACAGTTTATGAATTCGAAACAAATATAAGCTAGTGCCAGAGGTTTCTAAAATCATACACAAATTGTCACAAATTGAAGCAAGAACAATTCAAAACCATAAATTAAACAACTACCTACACCGGGGTGAAACCGAGATGATTAGCCACTCATGGTTGACGGAGCTTGATCACCGGAAGAATGAACCTTGACGGGAGTCATGTTGGAGCTTGGAGGATGGAGAATGATGAATGTTGGAAATGAGTGATTGTGAACCGTCGTTGGTCCTTCGACCCCCGGTATGGCTCTCGGATATCTTCATCTTGGATGATGAGCTTCTTTATATAGCCATGGAAGACTTGGAGCATTTACACTTTGGAGCATTCACTTCTCCATATGAACTTGGAATGTTTACACTTAGCTTAAAGACTTTGGGGCATGAGGTGTCTCCATTGAGACTTGAATGCTCAAGAACTTGGAGGATGATTTATTTCTTCAAAAGCTGCCCAATGTTTATGTTCTTGGTCCCCCCCAAAGACTAAAACCCGTAGTTGACCAAAACAAACAAGTTCCAATCAATAAAAAGCATCCAAGAAAAAGTTTCCCGGAGTGGTTTTCCCTTGCCCGTCGCCGACGGGGTCCCTGCCCGTCGCCGACGGCCTCTCGTTTGGTCAGTTTTTTCCGAAACTGTTTTCTTCATAACTTCTTCGTTATAGCTCCGTTTTACGCACCGTTTTCGCCCACGTGCTCGTAATTCCAGCCTCTATCATAATATCTTCCAATGTCTTCATGTTAACTCCATTAACATTCCCTAAAGCACATCCAATCTTCGTGGTTAACCCGGTCTTTGTCATTTTTCATCCCCGGTTGATGATGTTTGATCCCGGTGACCCGTAAAGCTCCCAATTAGCTCCTTAATCTTCACAAGACCTACAAAACATAATTCCTTTTACAAGTAGGCTATTCGAGATTAAGCATATGTAAAAACATTAAGTTAAGCATAATAAGGCACCGGTTTTTGACCACACATCACATCCCCACACTTGTCTTTTGCTTGCCCTCAAGCAAATTCTGTTTTTCACTTTCGCTTGGGTCGAACAATGAACACACTTCCCATTCCCGAGACAAGGTTAAGGTCGAATGTCATACTAAAGTTCAAACTCTTTACAATTCGAAATATATCTAATGGTAATGTGATTTCACATACACAAATGGTTACCCAAGATTAACTCGCCCTTAAAACTAACAAATCATACATATCCCTCACAATGTTCTCTCCACTTGGCTTAACATTTGGCTAATATGTAATGTATTAGCATCTCGACAAGTAATCGCTCAAAACCGATTAGAACACGTACCCGCATAGGCTTGCAACTCAATCATTCTCCACCAACGAACACGAATACTAAACACAAGTCATAAGGTCTTTGTAAGGGTTGTAATGGGGCTAGGGTTAAAGGTAGGGAATAGGTTATTTTTAAGTGGCTAAGGTGATGAAAATTTTGATTTTTATTATAACACAACTATTCCAACTTAAGTAAACTACAAACATCAACTATAAGGCAATGATTTTTCACCTTTTATTCAACAACTAGAAACACATATTTTTGTTCTTTTCTCAATGAATTTCTCATCTTTTTCATAACATTTTCTGAATTTTTTTTTTCAATACAAATAAATACAACTATACAAATTTTGCTAAATAATCGAATTTCCATCACACGGGTTTAAACAAAAAGGCTTATGGTTGTTGGCTAAGTAGGTTGTCAAATGAAGGTTTAGGCTCAAAGTTGGCTACTAGGGGATAATTTTTGGGTAAGGGTATAAGAATGGTGTAAAAGGAAAAAGGTTCACCTAATGCCTTAATCATTCTCGTGCTCGTATTCGGTCTATGGTCTCAAACGTATCAAAAGATGCAAGTTCTACAATACATGACTAATGGTCCACTCAAACAAAGAAATATGTGTATATATGATGTATAAAAGTGGCTCAAAATCTCACTTATAAGGGTATGATATGTGATATGCACCAAATGCTAGTTCCTTAGGCGAATTATTCCCAAATAACCACCCGTTAAATACCCTTCATGCTATTAATTTGAACTTGACCATGACAAAAGACCAAATGGGTTGTGTCATCCCTTGTTGACCTAACTACTTGTGTTTTTAAGATTGCTTTTGAAACAATAAACTTTTGAAAAATTTTTGAAATTTTTCCCCCATCCCCACACTTGAGGTAAACATTGTCCTCAATGTGTAGTATTTAAATGAGCGGCTCAAAATCTAAAACTTTTACTACTCCCCCATCCCCACACTTGAGGTAAACATTGTCCTCAATGTGTAAGAACTAGAGTTTTAAAAATGCACAAGGGATGTGAGACGGCTATCCCTCCCAAAGTTCACCCCGACTTTCAAACATTTAACCAACAATCCACTTATTATTAATAAACAAGGTAAAATGGAAACGCATGCACCTGATTTTGTTTCTTGATGTCCGTATCTTCTTCTTCTCTTCATAAAAATGGTTGTCTCGTGAACATTGTGTACCTACAAATTCTAACCCTTGTGTAGAAGCATGCTTCTCACAACCATCAAAATTTGTTAGTTACCTAGTTCTACCATTTTTATGAAAATATTACCAAGTCATGCATTATTTTACCTTTGTTTATGTGGAAAAACAAATAAAAGACAAAATAAAAATAAAACACACAAAATAAACAAAATAAATAAACAACACGAAACATACCATACCTCTTCAAAACCCTAAAAATTCACGCCCAGAAATCTTGCAAACGAGCAAGAATTGATGGAAACCGTTATTGGGGTTTTGTTCCTCTCGAAAAACTACACACTTTAGGCTTAAGAATCAACTGATTTGGGTGAGAATTGAAGAAGTTATGAAGGTTTGAAGGTTTAAAGGTTCTTAAAATGGGTTAGGAAAAAAAAAACATTTTTATTATTATTATTATTATTTTTTTTATTAAAAACGATTTTTTTTATTTTCTTTTTTTTTTAAACGAATTTTTTTTTATTAATTTTTTTTTAAATTTTTTTTTATTTATTATTTTTTTTTATTAAAAACGAATTTTTTTTTAAGCCCGTCGCCGACGGCTTGGGGTTTGAGCAAAATCCTCCGACGGCTTAAGCTACTGGCTACGGGAATTGTGGGCGACGGCTGGTTTTTAAAGCCCGTCGCCGACGGCTGCCCCAATTTTTTTTTTTTTTTTTTTTTTTTTGCAAAATATATATAAAAATATGGATTTTTTATAAAGGGACTATATACCTTAAAAATTCCTAAAAAATATTAAAAATCTTTTTGTAAAAATTTATTAGCTAAAATTTTAAAATTAAAAATACGAAAAAATCGTAACGATTCTACCACCCCCTAAAATAAACGTGTATTTTCCTCAATGCACAAAACGAAATCTAAAACATACCTTATGTCTTCAAGAGTCGTTTATGATGTTCGGACTTCACATAATCAAATAAGGTTAGTAGGAAACGATTACGATAATATCTAAAATACACAAAAAATTAAAACTATAAACAATTCTAACTAAAATGTTACAATAACAAGCCTAACTCACTTTCGTAGGAATCACGGTTGCATTTAGCTTATGCAACAAGCCCTTTTAAACCCCCCAATAGCTTAGGAGGATGAGAGGTCTCGTGAGGGTTATATAGGGAACACACCCACAACGTTCATTTAACTACTAAAATAAAAAAAAAAAAATACAAACTCTACAACTACGATACCTGATTTACCCCTCATGGTGGTCGAAGTGCACATTTGCCTACCGAGTTTCCAACATACGCTTGGTAATTAGCATGCCGAATCCATTCTCTTTTTCTTCTATTCGGCATGCGTAACGTACAACTTCGGGGTCGCTTCTTACCAAACCGGCCAATGTCTTGCAATACCACCCTTCGAATCCTTATACCCGAACCTTCATCCCCAACTTTGTTGGTTGGAGTGATAAGTATGGGAGAAGGATAGGCATGAATGTGGGCTTCTTTCGGTTCTGACCCGTCTTGCGGTGTTATGTCTTCCGCTCGGTTCAAACATTCAGTTTCTTGCTCTGGAAGATCTATAACCTCTTCCACCACATCACCATCAACCATGATACCATTCACCAAAACCTCTTGGTCTCGCCTAAGTTGGGCCATCTCCTCGGTTAATTGACCAACCTGAATAACCAAAGCCTCAAATGATTTGTTTCTCAGCTCGTCTTTCTTTTTCATTTCTATCATCATGTCCATAATCATATCGAGCTTAGAGTTTAACGAATCTTGTGAGTTCTCGTATACCGGTTGAGGGTATTCATTATAATAATCATCATACTCCTCATCCCGGTAACTTGAGAAATATGGTGATTTGGGTTCATAGTTATAGTCTTGATAATGTGGTGGTGGTGGATTATCATATGGATAATATGAGGATGGACCATTGAAATCTTCATGGTCCGCCCTCCTATAATCATACAATCCGCTAAGGTAGTCTTCCCGATCCTTGTTGGCTTGAACTTTTTCGTGGAAAACATAGCAATCTTCTAAATAATGCTCTCCGCTTCCGCAACACTCACACGGATCATCATCCACCCAATTCATATTGAAAGATGGTACCTGCAAAACATGTTCCTGCACAAACAAGCTCGACCACCCGAAGTAAAATCACAAAAAAACAAAGAAAAAGAAAATAAACAACTTAAAAAAAATATTTACTAAATTCTAACAATTATCCAAACACAAAGCGCACGAACTCCCGGCAGCGGCGCCAAAATTTGATCGGAGTGTCGCGCTCCGGTCAAAGATAATATTTATAAGCCCAAATTACCCTTAACAAATAGCTAGTGGTAGAAAGGGGTCGATCCACGAAGAGTATGTGGTTTGCGAATGGATTTACTAGAACTAAAATGGTTGTCACAATTTATGAAGCTTGTAATAAAATTCTTGTATTTTTGTTTTTGATGAAAGATGTCTAAATTGTATGTATAATTAAAATGGTGAGATGAACCAAAAAATGGTGAACTTGGCCGTCCCCTGATTCGAACCCGGGTCTAGGCTGCACCCTTTCGCGCGCCTAGCCAACTTTGCTAGGTGCCTAGTGTTGTGAAAGTTTCGTTTTAAACAAATATAAGCACATACTTGAACACAAACTCCTAGTTAACAATGGTGATAAATATGAGATTTCTAAACAATAACAAGTAAAGGAATCACACCCGGTTTCAGTAGTTGCTAAATTATGGTTTCTACAAGTTTAAGGCTTCAATTCAAATGCATACAATTAACGGATTTAGTGTACCGTGACTTAGGTGCTAATAACTATCAACGCTCAATGAACGGACAAGAATACACTTTGTAATCAACACAAGTAAATCCTAACCAAGACAACGCATATTACACATAACCATTTCATAAAGTCATAACTTTTAACATCGCTCGACAGTTTATGAATTAGAAACAAATGTAAGCTATTGCCAGAGGTTTCTAAAATCATACACAAATTGTCACAAATTGAAGCAAGAACAATTCAAAACCATAAATTAAACAACTACCTACACCGGGGTGAAACCGAGATGATTAGCCACTCATGGTTGACGGAGCTTGATCACCGGAAGAATGAACCTTGACGGGAGTCATGTTGGAGCTTGGAGGATGGAGAATGATGAATGTTGGAAATGAGTGATTGTGAACCGTCGTTGGTCCTTCAACCCCCGGTATGGCTCTCAGATATCTTCATCTTGGATGATGAGCTTCTTTATATAACCATGGAAGACTTGGAGCATTTACACTTTGGAGCATTCACTTCTCCATATGAACTTGGAATGTTTACACTTAGCTTAAAGACTTTGGGGCATGGGGTGTCTCCATTGAGACTTGAATGCTCAAGAACTTGGAGGATGATTTATTTCTTCAAAAGCTGCCCAATGTTTATGTTCTTGGTCCCCCCAAAGACTAAAACCCGTAGTTGACCAAAACAAACAAGTTCCAATCAATAAAAAGCATCCAAGAAAAAGTTTCCCGGAGTGGTTTTCCCTTGCCCGTCGCCGACGGCCTCTCGTTTGGTCAGTTTTTTCCGAAACTGTTTTCTTCATAACTTCTTCGTTATAGCTCCGTTTTACGCACCGTTTTCGCCCACGTGCTCGTAATTCCGGCCTCTATCATAATATCTTCCAATGTCTTCATGTTAACTCCATTAACATTCCCTAAAGCACATCCAATCTTCGTGGTTAACCCGGTCTTTGTCATTTTTCATCCCCGGTTGATGATGTTTGATCCCGGTGACCCGTAAAGCTCCCAATTAGCTCCTTAATCTTCACAAGACCTACAAAACATAATTCCTTTTACAAGTAGGCTATTCGAGATTAAGCATATGTAAAAACATTAAGTTAAGCATAATAAGGCACCGGTTTTTGACCACACATCAGGAGGTTAGCTGAAGTCACCAGGCTTTGAATTTCGGGAACCAGGCCCCTAATATACAGCTCGATTCTTCGATAGGCAGGCTGAGACATGTTGGGCCAAAAAGCAGCGTAGTCGTTGGATCGCTTAGTGTACGTCTCCATCTCAGATCCAATCATTTTCAGCTCATAGTACTCATTCTCGAGCTTGTTAATGTAATCCCTGTGACAGTACTCTTCCTTGATCAAATTCTTGAAGTCATTCCAAGGAGTAGCATTGGCATTTGCCAACCCGAGCATCTGGACTTACGCGTTCCACCATGAGAGCGCGTTTCCTTCGAGCGTACAAGTAGCAAACTTCACCCAATTAGTAGCGGGACATTCACACACAGCAAACACAGATTCGACCTTCTTGATCCAGTGCAGAAGGCCTACGGCTCCCTCAGTGCCATTGAAGGTGAGAGGTTTGCAATCCATGAAGGTTTTGAACGTTCAAACGCGAGGTTGAGGAGGTACAGGTTGACATGTCGCATAAATGAAGCGAACAGATTTAAGAACAAGCAAGACGACACGAGAGTAGGATTTAAACATCCTAGAATCACATGTTTACCTCCAGGATGGGCTGCCAAAGCTACAGCCATGGTGTTAATCAAGCTCGTTAGCTGATCTTGAGTCATGTTGACGTTGCCTCTTCCGCGTCTGCGTCCGCTCATTGTCTTTATATCAAGAAAATACAGTATGAGGATGATGTCATAGTATCGTAAGAATAAGTAAGAGGAAGATTGACCATTGCACACAAGTACATATATATATATACACACATATACATATATAACTAAGCACACTAGTACATATAGCATCGCATATGCACCAAGCAAGTAACAAGTAAACACATGCCCGAGCCATGAAGTCTAGGTTGTTGAGCCTTGCACTTGGAGTGTAATGTCGTGGCGAGTCGCTTAGTACAAAAACGGGTTATAGTTTAGTTTTTCTCAAAAAGACCTTTCTTTTCAAAACTGAGTTTACTATAACCAATGGCTCTGATACCAATCTGTGACACCCTCAAATTCCACATGCGGAGTACTACCACCAGGCGTGTGACTGACCAGGATCCAGCCACCAATCATATTGAACAATCATAAAAATAAAGCAATTTATCAAAATACGATTAGTGACTACTAAGTCCATAACTAAGTCTTAAGTTTAAAACAACGTTTAAAACAAATAGCGAAAGCATAGTTCAACAGTTCAATCAAAGTCAATTTTATAATTTATTTAACACCTAACACGGGTTACGTGACCACTATACTCCTCAAGCAGCAAGCTCCTGCCATCACTGATTACCTGCAAAGCATGCAGTAGGGTGTCAACATAAAGTTCGCGAGTTCACAAGTTATCCAGTTTTAATTTCCATAAAACTTATTTTAGTTGTTAAGTTACTCATTTATATCACGCCATGGGGAGCTACCCCATGTATAAGCTACTAAACTGCGTAATACCGAATACTTAGCGACCGCACATTTCCGTGATTTGCCCATTTATCAATGTCTATCATCATTGACTGTTTGCTAGAGCCCATTAGTTCATGCCCGATCCTATCCAGGCATGGTGTGAGGTTGGTAAGACCTAATAGCGCTATCAACTAATAAACCCGTTCGCAGGCTAGGTGACTAATCGGTATAGTAAGTGGGGACCTCCGAGATAGAGTTTCGTTTAGTACGCTTATTGCATCTAATATAAATAGTAATTAACTGATCGTCCCACACAAGAGGAAAAATATTACCCGTATCCCGCACAAGAAGATAATGTAGCTTGTATTCCCACACAAGGGGAAAGTACTTTTCATTCCGTTTCCCAATCACCGGGAACACATGCTTTTAAAATGAAGTTGTGAACTCACCTTGTTTTGCTCGGTAGATGGGTTACTTGTTAAATCGACTTTAGTCAATCACGCCCTAATATAGTTACCATATCTAGTTAGATTTTGCATGCCATTATTTCACGTATTGACACACTACACAAATCAAGTAGCACATAAGGTATTACATTACCACATCGATATACTCAGTGGCGGACCCAGGAAATTTTTTTATGGGGTGCGGAATTTTTAATGGGTTGTTTGTCTATTTAATAATTTTTTTTGGTCCAATTCGTGTCGGGTCGGGTCGGGTCGGTGACAAATGCTTACCTGATTCTCATTTAAGTCAGCTCAAAAACATATCTAAGACTCTCAATATTGTATCATCACATATTAATTCATTACTCATAAGTATTCAAGTATTCAAATATTCAATGTTCTAAACTTCTAATCCATATTAACTACTCAATACTAAAAAACTATACGATAAAATAATTAAAAAAATCATTGGTATGAGAATATTAAAAATACATGATATAAATATGATTGTCTTTACGAATTAAAAAAAACTACATATTGTTGTTCCTTACAAGTTTGATGATTAGAGTAGACAACTAGCCGGATCACCCTACGTTACACGTATCTGAATTTAGTTAGTGTCGATTTGGATTGTTATGAAATGACACTCCCTAAAACAACCGAAAAATATTGAATATCATCATCTTCTCCAAAAGTTGAATACATTTATTGAAAAAAGAAAAATGAAAACCAAGTTAATACAATTAAGCCTAAAGATTGAGGAATATATATAAAGAAAAGAAACCATGATTTAATTATATCAATTCTCAAATATAACTCTCAAATATAGATGAAGACAAAATAATGCACAAAATCCAAAGTTTGAGAATCCACCAATCAAAACCATTGTAAAAACTTTTCTACCCAAATACCTTACTTTAATTAAATAAAATTTAAATACCATCATCTTCTTCAAAAGCTTTTATCTATTCAACTTCAGCCTCTCTGCAAATTTTATTTTCCTGTGACTTTTTGTTTATCTTACTTCACATCTTTATCATGTGTCAAGGTCCAAGGGGTGCGACTACAGAATTTTATGGGGTGCGCCCGGAATTTTAACGCGCGTATAACACTAAACATTTTATTTTCAAGGGGTGCGCCCGCCCACCCACCCTAAACCCTAGGTCCGCCCCTGGATATACTAGTGATGAATTTTTATTACTATCTGTTATGCATGACTAGGAGGCATATGATCACATACAAATATTAAACATATGGTCACTTAGTTAATCTATAACACAAGCCCACTTGTAAAAGGGTATTATGTCGGCCCATTATATATACCTCAAGTGTGCGGCCCGAGGACTATACAGTCCAACAGATGACTTGTGTGGTATGGTATGAGTGTGCGACAATATATTGTGCATGTGTGTATAGTTACTCCTATAACCAGCCCACAAGACATGCGTGGCCCAATCATTTAGGAACCCAAATGAGATTGTGCGGTTCAAACAATAATGTACGGTTCAATTTTCAATTGTTTGTGAGTGTACGACAGTAATGTTACAATTTTGGTGAGTGTGCGACACGTGGCTTGGCCAGTGTACGGCCCAAGGCGTCAGTTTGTACCTTGTGCTTTATCATGTTGTACATTCCCTTAGTGTGAGAAATCAACTTTTAAAACACATCATACCTCTGGTTTCTAGGATCAAACTGATAGGACAAAATTATTATATCATGTTCCTATTTGGCCAATTAATCATCAACATGCATATTCCTAGGATTTTATCACATTGATCTACCTCATCATGCATACGGCTCCCATTCTTGTGTCATTCAGCCCTTAAACAATTCATGACACAATCACCATTATTTTCATCACTTAAAACAGTAAATTAGAGGTCCTCATTATTCTAAGAATCACAATTTCTTATTTTTACGAACTCGGAAATCAAAGATTCGACTGTCTTTAAGCGATCAAGTGTGGGAACAGATTTAAACCGGGAGTATCATCATACATTCAATAGTTAGCAGATTCAAACATCAAGCATTCATTTGCACATGTATTTCAAACATCGAGCATTCATTCATCAAGCAATAAGTGTGCGGGTTAAATGTGATTATTCCTCTGATGTCGGCTGATTATAGCATATATATACCCCCTCCACAATAGTCGCACACTTGAACATCTGTTCCTTACCAACTGTGCGCGTTAAATTAGGGCATTTGAGTGTGTCTTGGGCTTCTGTGGGGCCATATTTAAAGTGTGCGACCCATGAGGAATTCAAGGGTGCAGCCCAAACATCTTAACCAAGAAAAGGGGTGTTCGGGAAGGAGGTGAATGTGCGGCTAGGCTTGTTTGATTATTACGCTAATTAATAATTGTAAATTAATTTGTCTATTTTATAGTTATCCACTAAGTCTCATACATACACTTATTATCATTAATAATTAACCTCATTATGATGTGGGATTACCGGTACAAAGTGAGGCGTGTGGTAATCCCGAAATGTCACACCACCCACCTTCATACACTCTTGGTATGATTTAAACCCCGTCGGGTTCTACTACAAAGTCAACTACCAAGATGCCTGGATGGACACTCGCGTTAATCTCACGAAGGCAAACCAGAATAAAATTGAAGACCTACCATCAAAAATCTTAAACGGGGAACACCCATGGAAAGAAGAAGACCCTCAAATGATGGAATGGGAAAAAAAACTATCATAGAATATTTTAATAATATTCGCACGTTTACACACCCTCCCATGATTGTTCTACTAACAGACCCTAGGAGAAACTCGGTATTTGATCCCGCCCAGGATGATGAACCGTTTCACAAGAACCGCCCCCGTTTACTATTGAAAATCGCGACTTCGCAAAACCAAATTAAATGCGGGCTATGAATGTTTTATTTAGTGTGCCAATGGTGTGCTTAGGATTAAATAAAGCTTTAATCACTCTTAAAGTGATGTAAGCACTTATGTCATGTATTTTTTTATTTTCCTAGATATTTTCTATGTATTATTAAGTGTGATGTCATGAATGATGTAATCAAGTCTTTCCTTGGCCTATAAAAGGAAGGCTCCCCCTCATTTGTAAATCATCCTTGGAAAGAAAAAAAATCTTCTTCTATATTTCTCTCTACTTTCTCACTCTAAATTCCAGAGTCTAGTAAAGAGTCTTGAGTCATTCTTGAGTCTTTCTGAGTCCTTCTGAGTCCAAAGCCTTGAGTCTTTTATGTTTATCACCCTAGTCACTCTTACTGGTCTTATATAGATCAGCCATAACCCCCCCCCCACATCTGGTATAGAGTCTTGAGTCCTTCAAAGTCATTCCGAGTCCAAACCCTTGAGTCTTTTATGTTTATCACCCTAGTCACTCTTACTGGTCTTATATAGATCAGCCATACACCCCCCCCCCCCATCTGTAGGATAATTAGATCAAGTTGCAAAACAATTTACTAAAAGTCGACATAATTAGTAAATGAGAATGTTGTACGAATAAATCAATCCATTTAACATCATGTAATAAATTTTGTGTTTATTAATGTCCCCACACCCTTCTACATGATGGTGAGTTGCTCAATTGGTTTGACCTTATTTTTTGAGCATAGTACACGATGGACTCAGTGTGGTTTATCAGACCATGTGTAGTGGTTAACACCCCACCCTTGGGCGTTTTGTGCCATGTGGCAATACAGTTAACAACGGGCATTATGAGACATTTTCTAAAATGGGTGTAGTGGGGATGTGAGACATTATGTTAAAATGGGTGTAAATAAAATTAAATAAAAAAACATCAAAAATGTTTTATTGGGCATTATATTTAAACCTGCATGTGATTGGTGAATTGAAAGTTCTCTCCGGGGTGGAATATTTCACGCTGCAACCCTATTTTGGTTGAAAAACGCCCAAGGGGGCAGAGAAGTGGGCGTGGGGTGGCGTTGTTTGGCTCAAAAACGCCCAAAACAAGGGCCACTATGGGTGGTATCAGAACTTTGAATTTGATCCTCATCTTTTCAAAAATATGGATGGTCTAATGGTTTGCACTTTGTAACACATTTAATTTCCAACTTTGTCAAAAGATACATGGACGGCCCCAATGGTTTGCACTTAGTAACGTATTTAGTCCCTAACTTCACCATGCTTGAATCTTAAGATTTGTTGGTTGTAGCTGCAGTTTTGATTTCTGAAAACAAATAGATCGACATTTTGAGATTTAAAAACAATGGTGTAGCATTTCTGTTTTTATTTCTCAAAACAGCTTTCTTTGTCGTCTGTTGTAAGAGTACAAGGGACTCTGACAGCTTGTTGAGGGAACAAAAGAATTCTATGACCATCTTGACTTAAGACAGAATGATTTCTTTCAATATCAATATAGGGTACCATTTGAGACCTGTTGAAAAACTGTTTGAAAGGTTATTAAGTACACACCATAAAGACCATCCATGTACTTTTGAAAAGCCAGGGAACAAATCCAAAATTTTTGTAAATTGCGGGGACAATGTAACACCCCAAATCCTAATTTTGACTGTAGTTCCCACTCGTGTTCTCTCACTCCCTCCACAGTCGCCTAAGCTTTTTTTTTTCTTTTCTTGTTCCTGTTATAACTATGTTGTTTTGATTTCACCTGCTACTTCTTTAGTTAAGTTTAATCCAATTATTTTGCCATAATATTGTAATCATTGTTCCTGCTATGATCATGTTAAGTTCTATGTTAAGTATAGTTAAGATTAAGAGTGACTAGAGGTATAGCTAGATCATAAGGTTTTATTATAAGTTTAATCTATTATCGAATCCCAAACCGTAAAACCAAACCATGTCAAACCCCCAAAATCCACCTGCGGAGTATCACCGCTTGGAGGCGTGACTGACCAGGATCCAGCCACCAATCATATTGAACAAGCATGTAAGTAAGTATAAAAATCCAACCAATACAATTGGTGTCCAAACAAAATATAGTTTAAGTTGCAAGCGGAAGCATAACGATTAAAATCCAAAACCAAATATAAGTTCAAATGTTTCAATGTTTAACATGGCACACAATTATCCATGTCTCACAACGACTCTTCCCCATGCAAGCTCCAGCTAAGTACCTATTGACCTGCAAAGCATGTAGTAACAAGTCAACAATAATGTTGAGCGAGTTCACAGTTGGGTGTTTGTTTTAAGTTGCTTCGAAAACAGTTTCCTTTAACTGGCATCCTACCGTGGGGGTTACCCCATAGTTGAAAACGTGTTTTGTTTATTCCCGTTTACTCTGGCAATCCAGTCGTGGGGGCTACCCCATGTTTAGTTATCTGGCTTTTCGGCCATGGGGGCTACCCCATGTATGTACTACTAGACTCGTTACCATATCGACTGCTGACTGTAGTCATGTTTATGTGCCCTGAACTGTCAATGTCTATCATCATTGACGTGCCCAGATCCATTAGTTCACGCCCGTCCTCTACGGCACGGTGTGAGGCTTGTCAAACCTAAATAGCGCTATCTAACTAATGACCCGCTCGCCATTGGCCCGACGATTAAGTCGATATAAAAAGGAGGGACTTCGTGATAGAGTTTTGGTCTAGTAAAAGTTAACTGTCCATGAGGACGAGGAATTATATTCCTAAACCCGTACTGTCCTACCCAAGAAAGGACGAGGAATCCATGTTCCTTAACCCATTCCCAACCCCTGGGAATCCCATGCTTTGTAGAAAGTGTGAACTCACCTTGGTTTGCTCGGTATGCTAAACCATGTGCTCGCAAACAATCAATCAATCAATCAAGGCCTAAGGTAATGCATTTACACACAGTCAGTTCATGTTGGTCAAGTTTCACATACAATCTATGTCACAAAGTGTGTTTGGCAATTAACACCATGCACCACGTAAGCAGTTAATAATTTCTCATGCAATTTATGTTTCACATAAATGTCCATCACAGTTTGTACTAACATTGTTATACATTTACATACATAAGAGGGTTAACAGTATTAACGAAGTTAGCAATTTAAGAGGGTTTCTATACATAATAGGAATAATAACTAACACAGCTAATTAACTAACAAAATTAATTAACAGAGTTAACCGAAGTTACCCACTTAACAGAGTGACATACATGAGTCTAACAGAGTTAATAAGGTTAACTGAGTTAATAAACTTAGCCCAGTTAATAGGTTAAACGTAGTTACATACTTAACAACGTTATATATATATATATATATATATATATATATATATGTAGCTTAACAAAGTTAACAACTTAACAGACATAACAGTTGGGCCGAAATCAACTTTGGGACAAAAACACTTTGGGTTTTCGTTGGGCATAAGGTGTGACGAAAACTCCTTGTGTTTTCGTGGGTAACATCATCATCAACAACAGCTGCAAACTACAACAACCCTATCATGTGAGGCCAAAACCATAAATAATTTGCAGATCATTCCTTAACAAACATACACGATTGATCATATCATCCCATATCAATTAACTCCATTAATTAAATGGATCACATGTCTACTGACAATTGCATGAAATCTTCAAGACAATGGCTGACAATAATTAAATGATCCTTATCCAATTGACTTCACTTTCAAACATCTCACATGCACACATCATTACATAATTTCATTATCCAACATGTATCCCTATAACATCCAGTTGATTAGTATATATATATAACGAAATCGAACACTAAAAATCATGTTAATATGCTTTCGGGTCCTGATCACATTAATATCATTCAGATCGGATCATCATTATCAGTCACACATGATCGATCATATTATCTCATATACATGACAGTTCGTAGACAATATATATATAAATCATCTATTCATACGTTCATAAAGCAATCATAGTTACGCACAAAAATCAAACAACGATATATATATATAATGAAACCAAACAGATCCCAGCCACAGTTGATTACTAACCAGCAAGATGAACAATGAATCGGTCGTTACGAGAAGCTTCGAGATCCTCAACTTGCCGTCGGGTTCCAAGGGTAGCGAGAGAGAGAAAACGTGATAGGTGGTTAGGGTTTTTTTCTAAATGTCGTTCTCGCGTAAAGGTTCTAATAAAATTATATCTAATCGTCACCTGGGCCAAGCCCACTCTTGATTTCGTTGGCCACACTAGTGGACGAAAACACATATGTGTTTTCATCAGGAACTGTTTTCGTGAGTAAGGGTGTTTTCGGCTAGGGAGTGATTTCATGGGTAAGGGTTTTCGGCCAAGACTTGAACATTTGTTTTGAATATATATATACTATCATACTATGCAAACACAATATATAACACATATATACATATTATGCATACCACAAATCTACAAACACACTTAATACACACCGTATATAACATATCAATCACAAGACGGTTTAACATATTATAAACGTGTACGGTTGTGAAACAAACAAGTCGTGTCAACAAACAACTTAACAATAAATGCACAATTAATGCGAAAATGGAAATCTTGGAAACTCGAGTTGTCACATTATCCCCAAGTCGAAAGAAATTTCGTCCAGAAATTTAGCACGTAGTTACTGAGGAAGCTAGTTGTGTTGTGTAGTTTACTGGTTTTCCTGGGGTGTCACATCCTCCCCCCGTTGATCTAGAATTTCGTCCCGAAATTCCGTAGCTTCAGCCTCAGTAGTGGTTGTACTATTTGCGAATAGTTGGGGATACTTTTGTTTCATCTGATCTTCGCGTTCCCAGGTCAACTCTGGGCCACGACGTGAGTTCCAACGAACTCGAATGAGAGGGATTCTAGTTCGCTTGAGGACCTTAACATCCCGGTCCATGATTTCAACTGGTTCCTCGACGAATCGTAACTGCTCGTCGATAGTGAGCTCCTTCAAAGGAACTATGAGGGTCTCATCTGACAAACACTTCTTCAGATTCGACACGTGGAAAACGTTGTGAACTGCACTGAGTTCTGTTGGTAGGTTCAGTTTGTAGGCCACCTTGCCTATTTTCTCGATGATTTCAAAAGGTCCGACGTATCGTGGGTTAAGCTTGCCTCGTTTACCAAAACGAACCACACCCTTCCAGGGTGAAACTTTGAGTAGCACTCGCTCCCCAACCTGGAGCTCGAGTGGTTTCCTGCCCTTATCGGCGTAGCTTTTCTGACGGTCACGAGCTGCCGCCATTCGTTGTCGTATTTGAGCAATTCTTTCTGTTGTGTCTACCACAAGTTCTGGGCCAGTGATCTGACTATCCCCCACCTCTGCCCAACAAAGAGGTGATCGGCATTTACGCCCGTACAATGCCTCAAACAGAGCAGCTTTAATGCTGGTGTGGTAGCTGTTATTATACAAAAACTCCACTAACGGGAGGTGTTTTTCCCAGCCGTTGCCGAAATCGATTACACATGCACGAAGCATGTCTTCTAGAGTTTGGATGGTGCATTCAGACTGCCCATCTGTCTGAGGGTGATAAGTTGTGCTCATGTCTAATCGAGAGCCAAAAGATTTGTGCATTGCCTGCCACAGTTCTGAAGTAAATCGTGCATCAAGATCTGATATAATAGAGGTCGGCACCCCGTGCCTCGAGACAACTTCCTTTAAGTAAACATCTGCTAGAGTGGAGAACTTATCCGTTTCCTTGATAGCCAAGAAGTGTGCAGACTTTGTGAGTCGATCCACGATCACCCAAATAGTATCATTCCCACGTTGAGATCTAGGCAGGCCAGTAACAAAATCCATGGAAATTTGCTCTCATTTCCACTGTGGAATCTCTAGTTGTTGGAGTAGGCCTGATGGTTTCTGGTATTCAGTTTTGACTCTCGCACAAGTCAAACATTTGCTAACGTAAGTTGCTATATGAGCTTTCATGCTAGGCCACCAATATGTAGTTCTGAGATCGTGGTACATCTTATCCGAACCAGGATGTATTGAGTAGCGAGACTTATGCGCTTCATCCATTACAAGCTCGCGTAAGTCTCCATAGAGTGGGACCCAGATGCATTCCGTTACATAGTAGGCGCCGTCTGCCTTTTGTTCCAACCGTTGCCTTGAACCGCGTAGGGCTTCAGCCCTGACATTTTCTGGTTTCAATGCTTCTACCTGAGCATCTCGTATCTGAGAAGGAAGACTAGACTGAATAGTGAGTTGCAACGCTCGTACCCGCCTAGGTGTAGTATCCTTTCGACTGAGGGCGTCAGCCACCACATTGGCTTTGCCCGGATGGTACTTTATAGCACATTCGTAATCGTTTAAAAGCTCGACCCATCGACGCTGACGCATGTTCAACTCTTTCTGCTTAAAGATATGCTTGAGGCTCCTGTGATCGGTGTAGATGGTGCACTTGGTACCGTATAGGTAATGTCTCCATATCTTGAGCGCAAAAACAACAGCTCCCAGCTCTAAATCATGTGTAGTGTAATTCCATTCGTGAATCTTAAGTTGGCGCGAAGCATAAGCAATGACTTTATCCCGTTGCATCAACACACATCCAAGGCCCTGAATGGATGCGTCGCATTAGACCACAAAATCGTCTGTGCCCTCTGGCAATGAAAGAATAGGTGCGCTACAAAGTCTATCCTTTAAGTGCTGGAATGCTGATTCCTGTGTATTACCCCAACGGTAGATAACGCCTTTCTGAGTTAGTGAGGTGAGGGGTTGTGCAATCTTGGAGAAGTCTTTGATGAACCTTCTATAATAGCCCGCCAAACCAAAGAACTGGCGGATTTCTGTTGGCGTACGAGGTGCAGGCCAGTTCCTGATCGAATCAACCTTGGATGGATCAACATGAATCCCATCCTTGTTTACCATGTGGCCTAGAAAGTGGACTTCTCGAAGCCAGAAGTCGCATTTTGAAAACTTGGCGTACAGCTGTTTTGCTCGAAGAAGTTCCAAAATGAGTCGTAAATGCTGCTCGTGTTCCTCCAGACTCTTCGAATAGATCAGGATGTCGTCGATGAAAACAATAACGAACTTGTCAGGATAAGGTTTGCACACTCTGTTCATAAGGTCCATGAAGACTGCCGGTGCGTTTGTTAATCCGAATGGCATGAACAGAAACTCGTAATGGCCGTAGCATGTGCTTAATGCTGTTTTGGAGACGTCCTCGTCCCGGACTCTCAGTTGATGATATCCCGATCTCAAGTCAATCTTTGAATAGAAGCTCGACCCTTGCAGCTGGTCGAATAGGTCATCAATACGTGGAAGAGGATAGCGATTCTTCACAGTCACCTTGTTGAGTTCTCGATAGTCGATACACATCCTGAAGGTACCGTCTTTCTTTTTCAGGAATAGCACTGGAGCTCCCCATGGCGAAGAGCTAGGACGAATAAAACCCTTATTCAAAAGTTCTTGTAGTTGCGTGGACAGTTCTTCCAATTCTGATGGAGCTAGGCGATAAGGTGCACGAGCTATAGGTGCTGCTCCAGCAGCTAGCTCGATTTGAAACTCGACTTGTCTATGAGGCGGTAGGCCAGGTAATTCCTCAGGGAATACCTCAGGATAGTCACGTACGATCGAAAAATCTTCTATCTTCTTCTCTTTCTTCGAGGTGTCCGTAACGAGAGCCAAAATAGCAGTGTGGCCCTTTCGTAAACACTTCTGGGCCTTAAGGAAGGAGATGATGCTCACAACAGCACCACTCTTGTCGCCACAAATCATAAGAGGTTCATCACCTGAACGAGGAATACGGACAATCTTTTCATTGCAAAGAATCTCTGCTTGGTGTTGAGATAACCAGTCCATCCCAATGACAACGTCGAAACTACCCAAAACGATAGGAAGGAGGTTGATAGAGAAAGTGTGACCAGCAAGAACAAGATTAAAACCCTTGACTATATGCGTGACCTCTAAATTTTTACCATTAGCTAGCTCTACAGTGTGTCTGGTGTTCAAAAGAGTTGGGGTACGCTTAAGCATTTGGCTAACTTTTAAAGACACGTAGCTAGTATCGGCACCCGAATCAAATAGGACAGTAACGTAAAAGTCTTCGAGAAGGAACTTACCCGTCACAACATTGGGATCATTCCTCGCTTCACCCTGGCCAATAACGAACACACGACCCCTTGTACCATTGCCGTTGTTACCCCCGTTATTTCCATTCCCCTGGTTGTTGTTATTGTTGTTGTTGTTCTGGTTCCGGTTCAGTTGGGGACAATCTCTCTTGAAATGGCCTTCAGCTCCACACTGAACGCACCCTTTGTTGTTACCTTGCTGCTGCTGCTGGCGCTGATTCTGTGGGGCTTGTTGTCGCTGACGATTCTGGTTTGCGGGGTATAAACTTCTGCAATCCTTTGCGGCGTGACCTGGCTTGTTGCACCGATGACAGTTACTCCTGGTGCATGGCCCGCTGTGGTGTAGATTACAGCGATTGCATTTGGGGTGATTTCCCTTGTACCCACCATAACTTTGACTACCAGATGATTGCTGACTAGGGCTCTTGTAGTCGTCAGTCCGTCTCTGCTGAGACTGAGATTGTACAGAAGTCGAACCCTTGCTTGAAGCTCCATCCCATTTCCGTTTGTTGTCAGTAGGAGCATCCGAAGTAGCTGTAGCACTTATGCGCTTTGGTAACCTGTTCTGTTCCACCGCCTGATCAGTGAGACGATGAGCCAATTGAACAACTTGCTGAATGGTGGCGAGGTTAGCCGAAGTCACATGACTTTGGATCTCTGGCACTAAGCCCTTAAGGTATAGTTCAATGCGTTTGATGGGAGGATCCACCATTGTAGGACACAGAATAGCAAGCTCATTCGATCTTTTCGTGTATGCTTCAATTTCCGACCCCGTCATCTTGAGGTTGAAGAACTCGACTTCCAGTTTGTGAATTTCATCACGATTGCAATACTCCTCTTTGATCATTTCCTTAAAGTTGTTCCATGGGGTGGCGTTAGCAGCAACCAACCCTAGCATTTGAACCTGAGCGTTCCACCATGTGAGCGCTAAACCCTCGAGAGTACCGGTAGCATACTTCACCCTGCGTGCCTCAGGGCATTCACACATCTCGAAAACAGATTCGAGCTTTTCAAACCAGTGGAGGAGTCCAACGGCCCCTTCAGTGCCACTGAAAGTACTGGGACGACAGTCCATAAAGGTCTTGAAAGTACACACAGGAGGCTGAGCGTGTTGACCTGTTGTGTGCGCAAGAGTAAACAAAATTTAGCACAAGTGTTGGTTTACGAGAGTAGGATCTAAAGATCCTAGAGTAAGTTGTGATGGCAGGTTATACCTCCTGCCTGGGCAGCTGCGAGTGCTGCAGTAACTTGTTCAGTGATCAAAGCCGCCAACTGGGCTTGAGTTAGGTTAACGCGTCCACTCATGATCTTCATATCAAAGGAAAACATGAGTGAGAGAGGTTCGCGAAAGTGCAATGACAGAAGAGAGTAAGCACACATATGTTTTCAATCAATAGTTGTTACGTTCATCTAAGCATACCATGAGCAAAGTTCTATGTAATCTAGCAAGTAGGCAATGTAAACATAATTCATATTACCTAGAATGTCGAGTCTTGCACGTGGAGCGAAGCGTTGTTGTGGATCGTTGAGCACTGTTCAGGTTATAGTCTGGTTTTAACAAAAACTTTTTCCCTTATTAAAACCAAGTTCACTATAACCTGGCTCTGATACCAATCTGTCACACCCCCAAAATCCACCTGCGGAGTATCACCGCTTGGAGGCGTGACTGACCAGGATCCAGCCACCAATCATATTGAACAAGCTTGTAAGTAAGTATAAAAATCCAACCAATACAATTGGTGTCCAAACAAAATATAGTTTAAGTTGCAAGCGGAAGCATAACGATTAAAATCCAAAACCAAATATAAGTTCAAATGTTTCAATGTTTAACATGGCACACAATTATCCATGTCTCACAACGAATCTTCCCCATGCAAGCTCCAGCTAAGTACCTATTGACCTGCAAAGCATGTAGTAACAAGTTAACAATAATGTTGAGCGAGTTCACAGTTGGGTGTTTGTTTTAAGTTGTTTCGAAAATAGTTTCCTTTAACTGGCATCCTGCCGTGGGGGTTACCCCATAGTTGAAAACGTGTTTTGTTTATTCCCGTTTACTCTGGCAATCCAGCCGTGGGGGCTACCCCATGTTTAGTTATCTGGCTTTTCGGCCGTGGGGGCTACCCCATGTATGTACTACTAGACTCGTTACCATATCGACTGCTGACTGTAGTCATGTTTATGTGCCCTGAACTGTCAATGTCTATCATCATTGACGTGCCCAGATCCATTAGTTCACGCCCGTCCTCTACGGCATGGTGTGAGGCTTGTCAAACCTAAATAGCGCTATCTAACTAATGACACGCTCGCCATTGGCCCGGCGATTAAGTCGATATAAAAAGGAGGGACTTCGTGATAGAGTTTTGGTCTAGTAAAAGTTAACTGTCCATGAGGACGAGGAATTATATTCCTAAACCCGTACTGTCCTACCCAAGAAAGGACGAGGAATCCATGTTCCTTAACCCATTCCCAACCCCTGGGAATCTCATGCTTTGTAGAAAGTGTGAACTCACCTTGGTTTGCTCGGTATGCTAAACTATGTGCTCGCAAACAATCAATCAATCAATCAAGGCCTAAGGTAATGCATTTACACACAGTCAGTTCATGTTGGCCAAGTTTCACATACAATCTATGTCACAAAGTGTGTTTGGCAATTAACACCATGCACCACGTAAGCAGTTAATAATTTCTCATGCAATTTATGTTTCACATAAATGTCCATCACAGTTTGTACTAACATGGTTATACATTTACATACATAAGAGGGTTAACAGTATTAACGAAGTTAGCAATTTAAGAGGGTTTCGATACATAATAGAAATAATAACTGATAAAACAGATTACATGCCTTCTGTACCATTAAATATGCGATTAACATTTCTGTTGACTTTTCGGAAGAAGTTTGACTCGACAAACGACATAGTTAAGATTGAAATCAGTGGGTGACCTTTTAGGGGTTTATTACCCATATAAATACCAACTTATAACAACTTTCAATTCGACTAAACTCTGGACCGATTGTGATTTATCGCTAAATCAAACCGTAGTTACGACGGTTTGATTTCTAGGCTATAAACTAAGTATAAATGAATTAGAGAAGGTTAGGCATACTTACACACGACTAATGGATGATGTGGAATGCTTGTGACCTGTTTGTATGCTCTGGAAATGCTCAGAAGTTGATGAATGATCAATGTTGCATAATGTGGGTCTTTATAAATAACTTCAAAGATGCATGGATCATCAACACCTAAGTCTAGGAGTGAAACAATAACATCCACAAGTCCCCTACTAGCTAAAAACCACCTTAGGCAGCCCAAGGTATCGAAAAAATGGCATTTGAGTCGTTTCCATGCATCAACAGGCAGCTGCCTGTTTTTTCTGCACCTGCAGGTCTGAAGCGGCCCGCTTGGGCTTTTGTTGATCCTGATGCGGGCCGCTTGGCCCATCCGGATCAAGTAAACATGTTTCTTTCAATTGCATTTTGGTCCTTAGTCCCCCGAAAGGTCATTTTCATGATGTTTCTTGCATTTTAAGGCTTTAATAATTATATATAGGGGCTTTAATACTTATACCCACTTTGTCAAGTCCTCGGGTGTCTTTGTGATCACCCGAAAAGCCCTAATTTCAAAGTTGACGATTCTAACCCTCACACACGAATTTTATCACAACTTTCTCATACGGTAACGAAACTTGGTGAAATTTTTATGGTACATTCTAGTGAGCATATTTAAGCGTTACAAGGCTTCGGGTTTGCGAAAAGGTCACTCAGAGGTATATCTTAAACATGTTGACACATTTAACCCCTGTAGTTTGTAATCTCTCACTTTCTTTCACAATTCGCTTCGTATGATCCATGATCCATTCGTTTAAGGTTATAAACATCATGTAGGGTTATTGTAAAGTATATTTATTCATTGTTGACACTTTGAACCCTTATATTTACACAGTTTCACTGTTTGTCAACTTTAGTCCTTCAAGAACATTCTTTCACACGTTCAAACCTATGACACGTGTCAACACATTATAGGACGTAAATTTTCGAGGTGTTACATCCTCACCCCCTTAAAAGAAATCTCGACCCGAGATTTACTGAAACAGATAAGGGTACTTTTCTTTCATCGTGGACTCAACCTCCCACGTATACTCGGGACCTCTACGGGCATCCCATTTGACCTTTACAAAAGGTATATGCTTCCTTCGAAGCTTCCTTACCTGGCGATCTTCGATCGATAAAGGTTTTTCCACAAATTTCAAGCTCTCATCGATATGCACATCTGTATGGGGTATAACCACTGATTCGTCAGCGAAACACTTCTTCAGATTGCAGATGTGGAACACATTATGTATACTACTGAGCTCTTCAGGTAAGTTTAACTTATAGGCAACTGACCCGACACGTTCGATAACCTCGAAAGGTCCTATGTATCTCGGGCTTAGCTTACCTTTCTTACCAAATCGCATCACTCCTTTCCAGGGTGACACTTTAAGTAGGACTTTTTCACCTACTTCGAAGTGAAAATTCTTTCGACTTGGATCAGCATAACTCTTCTGCCTATCCCGGGCAGCTTTGAGACGATCACGAATTTGGGCAATCTTGTTCGTCGTCTCGAACACTATCTCTGGTCCAGATAATTGAACATCTCCAACTTCTGCCCAACAAACGGGCAATCTACACTTTCTACTGTATAATGCCTCAAAAGGCGCAACCTTAATGCTGGTATGGTAGCTATTGTTGTAGGAGAACTCAACTAATGGTAGGTGCTTATCCCAGCTACCACCCAAGTCAATTGCACATGCACGAAGCATGTCTTCCAACGTTTGAATAGTACGCTCACTCTGACCGTCTGTCTGTGGATGGTAAGCCGTACTAAAGTTCAAACGTGTGCCCAAAGATTGTTGGAAGCTTTTCCAAAAATGTGATGTATATCTAGTATCTTGGTCAGAGATAATAGACACAGGTATGCCGTGTAAAGCTACAATCTTATCCACGTACAGTTGGGCTAACATATCAGAGCTGTAGGTCTCCTTAATGGGTAGGAAATGTGCTGACTTAGTCAGTCGGTCAACTATCACCCAGATGGTGTCATTTCCCTTCCTTGTCTTAGGTAACTTGGTGATAAAATCCATAGTTACCATTTCCCACTTCCAAGTAGGAAGTTCAGGCTGTTGTAGCAAACCAGACGGTTTTTGATGTTCTGCCTTGACTTGCGCACATGTTAAGCATTTGGCTACATGAGTGGCTACAGACTTTTTCAAGCCTATCCACCAATAATTTGCCCTAAGATCCTGGTACATTTTATCAGCTCCAGGATGAACAGAATATTTAGAGCTGTGGGCTTCCTGGAGGATAACATCTCGGAGTCCTCCATAAATTGGAACCCATATCCTTCCATTCAATCTAAGAATTCCATCCTTACTAAGAGATAACTGCTCCTCAGTTACTCCTAGCTTTTCGTTAGGATAGTTAGCTTGCAACACAGCTTCCTTCTGTGCAGCTAACAACCTTTCAATCAAATTGTTCTTTATTTCCATGCGCTTGGCATTGATTCGGATGGGTTTCACCTTCTCCTTCCGACTTAAGGCATCGGCGACTACATTCGCCTTGCCGGGATGGTATCTTATTTCACAATCGTAATCATTCAGAGTTTCCATCCAACGGCGTTGCCTCATGTTCAAGTCCTTCTGATTGAACAGATGTTGAAGGCTCTTGTGATCAGAATAGATCACACATTTGATTCCATATAAGTAATGCCTCCACAGTTTTAGTGCGAATACAACGGCACCCAATTCTAAGTCATGGGTGGTGTAATTCTTTTCGTGCACCTTTAACTGACGTGAAGCATAGGCAATGACTTTGCCTTTCTGCATAAGCACACATCCCATCCCGGTGTGTGATGCATCACAATAAACTACAAACTCCTCTAATCCATCAGGCAATGTCAGCACTGGAGCATTGCTCAACTTCTGTTTCAGAATGTCGAAGGATTCCTGCTGCTTAGGACCCCAGTCAAACTTAATCTTCTTACGTGTCAGCGAAGTCAGGGGTGCAGCAATCCTTGAGAAGTTTTCAATGAATCTCCTATAATATCCTGCCAAACCTAGGAAGCTACGAATTTCTGTAGACGTCTTTGGCTCATGCCAATTCATGACAGCTTTAACTTTAGCGGGATCTACTTGGATACCACGCTCACTAACAACGTGTCCAAGAAACTGGACTTCCCGAAGCCAGAATTCACACTTCGAGAACTTGGCATAGAGCTTTTCTTTATGAAGTAGTTCCAGAATGCAGTGAAGATGCTTCTCATGGTCAGCTTGGTTCTTTGAGTAGATGAGAATGTCGTCGATGAAGACGATGACGAATTTATCTAAATGTGGCTTACAGACGCGATTCATGAGATCCATGAATGCGGCTGGTGCATTAGTGAGCCCAAAAGGCATCACTAGGAACTCGTAATGACCATAACGAGTCCTAAATGCAGTCTTGTGTACGTCTTCATCTCTAACCTTCAGTTGGTGATAGCCTGACCTTAAGTCAATCTTAGAGAAGAAACTTGCCCCTTGCAGTTGATCAAACAGATCATCAATTCTAGGCAAAGGATACCTATTCTTGATGGTGACCTTGTTAAGCTCACGGTAGTCGATGCACAGACGCATCGATCCATCCTTCTTCTTGACAAATAAAACTGGTGCTCCCCAAGGAGACGAGCTAGGTTTGATGAAACCTTTGGCTAGCAGATCATCTAGCTGCGTTCTCAATTCTTTCATCTCTGTTGGTGCCAACCTATAAGGCGCCCTTGCAACTGGTGCTGATCCAGGAATAATATCGATTCTGAATTCGACTTGTCTATCTGGTGGCAAACCAGGTAGCTCTTCAGGAAATACTTCCGGGTATTCAGAAACGATGGGAATATCCCCAATCATGGGCTTCGGCTCATCTATAATTACTTGTGCCATGTAGATGACACAACCCTTCTTCAAACACTTGGAGTCTTTGAGCATAGACATTTTCTCGGGCAGCCCATACTGGGTATCTCCCTGGATAGTAAGTGATTCACCAGACGAAGTCTTGATCATCACTTGCTTCTTATTGCAAATAATCTGGGCCTGGTTAGGAGATAACCAGTCCATACCCAAAACTATGTCGAAACCGGCTAGTTTTAAAGGAAGTAGGGACAAAGGAAAAGAGTGATTCTTAATGGATATGAAACATCCATCTAATAAGGTTGAAGCGGTTTCTAAAGTGCCATCTGCTAGTTCCACCTCATACTTCACTCTTAAAGTTCTAACAGGTAGTTTCAACAATTCACAAAACTTATTATCTACAAACGACTTATCAGCGCCTGAATCAAATAACACTCTCGCATAAACATCATTTACGAGAAAGGTACCTATTATCACGTTGTGGTCCTTGACGGCTTCCTTAGCATCCATCCTGAAGACCCTAGCATTGGTCGTCCTAGCCTCTTCGGGCTTCTTGGCGTATTTTGGGCAATTGGATTTGATATGCCCCTTTTCATTGCAACCATAACACGTTGCGTCCTTTATCTTCTTGCACTCCAGGGTCTTATGTTCCGTAGACTTGCAGATCCCACAAGGCCTCGGCTGAAATTGGGATTTTGAGTCAATTCTGCACCTTCCAAAGTGGTGCTTCTTGCAAATTTTACATCTGGGTTTTTCACCCGACTGCTGACCATCCTTCCTAAAACCTGACCCCTTCTTAGAGTCATTGTTTCCCTTCTGCTTCTTATCTGAACGCCGTGAGTTGTCATCCTCACGCTTCCTTTTCTCGGGTATCAGTTTTCCTCTGTGACCTCAGCCTGATAGCATCCAAGGTAAGGGACAATGAAATGTCTGTTACTGACCGAAAAGTAGTTGGTCTGGAGGCCTTCACATTCGCTTTGATCTCCGGTTCCAAACCTCCGATAAAACGAGCTATACGTTTAGGCTCCGGAGTTACCAAATAAGGGACCAACCTTGACAAAGTATTGAAAGTAGTAAGGTAGGCCTGACAGTCTAGGTTTCTCATGACCAGCGCCAAGAAGTCAGATTCAATTCTCTCAACCTCGTGTTGAGGGCATAAATTTTCCTTGATTAGTGCCATGAACTGTTCCCAGGTCATGTTGTATAATGGGACTTTCCCTGTAGCTTGGATCAAAGATCTCCACCAAGCTAATGTTTCTCCCTTGAAAGACTGTGAGACAAACTTCACAATATCTCTATTATGGCAACCACTGATATCCACCACAGTATCCATCTCGTCCATCCAAGTCATGCAATCAACAGCTCCTTTTTCCCCAGTGAAGTCCCTGGGTTTGCATGAAACGAAGTACTTATAGGTGCAACCCCTATTACGAGGTTCTTGGTTCTGTACGACTCTTTGGGATGGATTACTCCTTTGATTCGAGGAGTGGTGAGAATTACTGTTGTGGGCAGTGTGGGTCCTGGAGGGTGTTCTAGTGTGTGATGCAGATTGGGTCCTCGTATGGGTACCACTTGATCCATGGTGCTGTCTACCCATAGCTCTATTAACCGCATTATCTATCATTGCTTGTAATTCTGCACCCGCTACATTTACTCGGGCATTATCATGCACTATCCCTGGGTGACTGTTGACCTCGTTTGAGTCTGCCATGTATCTTGAACTGTAACATATCGGCAATAATTTATTGGTGAGTTTATTATAGAATTGTCTTTTATGGCAATTTTATTAACCGTGGTAAACATAGACCATATCTGGTTAATTTATTACTCACATAAATTTAGGATTTCTGATATAATTTATCCTAATTATAAAACAATAATAGTTTTATTAGCACATAAGGCCTAGTCACAGGGACAATTTAGATTATAAGCTATGATTTCAGAGAATCAAAGCATGAAGGTTTGAACAAAGTTCATTACCTTTATCAGACAGGGTCACAGACTAATACTGTCTTTTGTCTCATATGAAAATGAGAAGGGCCCGTAGGCATTCCATTACCAATGGATGGTAAAAGAACTGATCATCTTTATTAATGATTTAACCCATGATTCAGAGATCATTTATGTGGGTTTAGAATCTTTGAAAAGATCCATATATAATAATAACACGTGTGTTTTTAATGAATCAAGTCTGCCAGGAGTGTTAACATGTTTTCAGATGTTAACAGGGATTTGAATCTTTTTAACGAGTTTTACCATCTGGGCCAGGTCTTAAAATGACATGCAGGCTAGGTTATACTTTTAAGATCCTTAAAAATAACATAGGCAGATAGATTTTTAAAAGGAATGATTCTGATTTATTTATTTCATATATAATTTAATTATGCATAACATAGCAAAGATGAAATTTAATAACTTACATTCCATTAAAACTAAAAGTAGTACATTTTGCCCTAAACGGGACTTTTCACATAACACATGCCCACGCAGGAGCTATACATATAATACATGTCCTCACAGGGACGGTCTACAAAAGTAAATGTCCACGCAGGGACTACTAGAGACAAGTCCACGTAGGGACTAAGTACAAAGATAGATGTCCACGCAGGGACTACATACACACATAAATAAATGTCCACGTAGGGACTTGATTTAAACAAGGAAATACAACAATATATATTGGGATTTAACGATCCCGTTTCTTTTTTCCCTTCAGTAAGTTTGCCAAACCACTCATAAATCCCTCATTCTTCCTACGTTCCTTCTGGAAGTCTCGCTCCACTTGGCCAGTCTTTGACGGAGATCCTCCTGCTCAGGAGTAGGAGCCCGTGGTGGCTGATACTATGGTGGCTGGTACTGTGGTGGCGGCTGAACAGGTGCTTGATACCCCCGAGCTGGGTATCCCATTCCCCAAGGGGGTCCATATGGTCCCTCAGGATTATTATGGGCAAGGTAGCTTGATGCCACGTTGTAAGGATCATCAGCATAGTTATAGCCATGGTATGCTGGTGGTCCATATGGGTTGTAAGCTGCCGGAGCCGTATAAGCAGGGATAGGGTTGCCAAAACCTGCTGATGGCGGTGCAATAGGTGCCGAATTCACCTCAGAAACTAGAACGGAAGGTTCACCCATTTGTGGCCCTTCATATAATGGTGGGTAGTGGCTACCACTAGAGTGTTGAGGAGTACTGAAATGAAACTCCCCTCCTCTTGCTGACATCCGTGGTCCAGATCTCCTACGCCTCGGCGGTTGCGGAGCTGCCGGCTGAACTGGTGGCGGTGGAGGTGGTGGTGTATCTGCCACAAAACGTGGATCCCCAGAGGGATCTTGTTGCTGCTGCGGTTGCTGATGCTGGTGAGATGATGAATGGTGAGACGGTGTATGATGAGACGGTGTATGATGAGACGGTGTATGATGAGACGGTGTGTGGTGAGACGGTGTATGGTGAGATGGTGAGTGTTCAGATGGGGTATAATACCACTCACACCGTTCGAACCGTGCCATGTGACTATCCGGACCTTGGTATGGTGTTCCGTGAAAAGATGAACCGTCTGAGATCACAAAAGGATGGTTCAAGGATCCGGTTGAAGCCTCGACGGGATCTGTGTCCTCGTCCATATCTTGATCACCAGAAAAGTGATCCTCCGGTCCTAGTGGGTTAAAACCCACTTGTTCTGGTAGGTACTCTGCTGGGTTAAACTGGCCCTGAAAAACAGGAGTAGGGTCGCCGAAGAAATGTTGCGGGTTGTGGGGTTCGTTCTCTGACTGAGGCCCATAAGAGTCATGATATGGAGGTGTTGAGGCGTGCGAAAAAGATCGTCTGGCAGACTCTTCATATGTCCTCCATAGCTCCCTCGTTTCGTCATTCCTTGTAGAAGTAGAAGAAGTTCGTCGATATGAAGGCCCTGCCTCATGGTCGTTAGGGGCGCTAGCTGGCTCCTTTCCTCGACCACCTCGTCTAAATCTTGGCGGCATTATTGTACCTGTTAAAATACACAAGGTAATAACAAGGAAAAATAAAGGACAAAATTTAAATAAAAATAAAATAGAACAATTTGGATTATTCCTAAGTTCTTTGTCTAGACTCGAAGATTTAGGAATGTGCAATTGTGTAACTGAGATTAAACACAAAAGGTTAGTGTTTAATTCACTCAGTGTTGGCTCTGATACCAACCTGTCATACCCCGAATTTCCACGTGTTACCGGTGGGCCTGGTAGGGGAGTATCGTGACGTGGTTGGCAACATAATAGTCAAACAACACAATATTTAAATGCACAGCGGAAGCAAAGTATAGATTTAATTCAACCAAACGATATTGTAATATTAAGTATCACAAATAGTCGAATATAAATCCACAGGTAGATCAAAATAAAAAGGAAACAAATGTTCAACAGTTTATGACATCCAAGCTGGCGAGACTTAATGTGGATGCTAGGAGACAAGCCAGCCTATTTCGCGTAGTACCTGCACTTAACCTTTTTAAGAAAAATACGTCAGTTTACACTGGTAAATACAATCAACCGACTCATTTTGAAAAGAGTTTAAGAAAATGCATTTAAGGCATAAGGCACAAATAATATTTTATAACTTGGGATAATTATTTAAATATATAAACTTGTAAACGAATTACATGTTTCTTATGCGTTCAGTAGCCCGATCCGTAGACCGGGTTAAAGATCAATGGACACACCACTTTATATAATGAGACACTGACAGGTGTACGCCTACACCTGAGTGCTAAGGTCGTGGCCATTTCGTAAAATGATGCCAGGGATATCCGGGACATGGTCATTAACCCCCCAAAGGCTTAAAGCAACAAAACATTTCAAAACGTAGCATATCAATGATTTAACCTCTATTCGATTAAAGATTCAATGCCGGACCAAGCGGTATTTTATATACCGTACCCCAAGCCCGTATAGGGAAAATAAGTTAAAAGTATTTACCTGAGCAAGTATAGTTCAAAATCAGCGAGTGCAAGTATCTTTTACTGGTTCTCCTAATCTGGAACGAAGGTTTATAATAACCTATTAGAATCCTAACGGGTCTTTAGTTAAGCTTACGCTTGGACCGGTTAGTTTTTACAGATACGGTTCGTACGCACGATTAAGCGAAGACCGGATAGAATGTGATTTAGACCCGACAAGTTTGAAGACTTGATTAATATGGGTATATGATACACATTCTGGATTTTGAGATAAAACCGATAAGGTTTGACCCGTTTCGGCTAATTTATGTAAACTAGTTACATAAACCGAACCGAACGCGCATGAAGCGTAACGGGTATCCGTAAGAGTCCTAAAAAGGTTTCCTAAGTTAACATGCTTTAAATAAGTTGTGATATCAGTAGGATATCACCCATGATGCCCAAAACGAGTTAAATCTCTTTATAAGCCCCGCAGGGGCATTTTGGTCATTTTAAAGATTATAAAAGGGTTTAATTAGACGCCTGTGATCCGGGTCTGAGTTGATCATTAAAATAGCTTATTTTAACAGGTTATAACCTTTGGTAATAAGTCTTATATACTAAAATAGTTTTAAACCCAAACTTTTCGTTAAATACGCGTATAAAGTCGTTTTAAGCGATGTACGAGTTAAAATACGATTCTGAGTTTTCTGATCAAATAAACATGCTCAAAATACTCCATTTATTATTTAAAATCAGTAGCAATTGGATTGGCGTTAAAAGGATTTGTAAAACTCATTTTATGGCTGAAAAGGGTATTTTTGGTATTAACCGAATCGAGGCGATAAACCTAGCTTATGATCAGTTTAAAAATAATTAAAAATAATTAAAAATCTTCAAAAATCCCAAAATATTATATCACATCAGTGGGTAAAAGGTTTGGTGTCCAAAATTGGGTTTAGATAGGCTTTACGCTAATGACGCCGTTTAACTAATTAAAAGCATTCAAATTACGTCATTAAGCATAACTCCTTATCTAGACCTCCAACTGATATGAAATTTTAGGTACAAGTCTAAAAATCAGTAACTAAGATTATGGCACTTTCACATTTCCAAAAATCTCGTTTTATGGTCATAAGGGCATTACGGTCAATATTTAGGCGTTTAACGGAAACATCGGACGATTAGGGATTCGAGTGGTATAAACGCAGAGGCTTATACACACATGCAACTAGCTCCTAATGGAACTTTAAGGCATGTCTAAACCTATATAAATCGGGTCAGAACTGAGGTCAAAGCAAAAGTCAAACTTTTGCGTCTCTCGGTTCCGAATCGGTTCAAAACATAAAGTTGTCGAATCAAACAAGCTTAGACAAGTTATTATACTTATTTTCAAGTTGTATGACTGATAAAACAGATTACACGCCTTCTGTATCATTAAATATGCGATTAACATTTATGTTGACTTTTCGGAAGAAGTTTGACTCGACAAACGACATAGTTAAGATTGAAATCAGTGGGTGACCTTTTAGGGGTTTATTACCCATATAAATACCAACTTATAACAACTTTCGATTAGACTAAACTCTGGACCGATTGTGATTTATCGCTAAATCAAACCGTAGTTACGACGGTTTGATTTCTAGGCTATAAACTAAGTATAAATGAATTAGAGAAGGTTAGGCATACTTACACACGACTAATGGATGATGTGGAATGCTTGTGACCTGTTTGTATGCTCTGGAAATGCTCAGAAGTTGATGAATGATCAATGTTGCATAATGTGGGTCTTTATAAATAACTTCAAACATGCATGGATCATCAACACCTAAGTCTAGGAGTGAAACAATAACATCCACAAGTCCCCTACTAGCTAAAAACCACCTTAGGCAGCCCAAGGTATCGAAAAAATGGCATTTGAGTCGGTTCCATGCATCAACAGGCAGCTGCCTGTTTTTTCTGCACCTGCAGGTCTGAAGCGGCCCGCTTGGGCTTTTGTTGATCCTGATGCGGGCCGCCTGGCCCATCCGGATCAAGTAAACATGTTTCTTTCAATTGCATTTTGGTCCTTAGTCCCCCGAAAGGTCGTTTTCATGATGTTTCTTGCATTTTAAGGCTTTGATAATTGTATATAGGGGCTTTAATACTTATACCCACTTTGTCAAGTCCTCGGGTATCTTTGTGATCACCCGAAAAGCCCTAATTTCAAAGTTGACGATTCTAACCCTCACACACGAATTTTATCACAACTTTCTCATACGGTAACGAAACTTGGTGAAATTTTTATGGTACATTCTAGTGAGCATATTTAAGCGTTACAAGGCTTCGGGTTTGCGAAAAGGTCACTCAGAGGTATATCTTAAACATGTTGACACATTTAACCCCTGTAGTTTGTAATCTCTCACTTTCTTTCACAATTCGCTTCGTATGATCTATGATCCATTCGTTTAAGGTTATAAACATCATGTAGGGTTATTGTAAAGTATATTTATTCATTGTTGACACTTTGAACCCTTATATTTACACAGTTTCACTGTTTGTCAAGTTTAGTCCTTCAAGAACATTCTTTCACACGTTCAAACCTATGACACGTGTCAACACATTATAGGACGTAAATTTTCGAGGTGTTACAGCGTACATGGCTTCCAGCCATTTCGCAGATTCAGGATCTGAGATAGCAGATTTGTAGTTAGTAGGTTCGTCATTAGACTCAGCTACTAATAAGACTTCGGGACCTTTTAGACGCCATAGACATCTATCAGATTCTTGTGAGTTCTACTACTTCTGCAAACGCTTGTGTTTTATGTCTGATTCATTGGCAACAACTACTTGTTGATCAGACAGTCCGACTATATTAGCGGTTGTTTGTGGTTCTTGAATTTCTTCTAGATAAACCACATTATTTCCAGTTTCTCGATTAAGAAGTTCTTCCTCGAGAATGTGTCCTTCCGTTTGATGGAAATCACATTTGCATCAGGATTGTAGAAATAATATCCGCTTCTTTTATAGTACCCGATGAAAACAACCTTTTCGCCTCGAGGATCGAGCTTATCATCAGAATCACTTGTGATGTATGCATCGCATCCCCATACTCTAAGGTATTCCAAATCGGGTTTACGCCCATGCCATATCACATATGGGGTTTTGTTTACCTTTTTAGTCGGAGTCAAAATGACAATGCGGGTAGCGGTCATAAGAGCATGATCCAAAAGGAGTGAGGCAAGTTAGTTCTATACATCATCAATAGAACCGTAGCAAGTAGAGTTCGATTTCACCTTTCACTCATGCCACTAAGTTGGGGTGTGCTAGGTGGAGAGAGTTGTGAAACTATTCCACACTCTTTTAGATGATTGAGAAATTCAAAGCTGAGATATTCACCACATCGATCTGATCGAAGTACTTTTATCTTTCTAACAAGCTGGTTTTAGTCATGGTTTCTAGACATGGGTTTTAGTCATGGTTTCTAGACATGGTTCTGAAAGGGCCATGTACATCATGTGAATGAGTTCTAGAAAACCATTGATCCGTTCACCAACATCGGTGAAGGGGTGCTTTGTGAGTTTGCCAGCTAAGCAAGATTCGCAATCATCAAAGGAGTCATGTCTAGTGGATTCAAGAATCCCCTTGGACTGGAGCCATTTTATGCGTGCCTTACTTATGTGGCCAAGTCTACAATGCCATAAATATATTTCATTTATGCCAGCTTTGTTACGCTTAGAAAGATGATATATGTTACTACTTGTTTGAACATTAATCTCATAAATACCATTTCAAGGTTTAGCCTCAAAATAAAAGACATCATTCAAGTAGGCTATAATAGAAGAACCATTTAAAACGTACTTGAATTGAATTCTTTGTTCAAACAGTGAAGAGACTGAAATAATGTTTCTGGTCAAACCAGATGCATATAAATAGTTATTTAAAGTAACTACAAGGCCAGGGGAACATGAAAAACAAAATGTTCCAGTTGCAAGAACTGGAACCCTCTTTCCATTACCAACTATGAGTTCCAGGTAGCCTTGTTTCAGTTTCTTCCACTTTTCAGGTTCTTGTAAGACATTAACGATGTGGTAACCACATCCGGTATCAAATACCCATGTGTTGCTAGAAACTGTGAAAAGTTCGATAACATAAATAAGAATATCGGAAGAAGTACCAACGTTGTTGGCCTTGTTCATATTCAACTTGGCTAGATACTGTGGGCAGTTTCCTTTTCAGTGCCTATTTGGTTGCATTCAAAGCACTGCCGCTCCTAGGAGGGTGTGGTTTTGCAACATGCTTGTTGTTGGTGGCATTTCTGGCAGCAATAACAACTTTTCTCTTGCCTTTGCTCTTATGTTTCCTTTTCTTGTTATTGGGCTTCTTAACACCACCAGACTTGACCATTAGAACTTGGTTGGTTTTATGGAATAACCAAGTTTGTTCATTTGGTCAATGTATCCTTTCATCTTTAGCACATGAGTACTGATACATGATCCTTCCAGCATTTTACAGCTTATGAGCTGTTTCATGGTGTCATATCGCTTCTGTCGGGCTTGTTTCTGGAACATGCCTTTCAGTTGCTTGGATCATGTCATAAGCATCCTTATCTTCCATGTTCTTTTGAAGATCAGGAGACATGGTGGCTTTCATAAGGTATGGTACCTCAACGGCATCCTCGTTATGTTTCTCCAGTGCCTTGCGAGAAGTAACAGAATTACTTTCATGCTCGGTAGGGACTGGGCCATCTAAGATATACAGCTTTTCCTCCATCTTGAGAACTATTCTCAGATTGCGGTGCCATTCGAGAAGGTTGGTGTTATTCAAAAAATTATTTCTTTTCAAGTATAGACTTGAGAATGAAGGAGTTGTTTTTATTAGACATCTGTTATATAAGCAAGGTGATATTAATTAGTATTTTTGATGTATATTTCCTTACTTAATTAATGACCCATTACAGTAATTAAAACAAGGAATGAGAATCTGGCTAGGTCAGTATTAAAGGCAGCTGTGGCATACTCTTTAATAAGTGACTAGGCAGACTGACAACGAGTGTCAATTGTGAGAATTGCACAACTCTCGGATATGAGGCCGCTAAGACAACTCTTGTCTATGCATTGATACGTTTAGCCTCATCTATGCCGACTTTTTACTTTCAAGACAGCTGGAGCATGTGATGAGAAAAGAAAAAGTAATAGTCGTCCTAAAAGAAGGTACTTGTGGAAGGGCCGGATATGTCAACGAAACCCTTGCACCTTGGAAGGATAAGCTAGACATCAAGTGCGGTGCTGTGGCTCCAAACACTGATGGTTCGCATTACGTTCCAAGTGTAGCTTGTGATAGGATGGCATAGACTATTGTTTTTAATTATGGGTTAATTTTAATATTTACCAAATAGGGTCGCAAGAGCCAATTTTAGTATATATTTTAGTCGTGACATCTTGATGAACCCTTTCATCTCTCAGGACACTTAATTTTAAATAACCTATTAAAACTAAGTTTGTCGCGACTTGGAATAACCAATTTTAAGTTAATAGAAAACTACTAAGTTAATAGTTTTGAAAATAAAAACTAGTTTAATTTGCAAAACTTAATTGGTTATTATTTGTTTTAAAAACAACCTTTGTTTTATAACAAAAACTTTAACAAGTTGTAAAAAACAATTTAGAACTTGTTTTAATGTGATTGTTTCAATATTTTAAAATTCCTTTTAAAATCATGTTGGTATTTAGGTTGGTTATGTTATAACAAATTATAAGATAAAAAGCAACCACAATAGCAAAAAAAATTGTAAATCTATATGGCCAAAATTGTCCGATCTTGCTAGAGCCTTATAGCAAGATCAAACGGGTCACGGGGTCTCAACACACAAACAACCACAAGGATGGACTCGAGTGCATCTTGTTGTTTTGAGCAACTCCCACTAACTCCAAGACTCCTCTTGGCATTCGGTTTTCTTCGGGTCTTCGTATCAACAATATTTAACAAGTAAATATAACAAAGACAAAAAGAAAAAAAAAACTATCTATTACAACTTTGAACCACACGACGGGCCAAATTAATAAACTAATTATTACAACTTTGAACCATCTCAGTGGCAAAAAAATAATAATTACAAAACCGAATAAATATACAACCATAAAATAAGGTCGGGCCAGATTTACATATTCCACAACAATCACAAAATATACCGGGCAATCTTTTGGTCAAGCAAAACAAATAAAATATTAACCAAAATTAAAGTTACCCTTAAATTATTTAGAATAGAAACTTTAATAAAATTAAAGTTTGTGTTCTAATTCCGGTTAAAAAGACCGGTACCGATTTGCATGTTGTAAGCGTGGCTCTGATACCACTGTTGGGATTCAGTGGTGTCAATTTTACTTTTATCAAAAACAGGTTTGATATATATTATTAATTAAATAGGTAATTAATAAACGCAACGGAATATTTATAATAATCAACACCAAAAGTGAACCGAACTGGATCATGGTTACAAACATGCAAACACGGTATACAAAATAATTAATCTACCGATGAGAAAAATTATACCCTTGTGGTTAATAATTAACCGTGTGAGACACCGAGGTACAATGAACTAGTTGCTAGAACACGAACTAAAACGGGGTGCGTCGGGTAACCGGTGGTGTTCAACTGAACAGCAGCGATTGAACAATACTTCCACCAAGTGTAAAAGATCTTTTCTTTCCAACACAATATTCTCAAAATGAATATCTATTCTCTAAAATGGTAGATGAAGGAAACGATGAAACCTTGAAGGTGCATTCCGTTTTTCATCAACACACTTTTCTAAATAGACTTCAAATGAGTATATTTTATTCTCAAGTGGAAGATTAGGTAATGAGGAGTAGTTGGAGAATTAGTAATAATGCATGTGCCAACTACCATCCAAATTGAAGAAAAAGCATATGTTTTTTGGTGCAAAGAATTATTAATGATTTAATAATTACCCGGGTACCAAATCTAATATATGTGGTACAGGTCCAAGACGCGATAAAGCCCGAGAATAACAGAATAAACGTTATACATATTATTTATAATTAGTATAAATAATAAGTCCGTTTATTTCGTTAATTGTTCGTGATTACCAGTTAATCAAGTTAAGTGGATTTAGTATTCATTGCCCAAGGTGTAACTCTTACGGGTCATAGCTCGGTCAGCAGCGTTGACTTATCGAACCCGTACATATAATTCCAACACTTGCTACCATCGAGACATATCTGGTACGGATGTATTTTCTCTTATATGGATTGGTTGAGTAACGGGTCAAATCGGTTCAGGTTGAAAAAGGTGGTTTTGGTACATGCAAAAAAGAACAAAATTGGTTTGGTTGACCAGCAAACACTTCTTGTCTGTCCACTATAAAAAATTTTGAACAGTTAATGTGCTAATTATGGTTTAGAAACAATATTGTTAGTACAATAATTAAAATATCTGAATAAAACAATATTGGTCCATGCTGACGTGCAGGAAAAATTTGGGGCATCAACACCCGCACTCCTATTTAATCTGGAACTCGAGACGTTGCGGTAATATTAATGTGGATTTACTTTCAGATAAAATTCATATATGATGTCATCAATTTTAGTTTTTTTTTTTCTCTATGACAAATGGAATGGTTGGATTTGGCAGAGCTGACCTTGGTCTTCTTGGTTTTCCACCGAAAGATTTACACTACCGATTTCTTTCTCAATTTACTCCGGTTTTTTATATTCGGATAAGGGAGTATTCCAAGGTAGTTCTAATGATCTTATGATTTTATTTATTTTAATTATTTTTTATTGTAAGGTTTGACATTACTTTGATAGATATTTTTACTTTAAAATGAAAATACAGTGGCAGTAGCACCATATATTGTGAATTACACTGGGCCCTCTTCCGCCAATACCCTGGTAAGACCACCAGTAGTGGGCGTGTTTTTTTAAAAAAAATTGCAAAATAACGACAAAAAACGCCCCTCCTCCGCCCCCGTAGGCGTTATTGGGCGTGTTTTTCGGCTTTTTAGCTTTTGGCGTTTTTTGAATAATGCTGAAGGGGGGTTTGACCGGCCAATCATGTGCTTCCAATTCAAATACCTTTATATTTAAATAAAAAAAACAAGAAAATACTAATTAGGTAATCATTGATGGGGCATTATTGGGCATTATCCCACTACGCCCATTTGTGAAAAATGCCCATAATGCCCCTTTGCGGACTGGGATGACACGTGTCGTAAAATGCCCATAGGTAGGGGCTTTATTCATGTGTACCACTACACATGGTCTAAGAATATTAATTTTGACATTACTTTGATGACATGTCAGCAGCCCCATCTGATGCATATATGCATGTGAAATAAATATATTTATAAGTTTCACTAAAGTTATCTTTTTTATAAGCCAAATTGGAAAATAATAATCTCATCTTTCTGAAATTGGCCGATAATAATCCTAAGTCAGTTATTAGCCAATAATAATCCGACCTCGTCCAATTTTTTTGTAAAATAGTCTGCCATTAAAATAAGCTTAACGGAGTTAAGTGTTTTTCCGAATTACAAACCGATGTTTTAGGGATTTTGATCAGAACGAGGATACGAGTCGATTAGTGTAAAACTTACCTCGAAATTGTGTTTGAAATGGCTTGAATTTTGTTAATTTGAAGTTAAACACCCGAATTGAAGCACCGTTTTCGTGGGTTGGGGGCAATATTTTAAGGTAAGTTTTACATCAATCGACTCGTATCCTATTTCTGATCAAAAGCCCTAAAACATCGGTTTGTAATTCGGAAAAACACTTAACTCCGTTAAGCTATTTTGATGGCGGACTATTTTACAAAAAAATTGGGCGAGGTCGGATTATTATTGGCTAATAACTGACTTGAGATTATTATCGGCCAATTTCAGAGAGATGGGATTATTATTTTCCAATTTTCCTTTTTATAACAATTAGCTTTAAAAATTACGAAATGTCTTCACATGCAACATCATAATTTATTAGATAATTTCTTCTAAAAATAATTACAATATAATCAGGGGCGGATCTACCTTGATGTAAGGGGTAGCCTCCGCTACCGCTTGGCCGGAAAATTTTTGACGTTTTTAGTGTAAATTTTGGAAAAATTTGACGTTTTTTCGATTTCGTTACCGCTTATTTATAAAACGTTCCCGCTTGGTCGGAATCCTAGATCCGCCACTGAATATAATGACCAATAAGATGCTACATCATTAAATTATTAATAATCAGAAAAAAAGACCTGCTAATTGGTTTGTATAATTAGCTTGTTGGAATGACATATTTTCTTTCTTGTCTTTTATCATGATTTATAAACCGTAATACTAGCATGTTTCAGTCTATAGAATTATATAAATATAAAACATGTTTTTTTTTTTGTTTACTGCAACTATTGTTGCTGGACCCTGGCTGGTGATGCTAAAGCAAACGGATAATTCGTATGCTTGTGTTGCTGAAACTGAAACCCGCTTCACCTTTAATGAAGTAAGTATGAATTGCTACTAGTTTCCTTAGTGGTGGCAAACCGGTTGGGATGGAAAACTAGTCAAAACATGGTTGAGTCAAACAGGTACATTTTGTATGAGTTTGGTTGACCCAATACACTCTTTGTCCATTTTTTTTATAATCAGTTGAGAGGTATTGCTTATTTATGCTTATTAGCACAAGCAGGTAATAAGTTTATGAAAACGGTTTTTTTTTAATCCTAAGGGTAAAGTTGTAATTAAGCTCATCAATAAGCATTCCCAAACACCTGGACCCCATTATGGTGATATATGATTAAAAAAAAATATTTTATTTCAGTACAATTTTATATAAATAATTCAGAATATTTTATAGAATGTTTGACCCGTATCTTTTTAAGCCGGTCTTTCTTTTATACTACCTGTTCGACCCGTTAGGGATAAAAGGTAACCCGAATCAAAGCATTCATAGACAAGGAAGCCAACTTGAGTTCCTTCGCAGGGGTTATAAGGTAAATTCTCATTTCTAGTATGTATATTTCTAGAAAGTTCCAGGCTAAATTATGCATCTGCCCATCATCATCATTATCAGAAATACATTGATGGTAATTCAGGAGATGTTTCTTAGCTAAATTACTCATTTGACCATTATCATAACATAATTACAAAATTCCAATAAACTGATGGTAACCACATGATGTTATTTGTTGTGTTCAAGGGTAATTTAGACATTTGACAAATCAAATTTACACTGGTCTCCCCAACCTTATGAAAATTACAATATTTCTTCTTTCTAGATGGCTTGCAGGCTGAATTTACTCATTTAGCCATTATCATCAGTACACATATATTAAATATGAATAGAATCCACAAGATCTTTTAGTTAGTTGTGTTGAAGAGCATTTTAGACATGTAGCAAGTTCAGTTTATTCCCCCCATGAAAATTTCAAGATATTTTCTCCTTGAAAATATTCAAGCTAAATTACTCACTTTTACTTGTCCAAGAGATTTTTTTTTCTATTTTTTTTGGTGTTGTAAGAGTAATTAGATATCTAATAAGTAGTCAAAACATTTTCCTCCCGAGTCAAAGTTTGCAATTTCCTTGAGACAGTTTATTATACGGTAATCCATCTTTAAATCAAATGATTTATAAAAATTTATGCATATTGAATACACTGAGCGGCTTTCGACCAATTTGATCCAATTGGCGTGTTTTCATTTTTGTCATATGTTTATTTTACGAATTTGACCCCATAAAAGACTTTGTAGAGGAGTTCAAACTTTTTGTCGGATTGGGGATGGATATACGTTCACTAGCATGGATGAACATCAGTGAGTATGCACAGATTCTGCGCAGGGACTCAAACACAAAACCACAGGGACGATACAAACAGTGAATTCACACACAAATACAAGATATTATATATGTATCGTGCAATTACAAATGAGAGATTCTATCCTATTTATAGGTACAAGATTCCTTGGGGAACAAGGCATATAACTAACATAAAATAACTAACTGAATTTCTTGTTCACCATGTTTTGAATCTGCGCAGTTGACTTTGTATGAACAAGTTTTACTTTTTATAATTAACTTCTTAAAACCATAATTTCTTGATTAATAATCTTCCAACACTTTTGACCTTCTTCCATAACCCAGATTGACCCGTTTACTATTTTTTTTGTACATTTGGTATAATTCGGTGTGTTGTCTGTAGACTGCAACATGGTGGGAGGAAGACGTTGATTTGGAGTTATCTTCAGCATGGCGTAACTAAGTTGAACCCGATAAAAAACAACTAAGTTGAATCTGATAAAAAACGGGGGCCTAGTTATCATCATTTCATATTGTTTTTTCTTGTATATCAATCAGTACACATATTTCCTCTTGATTTTTTTTCTGAAGTTTTATGTACTTCCATTTTTGTCACTAGGTCTCCTATTGGTCATAGTGAAGAATATATATGTATCACCATAGACTTATTTTTATTGGACGGTTAACATCTAATGCATAAGTTTCTATCGATTGATGTTGAAGATAAAGGGCAAGCATGGAGCAACCTTTTAACCTATTTATGTGAAATCAAAATCGGTTAGGTTGGGTTATATTTTATTATTAACACGTTATATGGGTAAAAATAATAAAATCGCTTAAGAAGAAAACGGGTTAAAAGTTTTCTATTGCAATACCAAAATGTTTACCGCCTCCGGAATTGTTGTACCATATAAACCATAGATCATCTTAACAATTGTTTTTTTAAGTATTTGTGTTTTGTACAAAATGAGCTCGGATTGAAACCAGTCATTTTATTAAAGTATCAGATGACAAATAAGAGTTATAGTAACTATATATTATTATTTTATAGATTAAACATAAAAAGACAATCAATATAAGGACTCGTAAAATCCCCAACATACCTATGCAAAACCTGTTGTTTAGTAATTTTCTGTCCTATAGGTTTATTTACCTGGATTTCCCCTAGATTTGCTGCAAATTTTACATCTTTTTTTACTGCTTCAAAGAAAATGATCATACAAAGAACAAACTTACTAACATAAACAACATGACATAACATTATCCAGTTTTGATACAAAGTTTTCAAATTCTGAAGTAATGCATGAAACATATTACAGCATCAACAAGAAAACATGTGACAACAATACTTATGTATAACATCATAAACCATATACCTCAATTTACTCAGAAAACCGAAATATGCAATCCTCCATGATCTTCTCACTATCAATGGACCCATAATCATCCAAAATCCACAAACAAATCCAACCACCATGCTTATAATCAACCCCCAATCTGCTCCATCCTCTTCTTTTTTCTCTCCTATTGTATGAGTTGCTGTTTTAACCCATTCACAACCATTAGTTTCAGTTAGTGGAGCTCCACAAAGTTTGTTGCCAAAGAAGCTAGACTCACTGAAGCTTTGAAGCTGTGTACTTGTTGGAATTCTTCCTGTCAAACTGTTGAAGGACACGTTGAAGCTACTCAAGAAGTTTAACTTTGACAAGCTCATGGGAAGTTCTCCAGAAAGCCAGTTTACCGATAAATCTAATGATATAAGTTCTTTCATGTTTCCAATCTTCTCCGGGATACTTCCACTCAATTGATTTCTTGATAAATTCAACGATTTTAACTCCAAGAGGGACATTAGCTCACTAGGAATGTGTCCAGTGAGATTGTTACTCGAAAGGTCTATCAACATCACTAATGGAAGAATACTGCTATATGTGTCCTCTCGTCCGTTCGTCACCAATGAATCACCAATAGTAAATACTTCATCTCCAAAATTGATGTGAGCAAAGTCAAAAGGTTTTGAGTTACTTTCGATGCCGGAAAGGATACTAAAGTTGTTGAAGCATCTTGGAATAATTCCAGATAGGTGGTTATGAGCAAGATCTAATATTTGAATATGTATAATATGACAAAGCTCATGGGGAATATTTCCGTCAAAACGGTTTGATCTAAGGTTAAGCATTTTTAAATTAGTAAGTTTTGTTCCAATCCATGTTGGAATGCTTCCAGTAAGTTCATTCCTTCCAAGTTCAAGAATACCTAGTTCTGTTAAGTTCATTAGAGAAGAATGTAATCTTCCGGAGATCTTGTTCCCATGCATGTTCAGATACGTTAAATGTAAAGAACCCAATGTTCTTGGAATCTCACCAGACAAGCTGTTATTCCCCAAATTTAAGGTTTCCAACCTTGGCCATTTTTCCCAACACTCTGGAATATCACCCGATAAATGATTATTTTCCAAATTTAGAGATTTTGTTCTAGTCACACCACTGGAACACAACAAAGGATGTAACGATCCCCAAAACACATTCGAGCTAATGTCAATATATTCAAGTGTGGCAGGGATACCAGAGAACGTTAATGGTCCTCGAATATGATTATTTGACATATTCAAATATGTTAGATTGGAGAATGATCTCACAAATGATTCGGGCATGGGCGATGAAATGCCTGCGTTGCTTATGTCTAAATCCCTTAAATCCTTCTGTGATTGCAACCACAGCGGAAATTGAGGCCCTAAAACCCAATTTCTCAGAGACAAGGTTCCCAACTGGAAAGGGGGAATCCAGTTTGCAACTTGCAGCCTTAAGATTAATTTGTTAGCTGATCCTTTTAGATCCTTCAACCTCACTAGTTTGATAAAGTGAGCTTCTGTCACAACACCTGTAAGCAAATTATGAGAAAAATCTAAAGAAGTCAACTTTGAAAGTTGTCCGAGGCTATCAGGAAGGCTGCCATCCAGTCGGTTAAAACGAACATCCAACTCCTCCAATGATGATAATCGTCCAATTGAGTATGGAATGGGACCAGAAATTTCATTTGCACCAAGTAATAATGTTCTGAGAAATGACAAATTTCCTATGGAGTATGGAATGGGACCAGTAAGCAAATTATGAGAAAAATCTAAAGAAGTCAACTTTGAAAGTTGTCCGAGGCTATCAGGAAGGCTGCCATCCAGTCGGTTTGACCCAATTAACAACTCCTCCAATGATGATAATTGTCCAATTGAGTCGGGAAGGCTGCCATCTAGTTTGTTAGACGTAGCATCCAAAATCTCCAATGATGGTAATTGTCCAATCGAGTGGGAAAGCTTCCATTTATTTGGTTATTGATGGGAAAAAACGCCTAACCCGGTCACAAACGGTAAACACAAACGCGGAAGCAAACTTCGTTTGACCAAGACTTTTCCCGAACCCGAATGAACCTGTGAGGATGCAAACAAATAGGGTATACCAACTACAATCTAAGCAGCCCGAAAACAGCCCCGAAATAGCCCGAAAACAATAACAACAAGAACACCAAATTTTAGCGTGGAAAACCTCTCAAGAAAGGAGAGTAAAAACCACGGGACTACTAGAGCCGCTTCAAATCCACTATCACCAATTTAGAGCAATACAAAGTCTTCCCTAGGTCTACTAGAGGCATACAATAATCATCATACACTTGGAATCAACAACTTCAAGCATATGGAATCAAATACAAAGACAAAAGAAGGAATATATAACCAAAAATTCTGCAGAAACAGAGGGCTGTGCAGACGAACTTCCAGAGCTTATTTCGACAAACCCACCGTTGGATAAGGTCTCCCTGATGTGCAAATGACTGTGCCAAAAAATCAGAGCGATCCAACGGTTCAATCTCCGGGAAATGAACGACCTCTGCAGCTAGGTTTTGAGGTTACGGAAATGAGCGAATTTTTCTTCTTCTTTTGTGTGTGTTGTGTTTTGTGAGTTGTGTGGGTGATCCCAAAGAAACCCCTGCTTCCCTTTCTTTTAACTATCTTCAAAGAAACTAAATGGCCCAATAAGAGTATGTTGGGCTTCCACATGGGCTCAAAAAACCCAACAATTCTCCCCCTTTTTGGCCTATGAGGAAGAGTTCGCCATCCCGGCGATCGAGCAACATATCTTCAACTTCTCCCTTGCCAAAGATTTTGTCAACATATCAGAACCATTATCATCGGTATGAACTTTATCAAGTTCAAACAACTTGTCTTCAAGCGCATCTCTAATCCAATGATACTTCACATCAATATGTTTAGTTCTTTTGTGAAACATAGAATTCTTTGCAAGGTGAATAGCACTTTGATTATCACAAAGAACCACGTAGCGCCGTTGCATAAAGCCAAGCTCCTGCGTAAACCTTTTCAACCACAATAGTTCTTTGCACGCTTCTGTTGCTGCCACATACTCAGCCTCAGTTGTAGACAAAGCAACATACTTTTGCAGTCTTGACTGCCATGAGATAGCTCCCCCTGCAAAAGTCATCAAATATCCAGAAGTGGATTTCATGTTGTCTTTATTTCCCACCAAATCAGAATCTGTGTAACCAACAAGCATTGGCTCTTCATTCCCAAATGTTATACCCAATTTGGAAGAACCACGTAGATATCTAAAGATCCACTTAACTGCTTCCCAATGCTTCTTACCCGGATTTGACAGAAACCGACTAACAACACCTACTGCATGGGCAATATCAGGTCTTGTACACACCATTGCATACATCAAGCTTCCAACCGCTGACGCGTATGGAACTTTATCCATGTCTTCAATCTCCTCCTTCGAAGAAGGACAATCTTTATCGGTTAGTTTAAAATTGGGAGTAAGAGGAGAACTAACCACTTTAGCTTTAGCCATGTTGAATCTGCTAAGCACCTTCTCAATGTATTGCTCTTGTGACATGTGCAACTTCTTTGAAGCTCTATCTCTAGTAATCCGAATACCAAGAATTTGTTTTGCTGGCCCCAAGTCTTTCATAGAAAACGACTTGCTTAATTCTTTCTTCAGCTGAATAATTCTCTCTGCATTCTTGCCTACAATCAACATGTCATCAACATAGAGTAATAAAATGATAAAATCATCATCACCAAACCTCTGAAAGAAAACACAGTGATCTGAAATAGTCTTTCGGTAGCCTTGCTTCCCCATAACAGACTCAAATTTCTTGTACCACTGTCTTGGTGCTTGCTTCAACCCATAAAGACTTTTCTGAAGCTTACAGACATAGTCTTCTTTACCTTTAACCTGAAAACCTTCAGGTTGCTCCATATAGATTTCTTTATCCAAGTCACCATGAAGGAACGCTGTCTTGACATCCATTTGCTCAACCTCAAGGTCAAGACTAGCAGCTAAACCAAGAATCACCCGAATGGAACTCATCTTCACGACTGGAGAGAAAATCTCATCAAAATCAATACCCTTTCTTTGACTGAACCCTTTAACCACCAATCTGGCTTTGTACCGAGGCCGCGAGGTATATTCTTCAGTCTTCACCTTATAGACCCACTTGTTCTTCAGAACTTTCTTGCCTTTAGGAAACTTTACTAATTCAAAGGTATTGTTCTCATACAAGGAATTCATCTCATCTTGCATGGCTTCAACCCACTCCCTTTTGTGTTCATCTTCCATGGCCTCTTCATAACACTCGGGCTCTCCCCCGTCAGTGAGTAAGACATACTCATCAGCAGAATAATGGGTGGAAGGATGACGGTTTCTTGTAGACCGTCTGAGTGGGACAAATGTTGGCATACCTGGTACTGGTAAATCTGGATGAGGACCCTCATCTAACTCTTGTTGCTCTGGAATATCATGATTATCAGTACCGTGTTGTTCATCATGTTGAATATCATCTTCATTATGAGGCTCAGGGTGCTGTGGAGGAACTGGATCCAAATCGGTAAGATCATCAGTATGTTGAGGAACTATCTTTGTCTTCTCAATATCTTTCAAACTTTGATCTTCAATAAAATCAGCATCAAAACTTCTTATGAGTTTCTTCGAGATTGGATCATAAAACCTGTGACCAAACTCATCTCCCCCATAACCAACGAATATACATGGCTTGGTCTTTACATCAAGCTTTGTTCTTTCATCTTTGGGAATATGCACAAAAGCCTTGCATCCAAAGACCCGCAAATCATCGTATGAAACATCTTTGCCGCTCCAAACCCTGTCAGGAACATCAAAAGACAAAGGAACACAAGGAGTACGATTAATAACATTTACTGCAGTGTTCAAAGCTTCACCCCAAAAGGAATTAGGCAACCCTGCATGTGACAACAAACATCTAACCCTTTCAGCCAATGTTCTATTCATCCGCTCTGCTAAACCATTCAACTGTGGCGTCTTTGGAGGAGTCTTTTGGTGCCGAATACCTTTCTCTCTACAATAAGCATCAAAAGGACCAATGTACTCACCTCCATTATCTGTTCGAATACACTTGAGCTTCTTCTCAGTTTGTCTCTCAACCAAGGCATGAAACTGCTTAAATACATCTAGAACTTGATCTTTAGATTTCAAGGTATAAGCCCATACCTTTCTTGAATGATCATCAATGAATGTGACAAAATATAAGCAGCCCCCAAGTGTTCTAGTCTTCATAGGACCACAAACATCTGAATGCACCAAATCCAGTATATTGTTTCTTCTATGAGGAGGGTGACTCTTAAAAGAAACTCTTCTTTGTTTACCTGCTAGACAATGAGAACACTTCTTCAAATGAACATTAGTTAAATCTGGCAAGGCATTTCTTTTCAACAATATATGCATCCCTTTCTCACTCATGTGACCAAGTCTTTTATGCCATAACTCGGTCATATCATTATCGACTAATGAGTGGACTGAATGTGTAGAGATCTTCGGATGTGCCATATATAATTTTGAACTTCTTTTACCTCTTGCCACGATCAAAGAACCACGAGTGAGTTTCCAAACACCATCACCAAAGGTACTATGGTAACCATCATCATCAAGTAAACCTGCAGAGATCAAATTAAGTCTAATATCTGAAACATGTTTTACATTATGTAAAACCAACTCCATCCCAGTATCAAACTTCAAGCAAACATCTCCAACACCAATGATCTTAGATAGCCCATTATTACCCATCTTAACAACCCCAAAGTCACCAGGTGTATAAGATGAGAAAAAATCCCTTTGTGATGTCACATGACAAGTAGCACCACTGTCAACAACCCAACTCGAATCATCACGTGTAATGTTCACCACATCATCATCACAACAAATAAAGAACTCTTCGGTAGCAGTATTAACTTCAGCTGTGTCATTGCCACCATCATCTTTCTTATGGTTGTTCTTCTTATTGTTGTAGTCGGCTTTCTTTTTCTCCTTCTTCAGTTGTCTGCAGAATTTAATTGTGTGCCCTTTCCTACCACAATGATGACATTCATAATCAGCAAACTTACCTCGAGACTTACTACGATGCTTCTCTTTGTTACTCGGACCTCTACTTTGACCTCTCCCCCTGCTTTCTGTAACTAAGACATCTGAATGTGAAGAGGAACCTTGTGACTTTCTTCTCATCTCTTCATTTAAAACACTGCCTTTAGCCATTTCCATAGTAATAATACCATTTGCTGCAGAGTTGGACAATGATGTCCTAAAAATCTCCCAAGAATCCGGTAAAGTACCAAGAAGCCATAAGCCTTGTACCTCGTCTTCAAACTTGATACCCATTCCTGCAAGCTGATTAATAATACCCTGAAAAACATTCAAGTGATCAGAAACAGGAGTTCCATCATTGTACTTCAAATTTATCAACTGTTTAATCAAGAACAGTTTATTGTTTCCGGTCTTCCGAGCATACAATTCCTCAAGCTTGTTCCACAAAGTACGAGCGTGAGTCTCCCCACTAATATGGTTCAAAACATTATCATCAACCCACTGGCGAATATAACCACAAACCTTTCTGTGCAAGATATTCCATTCTTCATCTGTTTTACCTTCAGGTTTATCGGTATTAAACACAGGCATATAATAATCTTTCACATAAAGGAGATCTTCCATTTTTCCTTTCCAAACATGATAATTAGAACCATTCAAATTCACAATCCTACTTGTATTAGCTTCCATCGTTCAATCAAGTTTCAACCCAATAACAAGAGCCAATGGCTCTGATACCACTATGATGGGAAAAAACGCCTAACCCGGTCACAAACGGTAAACACAAACGCGGAAGCAAACTTCGTTTGACCAAGACTTTTCCCGAACCCGAATGAACCTGTGAGGATGCAAACAAATAGGGTATACCAACTACAATCTAAGCAGCCCGAAAACAGCCCCGAAATAGCCCGAAAACAATAACAACAAGAACACCAAATTTTAGCGTGGAAAACCTCTCAAGAAAGGAGAGTAAAAACCACGGGACTACTAGAGCCGCTTCAAATCCACTATCACCAATTTAGAGCAATACAAAGTCTTCCCTAGGTCTACTAGAGGCATACAATAATCATCATACACTTGGAATCAACAACTTCAAGCATATGGAATCAAATACAAAGACAAAAGAAGGAATATATAACCAAAAATTCTGCAGAAACAGAGGGCTGTGCAGACGAACTTCCAGAGCTTATTTCGACAAACCCACCGTTGGATAAGGTCTCCCTGATGTGCAAATGACTGTGCCAAAAAATCAGAGCGATCCAACGGTTCAATCTCCGGGAAATGAACGACCTCTGCAGCTAGGTTTTGAGGTTACGGAAATGAGCGAATTTTTCTTCTTCTTTTGTGTGTGTTGTGTTTTGTGAGTTGTGTGGGTGATCCCAAAGAAACCCCTGCTTCCCTTTCTTTTAACTATCTTCAAAGAAACTAAATGGCCCAATAAGAGTATGTTGGGCTTCCACATGGGCTCAAAAAACCCAACAGTTATGACTAACATCCAACCGTTCCAATGATGATAATCGCCCAATTGAGTATGGAATGGGACCAGAAATTTGATTTTCATGAAGATCTAATGTTCTGAGAAATGACAAGTTTCCTATGGAATGTGGAATTATACCAGTTATATAGTTGTCGAACAAGGATAATGACTCCAAGGCAGGTGATTTGCACTCCAAAAAACTTTCAAGAAAATATGTCAGACTAATATTACCATTACCAATGAAGCGAGTCGTTGTGATTCATGAATGAGGCCATGCTTGAACTGGAGAAGTGCTTGTCTCTCAATGTCATTGCATAACACATGATGAGAGTTTTGATTAGATGAGCATAAACGAAACAAGGCCAAAATAACAAGCAAGAACAAGTGAAAACAAGAGAAACAAGAATAAGAAGATCGAGCACTCATATTGTTTGATATTAGTTTAGAAGATGAGATGGGAGCTTCATCTAAACTTGAATATTTATAAATACCAATAGTTCGTAGCTTTAACTATGAATGGACTTAAACATCTAGTAAACGGTCAAGTCAAGTAAACGAATGGTACACACATGCACCAGTCTATACGGACACAGATAGCACCAGTTCAGTGTGTGGACATGATAAATGAGAGTGATGGATGAATAAATCAATTTAGAATAAGTCAAGGATAGCTGTCATCCAATGTTAGTGGACATAAATGGAGAGGTCTGTAATCAGCTTTCATTTAAAGTTAGAAAACCAATCAAAATTGGGACCAATTTGTGAAAAGTAGAAATCAGACTTTGAATGAATCCAAGTAAACCATGAATGGTGCAGGTGAACTGTATTTTGTTCTTTTAGTCTAAGTTAATCATCTTTAAATCATATAATCATTTGAAAGTTTTAATAGATAAAACAACACGAGAACCACAACCAATTCATGGCCTGATCGTAAATTGACCATGATATATTTATCAAGCCGAATTTTGTTTTTCCATACCAGCATAATGTATAAACACCCATAGGCAATCAAGGAATTTTTATATATATTTTATCTTCAGTATATATAAATAAACATTCTTTCAATTTTTTTGGGCTTTTGGGTATCTATCTTTATGCGAGCCTACTTAACGTCAACTCTATGGGTAAGATTTCAAATTTAAACTAACATCAACGAATAAATTTAGAAAAAAAAAATATTCAATCCTGGTACTTATAAGTTTCTTAATCCTTAGAGTTTAGGTGACTCGGGGCGCCTCGTGATGACAAATCCTTCACGCGTTGAAGGTAGTGAAACACCGCCACCACCACATTTATTCACGCGTGGAGATTATAACGCGTCCTCATCATCACACGTTGTAATTGAAATTTTGGAACGCTGAATTGACCGTTGGTGAAAAAATTTGATCGTTTGTTTATGATTTGGCTATATATATACACACACAATGCAATTATTTAAAATACCAAACAATACAATTCTTCCAACACAAAAAATAGAATATTTCAAACTTCAAAAAAAATCAATTCAACCCAAAATGGAAGGTTCAAGCAAACGAGGTTCGGGAAAAAACCCGTACGACCGAAGGTTTGAGCTAATCTTGGCGAGCCGGTGAGATTTCAGTTGCAAGACGAACCCAACCCAATCCCGCCATTTCAAACCCAACCGTTTCCTAACCAACCCTTTCAAACCCAACAATTTCCACCATTTCAAACCCAAGCATATCAAACCCAACCTTTCATTCCACCACTTCAACCTCAACAATTTCAAACACAACCGTTTCGAACCCACCATTTCAACGTCGACCCACTAGAAGATAACAATCTCATCCACCAATTCGCCCGTGCATACCGCGAACCACAACAACAACTTGATGACGATAGTGAACCGGTTGAAGAAGAAGAAGACGATCAAGAGTTGAAATCGTCCCAATATCCGCTCGGAGAGCTTGGAGGAGCGAGGAGTAGGTCACCTTGGTGAAGGCATACTTGCACATCTTCAAAAACAAGAAACATTCGAATGAGAAAAAAAAAGACTTGTTTTGGAGACGAGTTATATCTCATTTTGGCAAACTTCCCGGTTCGACCGAACGAAACATGGATTAAATGACTTCGAAGTGGGGAGATTTGAACCGAAAAATGAGTAAATTTAACGCTTGCTTCGTTCAATTGGTAATTTTTTTTACAAAGTAAACTGTTTTTTTTATATAAACCGTAAACTATTTTTTTTATTTTATAAAACATAAAATTGTTTTTTAATGTTTACTAAACATAAAACTGTTTTTTTATTTTTAAAAACAGAAAACAGCTTTTTCTATTCTAAAAAAACAGAAAACTGTTTTTATATTTTACAAAACATAAAACTTTTTTTATATTTTTAAAAAACAGAAAACAGTTTTTTTATTTTCAAAAAACGGAAAATTGTTATTTTTTATCTTATTTTATAAAAAAGTTTTTTTGTATTTTTTTAGACCTGAAATCCACAAATCCGAGCGAGCAATGCTGTAACACCCCGAAAACGGGTTCGGTAATTAACCCACGTTAATACTAAAAGACGGGTAAAGTGCCGCTAGTAGTAAAAATAACCCGGTAAATATTTGGGGATTTAATAAGAAATCCTAATATTAGATACAAGCGAAACAAAGTTTAGATGAATTAAGTTTATAAGAGCCTGAGTTAACGGGACTTAAAATGAAATGGGTTATCACACCCGAAACCCACTAAATAACTAGGAATATCAACCTAGTTAGTCTAGTGTCTTAAAAATAATGAGGAACTTGATGAAGTAACCTTTATAAACTTGGATAAAGTTGAGGGACTAAAATGGTTAAAGTGGGAAAATGGGTTTTATTAATTAAAATTTAAAAACACCAAAACACACACCATTGTGTGTGTTCTGGTCGTACAAAACACAGAGCCAAGAAGAGCTCTTAAGCTCAAACCCTAAAACATAGAAATTCATCAAATTGAAGGAGCAAATCAAGTCCAAATCAAAATCCGAGTATGAATTAGTGATCTCCATTGAAAAAGGAGTCACGAGGTATGTAAATTTCTTGGTAAATCTCTAGTTGAAATTCTGAGCAAATCTAGAGAATTCGAATCTAAGCTTGCATGTATGTTGTTTGGATGAAATTAGGGATGAAACTATGTCTAGTAGTAAACCCTAGCCATGTAATTGTTGAATTGATGTTCATTGTTGTGAATTCATAATCATACACTCATGAGTCAAGTGGGTTTTGATTATGTAGAAAAGATGATAATATAGTTGTGTTAGAAATCGTCATAAGTGATAGTAGATGCAAGATACTTGAACTATTTACAAGTTTGAGTATTGATCATACATGATAATGGTTGAATTTTGATGTTAATCTTGGTAAAAATAACTAGTTAGGAACTAGTTAGTAAATATGGAAAATATGCACATTAGGTGTTCGATAAAATGCCTAAATGAGAACTAAAGTATTGAATTTTAGAACGAAAACGCATATTCGAATGATATGGCAATTACGCGTGATATGAAGTGATAAGAGCTCTAAATACTATGTTGATTTAGACTTAAGGTAGAAAACATGTGATTGAAAGTGGTTAACTTTAGATAAGTTAAGTTAACTAAACATGAAGCCGAATAGTAGCATCGGCATAGAAAATAAGTGAGGTGGAATAGTCGTGATTGTTAATGACTAATTTAACCGCCTTGTAAATGTTTGACAATAGTTTGGCGCTTAACAAGCTAGGTGAAGCTTGGGGAGAAAGCGGGTCGAACGAGTCAAGCATAAAGGAAAAGCGTATTCGGGATGCAAGGTAAGTATATCTTACACTAGTCATATATTTATAATATTCTTTCGCATATTAGTTACGAAAAAGAAAAATACTAAATTGAGATATGATGTTCCGACGTGTGGTCGTACGGAACTAGATAATCAAATATGACAAGAAAACATGGTGATGGCTAAAAATGAGTTAAACCGGAAATTCGATCATATTATGACGAATGAAGCATGTAATTTTAATGGTTATCATATAAGTTAAATCATAATAACCATTAAGGGCAAAATGGTAATTTTGACAATTTGACAATGGTAATTGGTCATATGGACCAAACGGGTCAAAAGGTGAAATTATCACCCTTTGACAATAACGACTAATGATTATTGTCGAGCTATATTATTTCAGGTATAAATGTCAAATGGGTATTAGCAATGCTATGAACTAGCGGTTATAAAAACAAGGTATTAAAAACGGGTCAATATATTGATCTGCGCCAGGTATGTGAAATAGGGTAACACTCATTTAGAACATGTGGTTCAAGAGTGTTAAAAGAGGTCAAAATGGACATTTGGTTACTTGATAAGTAAACCAAATGTTTTAAGTAATGGACATTACGTTTGGAAAGCTTAATGACTTTTCAAACAAAATCATAGGTTAAAAGAGGGATTATGGGTCAAATATGCTTTCAAAAGTCCTTTATTGTTAATAAAAGACTAAATGGACCAAAACGCCCTTGGAGGCTAAATTGAGCAAACAACCTTTAAAAGTTGTTTGGAAATGATTTTTACGATATAATAAATACTTAGGACAAGTATAGAAGTTGAAAGATGTATTACGTTAGTCAAACGGCTCTATTTGGGTCTTTGCCGTAAAATAAAGAGTTAAAGGGGTAAAACTTGGTTTGCATAGATTACCTTAGTAAACCCACCATAAATATAGTTGTGGTGGAAGTTCATTTGACAAATATTGCGAAAATAGGATGCTAGAAACAAATAATTATGAATTATGCGGAAAAGGGTTTAAATACCCTTAACGGGTCAAAATAAGCATTTTAGTACAAACGGGTTTAAGAGTATACATAAACCCGTGAATTGAACCTAATATGATAGATAACATTGAAATTATAAGATTCATGTGATGTAGGAATCAAACAAATACGTTTGTTTGATAATATCGCGAATGGGTCAAAACTTGGTAAAAAGGGAAATAAGCCGAAGACTTAAAAGTCTTAAATCTTATTAAGCCGGACGTCGGATTTTAACTCCATATGATGGAGAATCAAATTACAAACATGTAGGAAGAAACGGTAGGTCAAACGGATAAGCGGTTTGAAAGTTACGAATGTTTTCGTAACAAAAACGGCAAAAATTGGAAGGGCTGAATGCAGGTGCCACCGTAAATTACGGTGCCACCGTAATTTACGGTGGACTTGATGTGATTACGGTAGTAATCTTCTGATTTACGGCAGAAGAATAAGAACCAGAGGGCCACCGTAAATTACGGTGACACCGTAATTTACGGTGGAGGCTATTTTCAACTTCTTGTTTTTAGTATAAATTGTTTCCCTGATTGTTCGAATATGTTTTAGACCATGTAAGACTAAAGCATTTCATGTTTAATGAAATGTAGGTACACCTTGGGATGCCGGAAGACGATCAAGCTCAACGAAGAACCGAACACGATAAATATACACGCTTCCGCACTTTGCCACGTTGTAAATTTTAAACAACGAATCTCGATCACGTTATGTAGAATAAATTATAAATTGCAAAAGTTTTAATAAAACCGTATTTCCAAATGTTTATGTAATCTTAATTACATGTTTGTTTAACGTAAAACTTATGTTAAACCTTGGTTTTCAAGAACGGGTGTTACAAGTTGGTATCAGAGCCTTGGTTTAAGAGATTCGAGTATGGTGGGGAGGAACCATGCTTGGACTTAAACCTTATGCTCTTGACAAAGAATAGTGTTCGGTTCGAGGCTTGATCGCAAATCCGGTAAGTACAAGTATGTTAACAGCTTAGCATGCTAAAGTGTTGTAAACAACACATAGGGCTATCGTGTGATACACGTTACCCCAATTAAAACGATTGACATAGTTGATGAAAATACGCGCGTTGACGCGTATAGTAGAAAAAGTTTTGTATTAGAATACGGGCGATTATTGAAGTAGATACTACTAAATTTTGTGAATGTCTTAATTGAAGGACACTCGTGTTTGAAGACGACGAGAGTCAAACAAATTGTGGATATGATGATGGAATGGTCCGAGATATGATAAAAAGAGCATGCTCATTAAGGACCTAAATCGCATAATGATCGCGAATAAGCTAATGGCAAGGAAAGCCTGTTAAAGCAAGCAAAATCAGGTACACGCTTTAAATTATTACATGAATAATAATATGCAACAAATACATAGAGATTAAAAGTTGCATATGTAGATAGAAAACTTGGGAAAAACCTGAATAGAATACCTATCCAGGATATCGTTTCCAAGAAAAACAAGTAGAGGTATTACTTACATAGGGCGTGATGTGAAGACTATAAAAAGGTCATGTGTGTCATGTGCTAATCGCTTACTCTGGCCAAGTAAGTAGTGGCATATGATACCATGAACTTCTTATGGCGGACACGTTTACGTCCGATGTGGTAATGGCGGGGTGAATGGGACTAATTAAAAAGTACCCAAATGAAACAGATAAGCAAGATATTTGAAAATAATGTAAACGCACAACCGAGTGACGGGAGCGTGTTACATTAGGATAATGAGCCCGAGTGAAGGGACAAACAAGCATGTAAAATGATTTAGACAAGTATTGGGAGGGAGTGTACTTACACTCGAACCCATAAAACGCAAGCATGTTAAACAAGTATTGGGAGGGAGTGTACTTACACTCGAACCCAGAAAACGCAAGCATGTTAAACAAGTATTGGGAGGGAGTGTACTTACACTCGAACCCAGAAAACGCAAGCATGTTAAACAAGTATTGGGAGGGAGTGTACTTACACTCGAACCCAGAAAACGCAAGCATGATTAGACAAGTATTGGGAGGGAGTGTACTTACACTCGAACCCAGAAAACACAAGCAGGTAAAATGATGTAGACAAGTATTGGGAGGGAGTGTACTTACGCTCGAACCCGGAAAATGCAAATGTGTCCTTTAACGGGTCGTTTTTGTAAAACGTCCAACTTAAAGACAAAGTCGGAATATAAAAAAATGAAACAAGGTCTTAATGCATACCGGGAGGGTTGCAATAATAAACGACTTCGGTAAAACACCCGGTTGATGGGTAAGGATTTAAACACATGCGTAAACCAAGAAACGAGAACACGAATTTAAAGTCAAAAGACTCGGATTATGAGTTATAACTAAAAGACCATAAAAATTTCGTAAACAGAAATTTTGATAATTATATTCAACCATTTTGAGGTTGAACGGGTTGAATAAAGTATAAATGCTTAATAGCAGAAGTAAGCGCAAGCCGGATAACGGTAAGCTTGAGACAAACTGACGCGTAAATAACGTCAGAAGTCATAAAGTCGGAGGATTAGCCCGGAAGTAAACAAAAGAAGCCTTAGACTACGGTCAAGGTCAAATGAAGTTCAAGGATGAAAACAAATGATTTTCAAACATAAAAAGAGTGCTTTGACACCATATATATATTTCAATATAGACATGCGTAAGGAATGATCTACGGGATCAACATAACCCTTGGGGTTATGAACAATGGAAAGTCTACGAGACTAATACGACCTACGGGTCATGACTAGAAAGAAATAGATTATAAGGACCTAGCCTTAAAGAGGTGAAGGTCTAATAAAATAGCCTATAGGGCAAAGTGATAAAACCTACGGGTTAATTAGACAAAGCGAGGGAATAAATTGAGAATTCCCGCATAAAACAAAGGCTGTAAAAGAATAAATTTTGGACTGTCAATATCCTGGAATGGATAATTGACAGAAGTTAAAGAGAAGATCCTAAAACTAAAACTTCGGTTTTAGTAAGAAATAGCGTTTTTACAAACATAAATCCTGATAGGAATTTAAATAGTAAGCATGAAAGATACAAGTCTTGACACTGATTGGCTCAAGACGATATATTCGAAAAGTGTTATCTTCGAAAATGAAAGGTTGATATAAATTAAACATGACGTGACACGATCACGGTCAAGAAATGCAATGTGAAGTGGAATCACATTATCACCAAGCAAGCGGTAAAAAGCAACTGGACTAATAAGTCCAGTTAGTGAAACCGGTTAAGGTCACCAATTCAAATCAAGAAATTTGGTTTGCTTGTAAGCGATAGATTCGGTATAGCTGAACCGAATAAATAAACTTGAAGACAAAAGAATTAGTTGCTAAAAGTGAAGGATTTCACTAAAGATCTTTAAACGGGTCAAGTAACGGATTCATAAAGAATTCGATAGCATATAAAAGCGATGGAAACCGCTAAGTTAACTAAACTAGCAGAAATAACGGAAGTACGTTATTTCAAGTTACATTATGTCGTATGAGATACGTGGAGGTTATGTAACCAAAAAGATATTACCATAATTTTCTGGTAGTACAAACAACTGGTTAAAGTATGAATAATGCTTAAGAGATTACTCAGGTCAAACGCATTGGGTTTAGAACTCAATGAACTATGTAAGCAAGGTTTCGAGGACGAAACCTCTTTAAGGGGGGTAGACTTGTAACACCCCGAAAACGGGTTCGGTAATTAACCCACGTTAATACTAAAAGACGGGTAAAGTGCCGCTAGTAGTAAAAATAACCCGGTAAATATTTGGGGATTTAATAAGAAATCCTAATATTAGATACAAGCGAAACAAAGTTTAGATGAATTAAGTTTATAAGAGCCTGAGTTAACGGGACTTAAAATGAAATGGGTTATCACACCCGAAACCCACTAAATAACTAGGAATATCAACCTAGTTAGTCTAGTGTCTTAAAAATAATGAGGAACTTGATGAAGTAACCTTTATAAACTTGGATAAAGTTGAGGGACTAAAATGGTTAAAGTGGGAAAATGGGTTTTATTAATTAAAATTTAAAAACACCAAAACACACACCATTGTGTGTGTTCTGGTCGTACAAAACACAGAGCCAAGAAGAGCTCTTAAGCTCAAACCCTAAAACATAGAAATTCATCAAATTGAAGGAGCAAATCAAGTCCAAATCAAAATCCGAGTATGAATTAGTGATCTCCATTGAAAAAGGAGTCACGAGGTATGTAAATTTCTTGGTAAATCTCTAGTTGAAATTCTGAGCAAATCTAGAGAATTCGAATCTAAGCTTGCATGTATGTTGTTTGGATGAAATTAGGGATGAAACTATGTCTAGTAGTAAACCCTAGCCATGTAATTGTTGAATTGATGTTCATTGTTGTGAATTCATAATCATACACTCATGAGTCAAGTGGGTTTTGATTATGTAGAAAAGATGATAATATAGTTGTGTTAGAAATCGTCATAAGTGATAGTAGATGCAAGATACTTGAACTATTTACAAGTTTGAGTATTGATCATACATGATAATGGTTGAATTTTGATGTTAATCTTGGTAAAAATAACTAGTTAGGAACTAGTTAGTAAATATGGAAAATATGCACATTAGGTGTTCGATAAAATGCCTAAATGAGAACTAAAGTATTGAATTTTAGAACGAAAACGCATATTCGAATGATATGGCAATTACGCGTGATATGAAGTGATAAGAGCTCTAAATACTATGTTGATTTAGACTTAAGGTAGAAAACATGTGATTGAAAGTGGTTAACTTTAGATAAGTTAAGTTAACTAAACATGAAGCCGAATAGTAGCATCGGCATAGAAAATAAGTGAGGTGGAATAGTCGTGATTGTTAATGACTAATTTAACCGCCTTGTAAATGTTTGACAATAGTTTGGCGCTTAACAAGCTAGGTGAAGCTTGGGGAGAAAGCGGGTCGAACGAGTCAAGCATAAAGGAAAAGCGTATTCGGGATGCAAGGTAAGTATATCTTACACTAGTCATATATTTATAATATTCTTTCGCATATTAGTTACGAAAAAGAAAAATACTAAATTGAGATATGATGTTCCGACGTGTGGTCGTACGGAACTAGATAATCAAATATGACAAGAAAACATGGTGATGGCTAAAAATGAGTTAAACCGGAAATTCGATCATATTATGACGAATGAAGCATGTAATTTTAATGGTTATCATATAAGTTAAATCATAATAACCATTAAGGGCAAAATGGTAATTTTGACAATTTGACAATGGTAATTGGTCATATGGACCAAACGGGTCAAAAGGTGAAATTATCACCCTTTGACAATAACGACTAATGATTATTGTCGAGCTATATTATTTCAGGTATAAATGTCAAATGGGTATTAGCAATGCTATGAACTAGCGGTTATAAAAACAAGGTATTAAAAACGGGTCAATATATTGATCTGCGCCAGGTATGTGAAATAGGGTAACACTCATTTAGAACATGTGGTTCAAGAGTGTTAAAAGAGGTCAAAATGGACATTTGGTTACTTGATAAGTAAACCAAATGTTTTAAGTAATGGACATTACGTTTGGAAAGCTTAATGACTTTTCAAACAAAATCATAGGTTAAAAGAGGGATTATGGGTCAAATATGCTTTCAAAAGTCCTTTATTGTTAATAAAAGACTAAATGGACCAAAACGCCCTTGGAGGCTAAATTGAGCAAACAACCTTTAAAAGTTGTTTGGAAATGATTTTTACGATATAATAAATACTTAGGACAAGTATAGAAGTTGAAAGATGTATTACGTTAGTCAAACGGCTCTATTTGGGTCTTTGCCGTAAAATAAAGAGTTAAAGGGGTAAAACTTGGTTTGCATAGATTACCTTAGTAAACCCACCATAAATATAGTTGTGGTGGAAGTTCATTTGACAAATATTGCGAAAATAGGATGCTAGAAACAAATAATTATGAATTATGCGGAAAAGGGTTTAAATACCCTTAACGGGTCAAAATAAGCATTTTAGTACAAACGGGTTTAAGAGTATACATAAACCCGTGAATTGAACCTAATATGATAGATAACATTGAAATTATAAGATTCATGTGATGTAGGAATCAAACAAATACGTTTGTTTGATAATATCGCGAATGGGTCAAAACTTGGTAAAAAGGGAAATAAGCCGAAGACTTAAAAGTCTTAAATCTTATTAAGCCGGACGTCGGATTTTAACTCCATATGATGGAGAATCAAATTACAAACATGTAGGAAGAAACGGTAGGTCAAACGGATAAGCGGTTTGAAAGTTACGAATGTTTTCGTAACAAAAACGGCAAAAATTGGAAGGGCTGAATGCAGGTGCCACCGTAAATTACGGTGCCACCGTAATTTACGGTGGACTTGATGTGATTACGGTAGTAATCTTCTTATTTACGACAGAAGAATAAGAACCAGAGGGCCACCGTAAATTACGGTGACACCGTAATTTACGGTGGAGGCTATTTTCAACTTCTTGTTTTTAGTATAAATTGTTTCCCTGATTGTTCGAATATGTTTTAGACCATGTAAGACTAAAGCATTTCATGTTTAATGAAATGTAGGTACACCTTGGGATGCCGGAAGACGATCAAGCTCAACGAAGAACCGAACACGATAAATATACACGCTTCCGCACTTTGCCACGTTGTAAATTTTAAACAACGAATCTCGATCACGTTATGTAGAATAAATTATAAATTGCAAAAGTTTTAATAAAACCGTATTTCCAAATGTTTATGTAATCTTAATTACATGTTTGTTTAACGTAAAACTTATGTTAAACCTTGGTTTTCAAGAACGGGTGTTACAAATGCGACTATCATAAAAAACGCCTTAGAAGACTATTGCCGGTTATACAAGCATAAAACTTTTCCACACTTGGTGGCATGGGAGGTTGCGAGACATCACCCAAAGTGGGTCCGGTTGCGTTGGTCGACATGGATGGGCCGACAGCTCTAAGGAGAAGAGGAGGTCCCAAAAGATCAAAAACTTCCGATTCCGAGAACTACACTACTTCCGGATCGGGTAACACGTTCCAAATGATTGAACTACCAACCCGATCAAGATATTACACCGACAAGGCCGCCTGATATTCACCAAAATACATATGTTTTATTCCCCCATTTTACCCCCATTTTACGCGTTTTTGGCCGTAAAACCGAGAATTGGATACTTAATCAGGTATGTTTTTGTTTACAGGCCTAAAACAGCGTGCCAAACAAGAAGATGAAGAAAACGAGGACTTTCCGGGCGAAAATGCTGAGTTACGAATATTCTGTGGAAAAAACTGTCTTTCAGCTGTCCCACGACCGTGCAATTAATGGCACCCACGTGCAGATCCGACAACAAGGCCCAACCCGGCACTGCACTGCCAGTGCGATCAGGCGTGCAACAGATCATCGGGAACACACGATCGTGCGATGCCTGGAACGACCGTGCCTGGTCTTTGACCTCGGATGCACTGCCGGTGCAGTTGGTCATGCCAGCCACTTATCGGTGATGCACGCTCGTGCAACTCATGGAACGCCCATGCCGATCTAAAGACCGGTCCAAGATTCGCTGATGTCAAACGGTATGGTGAACAGTCAATTAAAGTACACGATCGTGCACTTTAATCGCACGACCGTGCGATCTGAAAATGTTATAAAAAACAGAAAGGAGTAATCAGTTCGCAACTCTGGACTTTTGGGAGCTTTTCTGGCGATTTATCAGGCTCCGGAGGCTTTTCTTTCACCCGGATTCAAGCCATCATCGTGTCGATTAGCTCTGTTATCATCCGGATTCTCAATCTAGTGTTTGTTTATGGTTTGATTCTTGAATCTTTCCATGTTTTTGTCTATTATTCAAGCATTTTGGTTGATGATTATGTATTATTGTAAGCCTAAGGGTAAAAACACTTGTAACCCTTGCTTAATAACAACCATTATTATGTTAATTATGTTTGTAATGACACTTGAAGCATTTTCTATGTTAATCCTTGATGATTAGTTTACAACCTTGTTTATTGATGTTGAATTCTTGATTATAGTTAATTATCTTGGATGATTAGTATGTGGTTAGTTGACATATTTGCAAAAAGAAGCTTAATTAATCATGTGTTAGTAGACTTTGAACTTGTTTAACATGTTTACACCATGATACTAGAAATGGTTAGTGGTTTAATAAGGGGTAATTAAGGTTAATCAAGAAGGCTTTCCCTCATGGAAGGACCTTAACGGGTTAAATGGTGTTGTTATGAATTCTTGACATAAGTTGTTAACTTAGTTAGTAGTTTAGGCCAAAATTGCTTTCTTGGTGAATTTATGTTCAAGATTTGTAAAACGAACTCGGTTGTGATTTAATCTAGTTTATGCTTGTCTCGGTGGTTACATTGTTTTTATCGGTGTCACTTTCCTTGATTAAGTGAAGTTAGAAAACTCCTAACGGATGACTAACTTTTCTTTAGGGGATTTTCATAGACATTTGTCAATTGGGCGTTAAAGAACAATTTTAGGTGGTTAAAGTGTATTCATAGTTTTAGCTTTCCAAAGAATTGTCATGTTAGGATTCCCGAAAGGGATACTAATTGTCTTGAAAAAATGGAAAATTGACCAAGTGTTTTAAGTGGCAAAATCGACTTAGTTCACATACTTTGGTTGTGCATAAAGCAAGGCTATTTATCTATTTTTATATTTTGGAATTTATTAAGTTATAAAAATATTTGTTTAGTCTTATTTTTAGTTTTTAGAAAATCACCCACTTGTCTTTCTACCGGTAATTTAATGACAAAGGTTTAGTATTATTCCTCCGCCTACATCCTTGGATCGACACTTGGTTCTTACCGAAACTTTACTACATGTATGACGGGGTACACTTGCCCTTTCGTGTGTGTTTTAATATTGAAGTATAAATCATTTTTATACATTTAAAACCGAACCGTGTGTAAAATTCATTGTAAAAACATGTATATATACGCACACGTCAAGTTTTTGGCGCCGTTGCCGGGGATGTGGCGAGCTTTAGGAACGACCTGAGTCAATATCTTATCGGTGTACATACTTGTGAATATTCGTAAATATTTTCTTGATTATTTATTTGTTTATTTATTTGTTAATACTTCTTGTTTTTAAGTCAATTTATTCGTTTTCAAGCTTATTTTTAAACACTTGTAAATTTTTATTTCATTTATTTGTTCGAATTCGAACTAATTATTCATTTATTCTTTGAATTTTCAGAGTCGATTTTTTTTATACTAGCCGATTTGATTATTTTTATTTGCTTTGATTTTTATAAAATTTCGGGCCCATTTTTGGATTTTTTATAAAATTTTCAGCCCCTTTAAGCCGAAAATCTGTTTTATTACAGAAAAAAAAACAACTTTATTATAATAATAAAATATTCATGTGTGTCAATTTTTCGTTTGCAGGTTGATGTCCTCAACCCCCGCTCCTGACGCTGTTGAGCCTTCAGACGAACCCGAGCGTGATCTGAGGAGACGTCTTCGTGAGAGATCCCGCGCGGTTGCGCTGCAACTCGCAGCAGCTGCGGACAAGCAGGTGGTACCCGCTGAAGCCGAGGGCTCAGGGGACGCAGGAAACATAATCATGGCGGACGACGAACGACCACTAAACGAGTCAAATCAGCCCGGAGGTACAGGCCTGGAACCAAGCATTGCCCGACCTACGGTAGTCGCACCTACTTTTGAAATTAAATCTAGTATTATAAATATGGTGCAGAATTCGGTGCAGTTTGACGGACGTGAGCAGGACCTGGGATGAGCTGGCAGAATTATTCATGCAAAAATACTTCCCGCCTGAGAAAACAACCAAGTTAAGGAACCGGATTGTGACTTTTCGTCAGGACGAATGAGAGTGGTTACACGCGGCCTGGGAGCGATTTAAGGATCTATTACTTAATGTTCCACACCATGGTTTCTCCAAAAGATAGTTGGTTTTGACGTTTTACCAAGGGCTCAATTATGACACGCAGGAGGGATTAGATGTGCACGCAGGAGGCGATCTGGGGACGAAGACGCCAAATGAAGCTTATGCTATCATCGAAAAAGCTGTGTTAAAGTCGAGCTCGCGTCGAAACGGAGAGAGAGGCCGAGCATCATCATCTCGCCCAGGGGTGCATGCTGTGGACGACTACACATCCATCACTGCACAGATCTCGGCGCTTTCGATAAAGTTTGATAAAGCCCAAATGGCTGCACAGGCTAGTTCAGGATGTGACCAATGCGGAGTGTCGCATGAGCCGGGTGCATGTTTTCAGGGGGTTATGTATAAGGGCCATGTAGAAGTAGATTTTGTAAGCAATCAAGTGAGGCCGCAGAAGAATCCCTACCGCAATACTTACAACCCGAGATGGTGGAATCATCCGAATATTGGGTGGAGGGAAAATGTGGGTAATCATAACCCATTAGGATTTTCCCAGCGGGCTCCAGCACCGCAGCAGGCTCATGGTCAGCAATTCCAGCCTTACAATCAATATTTCCAGCCACGTCCATACTCGTATCAGAATCAGGGTGTTGGGAATAGTTCCCAGCAACAAGCCCCTCAATCAAGTTCCAAGCTGGAAGAAATGATGGCTCAACTTCTTAGCAGCTCCACTAGTGCAAACCAATTAGCTGAGAAGCGATATCAACAAAGCGAGGATCGCTTCTTAGCCCACGAGGGAGAAATGCGGAGTCAGAAAGCCTCGATTCAGAATATCGAGAACTAAGTTGGTCAGCTGGCTAAGATGATGTCGGAGAGACCCCCAGGTGGTCTTCCAGGCAACACAGAGCCAAATCCGCAAGGGCATGTAAATGCGGTGATGACCTGGAGTGGTAGAACCACCGGAGCCGACATATCCAACTTACCACCGATCACTGAAGCGGTCCCGACTGACACTTCGGATGAGGTGTACGCTAGGCGAGGCCCAGCAAGTACAGCACAAGTCCAGGAGCCAGTCAAAGATTACACTCCTCCAATTCCGTACCCGGGCAGGCTGAAGAAACAGATAATTGAAGAACAGTATGGTAAGTTTTTTGAAATGTTTAAACAACTACACATAAACATACCATTTGTTGAAGCCTCGGCCCAGATGCCGAAGTACGCAAAATTCTTAAAGGACATCCTCTCAAATAAGCAGAAGCTCGAGGATATGTCATGTGTGGTGATGAATGAAAGCTGCTCTGCCATTCTTCAAAATCGTCTGCCCACGAAGATGGGAGACCCAGGCAGTTTAACGCTTCCTTGCCTGATTGGAAATATGTCTGTTAGACATGCATTGGCTAATTTGGGAGCGAGTATCAGCCTTATGCCCTATAAGGTTTTTAGTAAGTTGGATCTAGGTGAGCCGTCACCTACAAGGATGCACATTCGACTAGCTGATCGTTCTATCAAGTATCCATGTGGGTTTGTTGAGAATTTGCTTGTTAAGATTGACAAGTTTGTGTTTCCCGTGGACTTTGTTATGCTGGAAATGGATGAGGATTCTATGGTGCCTTTGATACTCGGGCGTCCATTCTTGAATACCGCCCGGACCATTGTAGACGTATCTGCGGGCCAGATTACACTCCGAGTGAATGATGAGCATGTGACCTTTGACATCAAGCGGTCAATGCAGCACCCACAGAGTCAGGATGATGTGCTCTACTATGGTGACATTGTCGACACTTATGTGAGCACACATTTCCAGGGCACGATTGAGGAGATTGATTCGGACACACATCTGTTTTGTGGGGACCTAGATGGCATTACGCAGGAGGGCCACGATTTCGAGCAGCCAGTCTATCAGATTGGTGATGATGGTTCCCAGAGTCCGGATCGATTTACAGAGATTGATCGTGAGGATGAAGAAAAGTCGAAGCCTTCAGTTGAAGATTGATGTAGCGCGTGATACGGAAACGAAGATCAAACACGTTGATTCAAAGAATACCCGTGTGTTTTTCCCCAACCCCCAAATTGCAACCCAAAGGCCACAGAATTTGAAGTGAAAAATTCAATAGTTTCAAAATTCAATTCTGATCAATCATATTACTAGAGAGACATATAAATAGAAACCGAAATTCGAAATGGGCCTAAAAAAGATAACGGGCCAAACACACGGCCTAAAACAAAATGCCCAAAATAGATAAAAAAAACATAAAAATGCAAATAAGTAATAGAAATAAGCGTTTTTTGGCCCGGACGATGACCCAAACAATTCACAGCACAGACAATTCATAGCACAGACAAAACTATTGTCATGGTTCAATGCGTTTTAGAGAGAACACTTTCTTTGGTGTTTTTAGGCAATTGCGTTTTGGAACTAAAACATTTTTATGTGTTTTCTGGCCATTGCGTTTTAGAAAAACACATTCTTGAAGTGTTTTTAGTCATTGCGTTTTAGGTAAAACACATTTTTAGGTGTTTTCAGTCCATTGCGTTTTACAGAGAACACTTTCTTTTGTTTTTTTAGGCAATTGCGTTTTAGAATGAGACATTTTTAAGTATTTTCTGGCCATTGCGTTTTACAAATAAGACATTTCTTTATGTTTTTTGTGCATTGCGTTTTAGGTAAAACACTTTTTTATGTGTTTTCAGTCCATTGCGTTTTAGAAAACAGACATTTTAAGTGTTTTCTGGCCATTGCGTTTTAGAAATAAGACATTTGTTTGTGTTTTTGGTGCATTGCGTTTTAGGTAAAACACATTTTTATGTGTTTTTAGTCCATTGCGTTTTAGAAAGTACATTTTCTTTTGAGTTTTTAGCCTATTGCGTTTTAGAAATAAGACATTTCTTTGTGTTTTCTGGCCATTGCGTTTTACAAATAAGACATTTCTTTGTGTTTTTGGTGCATTGCGTTTTAGAAAAATGTCATTTTTTAGGTTTTTTTTCCATTGCGTTTTACGCAACTGGGTTTTAGAATTTTTTTTTTTTTGAAAATATAGAAATAGTATACTCGTTTTAAAGATAAAAAACGCTCGTTTTTTTTGGTGAAATTTTTAATAAAAAAAATAATGTCCTATGAAAGAGTTATTAACGTTTAAAAAATTGGGGGGAATTGGAGGAGAGAGAAACTATTGCCTTGGATTGACTAGAATACCCTTAAACAAACTCACGCGCCTCTTTTCTTCCCTTCAATTTCCCTGATTTAATCTTAGCCCTTGATTAACTAAATGGATGGTCAAGATCACTTCCTAGCCTTCTTAGCAAAATAAACTTCCTATCATATCTTCACCCTAGAAAATAAATAAATAAATAAAAATTTAATCTCTAAATCGTTATCTTACTCTCTCTCCTACTTTCTCTCTCTTCCCCGTTCGAATACTCTTCAATTCCTCATCTTCCACCAAAAAAGTTGTAGCGAATTCCATCAGGTGCAGCAGCAACGACGATTTTTCTACACCGGCAACTGCTCGGAAGCTCGGAGTGCAGATTACAAGCCTAAATCCTACCAAGTTCTTGTTGTAGATGCCGCTAATTCTCTCGCCTGTGCTCTCCATGACTGCAAAACTCGTCCAAGGTTTTGCAAACATCGAGTACGTTTTTGCATGTTTTGAAGATAAATGACATAGTTTGCAATTTAGTGTGAACATAAAGGACGATTTTTGTAATTTACTCATCTTTTAATTACACTACCAACTAAGATAAAAATTAAAATATAATTAGCAAAAAACTAAATGAATTAAAAACATATATTATATATAATATAAGGGGGTTAAAATAAAAATAAAAAAATGATTAAGTTACTTTATCTTGTTAGAATTAGGCTATAGTGGAATAACTAAACCATACAAAAGGTGATGTCGCGTTAGCACCACGCCAGTAGTGGGACAATAACTAAGCAGTGAGGCTGTAACACCCCAACCCGGCTTGAGCTGACATGTCACTTGTACAGTACATCGAAACTTAAAACATCATTTCATAAATTGTATAACTTTTCATTATTTCAAATAAGTCAAAAGTATAGTACAAAACATTTTGAATTTTATGAAAATCCATGTATGTCTTTATTCCCTCGAACCATAACTTTATTTAAATTAAAGTGGTGATTTTTTAAACAAAAATGCAAAGGTGATTATATAATTTTAAGCCTTTGATTACATAACTTTATTTAAATTAAAGTGGTGATTTTTTTATTAAATATCACCAACACCTAATTGTTTTTTTTAACAATTTAAATAAAATAGTGATTTTTTATATAAATATCACCTATACTTAATTATTTTTTTGTAACAAGAGTTGTTAAACACTTTAGAAATGGGTTAGATACTAGTACTTTCACCCGCCGCGTGTTGCGGCGGCGTCCAAACTTAACATAACTCGAATTTGTACCATTAAATTTTTTACACGACTCGTTTCTAAACATAATCTACGTCAAAAATGTATACTAACTGAAAGCGCACATAAAAATAAGCACGAAAACATAATATATTTTACTTGACTTATTACCGAGAAAAATTACGTTGAAACGTAAACAATTGTGGATTATGCCGAAACGTGCTAAAATAAGCACATAATGAAATAGTGTTTTTTTAAAGTTAAAGAATGGTACCATGCGTTGTTGCGGCGTCGAAACGCAAAGTAACTTGAATTTATACCGCTTAATGAAAACCTATGATTTTTAATCTGTAACAAAATTTATGTCAAAACGTAGACCAACCGAAAAGGTAGATAAAAAAGTCACGTATAAGTATGTATTATATTTAACCAAGGAACATGAAAATAAAGCACGTAAAACTCGAGATGATCAAACTACTTTTACCAAGTTTTTAAAAAACTGAAAAGATGTAAGTGTCAATACAAAAAATTAAAATATAAAAAAAACAAATCACTATAATATAACATAACGTGACACTAGCTATAGTGATCTAGTCAGCCTTAAATGTTATTAGTAATTTGGTTGTATAACTTAAACATATCATAATAGGTATTTTATAATGATGAGAAATTCAAAAGAAAAAATATATTTTTTTTTGTTGAAAAAGTATAAAAACATATGAAACACGTATAATGAAAAACGATATATGTTATGGCCTTCGACTGGCTTTTAAAATTTTTGTTTTATTTTTCACATATAAGAAATTAGGCATCAAACAATTTAGTTGTAAATATGTAATTATAAAAATTTACGTCATCCAAAAAAAATTGATTAGAATTAATATTGTAGAGAGATGGCTTTATTGGAATTAAACATGACATCACATCTGTCTACCTCTCTATCAAAAACCATTTTGTCCTCTCTCTATAGCTCCTGTCAATCAACAACTTTTTCTTCCATTTGGTTGGGTGATGGCAGAATAGTAATTTGGTCTGTGCACCGACCTTTGTGTTTAAGATATATATAATTGATTACTATTAGCAAGAGATTCAAAGTTTGGGAGATAATTAACATGTACTCCTACATGTCTTACTATGATATGCATACAAAAAGTTTTTATTATTCAACGCGTGTTTAAGTAATTAGCTAGGTGAAGTCGTTTGGGTTCTTGTGGGCTAGGAATAGAACGAAGTTTAAGAACTTGATTTGGGAAAATTTGTGTAAATTTGTAATTATGTAATTTATGTTGTTAGGTTTTGAATCCCGGTTTTCGGGTTGGTGGTTTTTTAATGAAGTTCACGTTTTTGAAAAAAAAAACCTAATTATTCATATTTAAGGGGCCGTTTGACAACTTTTAAATGATTAAGTACGGAACCAATAAAAGTTCTAAACCATTAAGTACTGAATTAATAAAATGTCTGAATAATTAACAGCGAGTATAATCCTTGGCCGTTCATACGCAGATGTTTAACCTCAACTTCTTCTTCTCTCTCTAACATCGCAATGGTTTCCTCACTCTCTCTCTCTCCTCACCACACCTACACTCTCGTCATCAACAGAAGCAGCATCTGACTCTCTCTCTTACTTTCTCTCATCTTCCCCCAAAAAAATTGTAGCGAATTCAATCAGGTGCAGCAACAGCAATGAAGGTTCTTCTACACCGGCACCTGCTCGGAAGGTTGGAGTATCAGTTTACAAACCTAAATCGCACCAAGTTCTTGTTGCAGATGCCGCCAATTCACTTGCCTGTGCTCTAATTGACTCCCGTAATTCTCTTATCTAATTCCCCATTTTTGTTAATTAGGTTAAAGGTTTAGAAGGAAAATGTTAGCTTAATGTGCTAATTGTTCTTCATTGCATGATTTGTTTTGTTCGTTGAGTGTTTTTCCTAAAAAGAAAAAAAAGAAAAAAAAAACAAGTAGCCATTAATACCCTGCATATAATGAGGATGAGTAATTATGTGTAAATTCTGGAAATGTGATTGTAAATAATTGGATAATGTATATAAAATTAGGTAAAAAACGCCATTGTTTACCTCCATGCAAAAAAAATGTTTAAAAATATAATAAACACCATAATAAAACTCCATTCAGAAAACACCAAAATAAAATACCCAAAAAACGCCATTGTTTACCTCGAATAAGGATGTACAAGGCTGCTGGAAATCATTTATGTAGCACTTAACAAACCCATCAGGTTGCTCTTCCTAACGTTGATTTAAGCAATCCCCAATCCCGATTAGCTCAGTTTGAATGTCACAAAAAATATTTTTTGTGTATATGTCAGCAGCTTGGCCCTCCAACACTTTATAATTACTTTTCAACTGGGGACGTTTGTATCGAGGTTCATGATCATTTTTCTAGTGCATGTGACGCTGTGCTTCTATTGCAGTTTCGTAATGAGTCATGAACTCAACAAGAGTAGATTTTGAATTGCACACTTGACCAAAAAAATGGTTCTCACTCTCCGACCTCGATGTCGTACGCAGCAGGCCCGACAGTTCCTCCATTCTATAGTATGAAGGGATCCAAGATTCCCTAAGTGCAAAAATATCAGAAAGCTAGTCATTATCATCTAAATTGAACTCTCCAATAACCTCTTCCAACATTAATTTGTTGTAATCCAACATTAATTTGTTGTAATCATAACTAAATTTAAAAAAAAAGAAATAAACAAATAAAAAGACAAAATTATTGATCAAAAGGGATCGATCCCATCTCTCAAAAAGAAAAGAAATAAATAAAAAGACATGATTGGTCAAAAGGGACGGGTCATATGTTTCAAGGGCTTGGCACTCGTTAATGCAATGGCGGAATATGGCATTGATGCCCTCAATAACCCAGAGAGAGCGGTGTTTGGCATCTCCATGCCAAATGCCCCGATGCGGATTTGGCATGGGCACGCTAATGTACTACACAAAGTTCGATAATGATATTTTTGAATTAAGTTTTCAAAAAAAGCCCATTATTTCAATTTTCAAATATAATATAACTAGTAAGATTATCCACGCTATGCTGCGAGGTTTTGGTTGATATCTGTTTTGGTTTAGTATATCTACCAAAAGAAATATGCTCAAAAAAATATCGGTACATATTTTATATCGATCGAAAACATAAAAATAAATTTAAATTGTATAGTGGGACGGAATGATTTTAAATTAATTGTAACTGGAAACGTAAATGTTACCTTAAATATAACTTTAATGAAAAGGAACCTAAACTAAAACACTAAACATAAAGAAAATTAAAAATTAATAAAGTCCAGAAAAAAATCAAGAAAGAAAAAAAAACAATAGGATAAAAGCGCTATCCACATAACTTGCTAATTGTAATTTACGTTAAAACGTAGAATAACCGAAAACGTACATAAAAATAAGTAGGAAAACGAATTATCTTTGACACATATTTTTGAAGAAATTTACGTCGAATTGTAAACCAACTTGAATTTAAACTGACGCGTGCATAAAAATAAGCACGTAAGAAAATAGTGACGGCACGTTGCGGCGGTGTCGAAACGTAAAATGACTCGAATTTATAGCATTTAATGAAAACGTATTATATTTGACTCGACGTGTTTTCGAACAAAATTTACATCAAAACGTAGACCATTTGAACATGTACATATAAATAAGCACGAAAACATGTTATATTTTACCAGACTCATTTATAGAAAAAAAATTTCGTCAAAACGTAGACCAACCGAAAACGTACATAATAATAAGCATAAAGAATATATTATAATTGACCCAACTTATCACCGGAAAAAATTTACGCCTAAACGTAAATCAATCTGAATTTATACTAACACGTATATAAAAGTAAACACATTAATCTTGATTACATATTTTTAGAAAGTTAAAAGTTTGTCGTTATTAACACTGAAAGTTAAAGGATAAAAAAATATAAAGATAAATAATAAAGATAAAAGGAAAAAAGTCAAAAAGCAAAATAGAAAAAAAACAACAACAAAAGATTAAAAAAAAACAAGGCAAGGGTGATTATATAATTCTAAGCCTTTAATTACATAATTTTATATAAATTAAAATGGTGATTTTTTATATAAATATCACCTACACTTAATTTTTTTTTTAACAAGAGTTGTTAAGCACTTTAGAAACAGGTTAAATATTGATTAGTATTAGCAAGAGATTCAAAGTTTGTGAGATAATTAACATGTACTCCTACTTGTCTTTATTATAAAACGCGTGTCCAAGACACTATAACCTAATTATTCATATTTATGGGGTTGTTTGATAACTTTTGAATGGTTAAGTGCTGAACCAATAAGAGGTCTGGACCATTAAGTGCTAAACTAGTAAGAGTTTGAATCATTAAGAGTCAGTATAATGATTAACCGCTCAGAGGAAAATGTTTAACCAATTCAGTTTAGAGGTTTTAACCATTCAAAATCGGTATAATGGCTAACCATTCAGAGGCAAATGTCTGAACCATTCAGACATATTCTCACGAAACAAACAATCTGAACCATTAAGTACTGAACCAGTAAGAGTAAGATGTCTGAACCATTAAAAGCACTGTTAAAAGGTAAGCAAACAACCCGTAAGTGTTTATTTATTACTCAAAAAAAATATATAAATAATCTCAACTGTTCGGGCAAAATTGTGATCTCTCCCACCTCAACTTCTTCTTCTTTTTCTTCTCTCTCTAACATCGCCATGGTTTCCTCACTCTGTCTCTCTACACTCTCGTCATCAACAGAAGCAGCATCTGACTCTCTCTTCTACTTTCTCTCTCTTCCCTGTTCGCATACTCTTCAATTTCTCATCTTCCCCAAAAAAATCTGCAGCGAATTCAATCAGGTGCAGCAGCAGCAACAATGAAGGTTCTTCTACACCGGCAACTGCTCGGAAGCTTGGAGTATCACTTTACAAGCCTAAATCGCACCAAGTTCTTGTTGCAGATGCCGCCAATTCACTTGCCTGTGCTCTAATTGACTCCCGTAATTCTCTTATCTAATTCCCCTTTTTTGTTAATTAGGTTAAAGGTTTAGAAGGAAAATGTTAGCTTAATGTGCTAATTGTTCTTCATTGGATAATTTTGTTTTATTCGTTGAGTGTTTTTCCTAAAAAGAAAAGAAAAAAAAAAAAAACAAGTAGCCATTAGTACCCTGCATATAACGAGGATGAGTAATTATGTGTAAATTCTGGAAATGTGATTGTAAATAATTGGATAATGTATATAAAATTAGGTAAATCTCGCATTAGTATAGAAGGTTGATATGTAAAAGCGTCTTGAGGTGGGTAAAATTAGGGTGTGGAGGAGGCTGCTGACATGTAAAAGAGATTATGAATGGTTTACTTGAAAAATAAGGTTGATATGTAAAAGCTACGAGACAGATGCAGCTTATGGTTGTACATAGAACAACACCTCATATACGGGTGCATTTTGCCTCAACTTTCGGGATGTAAACGCGTCACGCTTTTTAAAACTAAGCTTGGACACAGTTCATCACTCTTTCTTTAATTATCGAGTATATACATTGTTTGCTTGCCAGCTATTCAGTTGTCATAACTCTAACTTTGATAAAACTGCGGCTTACATTTGTTATTTTTAGTTTGCTTACATTTTAAATTGTTGACATCAACAGGCCATTACCTACCGGCATTTCTTCATATAAGGTAGCTTCATAGACTTCATGCTGCTTCTGTAAAATGAAGCTTTTTTTGCTAAGTAAAAAGCTTCCCCAATATGACATTGTGAAGGGATCTTCAGATGAGTTTACTGATGCCAATGTGCAACTTGCATTGCTGTTGTAAGGAAGCTACAAGAAATTAGGGAAACCCGAGCCCGCATTGTAAGACATCTTTATTTTCTGTTTCATTTTCTTAATTTGAAGTGTCTACTAGACGTGGCAATATGGTTGCTTTAGGTACGGGTCCAAACGAATAATTTTTTTTTATATTAAAACTGGGTTGACCCAAAACACTTTTTGTCCCAAATTTGTGATTGTAATTAATAAATGAATTGTATTTCAAATACGATTGCTATAAACATGTTCCTTCAAGAACAATATAGTTTTTTGAACAATAGTGAAGCTAATTTTTTTTAATTCGACCCAAATATGACCCGAATCAACCCATTCACAAATCACAAGTAAATGCGTCAATATAGCCACCTCGTTTGATGGTATACGCATTTTGAACATAGTGTTTGATGTAGGTGTTGCCTGACAAGCTAGAAAGACTTAGAGCCTCAGAGCTATTCAAATCAGCCATTGATTTGGTACGTGCAATAATAAATCCTTTTAGAACTAATTTCTCTAAAGATCTATTTAACGTTTCAAAGTATGTAAATTGGTTCAACGGAAATAGCAATATGTCGTTAATCCAGGTTGATGGAATCACTATCGATTCTTTGGATGATATTCCAGCTGGCCCTGTTTCTTCCTTCTTCAAATCTATATGAAAATGATTTGGTATAGTAAATTTGGTACCGATACAATACCGGTTTGATTACAGGATTTGATACGATTTGCTCATCAATAATCTAAATATCCAAGTTAATTTTACATGCTAAAATTCATTCATTACAGAAAAAGACAAAAAATAAAGCAAAATAAGTTGTTGTGTATATAAAACCTCATTCAAACGAAATACAGTTTACTTACTTTATGTATGAAAAGTAATCTAAACGGTGCAATTACTTTCACTGCTACGTTGCTACATGGTTTGATGAGCTCGGTACCAACCGGTACGGAAAATACCGTTACCAAAATCCCCAAAACTGGGTACCGGTAACGAATATACCTGGTACGGTACAACATCGGCATTTGAGGGTAAAAACCGATGAATACCGGTGCCGAACCGGTACCGAAAATACACCCGATTTGGTAAATTTAATACCGGTACCCGATACCAGCTCATTCGTTATGGATATTACTATTCATTTAATTCTATTTTTAATTCTATATATATATATATATATATATAATATATATTTTGTTTACTGTTCATTCAATCCTCTTTTTAATATATATATACTTGGTGATGCCCTGCCCTCGTTGCGGGGCGATGGCCGAACAAATCTCAACCAATTAAAAAAACAGTACTATAGTTTTGCTAGAAATAAAAAGTAAAAAGAGTGTTAGGCAGTTTTTTGACACAATTTTTAGCTGAGGGCAAAGTCATATATTTTTACTTGGGGGAAAAATCAATTTTTTTAAACTGTGGGCAAATACGTAATTTTGAACTGGGGGCAAATACGTAATTTTAAACTGTGGGCAAAACAGTAATTTTAAAGTAGGTAAAACATAATAAACTGGTGTAAATTCGTAATTTTGAGCCGGGGGGAAAAACAAAATTTTATTTTGAACTGGGACGAAAACATAATTTTGACTGAGGGTAAAAGCATATTTTTTTACAGAGGGCGACGTATTTTTTAGCTCGGGGCAAAAGGGTAAATGTATTTTGAAGTTGAGGCAAAACCGTATTTTCTAACTAGGGGCAAAAACGTAATTTTAAAATGGATATAAAATAATAAACTCGTTGGTCCATTGGGTATTGCTCCCCGCCCATTTGAACCAATGGCAGGGTGATACTTCCCGCCCGCATTGCGGGGCGATGGCCGAATAGTTCTCAATCAATTAAAAAAACACTACTATAATTTTGCTAGGAAAAAAACTAAAACGATGATAAGACCGTAATTTTGGGCTCTGGGCGAAACTGTAATTTTTTAGGACTAATGAGCGAGTGTTAGGCAGCTCCTTTTGACGAAAAAAATTAAATCGAGTCAACCAATTAAAACAAAAAACTTTTATAATTTTGCTAGAAAAATTAAAACGATGGGGAAAACGTAACTTTGAACTGAGGGGGAAATCATTATTTTGTTTCAGGGATAAAATCGTAAATTAAATGGACCAATGGGGTTGAGGGCAAAATCGTAACTTGGTTGTGTGAGAAAAAAAAACTAATGGCAAAATTGTAAATTTAAACGGGGCAAAATCGTAAATTGAACCGAGGGAAAATTTGAAAATTTTAGGTGGGAGCAAAAGCGTAAATTTATTTTTAAATGAGGGTAAAAACATAATTTTGAACAGATGGCAAAATCATTATTATAAGGAAAAAAACCTAATGGCAAAACTGTAAATTTAAACGGGGCAAAATTGTAATGTTAAACCCGAGGGCAAAATTGAAAATTTTTAGCTGGGAGTAAAAGCGTAAATTTATTTTTAAGTGAGGGTAAAAACAAAATTTTGAACTGATGGTAAAATCGTAATTTTAAAACGGGAAAAAATCGTAAATTTGTTGGGCAAATAGGGGAGTGCCATGCATGACTATAAATATAAACGGGGCAAAATCGTAATTTGGCAAAAAAAAAAAAGGGCTGGCATGTGGCCGCCCAACTCAACCAATACAATGAGAATACTATTACCGGGCATGATACGTTGAATAACTAGTTGATGCCACGCCCGCGTTGCGGGGCGATGGCCGAATAATGAGCGAGTGTTAGTCAGCTCATTGACACAAAAAACAATTAAATCGAGTCAACCAATTAAAACAAAACACTTTTATAGTTTTGATAAAAAACTAAAACAATGGCAATATTGTAATTTTTAACCGAGGGAAAGTTTATTTTTTGACTGGGGTAAAATCGTAATTTGGCAAAAGCTAAAGTAATGGCAGTACTGTAAATTTGAACATGGGGCAAAATTGTAAATTTTCACAGGGGCAAATTCGTAATTTTTAACTTGGGGGTAAGAACGTAATATAAATTTGAACTAAGGGCACAATCATAATTTTGAGTTTGAGGCAAAAGCACAATTTTATTTTGAACCGAGGGCAAAATCATAGTTTTGAGTTGGGGGCAAAAACATAATTTTATTTTGAATTGGGGAAAAAACGTAATTTTGAATTGAGGGCGAAATCACAATTTTTAAATGGGGAAAAATCACATTTTGAACAGAGGGCAAAATCGTAATTTTTAAGTTGGGGCAAAAACAAAATTTTATTTTGAACTGGGGGCGAAAAGGTAATTCTGAGCTAAGGGCAAAACCACAATTTTATTTTGAATGGAGGGAAAAATCGTAATTTTGAGTTGGGGACAAAAGCGTAATTTTATTTTGAGCTGAGGGCAAAACCGTAATTTTAAAGAGGGACAAAAACGTGATTTTATAATGGATATAAAAAAAATAAACTGGTTGGTCCAATGGAGAGTGCCTGGCAAAGTCGTAATTTTGAATTGAGGGCAATATCGTAATTTTGAGATGGGGACAAAAAATGTAATTTTATTTTGAGCTGGGGGCAAAAACGTAAATTTTAAATGAATATAAAACAATAAACGTGTTGGTCCAATGAGGGAGTGCCAGACAGCTGCCTGACACTATTCCCCTATTTGATTTTTGTATATGTAGGAAATAATATATAGGTAAATTTCATGACTTTTTGGTTCCATTGATTGATCACTGCTTCCACCTCACTGAAACAGCCAAGCATCAGATATGCAGATAATATGCTGTATGCAAGCATAATCTCTACCCGATGCAAGAATGTCTCTGACTTCATCAATCTTTAAAGATGAAGGGCACAAACTTATCCATATAAAAGTGTAAATATCTCGAGAAACATTCTGGCTTTTTGGTTCTTTAACAATGTTCCACCTGCCTAGGGATGAGCAAGTCGGTATTCCGATACCGACCGATACCGATACCGACTAATACCGATACCGATTTTCACCCAAACTAGGTACCGATACCGATACCGAAACATGTCGGTTAGGTATCGGTACGGTACGGTATCGGTATTATACCGTATTTTGAGGGTCTGTATCGGTATAATACCGATACCGTACCGTACCGATACCGAAAAACGCCAAAATGTGGATACCGACCGGGATACCGATACCGATACCGATCGGTACGGGATCGGTACGGGATCGGTATGGTATCGGTATTGGTATTCATATGCTCATCCCTACACCTGCCCATCTGACATGTATAGTGTCATCTTCTCATGATCTCGTTGTATGTTATGGCCTTTGAAGTAAGTTTTGATGCAGCATACGCATTTGGTTGTTTTAGCATTAAAAGGGTTTAGCCGTAGAAGATACTGAAAGTCGTAGATAACTTTGAACCCGATTTTCCTCCAAGTCAGGATCTTTTAATTTTGAAAAAGGTAATTTTGTCATTTTAATAGAAAAGGAAAAATATGCAAATTTCATTTAGATTTAGGTAAATATGCAATTGAGGGTGCTTTTTATGGAGAAATATGCAAAAAAAATCCTAAATATATTTATATTCGTTTAATAAATTTCTTTTAAATATTAACTAGATTATTTCCCGTATGACACACGGGGGTAACAAATAAAACTTGTATAAACTTTAAAGCTATAAGTAACTGAGTTTACACATAAATTCAATAACCGAGATACATAGAATTCATAAATTTATAAATATTGTTTTACTAGTAAATGGTATTGCCCCGTGTTCTATTTTGTAGATCTATGTTGAAATAAATAAAAATAATATGATATTATCGGTAAACTTAATTTCTAATTGAACATGAATATTAAGTCTAAGTCTTCTAAATGTTGAAATAAATAAAATAATATGATATTATTGGTAAACTTAATTTTTAATTGAACATTAATATAATATGATAAAATTAATGAGATTATATCCTGATTTAGTTAAAAAAAATCATCCCAAATATCTTCTACAAATTTTCAATCTAATATTATCAATAATCGACATTCTCTTATGGAGCGCCATGTGTCCCTCAAGTGGTTTCTTTTATTATATAGTATAGATTAATAACCAATATATAGATATCACTTATTTTTATCCTTATCTTTATCTAAAATTAATAAATAACTTCAATTTTGCAATTTAAACCCTCTATTTTTTACTTTCAACCCAAAGTTTTTCATCTTTTGCAATGTAATCCAAACACTTTTTTATTTTCAATTTTGGTCCACCGTACTTTTCATCTTTCCCAAGTTTTTCATTTCGTTCTAAATTTTGTGAGTTAACACACCGCAACATGCGTGTGGGGTTCAACATTTTTTCGTATATTTTTTCCCGTTTGACTGGCCCGTCGCGTCATATCTATTTTTCTGCATTTGACAAGTTCGTCAACATGCAGGTCCTGGATGGACTTAGTTATTTTTTTTTTATGTTTTGTGTTTCGGTTTAATTTCTCAGCGGTTGTCAACGAGCGTGCGTGATTCAAATATTTTACATCTGATTTTCGCTCGGCGTTATTTTTTCCCGTTTTTATTTATTTATTTTTACGAGCTTTTCCGGTGTTGTTGGTCCCTAACAATGGTATAGTATTGCTACTACTTAACACAGTTTTATGACAACCGCTGCAACGCAAGGGCTTAATACTAGTAATTATATAAATGTATAATTATTGATTAATGAAAACTTAGTTAATTTAGTTAGTTATTGAAAACAAATCACTAAGTTATTCAAGATAATTATGTTAGGATCCAAACTAAGAGGGACTAAAGTTGCCACCTCCTAAAGCTTGTTTTAAAAAGGAAACAATAAAATTGGGCGGAAAAAAGAATCAAACCCGGGTCTGTAAAACCCCTAACAAATTGGCCGGTTCATAAATAAAGGCTCTAGTTGGGCATCCAAACGATTTCACACCCAAAACTTGTACAAAAAACTCTAACTCGACGTCTACATTCGCCGGAACTCTAGACCCGCCGGAATTTCTATGTCCTTCATCTTTCAAGCGCGACCGTAAGTTGTTTTACCTGCCCTTTGATCGGTTTTAATAGGCGAGCAAAACCCCTAACTCAATTTATTGTAACAATGTTAGTGTTATGCGAATTTGATGATTAAGCAAGTTAGGGTTTCGGTTAGAAGATGACACAGTCTCAGTTTCTGTTTCTGATAAATTAATAAGTTTCTCAAAAATAACCAAACAGCTTATGTGGTGCAGATTCTCACTCGGATCCTTCGGATCTAGGAAACCACGGTGACACGAGACGTACCATGTGAATAACAAAAATCTAAAATAACTAATCAATACAATTAGTTGTGATTTTGTTTATATTATATTCATAATTTCGTATTTTATACTTTTAGGGTAGTTTTAGTCATTTGAAGATCCCTCTTTCATTGTATGCTTATTATGTTAAGAAATCACAAAACGCAACCCGTTAGTAAATCTTTTCCTAATTCTCTCTTTTTTTTTTTTTTTTTTTTTTTTATCATTTACATGTTTTGGAGTGTATCATGTGCATTGTTTCGTCACTTCAAGTTTTCATTATCCAAGAACGTGCAAGTTTCAATTGTGTAATTATGTGGTAGTTGTAGTTGTTTATTGTTTGTCTTACTAACCATTGTCGCTAACCAGAAACGCTAGTAATTTTCACATGGATCTATAGGCTGACTAGGTTCCCCACGACCATGGGTTGTAGTGTGACAATTCGGGTTTTTCCCTTCACGTTCCACCTTACGTTGTAATTTCGTGAGCCTTGTTAAACATGGCTTAATATATATAACTGATTGTTTAAGAATGTGGGTGTATATGAATAATTATGATTATTATTGTGAACATGTTAAACAAGCTTGGACACAGTTCGTTACTCTTTCTAAAAATATGGAGCATATACATTGTTTGCTTGCCACCTATTCAATTGTCATAACTCATAACTTTGATAAAACTGCTGCTTTTTCTATTTTCCGTTTGCTTGCATTTGTTATTTTTAGTTGCTTACATTTTAAATTGATGACATTGACAGGCCATTACCTACAAGCATTTCTTCATATAAGGACATAAGGTATCTTCATAGACTTCATGCTTTCTTGCTGCTTCTGTAAAACGAAGCTTTTTTTTTTTTCTAAGTAAAAAGCTTCCCCTATATGACATTGTGAAGGGATCGTCAGATGAGTTTACTGATGCCAATGTGCAACTTGCATTGCTGTTGTAAGGAAGCTACAAGAAATTAGGGAAACCCGAGCCCGCATTGTAAGACATCTTTATTTTCTGTTTCATTTTCTTAATTTGAAGTGTCTACTAGACGTGGCAATATGGTTGCTTTAGGTACGGGTCCAAACGAATAATTTTTTTTTATATTAAAACTGGGTTGACCCAAAACACTTTTTGTCCCAAATTTGTGATTGTAATTAATAAATGAATTGTATTTCAAATACGATTGCTATAAACATGTTCCTTCAAGAACAATATAGTTTTTTGAACAATAGTGAAGCTAATTTTTTTTAATTCGACCCAAATATGACCCGAATCAACCCATTCACAAATCACAAGTAAATGCGTCAATATAGCCACCTCGTTTGATGGTATACGCATTTTGAACATAGTGTTTGATGTAGGTGTTGCCTGACAAGCTAGAAAGACTTAGAGCCTCAGAGCTATTCAAATCAGCCATTGATTTGGTACGTGCAATAATAAATCCTTTTAGAACTAATTTCTCTAAAGATCTATTTAACGTTTCAAAGTATGTAAATTGGTTCAACGGAAATAGCAATATGTCGTTAATCCAGGTTGATGGAATCACTATCGATTCTTTGGATGATATTCCAGCTGGCCCTGTTTCTTCCTTCTTCAAATCTATAAGGAACACACTTGATTTTGATTTTGACAATGAAAATGAAGGCTAGTTCTGTAGAAAAACAATCTTTTGTAAACTTGCATATTGTAGCGTTTTTTTTTTATAATGTGAAAGAGGAATATATACTTGTGATCGTATTGGCGAATATAGTATATAATAATTAGAATGTAATCTAGACTTAGATTATTTGATTATGTATCTAGATTAGATATTGGTCACAAGGCAGAAAACGAAAGTCAAACTTGACAAAAGTCAAAGGCCGTTAATTGGCGGTTAATGACAGTTTTCTGGTACCCCAAACGAATGGGTATAACTACCTTGTTTGTATTGTTTCATGGACTATAAATAGGCACAAGATTGTATGGATAAGTAGATCAATTTCATAATCAAAACGGTCTGCGTTGACTTTCGTTGACAGATTAAATTTATCCAAATTGATCCCATGTTCTTGTTCTTGATGTATGATTAATTCCTAATTAAGTGTTGTTGATATCCAACAATAATTACAATTTTTGTTTGCATAAGTGACCCATTTATGACATTTTTTTATAACTGACCCGTTTATAACAAATTTTTCGTATAACTGACCTGTTTATGACACAGATAGGTGGTAGTCTGACAAACTGCCAACACTTTACGTATTCATTTCATTTGTTGCAGCACCCGTGAACTTGCTACCATCGAGACATATCTGGTAAGTGTGTATTTTCTCTTATATGGATCAGTTGAGTATCGGGTCAACCGGTCAAATGGGTTCTGGTTGAAACAGGCGGTTTTGGTACATGTAAAAAAAAGAAAGAGTCAGTTTGCAAACACTTCTTGTCCACCATAAAAAAACATATGAACAATAAATGTGCTAATCATGATTTAGAAACAATATTGTTACTACAATAATATAAATATTTTTCCATGCTGACGTGCAGGAAAATTTTGGTGCATCAACACCAGCTCTGCTATTTAATCTGGATCGCGAGGCGCATCAAAGCGCAAGCCTTGGCGCCTTAGGTAGCCCGAGGCGCGCTTTTTACAAAAAGCCCCAAAAAAGCGCATATTTTGGGGATTTTTCTGGGATATATATAAAAAATTATATAATCACTTTGCGCCTCGGGTACGAAAAGCCCGTCGCTTTTGCGCTTCGCGCCTCGGTTTTAGACCCCGTTGCTTTTGTGCGCCTCTCGCTTTTTAAAACCAAGATTCATATACGATGTCATTAATTTTTGTTTTTTTTTCTCTGTGACAAATTGAACGGTTGGATTTGGCAGAGCTGACCTTGGTCTTCTCCACCGAAAGATTTATACTACCATTTTCTTTCTCAATTTACTCTGGTTTTTTATATTCGAATAAGAGAGTATTCCAAGGTTCTTCTTCTAATCTTATGATTTTATTTAGAGTAAATTACAAGTTTTGTCCTTTATCTTTATACCAAATTTCAGGCGGTGTCATTTGTTTTTAAAATTGATGAGTTTTGTACTTAATGTTTTCAAATGCTACACGTTATGTCCTTTAGCCCAAACTCAGTTAATTTTTTTTGTTAAATTTGATCATGTGCCTTGCACAGGAGGGCAGTTTTGTCATTTCACCTTTTATGGACTAATTATGTAAATAACTTATACCAGTCCACCTCCATCTACCACCACACCACTCCACCACCACCCACCACCGGTAATCAGCAGCGCACCACTCCACCACCACCCACCCCTTTACAAACTTCTAAGATAAAATTAGTTATGAACCAGATTCTAAGTATTATTTTGATTGAAAGCATCTGGATTATTTTTAGTCTTTCATCAACGGCACCCGGTTTAGAATTTGTCCTGTATCGAAATCATACGGAATAAAGGTTAATTCTGTATCAAAAGCACCCGGATGTTCAAGTGTTTAACCACTCAAACCACCTCTAAATGGTTAACAGCAACTCCTTGAGTCTGACAAACTATCAAATTCACCAAATGTCAAAGATCATATATTTCCCCATGTTTTCATCATAGCTAAGCACAAATGAAGTAAAAACACAAAAATCATACCTGACCAAAAAAAAATAAAAAAAAAAATGAAGCAAAATGGTTAGAACTGTGCTCTCATATGAAAGTGTGGCAGAACCTGTGTACCGGTGGAAGGTACAAAAAGTTACTTATTTACACATTGGGGTGGGTCTGAAGAACGGTGGTGGGCGGTGGCAGGTGGGGCGGTTGTGGGCGGTGGTAGGTAGGCCAGATCTGACGAACGGCGTCGGATCTTTAGAGCTGGTGCCGGATCAGATTCGATTTCTTCTGAAGAACGGTGCCGGATCTGAAGAGCTGAGGCAGATCTGGATAACGATGTTGGATCTGAGGAGCATGCAGGGCGGTGATGATTGGTGGAGAACAGTGGTAACGTTGGTGATGTTGAGAGTGGTTGTTGGTGGCGGTTGTTAGTGGTGGTCGGCAAAGGTAGATAAAGAGGGGTTAAGAGAGGGAGAGAATGATAGATGTACAGTGGTTCTATGTAATATATATTATTTATATATATAAAATATTATATTAATTTTTAATTTATTTTGTTTTATTAGTTAATTAAAGTATTTATATGTATATGTGTAAAAGGACTAAGCTATCCTTGTGTGATCTGATTTAACAAAAAAAATTAACTGAGTTTGGACTAAAGTACATAAAGTGTAGCATTTGAAAACATTAAGTACAAAACTCATCAATTTTAAAGACAAAGGACACCGCCTGAAATTTGGTATAAAGATAAAGAATAAAACTTGTAATTTACTCTTTTATTTATTTAAATAACTTTTATTTTTGGCAAATTGGATTTAAATAATCCCAACTTGCTCAATTTGGCCGATAATAATCCCAACTCAGTTATTGGCCGATAATAATCCGAACTGGTCCACTTTTGGCCGATAATAGTCCGCCGTTAAAAATAGCTTAACGGAGTTAAGCTTTTTTCCGAATTACAAACTGATGTTTTATGGATTATGATCAGAACGAGGATATGATTCGATTTATGTAAAACTTACCTCGAAACGGTGCTTCAAACGACTTGATTTTTGTTAATTGGAAGTTTAAACACCCGAATTGAAGCACCGTTTTCGTCATCCGGGGCAGTATTTCGAGGTAAATTTTATATCAATCAACTCGTATCCTCATTCTGATCAAAATCCATAAAACATCGGTTTGTAATTCGGAAAAAAGCTTAACTCTGTTAAGCTATTTTTAACGGCGGACTATTATCGGCCAAAAGTAGACCAGTTCGGATTATTATCGGCCAATAACTGAGTTGGGATTATTATCGGCCAAATTGAGCAAGTTGGGATTATTTAAATCCAATTTGCCTTTATTTTTTATAATGTTTGGTATTACTTTGATGGACATTTTTACTTTAAAATGAAAAGACAGTGGCAGTAACACCGTATATTGTGAATTACATTGGGCCCTCTTCCGCCAATACCCTGGTAAGAATATTAATTAACCATTACTCTGATGATATGTTTCAGTCTGTAGAATTATATAAAACGTGTTATTTTTTTGGTTTATTGTAACTATTGTTACAGGGCCCTGGCAGGTGATGCTTAAGCAAACAGATAATTCCTATGCTTATGTTGCCGAAAGTGAAACCCGCTTCACACTTAATGAAGTAAGTACGGAAGATAACTAGTCAAAATGGGTTTGAGTCAACAGGGTACATTTTGTGTTTGTCGGGTTGACCCAGAACCTTGTTTGTCCAATTTTATTAGCAATTGAGGGGAGTTTGACATTGCTTATTTATGCTTATAAGCACAAGCAGGTAATAAGCTTATTAAAGGTAAACTTGTAAACAAATTTATCAAGAATAATTAGTTTGAGATAAACAATTTCAAACTTCTATTGAAACAATTTATTACACCCTATAATAAGCATATAACGCATAAACAATTTATTTTGAGATTGCAATAGACATAGGAGATGGGTTGCGGTGGCCCAACATCCCCTTAGTGTGACAAATATGATTACAAAAATTATCTTAATTCAGTAATGTTTTATAAAAAAATAATTTAGGAATTTTTTTATAGATTGTTTGGGTCGTTTCTTTTTAAGCCGGTTGTGTTTACTTGTTCGTTTGACCCGTTAGGGATAAAAGGTAACCCGAATCAAAACATTGATAGACATTTGTTTGGTATGGACAGACCAAAGAAGAACCGCTACGGGTTCTTGGACTGAAGGATGAACAAGGAAGCCAACTTGAGTTCCTTCGCAGGGGCTATAAGGTAAATTTTATCAGCCCATCATCCTCATTCTCATTACCATAATTATTTTAAATAAATTGATGGTAATTCACAAGCTATTTCTTGGCTAAATAACTATACCTTTATACGGTAATCTATCTTTACATAAAATGATTTATAGAAATACATGCATATTGAATACACTTTGAGCGCCTTCCAACCAATTTGACCTGTTCAGCTTGATTTCAATTTAGTCACTTTCTCATTTTGTGAACTTGACTTTGTAGAGTAAAAACGTTTGACCTGTTTCCATAACCCAAATTGACCCATTTACTAGATTTCTTTTTCTACATTTTAGTATAATTCAGTGTGTTTTCTGCAGACTGCAACTTGGTGGGAGGAAGACGTCGATTTGGAGTTATCTTCAGCATGGCATAACTAAGTTGAACCCAATAAAACAGGGCATGATCATTTCATATTGTTTTTACATGTATATCAATCGATACCCATCTTTCCTCTTAATATTTTTTTTCTAAAGTTTTATATACTTCCATTTTTGTCACTAGGTCTCTTATTGGTCATGGTGAAGAATATATGCGTATCACCATTCACCATAGACTTATTTTTATTGGACGGTTAACATCTAATGCATACTTTTCTATGGATTGTTGTTGAAGATAATGGGCAAGCACTGGAGCAACCTTTAAACCTATTTATATGAAATAGAAATCGGTTAATTTGGGTTATATTTTATTATTAACACGTTATATGGATAAAAAATAATAAAATCCGTTAAGAAGAAAAAGGGTAAAACGTTTCATCATAGCAATACCAAAATGCTTATTTACCTCAATTTCCCCAGGATTTGCCGCAACCATTTTACACCTTTTTTACTCGCTTCAAATAAAATGATCATACAAAGAACAACCTTACACAAACAACACGACATAACATTATCCAGTTTTGATACATAGTTTTCAAATTTTGAGGTAAAGCATGGAAGATAAACATATTACAACATCAACAAGAAAACATGTGACAACAATTTGAGGTAAAGCATGAAACATATTACATCAACAAGAAAACATGTGACAACAATACTTATGTATATCATAAACCATATACCTCAATTTGCTCAGGAAACCAAAATATGCAATTCTCCATGATCTTCTCACTATCAATGGACCCATAATAATCCAAAATCCACAAACAAATCCAACCACCATGCTTATAATCAACCCCCAATCTGCTGCATCGTCTTCTTTTTTCTCTCCTATCGTATGAGTTGCTGCTTCAACTGGTTCACAACCATTAGCTTCAGGTAGTGGAGCTCCGCAAAGTTTGTTGCCAAAGAAGCTAGATTCATCAAAGGTTTGAAGTTGTGTACCTGTTGGAATTCTTCCTATTAAATTGTTGAAGGACACGTTGAAGCTACTCAAGAAATGTAAACTTGACAAGCTCATGGGAAGTTCCCCGGAAAGCTTGTTTACAGATAAATCTAACGATATAAGTTCTTTCATGTTTCCAATCTTCTCTGGGATACTTCCACTCAATTGATTTCTTGATATATTCAACGATTTTAACTCCAAGAGGGACATTAGCTCACTAGGAATGTGTCCGGTGAGATTGTTACTCGAAAGGTCTATCAACATCATTAATGGAAGAATACTGCTATATGTATCCTCTCGTCCATTCGTCACCAATGAATCACCAGCAATAAATGCATCAGGTCCACCATCGAGGTAAGTAAAGTATTCTGAGTTAGTTTCGATGCCGGAAAGGAAACTAAATTTGTTGAAGCATCTTGGAATATTTCCAGATAGGTTGTTATGAGCAAGATCTAATATTTGAATATGTCTAATATGACAAAGCTCATGAGGAATATTTCCAGCAAAACGGTTTGATCGAATGTTAAGAATTCTTAAACGAGTAAGTTTTGTTCCAATCCATGTTGGAATGCTTCCAGTAAGTTCATTCCTTCCAAGTTCCAGAATACCTAGTTTTGTTAAGTTCATTAGAGAAGAATGTAATCTTCCAGAGATCTTGTTCCCATGCATGTTCAGATACTGTAAAGGTAAAGAACCCAATGTTCTTGGAATCTCACCAGACAAACTGTTATTCCCCAAATTTAAGGTTTCCAACCTTGGCCATTTCTCCCAACACTCTGGAATATCACCCGATAAATGATTATTTTCCAAATTAAGAAAATATGTTTTTGTCGCACCACTGGAACACAAGAAAGGATGTAACGATCCCCCAAACCCATTCGAGCTAATGTCAATAATATCAAGTGTTGCAGGGATACCAGAGAACGTTAATGGTCCTCGGATATGATTATTTGACATATTCAAATAATATAGATTGGAGAATGATCTTACAAATGATTCAGGCATGGGTGATGAAATGCCTGTGTTGCTTATGTCTAAATAACTTAAATCCTTCTGTGATTGCAACCACAACGGAAATTGAGGCCCTAAAACCCAATTTCTCAGAGACAAGGTTCCCAACTGGAAAGGGGGAATCCAGTTTGCAACTTGCAGCCTTAAGATTAATTTGTTAGCTGATCCATCTAGAACCTTCAAGCTCACTAGTTTGATAAAGTGAGCTTCTGTCACAACACCTGTAAGCAAATTATGAGAAAACTTTAAAGAAGTCAACTTTGAAAGTTGTCCGAGGCTATCAGGAAGCCTTTCATTTATTTGGTTATGACTAACATCCAACCGTTCCAATGATGATAATCGTCCAATTGAGTATGGAATGGGACCAGAAATTTGATTATAACTAAGATCTAATGTTCTGAGAAATGACAAGTTTCCTATGGAATGAGGAATTATACCAGTTATATAGTTCTCAGACAAGGATAATGACTCCAAGGCAGGTGATTTGCACTCGAAAAAACTTTCAAGAAAATATGTCAGACTAATATTACCAATATAGTTCTCAGACAAATTAATCTCTCTCAAATTACAAAAGTTACCCAATGATTTAGGTATTCTCTTAGTGAGTTGATTTACAGACAAGTCGAGGCTAATAAGATTTGTTAGATTTACTACTGGACAACTCTTGAAATATTGAGGAAGAATTCATGAAATCATTCCAGGCAACATGAAGCAACTCAAGAGAAGTCAGATTGCGGAAGCTAGGAATAGGACCATGAAAATAACACTCAGTTAAATCCAATGAAACTAGACTAGTTACACTGAATATCCACTGTGATACTGGAGTGTTAAAATCATTGTAAGAAAGATCGAGAACAGAAAGGGATGTGAGATTGACACTAGGAACATACATGCTGGTTGTTTCAAATGGAACATGAAAACTTCCAAGACTCAGAACATGTAATTCTGAGAGATTCCCTAGTTGTGGAGGGATTGTTCCGCTAAAATTGGAAAGTGAAAGGTTAAGGTACCTTAGGTTTTGAAAAGAACCAATGAATTTAGGAACTTGGATGCCTCCAAAATCATTGCAACTCAAATCCAGATGCTTGAGTTGCTTTAGATCCAACAAAGATCGACTTATATCCCCTTTCAACATCTGCTTCAAGGCTTCTTTGTATTCTTCCGTGCTATCATCATAATATTCTAGGATTTCACAATGACCGTCAATTCCAGGAAGATGAATACTATGAACATGACCTGTAGAATTATCACAAGCTATCCCAGCCCATGTACAACAGTCCTTGTTCTCAGCAACCCACGAAGTGAGTCGTTGTGATTCATCAGTGAAGAATATACAAGTATCAGAATATAATTTTCTATCGATTGATGTCGAAGAAAAATGGCAAGCATTGGAGCAACCTTTTAACCTATCTATGTGAAATCAAAATCGGTTAACTTGGGTTATATTTTATTAACACGTTATATGGGTAAAAATAATAAAATTGGTTGAGAAGAAAACGGGTAAAAAGTTTTCTATAGCAATACCAAAATGCTTACCGCCTCCGGAATTGTTGTATCAAATACCAAAATCTTAACAACAGTTTTTTAAGTTTATATTTAACATATATGATTGGGTTTTGAACAATATGAGCTAGGATTGAAACCAGTCATTTTATCAAAGCATCTGATGACAAATAAGAGTTATAGAAACTATATGTATTATTATTTTATTGAATAAACATAAAAAGACAATCAATATAACAATTCATAAAACCCCCAACATAGCTATTCAAAACCTGCGGTTGAGTAATTTTTCTGTCCTACAGGTTTATTTACCTCAATTTCCCCCAAGATTTTCTACATCCCATTTTACACCTTTTTTACTGTTTCAAAGAAAATGATCATACAAAGAACAAACTTACTAACACAAACAACACGACACAACATTATTCAGTTTTGATACAAAGTTTTCAAATTTTGAAGTAAAGCATGCAACATATTACAACATCAACAAGAAAACATGTGACAACAATACTTAGGTATAACATCATAAACCATATACCTTAATTTACTGAGGAAACCAAAATATGCAATCCTCCATGATATTCTCACTATCAATGGACCCACAATCCTCCAAAATCCACACACAAATCCAACCACTATGCTTATAATCAACCCCCAATCTGCTCCATCCTCCTCTTTTTTCTCTTCTATTGTATGAGTTGCTGCTTTAACCAGTTCACAACCATTGGTTTCAGTTAGTGGAGCTCCACAAAGTTTGTTGCCAAAGAAGCTAGACTCATCGAAGCTTTGAAGTTGTGTACCTGTTGGAATTCTTCCTGTTAAATTGTTGAAGGACACGTTGAAGCTACTCAAGAAATGTAAACTTGACAAGCTCATGGGAAGTTCCCCGGAAAGCCTGTTTACGGATAAATCTAAAGATATGAGTTCTTTCATGTTTCCGATCTTCTCTGGGATACTTCCACTCAATTGATTTCTTGATAAATTCAACGATGTTAACTCCAAGAGGGACATTAGCTCACTAGGAATGTATCCAGTGAGATTGTTACTCGAAAGGTCTATCAACATCACTAATGGAAGAATACTGATATATCTGTCCTCTCGTCCCTTCATCACCAATGAATCACCAGCAATAAAATCTTCAGGTCGTCCAATGTGGTAAGAAAAGTCATGTCGTGAATTACTTTCTATGCCGGAAAGGATACTAAAGTTGTTGAAGCATCTCGGAATATTTCCAGAGAGGTTGTTATGAGCAAGTTCTAATATTTGAATATGTCTTATATGACAAAGCTCATGAGGAATATTTCCGTCAAAATGGTTGGATCTAAGCTTAAGAATTCTTAAATGAGTAAGTTTTGTTCCAATCCATGTTGGAATGCTTCCAGTAAGTTCATTCCTTCCAAGTACAAGAACATCTAGATCTGTTAAGTTCATTAGAGAAGTATGTAATCTTCCGGAGATCTTGTTCCAGTGCATGTTCAGATACTGTAAAGGTAAAGAACCCAATGTTCTTGGAATCTCACCAGACAAACTGTTATTCCCCAAATTTAAGATACCCAACCTTGGCCATTTCTCCCAACACTCTGGAATGTCACCTGAGAGATGATTATTTTCCAAATTAAGATAATATGTTATTGTCACACCACTGGAACACAACAAAGGATGTAACGATCCCCGAAACTGATTCGACCTAATGTCAATAACTTCAAGTGTTGTAGGGATACCAGAGAATGGTCCTCGGATATGATTATTTGACATATTCAAATACCATAGCTTGGAGAATGATCTCACAAATGATTCAGGCATGGGTGATGAAATGCCTGTGTTGCTTATGTCTAGTTCCTTTAAATCCTTCTGTGATTGCAACCACAACGGAAATTGAGGCCCTAAAACCCAATTTCTCAGAGACAAATATTCCAACTGGAAAGGGGGAATCCAGTTTGCAACTTGCAGCCTTAAGATTAATTTGTTAGCTGATCCATCTAGATAAACCAAGCTCACTAGTTTGATAAAGTGAGCTTCTGTCACAACACCTGTAAGCAAATTATGAGAAAAATCTAAATAAGTCAACTTTGAAAGTTGTCCGAGGCTATCCGGAAGGCTGCCATCCAGTCGGTTTGACCCAATACTCAACTCCACCAACGATGATAATTGTCCAATTGAGTCGGGAAAGCTTCCATCTATTTGGTTATGACTAACATCCAACCCCTCCAATGATGATAATTGTCCAATTGAGTATGGGATGGGACCAGAAATTTCATTTGCACCAAGATGTAATGTTCTGAGAAATGACAAGTTTCCTATGGAATGAGGAATTATACCAGTTATATTGTTGACGGACAAGGATAATGACTCCAAGGCAGGTGATTTGCACTCGAAAAAACTTTCAAGAAAATATGTCAGACTAATATTACCAATATAGTTCTCAGACAAATTAATCTCTCTCAAATTACAAAAGTTACCCAATGATTTAGGTATTCTCTTAGTGAGTTGATTTACAGACAAGTCGAGGCTAATAAGATTTGTTAGATTTACTACTGGACAACTCTTGAAATATTGAGGAAGAATTCATGAAATCATTCCAGGCAACATGAAGCAACTCAAGAGAAGTCAGATTGCGGAAGCTAGGAATAGGACCATGAAAATAACACTCAGTTAAATCCAATGAAACTAGACTAGTTACACTGAATATCCACTGTGATACTGGAGTGTTAAAATGATTGTAAGAAAGATCGAGAACAGAAAGGGATGTGAGATTGACACTAGGAACATACATGTGTTGACTTGAGAGTTCACATACAGACAAATGTAGCTGGACCAAAGAGGGAAGGGTGTTAATCACCTGAAGCCAATCGGTTGCTTTGCTAAGGTCCACGCCACTCATATCGAGGTGATGCAACATACCAAGACTTGACAACCACTTCATATTCGCCATGCTCGTTCTTTCAAATGGATATTGAAAACTTCCAAGAGACAGAACATGTAGTTCTGAGAGATTCCCTAGTTGTGGAGGGATTGTTCCGCTAAAATTGGAATGTGAAAGGTTAAGGTACCTTAGGTTTTGAAAAGAACCAATGAATTTAGGAACTTGGATGCCTCCAAAATCATTGCAACTCAAATCCAGATGCTTGAGTTGCTTTAGATCCAACAAAGATTGACTTATATCCCCTTTCAACATCTGCTTTAAGGCTTCTTCGTACTCTTTCATGCCATCATCATCTAGGATTACTTTGAACTCTTTCATGTCATAATATTCTAGGATTTCACAATGACCGTCAATTCCAGGAAGATGAATACGATGAACATGACCTGTGGAATTATCACAAGCTATCCCAGCCCATGTACAGCAGTCCTTGTTCTCAGCAACCCACGAAGCGAGTCGTTGTGATTCATCAGTGAGGCCATGCTTGAACTGGAGAAGTGCTTGTCTCTCAATGTCATTGCAATGAGAGTTTTGATTAGATGAGCATAAACGAAACAAGGCCAAAACAACAAGCAAGAACAAGTGAAAACAAGAGAAACAAGAATAAGAAGATCGAGCACTCATATTGTTTGATATTAGTTTAGAAGATGAGATGGGAGCTTAATCTAGTAAACGCCAAGTCAAGTAAACGAATGGTACACACGCCAGTCTATATGAACGGTTGCTTTTACTTGGCTGTATGGACACAAATATCATCAGTGTGTGGACATGATAAATGAGAGTGTTGGACGAATAAAGCAATTTAGAATAAGTCAAGGTTAGCTTAGCTGTCATCCAAAGTTAGTGGACATAAATAGAGAGGCCTGTAACCAGCTTTCATTTCAAGCTAGAAAACCAATGAAAATTGGGACCAATTTGTGAAAAGTAGAAATCAGTCATTTAATGACTAAAATGAAGCTCATATATGGATAGCAGGTGAAGTATATTTTGTTCTTTTAGTCTAAATTAATCATCTTTGAATCATATAAAGGTGCATAATGTTTTTTTTTTTGTAAGATAACTTTCATTCACGAAAACCACGAGAGACCTTAAGACAAGGACCCCAGGCAAAAAGCATAACGATTACATCAAATCCAAGGGGTGATTACACCATTTTTTCCAATCAAAATCCTTTATTCTAGTTCTATGACGAAACCAAAAGAAAGAAACAGACTTGATTCTCTCGAACACTTCGATCGGTCTTCTAGCTTTCTGTTGAAAAATGCGAGTATTTCTTTCATTCCAAATGGACCACATCGCAGTGAAGATAATACCACGCAGCGTAGACCTTTCTGAATGCGACAAGGATTGTGTCTCAGCAATGTTTAAAACGTCTATCACATCAAAAGCAAAAAACGGACTCAGACGACACCAAGCCATGATTCTGCTCCAAACCTCAAAAGAAAAGACACACCCAGTGAATAAGTGCATCGCTGTTTCTTGACCCGTGTTGCATAACTTACATTTATCATCTTGCAAATGGACACCTCGTTTTGTTAACTGGACGCAAGTAGGTAAACGATCTCGGATAGCTCTCCACACCATAATCTTACATTTCAGGGGAACCCAAACCTTCCAATTGATAGTCGGAGATCTAACTGTGTTGTAAGCCTCATAAAGGAGCTTTTTTGAAGATCAGACTGAAAAGGTACCACCCGGATCCCCTTTCCAGAGCCAGGTGTCACTACCCCCTTCCAATTTATACTCGAAAAGGTCCTCCAGCAGCTGAAATAACTCTGAAACCTCTGCTTGAGAAGATGGGTCAGATCTCCAGTTCCACTCGACAGCTTTAAACCCATTCTGGACCTTAACAAGGCTGCTCACAACGACCCATTTGTCTCTTTCAATCCTGAACAGGTTAGGATAAAGGATCCTAAGAGGAATCTCTCGCAGCCACGAATCACACCAAAACAAGACTGAAGAACCAATACCCACTGTTCCTACAAAATAGCTGTGCAGCGATCGTCCATTTGGCAGCCTCTTCTCGCTTATTTTAACGATATTTTTCCAGCTTCCACTTGCCGAGGATGAACACGGCATAGAATACCACGTTCGGGACGTCCCGTTGCAAGCCAAAACAATCCTTTTCCATAGACTATTAACCTCCTTTTTGAACCGCCAAGACCATTTAAGGAGTAATGCATCATTTGTATGTTGTAAATTAGAAACGCCAAGGCCACCATCTTTTTTGGAGGTGGTAATAAGTTCCCAAGAAACCCACGGGATCTTTCGTTCAACACTCGATCCCGACCATAAAAACTTTCTCATAATAGCTTCAATGTTGTCGATAACCGTTTTAGGGGCTTTGTATAGAGACAAGTAATATAAAGGCAAACTCTCTAGGACCGACTTGATAAGAACTAGACGACCTCCAATGGACAAACATCTTGCTTTCCAAGAAGCTAGCCTATTCTTAATCACTTCCATAACCGAGTCCCAATTACAGATTCGCGACATATTGGCACCCACCTTTATACCGAGGTAAACGAAAGGGAGTGACCCCCTTCGGCAACCCAACACTTCCAACATATCAACCACCTCACCATCCGTCGTACCAATCCCATATAGGTTTGATTTAAAGATATTGATGCGGAGACCCGAGCAAACATGAAATATACGAAGAATTCTAGCCGTGTTTTGCAGGTTCTCCCTAGACCATTCACCCAAGATTAAAGCGTCATCTGCATAAAAGAGATGAGTAATGTCCGTGTCACTATCCGCGAGCCGCATACCTTTCAAATCCCCATTCTCCTTCGCCTTCTGTAATAAACATGACAAAGCTTCCATGACAAAAAGAAAAAGGAAAGGTGATATGGGATCACCTTGCCGCAACCCCTTTTCACATTTAAATTCGAAAGTAGGAGAACCATTGACAAGCACCGAAGCACGAGCAGTGACTAGAATGCCTTTTATCCACTTGCACCAAGTTGTAGGAAAACCCATTTGATCCATGATAGACAATAAAAAATTCCAGTTAACGTTGTCGTACGCCTTTTCAAAGTCGATCTTCAAAAGGAACGCCTTTTTACGTCTTTTCTTCATCCATGCAATTATCTCATTAACCGCAAGCGGACCGTCTAAAATGAAACGATCCGAGATAAACGCAGATTGAGATTCGGAGATAACCTGACCCATGACCTTTTTTAGACGATTAGCAAGGACTTTAGAAAGCACCTTACTAACCATCCCAATCAGAGTAATGGGTCTATAATCTTTAAGACCCAAAGGCGTTTTGACCTTGGGAATTAAAGTAATAAAAGATGAGGCGCACCCTGGGTTAACCACACCCGTCCCATGGAAATCCGACACAATACGGAAGAAATCATCTTCGAGCAAATCCCAAAATCTTTTTACAAAACGATAATTGAAACCATCTGGCCCTGGCGCCTTATTCGAGCCACATTCAAAAGCCGCTTCTTTCACCTCTTGTTTTGTAAATGGAACAACTAACGCGTCTCTATCAGTAGCAGCAATGGTCTTCAATCCGGGGCAAATAAGCTCTGGCCGATTACTTACCTCCTCTTTAAAATGACTACGAAAAAACCTCAACACTTCTTTCTTGACCAACGAAGGCTTAGACACCCATCTCCCGTTAACCATCAATCCATATATCCCGTTTCTCGCTTTCCTCCCATTGACAACATTGTGGAAAAAATTCGAGTTTTCATCCCCCAAGGATGCCCACTTCACCCGGGATTTCTGCTTCAAGTCGCGGTTCTTACGAAGTTGAATTTCTTCTAGGCTTTTAGCGCATTCTGACCACACCCATAGTTCTTCTTCTTCTAGATCTTTTTGTTCCATGAGGATTTCCATTGATTGTTTGTCTGCGCGCAAAGAAGCTTCGGTCCCTTTCTCGTTTCTGCTCCACTCTCTATGCCAATTCGAAAGACGAGCTCGCAATTTTTTAAGCTTGTTCAACAGATTCAAATCACTAGGCTCGACATCAACCCAACCTGAAAAAGTCGACCTGATAATATCCTCACAACCCGGTTTTTCCAGCCACGAGTCAAACCATCGGAAAGGTTTTGCACCGAAGTTTGAATCCACGACTGTAAAAATAACGGGAGAATGATCCGAGAGGTCTTTCTTTAGGACTCTAACACAAACATTCGGCCAGCTATTATAGATACCGTCACAAACGAAAAATCTATCAATCCTGCTTAACTTACATTGCCCCTTTCTAACCGTCATACAAGTAAACTTCATACCTCTCAACTGGTACTCGCGCAAACCAGTTTCTTCTATGAAATCATTAAAATCCCTAGCGCAGACCGGGTCAAAAATAGAATTTTTTCTCTCCTCACGATCACGAACCGCATTAAAATCACCGAAAACAATCCATCTACCATCATTTGACTGAATAAGACTGACTATTCTCGCCCATAGACACCTTTTATCCCCATTATTTTGTGGCGCGTATACGTTAAGCACATTGATCCGAACCGCCCCTTCTGTCAACAACCCCGAAACACACAAAAAATTATTGTCCTTTATCACCTTATCTTTGGAAAAAACTTTCAGATCCCAGACACTAACTAAACCTCCTGAATTTCCAACCGCATCAACCGACTCGAACTCCGCTCCCAACCCTCCCCAATACTTGGAAATCACCCCGGAATTCACATAATTACTCATTGTCTCTTGCATACCGATAAAAGTAATACCACAATCGACTTTGATTTTATTAATCCAACAAGCTTTACCGAAACCCCTTATCCCCCGAATGTTAATCGACATACAATTCATGACTTACCCGATTGTAACCCTTCATTAATGACGGCCTCGCTAACCAGTTCTTCGCAATTACCAAGGTCAACTCCCAATTTAGCGCCCAAAACTATAGTCTGCTTAACTTCTTGACGCCGTAGCTGGTCGGGCAAGTCTTTGCTGATAACGTGGTCTTCCGGTTGCACTTCCTTATCCGATTGTGGTGCATTGTCTAGCGGCTGAGTATTAAGGTCCAAAACAGTTGAGTGTTGAAACCCATTGTGTAAATCGGTCCCCTCTCCTACTTGATCCAGTTGTGAGTTAGACAGGCCCAATAATTTATCTATACCAAATAAATCCTCATCATTCTTGGCCCGTTTAATCAATTTCAAACTTTCTTGGCTGCTTGTATAACCCACACTAGGCCGGCCCAAATCTGCTTTTTTGAATTTCTTCCGTTTGTTCACATGATTAACAGACTGGGACCCACAGGGGTCAATATGTTGATCAAAAGGAAACTCAACCCCAGGAATGAATTCTCCATTAAAACCTTCCCCATCATTCTCCTCTGCATTAAAGTTGTTCAAATCCGACGCATCTTTACCATTAATAGGACCCTCAGACGTTTCAGTCATTACGTGGTCAACCTCAGTGTGAACTCCATCACCGGCCTGATCCTGAACCAACTCCGGTGACTGAAGATCGTGAACGTCTTCTACATCATTTTCCATATTCTCCGAAATGCCCATATCACTCGGCTCAATAAACTCGGGGAACCAGTCTTCGTTATCCTCCGTAACCCAAACACGGAATTTGCGATCTTTCCAATTTAAAGTTATTTCTTCAGTAATCCGCTTGCCATCCCCAGCCAAGACCCCCACGTATTCATACGATAAGTCAACATCTATATCCGTACGCGTAGCTTTATGAACAACCTTTCCAAACAAACCCCCAACCAAATCGATCACTTCATCAGACAGGATGTGTAACGGGATTCCTTGAATTTTAAGCCAAGCTATCCTCTAAAAAACCCAAGACTTGGCCTTCCCAAATGTCTGCAAAAGCGAACTTATCCTTACATGTCGATGCTACCTTTTTGAACTTGACTGCCGACTCATGATCACTGAAAGTAATCAAAAGATCAAGACCACCAATATATTGTAACCTCTCTTCTTTAAAAGACAACTCTTTCAATAGGATTTTAATACTCTTGAGAACTGAGAAGTCCACCAAACGTGCCACTACCGCCACACCATGCACCGATCCAAACCCTACCCCATCATTAACCACAGTAATGGACCGACCCACCAACATGTCTTTAAAAGATTTTGCCCCCACTTCTGTTGAGTTTACTTCTACGTTGCACGGGACTTTTTTTCGGGGCTCAGCCTTAGAAGGTTTCTCAACCCTATGGTTATTAATCTCGCCTTCTACTAATACGAAACGTGCTATATTGAACCACAACTTATAATCTCCCATACGTATAGTTCTCAAATCCCTTAAAAGATCATCTTTATCTTTAACATCTAATAAAGAAATAAATCCAAAACGATTACCTCCTCTGTCACGTTTTCTTGCTATGTATAAATCGAAAATAAGGCCGAACGGACGAACATGAAGAGCCAAATCGTTACCGCTGCATCCCTCTGGAAGATTTGTCACAAAAACCTTGAGAATCCTTCGTTGAATGTTCTCCGGAATGGGTTTCCGGCGTTCCATCCCTTGAGCTGGTGCGGCTACCTTAGTTGTCGGAAGACCGTAAGTCGCCTGAACCACCACTCGACTTCTCCTGATCGTCGTGTGATGCAGCTGATGCCTTTCTTTGACGTGCGCCTTCACCCAGGATGGTGGCTGACAATTGTGTGGAGCGAGGAAAGAAGAGTGAGATGGAGCCTTGACGGGTTGGTTTGGGTGTGGCTCACACCGGATTTTAGAGAGGGGAAGGGTGAGAGAGAGAGAGCCCCGGAAGGCGAATGGATTCGGACCTGAACCGAATAGAGAGAAAGGGGACTCACGACAATCTGCCGGAACTACCCTGCACGCTATTCCGTTGAGGTCGCCCTCGTCGAGCCCCACCGGCGGCCGGTGATAATCTTCAGATCTCGTGTGAATGGGTATCTTCAGGAAGTCATAAAGGTGCATAATGTATACACACCCATAGGCAATCAAGGAATTTTTATATATATTTTATCTTCAGTATATATAAATAAACATTCTTTCAATTTTTTGGGTTTTTGGGCATCTAGCTTTATACGAGCCTACTTAACATGCAGTTTAACATCAACTCTATAGTAGGATTTCAAATTTAAACTAACATCAACAAATAAATTAGAAAAAAAAAATTCAAACCCAATTATATTTAAGGAATTGTTGGAGATTTATAAACGAACTATTTGCATGTGTTTTGAGTTCCCTTGCCCGTCCCCGGAATAGCGTAACTGTTAAACTAATAACTATTATTTGATCGGAAGGACCAACGACAAGCGATGTTAAAAGGGCAATGTCATACTAAACTGGATTAGTGAACTATCGACTATGGAATTTATAGTAAATTGTGAATATTGTTCGTGTCTTGGGTAAAAACCAACTCAAAAGTTTATTATGTTTGCAAATAAAGTTGTCACGGTTTGGTCGTTTGTTTGTTCGCCACGAAAAAGAAAAAAATATATATAAGCCAAAAAATCTTCCTACCTTTACCCTAAGCCCAAAACCGAAAGTCCTTTTGATATGTGCCGTGTTATATGATACAATGGAGGTGTGATTGTTATACAAGCTTATGATTACAGAATTTCATGTTTGGTTATGAGTGTTATACATACTAGCACATTACACGCTAGTTCAGATATTAAACCGAGAGGAGCGGTTATTGTGAGGGGCGTGTAGCATGTGAATAATCCTAAGCATGTTAGTTTTAAAAAGACAAGTCTTAAGTTTTAAAAGTTGCACCAATTGCTTGTTGGACTGTCAATCTCGATTGTGTCAGTCTATGGAACAAGTATGACTTGGGACTTAAACTTTTGCATCGGTTAAGGAGTTTGCCACTCATGGTTGATACTTAAACATTGAACTATGCGATGTTTATTTCATCGGTTAAGCATTTAATTCAAAAAACCAATGTTAACTATCAACGCTCAATGAACGGACAAGAATACACTTTGTAATCAACACAAGTAAATCCTAACCAAGACAACGCATATTACACATAACCATTTCATAAAGTCATAACTTTCATATTCGCTCGACAGTTTATGAATTCGAAACAAATGCAAGCTATTGTCAAAGGTTTCTAAAATCATACACAAATTGTCACAAATTGAAGCAAGAACAATTCAAAACCATAAATTAAACAACTACCTACACCGGGGTGAAACCGAGATGATTAGCCACTCATGGTTGCCGGAGCTTGTTCACCGGATAAATGAAACTTGCCGGAAGTCATCTTGGAGCTTGGAGAATGGAGAATGATGAATACTCTTGATGTAAGATGAAGGTTTGTAGAATGTGATTGTGAAAATTGCAACTACGTAAAGATGGATTTCTGGACTTGCACTTGGGTATGGAGGTGTCTATGCAAAACCAACTTAAACTACGTAGACTGTTAACACGGTTGTCATCCCGGATTATAAATTGTATGTACGTGTTAACTGTTAACAGCTGTCCTCAATGTGTAGTAGTATTGAAGTGGTAACACCTCAATACCCCTTTCTACCACATACTCTTCGTGGATCGACCCCTTGCTAATAAATTAAAATATTAAAACAATATAATAAGATCATTTCGACAACTATCGAGTGAACCGTTACATGAAGCATTCACTCGATTCAAAGAGATGATGCGAAATTGCCCACATCACCAAATAGAAAAGTGGGAATTAGTGAAGTGCTTTGTACGTGGGTTGGATGATGCAACATGGAATCGCCTCGAGTCAACAAGCAACGGGACTCTTTTAAGCAATCATGAAGATGACGATTGGGAGTTTCTTGAGCGAATGAGCAAACGGTCAAAGGAGAAGGAATCGGCCGATAGAGCAAAGAAACATCCCGTTTCCCGTTCGCTTCCCGATTTTGATTCTAAGGATAGGATTTCTACCTTAGAACGGGAGTTGGCTCGTATGAAGAAGAAGGAGGTAAATGCGGTCCAATTTGCGGTATGTGAAGATTGTGGAGAAATTGGCCATAAGGCCGATCAATCTCCAACGGGACCAAGTGAGTACACCGAGGAGGTTAACGAAGTGTTCGGGGAAAGAAAAAATAACGACATGAATTCGAACACTTACCACCCGGGGTTGAGAAACCATCCAAACTTCCGATATGGGAACGCCGCCAATCAAATGAACCCGAATTTTCAACCGGGTAATCACAGCGGGTCATCATATCCGAATCGCCAAGGTGGTAACCAAGGGGGTTATCAACGTCCTTACAACCAAGGATACCAAGGTAGAGATAATAATAATTATCAAAATGGGTATCAAAGAAGTTACAACAACCAAGGCGGTAATGGAGGCGGGTCGAACAACCAAGGAGGTGGCAATGATGTAAATGTGAAATTGGATGCTATGCTTTCAATGATGCAAAAATCCCAGAAGGACAATGAGATTCGGGATAAGGCACACGAGTTGTTAGCAAAACAAGTCACACAACTCGCGGAGGAAATGGCTCAAGTGAGAGGAAGCGCGGGCAAGTTTCCAAGTGACACAACGGTAAACCCTAACCATCAAGGGTCAAGTTCAAGAAACACACGTGAGGTACCTATTAATAATGTTACTTTACGTAGTGGTCGACAATTAGAAAATGGTGTCAAAACACCACCACCTCAATTTGTTGAAGGGGTGGTGGAAGATGCAAGTGATAATGAGAATGAGGGTGGTCAAACGGGTCAAAATAAAAATGACTTGAAAAATAATAACAACACTCCCGTTGTGACCATACCCGTCCCTAAGGCTAAGGAAAATGGTGTGGAGGTTAATACCGCTCCTTATCCCGAAGCATTGAAGGGACCGATCAAAAAGATTGTAAACAAAAGAGGTCCACAACAAGATGAGTTGTTGGAAATTTTTAAGCAAGTGAAAATAAATTTACCTCTTTTGGATGCAATTAAGCAAGTACCATCCTATGCTAAGTACTTGAAAAATTTATGTACCCAAAAACGAACTCATAAATTTCCCAAGAAATTAGACTTAACCAATAATGTGAGTTCGATTCTTTCGGGTGCACTTCCACCTAAGCTCCAAGATCCGGGTGCGCCTATCATTTCAATTTAAGTAGGCGATTTTAAAATCAATCGGGCACTTCTAGATCTTGGTGCTAGTGTAAGCATTTTACCGGGTAGTTTGTATGACCAATACGAGTTTGGCCCATTTAAGACATCAAACACCACCGTGGTGTTAGCCGACTTGACACCCAAACTACCCCGTGGAATTGTTTCGGATGTGATAGTAAAAATAGAAGATTTTTATTATCCGGTGGACTTTTTAGTACTTGACTATGTGACCCATGACCCAACCAAGCAACCTACGGTGATTTTGGGTCGACCGTTCTTAGCAACCGCAAACTCTCTAATTGATTGCAAAAAGGGAACGGTTGACATGACATTTGGAAACCGAAGGTTGAGGTTGCATGTTTTTTCGGGACTTATGAACCCTTCAGTTGATGATGAATGCTATATGGCGGACATCATTGACACGTGTACACCTCTTTGCGATACAATCGTAAATGGGGACAACACAATGGAGGATTGTTATGTGTTTGATAGGTCACAAGCGGAGACGGATCGAAGCATGGATGAAGAGATGAAAGAATTGGAGGTTATGGCAATGAAAGAAGGAAGACCCACTTGGACACATCATGTGGAAAGTCTTCCGGAAAGCATCGATACAAAGTTGAAACCATCTTTGGAAGAACCTCCGGTGCTAGAGTTGAAGGTGCTACCCAAGCATCTCAAGTATGCTTATGTGGGGGAAGGTAGCACACTCCCGGTTATCATTGCATCAAACTTAACCGAGGAGCAAGAAGGGAAATTGATGAGTGTTTTGCTCGCCAATCGGGCGGCAATTGGATGGACCATCGCTGATTTGAAGGGAATTAGTCCTTCGGTAGTCATGCACAAGATCATCACGGAAGACGGTATGAGTCCTTCTCGCGACACACAAAGGAGACTAAATCCCAACATGCGAGAAGTGGTAAAAAAGGAGGTCCTAAAATGGCTGGATGCGGGTATCATTTACCCAATCTCGGACAGCGAATGGGTGAGCCCAACACAAACGGTTCCAAAGAAAGCGGGTATACAAGTCGTCAAAATGACGCAGGTGAAGAGGTAGCCACTCGGCCGGTAACCGGGTGGCGAATTTGTATTGATTATAGGAAGTTGAATGCCGCAACTTCCAAAGATCATTTTCCTTTACCCTTTATTGATCAAATAGTTGAGAAATTATCGGGGCAACAATTTTATTGCTTCCTAGATGGCTATTCGGGTTACAACCAAATCGCCATCCATCCAGAAGATCAATCAAAGACCACGTTTACTTGTCCATATGGCACTTTTGCATTTAGGCGAATGCCATTTGGATTATGTAACGCCCCCGCCACCTTTCAAAGGTGTATGATGAGTATCTTTTCGGATATGGTGGGGAAGTCTTTGGAAATTTTCATGGATGACTTCTCAATTTTTGGGTCATCGTTTGAGGCTTGTTTGGACCAACTAGATAAAGTGTTAAAAAGATGTGTCGAAACTAGTTTGGTCCTAAGTTGGGAAAAGAGCCATTTCATGGTTCAAGAGGGAATCGTGTTGGGGCACGTAGTGTCAAGTCGTGGGATAGAGGTTGATCGTGCAAAAATACAAGTTATATCCACTCTACCATATCCCACAACTGTTAAAGGTATTAGATCATTTTTAGGTCACGCGGGTTTTTACCGACGATTTATTAAGGGTTTTAGTGATATAACCAAGCCTTTATGTAATTTGTTGTTAAAAGAACAACCATTTGATTTCAATGAAAAATGTGAAAATGCTTTTAACCAATTAAAAGAGAAGCTAGTTGAGTCTCCAATCTTGCAATCGCCAAATTGGTCTTTTCCTTTCGAAATTATGTGCGATGCGAGTGATTATGCGGTAGGGGCCGTATTGGGACAACGGATTGATAAGAAGCCCGTAGCTATATACTACGCAAGTAAGACTCTTTCGGATGCACAAATGAATTACACCACCACCGAAAAAGAGCTACTTGCGGTAGTATATGCATTGGATAAATTTCGGTCATATATATGGGGCAGTAAAGTGATTATTTACTCTGATCACACTGCAGTTAGGTACCTCATGGAGAAAAAGGATGCCAAGCCGAGATTGATCCGTTGGGTGTTGTTGCTTCAAGAGTTCAATTTGGAGATAAGGGACAAGAAGGGAACCGAAAATGTAGTGGCGGACCACTTATCTCGGTTGGTAGTTGAAGATGATCCTAAAACATTAGAGATCAATGAGTCTTTCCCGGATGAGTACATTATGAAAGTAGATAAGTTACCTTGGTATGCAAACATTGTGAATTATCTTGTTACAGGTGACTTACCAGCTCATTGGGATAGACGGAAGAGGCAACATTTCCTTTCTCAAATCAAGTACTACCAATTGGAAGAACCACACTTGTGGAAGAAGTGTGCGGATCAAGTGATAAGAAGATGTATAGCCGATGAGGAAATTCCAAGCGTTTTGCAGCATCTTCATTCGTTTGCATGCGGTGGCCATTTTAGCGGTCACAAAACATGTCACAAAGTCTTAAATAGTGGTCTTTATTGGCCAACTATCTTCAAAGATGCAAACGAATTTGCCAGAAATTGTGTAGAGTGCCAGAAATTAGGGGGTCTTTCAAAACAGGATGAGATGCCCATGCAACCAATTCTCGTAGTCGATATTTTCGATGTATGGGGTATTGATTTCATGGGCCCATTCCCCAATTCTTATGGCAATTTGTATATCTTGGTGTCCGTTGACTATGTGTCAAAATGGGTCGAAGCAATAGCCACCAAGACAAACGACCATTCCGTAGTTTGTAACTTTGTCCAAACCAATATTTTCTCAAGGTTTGGGATTCCTCGTGTCATCATAAGTGATGGAGGATCTCATTTCAAAAACTTTCGGTTTGGAAAACTATTAAAACGGTTTGGTGTTGACCATAGAATTGCTACCCCCTATCACCCGCAAACAAGCGGGCAAGTTGAGGTGTCAAACAGGCAAATTAAGAATATTTTGCAAAAGACCGTGCGGACGGACCGTAAGGATTGGTCAATCAAATTGAACGATGCTTTATGGGCCTACCGTACGGCTTATAAAACACCCATTGGCACTACACCTTATCGTTTGGTGTACGGTAAAAACTGTCACTTACCGGTGGAACTTGTGCATAAATCATTATGGGCTATTAAAGAAGTTAATGTTCAATATGATGATGCAGGGAAAGAAAGGAAACTCAAATTATGTGAGTTAGAGGAGCTAAGGGAAATGGCATACGAATACGCGTCAAAGTATAAAGATGGAATGAAGAAGGCGCATGATGCTAAGTTGAGGAAGAAAGAGTTTGAGGTGGGGCAAAAGGTGTGGCTCTACAATTCGAAACTCAAATTCTTTCCCGGAAAGCTCCGAAGCAAATGGATGGGACCCTATGTGATCACCCGGGTCGGACAATTGGGTGATGTTACTATTGAGGACCCGAAGGATGGGTCACGACAAACGGTAAATGGTCATCGATTAAAACCGTTTCTCGATGGTAATAAAAACATGGACAAAAACAAAGAATCGGTAAGCTTTGTAGTAAGCACACCGATTTACGAGGTCAACTAAAAAGGGCCGGTAATATTTAGTGTACAGTTAGGTATAATAAATTGTTTGTGTTTTAGATATAATCGTTTTAGTTTCCTACTAACTTTGTTTGAGCGTGTGAAGTCCGGACATCACAAACGACTCTTGAGGACGTAAGGTATGTTTTATAATTCGTTTTGTGCATTGCGGACAATACACGTTTAATTTAGGGGGTGGTAGATTCGTTACGAATTTTTGTAAATTTTAAAGTTTTCTAATAAAAAAATCACAAAAAGATTTTTAATAATTTTTAGGATTTTTTTTAGTATATAGTCCCTTTATTAAAAGTCCGTATTTTTAAACGTATTCTGCAAAAGAAAAAATAAATAAATAAAATAAAAAAAAAAAAATTTTGAAAAAAATACAACCCGTCGGCGACGGGGCTTCAAGCCGTCGCCGACGGCGGCTACAAAAGCCCGTCGCACACAACAAGCCGTCGGCAGTAAGATAGCCCGTCGCCCACATATGCACAACCGAGAACCCGTCGGCGACGGGTTGGGACCCCGTCGGCGACGGGCTGTAAAAAATGAGTCCGGGTTTTATTGTTGTTGATGCTAGGACTCGAACTCAAACTCAATTTGACCATTCCTAACATCCTAAAACCGGGATTGTGAGCCTCGAAACACCACAAACACTTACCAAACTCATAAAACCTCCATCAAAACACCACCTACTTCACTTATCTTCATCTTCTTCCTAAAATCCTCAAGAACATTCAAAACTTCAAGCTCTCATAACTTCATCAAATCTCCACCAAATCATTCGATTCTTGGGTCCATTTTGCCTATTTTTTCGAGACGAACAAAACCCCCAACACGGTTTGCATCAATTCTTGCTAGTTTGCAAGATTTCTGGACGTGTAATTTAGGGTTCTTGAAAGGGTGTTCATCAAATCTCTTGTTTTGCATTTTTTCTTGGTTCTTCTTGCTATTTAACATCTAAGGTATGGATTTCCCTTAAATTTATGCTTGATTATCATATGATTATTGTTTTTCTTCCGAAATTTTAGACTTGTTAGTTTAAGAGTAGGTTGTTTAAACAATGTATGATGTTCTAGCATGATTTTAAGATAGATTGGTTGATTTGGATGAAATTTGAACATGTTAGCCTTAGTGAGGTAATTACACTTAGGTATGAACATGATTGAACATGAATATGATGTTGAAATTTTGTTGAAATTATAAGAAATTGTAAGATTAACAAGAAATTGATAAGTTTATGACAAAATGAGCAACTTTGGAAGTTTAAAATGGCGATTTTGCATATGCTTGTTAGTAAAACTTCAACATCATACATCATGTTCAAAGTTTGAGAATTTAGTAAGATTTTGGGGTTATGTTGATGATTGATTGTTTTTTGTGATTATAGTATGGCTGGTGGAAGAAAGAAACAAAAGACCACAGCACAAGGTTCTTCAGCTGGGGCAGGGTCTTCTTCAGGGTTATTACCAAGAAAATGGGAGCAACTAACCGCCATGGAAGAAGGTGACCCGAGACTATTTCGCCAAGACTGGGTCTGGGCAAAGTTTAGAGATAGTGAAAGTGCCAAGGTGTGGGATAATGATAAGAACAAATCATTATCCAGGTACAATGACAAGAAGCTAGAGGCTAAGCTGTGGAGATGGAAGATGGTTACTAAAGTTCAGACCTCGGTTCCGGAAAGGGCTGTATGTGAAAGGGTGGTTAATACGGAGGAATTCAGGCAAATCGGGATAACACAGATGTTTGAAAGATTGGGCTGGGAAAAAGTACTAGACTGGTGCGAAGATAACACTTCGCGAATCTACTTATCAGAAGTTTGTGAATGGCTGTCGACATTGAAGTTTGTGGATAAAGATAAGCACCCTTCGGAATGGAAATTGGTTGGAAAGACAACTCGAGGGACAATGACAATGTCCTTCGAATCGATAAACTGCATCGCCCGTTTTGACTCATTGGGGGTGCAAGCATATGATTATCCGGACACAGAGAAATTTTTGGATACTCATATGAATGAAACTGATCCGGATCAAATGATGAAGGTTATCTTACCATACCAAGAAGGGGGGGGAAGCTAAAAAGAGGCACATGTCGATCGAAGCCAAAATTCTACAGGGAATCTCTGTAGAAAATATTATGGTGCGATTTGGTGACCGAGGTGGGATAAGAGGACCCGATTGTAGGGTTGTCCATGCGTTGTTATACGGGACTCCTACTTTATCATGGAGGCATATTGTAACAACTCTCATCAAAAGTACTATGTAATATATTAATTAATCCAAAAGGAAACCCTAATTGAGAGACCCAAGTGATTCTGAACAAACCCTGAAATTTTCATAATTTTCAGAATCAGGATTAGGGCCCCTAAAACTCAAGGGGGGATATACCCTAGTTAACGATTATCCTTAAGTTTCGTTGTCAAAAATATAATTCACCAAAACAGTAAGTCAGCAAGCCTACTCCCACATTCAGCAAACCTATATGTAATTACGTGTCCCTTTACGGACCGTAAGTTTGAAACTTACGGACCGTAAGTAGGTGCAATATCAAGTCAGCAAAGCTAGTCCTTGAGGTGTCAGGTCTATAAAGATTCCCTGATCTTTACGGACCGTAAAGATTGGGCTTACGGTCCGTAAGCCTGACCAAAATTCACCTATAAATAGCAGACATTGGCATTCGTTTCCTGAACACTTTACGACGAAATAATTCTCACAAATACACTGTCATACGAACTGTTATTCCGAAATTACACCCCCAGGTGTTGAAATTCTGCTACAAAACAGGGTATTAGCACAATCGCTGCTACGATTCATTTATCCGACGATCAAGCTATCCAATGAATGTTTAAATGCCGCCCACATTAGGGTTATACTTTATCGTTCGTCATTAATTTGACGAATTGTCGTTAATTCGATAGGTAAAGTATTATACTTTATCGTTCGTTGTTAATTCAACGGATCATCGTTAATTCGATGGGTAAAGTATTATACCTTGTCGTTCATTGTTAATTCAATGGATCATCGTTAATTCGATGGACAAAGTATTGCATTTTGACATTCATTGTGAGAATTTGATCTCGTAAATTATCATAATTGCTGGATTGATTACTAACCCAGTTTTGTGTGCATTATTATTTATACTAGGTTAACAAGGCTAAATCATAGATTAGACTCTGACCATATTAAATCAGCAATGTGAGTCATTCTCTTTTTATCAAATCTATTTACAAAAGCATGTTTATTTTAAAGTTATAATTACGGGGATTAAGTCTTTGTAATCACCAAATTACAGCCGGTATGTGGGGTTTTGTATACATTACTTGATAATCGTCACCATTGGGGCAGCCAATGGGGGATATGACCATAGTCACAGACACCATTGGACGAATGGGCCAATGGGTCGGGTGACAAGTACCGTGGGTAGTTGGCTTGATATCAGAAACATTGTAATCGCTCTTAATACTGTAAATTATAACAAATGTGTCATTTTAGTAAATAGAATGATTCACTCAGTATTTCCCGCTGACAAAACCTTTTTCAAACATGTTTCAGGTGATCTGTTGTAATTCAGGAAAAGTGCTGGGGAGCATTTCAAGCTTAAAGATAGTGGCTCAATATAAAATAAATAAATGATTTTGTAATATCACGCTTTTATAGTAAAAATATAATATTGTAAATTATCGGGGTTTTATCCCGAATTGTGAAATAAAATAATCGGGGAAAAATTTTAGCTTTAAGCGATCCTGTTTCCGCTGTTAAACACAATTAAATCAATACCGTCGTATTTCTGTCCCGCGACTCTTGAAACGGGTCAAACCGGGTCGGGGGTCGTGACAGAAAAAGGTGGTATCAGAGCCACTGGGTTAAGCTGATTAAGTATTTAGAAATACTTAATTTTTCCTGATTACTATTGTTGGTACACTTTATGTGGACGCGACTCGACTCGGTTCGATTCGGTTCGGGTCGACTTGGTTAGGTCCGGCTCAAGCCCGACGTCACGACATTCCTCCGTCGTGCGTCCCAGAGTTCGACACGCGAAGCACGGAGCGCCGCAAACTAAGTCCCGATGACACATCATTATGACATCATCATTGTGATGTCATGATGATGTCACAGGTTGAAATTATGAAAAGTTTACAACATTACCAACATCAGGGCCGTAAATCTTCTAGTGTTTTGGACTTTGACTTGTCTTTGGGCCAATCAGCTTCATGTGGGCTTAAGACTTGGTTGTGGGCTTGACTTTTCTGCTGGGCTTCAACAAATGACGAAACAGAAGAATTAGATATATGTTTGTCGACGAAACAGGTGTGTTTCGTCGACTTTGATTTGTTTCGCCGAGTCCTTTCTATTTCGTCAGTCTTGTGTCTGTGTCTGGTATAAATACCCTTCTCTGTTTCTGTGTGAAATAGAGATGAGAAAATACCTGTAAAGAAACTCTGTCAAAATTCCGTCTAAACTGTGTTTGTATCAGTTTGTATTCGGTTCTCATCCCGTTAATCAATAGAGTGTGTTTCATTGGTTAATCCGTGTTCTTTACTTACTTTGTTTGGTTTGCACCGTCACGGGGATTCCGCACCCGTTACCGTGTTTGTGATAAACAGGGATAGGTTTCTCGTTATCGATCCTCATCGGAAAAACGGGACCTACAAGTGGTATTAGAGCCTTGGCTCTTTTCCTTGTTTAAAACCAAACAAGTTTGGGTTTTTATCAAGTGTGTTATTGTGATTTTTTTCAGATTTCGTTCTTAAAAATTTCATATTTTCTGGAATTATTTGCTGAAAATCAGTGTTTGAAGTGTTGTTTTGCTATAGTTTTAGTGAAAACCTTATTATTTTGCATTTCTACATGTTTGCGTTTGGTTTTCGTTGAAAGTTTTAAGCAAAATTGTGTTTCGGAAAATTGTTCGGTGACCGGAATCTTCAAATATTCATCGTGTTCTTCAGATATATTCAAAGTGTTCTTCATTTGTTGTTGTTTGATCTGAATTTTGTGTTAAGTTAAAAGTGTTAATTGATTATTATATTGTTTGTTTGAAAATGGTGCATTGTGATGATGATTTCTAATTGAAAAGAGTGAGCCGAAAGGTGGTGGTTTGAAAATAGAGGGTTTGTGTCAGACAAATAAGAGGATAAGAGTTGAAAAATAGTTGGAAAATATCTTTTATTTTTCATGTCACATTAGTCAACAAAATCAGTTTCATCGAAATCAGTTTCGCCAAGAAGTCTAATCTCTTGTTTCGTCGTTTTTCAAATATCAATCTGTTTCATCGACTTGGGCCTTTGTCTCATTGGGCTTAACATTAAATTGGGCTTCACTTCTGTTTCGTCAACCAGCAAAAGGACTTCAGTTTCGTCGGATCTTCAATTGTTTCTGTTTCATCGATACTTCACACAAACAGTTTTGGATTTAATTAGATTTAATCTTTGAAATTTAAATATTGAAAGTTGTTTGTGTCTTGGGATTTGTTGTTGATTAAAATATAGACATCATCATCTTGTTGGTACTTTGGGAAAGGGTGTAGCCGAAAGTATATCTGCTTTGTGTCAGGAGGAAAGTCAATTTGTTTCAGGCGCACAACATCTTCTATCGCACAACAGTTTCAGCTTGCATAATATTTCAGTCGCACAAGGAAGTGGATCGTACAAGACATCCGATCGTACAAGACATCCAATCGCACAAGTATTGGGCTTCTATTTGGGCCTTCCGAAATCAAGTTCTGGGCCGAAATCAGTCAACTTGTTGTTTCATCTTGTTGCCGAAAACACTTAGTGTGTTGTTGCCGAAATCACTTATCAAACATCAATCGAAATCAAGTTGAAATTACAACTTCTCAGCCGAAAACACTTCTTGTTTTCATCAAGTCTTGGACGAAATTTTTTTTAGACTTGTAATTTTTTTTAACTGGTTGATTTGTGTAATTTAATCAGGTTGTTATCATTCATACATCAACTATGAGTTGCACAAGCCCTTGGGATTGGAGTACGGATCCACTACCAGATCTAAAACAGATGTCGATGGCCGAATATATGAACCGTACCATACCTCAACAACAACAGTCAATAAGTGCAAGTCAATGGGCAATGGTGTCGAATCAAAATCAAAACATACAGAATCTTTTGGTAGCGAGAGGAGAAGAATATGCAGCTACTAGAAAGATACGTCATGATCTGTTGAAGAAGAAATTCGAATCATTTCATTTCTTAGAGAATGAAACCCTAAATGATATAATTACTCGTTATTATCAGTTGATGCATGAAATGTATTATGTTGGTGTTCTTACATCTCAACAGGAAATTGTAGCACGGTTTGCTGATGCTCTACCTCCAAAGTGGAGCCCATTCATTGAGTTTTTAAAGCATACGGGCGTTCTAGATGCTGTCAATGTTAATATCTATGAATTCATTCAGAAGTTGGAGCACAAGAACGAAGAGGAAATTCGGAAAGCTAAACGAATTCCTGCTCCTCAAAATACCGAAATGTATCTTGGAGGAGGTTGTAACCCGTTAGTTAGTTCCAGTTCAGCTCAGCAACCAAAGTTACAAACGGCATTTGTATCAAATACAAACTCATCTCCGTTTCCACAGTTCAATCAAAATGCTTATCTTTCACAATCTAAACCCCAATCTCAACCTCAAGTTTCCACAATACAACCTCAATTCGATCCAAGTGTCGATTGTGGTCCGGCCAAACAGTTGGGAAACGGTGATCAAACAAGAACTGCATTTTATGCTAAAATTGTCAAGAATGTCAGCGATGGTGAATCTTCAGGAAAAGATGATAGTTCGGGATACAGTGGCAGTTCGGATGAAGAATCGGATTTTAATGAAAGAACTGATTTTGAAACTGATAATTTGTCGAATGATGCTAACGAGAAATCGGACTTGATCAAGAAAGCTGATGCTACATCAGAAGAAATGGAGAAGATTCTCACTGAAGATGGATCTTTCTCTTCTCAGACTGCCTTTATGGCTAATATCACAGCTTCTACAAGTCAGGCAAAATCGGAAACTCCTAGCATATGTAGTGATTGTGCTGATATGAAACATGAATGTGCTAAATTGAAACGTGAATCTGAAACGGTTCATAGTCACAATCAGAGTTTAGTTGTTGAACTGTCAAAGTGCAAGGAGGCAAACTTGGCCTTAGCTCACAATGAAAAGGAGTTTAAAACAGTAATTGAAACTTTAAAGAAAAGTGTTTCCGAATTAACAAAAGCTGTTTGTAACAAACAAATTGGTATTAATAACTACATTAATATCATCGAGGAAACAAAGAAAGAGCTAGCTGTGGCGAAATGTGAGCATGAAGCGATCAAGCTCAAATTGGAGAGTTACTCAAACTCCCGATATGTGCTTGATCACATCATTGACGTTCAACAACTAAAGGGTAATGTTAAAGGCGTTGGGTATAAGTCGTGTCCGCCTCCTTTGAGACACAACTATACCAAGATGCCCGATGAGGAGGAAATGCCGCGTTTTGAGCCAACTGTACCTCTTGATTATGAGGGAGTTACTACTGGCCTAGGGTTCAAATCGGACAGTTCTTCAAGTACATCATCTGAGCAAACAGAAACTTCAACATCTACGAAACAAAGTCCTCCAATCATTGAGGACTATGATTCATCGGATGATGAATCAGATGTGAATGACCAGGATGAATCACTTGATGAGACGAAAGTAGTAGAAATTCCAATTGAGAATCATATTCTTTGTGATCCTCCTACTCCTGCCGTGCAACCTGTTGCCAAGCAAGTGATAGATCCTGTCAAGGATGTCAAAGATGACAATAAATGTGTGCCTGCTATTAAGAGCAATGACTTGTTGTACACTTTGGTCGGTGATGGTAAAATTTATTTAAACAAAGATTTTCCCATTAAAAACGTCAATCAATCTTTGATTGACAAAGTGTTTGAAGATAATACAAGAAAATTTTTGGGAAAGAAAATCCCTGGAAAACAGAAATCACCGACAAAGCAACAACCTGTTGCTTCTAAGGGTAAACAACAGCAACAACGAGCTCCAAAGCCAAAGGCTAAGGTTGAATCAAAAGGAGCTCGTTATAAGAAGAAAGCAAAAGATGTCAAGTTTGTAGCATCAAGGGGTACTGATAAAATTGAGACTTTTGAAAACAAATCAAACACCGATTTTATCCAACAAGTCAAGATTTTAAAACGTAACAGTCAAAACAATTACACTCAACACACAAACGGGTGTGATGAAAGAGCAAGTACCTCAGGTTCTACGGGTTCGACATCTGCTGGTCGATCAAATTCTCCTAAGTTTGTGGAAAGGAGAACGTGTTTTAAATGCGGGGAGTTTGGGCATATCATTAAGAACTGCTCAAACACTCCTAAAGAGAAATTTGTGGAAAGAGCCCCCTCTGAACAAGGTCACCCACAAAGTCGTCCTGTTTCTCCAAAACATGATAAACGTACTATTAAAGAACAGAAAACAAAACAACGACGTAAAAATGTGAAGGTGATCGAAAAGGCTGTAAAAACTGAAGTAAAATCTGTTAATAGGAAACCTAGTTTGTCACAACCATTAAAACTAGAAATTGTATATAATACACAATCTGGTAAACAAAAACAAGCTTGGAAACCTAAAACGGATAAAGGTTCAGGGGGAGGCGTGAAATTTCCAAATCATCAGGAAATTGAAATTACATTTCTTGATTCTCAGGGGCAACCTAAGTCTATGAAGGCTTGGGTCCCCCTCTCCAACTAATCTCTGAGTGAGTGTGCAGGATGTTCCAGGAGGAACTATCGATAGTCATCGGATTGTTGATAGTGGAATGTTCATGCACAAGATTGGCGACATGTGGCTCCGAAACATTGTTACATCTAGGAGTGGTTGCCTTTGATGGAGAGAAGAAAAAGGAAAGAAGACAGAAGTGTCTGTCGAAAAAGATTGAAAGCTTCAACAAAATGAAAATCATTTCAAAATGTGATTGTTCAAGGCTTTGATCGGGTCCCCAGGATAGATTCAATCATAATGTACGCACCTGCAGCACGTCTGAAGTTCAAATCAACAAGATGAACGTGCAGTGTACATTTCTTTGTGGTGTGATTGAAGAAAATGTGTTTGTTGAACAAACCAACCGGGTGTGCGGATGCCTTGGCGTGGATTGAACAACCGCACACTACTTCTGAAAGAGAAAGACAAAGACCTTCGCTGGTGCAATGTGGAAGACCATCCGGACCCAAAGGTTTATGATCTTGTTGCTGTCAAGAGATTTCTCAGTAGCTACAAAATCGACTTTGAAGTCCACACCGAGTGGATATCCAGTTCGGGAGAGCGCTCAGATTCTTGGCAATGCACGAAGCAGTTGCAGGATACGGTTTTAAATTTCTAATCTCTCCTATACTTGTCGATATTTAAGCTGCTTTATAAATTGTTATCCTCTCGTAGCACTCTTTGGCCAGACAACGTTGTCATGGTCCGCACCGCTTACCGACGTGCCAACTCATTTTTCCAAAATTCGATTAAATCATTTCTGATTAAAATTAATTTTGGTAAACGGCATTGAAGTAAAACCATGAGTTAAACCGACATCGGAAAATCATTTTTTTGTAAATGCCTTTGTGTCTTTTAAATTTATCATAGTTTGTTGATTTTAGGGGGAGTAAATCCAAATTTGAAAAATTCAAAAACAGTGAAAAATTTCAAAACGCAAAAACAATAGAAAAACAAAAATGAGTTTCCTGGCGAGCAAAAGAGAAAATGATAGTACATCAGTGGTCTGTCTAAACCTCTTTAAACTGAAATGCAAAATGAAATATGTTAAGCAGCTCTATATAAGATGTATCGGTAGGCTCACAATCATATTAAAGTGTGCAGGGTGATATAAATCTTAAATCGACTGAAGACCAGGTGGGAACCGCACATTGGCATATGGTCTTAGTACCGAAATTTCGTTTGAGAGATTGCCGAGGTTCTGAGATATTCGGTCTTTATGCTGTCTTATCATCTGGGTATTATGGTTGTATCTTTTACCGTAAAAATAACGGAGACGAAGTCTAAGATCTTCCATGATACTATACATACGTGTACATATTGCATTCGACCTCAATAAGTGATCAACAATCACATGTCCAAACAAAATAAGTGATAATATATCACAGATTCTTTATCCGGGAGTCAAGTTCGTCTCTCTGCTGTACGAAAGTACTGACCTGTTCACGGACTTGCTCCTGTGCCCTCATGCATCGAAATTCAAGTTCCTCATCAATAAGTGATTCTATCACATAGGGCTTGTTTTCAAATCAAAATAAGTGAGTTTCTCACATTCTTTTATACGGTCAAACGGATGATAAACAGTATACTCACCGGTAAGATGAACCCTCGTGCATACCTTGATACGGGAATGTGTCGTGATGTGGATGAACACCGGTCGGTAAGTATAAATCATACCTTAACGTATCCCCTCGCCATGATTACATCTGATAAGTTGAGCTTATGTGGACAACAATACCGATAATTGCTATAGGATGCTTATCTAAATGTTAACTAATTGAACAAAAAGAGCGTTTTGGCGTGACCGTACACTGATATGATTCTCTTACCCTCGAAACTCGTAAAAAGAATGTCTGTAAATATTTATTTACTGCTTTTAGTTTCTGCATCTTTGTATATATTTATTTATTGCTTTCCGTCTTTACATTTGAAAAATGAAAAATTCCAAAAAGATTTTAAGTGTGTTTTAGTATAAACTTTATAAAAGTCAAAAAGATTTTGCTTCTAGTTTATTTTTGATTGACCGATGTTGGAACTCGAGTCTATCCTACCCAAAATCCTGATAGTAAGCCGGAAAACAATTGCATCTTCATAAACAGTCGAAGTTAACAAGTTTTGAAAGTTAAAGGATTAAAATGATCATTTTCTAAACTTTCAAACTGTTGTCGGTCGGTAGTTGATTGAGATTTGATCTCATATGTGTCGTTTGTTTAATTTGTCTAAATTCCAAACGGTTGTTCTCATTACGTGTTTAGCTTTCTTGTATGTGCAGATGCGACATCAGAATCAGCTAAAGGCGAAGAGAACGTGTCAGATGACAAGCCGTAAAGTGAAGACACGACGTTGATGCAATCAGAAGATCAAGATGATCGGATTGCAGTTGATCACTCATCAACACCACAAGGATCTGAAGAATTGACAAGTCAAAAGATTCACGAGCATAACTCAATGGAGAGTTCATTCTAAGGGGGAGTTTGTTGATACACTTTCTTCTTACCACGCGTGAAGACTTTGAAGATCCTCCGACATGAAAGACACGGAAGACAAACCATCACAGAAGACGAACCTCACGAGTAGCGTCCAAGGGGGAGTTTGTTGGTACACTTTATGTGGACGCGACTCGACTCGGTTCGATTCGGTTCGGGTCGACTTGGTTAGGTCCGGCTCAAGCCCGACGTCACGACATTCCTCCGTCGTGCGTCCCAGAGTTCGACACGCGAAGCACGGAGCGCCGCAAACTAAGTCCCGATGACACATCATCATGACATCATCATTGTGATGTCATGATGATGTCACATGGTTGAAATTATGAAAAGTTTACAACATTACCAACATCAGGGCCGTAAATCTTCTAGTGTTTTGGACTTTGACTTGTCTTTGGGCCAATCAGCTTCATGTGGGCTTAAGACTTGGTTGTGGGCTTGACTTTTCTGCTGGGCTTCAACAAATGACGAAACAGAAGAATTAGATATATGTTTGTCGACGAAACAGGTGTGTTTCGTCGACTTTGATTTGTTTCGCCGAGTCCTTTCTATTTCGTCAGTCTTGTGTCTGTGTCTGGTATAAATACCCTTCTCTGTTTCTGTGTGAAATAGAGATGAGAAAATACCTGTAAAGAAACTCTGTCAAAATTCCGTCTAAACTGTGTTTGTATCAGTTTGTATTCGGTTCTCATCCCGTTAATCAATAGAGTGTGTTTCATTGGTTAATCCGTGTTCTTTACTTACTTTGTTTGGTTTGCACCGTCACGGGGATTCCGCACCCGTTACCGTGTTTGTGATAAACAGGGATAGGTTTCTCGTTATCGATCCTCATCGGAAAAACGGGACCTACAACTATTATGTGATTATTTGTATTATTAACTGATTATTTGATTATTTGTTAGTTACAGTATGGGTAAGAAAAAGCTGTCAAGCATCTATCTTAAATTAGATAAATCATCTAATGAGAAGGGAAGTTCATCCTAAACCAAATCCTCAAATCAGGCTGAAATTCCTGAAGAAGGAATATTCGTGCGAAAGGCACAATACGAGGAATCACTTTCTCCTCGAAGGAGGGAAATGATTATTAAGAAAAGTAAAGAGAAAATCCGAGAAAAGAGGATTAAACGAGAAACTCAGGAATTAATTGATAAATCACCTTGGGAAGATAAACTAGATGAGAAATGGGCTAATTTATATATGCTAGCCACAGTAGCAGAAAATATAAATCTTTAAAGATTAGCACCCTACTCTCTCAATTTAGAAACCTTGTGTGATAAATAAAATTTAAAACCTGAGTGTGTTTTTCAGTTATCTTTGTAATCAACTAGTACATTGTGTGTAATAAATTACAAAGTTATTTGTAAATTTTAACTTAGTATTTTATGCATTTTGCATATATGCTACATCAGCATGAGTGAAATATCCGAAGATTTTCAGAACCTTAATCTTTATCCCGTAACTGTTGAAGCTTCCAAAGAATATACTAGCTACTATCCCGATGTTGAACAACCAGTAGAATTCAAGGTTCCACCTTTGAGCAAGCCAAAACAGAAGAAAAGAACTTATGTAGGATGGAGGAAAATCCGTAAGAAGAAGCCAGCTCCAAGACTGCCCAAAACAAATAATCCTTTGAAAAAGGGAAAAGAAATTTTAACTGGAGAGAGTTCCAAACAACAGGAAATTGTAACCAGGAAAAGTCCTAGACTACAGGAGATGGAAACTAGAGACAAAGAGGAGGATAAGGAAATAGAAATACAAATGGAGGAGATTACTAAAGAAGTAGTAATGGAAGTTGGGTAAGGGTCTATACCAGCTCAGAGAGAAATCGGAGAGAGTTCCAATCCAACCCAGGAAAGAACTTTTCAAGATGAAATAGATTTCCTGTTGGCAAGCTGTGAAACCATTCAGCCTGTCAATAATAATAATAATAATAATATTTTTAATTATTCTCTTGGAAACCAACTCCCTATGAATTGGGAACCAGCAATTCCAGATCCAATAGTCCACTCCCAACCCATAGGAATGGACGAATGGTGGACAAATGATTGGCAATTTCAAAATATTGTCAACGATCCTTACTCTTTTCTTCCACAATTCGATCCAGAACCATTACCTAATCCACCCATGAGCAATGAAAACATGGCTGAACTTCGCCACTTTGGCGAAGAGTTGTTTGATGCTGGAACTAGAATCAGGGAGATAGGGGGACAGATTGCTTGGAAGTACGATGAGAGGGAAATGCGTTTTTAAAACAACAAAGTGACGAGAGATAGTACGGTGGTAAAATGGTAGTTGTATAATAGTACTAGTAAGTTAATCTGTAAATAACCAATAAAACTCTGTATGATATCTGTGAGTAATGATGCATATTATGATAGATATATAAATAAAATCGAGAAAATCGATTGTTTTATATCTGTAATATATATAATTTTCTGACTGTTTGTATATAATTATTATTTGTCAGTTACTAATAAATTCTATATATATACGTTATCAGATGGCAAACAGTGGTAATGAACCTATTAATGAAGTTAATCATTCCGAACAACATTCAAGAGACCAATATATGACTCGGCAAGATATCGAAAACATTGTTGCTCAAGGGATAGCCAATGCTATTCCAACATTCGTTGCTGCTATAAAGAATCCGATCGAACCGCAACAGATTGTTCCTAGCAAACAAATTACTGAAGATAACTTCAGTAATAGTGTAAATGGAGGCAATAAGCATGATAATTATAATAAGGAACCACATCAAGCTCCATTACCCAAGAAAATGAAAACTGTAACGCCTGGTTGTACTTTCAAAGAATTCCTTGCTTGTAAACCCACTGAATTTGCAGGCAATGAAGGAGCAACTGCATCACTGCGTTGGTTAGAGAAAACCGAAGCAGTCATTGCAATCAGTAAATGTGGTAAAGATGACCAGGTCATGTATTCATCCAATCTGTTCAAAGAAGGAGCACTCGAGTGGTGGAATACTGTGTTACAATCAAAAGGAAGAGCAATAGCTTATGCTATGACTTGGGAAGAATTTAAGGGTTTGGTGGAAAGAAAATTTTGTCCTGAGTATGAGAAAGAACAGATGGCGAATAAATTTCTAAATCATCGGATGATGAGTGTTGATTGTCGCGGATATACCTCGACATTCTTTGAATATGCAAGAGTGGTACCAACATTGGCTTCGCCAGAACCGGTACTTATTTCTCGCTATATTTGGGGGCTAATTAGCGAAATCCGCAATATTGTCAAAGCTGCGAGACCTCGCACTATTGACGATGCGGTAGAATTAGCCAACACTCTGACTGATGAATTGGTGCGCACAAGAGATGAAGATAGGAAAAAGGCACTAGCTCAGAAAATTACCCAAGGATTTCGTGTGGGTAATAATAACAGCTTCAAGAGAAAAGGGACAGGGCAATCTCCAGGTCCGTCATTCTGCAAGAAATGCAAAAAGAAGCATTATGGAAGGTGCGATATTACTTGCAATTTTTGCAAAGCTGTAGGACATCGTGAAGAGAACTGCAAAAAGAAAACAGTAATCTGTTTTAATTGTGGAGAAGCAGGGCATTATAAAACAGAATGTCCTAAATTGGTCAAACCAGTAGATAACAAACCCAAGACGACCGAAGGAATTACTAAGAAGAATGCCAGGGCATTTCAGCTGACCACTCAAGAAGCAGAACTTATTCCGGATGTGATAGCGGGTACGTTCTTAGTTCACAACGTATATGCAAAAGTATTATTTGACTTTGGTGCAAACCAAAGTTTTATAAATACTTCATTCTGTCAAGCTCTTAGTTTACCTTTAACCAATACTAGGCAGATTTTTACAGTTGAAACCGCAGACGGAAATTCAGTTAAAATAGATAAAGTTTTGCAAGAAGGAAACATAGAACTTATAGGACATAAATTCTCTGCAAGACTATTGCCGATGAATTTAGCTGAATTTGATGTTGTATTAGGAATGGATTGGTTAGTAGCCAACCATGCTAGAATCCTTTGTGATCAGAATTCCATAGAAATTCAATCACCTACCGGAGAAGTGATTAGGATTACAGGAGATAAAACACGTAAGCCCATGAAGTTCATATCAGTAATGAAAGTTGCTAATTATGAACGAAAACAAGGAATAGTGTATATGATTTCGGTAATCATTAGCACTAAGGGAAAAGATCTGAAGGAAATACCAGTAGTATCGGAATACTCTGATATATTTCCAGAAGATTTACCAGGATTACCTCCAGATAGGGAAGTAGAATTTAGGATTCATCTAATTCCAGGAACTACACCGATAGCCAAGGCACCTTATCGGTTAGCACCCACAGAAATGTTAGAATTGAAAAGGCAATTAGATGAATTACTAAGTAAAGGATTCATACAACCTAGCTCATCCCCTTGGGGAGCGCCAGTGTTGTTTGTAAAGAAAAAGGATGGTTCAATGAGAATGTGTATCGATTATAGGGAATTGAATAAGGTTACAATTAAAAATCGATATCCATTACCTAGGATTGATGATCTTTTTTATCAACTTTAGGGGGCTAGATATTTTTCTAAGATAGATTTACGCTCTGGATATCATCAATTGAAGGTACAAGAAGAAGACATACCTAAAACTACTTTCAGAACTAGGTATGGTCATTACGAGTTTACAGTCATGCCCTTCGGGTTAACGAATGCACCTGCAGCATTCATGGACATGATAAATAGGATCTGTAAACCGTACTTGGATAAATTTGTAATTGTTTTCATAGACGATATACTTATTTATTCCAAAAGTCAGACCGAGCATTGTGAACATCTTCATGCACTCTTAACTTTGTTAAGAAAAGAAAAGTTGTACGCCAAATTCTCGAAATGCGAATTTTGGCTAAAGGAAGTGCAATTTTTAGGACACATGGTGAATCATGAAGGTATTCATGTAGATCCTGCTAAGATAGAGGCAATTACTAAATGGAAGGTTCCACAAACAGCAATGGAAATTAGAAGTTTTATAGGGTTAGCTGGGTATTATAGACGGTTTATTAAGGATTTTTCCAAGATAGCCGTACCATTAACTAAGTTAACCTGTAAAGCCACTAAGTTTGAATGGGGACCTAAACAGGAAGAAGCCTTTAGGATTTTGAAGCAGAAACTAACCCATGCACCAATCTTATCCTTACCAGAAGGAACTGAAGATTTTGAAGTATATTGTGATGCTTCAAAATTAGGATATGGATGTGTGCTTATGCAACGCAAAAAGGTAATTGCATACGCATCAAGGCAATTGAAAAAGCACGAAGAGAATTATACGACTCATGATTTAGAATTAGGAGCCGTAATTTTTGCCCTTAAGATTTGGAGACACTATCTTTACGGAAGTAAATTTACTGTCTACACCGACCACAAAAGTTTAAAATACATATTTGGGCAAAAAGAGTTAAACATGAGACAAAGGAGATGGATGGAAATCTTAAGTGATTACGACTGTGATATTCAGTATCACGAAGGAAAGGCGAATGTAGTTGCAGATGCCTTAAGTCGTAAGTATTATGAGAAACAATGAAGGGTTCGTGCTCTCAGATTAAATCTACAAATAGATTTAATGGAACAATTAAAGAATGTTCAAACTACAGCAATCAAGGATGATGCTGAAGGAATGAAAGGACGGATCAAGGAATTAGAACAAGGAGCAGATGGAATTTGGAGATTCCATAAGAGTAGAATCTGGGTACCTAAGCAGGGAGACTTAAGATCTAAGATTTTAGAAGAAGCTCATAAATCTAGGTACACTATGCATCCAGGAAACAATAAGATGTACCAAGATCTAAGGAAGAATTTCTGGTGGATAGGAATGAAAAGGGACATAGCCAGCTATGTTTCTAAATGTCTTACTTGTTCACAAGTTAAGGCAGAACATCAGAAGCCTTCAGGATTACTACAACAATTAGAAATGCCAGTATGGAAATGGGAACTTATAACAATGGATTTTGTTACTAAGTTACCCAAAACCAGAAAAGGTAATGATGCGATTTGGGTAATTGTGGATCGATTAACCAAATCAGCTCACTTTCTACCTATGAAAGAAACTTTTAGCATGGAAAGACTGGCTAAATTGTATGTAGATGAAGTTGTATCCTTACATGGAGTTCCACTCTCCATTGTTTCGGATAGAGATAGTCGATTCACTTCCCATTTCTGGAAAAGTTTCCAGCAAGCTATGGGAACTCGATTAAACCTAAGCACTGCATATCATCCACAAACAGACGGACAAAGTGAAAGGACGATCCAAACTCTAGAAGACATGCTCCGAGCATGTGTAATAGACTTTGGTGGAAGTTGGGATGATCATTTACCATTAATTGAATTCTCCTATAACAATAGTTATCATTCAAGTATTGAAACTGCTCCATTCGAGGCATTGTATGGAAGAAAGTGCAGAACTCCCGTTTGCTGGGCAGAAATAGGAGAAAGTCAGTTATCAGGACCTGAAATAGTGCAAGAAACAACTGATAAGATTACTCAAATCAAGGAAAGGTTGAAAACAGCTCGAGATCGTCAGAAGAGTTATGCAGACAATAGAAGTAAGCCGCTAGAATTCCAAGTTGGAGACAGAGTACTGTTGAAAGTTTCTCCTTGGAAAGGAGTAGTCAGATTTGGAAAGAAAGGAAAGCTAAGTCCAAGATACGTAGGACCATTTTCAGTGATCCAACGTATAGGACCAGTAGCTTATCGTTTACGATTACCAGAAGAATTAGCTGGAGTACATGATGTATTTCATGTATCCAATCTCAAGAAATGTTTAACAGACGAATCTCTGGTAGTACCTCTACGAGATATAGAAGTAAACGAAAAGCTGAAATTTGTGGAGAAACCTCTTCAAATTGAGGATCGAAAGATCAAGTTTCTCAAACACAAACGACTAGTTTTAGTCAAAGTAAAGTGGGATTCAAAGAGAGGAGCTGAATATACTTGGGAACTGGAATCAGAAATGAAGAAAAAGTATCCACACTTATTCCAGTAAATCTCGAGGACGAGATTTTTCTTAAGGTGGGGAGAATGTAACAACTCTCATCAAAAGTACTATGTAATATATTAATTAGTCCAAAAGGAAACCCTAATTGAGAGACCCAAGTGATTCTGAACAAACCCTGAAATTTTCATAATTTTCAGAATCAGGATTAGGGCCCCTAAAACTCAAGGGGGGATATACCCTAGTTAACGATTATCCTTAAGTTTCGTTGTCAAAAATATAATTCACCAAAACAGTAAGTCAGCAAGCCTACTCCCACATTCAGCAAACCTATATGTAATTACGTGTCCCTTTACGGACCGTAAGTTTGAAACTTACGGACCGTAAGTAGGTGCAATATCAAGTCAGCAAAGCTAGTCCTTGAGGTGTCAGGTCTATAAAGATTCCCTGATCTTTACGGACCGTAAAGATTGGGCTTACGGTCCGTAAGCCTGACCAAAATTCACCTATAAATAGCAGACATTGGCATTCGTTTCCTGAACACTTTACGACGAAATAATTCTCACAAATACACTGTCATACGAACTGTTATTCCGAAATTACACCCCCCGGTGTTGAAATTCTGCTACAAAACAGGGTATTAGCACAATCGCTGCTACGATTCATTTATCCGACGATCAAGCTATCCAATGAATGTTTAAATGCCGCCCACATTAGGGTTATACTTTATCGTTCGTCATTAATTTGACGAATTGTCGTTAATTCGATAGGTAAAGTATTATACTTTATCGTTCGTTGTTAATTCAACGGATCATCGTTAATTCGATGGGTAAAGTATTATACCTTGTCGTTCATTGTTAATTCAATGGATCATCGTTAATTCGATGGACAAAGTATTGCATTTTGACATTCATTGTGAGAATTTGATCTCGTAAATTATCGTAATTGCTGGATTGATTACTAACCCAGTTTTGTGTGCATTATTATTTATACTAGGTTAACAAGGCTAAATCATAGATTAGACTCTGACCATATTAAATCAGCAATGTGAGTCATTCTCTTTTTATCAAATCTATTTACAAAAGCATGTTTATTTTAAAGTTATAATTACGGGGATTAAGTCTTTGTAATCACCAAATTACAGCCGGTATGTGGGGTTTTGTATACATTACTTGATAATCGTCACCATTGGGGCAGCCAATGGGGGATATGACCATAGTCACAGACACCATTGGACGAATGGGCCAATGGGTCGGGTGACAAGTACCGTGGGTAGTTGGCTTGATATCAGAAACATTGTAATCGCTCTTAATACTGTAAATTATAACAAATGTGTCATTTTAGTAAATAGAATGATTCACTCAGTATTTCCCGCTGACAAAACCTTTTTCAAACATGTTTCAGGTGATCTGTTGTAATTCAGGAAAAGTGATGGGGAGCATTTCAAGCTTAAAGATAGTGGCTCAATATAAAATAAATAAATGATTTTGTAATATCACGCTTTTATAGTAAAAATATAATATTGTAAATTATCGGGGTTTTATCCCGAATTGTGAAATAAAATAATCGGGGAAAAATTTTAGCTTTAAGCGATCCTGTTTCCGCTGTTAAACTCAATTAAATCAATACCGTCGTATTTCTGTCCCGCGACTCCTGAAACGGGTCAAACCGGGTCGGGGGTCATGACACATATAGTGATGATCAACACATGGGCTACTCGGGAGTCGTCCCAGAGGCGTTTTATTCCATACGCACGCCTCATTAGTGCCATGCTTGTTCAGCAAAACTGTTTGCCTCAGAACTCGCTTTGGGTTACCAAACCCATTGAGGAATTTGATCAAGCTTCTATGAGAAAGAATTGGAGTATATTTGTAGAGCTGCATGGAAATGAATACGTAGTGACCGACAAATTGGGTCACAGGTACGATTTCACGGATCCAACTCCTCAAGGGGCTGGGGGAGATGAAGAGATGATGAGTGAAGAAGAAGAGGAAGAAGCTGGACCTTCTGGTCCCCGTCAACCACAGCGACGATACAGGATGCCACATCGAGAACTCGATGCAGACGTGGCCAATTTTGTAAAGCAACGACGGGTACCAACGTTTGGGGACTTCACCCGGGGGGAGCAAGCAATTTATGATAATACCTCGGCTTGCATAGGTGAAGGCCGAGAATACAATAGAAGGAGAGAAAATTGGGAAGGGTCGGAAGGAGCTTATTTGCACGAGCAATGGGATTCTCAAGCGGCTTATCGCGAGAGAATGGAAAAATACATGGAAGACCAAAGAGTTCAAATGGAACGCTTGGTCCAAGCTCAAGAAGAAGAAAGGGCCCGAAGACGGGCATATGAGGAACAAGAGGCGGCAAGGATAAATGAAGCTAGAGAAGAAGAGCGAAATCGATGGCGTGCTCTAGCTTTGTCTCATGAAATGGCTATTAACAACGCCAAGGTGCTACACGATCAAGAGCGCCACCAAAGAGACCTTCTAGCCGGCCTTCCATATGCCGAACATTCGGGGTGGACCAATTACCCCGACATTCCTCATCCATTGGGCCCAAACGACCCAACTCCTCACTGGCCCAAAGCGGTAGCTTCAAGCTTTGTTCCCATCCCCTACCAACCACCACCACAACAAGGAGAGCAAAGCCCGCTCGATAATCTTCGAGACATGTGGGAGTCTCTCACCGGTTACCCATACCAACCAAACCCGCCAAGAGACCCTAACGAACGATATCAGCGGTGAAGGTATGGTATATTTTGTTTTTGTTTTTGTGTTTATTTTATTTGGTGTGTTTTATTTTTATTTTGTCTTTCATTTGTTTTATCCACATAAATAAGGTAAAAATATGCATAGCTTGGTAACTTGTTCATAAAAATGGTAGAACTAGGTAACTAACAAATTTTGATGGTTGTGAGAAGCATGCTTCTACACGAGGGTTAGAATTTGTAGGTACAAAAGGTTCACGAGACAGCCATTCTTATGAAGAGAAGAAGAAGATATGGAACTCAAGAAACAAAAATCAGGTGCATGCGTTTCCATTTTACCTTGTTTATTAATAATAAGTGGATTGTCGGTTAAATGTTTGAAAGTCGGGGTGAACCTTGGGAGGATTAGCCGTGTCACATCCCTTGTGCAATTTTAAAACTCTAGTTCTTACACATTGAGGACAATGTTTACCTCAAGTGTGGGGATGGGGGAGTAGTAAAAATTTTAAAATTTTTCAAAAAGTTTCTTGTTTAAAAGCAATCTTAAAAGCACAAGTAGCTAAGTCAATGAGGGATGGCACAACCCATTTGGTCTTTTGTCATGGTCAAGTTCAAATTAATAGCATGAAGGGTATCTAACGGGTGGTTATTTGGGAATAATTCGCCTAAGGAACTAGCATTTGGTGCATATCACATATCATACCCTTATAAGAGAGATTTTGGGCCACTTTCATAAATCATATATACACATATTTCTTTGTTTGAGTGGACCATTAGTCATGTATTGTAGAACTTGCATCTTTTGATACGTTTGAGACCATAGACCGAATACAAGCACGAGAATGATTAAGGCATTAGGTGAACCTTTTCCTTTTTACACCATTCTTATACCCTTACCCAAAAATTATCCCCTAGTAGCCAACTTTGAGCCTAAACTTTCGTTTGACAACCCACTTAGCCAACAACCTTAAACCTTTTTGTTTTAAACCCGTGTGATGAAAATTCGATTCTTTAGCAAAGTTATATAGTTGTATTTATTTGTATTGAAAAAAAAAATCAGAAAATATGATGAAAAAGATAAGAAATTCATTGAGAAAAGAACAAAAATATGTGTTCTAGTTGTTGAATAAAAGGTGAAAAATCATTGCCTTATAGTTTATGTTTGTAGTTTATTTAAGTTGGAGTAGTTGTATTGTAATAAAAATCGAATTTTTTCATCACTTTAGCCACTTAAAAATATCCTATTTCCTACCCTTAACCCTAGCCCCGTTACAACCCTTTCAAAGACCTTGTGACTTGTGCTTAGTATTCGTGATCGATGGTGGAGAATGATTGAGTTGCAAGCCTATGCGGGTATGTGTTCTAATTGGTTTTGAGCGATTAAATTATCAAGATGCTAATACACTACATATTAGCCAAATGATAAGCCGAGTGGAGAGAACATTGTGAGGGATATGTATGAATTGATAGTTTTAAGGGCGAGTTAATCTTGGGTACCCATTTGTGTATGTGAAATCACATTCCATTAGATATTTCGAATTGTAAAAAGCTTGAACTTTTGTATGACACTAGACCTTAACCTTTGTCTCGGGAATGGGATGTGTGTTCATTGTTCGACCCACGCGAAAGTGAAAAACAGATTTGCTTGAGGGCAAGCAAAAGACAAGTGTGGGGATGTGATGCGTGGTTGAAAACCGGTGACCATAATCGTATAACTTGATGATTTTATGTACGTTTTAAGTTCGGATAGCCTACTTTTAATCACAAATATGTTTTGTAGGTTTGACAAATTTAAGGAGCTTTTTGGGAGCTTTACGAGTCATCGGGTCAAAGAACGGTGCACCAGAACGCATTACAGATCAACCGGGAACGCGAAACGCGAAAATCAGAAATCACACAAACGGGAGCCCGTCGGCGACGGGCAGGCATGCCGTCGGCGACGGGCAGCAGAAAGTCACTCCGGAGAATTTTTCTTGGATGCCATTTTTTATGATTGCAACTTGGTCTCCTTCATCTAACTTACGGGTTTTAGTCAAAGAAAGAGGCAGGAACACTAAAGATGAGCAGCAATTGGAGAAATTCATCAACTCCAAAATCCTCTAGCTCTCAAGTTCACATGGAGGTATGAACATCAAGCCAACCAAAATTGCTCGGAGAATGTGAATGCTCTAAATTCTCCATGGTTATAAAAGGGGATTATCATCAAAGAAGAAGACACCTCCACACCTCGATACCCAAGTTCAATTCCAGAAGTTTATCATTACGTACTTTCAATTTCCTTGTAACCATTTTACATCAAGAGTATTCTGCATTTTCCATTCTTCAAGCTCCAAGATGACTTCCGGCAAGTTTCATTTATCCGGTGAACAAGCTCCGGCAACCATGAGTGGCTAATCATCTCGGTTTCACCCCGGTGTAGGTAGTTGTTTAATTTATGGTTTTGAATTGTTCTTGCTTCAATTTGTGACAATTTGTGTATGATTTTAGAAACCTTTGACAATAGCTTGCATTTGTTTCGAATTCATAAACTGTCGAGCGAATATGAAAGTTATGACTTTATGAAATGGTTATGTGCAATATGTGTTGTCTTGGTTAGGATTTACTTGTGTTGATTACAAAGTGTATTCTTGTCCGTTCATTGAGCGTTGATAGTTATTAGCACCTAAGTCACGGTACACTAAATCCGCTAATCGTATGCATTTGAGTTGAGGCTTTAAACTTGTAGAAACCATAAGTTAGCAACTATCGAAACCGGGTGTGATTCCTTACTTGTCATTGTTTAGAAATCTTATATTTATCACCATTGATAATTAGGAATTTGTGTTCAAGTAAGCACTTATATTTAATCAAAACGGAACTTTCACAACACTAGGCACCTAGCTCGGTTGGTTAGGCGCGCGAAAGGGTGCAGCCTAGACCCGGGTTCGAATCAGGGGACGGCCAAGTTCACCATTTTTTGGTTCATCTCACCATTTTTATTATACATACAAGTTAGATATCTTTCATCAAAAACAAAAATACAAAACTTTTATTAGCAAGCTTCATAAATTGTGACAACCATTTAAGTTCTAATAAATCCATTCGCAAACCACATACTCTTCGTGGATCGACCCCTTTCTACCACTAATCAAAACCAATGTTAACTATCAACACATTGAACTATTTGCATGTGTTGATTAATGTCCGTTTTTTGATACTTAATTAATAAACATCGCATAGTTAACATTGGTTTTTTGAATTTGCATGTGTCCGTTCATCAGATTTATAACTTTAAATTGGTTGAACTCAAAACACATTGAACTATTTGCATGTGTTTCGGGGGAAGGGCACCCATCAAAAATAGGTCTTTGTCATCAGATCTTTTATAATTCGATTAACCCTATTTACTGGCATGAGTCAACCTACTTTATGTCACTCAACAAGTTACTAGGTTTTGTCATCAACCGAACAAATTGTAAAGCAAGAACTCAAAACACATGCAAATAGTTCAAATAAACCAACACATCAATGTATTCATACAACGTTGTCAAGGTCAAAAATACATCCAAACCTGAATATAAACTGAATAAAGTAAAAACCTAATACGAACCATCCGCCTGGAGGAAGCCACGAGAGAGCTTAGCCGCTCATGGTAGTCTTTGCCGCTTCGGTTGTCATCCCGGATTGGTTAGACTTCATAAAACAGCTTGATAGATGGAAAGACTTCTTTTTTTTAGCTAAAGCACAATTTTGTTCCTCCTATCCCCTCTCTCTTCAGTTGCCGTTCGTAATCATTATATATGTCCTGTGTCTCAGCAGTCATCCAAGAATAATTATTCCCCCTGCTCATGTGCTTTCCCATTGCATTAATTGGTTTAGAGCAATTGTCTCTTGCATTCACACGGCCCACCAATTGTAATCCACACCTAATTTACTTGACTTTTTTTTTTCACTTAATTAATGATAATCGATGTAGCTGCATATTGTGAAAACAAAATTCTCATTTGATTTAATTACAACAATTATATTACACGTAATATCATATTATAATATTTATTAGACTAAATAAAATGACAACAAAGAATAATATTTTATAACAATATCGATGCATTTATAACATAATTAATGTTCAATAACGTGTACCTAAAATGCACCGATCAAAATCCCCACACTTACCTTTGATTGTCCTCAAGCAAACCGATATGGAATTACTCACCATAATAACAACACTTCTAAACTCCTTAACCGATGCAAAAGTTTAAGTCCCAAGTCATACTTGTTCCATAGACTGACACAATCGAGATTGACAGTCCGACAAGCAATTGGTGCAACTTTTAAAACTTAAGACTTGTCTTTTTAAAACTAACATGCTTAGGATTATTCACATGCTACACGCCCCTCACAATAACCGCTCCTCTCGGTTTAATATCTGAACTAGCGTGTAATGTGCTAGTATGTATAACACTCATAACCAAACATGAAATTCTGTAATCATAAGCTTGTATAACAATCACACCTCCATTGTATCATATAACACGGCACATATCAAAAGGACTTTCGGTTTTGGGCTTAGGGTAAAGGTAGGAAGATTTTTTGGCTTATATATATTTTTTTCTTTTTCGTGGCGAACAAACAAACGACCAAACCGTGACAACTTTATTTGCAAACATAATAAACTTTTGAGTTGGTTTTTACCCAAGACACGAACAATATTCACAAAACTTTCTTATTTTTTTATTTCTTTTTCTTTTCCTTTTTATTAATAATTTTTTATATATTTTTTTTCATAATTTGTCGTTCACGGTCGGTATCAAGACATTCACATTGGGTGGACAAACGAAAGGTAAACAGGCTCAACAGGGCTACTAAGGGTGATAATGTGGTAAACATAACATAGTCACACTGGTGTATGGGATATCCTAATGCCTTTATCATTTACGTGCACATATTAAAAATCAGTCTCAGCATGTATCAAATCATACAAGTTCTAACACAGAATAACATGCGGCCTGCTCTTATCAAATGAAATCATTATGCAAATTATTCTATCATTATCCAGGCTAAAAAATTCTCACCAAAGAAGGGTAAAAGGGTTACCGACATGTAGCATATGCAATCTGAAGCATGTTACCCCTAAATAGACATCTCTTCTCAATTCTTTTATCATAAAAACACCTGTCGGACCTACTCTCATGAAACTTAAAGGAACGACCATGACAAGGGACTACGTTAGTTTGCTACCGGCAAGGAACCCATTAGTGATTGAAACGTTCGGTTTTTATATCCGTTTAGCTTACTTAAGGCGATGAAATAAAATTTTCAAAATTTTCAATTTTTTTTTCGCTTTTCATCATTTTCAATCACTTTCAACCTCTGTCAAGCTCTTGTCCCAAACCTTTCCCTTCCGGGTTCCCATATCCCCACACTTGGGCGACATTGTCCCCAATGTACAGTGCTTTTAAAACAAACCCGAGAATAACAACCAAACCATCCCATAAGCGGCCAATCCCTAACACAAATAACTAAAACACATTCCCTAACACATAGAGTTTAACACCACCAAAAAAAAAAAAAATCAAAATACAGAGATAAATGGAACAGACTCCCCTGATTTGACACGGATGAATCTTCTGAGCCTTGTTCCACCGCAACCGTATAGCATTTCATTCGCGGCTGCTTCAACATGGGACGCTTGACTTGAAATTATTCGAATCACTTTCGTCCAAATGGAGATTAAGTATGGACAAAAGTGATCGTCACCTGCAAAATAACACTCACAAGCTCCCAAACAGGTTAAACAAGTCAGTAAACGAAGATAAACAAGCAAAAACCGGTTCGACGAGCAACCAAACCTCCTCAGACTTCCCCACACTTGTCCGGTTCATACACAAAAACACAAAAACAAAAACAAAAACAAATGAAATAAAAACCAAACCTGGGTTGCCTCCCAAGAAGCGCTAAGTTTTAGATCTTCAGCCAGATCATAGCTATCAAATCATGGTGGACGTGTAGGGTGTTTGCAATCTGTCATTTTCATCAACCTATTCATCCACAACTTCGAAACACCATCCAACTTGTTCAACAACCAGCTATTCAGCTCACATTTTTCTTCTTCTCCATCCATCTTCTGTAATTTCTTTCCTTTCTTTCTCCTGCTCCTCCTCGGTTTCTTCTTCTTTTTCTTAACCTCTACCAACCTGTCAATCATAAAACATTCTTTCTCGTCCACACGACTCTTCTTTTCAGAAGGTTCACACTTGTTAGCAACAGGTTTGGTTGAGTTTGAAAATACTTTTAAAATCAACTTTTGATCCCCAAACCTAAACCTGACCGTTCCCTCAACACAATGAATTACAGCATGAGCCGTAGCTAGGAACGGTCTGCCCAATATAACAGTTGGTTGGTTATTTTTAACATAGTCAAGTACCAAGAAATCGACAGGATAATAAAACTCCCCAACTTTCACAATCACATCTTTTACAATCCCCCGAGGACAAGTAGGAGTTTGATCAGCCAACACCACTATGGTTTCAACTTTTTGTAGTGGCCCAAAATCATACTGATCATATAAACTCCCTGGTAATATACTTACACAGGCTCCAAGATCCAACAATGCCCTATCCAATTTAAAATCACCTATTTGTATCGAAATAATAGGTGCTCCTGGATCTTGGAGTTTCGGGGGAAGGGCACCCATCAAAACGGCGTTCACATGGTTGATCTTTGTCATCAGATCTTTTATATCTCTCTGATCAACACGAACTATTTGCATGTGTTTTGAGTTCCATAGTCGATCCACGTACAAAGCACTTCACTAATCCAGAGGATTCCTTAAATATAATCGAATTGCTGTTAACACGGTTGTTCTTGAGGCATATGTTGGAGATTTATAAGTACCAGGTTTGAATATATAAATTAGAAAAAAAATATATTCAAACCTGGTACTTATAAGTTTCTTAATCATTAGAGTTATAATTGTATTGTAAATTAAATGTTGTAATTAGGGCTGTAAACGAACCGAACAAACACGAACAAGCCCTTGTTCATGTTCGTTCGTTAAGGAAATTATGTGTTCACGAACGGTTCATGAACACTTATCGAACGAGATTTTATGTTCTGGTTCATTCATTAAGGAAATGAGTGTGTTCGCGAATGGTTCACGAACACAAACGAACATAAATAAATTTGGCGAACGCGGCGAAAGATAAAGATAGATGGCCCAGAGATTAGCACTCGAACTTTAATCCCTTATTGTGGAACGGAGGTCGATCGTATTCGCCGATGTAAATAATGAGAAATGAAAGGGAAATCATGCATAAACAAGGTGAAAGTAGGTTTTCTAGTTTCATTGTTAGGGTAATAAAATAAATAAAATCTTAATAATATAAAAAGTATAAATATAATATAAGAAAATACAAAGATCTTCAATTAAAACACAAACATACGAACATAAACGAATGCAAATCAACGAATGTTCACGAACACGTTCACGAACTCCTTACCGAACGTTCACGAACACAATCGAACGAACGAGACCTCTGTTCATGTTCGTTCATTTAACTAATCGAACGAAATTTCTTGTTCATGTTCGTTCGTTTATTAAACGAACGAACATAAACGAACTTCCCGCCGAACGGTTCACGAACTGTTCGCTGAACGTTCGGTTCGTTTACAGCCCTAGTTGTAATTCTTATGATACTAAAATATATATGTAATAAATTTGGTATACTCGTTCAAATATACATATATATATATATATATATATATAGGGTAGGGTTCATGCGAGAACCATCTTTATTGCGAGAACCAATGTGAACACAACAAAATAAACCCACTACACCACCCAAAACAAAAAAAAATTATCTAAAAATGAACTAACCCCCCCCCCCCCCCAAGCTAAATGTTAAAGACTAAACCATAAAGCTACACTCCCAAAAAACTTTAAACACACAAAAAAAATTAATATTTTTTAATAAAAATCGCTAGTTTTCGTCTCCAAAAAAATTTATTTTTTTATTGACGAAAAGTAGCGATTTTTATTAAAAATAATTTTTGTGTGTTTTTAAGATTTTTTTAGGTATTTTTGGTTGTGTTTACATTGGTTCTCGCGGTTCTCGCAATAAATGGTGGTTCCTAACGGATCCTTCTCCTACATATATATATATAAAATCGCACGTTAGAAAACAATCGCATACGCAATGTACGTTAAGCCATTTTGTACGTTAACTGACCTTTATATATATATGGATGATCTAATGGTTTACACTTGGTTTGACCTTATTTTTTTAGTATAGTACACGAAGGACTGAGTGTGGTTTATCAGAACTTTGAATTTGATCCTCACCTTTTCAAAAGTATATGGATGGTTATGGATGATCTGATTGTTTACACTTTGTAACGCATTTAATTCACAACTTTGCCAAAAATACATGGACGGCCCCAATGGTTTGCACTTAGTAACGTATTTAGTCCCTAATTTGACCATGTTTGAATCTTAAGATTTGTTGGTTGCGGACTAAATATGTTACTAAGTGCACACCACAAAGACCATCCGTGTACTTTTGAAAATCCAGGGACCAAATCCAAAATTTTGGTATACCATGTAACACCCCAAAATCCTAATTTTGACTGTAGTTCCAACTCGTGCTCTCTCACTCCCTCCACAGTCGCCTAAGCTTTTTTTTTCTTTTCTTGTTCCTGTTATAACTATGCTGTTATGATTTCACCTGCTACTTCTTTAGTTAAGTTTAATCCAATTATTTTGCCATAATAATATAATACTGTAATCATTGTTCCTGCTATGACCATTATAAGTTCTATGTTAAGTATAGTTAAGATTAAGAGTGACTAGAGGTATAGTTAAATCATAAGGTTTTATTATAAGTGTAATCTATTATCGAATCCCAAACCGTAAAACCAAACCAAAACCAAACCGTGAATCCCAAACCGTAAAACCAAACCGTTAGTAACTGTTAGGTTTGATTCGGTTTTAATTTTCAACGGTTCGGTTTCGGTTTTCGACAAAAAAAAAACCGTTACTAACGGTTTGGCTCACGGTTTGATCTAAAAACCGGCCAAACCAAACTATGAACATCCCTACTGTTAGATTTTGCAAGCATGAGGAGGCAAATTGCAAGATACGGATAATACGGGTGTGTAGTACAAAAGGCCTTTGTAAGCAAGAGGCAAATTGTAATTTACTCCTTACAAAAATAGGCTAAAAGTAATTAGGTGAATCTTAAAATTAATCTTAAATCAACTATTATTGATGCAAGCCCAAGTGTAGAGGATCGGGCCATTACATTTATGGAGGCCCATGATCGAGCTTCCAAGGTTATTTTACGAAAACGAGCATAACTTTGGCTACGGGTCTCCGTTTTAGGCGTTCGACCAGTCAAATCGAAGCTTGAAACGAGGAGCACGTCGTGGCAAGGTCCCGGAGGCGTCTTGTCCAAGTTTTGGCTCCTCGAGAACTTTGTAAATAGTTAGAAAATAAAATAAATTCGCTTTATTGATAACAATTAAAATGTGAAACTTTCAAGATAAGTCAATAATTGGGATGCAAATTATTATACGAAAGGTCTTAACATATTAAATTATGTTTTAAAAATACATACATCTGACCCATCTCCATCTCAAATTTAAAAGATATCAAGCAAAACAAAATCAATACTTCAACTGTTACATTTGAATTCTTTGGAACCCTTTCTAGACCAGGCTGTGGGCAATTTTAAAACATGATATATCCAATAAATATCATAAATTGCCCTCTTTCGTGTATCCCAAAGTTAATTGGTTTGATGTATAGGAGATTAGCATATAGTAGTTTCAATGGATTTTTTTTACTATGAGAATGTACCGTTAACAAATTCAACAGTGAAAACATTGGAACTTTTACCCGGTTACATTGAATCAGTTTGGATTGTGCTAAACTGTCCTTGGCATTGTAATGGTTCTTGGATGATTGTCTTAGCATCTATCGTACTCAGGTCGCAGATTTGTTACAAAGTTTTTCCGGTTGATATTTGTTGCTCGTGTTTGGCGCAAGTAGTCCCTATTATGCGAAGATTAGGTTAGTTTCATTCTCATAGTCACGGTTAGGAGAACTTCTGATGCATGGTTGCAGCTTGATGTAACCCTATCACACATTCATGTCATGTTGTTTGGTTGCTTGAGTGTTCGACTTTTGTGTTGGCCAACCTAGAGTTTCGAAGTGCAGGTTGGTTTCATTCGTTTGTTCACATTATCACACTAACCCTATTTATAAGTTGTGTGTTATGATTCATTCGAGTTTGCAAGCTAACAACAAATAACTCAAAACCTAACCAAGCCAACCCTTTTTTATACGACAACAAAACAGAAATATGAGGAGACATGTTGAAAATTCTCTCTTTTGTATACAACAAACCTCTACATAAAAGAAAAAAAAGTCACATTTTATAATTTAAACTTCTAATTCATGGCTGCATCTGGTTGCTAGTTTCAAGGCATCCACGTTGCCATGCCAAGGAGACGTATATCATCATCGCCTTGGAAACAATCATACCCATCCCAAACAAAAAAAAAAAACGAACATCCCAAATAAGAACACAAAAATAATGACCAACAAAGCCAGTCATACAACCCACAAAACCATAATTAAGAAGCTGGCGACCACAACAAACAAGGAATTAATGAAAGCACTTCATCAAACATCACAGCTTCAAGAACATCAATTAATAGAGGTTTTAAAACTCCTACAAATCGTGACAACCAAACACCAAAAGACACTACTAGAAAAATGACTATTTCTAACGCGGTTTTCTGTCACAAATGTGTTGCAAATTCATATTTCCTACGCATTTGCAACAAATCCTTGATGTTGGAAAAGCCCTGTCGGAAACCTCTTACTAAGCATTTACTACACACTTTTCAACGAATTTCTAACGAAGATATGGTGTCAGAAATTCTTAACACATTTCCCACGTCATATCATATTTGTTCTTTCTAATTTTGCTACGCATTTGTGACAGAATAGTTTGAAAAAGGAAAAAAAAAATGCAACGCATTTGCAACAGAATTTAAAATAAAAAAAAAAAAAATCCAGTTTATTTTGCTTATAAATTGCAGAAAAAATCACCAAAAAGCTACAATACCTGTTTTAAATTAACCATACTTCAAAAATATAAATGAAAAAAACAGAAACTAGTAAATCGGCATCATAGTTTCATAAGTCTCCTTCTCTCAACTTCACTTCAAGCAAGATCTTGTCTTTTAGACTTTGCCAAAGCCTTCAATAGAAAAAAAAAATACAAATTGTTAACTTAAAATATAAAACATTACTCATCAAAATATTAAACAATAATTAAGCATGTATTGTAACAAAATGTATAAAACTAGTGTATATTAATACTTTGCCAAATAAACTACCAGGTCTTCATCAACAATTTTTAAATACCATCATGGTCTTAAAAAAACTAGGTTAAGAGGATGAAGTTACATGTTATTTTCAACAAATACCATGTCAGGCAATAGTTTGTTATACAAACTATAATCATATTCTTTGTCCATTTTAGCATAAACATGACCTTAAAAGGACGCTAGTTGATTATGCAAACTGTAATCATATTCTTAGTCCATTTTAGCATAAACATGACCTTAGAAGCACGCTAGTTTTTTATACAAACTGTATTCATATTCTTGGTCCATTTTAGCATGAACATGACCTTAAAAGCAGGCTAGTTTTTTATATCAACTCTATTCATATTCTTGGTCCACTTTAGCATAAACATGACCTTAAAAGTACGCTCACCAACCCTGATATTCTTGGTCCATTTTAGCATAAACATGACCTTAAAAGCAGGCTAGTTTTTTATATCAACTCTATTCATATTCTTGGTCCACTTTAGCATAAACATGACCTTAAAAGTACGCTCACCAACCCTGAATAAGCAATATTTTTGTTTGTTCTTATTTTCAGTTCAATAAGCAATACTTTTGTTTGTTCTTATTTTCAGTTCAATAAGTAATATCTTAGTCTACTAATTCCAGTTTCCCTTTGTAAGCATAATGACCCAGGGAAACACCACATGCATATATAAGAGTATATGTGTCTGCTGAACCAAAAGTCTTATATTAGAACATGAGCAGTGAAAAAAAGATTTGAAAATGGTAAATACCTCTGACCTTTCCAGCCTTCAGTTGAGTATGCATCTAGAAGCTCTGTTCAAACAATGATGTAATGGACAATCAGCTTCAGGTTTCTTCTTAGGTGATCCAACTAAAGTTAGATGTAGAACTTTTGGCTGTGTTTTTTTTTTTTTTTCACAATGTCGCATTGCAAGTCTTCCATACAATGCTTTTGTTCATGTTTGAGCTTCCTAAAAAAGTTGAATTTTGCTCAGTGAAAGGAATGAAAGAAATTAAAACTAAAACAAAAAAAATAACAGCTTAGTTGAACATACATGTCCAATACAACACAGCTAGCTTGAACTTTCTTAGCCTCTGCATCTACTACTGCTCCACATGTAGATCTAGAAACAATTTTGATCTTCAAGTTTATCCGCACAATAATCTGCAAAATGAGGCCATGTAATTAATTCACACATAAATATATACGACTGCAAATGCGAATAAGCAACAGACTATTTCATGTTTTCAACACAAACATCACATAGAGTTAACATTTCATACCAAAATCAACAAAATAAAGACTTCAGACAACAGATTAATACACTCCAATTAGTATGCTCTGAAATAGAATATGAGCATCAAACAATTTATTACCAATTTACAGATCAATTCAATTCTTCAACGAAGCATGAACAAATCATCAAACTACAACAACTTCACAAGCTGGATCAAATCAATAGAAATAGAACTTTAAAAGCAGAACGCTTACAAACACCGAGAAAGAGCAACACAGGGTTAATAAGTGAGAGATGAGTTAATGATACCTAGGGTTTCATAACTTTCGTGTCTAGATCCTAAACACACTAACAAGTACAGATTACCAAATAATAATACATACATCATTTCAACATTAATCTACAAAATACCAACACAACACAACGCAACACATCAAAAATTTACAATCAATCATAACAAAAATCACAAAAAAAAAACCTAATTCAACAATCAAATTCACAAACAAAAATCACAAAAAAAAACCTAATTAAACAATTCAACTATCAAATTCACAGAAAAAATAATCAATAACTAACCTGAAACCCTAGGTTTCGAAAAAATCATTTTTGCGGAGCAACAACAGCAAGAGTACCATGATTCATTTCATCAAACACCTTAGTTGCGCAGTTTCCTGGCAAGAAATAAAAACTCAGGCAAAACCATCATAGTCTTTGAAGTTTGGCTACACACCACAGGTTCAAGACTATCAAATTACAGAGGTTTTAAAACCCCTAACACAAAACGTGGCAACCAAACACCAGAAGACACCATGATGTCCTTGATACAGACTTTTTTTGAAGAGACAGAGAAATATGATAGAGAAGATAGACTGTGCGATGGTTCACTTCCTTCCGATTCCAGAAACCCCAACGGTTTCTTATTACTAATTTAGCAAAGAAACCTTCAATGGTTTCTTCATTACAATTGTTGATATTTTGGTTACACGTGTGTGTAGGTGTATAGAAAGCCACATTAGCTCAAATGGTTTTAAGAAGGTACAGCATACAAACAACATATACAACATATATAAGACTTTTTGCACATTGTACAACTACATGAAGCGCATTTGTGTAACAAGTTTATAATATACTAGTATTAAACCCCGCCCCGCGCGTTGCGCCGTGGTTCCCGAATTGTTCTAAATGATTTGTTAGGTAAACAATTACAAATATGGTTATAATGTTGCAACAAATTGAGTACAACCTTTATAGCTATAAGTTACACATTAAGTTGCAATCTGACCCGCTACCAATAGAATGTGACCTGCAATCTGACCTATGAAATACCACCTTGATTTTAACCTGTTGTAAAATACAATGAGCTTTGCCACCCCGTACAACGTGCATCAAATGACCTCTTCTTTGTGCTTTTAGAGATCCATCTTCAATAGTTAGGCTGGAATCAAAGAAACAAAATATGAGGTAATTAAGAACCATAAACTGTATCACAGAGCCTAACTGTTGATACACTTTGTGGATACAACTCGTTCCGTTCGACTACGCTACAAAATGAATACCGAGACTCGAAATCCTCCATCAAGTCTCAGAGCGATCTTCGTAATCTGCAAGTCTGCATGTTCTGCAAGCAGTCTGCATGTCTGCAAGTCTGTTTGCTGCTGTCTTCAAGTCTGCAAGCTGCAGCCTCTCCACGAAAGACCCACTGATGAATTGGTTCCAACGAAGAACCAGTGTTCACGAAGAACATTCTGCCGAAGAACCATGACTGACGAAGAACAGGAGACGAAGAATGTGCATGGCGAAGAACCTACCCAGGCGAAGAACATATTGGACGAAGAACCTTGAGTTCTTCGTGGACTTTCACATTCTTCGTGGGCTTTCAGTGTATGTATGGGCCCAGCTTTATCTTTTGTAGGGTCTATGGACAAGGTTTTGCTATATAAGGAACAGCTTGCAGCAACAGAAGATATAGAACACAGAGTGAACACAGGAGAGTTTAGTGAGAGCATTATCTTGTATCATCTTGTATTTTAAACTCTTCTGGTTGAAATATATTGAGCTTTAACGTTGAACCTTGTGTGTGTTTGTGTGTTCTTGTCTCGGTTACATACCCGTTCGGATTCCGCACTTGCGGGCGTGTCAAATAACAAGGATAAGGTTTACTAGATCCTCCTCTAGGGAACTACACTAACCTATTGTTAATCACATTCAGGGGATTAATTTAGGACTCACCGGTCAAAACATGGCCATCATGAAGGATCGACTGAGGGTTTACCTGTAAACACAGTGACGGCAGAAACGGAAGCAGGTGCAAATCGACGATGGTGCACTTTCGCTTCTTCATTTAAAAGACTTGAACAGCAACACCCACTTATAGTGGCAAACCGGTACAAATATTCGATCTTTATCTTCACATCAAACATCACCGTTGTCTATAGTAAAAAAAAAAAAAGAAATTGAATACTTTACCTTATGGTTCAATTCATTTCCTTATGGTTCATAACATTAGAATTTAGAATAGCAAGTCTAAGTTCAATAACTGAATTACTAATAAGAACTTGAGTTCAACTTATCAACTTTACTTTTTTTTTTTTTTGTCAAACATTACAAGCAAAAAGAGTCATCTTTGGCAGTAACTTTAGGTAATTAAAAGGTAATTTATCTTAGTAACAGAACAAAAAGAAACTCAACTTTATGTAAAGAAATTATAATATTAAGCAGCTAACCTTTAAGTTGCAATCACAAATGCCATTTCACATTCAAAGAAGGAAGCAAAAGGAATCTTTAAAACCTTCAAAGGTCACCAACAACTGTAAAACCCATGTTTGATAGACTGATTTACGTGCAACTAATAGCCCTAAACAACACTAATGTTTGAAACTGAATCACTTGTGATGGATTCTGGCATTTACCAACTGTTTGAAACTGAGTCACTCTATAACAAACACGTAAAAGAGCATCAATCGATAGCAAATTAAACCGTTACGAATACGAAGACATAGAGATTATAATAACTTACTTATGGTAGATGAATCAGAATTCAAGTTAGCAGGAAAAATTGAGGGTTTTTCCGCCATTAAAGTGTAAAATTCGCACGCTACAAGCATGAACAAACGGTTGTTGCACTAGATAAGTTGATATATTTATCCTGATTTGGGGGTGAAAATGTGGAATTAGGTTGAAAAATGATAATGGATCCACTGCAGATCTTGAGTGTGATAAACAGGGGGGTGGAGTGGGCGGGGAATGGATCCACCACGTTTGGAGATCTTGATTGTGATAATGGGCCAGGAATGCATATTCATGGGGTTCTAGCATTTTATGGACCATTTTAGCATTTTTACTCAAAAGTTGTAGAAGGCGCTAGGTGCTAGTCGGGCGGTGAGGTACCGCCTAGGGATTAATCGGGATTAATCGGAATGGGATTTTTATATGTATTTTTTCAAAATTATATATATATATACCTAATAATATAAAAATAATACTTCAAAATTCACATAAATACTTCAAGTTTCAGATAGTATGGTTCAATTTTGACCGATTTTGACCTCCTATGACCGATTTTGACCGATTAATATAGTCCGATTAATCCGATTTTTGACCGCCTAGGACCGCCAAGGTACCGCCTTTGACCGACTTTGACCATGGCCGATTAATTGACCGACTAGCTCAAAATTAGGCAGTAAGTGGTCGCCTAGGCGCCGATTAATCGGCCGCCTAGGCCGATTTCTGTAACCATGCTCAAAAGTACTTATCAAAAGCAATAACTAAGAAATAGTTACTTTTTCTTTTCTCCTTTTTGAAGGCATAATTAGCTTCAAAAGTCATTCTTTTATGGTATTTGGGATTCCTTTTGACTTCAAAAGTACCTCTCAGATGGCATCTGGGATTCCTTTCCTTCTCAAAAGTCCTTCTTAGCTCCAAAAGTCCTTTTTCAAAAGGAATCCCAAACACCCATATTGACTTGGTAGCGGGTGGTGTTCATGGTGGTGAGGAACTTTGGATGAAAGTGGTGGATAATGACGGCAAAAGTGTGTGGGTTAGAGAGAGAAAGGGGTTGGGGGTGGGGTAGGGCACGGTTATTAGTTTTATTTTAATATTTAAAATTTTCTATTCTTAATAAACTCAAAAAGACACATTTTCTTGACAAAACTACCCAAACTACATGGACCATTTTAGGATTTTACTCAACTAAAAATTAAAATATAATTAACTATGATTATTCATATATTCTTTTTCAGAAAATAAATAAAAGTATAATCTCTAAATCGTTATCTTACTCTCTCTCCTACTTTCTCTCTCTTCCCAGTTCGAATACTCTTCAATTCCTCATCTTCCCCCAAAAAAAGTTGTAGCGAATTCCATCGGGTGCAACAGCAACGAGGATTTACACCGGCAACTGCTCGGAAGCTCGGAGTGTCAGTTTACAAGCCTAAATCCTACCAAGTTATTGTTGTAGATGCCACTAATTCTCTCACCTGTGCTCCCCATGGCGGAAAAACTCGTGCAAGGTTTTGCAAACATCGAGTACGTTTTTTGCATGTTTTGAAGATAAAGGACATAGTTTGCAATTTGGTGTGAACATAAAGGACGATTTTTGTAATTTACACTTCTTTTAATTACACTACCAAGTAAGATAAAAATTAAATGGTAAATTACTTTTTGAGTTCCTGTGTTTTATGGGTTTTAACTAGTTGAGTCCAAAAGCAAAAAGTTTAACGACCTGAGTCCCCATAAGCACTTTATTTAACCATCTGAGTCCAAATTTTTAACACTGTTGGAATTGTTTGGTTAAGTATTGTTAAATGACCAAAGTACCCTTATAATTAAAAAATAAAATAATAAATGCCCCTATATTAAAAAATAGAAAAATAAATACCCCTATATCACTGCACTCAGTCTCTTTCTCTCAAAACAACCACTACCATAACCATCATGCACAACCATAACCATCATGCACCACCATAACCATCATACACCTCCTCACCTGCAACCATACACCACCATCACATCAGAGCACCGTCGGACAACCATCAAAGCCCCACATTCGACACCATCAAAACCCCACCTTCGACACCATCAAAACCCCACCTCCGACAGCACCGTTGTCACAATCTTCACCTCCACCGCAACCTCCTGATTTCGATTCACAGCAAGTTCTTCAATCTCCGCAAGTCTAGATCTAGCGATATCAACAAACTCATGATCCGGACAGTCACATAGGGTTTTGAGAACAGATCGAGTTTCGACATTGCTTCAGGAAGTTGACCCGAGTTCTGCGATAATACGAGATCCTTCAGTGAAGTTTCTCCTCCGATTTCAACAGGAATGCTTCCGTTTAATTTGTTTACACTCAAATCAAGAATATCCAAAGCCGTTAGCTTGCCGACAGTCTTTGGGATTTTACCAGTCAGTGAATTCTTAGACATGTTCAAGCACCTCAAGTTGCTAAATTCCCCGATATCGGACAGGATTTCACCGGATAACTCATTGTGGGATACATCGACAACTAGAAGATTCTAGTGTGAGATGTTAACAAGGAAGTAAACGCGCCATTAACGCTTCCAGTAAGTTTATTTTCATAAAATATAACAGTTTGTAGCCCTAATTGGATGATGGAAGAAAATTTTGATTTGATGGCATTGGGTGTTTTAGGGGTTTTAACTACAGGGACTCAGGGCAGTGGCCAGTGGGGCGACGGCGGTGGTGGCAGTGGTGGTGACAGTGGGGCGGCGGCGGTGGTGGCAGTGGGGCGGTGGTATTTATATATATTATATGTTAAAAGTTTATGCATTAAAGACTTGTTTCCTTGTACTTATGTGCATATAAGACTTTTACTTTGTGTGTATATGACCAAATTACACTCATAGTTAACAGACTAGGTGGATGGAGTTAGAAATTTGGACTCAAATGGTTAAAGAAAATGCTTATAGGAACTCAGGTCGTTAACTTTTTGCTTTTGGACTCAACTAGTTAAAACTCATAAAATACAGGGACTCAAAAAGTAATTTACCCAAAATTAAAATATAATGAGCAAAAAACTAAATGAATTAAAAACATATATTATATATAATATAAATAAAAATAAAAAAATGATTAAGTTACTTTTTATCTTGTTAGAATTAAGCTATAGAGGAATAACTAAACCATACAAAAGGTGATGTGGCGTTAGCACCACGTAAGTAGTGGGACAATAACTAAACCATCAAATAACTAAGCAGTGAGGCTGTAACACCCCAACCGGGCTTGAGCTAACGTGTCACTTGTACAGTACATCGAAGCTTAAAACATCATTTCATAAATTGTAAAACTTTTCATTATTTCAAATAAGTCAAAAATATAGTACAAAACATTTTAAATTTTATGAAAATCCATGTGCGTCTTTATTCCCTCAAACCATCCATCCAAGTCTTCCTGAATATCCTTGCAACCTAACGTACATAAGAAGGAAAATGTACTCAGTGGACAACAACAATGCAATATACATTTTCTTAAGAATTTCTATATATATCAGACAATATATATAACACATGTTCAGTTAGTCACATTCAGTGCGTCACATTAAGTAGTTCAATGCGTAATCAGTTCACATTCAGTGCGTCACTTAATCACATTCAATAGTTCACATTCAGTTTTTCAGTGCGTCACCTTTCGGTGCGACACAATCAGTAGTTCAGTGCGTCATAGTCAATATTTGCTAAAACAATATAACTAGAGTTAAATTCCTGGTTGGTCCCTGTGGTTTGCAAAAAAAAAATCATACTTGATCCTAGTGGTTTACTAATTACACCCGTGGTCCCAAAAGTTGTAAAAAATGAACTCAGTTGGTCCCCTGACCTAACCTCTGTTAAGTTTTCCTGTTAAGTCCATGTTAAATGACCAAAATACCCTTACTTATTAACAAAACCCACCAAATTATATAAGTTTTTACAGGTCTCTCTTCTCAAACAAGCAGCACAACCACAACCACAACCACTGAACACTCACCACCACCACCGCCATCTCATCTCCACCCCCGAACACCCACCACCACCATCTCACTTCCGCCACTTCTCACCTCCACCCCTGAACACCAAAACACCCACCAACACCGAAACCCACCAACACCGGATCTGCGGGCTCCGACGAGAAACACCACCGGAAAAAAGGATCTGCTTGCTTATGATTCTCACATTACGATTCTCTGGTTTGACTTTGTTAACATCACTCAAATACTCCTTTAAAGGATGATTTTTCGAAAGTACTGGAATCTTTGAATGAATCATTTCCGAATTAGAGCTTAATAATGCAAATTACAGACGAGCAAAGGGAAAAATAATAAGTTAACGAACCTTTGTAATCGACGCCAGAATACAATTTGACAACAACAGGTCTGCCTCGAATGGATTTGAGAAAATCAGATGGGGTTTTGGTTGTTGATGAACCTTTCTCTGGAGCTGCTGCTGTCCCGCTCATTCTTAATCAGATTCGGTACAATTTGAATTTCCAGTCGAAGAGAGAAAAACAGTGACAAACGACCAGAACTGATTTAGGGTTTTCATGTGGGATAATTTTGAGGTTTTGTGACGACTGACCGACATCGTGTCTCTTGTATATGTCGATGTAATGGTGAATGGGGATATGAGAAAAATGGGGTAGCGGGTGAAGAAGAAACAGGGGTAGTTTTGGGTGAAGAAGAAACAAAGATTTAGAGAGAGAGGTTGAAGAAGATGAGTAGTGGGCCATCTTCTTTATATATTTTTTTTATTTCTTTTAATTGTTCAAGGGTAATATAGTCATTTCACACATAGTTAACTGAGAAATTTAACAGAGGTTAGGTCAGAGGACCAACCGAGTTCATTTTTGACAACTTTTGGGACCACGCGTGTAATTAGTAAACCACTAGGACCAAGTATGAAATTTTTGCAAACCACAGGGACCAACCAAGCATTTAACTCATATAACTATATATATATATATATATATATATATATATATATATATATATATATATATAATAACACATAATCTTGAAGATCACAAGAGCATACAATAACGAATCTAAATTTCCAACTACGAGATAGTGGAAACCCAAATTCACGCACATAAGTTGTTATGAGTCAGTACCACATAATAATATAACAAAATAACGAGTTTAGTCTATTGGCTACTGGGTAATGGAAACCTAAACTCGTACATATATGTGGAGATGAGTCTGTACCTTTAGTGATGATCACAAAACTATGATAACCAAATATGTGTAGACGATCGCGGAATCCGATAATATATAATAGTTTTTGAAATTATTTTCAGAAGATCAAGACTACGGTATTTTGGCTTGGTTGTTAATAAAAACCAAATGAGACTTTATGAACATTTCCTTAAACATTGATTGTATGTTTGATTTGTAAAAGTTATTTACGTAAATAATTTGTAATTATAAAATATATCAACTATAATTCAAATCATGATAACTTTGATACAATTTAAGAAATAAATCATGTTGTGAAAGTAACTAAAAATCAAGATTTTAACTTATTTAATGAAAACATGATTTAAGAACCCATAAGTTTAATATAAACTTTTAATCTTGTTTAATTTACTTATCTGTATATATTAAATGAAATTGCTTGAAGAGGTAAAAAGTAAAAAAATAAAAATATTTCAGTTTACCAACTTCAAACCAATATAAACTAGTATTATGCCCCCTGTTGCGGTGAGGGCGTAAAACCGTGACAAATAGCACCAAACCACAGCACCACTAGCGACCACCAACACTGAAGTTGCGACGTGTTAATGCAGAGAAATTAGACTGAAACATAAAACATAGAAAATAATAACTAAGTCGATTTAGGACATGTGCGTCACGATGAACCTATCAAACCGGAAAAAATAGACGACCATAGAAACGTTGAACCACACACGCACGCTGTGTAATGTTAGTCGCAAAATTTAGAACGAAGCGTAAAACAAAACGTAAAAACGTTGAACCACACATGAACGTTGCGTCGTGTTAACTCACAAAATTTAGAACAAAACGTAAAACAATTTTTTTGCGAAATATGAAAAGTATAGGGTACCAAAGTTAAAAGTAAAAAAGTTCTTAGGTTAAATTGACAAAGATAAAAAGCATTGGGGTTAAAAGTAAAAACCAAAATAGTTTTAGGTTAAAAGTGTAATTATATCATTTTTTTTTTATTTTTTTTTTTGAAATCTCCCTAAGCATAGAGCACAACTACTCTATACATCAACATGTTGATAATTTATAATGGATAAATACTTCAATGGATTATTATAATTAAAATATTCATTTATAGAGTATGTTCAACCAATAATTTGTATCAAAAGCTAAAATAAATGTAATTTTTAATCACATAGAGTAAAATACTTATAAATTATTTTACTAGACTTGATATTTAAACAACTAAACAGTCTCAAAATATGATTTGAGAAAATTATGGATTTCTTTTAGAGTTGAACATAATAAAAACCCAAATCAAAGTTGGTTAAAAAATAAATAAACGGATAGCTAGAGACAATAAGATAATTTTAAGTAAATAAGGCTAAAGGGTGTGAGGGTCATGGTTGGGACATAATTTGCCACGTAGCATAGAAGGCTATACCACCCTCTTCCCTAATCCACCATGGTTTGCAAGGATTAAACCATGGAAACCATGGTCCTCCTTTCCATTTTCAAGTAATCATTTCTTTTGTCTTTAGAGAAAGATAAATTAAAATAAATAAGGGGATAGTGGTTTGGGTCAAGACCACACCCTTAGGGTAGTGGTTTTGGATTATGGATTAGAGGTGGGTGATATGGCACTAACGTAGAAGGTCATGGTGGTCATGAGGGTCACGACCTCAATGTGTATGCGAAACTTGAGGAAAATTGTCCATAAATATTGTAGAGGTTGACAGAAAGAAAGAAAGAAAACGAATTAGGGATGGTTTGATTTTGGAAAGGCAAAGTATGGTTTTATAAGGGGTTTTCTTGGCCTCTAAGTTTTGAGAAAAATATCAAAATTTGAAGATAGGGTGAAAATTTGATGAGGTGTTTCAAATGGTTACAACTGTTATGTTACTAAAGAAAGTGACCATGTTAAGTAAATGATAAGGATGATTTCTATGCTTCTTAAAAGAGTTTATATATTTATTATTATCTTTTTATTATGTACGCTATCATTTTTTTAGGGTTATTGGATTTTATCACCCTAACTATTGGCCGCTGCTACCTCCAACTAACACTTTGACGCCCGACATCCCCAACTTAACACTTAGTGTTGTGGCACCACATTGATAACTTTGCACTAACTTGGTTAGTTTTTTCGCTGACATTGCCAACTTTATATGACGTGGCTTGTTTTTTATGAGGTGTCATGATGAGGTGGCCAATTATATATATATAACAATATGTGTATGTATATGTACAGACAATAAATCATCCCCAAATGAAACAACCCTTATCAATATATAAAATCAAATCATGGTCATCTTCATCTTCAACCCCTTATCAATATACAAAATCAAATCATCATCATCTTCATCGGTTCTGCATCTTCATCTTCATCACCAGCGATGTCGGATTCGAACGATCTCTTTAACGACCTCCAAAGCCTCAGCTTCAACTCCTCTTCCACCACCACCGACATCAAACGCAACACCAGCCCCTCATCTGAAACCAGCTGGACCACCACCACCAAACCCCACCTCTCCTTCTCCGACCTCCGTTTCCTCCACCGCCTTCGATCCGGCGACATCGGTTCCGTCTACCTCGCCATACTCAAATCCTCCGCTGCCACCACCACCGTCGATGCAACCTTATTTGCTGCCAAAATTATGGATAAGAAAGAAATTGCTACCCATTTGATTATCAACAATATTATCATTTGGGTGTTGCTCAAAATGCCCTAATTGATATGGGTTTTGCTCAAAATTAACGGCCACTGTAGTCATATTGACGAGTTGAACATAACAAACGATTCAAGGGAGCAACGACACACATCTGATTCGCTTTGCTCAGTACATCAGATCCGCCGGAAAAACATGGATTACTCTCTCTCCGCTTCTCTAGTGGGAATGGTGATGAAATACGTCGGTGATCAAAGGGAGGGGAAGGGGTAGTGTGGTTGTGGCAGCAGTTTTCTGGACGGTCCGATGGTGATTGTTCGTTGGAAGTCGGTGGTAGGTGATTGTTCACCAGAGACGAAGAGATGAAGGGGGTCGGCTGGGGTTACATGGAAGGGAAGGGATTAAAGAAGTATAATTTATTTTTAATATTAACACTAAAGGTATTTTTGACAACTCACCCTGCCATCTCATAAAAAAACTAGCCATGTCATCAATAATTGGCCACGTAAGTGTCAAGTTGGAGATGGCGGGCGTCAAAGTGTTAATTGGGGTGGAAACGGTCAATGGTCGATAGTTGAGGGTGATAAAATCCAATAACCCATTTTTTTATTATATATATTTCTTTTTTGAAAATATATATTATACTATTTAGATATATTAAATGTGCAAAATGAAGCTTAGTATTTAAATGTTAACAAGTTTCTCATTTATATAATAATTAGTAATATTTTATTATTTAAAAACTCGGGTATTATATAGGCGTGCATTGGAATAACTAAGCCATCCAATAGGTGATGGACGTTAAGTAATGGGGCAATAACTAAACCATCAAATAACTAAGCAGTGGGGCAAACCTATGTAATAACTAAAAAATAAATTAAAGAAAATAATATGATTGATCAAAACTAAAAAAGGGCGGACACCACCTCTCAAGGGCTTAACGCCCGTTATTGGAATATGACATTAGCCACTCCCCTCATTAACAGCGGGTAACGGTGTTTGCTGCCCATGCCTGGTGAGGTGGCAGTGGCACGGGGCGCAACCCACTACCTAGGGCCTCACGAATGAGAAGTAAACTTATTTATAGAGTGTAAGGTTGAATTTGTATCTTAATCTTTTAATTATACTACAAACTAAACTTAAAATTAAAATATAATCTTTTAAAGTTAATTACATAGTTAGTCCTTATGGTTTACACAAAGTAATAATCTAAAGTATTAATAGTTTAAAATCACTTCCTAACGTACTAACTTTCCATTGTTTAACATGTGGGGGTTGTAACGTTACATACCTGGTTAACTCTAACTCTGACACCCTCACGTGTAAAAAACATGAGGGTATAATGGTCATTACAACTTCTAAGGTTTTCCCTCCCAATATATAACATGTTTCCCCCTTCCCCCATATTTACTGAAACCCTAATTCCATCCAACCTCCAAAATCCCTTAAATTCGAAGACATTAGAAGCTCATGCAATAAACTGATTGTTCTTTTTTCTGATTTCTTTGACCCATTTACTAAATGACCCAGATCCGTATAAAGAGAAATGTACGACAATGAATCAAATTCACGAAATTTCTCCCATGATTTTACCCAAGTTGAAGGTAATGAATATGTGAATGATGGGTTGCAGCCCTGTTCTTAAGATTTTCTTTCAATTCTCGAAATCGCTAATTCTGGGTCCAACTATGATTAGAAACCATCATTAATAACTTTGCCAATCTCTCAACAAACACTGTTTCTTGCATATCTTTTACAGTTTCTTCTTCTTGTACTAAAAAGATCATCTTTTTAGTTAATCTGCAATGATATTCATCGTCTTTTAAGTATACTTTAAAGCAGCACGGGTATTTCTTAACCCAGTTTAGCGCTTTTCCTTAAAGATTAAGAGTTTTGAACTTCTTTTGAATGAAATTAACAGATGCCACATGATCAGGACACCTTAAGACTATATTTTTAATCTGATTATTTATAATCCATCGACGGTTTCTTGTTAATGCTGCTTCAAGGTCTGTGTCTTTCTTCATTGACCATAGAGAGAATCTTCGAAGAAGATGAAAATTAAAGTTCTGCAAATAAATATTAACCAAGATTTTCCTACTCTGTATCTTCAACATTTTACCAAAACCTAGAAGTTGTAATTACCATTATACCCTTATGTTTTTTGCACGTGAGGGTGTCAGAGTTAGAGTTAACCAGGCATTTAACGTTAATAAAGGTACATGCACTAATTAACCTTTTCCCGATTGTTGAATGTTATGTGCCTTAGGTCCAATACTTGATGCAAAACTACTATCGAGTCGGGGGTCTCACTGGAAGCAGCCTCTCTATTCCTACGGGGTAGAGGTAAGGCTGTCTTGTCGCAACCCCCGACCCCTGCATTGGGAGGGAGGCGGGCGGCCGCGGCCTACTTAGAGATGGTGGTATCGGTGTTTATCATTATTTGGCAACGGAAATTTCATCAGAACCGTAGTTAGGAAATATTTTATCAGAGTAAAACACCATATTTTATAATAATAAATATATTGGGATAAAACCCGAGTTTTCGTTACAAACAAGATTATAGGTATAAACCCTATTTTATTGAAATAAAACATTTTCTTTATTTAGGTAATTTTTATAGCCACTTTTCCAAGCCTTCAGTGCTGTCCAGCTGGCTTCTATTTGACTTTCACATTTTGTTACTTGAAACGCGTTTAAAAACATTTTGTCAGTGGGAAATACTGGTGAGTGAATCCCAATTTAATCAAGACAGGTAAAACCGTTTACAACATTGAGGGCGGTCGCGCAATTATATTTGTTTATTTTTCTACTTTAATTACCACCCACGGTACTGTCAAGCCGACTTGTGGTCATGTTACTACTCACAGTGTAGTAACAAATTTTGTATACAAAACCCCAACATACCGACGATAATTGTAGAATACAAATACGCAATCACTGTTTAAAATAATGTAAATCATTTGAGGTTTTGTAAAAACAGTTTGCAAAAAGGAGGATTACTCACATTGCTACTTTAGGTAATTTCCTGTGGATTCCTGGCTATAATCTATAAATTTTAAATAATGCACACGTGTTAGTATAATAACCAAAATTTACATTAGTTATACCCTCCCCGAGACCGAACTCCAACAACTACGTCGGGCAGAGCCTCGACAGCCGTTACGGAGCGCTAGATCAATCGGGCAGCGTATCTAATACGTATCCGGGAGTTATGATACTTACAACGAGGCAGAACTTCGTTATTTAGGGGGGTATTATGCCCGGGTATTATAATTGCCATGCAGAAATTTGAGAGAGAAAGTGAATGTGAACGAGTTGGGACTGAAGGCCGATGCTCCCATTTTATAGGGGCTGATCTTGGCTTTCTTGCGGCCCGCGTAGGAAACAGAAGGGGCCTTCGCGCCCCGCGACATAGGCCGGGTAGGCCCTAGCCTTTTCGGGTAACACACATAGGTCTGCCACGATCACGCCATGTGGCGGCTCAGGGGCTCGCTTGGTGGCCTAGCTATCGCGGCCATCGTAAGCCTTGGCTTACTTCTTCGCGGCCCGCAAGCGAGAATTAAATTTCATTTTTATTTAATTTTTTCAAAAATAAAGGTATTCGGGATGTATTTTAAGACGTATAGGGACATTCTAAATATTTTAGGGGTGTTGGAAATATTTTAGGAGGGTTGTTATATCCTCCCCACCTTGTTTTAGAACTCGTCCTCGAGGTCTACTGGAATAGGTGTGGATATTTCCTCTGCATCTCTGATTTAAGTTCCCAAGTGTATTCTGGTCCTCTCTTGGAATCCCATTTCACTTTAGAACTAATCTCTTGTGTTTGAGATTCTTGATTTTTCTGTCTTCAATTTGTAGAGGCTTCGCTACAAACTTACGTTTCTCATTTACCTCTATATCCTTAAGAGGGACAATTAATGATTCATCGGATAAGCACTTTTTGAGATTGCATACATGAAACACATCATGTATTCCTGCCATTTCCTCTGGCAGTTGTAGCTGATAGGCTACAGGTCCTATTCTTCTAACAATCTCAAAAGGTTCAACATACATGGGGCTTAGCTTTCCCCTTTTGATGAATCTTACCACTCCCTTCCAAGGAGAGACCTTTAATAACACCTTGTCTCCTACTTGAAATTCCAACGGCTTTCGCTTGTGATCAGCATAACTCTTCTGTCGATCGCGTGATGCTTTCAGTCGTTCCTTGACTTGAACAATCTTGTCCGTTGTTGCTTGTACTATCTCAGGTCCAGACAGTTTCTCTTCTCCAATCTCTGCCCAACAGACTGGAGTCCGGCACTTTCGTCCGTAAAGTGCTTTGAATGGTGCAGTATTGATACTGGTATGATAGCTGTTGTTGTAGGAAAATTCTATTAATGGCAGATGATCATCCCAATTACCTCCGAAATCAATTACACAAGCTCTAAGCATATCTTCTATTGTCTGAATTGTCCTTTCGCTTTATCCGTCCATTTGAGGGTGATAGGCTGTCCTTAGATTTAACTTGGTTCCCATTGCTTTTTGTAAACTTGTCCAAAAATGAGAAGTAAAACGACTATCTCTATCAGAAACAATTGATAAAGGAATTCCGTGTAATGAAACTATTTCATTTACATACAACTTAGCTAATTATTCCATACTGAAAGTTTCCTTCATTGGCAAGAAATGAGCTGACTTGGTTAGCCTGTCTAAAATCACCCAGATTGTATCATTACCTTTTCTTGTCTTGGGTAATTTGGTAACAAAATCCATTGTTATCAATTCCCACTTCCCCACCGGCATTTATAACTGTTGCAACAAACCTAAGGGTTTCTGATGTTCAGCTTTAACTTGTGAACATGTTAGACACTTGGCAACATAAGATGCTATATCTTTTTTCATTCCTATCCACCAAAAATTCTTTCTTAAGTCCTGATACATCTTATCACTTCCAGGATGCATCGTATATTTAGACTTATGGGCTTCCTCTAAGATACGGTGGCGTAAGTTCCCTAGTTTGGGTATCCACATCCTTTTCTTATGGAATCTCCAAATTCCATATGTTCCTTGTTCTAGTTCCTTAATCATTCCTTTCAATTTCTCAGTATCATCCTTGATTACTGATTCTTGTACTTTTCCAATCTGTTCATTTAAATCTACCTGTAGATTTAATTTAAGGGAACGTACTCTTTTTGGCTATTCATGATACTTTCGACTTAAAGCATCGGCTACTACATTAGCCTTTCCTGCATGATACTGGATATTACAGTCATAATCGCTAAGAATTTCCATCCTGCGTCTTTGTCTCATGTTTAATTCCTTTTACCCGAAAACATACCTTAAACTCTTATGATCGGTAAAAATGGTAAACTTACTGCCATAAAGGTAATGTCTCCAAATTTTTAGAGCAAAAATTATGGCTCCTAATTTCAAATCATGGGTTGTATAATTATCTTCATGACTCTTAAGTTGTATAGAAGCGTAGGCTATAACCTTTTAACGTTGCATCAACACACATCCATAACCTAACTTAGAAGCGTCACAATAGACTACAAAGTCTTTAGTTCCTTCTGCTAACGCTAGTATGGGTGCATTGGTTAATCTTTTCTTAAGAATTCTAAAGGCTTCTTGTTTTGGTCCCCATTCAAACTTAACAGATTTACAGGTTAGCTTAGTTAAGGGAATGTCTATTCTAGAAAAATCTCGGATAAATATTCTATAATAACCGGCCAATCCTAGGAAACTTCTAACCTCGGTTGGTGATTCAGGGGTTTTCCATTTAGTAATTGCCTCAATCTTTATGGGATCCACATCAATTCCTTCATGATTAACTAGATGTCCAAGAAATTGCACTTCTTTTAACCAAAATTCACATTTTGAAAACTTGGCATAAAGCTTTTCTTTTCTTAATAAATGTAGGAGTGCATGCAGATGCGCTGCATGTTCCTCTTTACTCTTAGAGTAAATGAGAATATCATCTATAAAAACAATTATGAATTTATCCAAATATGGCTTACATATTCGGTTCATCATGTCCACAAATGCAGCTGGGGCATTGGTTAAATCAAATGGCATAACATTAAATTCATAATGGCCATACCTTGTTCTGAAGGCGGGTTTAGGAATGTCCTCTTCCTATACCTTTAATTGATGATATCCTGAACGTAAATCGATTTTAGAAAAGAATCGAGCTCCTTGTAACTGATCAAACAAATCATCGATTCTCGGTAATGGGTACCGATTTTTAATCGTGACTTTATTCAATTCACGGTAATCAATGTACATTCGCATTGACCTTCTTTCTTTTTTACGAATAAGATCGGTGCTCCCCATGGCGATGAGCTTGGCTGTATGAATCTTTTCTCCAACTGTTCGTCCAGTTGTTTCTTTAACTCTTGCATTTATGCGGGTGCCAAACGGTAAGGTGCTTTGGCAATTGGTGCGGTTCCTGGAAGCAGAAGAATTCAGAATTCGACTTCCCTGTCCGACGGTAGTCCTGGTAATTCTTGTAAGGACCTTCAAAAATGTCCCAAACCGACCCGTAAGTGGAAACCCGGACCCCGAAACCTTAATCCATATCAAAAACCTAGAAAACAAGAAAACTGGTCTTCAGGCGGGCCGCGTAAAGGTCAAGCTTAAGTTGACGCGTGCCGCGTCAATGTGGTGTTGACCGGATAAGCGTTCCCGGTCCACGTGTCACCCACGTGGCACACCTACTCATGACCGAGCAAGCCCAATTTACGATTAGACCCTCTCACGGGCCGCGTAAAGATCAAGGGGGGCTTACGCGGGCCGCGTGAACCCCAAATTTCTCCTATAAATAGATTTGGTCCCGAGCTATCATTCTGTGTCGAAATTTCAATCAAAATCACGAAGTATACTGTCCAAAAGTCGAAATTACAATTCACAGTAGTGCAACGCTGCTACGATACCGGGTATTAACTCAATCGCTGCTACGATTCAATGTCCGATCGACTGAAACTATCCGATGAATGTTTAAATGCTGCTCAAATTAGGGTTATACTTTGTCATTCATCATGAATTCGATGGATGTTTAAGTATTGCACTTTGTCATTCGTCGTGAGGGTTTTAATCTCATGAGTTATCGTAAATGCTGTATTAGTTACTGACCTAGTTCGTGTGCATTGTTATTTAAATTAGGTTACAAGGCTAATCAGTAGGCTAAACTCTGCCCATATAAATCTGCAATGTGAGTCATTCTCTTTTTATCAAATGTTTTACAATACTCCATTTTCAAATGTTATAATTACAGGGATTAAGTCGTGGTTATCTTAATCACTGGCTAGTGGGGTATTGTGCACATTACTAGTTTCTCACGGTTAGGCTAATAAATCCTAACAGTGATAAACGTCACTACTTGGGGAAAGACCCAATAGTGGTATGACCATCGTCACCAGGTGACATGTATTTCCCCGCTGATAAAATATTTTTAAAATATTTTCAAGCGACCTGCTGTGATTCAAGGAAAACGTGCTACGGAGCACTAACAAGCTTGAAGAGGTGGCTCAGTTCAAATAAATAAACATGTTTTATAAATCAGGGAATTTCCTAGTAAAATCCCTCTATTGTAAAATTACGGGGTTGATCCCGAATTATGAAATAAAATAATCGGGCATTTTCAAGTTTTAAAAGATCCTGTTAAAACTTCCGCTGTCACATCATTTAATGAATACCACGGATTCCTGTCCCACGGCTCCTGACCGGGTCAAACCGGGGCTGGGGCCGTGACAGGAAGAGGTGGTATCAGAGCCACTGATTTAAGCCATTAAGTATTTAGAAATACTTAATTTTCCTGATTATCATCTTGTAATTATGTGTTTTTAATGGACTACTTGTTAGTTACAGTATGGGTAAGCAAAGAATTTCGGATATCTATCTTAAATTAGATAGTTTACCGAAAGATAAGGGAATTTCATCCCAATCAAATTCCTCAAGATACTCAGCAGATACTGAGGAGGGAATATTTGTTCGTAAGGCACAGTTTGAGAAACCACTTACCCCTAATAAAGGAAGTTGGATTATTAGAAAATGTCAAGAGAAAGTAAAGAAGTCACAACCAAAGGGAGTGATGAATAAGGAAACTCAAGAAATAGGCAATAATCCACCATGGGAAGACAAGTTAAATGAAAAATGGGCAGATCTCTATATGTTAGCCACTATAGCAGTAAATGCTAACTTTTAAATACCCTAACCCAGTACTAGCATCCATATCACCTACAATCCTGAAACTTTAAAATTTTAGCTGTAAAAAAAAATTAAATAAATATTTTGTTTCAATAAAATGGTTTATTAGATATTCGTAATTAATATTAATTTTCTAATTGCTATTCTGTGATTATGTGAAAATTTAATTTACAAAATTTTAAACTAAAATTTTGTAAATTAAATTTTCACATAATCACAGAATAGCAATTAGAAAATTAATATTAATTACGAATATCTAATAAACCATTTTATTGAAACAAAATATTTATTTAATTTTTGTATGTTTCTTCATAAATGCTAAACAGCATGAATGAGTTGTCTGATGCTCTTCAGAATCTCAATCTCTATCCTGTGAAAATAGAAGTTTCCAGAGACTTTACTGGTTGCTTGGCTGATGTGGAGGAACCTATGGAATTTCAAGCTCCACCTCCAGAGAAACAAAAGCCAAAGAAAAGGAGAAGATTTGTGGGCTGGAGGTGTGTGCGCAGAAGGAAACCAGCAACTAGGAGAGTTCCCAAAATAGAAAATCCCATTGATAAAGGAAAAGGGATAGAAATTGGAGAAAGTTCTAGGCAAGTAGGAATAGAAATTGGGGAAAGTTCTAAACAAGCCGAGGAATTGCCACTGCAGGAGGAATTAGATCGTATACTGGCAAGCTGTGATATCCTTAGGCCTATTAATACAAACCTCTATCCTTATCCTGCCGAAACCCAACTTCCAATAAATTTGGAACCAGCCATCCCAGAACCTCTGATCCACACCCAATCTCTAGGAATGGACAAATGGTGGACCAACGACTGGCAATTTCAAAACCTCCTAAATAACCCTTATACCTTTTTCCCTCAGTTCGACCCAGAACCTGCACCAAACCCACCAATGAGTAATGAAAACTTAGCTGAACTCCGCCATTTTGGCGAGGAACTGATAGATGCAGGGAATAAGATCCGGGAGGTGGGAGAACAGATCTCCTGGAAGTACGACGAGAGGGAACGTCGTGTCTAAGGTGCCAGCTGACGGGGGAAAGTGTGGATGTGAAGCTGTGGTTGTATAATAATAATAGTAAAAATATAAATCCGGTGAAATAACTAAAAATAAAACTTTTTGTAAGATAACAGTGTGTACGGATGCATAATATAATCTATAAAAATGGAAGTCAAGAAATCGACAATTTTGGCTATACGTGTGTTATGATTATTGTGCGATTGTTTTACATATAGTTATTATTTATTCTATACTAATAATTTATATATATATATATATATTAAATTACCAGATGGAACACGCTAATAATGAACCAGTTAACGAAGTTAATCAGTCTGAGCCGAATAATGAGGATCATTTCCTCAATAGGCAAGATAGTGAGAATATCGTTGCTCAAGGAATAGCCAATGCTATTCCCGCAATCCTTGCTGCTGCTCGAAACCCAGTTGAACCTCAACAAATTATTCCTAGTAAACGTACTCATGAAGACAACTTCAGTAATAGCGTAAACAGAGGCGGCAATCATACTAACAACAATAATGATGTACTGCAAACCCCAATTCTCAAAAGAATGAAAGCCGCAACGCCTGGTTGCACTTATAAAGAATTTCTTGCCTGTAAACCAGCTGAATTTGCAGGCAATGAAGGGGTGACTGCAGCACTGCGTTGGTTGGAGAAAACCGAAGCAGTAATTATGATAAGTAAATGTGCTGAGGAAGACAAGGTCATGTATGCGTCGCATCTTTTTAAAGAAGGGGCGCAAGAATGGTGGAATACGGTACTTCAAGCCAAAGGAAGAAATGTGGCCTATGCCATGAGTTGGGAAGAATTTAAGCAGCTAGTGGAAAGAAAATTCTGTCCTGAATATGAAAAGGAACAAATGGCAAATAAATTCCTGAACCATCGGATGATGGGTGTAGAATGTCGAGGGTATACTTCCACATTCTTTGAGTATGCGAGAGTGGTACCAACCCTGGCTTCACCAGAGCCGGTGCTTATTTCCCCCTATATTTGGGGATTGGTTGGCGAAATCCGTAATATCGTTAAAGGTGCGAGACCTCACACTATTGACGATGTTGTGGAATTAGCTAACACCCTAACTGACGAGCTGGTATGCACAAGAGAAAAAAAGCCGAAAAAAGAGGTGGCCCAAAAGATTACCCAAGGATTCCGTGTGGGTAATAGTAGCAATTTCAAGAGAAAAGGAACCAGGCAATCTTCCACTTTCCCATTGTGCAATGCCTGCAAAAGAAAGCATTTGGGTAGATGCAAAGGGTATTGCAATTTCTGCAAAATCCCAGGACATCAAGAAGAAGATTGCAGGAGGAAGAAATCCACAATCTGCTACAATTGTGGAGAAGCTGGACATTTTAGGCCAGACTGCCCGAAATTAGTCAAACCAGCTGACAACAAAGCCAAACCTGCAGAAGGAGCTACAAAGAAGAACGTAAGAGCTTTTCAACTGACTACGCAGGAAGCCGAACTAATTCCTGACGTAATAGCTGGTACGTTCCTAGTTCATGACGTTTATGCAAAAGTATTATTTGACTCTGGTGCAAACCAAAGTTTTATAAATACTTCATTCTGCCAAGCTCTTAATTTACCCTTAACCAACCTTAGGCAGCTTTTACATTGAAAACGGCAGATGGAAATTCTGTTCACATAGATAAGGTTTTGCGAGAAGGAAAAATAGAACTCTTAGGCCATAAATTTTCTGCAAACCTGTTACCTATGAATTTAGCCGGATTTGATGTTGTGTTAGGAATGGATTGGTTAGTCGCCAACCATGCTCGAATTCTTTGTGATAAGAATTCTATAGAAATACATACAACCACCGGAGAAGTAATCATGGTTACAGGAGATAAGCCACGAAAGCCACTGAAATTCATTTCAGTAATGAAGTTGGCCAGTTATTCAAGAAAACAAGAAATAGTGTATATGATTTCAGTAATCATTAACACTAAGAATAAAGAACTTAAAGAAATTCCAGTAATATCAGAATACCTAGAGGTATTCCCAGAAGAACTACCTGAATTACCACCAGATAGGGAAGTAGAATTTAGAATTCATCTAATCCCTGGAACTACACCGATAGCCAAGGCACCTTATCGTTTAGCACCCACTGAAATGTTAGAATTGAAGAAACAATTAGATGAATTACTAAGTAAAGGATTCATACAACCTAGTTCATCCCCGTGGGGAGCTCCAGTGTTGTTTATGAAAAAGAAAGATGGTTCGATGCGAATGTGTATCGATTATAGGGAATTGAATAAGGTTACAATTAAGAATCGATACCCATTACCTAGGATTGATGATCTGTTTGATCAACTTCAGGGAGCTAGATATTTTTCTAAGATAGATTTACGCTTTGGATATTATCAATTGAAGGTACAAGAAGAAGACATACCTAAAACTGCTTTCAGAACTAGGCATGGTCATTACGAGTTTACAGTCATGCCCTTTGGATTAACGAATGCACCTGCAGCATTCATGGACATGATGAATAGAATCTGTAAACCGTACTTGGATAAATTCGTAATTGTCTTCATCGACGATATACTTATTTATTCCAAAAGTCAGGAGGAACATTGTGAGCACCTGCATGTACTCTTAACCTTGTTAAGAAAGGAGAAGCTTTATGCCAAATTCTCGAAATGTGAATTTTGGCTGCAGGAGGTACAATTTTTAGGACACATGGTGAATCACGAAGGTATTCACGTAGATCCCTCCAAAATAGAAGCAATCACCAAATGGAAAGTCCCACAGTCAGCTATGGAAATTAGAAGTTTTCTAGGGTTAGCTGGATACTATAGGCGATTCATTAAGGATTTTCCAAGATAGCTGTATGATTAACTAAGCTAACTTGTAAAGCAGTTAAGTTTGAATGGGGACTAAGGCAAGAAGAGGCCTTTAGGATTTTGAAGCAGAAATTAACAAATGCTCCAATTCTAGCCTTACCAGAAGGAACAGAAGATTTTGAAGTTTATTATGATGCTTCAAAACTAGGAATAGGATGTGTGCTAATGCAACGCAAAAAGGTAATTGCGTATGCCTCAAGACATATTGAAAAAGCACGAAGAAAACTATACGACTCATGACTTAGAGTTAGGAGCCATAATTTTTGCCCTTAAGATTTGGAGACACTATTTGTATGGAAGTAAGTTTACTGTCTATACGGATCACAAAAGCTTAAGATACATCTTTGGGCAAAAAGAATTGAATATGAGGCAAAGGAGATGGATGGAAATCCTAAGCGACTATGACTGTGATAGTCAGTATCACGAAGGAAAGGCAAACGTAGTTGCAGATGCCTTAAGTCGTAAGTATCATGAAAAACAACGACGAGTTCGTGCTCTTAGATTAAGTTTACAATTAGACTTAATGGAACAATTAAAGAATGTTCAGAAAACAGCAATCAAGGATGATGCTGAAGGAATGAAAAGACGAATAAAGGAATTAGAGCAAGGAACTGATGGAATTTGGAGATTCCATAAGAAAAGGATTTGGGTACCTAAGCAAGGAGATTTAAGAAATAAGATTTTAGAGGAAGCTCATAAATCTAGGTATACCATGCATCTAGGAAACAATAAGATGTACCAAGACTTAAGAAATAATTTCTGGTGGATAGGAATGAAAAAGGACATAGCTAGATATGTTTCTAAGTGTCTTACTTGTTCACAAGTTAAGGCGAAACACCAGAAACCCTCAGGTCTACTACAACAATTAGAAATGCCTGTATGGAAATGGGAACTCATAACAATAGATTTTGTTACTAAGTTGCCCAAAAACCAGAAAAGGAAATGATGCGATTTGGGTAATTGTGGATCGATTAACCAAATCAGCTCATTTTCTACCCATGAAAGAAACCTTTAGTATGGAAAGGTTAGCAAAGTTGTATGTAGATGAAGTAGTATCCTTACATGGAGTCCCACTCTCCATTGTATCGGATAGAGATAGTCGTTTCACTTCTCACTTTTGGACAAGTTTCCAAGAAGCCATGGGAACTCGACTAAATCTAAGTACTGCATATCATCCTCAAACAGACGGACAAAGTGAAAGGACGATCCAAACCCTAGAGGACATGCTTAGGGCATGTGTGATAGATTTTGGTGGAAACTGGGATGACCACCTACCTTTAATTGAATTCTCCTATAACAATAGCTATCATTCAAGCATTGAAGCTGCCCCGTTCGAAGCACTATATGGACGTAAGTGTAGAACCCCAGTATGCTGGGCAGAAATAGGAGAAAGCCAATTATCAGGTCCTGAAATAGTACAAGAAACTACCGACAAGATCACTCAAATCAAGGAAAGACTAAAGACGGCTCGAGATCGCCAGAAAAGTTATGCAGACAATCGACGCAAGCCGTTAGAGTTCCAAGTTGGAGACAAGGTACTCTTGAAAGTTTCTCCTTGGAAAGGAGTAGTTCGGTTCGGTAAGAAAGGAAAGTTAAGTCCAAGATACGTAGGACCATTCCCAGTAATACAGCGAATAGGACCAGTTGCTTATCGCTTACAACTACCAGAGGAGCTCGCTGGGGTACATGATGTATTTCATGTATCCAATCTCAAGAAATGTCTATCTGATGAATCTCTGGTAGTACCTCTTCAAGATGTAAAGGTAAATGAAAAGTTAAAATTTGTTGAGAAGCCACTACAGATAGAAGACAGAAAGGTCAAGTTTCTCAAACACAAAAGACTCATACTGGTCAAAGTCAAGTGGGATTCAAAGAGAGGACCCGAGTACACTTGGGAGCTGGGATCGGAGATGAAAAGAAAGTATCCTCACTTATTTCAATGAATCTCGAGGACGAGATTTTGAATAAGGTGGGGAGGATGTAAGGACCTTCAAAAATGTCCCAAACCGACCCGTAAGTGGAAACCCGGACCCCGAAACCTTAATCCATATCAAAAACCTAGAAAACAAGAAAACTGGTCTTCAGGCGGGCCACGTAAAGGTCAAGCTTAAGTTGACGCGTGCCGCGTCAATGTGGTGTTGACCGGATAAGCGTTCCCGGTCCACGTGTCACCCACGTGGCACACCTACTCATGACCGAGCAAGCCTAATTTACGATTAGACCCTCTCGCGGGCCGCGTAAAGATCAAGGGGGGCTTACGCGGGCCGCGTGAACCCCAAATTTCACCTATAAATAGATTTGGTCCCGAGCTATCATTCTGTGTCGAAATTTCAATCAAAATCACGAAGTATACTGTCCAAAAGTCGAAATTACAATTCACAGTAGTGCAACGCTGCTACGATACCGGGTATTAACTCAATCGCTGCTACGATTCAATGTCCGATCGACTGAAACTATCCGATGAATGTTTAAATGCTGCTCAAATTAGGGTTATACTTTGTCATTCATCATGAATTCGATGGATGTTTAAGTATTGCACTTTGTCATTCGTCGTGAGGGTTTTAATCTCGTGAGTTATCGTAAATGCTGTATTAGTTACTGACCTAGTTCGTGTGCATTGTTATTTAAATTAGGTTACAAGGCTAATCAGTAGGCTAAACTCTGCCCATATAAATCTGCAATGTGAGTCATTCTCTTTTTATCAAATGTTTTACAATACTCCATTTTCAAATGTTATAATTACAGGGATTAAGTCGTGGTTATCTTAATCACTGGCTAGTGGGGTATTGTGCACATTACTAGTTTCTCACGGTTAGGCTAATAAATCCTAACAGTGATAAACGTCACTACTTGGGGAAAGACCCAATAGTGGTATGACCATCGTCACCAGGTGACACGGTGCCAGATAAAAATAAGATAAAAGCCATTGTAATCGCTCTTATGCTGTAATTTATAACCATGTGTCGTTTTATGCAAAATGAATGATTCACCAGTATTTCCCCGCTGATAAAATATTTTAAAAACATTTTCAGGCGACCTGCTGTGATTCAAGGAAAACGTGCTACGGAGCACTAACAAGCTTGAAAAGGTGGCTCAGTTAAAATAAATAAACATGTTTTATAAATCAGGGAATTTCCTAGTAAAATTCCTCTATTGTAAAATTACGGGGTTGATCCCGAATTATGAAATAAAATAATCGGGTATTTTCAAGTTTTAAAAGATCCTGTTAAAACTTCCACTGTCGCATCATTTAATGAATACCACGGGTTCCTGTCCTGCGGCTCCTAACCGGGTCAAACTGGGGCTGGGGCCGTGACAATTCTTCTGGAAACACATCTGAGAATTGAGATACTACGGGGATATCATTCAATTCTTTTCCTTTAGTGTTAATGATTATGGAAATCATATACACTAATGATCCTTTTTTTACGCAACTTGCTGTTTTCATCACAGAGATAAATTTTGTGGATCTAGACGACTTATCTCCTTTAATTGTGATATTTTCACCCTTTGGTGAATTTACTTGGATTGGCTTTTGATCACATAGAATACTGGCTTTATTGGCTATTAACCAATTCATTCCTAATACAACGTCAAATCCTGCCAGATTCATTGGATAAAGGTTTGCAATAAACTTTTGATTTAAAAATTCTATTCTTGCTCCCTGCAAGATTTCGGAAATCTTAATGGATTCTCCATTTGCTGTCTCTACCAGACATTCTTGTGGGAGTTTAGTTAATGGTTAATTGAGAAGTTTGCAAAATGAAGTATTAATAAAACTTTGCAAAAACATCCTTAACTAAAAAACGTACCGGCAATCACGTCCAGAATCATTTTGGCTTCTTCTGCAGTCAGAATAAATTCTCTAGTATTTTTAGTAGTCTTGTTGTGTTCATGGCTGGAGCTAGTTTTGGACAATTCAGCTTGATATTCCCTTTTTCTCCACAGTTGAAGCACACTCCATTACTGGGTTTCTTCCTACAATCTTCTTTCTTGTGTCCTGGTATCTTGCAGAAGTTGTAGTAAGTGGAGCATCTTCCTAAATGCTTCTTCTTACAGGCCTTACAGTAAGGTGTCGAGGTAGAACCTACGTTTTTTCCCACGATTGGAATTTCCATAGCGAAATTCTTGGGTAAGCCTTTGAGCTATGTTCTTTCTCTGGTTTTCTTTATGTGTGCGCACTAATTCATCAGTCAAGGTATTAGCTATTTCTACAGCTTCTTCTATGGTTTGGGGTCTAGCTGCCTTGACTACATGTGTAATTTCACTGATTAATCCCCAAATGTAACGGGAGATTAATACTGGTTCTGGTGTTGCAAGGGTCGGCACTATTCTAGCATATTCGAAGAATGTAGTAGTGTAACCCTTACTATCCACTCTAGTCATTCTAAGGTTTAAGAACGTATTTATTCTCTGTTCTTTTTCATTAGGAGGACAGAATTTCCTTTCCACCATATTCTTAAATTCATTCCATTCCATATTATAAATCCTGTCACTTCCCCTAGACTGGAGGATAATGTTCCACCATTCTAAAGCTGAGTTCTTAAACAGATTGGAGGCAAACATTATCTTATCCTCCTCTGCACACTTGCTTATTTTCAAGACTGCCCCAGTCTTTTCTATCCAGCGTAGAGCTGCAATGGCTCCTTCATTGCCCGAGAATTCTATTAGTTTACAGGACCATAATTCTTTGTAAGAACAATCATAAGACATGGTTCTTCTTCTTTTTGGAATGGGCACTTGAAGCATTGGTCCATTGTTTACGCTGTGTTCTGGTTCAGTAGGTGGTCGCTACTGCCATTATTACTTTTATTATCCGTTTCCTTAACCGTTTTGATAATATATGGCATTGCGTCTATAATTCCTTGTGCCACTATGTGTTGGATGACACTGTTATCTATTTGGTTTCCATTATTATCGTTATTCTGGTTTTCTTGATTCACTTTGTTGTCCATCTGAATTTTAAACATTTACCCCATATTAATATCATAAGATAATATTTAACACAAACAATCACACAACAAACATATTGATCAAAATCGTCGAACATTGCGACCTTTACTCTATTTTATATATATGCGTCTAGTACAAACCGTAACTGAAATCTAAAATTACAATACTAGTATGCATCCGTAGTTGTTACCTATATATATATATTTTTTTTTCATCATACAAACATATTATATATATATATATATATATATATTATTATTAATATTAATGATACGGGTTCATCCAAAATTCCATATTACGCTCGTCATATTTCCAGACGAGCCTTTCACCTATCTGTCTCATTCTTTCACTTCCTTCTAATATCTCCTCACCAAAGGTGCGGAGTTCTTGCACATTCTCAGTGCTCATGGGTGGGGCTGGTGCTGGTATTGGGTCAGGAAACTGGGACATCGGTTCTTCGTGTGGGTAAGGGTTCTCTAGGATTTCCCTGATATATTAGTCATTATCAAAATATGGGTCCAGAGGGTCCAGGTTGGGATAGGGTGCTACTGGGTTCATGGGTTCCTCTATTGGGTATAGTTGCTGGTAATCCCTGTGGTCTCGTCAAACCATGGGTCATAGTCTGGGGGATGGGGTGTTGGTACCCTAGGAATTTCAGCTGGGTGAAAATCAGGTACTAGAATTTGGTCTACTGGGTTTGGCTCAATTTCCATAGGTTGTGTGGGAAATAGTGGTAACGGCTGGGGTGCTATGAGTTGTTCTAGATTCGGGTCTGCAGCTGTAGTTGCTAAGATATGAAAATTTGCTAATCTCCTATTAATCATATCCTGTGTTTGAGCATTCATTTCTCTATTCGCGGCTGCTAAAGTTTTCTCATCCTTTTTCTATGTTCATGAGCTCCTCTGCTGAACCATCCTCTCTTCTTGGGAGGGAATGGCTCTTCAGATTGTGCCTTGAACACGAAAAATCCCTTCTTCGGTATCAGCCGAATACCCCGAGGGGGTAGGCTGTGAAGAGGTTCCTTCGTCCCTAGGTGAGCTGGACAACTGACGGTAAGTGTCTGAAGGTCCTTGGTCGCTCATACTGTAAACTAATAAATTGTCAAATAACACAAAATAATAAAATATGCACGTAGTCACGAATATTATTTCCTAACATAACAGATACAATTTTGGTGCCAGCAGAACACTTCTGTGGCAGAAATTAGTGGCTGTAGCTCTGATACCACCTTCTATCGCAACCCCCGACCCCTGCCTTGGGAGGCGGGCGGCCGCGGCCTACTCAGAGATGGTGGTATCGGTGTTTATCATTATTTGACAGCGGAAATTTCATCAGGACCGTAGTTAAGAAATATATTATCAGAGTAAAACATCATATTTTATAATAATAAATATATTGGGATAAAACCCTAGTTTTTGTTACAAACAAGATTATAGGGATAAACCCTATTTTATTCAAATAAAACATCTTCTTTATTTAGGTAACTTTTATAGCCACTTTTCCAAGCCTTCAGTGCCGTGCAGCTGCCTTCTATTTGGCTTTCATATTTTGTTACCTGACACGCGTTTAAAAACATTTTGTCAGTGGGAAATACTGGTGAGTGAATCCCAATTTAATCAAGACAGGTAAAACCGTTTACAGCATTGAGGGCGGTCGGGCAATTACATTTGTTTATTTTTCTACTTTAATTACCACCCACGGTACTGTCAACCCGACTTGTGGTCATGTTACTACTCACAGTGTAGTAACAAATTTTGTATACAAAACCCCAACATACCGACGATAATTGTAGAATAGAAATACTCAATCACTGTTTAACATAATGTAAATCATTTGAGGTTTTGTAAAAAACAGTTTGCAAAAGGGAGGATTACTCACATTGCTACTTTAGGTAATTTCCTGTGGATTTCTGGCTATAATCTATAAATTTTAAATAATGCACACGTGTTAGTATAATAACCCAAATTTACATTAGTTATACCCTCCCCGAGACAGAACTCCAACGACTACGTCGGGGGCAAAGCCTCGACAGCCGTTATGGAGCGCTAGATCAATCGAGCAGCGTATCTAATAAGTAACTGGGGGTTATGATACTAACAACGAGGCAGAGCTTCGTTATTTAGGGGGTATTATGCCCGGGTATTATAATTACTATGATGAAATTTGAGAGAGAAAGTGAATGTGAACGAGTTGGGATTGAAGGTTGATGCTTCCATTTTATAGGGGCTGATCTCGGCTTTCTTGCAACCCACATAGGAAACAGAAGGGGCCTTCGCGCCCCGCGACATAGGCCGGGTAGGCCCTAGCCTTGTCGGGTCACACGCATAGGTCTGCCACGATCATGCCACGTGGCTGCTCAGGGGCTCTCCTGGTGGCCTAGCTGTTGCGGCCCGCCAGCGAGGATTAAATTTCATTTTTATTTAATTTTTTCAAAAATAAAGGTATTCGGGACTGGTTTTCGTATACGGGATGTATTTTAAGACGTATAGGGACATTCTAAATATTTTAGGGGTGTTGGAAATATTTTAGGAGGGTTGTTATATGTCTACATTTTACCCTCCTCAGACCCTACGTTAGTTTTGCTATTGGTGGGATTTACTGAGTATGTTGATGATGATGACCCCCACATGTTAAAAAATGGAAAGTTAGTACCCTAGGAAGTGATTTTAAACTATTAGTACCTTAGACTGTTACTTTGTGTAAACCACAGGACTAACTATGTAATTAACTCTAATCTTTTATTACATATTTCCCCAACCTTTAAAATCAATTACATATTTCCTCTTCCTAAACCATGTATATTACATATTAACCCATTTCATTAAAATTGCAATTATTGAATTACTATTATACCCCAATAACTCATTAACACATTTCATTAAAATTGCAATTATTGAATTACTATTCTACCCCAATAACTCATTGAATTTACCCATTTCTAAAAGTGATCGAATGGGATGCAAACATGCAGTTAGAACAACTTTTTCAAACAGTGTCTTCTTCCCCAAAACAAAACAAAACAAAACAAAATTCAAGTTTCTGAAACTACTGCAAAATTTCTCAATCTAGTGCTCCTCTACGAATAAGTACCATATGTGTTGTGTTCAGTTATGTAATCTTATGAAACATTGTTATATCTCATGATCGCATATCGTTCGTCTAGCAAAGTGTGACTGCCAACTTCCTGGCTGAAACCCTCTGCGACGTCCCTCCGCCGCCATCAAATTCAGGCGACTCCACACAACCACCACCAAGCTTGGATTTTGACGATGGTGTCATCCTCCACGATAGCACTAGATCTAGACCCTCATCGCCGCAGATCTAACCCACCATAAATGAATCAATAGAAGTCAAAATTTAATCAAACAAGTCGCTGGTGAACTGGAGTTAATCATAGACTCAATCGACGGTAGAACAACCGTCGCCGGTTAGGGCTCGGTGCCGTATTCACCGCACCTTGATACATCGTTAATTCGCTGGTTACAAGAACTTGTCGCAATGACTGCTTTGATATTGGAATCGCCCAACGGAGATGTAGTTGCGGGAGTTAGGCTCTTCAATTACTGGGTGAATGAGATTCTCAGAGACTCGAGAATGAAAAAGTGTACAAATCTGGAAGGGTAATTTTGTCATTATTTATAATTTTATTAATAAAAGGGGAAATATGTAATTAAAGTTTTGAGTTGGGTATATAGGGAAATGATCAAATAGGAAGTTAATTTTGGCTAGAAAAGATAGGAAGTAATAAGATTATGACATGTGGCAAAATTTAAAAATAAAGGGAAAGGGTATTTTAGTCAATTTTTTTCCAATCTTCTCCATTCTTGTTTCTTTGTAACTTCAAAACCCACCATTTTCAAAATCCATCATCTTCAATGTTGGTGCAGTTTTTGTGTCCGATGCTGTTCGAATAGTTTAGTTTTATTTTATGCTGATTATGTAATAATTAGTGAAACGGTCAAACGAACGTGTATTGACCCGCTCGTTTGAAGTGGTCAAACGTGAGGGTTATTTGTTTGACCGTGTGTGTGCAAGTGAAGTGGGCGTGGCTATAAATACCACCCCTTTGGTTCATTTGCAATGAAGTGTAACACCCCGTGTTTTCGGGAAGTCAAAGTCAAAGTCAAGGTCAAAGTCAACGACCGATTTCGTGCGACCAAACCTCTAGAGAATTTCTTTTATGTGTGTAATTTAGTTGTATTATGTGGAGTAAGTGTCAATAAATACAGTAATCAACATATGATTTTCGCTATTCAATCGACCTACGACTGTGAATTATAGGAAGTAACAATGCGATAAAGTTAACGAAACGATAATCAAAGTATGCTAATCAAATCGACATCGAATTAAATCTCAACTCGAAATACGCATTTGGAATATTGTTATACGTGTGTGTGTGTGCCTTACGTGTTATCTGTGCAAGTTTATTTATGTTATGTTGTGGTAATCAATCGAACGCAATCGAACTCAAAATGCAATCGAACTCAATCGACATCGAACTCGAATCACAATCGAACTATGGTAATTAGTGGAGAAAGGATAGCGCAAGATATGAGTGGTTGGGGTTAAAAGTAATTTGACTAGGAAACCCTATCGTACCGAACCGCTCGTAACCGAAATCGAAATATCGAAAATCGTCGCACCGAACACACAAAACGTGCAGCTGATCGATCAGGCTACCAGCCGATCGAACAGCCAGCCGAGCGGACTGCTGTCCGATCGGACAGGCTGTTCGATCGAGCTGCCTGGCCGATCGGCCAGCACTTTCCCCTTTTGGCATCCTATAAATACCCCTGTCATTGTCATCCTTTCCACTTTTGGAAACCTCTGTTCGACCATCACGCTTAGTTCATCCTTTTCTCAGATTTCCTCTCGATTCCGGTAAGATTTCATCCTAAACCTTGTACTTTCTTAATCTACACGCACTCCTACACCTTTCTATCTTTCAAATCTTAACTTTTAATCGTGAAATCATCAAGATTCAAGTGTTCTAGGATGATGTCATTATGGGTTCTTGAAGAACTTCATGTTTTGGCCTCAACCCACCAACAGTAACTTGGATCTAGCCGTTTTCCACATAAACAAACAAAGATCTTTCATAGATCTAAACATATACCCGATGAAAAGGATTGAAAGATGGATTTTCCAACTTTCTTTCAACTCTTTTCCACTCAATGCCTTCAAACCGATAGAAACGGAGCCTGTGCCGACATACAAATCACTCTGGTGGTTGCATGGCTCAAGATCCGGATTCTATCCACGAGATTAACCGAGTTCGGGTTAAACGATAAACTCCGTTTCGAACAGTTCACCAGCCGGATTTGGGTGATTTCTGTCCGACCAAGGGAACCAAGTAAGGACGAGGGATCTATGGTTCGAATCGTTGCCAAAATACCTCAATAAAACGACAAACAAACAAAACAACCAAGTGTTAAACGAATAGGCTGATCAGGTCAGGGTGCTGACCGATCGGACTGCTGTCCGAACGGACAGCCAGCCGATCGGACAGTCAGCTGATCGACTGGCCAGTCGATCGGTTAACACATGGTCCCACACTTAATCAATTTATTTTGAAGACTAGTATAGAACGAACTGTTGTTCGATCAGACTATTGTCCGATCGGATTACTCTTCAGATCATGAGATACTATACTTCAACAATCGATTTTTCAACATGTCCGATGCACTAGGGGTGCCACCCGATCGAACGGTCGTCCGATCAGGTGACACCTTGCTAAGAATTTGTCATGGTTGTTCATGCATGTTGTCCGATCGAACAACATTAGTGTTCGATCGATCAGTTACCCGATCCACTGCACCATACCTTGCATTTCATTTAAAGTTGTTGACTATTGTTGACTTGCCAACCGATCGGTCAGCAAATCATTAAGTTTTTGACTTGTTGACCTGTCCGATCGAACAACTGACCGATCCAAAGCAAATCACTATAATTCATTATAATACCTAACCGATCGGGTTGCCGGCCGATCGAACAGCCGTCCGATCGACCGACCTGAAGGGTAAAGGTACTTCAATGTTTTCAAATGCTACAACAAAAACTTCAAAAGTCAAGCCATCATACACAAACACATTCGTCTCATAGGAAGAAACAATCCACTCGAATAGTCATCTGACCGGACTACCATCCGACCGGATGAACGCCCGAACGGATTGCCATCCGCACGGACAAGCCGTCCGATCGGATTACCATCCGACCGAACTGCTAACCGATCCATTCACACTTTGCATCGTTTTACGCGTCACTTATCATTATGCTATCAATCCATTCAGGCTAACTTTACTCGCTAAGCGCTCCCTTCAATCCATCAACCGCTGTGAGTATACTCGATCCCTTTTTGCTTTATGCACTTTTGGGTGTTACATACGTTACAACTATTCAAATCACATCAAACACACTACTCAATACTATTTGAACGCTAACCGTTAATGCATGTTATATGTGGCTTATGAATGCTTGTTTGTTATGTTTACACATGGAATGTTGTCTACCTGCCTTAGCAACGATAGTACTATAGTTTGGACTCAGCACCCGTTCACACGGGGGTTGTTAAGGACAATCACTTGCATGGATTACGGTGGTAATCATGTATTGCAAACTACATCTGGCAGTCAACCCGCAGTCATTGGTATCGATGGATGTATGTCGATAACTAACGTGCTTCATTTCACTATGTGTACGTGCTGGTTATGCGTAAACGAATTCGAACTTTATATGCTATTATCAAACTTGTATGCTCACCTTTACATTTTATGTATTGACTTTACTTTAACGTATGTGACAGGTGCTTAGGATGCACACATGGTAGGAAGTTGAAGCTAGAATAAAGCTTTAGAGCCCAACAAATAGTTGTATGTGGTAACTAAATCAAGGGTCTCTAGAAGCAGATAAACAATTGCTATATTTAAATCTGAGTTGTCGGAACAGAATTATTTGCCTAGATTTTGTCTATAATAATTTGTTTACTGTTTGAGACATGGTATGGGACATGTTGTTTAAATTGAATGGTAATGATAATTGTTATGGAAACTTCTGGACAATCTGTTTCGCTCAGTGCCATGCCCCGATGATTCCGCCATCGGTTGGGGTGTGACAGATTGGTATCAGAGCCATAACTATAGGGAATTAGGCAAGACTCGACCTAGTCCAGGTCGATGTCTTAGAGACCTAGTCTATAGTTAGGAACCAACAAACCGACTTGTGCATATCCGGTAGGGATTATGTACGAGCTTATTTCTCGCTATCCTCACTTATGCTACACTATCGCTGCACTCGAATTTTCAACTTTGAAAGGGTAACTAAGCCGAGAATAGGTGTGAAAACCGCAAACTCTCGACTAAAGTTGCTTAATCGACCTGCATTTTATCTACAAACGAGGAGAATTATGCCAAATCAGGAGTGAAATCCGCATTTTGATGAATAATCTCCTCTATTTTACTAAATACAGGAACGAAGTTGTTAAGCTAGGGGTGAAACCCTAACCTTGACGACTTGTTCCACTTTTATACAAAACTCTCACCAAAGTCTTGACGGACTCCAACGACCTGAAGTCACGATATGACTAACATGATACGTGCCAAATGCCCAAGAATCGAGGCGAAGGCGCTGCCCTGAAGGTCAAATGTGCACAACAAGTCTTTGTGAATAGTCGAACCACTTTGGGTAGTCGAAGTCTACTAGCCACAGACAATCTATTTCTCGATTTCTATGTGTTTCAATTCTGAGCCCGCAACTGCCGACTCTGATGATTCGTCGATTTTATGTGCTACGTTTACCTATTTATGTGTTTAACTTTTGGAAATTTACTCGATTTTGGCTTTCACTTCGATCGACACACACAACTCGCCTTACATTTCTATCTCAATACGTTTCCAAATCACTAAATTGTGGACGACTTTATGCTACGCTTATACTACACGACTCGATATAACAAACGCAAACGCTATATTCAAACGCTTACGAACTGTGAATGATAGGTTTCTGTATTCTGACTGCCTCTTATGACTACATGGTTAGGTGTTTCTGTGACTCTGTGCTCAATATGCTTACGTGCTTACGTGCCTCTGTGTTATGTGAATCGGTGATTATGTGCCTACGTGTTTATGTGATACATAATACATTGTGTTCCTGAGCTTTAGTAAGTAGTAGACGTGTGAGGTGAGGTTCGAATACAATGTATTGAGTCCTGTGACGATGTCTGTTGCAGACAATGTCATCTGGATCCCGTCATCCCTTACTTTCTCGTCAAGAAAAGAGAGACAAACGCCTTGCTGCCATCATCGCTAAAAGTGTAGCAAAGGCCGTGAGTGATGTTTACGAGAATGCCAGCAAATCATCTGAGGAATCGAGGACCGAAGCTCCTAAATCTACCAGTAAGACCTTCAATTTCAAGCAATTCAAGTCGGGTGGGCCAAAAGAATTCACTGGCGAGGGAGGTCCTACTGCACTATTCCAATGGTTTGATTCCATTGAGGTCACTCTACGGCAGAGTGGTTGCCCCGATGACCTCCAAACTCTGAATGCTACCCGCGTTTTCTAGTCCCGCGCACTAGACTGGTGGACGGCCGAGAGGAACAAGCGAGGGATCGATGCAGCCTACGGTCCGTCGTGGGACGAGCTCAAGGAAGTTATGCTGGAGGAATTTTGCCCTCCTCATGAACGTCAAAAGCTAGAAGATGAATTTTGGCACATACAGTAAAAGGAAGGTGATAATGCTGGTCTCACTGCTCGCTTCAAGCAGCTCAGCATTATCTGTCCTGACCAAGTCAAGAGTCCAGACATGGCAATTAAGAAGTACATCCGAGCCCTGCCTGACTGTGTTGCTGACTTCGTTCAAGCGGCTATGACTACGACGATCGAAGAAACTTATCTACTGGCCGCTGAAATCAACGACAAGCGGGTCAAGGCCGGTGTCTGTGATAAAACTTCAAAGCACCTGCATCAAGCTACCATCGCCATACCAACCGCTGAAACCACCACCTCATCAAGCAACAAGAGGAAGAACAAGAGAAAGAACAACTCCAGCAACAAGAACTGTGCGATCACAGCTGCACCGATTCAAGCTGTATCAGCCCAACAGCGTCAAGTAGCGGCGCCTGTGGCAAATGCACCGCCTGCTAAGCGTGCATACACTGGGCCACACCCGCTCTGCCCTACTTGTACCTACCATCACCCGACTGCCATTGCTTGCCGTTTTTGTGCTCATTGCAATATGTACGGTCATTTTACTACCAACTGCCGTGTTCAACAAGCTCCTGCTCATCAAGTTCTACTCACCGCCCCTCAGGGTCAACAAGCACCTCCGGCACCCGCGGTCAAAGCCAGAGCCTGCTTCGCATGTGGCGATCCTAACCATTTCGCCAACATGTGCCCGAACAGGGTTGTGAAACAAGAGCCCCAGCAGCAGCAGCAACATCACCAGCAACAACAGCAGCAACAGCAACAACAGGCCGCACGCGCCAGAACTTTCAACATCAACGTGCGTCAAGCCCAAGCCGACAACAACGTGGTCAATGGTACGTCCCTTGTGAATGGTATTTATGCTTCATGTTTGTTTGATACTGGAGCCGATAACTGCTTTGTGTCGTTCGAATTCGAGAAACTCCTTAGTCGTAAACGCTCCCAACTCTCCTCGACATTCGATGTTGAAGTCGCTACCGGAAGGACTGTCGCCGTCAATTCTGTTCTTCGTGATTGTACTCTCGAGCTCAACAATCACATTTTCCCAATCGACCTCATTCCGATGCAACTCGGAAGTTTTGACGTCATAGTAGGCATGGACTTTCTTCGTGAAAACCATGCCGAAGTTGTGTGCTTCGACAAGATGATTCGATTCTCGCTTGCGAATGGTGATTTATTGTGTGTTTACGGTGATACTACTTCGAAAGGTCTCAAGCTCATGTCATGTGTTCAAGCTAGAAAGTATCTCCGCAAGGAATACAGGGCTTACTTGGCTAACATTGTAGTAGCGGAGAAGGAAAAGAAAGAAAAGAAGGAAGTAAAAGACGTTCTAGTGGTTCGAGAATTTCCTAATGTTTTTCCAGAGGATCTTCCCGGACTACCGCCAAGTCGTGATATCGACTTTCGTATCGACCTCATTCCTGGAGCCAACCCTATTGCCAAAGCTCCCTACTGACTCGCGCCATCCGAAATGCGCAAACTCTCAAACCAACTCCAGGAATTACTTGAGAGAGGCTTCATTCGCCTGAGCACCTCTCCTTGGGGCGCGCCAGTCCTTTTCGTCAAAAAGAAGGATGGGTCGTTCAGGATGTGCATCGACTATCGGGAATTGAATAAGTTAACTATCAAGAACCGCTATCCCCTACCCCGCATCGACGATTTGTTTGATCAATTACAAGGTACTACGTGCTTCTCGAAGATAGATCTACGCTCAGGATATCACCAGCTACGTATTCAAGAAGAGGACATACCCAAAACCGCATTTCGCACTCGATACGGCCACTACGAATTCGTTGTTATGTCTTTTGGTTTAACCAATGCACCTGCGGTTTTTATGGACCTGATGAATCGCGTATGTAAACCATATCTCGACCGTTTCGTCATCGTGTTCATCGACGACGTCTTGATCTATTCCAAATCGAAAACCGAACACGCGCAACATCTACGTTTGGTTCTCGAGCTACTCCAGGGGAATCAACTCTATGCCAAGTTCTCCAAGTGTGAATTCTGGTTGGAGGAAGTTCAGTTTCTGGGTCACATTGTTAATAGTCAAAGTATTCATGTCGACCCTGCGAAGATTGAAGCTGTCAAGGGTTGGATTACACCCAAAAACCCGTCTGAAGTCCGTTCTTTTCTCGGACTAGCGGGCTATTATTGATGACTTATCGAAGGATTCTCAAAGATCGCTATGCCGCTTACCGGTCTCACGCATAAAGACAAGCCTTTTGTTTGGGGAACTAAACAAGAGTCTGCCTTTCGAACCCTCAAACACAAGCTTTGCAACGCTCCTGTTCTCACATTGCCCGACGGAAACGACGATTTCATTGTCTATTGTGATGCTTCCAACCTCGGCCTCGGTTGTGTCCATATGCAACGGGACAAGGTTATAGCTTACGCATCTCGTCAGCTCAAAATCCACGAGAAGAATTATACAACCCATGATCTCGAGCTAGGCGCAGTTGTTTTTGCGTTAAAGATTTGGCGACACTACCTGTACGATACCAAGTGTATGATCTTCACCGATCATAGGAGCCTACAACATATCTTTAATCAAAAGGAACTTAATATGCGTCAACGTCGATGGGTAGAACTTCTCAACGATTACGACTGTGAGATTCGTTATCACCCGGGCAAGGCGAATGTTGTTGCCGATGCACTCAGTAGACGGAACTATCTGCTTAGCCCTCGTAATGTTCAAACCCAATACGACCTTGAGACTCTCATTCGCGAAGCTCAGCATGCGAGTTTTAACGAACGCACTCTGAAGAAGGAAAGAATCTACCACGATGGAGCCCAACTTGTGAGCAAGTCGAATGGGATATTCCACTTTCTGGACCGAATTTGGATCCCCAAACGGACCAATTTGTGACAGATCTTGATGAACGAAGCCCACAAATCTCGGTATTCTATTCATCCCGGTGCCGACAAAATGTACCAGGATCTTCGCTATAAGTACTGGTGGCCGGGCATGAAGAGGGATATTGCTCTCTATGATGGAAAATGCCTGACATGTGCAAGAGTCAAGGCTGAACATCAAAGACCCTCTGGCTTACTCGAACAGCCACCAATCCCCATGTGGAAGTGGGAAAGTATAGCTATGGACTTTATAACAAAGCTACCGCACACGTCATCAGGTCACGACAGCATTTGGGTTGTGGTTGACCGTTTGACTAAATCAGCTCACTTTTTACCAATACGGGAAGACTACAAGGTAGAACGATTAGCCCGAATCTACACCGACGAGATCATTTGTAATCATGGGACGCCTCGTGACATCATCTCTGATCGTGATGCTCGGTTTACCTCGTGACTGTGGGAAACATTTCAAACGGCACTCGGTACATCGCTCAATCTAAGTACCGCTTTCCACCCTCAAACCGACGGTCAGACTGAAAGAACGATTCGTACTCTTGGGATAAATACCTGCCATTAGTCGAATTCTCATATAACAACAGCTATCATGCAAGCATTCAAATGGCGCCATTTGAGGCTTTATATGGAAGAAGATGTCGATCTCCTATTGTGTGGCACGAGATCGGGCATTCGCAATTAACCGGTCCAGAGCTATTACAAGAAACGACAGACAGAATTTTCCAAATTCGAGACAACCTGGTAAAAGATCGGAATCGACAGAAAAGTTATGCCGATAGACGACGCAAGCCCCTTGAATTGGACGTTGGTGACTACGTACTCCTAAAGGTATCGCCTTGGAAGGGTGTGGTCCGATTCGACAAGAAAGGGAAGCTCGCACCTCGATATGTTGGACCTTTTAAGATTCTGGAAAGGATCAGAAAAGTCGCCTATAGACTCGAACTACCGGAGGAGCTTAGTAACGTCCACCCGACTTTCCACGTGTCAAACCTCCGAAAGTGCCTAGCCGACCACGACTTACCCGTTCGACTCGATGACCACAAAACATTACATTTCGTGGAGAAGCCTGTCGAAATCATGGATCGCCAAACCAAACAGCTCAGACGCTCTTGCATTCCTATTGTGAAAGTCCGATGGGAAGGCAAACGAGGCACAGAGTTAACTTGGGAACTCGAAAGCGACATGAAGGCGAAGTACCCGCAGTTGTTTAAGGAGGAAGTCTAGAAAGAGAAAGTTCTCCACGTGATTCACGGTGTTGTACGACTTTCAGCTTAATTTCGGGACGAAATTCCCAAAACAAGGGGAGGCTGTAACACCCCGTGTTTTCGGGAAGTCAAAGTCAAAGTCAAGGTCAAAGTCAACGACCGATTTCGGTCGACCCGACTTCTAGAGAATTTCTTTTATGTGTTTAATTTAGTTGTATTATTTGGAGTAAGTGTCAATAATTACAGTAATCGACGTATGATTTTCTCTATTCAATCGACCTACGACTGTGAATTATAGAAAGTAACAATGCGATAAAGTTAACGAAACGATAATCAAAGTATGCTAATCAAATCGACATCGAATCAAATCTCAACTCGAAATACGCATTTGGAATATTGTTATACGTGTGTGTGTGCCTTACGTGTTATCTGTGCATGTTTATTTATGTTATGTTGCGGTAATCAATCGAACGCAATCGAACTCAAAATGCAATCAAACTCAATCGACATCGAACTCGAATCACAATCGAACTATGGTAATTAGTGGAGAAAGGATAGCGCAAGATATGAGTGGTTGGGGTTAAAAGTAATTTGACTAGGAAACCCTATCGTACCGAACCGCTCGCAACCGAAATCGAAATATCGAAAATCGTCGCACCGAACACACGAAACGTGCAGCTGATCGATCAGGCTACCAGCCGATCGAGCAGCCAGCCAAGCGGACTGCTGTCCGATCGAGCTGCCTGGCCGATCGGCCAACACTTTCCCCTTTTGGCATCCTATAAATACCCCTGTCATTGTCATCCTTTCCACTTTTGGAAACCTCTGTTCGACCAACAAGCTTAGTTCATCCTTTTCTCAGATTTCCTCTCGATTCTGGTAAGATTTCGTCCTAAACCTTGTACTTTCTTAATATACACGCACTCCTACATCTTTTTATCTTTCAAATCTTAACTTTTAACCATGAAATCATCAAGATTCAAGTGTTCTAGGATGATGTCATCATGGGTTCTTGAAGAACTTCATGTTTTGGCCTCAACCCACCAACAGTAACTTGGATCTAGCCGATTTCCACATAAACAAACAAAGATCTTTCATAGATCTAAACATATACCCGGTGAAAAGGATTGAAAGATGGATTTTCCAACTTTCTTTCAACTCTTTTCCACTCAATGCCTTCAAACCGATAGAAATGGAGCCTGTGCCGGCTTACAAATCACTTCGGTGGTTGCATGGCTCAAGATCCGGATTCTATCCACGAGGTTAACCGATTTCGGGTTAAACGATAAACTCCGTTCCGAACAGTTCACCAACCGGATTTGGGTGATTCCTGTTCGACCAAGGGAACCAAGTAAGGATGAGGGATCTATGGTTCGACTCGTTGCCAAAATACCTCAATAAAACGACAAACAAACAAAACAACCAAGTGTTAAATGAATAGGCTGATCAGGTCAGGGTGCTAACCGATCGGACTGCTGTCCGAACGGACAGCCAGCCGATCGGACAGTCAGCCGATCGACTGGCCAGCCGATCGGTTAACACATGGTCCCACACTTAATCAATTTATTTTGAAGACTAGTATTGAACGAACTGTTGTTCGATCGGACTACTGTCCGATCGGATTACTCTTCGGATCATGAGATACTATACTTCAACAATCGATTTTTCAACATGTTCGATGTACTAGGGGTGCCACCCGATCGAACGGCCGTCCGATCAGGTGACACCTAGCTAAGAATTTGTCATGGTTGTTCATGCATGTTGTCTGATCGAACAGCATTAGTGTTCGATCGATCAGTTACCCGATCCACTGCACCATACCTTGCATTTCATTTAAAGTTGTTGACTATTGTTGACTTGCCAACCGATCGGTCAGCAAATCATTAAGTTTTTGACTTGTTGACCTGTCCGATCGAACAGCTGACCGATCCAAAGCAAATCACTACAATTCATTAAAATACCTAACCGATCGGGTTGCCGGCCGATTGAACGTCCGATCGACCGACCTGAAGGGTAAAGGTACTTCAATGTTTTCAAATGCTATAACAAAAACTTCAAAAGTCAAGCCATCATACACAAACACATTCATCTCATAGGAAGAAACAATCCACTCGAATAGTCATCTGACCGGACTACCATCCGACCGGATGACCGCCCGAACGGATTGCCATCCCCACGGACAAGCCGTCCGATCGGATTACCATCCGACCGAACTGCTAACCGACCCATTCACACTTTGCATCGTTTTACGCGTCACTTATCGTTATGCTATCAATCCATTTAGGCTAACTTTACTCGTTAAACGCTCCCTTCAATCCATCAACCGCTGTGAGTATACTCGATCCCTTTTTGTTTTATGCACTTTTGGGTGTTACATACGTTACAACTATTCAAATCACATCAAACACACTACTCAATACTATTTGAACGCTAACCGTTAATACATGTTATACGTGGCTTATGAATGCTTGTTTGTTATGTTTACACATGGAATGATGTCTACCTGCCTTAGCAATGATAGTACTATAGTTTGGACTCAGCACCCGTTCACACGGGGGTTGTTAAGGACAATCACGTGCATGGATTACGGTGCTAATCATGTATTGCGAACTGCATCTGACAGTCAACCTGTAGTCATTGGTATCGATGGATCTATGTCGATAACTAACGTGCTTCATTTCACTATGTGTATGTGACACCCCAGGAAAACCAGGAAAATAACGCAACTTAACTAGCTTCCTCAGTAACCACGCGCTAAATTTCGGGACGAAATTCTCTTAACAGGGGGAGAATGTGACAACCCTCAAATTTACATGTAACCGTACAATCTATTAATGTTAATTAAAGTACTTGATGACTGTGCTGAATCATTTAACTGCTCTCTGATCACTGTGTTATGCTTACATGTATTTGTTAACATACTAATAGTATACATAAAAGTTACTAAATAGTCTGATACGCCTTCCTGAGTGTTAAAAATTAAAAACGTTGCAAAAATATATATGTAGGACACTTTACGGAGTAATTAAGCACTTTAACGGAACAGTGTCAAACCGAACAACCGGACTTTACCCGGAACATGAAAATATTGCCAAAAACATTGTTTATACTTTTCTGAGCTAGTTAGGGTCCCCGAATACCCTAACACACTTTATATTTCATAACACACATAGATATCCTAACTAAACCCTTAGATTTCAACTAATTAGTAAACATGCCATTAAAAACCCAACCCATACCCCCCCCCCCCTCATCTCGACGGTCCCTAAGGGTGGGGACACACCCTTGTTTCTTTGATTATTTTATTGTTTATGTAGAAACATTTTACATATTGGACAAACCTAAAGCTTGGTTTATAAATATACCCTCAAGACTTCTCATCTCTTTCATAAACACAACATCAACAAAGTTTTTCCTTCTCCTCCATAACCAACTCACGGCTGCCACCACCCACCACCCTACAACCACCATCAACTTCCATTCAAGTCATTTTACATACACTCAAAGGTGCTACGGGTCATACAACGAAGCTCGGTGCTCTCGGAAGTGGAAGGACCTTCTCCATTCGCTATTAACCACCACATATCTTCACTCGAACTTCCCTAGTCTTGAACTAGTGGTAAGAACTTAGATCCGTTCATTTTTCATGTCATTAGAGTGGTTAATAGTTGTTTGATGATGAAAATCCATGAACACTAAAGAACCATGAACAAAGTCTTGCATATAAACTAACTTGTAATGAAATATTGATGAAACATAATGAAGTGATGATAAACTGAAGTTGTCTTGATTATGTTACTGATTACTTGCTGATCTACTTGTAATATTGATGTTTGATGTTGTTGTGATCACTAAACATGTTAACGGAATCAATCGAACACAAGTTAAAAAGATAAAAGCTGAAACAGTAGGCTGTTTAGTGATTACAGCCAACTTCAGTTGGCTGTAACAGGACCGTAACTCAACGAAAAATGTATTTTCTGAAGTCTAGATTTATGTATTTTGAAATACGGTTCTAATGGCACCGGAATCATAATTTTTGGACTCCGTTTACTATTTTTAAAGTGTCATTTCGTAACAGCAGCTAGAGCTGCAATTTTTCTGCTGAAAATATGCGTTCTATTTTCAGTCGTAACTTGAATCCTGTGTAGAGTTAGATCATGAAATTTGTACTGTAAATGACCACTGATGTATTTGTAATCCTCCCACTGGAATTTTGTAAATCGGACTCTCGATGAATTTTAAATAAATTATACCGTGGACTATGGTCAGAAAAAGATAAATCTGAGTTCTGTCTGGATAATTAATTTTTATAAAATATTGGTAATGAACTGGACCCCGATATTTTTACACAATAATATTTGGATCGTTTAAGACCTTCTGTAAAAATTTGGGAATTTTTGGAATAAGTTAACTATTTATTTACAATGTCCGAAAACAGCCCGGTTTTGAATATTAATGCTGAAATGACATAAGTTGTAATTTGCATGTCTAAATGTCGGGTAGGTTATCTGTGAATGATATAACGTGTTATGTGAATTATCGTATGTTTGTTTATGAGTGGGGAATGGATGGGAAACTTATATGGGCATAAACCGTTAAAGTGATGCATGTTATGTGATAGATACGTGTAGGAACTTTATGCTCTATTTGAAACCACTAAATGACTAACTGGTAAATCATACTAGGACATGATTGACCAACCTTGATTGTTAGCTATTTGTGAGAGTCAAACCGAGCAACCGAGGTGAGTTCACACTTTTCTACAAAGCATGGTAATTCCCGGTGGGAATGGGAATGGGTTCAGGAATAGGGATTCCTCGTCCTTTGAGACGTGTTCAGGAATGTAAATTCCTCGTCCTTTGGGACGTGTTCAGGAATGTGGATTCCTCGTCCTGTTGGGATGGATTAGACTTACCAGACTAGAACTCTATCAGCAAAGTCCCTCCCTTTTTGTATCGACTTAATCGCCGAGGCTATGGCGAGCGAGTCATTAGTTAATAGCGCTATTAGGTTTAACAAACCTCACACCGTGCCAGTTGGACGGGTGTGTACTAATGGACTATGGCACATCGGTGACAATAGACACCGACGCTAGGGCACAATTGAATTTTTGTTAGTAGTCGATATGATAAACGAGTCTGGTAGTTTAAAATAATTGGGTAGCTCCCCACGGCCGGAGTGCCGGGCTGGATAGCCAGGGAAGGTGAACATGGGATGGTTAACTAATAAACGTTTTTCGAACTATGGGGTGACCCCCACGACTAGATAGCTGATTAAGATTAAACTACGTTTTTGGAAACAACTCTAAAATGGACAACCAACCGTGAACTCACTCAACTTTGTTGTTGACTCGTTATTACATGCTTTGCAGGTCGCTAGATGCTATGGAGCTTGCACATGGAGGTGGTCGTTGTGGAATGCGAACTGGTATGTCCCGTACTTATTAAATAAACGTTATGAACTTATGAAACTTATGTTTGGGGTCTTACGTCTTATGCTTCCGCTGTTAACTTAAAACTGGTTACTGTATTATGGTCACCAATTGTATTGTGGTTGGTCTTACTTACTTAATTTCGTTGTTCAATATGATTGGTGGCTCGATCCTGGTCATGTCACGCCTCCAAGCGGTGATGCTCCGCATGGTGGATTTTGGGGGTGTGACAGATTGGTATCAGAGCCATTGGTTATAGTGAACTTGGTTTTAAAAAGGGGAAAAGCTTTTTGATAAACCAGACTATAACCTGTACAGTGCTCAACGATCCACAACGACACTTCGCTCCACGTGCAAGACTCAACATCCTAGGTGGTATGATTTATGTTTATATTGCCTACTTGTTAGCTTCATGGTACATTGATCATGGTTTGCATTAGTTAAAGTGATAACTGTTATTTGAACCTTGTGTGCTTACTCTCTTCTGTCCCTCCATACTCACGCACTTTGCGACACCTTTCTTACGTGTGTTCCTTCGATGAGAAGACCATGAGTGGATGTCTTGACATGACCCAGGGTCAGCTGACGACCTTGATTGACGAACGGATTGCTAAAGCCTTAGCAACCCAATCAGGGAGTCAACCCATGCACTCTCAAACACGCATGGGCACCTTCAAGGCGTTCGTGGAATGCAAACCTCCCACTTTTGACGGCACTGGAGGAGCAATCGACCTTCTGCACTGGATCCGAAGAATCGAATATACATTCGAAGAAAGTGAAAGCCCTGCCGGCAAACGAGTAGAGTACGCTACTGCCATGTTGCAAGGGAAAGCGTATTCTTGGTGGAACGCACAAGTTCAGATGCTCGGGTTGGCAGACGCAAATGCCACCCTCTGGAGCGACTTCAAGGATTTGATTAAGGAAAAAAAAAATTCTGCCACCTGGGTGACATTCTGGAACTTGAAACAGAGTATTATGGTTTGAAGATGGAAGGATCAGAAATTGAGGCGTACACAAAGAGGTCCAACGACTTGGCTGACTTATGTCCTAACTTGTCACGACCCGTATCTAGACGGATCAAGCTATACCTCAGAGGCGTAGTCCCGGAGATCCAAGGGTCTGTAATTGAGGCCAATCTTTCCACAATCCAGCAAGTCATTCGTTTGGCGCACCAACTCACCGATCAGGCGGTGGAAGAGGGCAAGCTGCCCAAGCGCGTTAGCACTATTGCTACTGGTGCTCCCAGCAATGACAAGCGCAAGTGGGATGGAAATTCGGGCAGGGGTTCCACTCCAGATCAGTCCCGGTCCCAGCGGCGAAAGACAGATGAACACAGGAGCCCCAGTCAGCAGTTTTCTGGAAATCAAGGTCAGGGTGGATACAGGGGAAATCACCCTAAGTGCAATCGATGTAGTTTGCACCACAGCGGGCCGTGCAACAAGGGTCGTTGTTAGAGATGTAACAAGCCTGGACATAAGGCCAAAGATTTCAGGAGCTCACGTCCTGCGAATCAGAATCAACAATAGCATCCACAAGCTCCCCAGAACCCACGGCAACACCAGCAGGGTAATGAGAGATGTTACCAGTGCGGTGCTGAGGGTCACTTCAAGAGGAACTGCCCGCAGTTGAGACAGAATCGTGACAACAGCGGCAACCAGGGCAACGGGAACAATAACGAAAACAATAAGGATAACCGCAGGACTGGTAAGCATGAGTTCCTGAATGGACAAGAGAAAGAAGGAAACAACGCCAACGTTGTGGCGGGTAAGTTCCTACCAGACAATTTCCTTGTTTCCATTTTAGTTAATTCTAGTACAGATGTTAGATATGTGTTCCTAAAAGTTAGTCAAATGCATAAGCGTACTCCAACACCTTTGAACACCAAATACACGATAGAACTAGCTAACGGTAAAAGTCTTGAGGCCACGCACATAGTTAAGGGTTGTAACCTTGTTTTAGCTGGTCAGACTTTCTCTATAGATCTTATTCCTATCACACTGGGTAGTTTCGACGTCGTTATTGGGATGGATTGGCTATCTCATCATCAAGCGGAAATTCTTTGCAACGAGAAGATTGTCCGCATCCCTCGTTCTGGTAAAGAGCCCCTCATGATTCATGGCAACAAGAGTGGTGTTGTCGTAAGCATTATCTCTTTTCTTAAGGCCCAGAAGTGTTTGCGAAGGGGCCACACTGCCATTCTAGCACTCGTTACTAACACATCAATGGAAGAGAAGAGAATTGAAGATATTCCTATTGTGCGCGATTTTCCTGAGGTATTTCCTGAGGAACTACCTGGTCTTCCGCCTCATCGCCAAGTTGAGTTTCAAATCGAGCTAGCTCCTGAAGCAGCGCCCATAGCTCGAGCACCTTATCGTCTAGCTCCATCAGAACTCGAAGAATTGTCTATGCAACTACAAGAAATCTTGGAAAAGGGTTTCATACGTCCTAGCTCTTCGCCCTGGGGAACTCCAGTCTTGTTTGTGAAGAAGAAAGATGGTACTTTCAGAATGTGTATTGACTACCGCGAACTCAACAAGGTGACCGTGAAGAATCGTTATCCTCTTCCACGCATTGACGACTTGTTCGACCAGCTGCAAGGATCGAGCTATTACTCTAAGATCGATTTGAGATCGGGCTTCCATCAGCTGAGAGTCCGAGATGAGGATGTCTCCAAAACAGCATTCAGAACTCGCTACGGCCATTACGAGTTTCTGGTTATGCCTTTCGAATTGACGAATGCACCAGCGGTCTTCATGGATCTCATGAACCGAGTGTGCAAGCCTTACCTAGATAAGTTTGTCATTGTATTCATCGACGATATCCTAATCTATTCAAAGAGTCAGGAGGAACACGAGCAGCATCTACGACTTATGCTGGAACTTCTTCGAAAAGAGCAGTTGTATGCCAAGTTTTCGAAATGTGACTTCTGGCTTCGCGAAGTCCACTTTCTAGGCCATGTGGTAAACAAGGATGGGATTCATGTTGATCCATCCAAGGTTGACTCGATCAAGAACTGGCCTGCACCCCGTACACCAACAGAAATCCACCAATTCTTGGGTTTGGCGGGCTACTACAGAAGATTCATCAAGGATTTCTCTAAGATTGCGCAACCTCTCACTTCACTGACTCAGAAGGGTGTCATCTATCATTGGGGTGATGCACAGGAGTCTGCTTTTCAGCAATTAAAGGATAGACTTTGTAGCGCACCGATCCTCTCATTGCCTGAAGGCCCAAAAGATTTTGTGGTTTATTGCGACGCTTCCATCCAAGGACTTGGTTGCGTGTTGATGCAACGTGACAAGGTCATTGCCTACGCATCACGCCAACTTAAGGTTCATGAAAGGAACTACACTATGCATGACTTGGAATTGGGAGCAGTTGTTTTCGCGCTTAAGATATGGAGACACTACCTTTACGGTACCAAGTACACCATTTACACCGATCACAGGAGTCTTGAGCATATCTTCAAGCAAAAGGAGTTAAACATGCGACAACGCCGATGGGTCGAGCTCTTGAATGATTACGAATGCGCGATCAAGTACCATCCGGGCAAAGCCAATGTTGTGGCCGACGCCCTCAGTCGGAAGGATACTATACCTAAGCATGTACGTGCGTTACAGCTTACCATCCAATCTAACCTTCCCGCTCAGATTCGCGATGCTCAGGTTGAAGCAGAAAACATCTGGGCTGAGTCCCTACGAGGATCGAGACAACGGCTAGAACAAAAGGAAAACGGCGCCTACTATGTAAACGGACGCATCTGGGTTCCACTGTATTCGGTACATCCTGGTTCGGATAAGATGTACCACGACCTCAAGACTACGTATTGGTGGTCTGGCATGAAAGCTGACATAGCAACCTACGTCAGTAAATGCTTGACTTGTGCTAGAGTCAAGACTGAATATCAGGAACCACCAGGCCTACTTCAACAACCAGAGATACCTAAATGGAAATGGGAGCAAATTTCCATGGATTTTGTTACCGGCCTGCCAAGATCTCAACGCGAAAACGATACCATTTGGGTGATCGTAGATCGACAGACCAAGTCTGCACATTTTCTGGCCATCAAAGAAACATATAAGTTTTCTACTCTTGCAGACATTTACCTAAAGGAAGTGGTATCAAGGCACGGAGTGCCAACCTCCATCATTTCTGATCGTGACGCGCGTTTTACTTCTAAACTGGGGCAAGCCATGCACAAGTCTTTTGGCTCACGTTTAGATATGAGCACCGCTTATCACCCACAGACGGATGGGCAATGATGTGTGCAAAATGCAACATATAAATTACATCAATTGTGGCATAAAACTAACCCTTTTTTACTACTAATGTTGGAAAAAGAGTGCTTTTGTCTTCCTTTTGTATTTTCAGGATTAAATGAGCTCAAATTAACAAAAGAAGCAAAAAGACATCAAAATCTAACATAAATACAAGAAAAGGGACAAGACGTGACATGCCCGACCCCACGACAGCATCTTCCCAAGCAAAACAAGAAGACAGAAGACTGAACACGCCCCGTGCTCAGCCAGCACGAGGGCGTGCCCAAGTGTCAGCAGAAAAGACAAAGTGGTAGAAGCTTCTATTGCCCACCACGGGTCCGTGCTCAGCGGACACGGGGCCGTGGTCAACTATAAGATTCGCACAATCCAGGCAAATCTTCATAGTACAAAGATTCTTCTGCACACGGGGTCGTGCTCAGCGGACACGGGGGCGTGGTCAACTAATAAGACAAGCTGCATTAAACGAAGAAAGAGAAGGATGTGGACACGGGACCATGCCCACTGGACACGGGGCCGTGCCCGAGCTTCTGTTCAGCCTATAAATAAGAGTGCTTGGCTCAAGCTCAAGCTCAAACCATCCCTTGGCACATCACCTCTCTCACACTTCACCCACCACCCACCACCACCATAACACCATCATCCACCACCATCATCCATTGTCCATCATAGAGTATGTGAGTCGTCTCGGGATCGAATATTGATCGTAAGAGTTCTTGACAATCAAGGCCATGTTTGCCTAAGTCTCTTACATCACTTGGTGAAGACAAGTGTCAAGTGTGATACTTTTTATTTCTAATCTTTTCGCACTTTTTACTTGGTTTTGTATTAATGACTTAAATAACTAGTTTCTTATGTTGAAGGTGATTCTTCCTTATCGTTTGTCCGTGGTGTCTTGACATTATTTTACTGTCTATATAAAATAAAAGATTTTCACCATTCATATCTCCACGGTCTATATGGAGGTATGTTGGCTACCTGGTCGGGGGTTAAGGGAACGGTTTGGTAAGAGTCTTGCATTTGTTCAGCGTTTAGAGGTCCTGCAATGGACCTGGTTCAAATTTAGTAGGACCTCCTTCAATTCTTAATGATATTGGATGGCGGGGGTCCAAACTCTTTGATCCCCTCATAAGTTAACTACTATTAATACTATAACCCGGCTATTTAGGACTGTATCCCTGCTGACTCAGACTACTTAGTCGAGGGTAACATCACCTCCAAAAGAGGGGCCTACCATAATTTGCATTAATAACTTAATTCATTATCTTTCAATAATCCGACCCTTTAGGATTGTATCCTTGCTGACTCAAACTACTGGGTTGAGGGTAACGTCACCTTCAAAAGAGGGGCCTACTACAATAACTAAGATAATCTCTTAAATAAGTGCATAAGTGCGGAAATAATCAAAGGTTACACTATACACGAGTCGGAACCAAGTGATTCATCTTGTCTATCTGTTTTTCTTTTATTTTTATTTTTAGGATTTTTAGTTAGTTTTTATTTTTCTTAGTTTAAAACATTTTTCTAAACTTTTTGATTTGATTAGACGTTGAGGATAAACCGGTACTAAAAGCTCTTGTGTCCTTGGACGACCTCGGTATCTTACCAACACTATACTACGCTCACGATGGGTGCACTTGCCCATATGTGTGTCTAGTGTTAGTAAATATCGTGTTTTATAAATTTAAAACTTGACTAAAAAAAGTGTTAAAAGGGGCTTAAAATATACACCTAATATATATAACACTCGACACCCATCAAGTTTTTGACGCCGTTGCCGGGGACACAAGGATTTTAAGAAAGCTTAAAATCGACGGCCTAATCAGTTTTTCCAAACCTTTTTAAAACGCGCGCACATTTTTCTGCATTTTAGTTTAGTTTTGCATTTACAGTAACCTGTACACGGGGCCGTGTTCACTGAACACGGGGCCGTGCTGCACATTTTCATAAAAACACCCAGTAACAGTAGCTTGAACACGGGCCGTGCTCACTAAACACGCCCCGTGCTCAACGAAATCCGTAAATTTAATCAAAACGCCCAGATACAGATTCTGTACATGGGGCCGTGTCCACTGAACACGAGGCCGTGTCCAGCCTCTGTTTCCGTTTTTATTTTTGTTTTTCTGATCTCGAGACTTGGTTGTGGTCTGCTGAGTGATTCTTATGGATCAATACCCAGGAGGTTACAACTACACCTATGAGGAGGATGATTATAGGAGTAATTATTGCACTAATTGTCGTAACCCACACTCGGTTCAAAATAATCACTCATATCAACCATCCAATTCATACACTTACTATGAGGAACCTAGGTACGAACCATCAACTTCATACACATCCTATGAAGACCAAAGGTATGAACCTCCTCCCTCATACTCATATTTTGATGAACCAAGGTATTAGCCTTCATACTCATACTTTGAGGAACCAAGATATCAACCACCACCTTCGTATGCTTATTATGAGGAACCATGGCGTGAACAACCTACCTCATATGAGTATTATGAAGAACAAAATTATGACCCTTATCCATCATATGCTTACAATGAAGAACAATGGTGTGAACCATCTACTTCATATGGGTATTATGAGGAACAAAGGATCGAACAACCGGATTCAAACTTTGAAAATCCTGATTCTTTTTCTATAACTGAAGTGACCGATAGGATATTAGAACACCTTAGAGTTATCGATCGCTATATAAAAGAATCTCGTGCAAGGGAAGAGGAGTCCCGCGCAAGAGAAGAATTAAAAAAGGAAGAGATAGCCGAAAGTGTAAAAATGGAAGAACAAATAAGTGAAAAGCCGACACATGAGTTAAATAACGAAAAAGGAGAGTCCGACAACGTTAAAATTCAAGAAGAGTCTAATTTTGAAGAAATTAATCTCTTGTCACCTTCTTTCGAAAATCATTGTTTAGTACCCACTCATGCTAAGTTTTTAAAAGAGTTAAACACTAACACTAAAATTGACAAAACAGTAAGTGTTAAGTTAACTAATGATCAAACCTCGCTAATAAAAGAAGACCCATTTGAAATTAACATTACACCGGTTCCATGTTTCTTTCAAAATTCGTTTGTTAGTAATGTCACAATTGATAAAGATCTTTGTGTTAACATAATGCCTAACTACATTTTCGAAAAATTAAGTATTAGTGATTTTTCTCCACTTCAAATACCCATTTTTCTATCCAATCGGAAAGTAATAAAATCAATCGGTGTAGTTGAGGATGTATTGGTTCAAACAAATCAAATGGTAATCCCGACCGACTTTGTCATCCTCGATGACACTCCTCTAGTGTTGGGACGACCATTTGTAAAAACTCACGAAGCTTTGAAAAACCGGAAGTTCAACAATCTACCTCTTCAATTAGGGGCATTTAAAAGAAGTGTCGATCTTGAGCGGTCAATGAAATATCCATTCGGCAATAATGACCCCCTAATTGAAGATGAAGATGAACCACCCGATACAAGTGAAGAGATTGACCACTTTGTTGAAGAAGAGGTCGCCATAGAACAAACTTTTAAAGTTCTTGATCAAAATGAGCAATCGAATAAGGAGTCTCCTAAAGACCCACCACTTGAGCTCAAGGAACTTCCAAAAGGTTTGGAATATGCTTTTCTAGACAAAGATGGTAATTTACCTGTAATTATTTCGTCAAAATTAGATAGCTTAGAAAAAGAAAAATTAATTAGTCTTTTGAAAAAACACAAAAACGCGATCGCTTGGAAACTAGTAGACATAAAAGGAATTAGCCCTTCCATGTGCACACACAAAATTTTAATGAACGATGACTACAAATCGGTAATACAACCACAACGTCGAGTAAATCCAAATGTTCAAGAGGTGGTTAAAAACGAGGTCATCAAATTACTTGACGCTGGACTTATCTATCCTATCTCCGATAGCCCTTGGGTAAGTCTCGTCCAAGTAGTTCCAAAGAAAGGAGGTATGACGGTAATAACCAATGAAAAAAATGAATTAATACCAACGAGAACCGTCACAGGATGGAGAGTATGTATAGATTATAGACGAATAAATGAAGCAATGAGAAAAGATCACTTTCCTTTACCCTTCATTGATCAAATGTTAGAAAGATTATCCGGTCATAAATTTTACTGTTTCTTGGATGGTTTTTCAGGTTACTTTCAAATCCCGATAGCACCCGAAGACCAAGAAAAGACAACTTTCACATGTCCATATGGAACTTTTGCTTATCGACGCATGCCGTTTGGCCTATGTAATGCCCCCGCAACATTCCAACGTTGCATAGTAGCCATTTTCCATGACATGATAGAAAAGACAATGGAAGTCTTCATGGACGACTTTTCTATCTTTGGGGATTCATACGACCAATGCCTCGATAACCTTGAACGAATGCTATCCCGATGTGAGGAAACTAACCTCGCCCTTAATTGGGAAAAATGCCATTTCATGGTAACGGAGGGAATAGTACTCGGTCACAAAATCTCAAGCGAAGGAATGGAGGTGGATCGAGCCAAAATAGATACCATTTCTAGATTACCACCCCCATCCTCCGTAAGAGCTATCAGAAGTTTCCTAGGGCATGCCGGATTCTATAGGCGGTTTATCAAAGACTTTTCTAAAATCTCAAGGCCTCTAACAAAATTACTTGAAAAAGATGCCCCTTTCATCTTTGACAAGGATTGCAATCAAGCATTTCTAACCCTAAAGGAAATGTTAATCAATGCACCTATCATGATAGCACCTGATTGGAAATTTCCTTTCGAAATCATGTGTGATGCTAGTGACTTTGCAGTTGGAGCTGTCTTGGGACAAAGAAAAGAAAAGCACCTCCACCCCATTTATTATGCTAGTAAAACACTTAATGATGCACAAGAAAATTACACAACAACTGAAAAAGAATTACTAGCTGTGGTATTTGCTTTTGATAAATTTCGTTCTTATCTTGTTCTTTCTAAAACTATAGTCTATACAGATCATGCAGCCATTCGATATCTCTTCAAAAAGCAGGACGCAAAACCACGTTTGATTCGGTGGATTCTACTCCTCCAAGAATTTGATATTGAAATCAAAGACAAAAGAGGAGCAGAAAATACCGCAGCAGATCATCTTTCGCGCTTGGAAGACCCAACTTTGGAAGCAACCAGGGACGAGCAAATCAACGAAAAATTTCCAACTGAGTCCCTGGAAATGGTGGAATATAAGGAAGAACCATGGTACGCCGACTATGCTAACTACCTAGCTAGCTGTATAGTCGCAAAAGGTTGGCCACATCATCAAAGAAAAAAATTCTTTGCCAATGTGAAACACTATTTTTGGGAAGATCCATATCTTTTCAAAATGTGTGCCGACCAACTCGTCCGACGATGCGTACATGGTAGCGAAGCACGAAGAATTCTCCGCCATTGTCATGAAGGTTCATACGTAGGGCATCATAGTGCCGCTAGTACCGCACGAAAGGTATTTGATTCAGGATTTTATTGGCCAACCATTTACAAAGACGCCCAAAGTCTTGTCAAAACATGTGATGCTTGCCAAAGAACAGGTAATATTTCTTCCAAAAATGAAATGCCACAAAATGGCATTCTTGTTTGTGAAATTTTTGATGTGTGGGGACTCGACTTTATGGGACCTTTCCCACCGTCGAAAGGAAACAAATATATACTTGTGGCAGTAGATTACTTGTCTAAATGGGCCGAGGCCGAGGCACTTCCAACGAATGATGGAAGAGTCGTGGTAAGATTTCTGAAGAAATTATTCTCTCGTTTTGGCACACCTAAAGCATTAATAAGTGATAGAGGTACCCATTTTTGCAACCATCAACTTGAAATTTTTTTTAACAAGATATGGGGTCTATCACAGGGTCTCAACAGCATATCACCCTCAAACAAACGGACAAGCCGAAGTGACTAATAGAGGTTTAAAACGAATACTTGAAAAAACCATAGGGTTAAATAAAAAGAAATGGGCAGATAAATTAGATGATGCTTTATGGGCTTTTCGAACTGCTTATAAAACAACAATAGGTACAACCCCATATAAGCTAGTCTATGGAAAAAGTTGTCACTTGCCAGTCAAAATTGCACACAAAGCCTATTGGGCAATCAAAAATGTAAACTTAGATCTAGAATTTGCTGGTAAAAATCGATTTTGTCAATTAAATGAATTAGACGAGCTTAGGAATTATGCATACTCAAACTCCGAAATTTATAAGGAAAGAATGAAAATTTTGCATGACAAACATATTAAACCTAATGAATTTCGAGTAGGAGATCTAGTTCTTTTGTTTAATTAACGTCTTCAATTATTTCCTGGTAAACTAAAGTCTAGGTGGTCAGGACCTTTTTCTATCACCCATATTTTCCCACACGGTGCAGTAGAAATTAAATCTCGGAATGGACCTCCATTCAAAGTCAATGGCCAACGGCTGAAACTCTATCAAGGATTCATTGAGGATGAAGAGGAGGAGATCTCGCTTCAAACGATTAAAGAATGAAACCATCATCATACCTGGTAAGTTACGAACGATCGGGACAATGTCTAAAGCGGTAAGTTTTCTAACCAAAGCTTATGGGAAACAAAGGGCACTCACACGAGCACTGAAAAAAAAAATGTGCTCAGCACGGGGCAGTGTCCGCTGGACACGGGGCCGTGTTCGCACTGCAGACGGGATATATCCCCTTTTTCATAACAGTTACAACATTCCACACGCCCCGTTTCCCCGAAAAAGCTCTGGTTCCAGGCGATTTTCCACAGATTTTCAACGTCTCCTTTTGTTCTAACAAATTCAAGGTATGATTCTTACATCTTTAGTAGTTAGATTAGTTACTTGCATGCAGTAAAAACACCAAAAATTTGGGGAAAAATCTAGGGTTCTTGAAGTTCATTCGGAACGAACCTCAAATTTTTGTTTAGATCTGTTTGCATTTAGTTAGATTAGTGTTATGGGAAGAAAATCCACTTGTATTGTTCATAGATTCGCCCGATTTCTCACAAAAACCACAAACCCTTGTTTTTGAACCGAAAAAGATAAAATTGATAGGGTAAACGGGTTATTTTGGGAAAAACGGCGCTTGGGGTTTCATTTTCGGGGGAAACCGCACCTATTGGACCAAAAATTTTCAAGTTTTCGAAACCGGGTCGAAAAATGGAATTTTTGTGTAACAGACGCCTGGACACGGGGCCGTGTCCACTGAACACGGGGTCGTGTCCAGCCCACTGTTTGCAGTTTTGTCCGAAAATCCTAACGTTTCGTGCTAACTTTTGGTGTATTCTTTCAAATGGCAAAGAAGTTTACGAGGTTTAACGCAAATGAGCTCGATGCTAGGGCTAGATACGAAATACTTCAAACAATACCGGAAGAATACCCAAGGCAAGCATGCACGGACTTGTTAACATTGGTGAACCAACTCGACCGCTTCAACAACCTTGTCACAGGACCTCTAAGAGTCGCTTTAACAACTCGACTCCGTTCCGTCCACGAATGCACTTTGGAATTCTATAGCACCTTCACATTCAATTCAAGGTGCGACCCATTCGACAATGATGGGGTAGCGTTCCGATGTGGCGGAACTAGGTATTCGGTCTCTATGGCACAATTTGGATCGATTGTCGGGTTGTATGCGGAAGAGGACGCGGGAAACGAGGAAAATACCGGAGGGATGAGAGAGATAGAGGAAAACGATCGCCAAGCTGCGTGGGCTCAGATTGGTGAAGGGTATTACAATCCGAGCAGCACTAAGAGTACGAAGTTGAGGGATCCGCTCTACAGATACATCCATAGGCTCCTCGGCTACTCTCTTAGTCAAAGACACGATAGCGGTGGCGTCGTTGGGTTAAGAGATTTGGTTGTCCTCCACTGCATCCACAACCGCAGGCCGCTCGATGTTTCGTTCCTCATGCTCCGAAACATGCATCATAACCGCCTTGCTAGTGCACCGACCCCTATCTTCTTTGGGGGATGGGTGTACCGTCTCTTCAGGCACTTCACCCGCATACCTAGGTCATTTGAAAGGAGCCCATGGTCGGGTAGGGTGGATATACACATTTGCCGCTCAATGAACCTAATTTATGAGGCTGAAGACGGGACGGTCAGCTTTCAAAGGATGCAAGGTCATGCATGGAACCCGCAAGAAGCACTTGTCCTCCACGCTTCACAACATCATCAGTACCAATACCAGCCCCATGGAAAACCTCATGTGCACCAGGAACACCTACAATATGGCAAGCAACACATACAACCGGGTTGGGGCCATCGAGAGAAATATATCCGATATCCAAGATGATATTGGAAATATCCGGGAGTACATAGCTGGCCATGGTGGGGATGATGATGATGAAGACGAGGAAATGGATTAGGCGGGAGGAGCAGAGGAAGAAGCGGTTGGTTGGTGATTTCCCAGGTTAACCTTTTCTAATCTTGAACAATTTAAGGCCTGCGTGCCAAGTGTTAAACAATTTACTTTCCCTAACTTCTTTTATTTTCTGCATTTATTTTTCTTTTAACTTTGACATGGATGTTGAATTTGGTAAAATTAGGATGTTTGCTATGGTGTGGTATGGTGTTTATTGATTAAGCAGGTACATACGAGGCTTAGAGTACTAAGCATTAGTACTACTAAAGCCGGGACAAGAAAACCGAAGAAAGAAACCTGTTTTTCAACCTTGCAGATTGTCCACACGGGGCCGTGTCCAGCCAACACGCCCCCGTGCCCACTCCCCTGAACCTGCTGTTTGTTTTGATTCTGCAGACCTTGACAGACACGGGGACGTGCCCACCCAACACGCCCCCGTGTCCACCTTCTGTAAGTTTTTGTTATTGGCACCTGAACACGGGGTCGTGCCCACCAGGCACGGGGCCGTGTCCAGTGTCCAGTAACACCAAATTTTTTATTTTTACACCTTTTACACATTCAATCAACCTAAAAATTTATTTTTGGGACACATTGAGGACAATGTGTAATTTAAGTGTGGGGGGGGGGGGATGCTAAAACCTTGAATCTTGCAAGTCCTAAATACAAGCCTTACACAAAACTCTATTGGAATCGCTAATCACCCCAAATTTTTGCAAAAATATTCATTTTTTTTACTTGTCTAGGTTTAACTTGGGAATTTCAAAATTCTAAAAAGGTTATATTTTTACGAATTTACAACCGATGGCGTTTTGATAAAAAGAACCAACATAAGAAAATTATGAAAAGGCATGACAAGCTTAGTTAAAATTTGATTATATATACTTGATCACATAAAAACCCATTCCCACAAAAGTGAGTTTTGAGCCTTTATTGAGCATACAATTACATATCATTAAACTAAATGCTCATTTTTCATTTCTTGTGTGAATAGCCGCTTGGTTCTTACGACTCTAGAACTTGCCACAACGATACATTCCCAGTCCTTACCAACTTAAACCCAAGTAAGTAAATGACAGAGGCATTAGGACTAACCCTTTTTTTTTATTTCTACACCATTATTTTTCCTTTTTTTACCACCTACCCAAAAATCCCCCTAGTTAGCCCCTTTGAGCCTAAACCTTTTCATTTCATAACCCAAACAAACACCCTTTTACCCACCAAAACCTTTTTCATTTTTAACCCTTTGTTTTAGTAACTAGCTCGGTTTCTCATATGGCTTTCAAAAATATATATATATATATATATAGTTGATTATGAAGCAAAAGAAAATAAACAAACAAGTTTATCAAAAATGACTTTGTTTGAAAAATAGCTTCATAAAATAAAAGTTGAAAAATAGAAAGTCTTACGAAAACCGACGCTTGTTACGCTTTTCGCCCTTTTTCTACTAACCACTAACCACTAACCCAACCACCTACCTTTAACCCAAGCCTAACCCTTCACCCAAAAAGTCCTCTTGATATTTACAAAGGTATATAAGTTAAAAAGGAGGAGGATTGATTGCTTGGCAAGCCTATGGTAGGAGTAAGTTCCATGCCGCTCTCGAGTGATCCACAAAAATACATCTTCGGCCGAGTGTTGAGTGATCCCCGTGAGGTATGTGAACTTGTATATAAATATAATTTTAAAGAGGCATGTTATGCCCTAATAAGTAATTTATCTTATGAAAAGTTTTAATTAAATCATGACGAATATGATTGTAAATAAATAAAAATAAAACTTAATAAAGAATCTTGGAAATCCCGACACTCTATGACAAGCCCAAAAACCTTCTTCTCTACCCATTCCATTTGGGAGTGTAAAGCCACATTATAAAGAGTTTTGCTTGAGGACAAGCAAAGATTCAAGTGTGGGGGTATTTGATGTGTGCAAAATGCAACATATAAATTACATCAATTGTGGTATAAAACTAACCCTTTTTTAGTACTAATGTTGGAAAAAGTGTGCTTTTGTCTTCCTTTTGTATATTCAGGATTAAATGAGCTCAAATTAACAAAAGAAACAAAAAGACATCAAAATCTAACATAAATACAAGAAAAGGGACAAGACGTGACATGCCCGACCCCACGACAGCATCTTCCCAAGCAAAACAAGAAGACAGAAGACTGAACACGCCCCGTGCTCAGCCAGCACGGGGGCGTGCCCAAGTGTCAGCAGAAAAGACAAAGTGGTAGAAGCTTCTATTGCCCACCACGGGGCCGTGCTCAGCGGACACGGGGCCGTGGTCAACTATAAGATTCGCACAATCCAGGCAAATCTTCATAGTACAAAGATTCTTCTGCACACGGGGTCGTGCTCAGCGGACACGGGGGCGTGGTCAACTAATAAGACAAGCTGCATTAAATGAAGAAAGAGAAGGATGTGGACACGGGGCCGTGCCCACTGGACACGGGGTCGTGCCCGAGCTTCTGTTCAGCCTATAAATAGGAGTGCTTAGCTCAAGCTCAAACCATCCCTTGGCACACCACCTCTCTCACACTTCACCCACCACCCACCACCACCATAACACCATCATCCACCACCATCATCCATTGTCCATCATAGAGTGTGTGAGTCGTCTCGAGATCCAAGATTGATCGTAAGAGTTCTTGACAATCAAGGCCATGTTTGCCTAAGTCTCTTACATCACTTGGTGAAGACAAGTGTCTAGTGTAATACTTTTTATTTCTAATCTTTTCGTACTTTTTACTTGGTTTTGTATTAATGACTTTAATAACTAGTTTCTTATATTGAAGGTGATTCTTCCTTATCGTTTGTCCGTGGTGTCTTGACATTATTTTACTGTCTATATAAAATAAAAGATTTTCACCATTCATATCTCCACGGTCTATATGGAGGTATGTTGGCTACCTGGTCGGGGGTTAAGGGAACGGTTTGGTAAGAGTCTTGCCATTGTTCAGCGTTTAGAGGTCCTGCAATGGACCTGGGTCAAATTTAGTAGGACCTCCTTCAATGCTTAACGGTATTGGATGGCGGGGGTCCAAACTCTTTGATCCCCTCATAAGTTAACTACTATTAATACTATAACCTGGCTATTTAGGACTGTATCCCTGCTGACTCAGACTACTTAGTCGAGGGTAACGTCACCTCTAAAAGAGGGGCCTACCATAATTTGAATTAATAACTTAATTCATTATCTTTCAATAATCCGACCCTTTAGGATTGTATCCTTGCTGACTCAAACTACTGGGTTGAGGGTACGTCACCTTCAAAAGAGGGGCCTACTACAATAACTAAGATAATCTCTTAAATAAGTGTAAAAGTGCGGAAATAATCAAAGGTTACACTATACACGAGTCGGAACCAAGTGATTCATCTTGTCTATCTGTTTTTCTTTTATTTTTATTTTCAGCATTTTTAGTTAGTTTTTATTTTTCTTAGTTTAAAACATTTTTCTAAACTTTTTGATTTGATTAGACGTTGAGGATAAACCGGTACTAAAAGCTCTTGTGTCCTTGGACGACCTCGGTATCTTACCAACACTATACTACGCTCACGATGGGTGCACTTGCCCATATGTGTGTCTAGTGTTAGTAAATATCGTGTTTTATAAATTTAAAACTTGACTAAAAAAAGTGTTAAAAGGGGCTTAAAATATACACCTAATATATATAACACTCGACACCCATCAGCAATCTGAACGCACCATCCAAACCCTTGAAGACATGCTTAGGGCATGTGTGATCGACTTCGGTAATGGCTGGGAAAAGCACCTACCTTTGGTGGAGTTTTCTTACAATAACAGCTACCACACCAGTATTCAAGCCGCTCCGTTTGAGGCATTGTATGGACGTAAATGCTGATCGCCTCTTTGTTGGGCAGAAGTTGGCGATAGCCAAATTACAGGCCCAGAACTTGTAGTAGACACGACTGAGAGGATCGCTCAGATACGACAGCGAATGGCGGCAGCTCGTGACCGTCAGAAAAGCTATGCTGATAAGGGAAGAAAACCACTCGAGTTCCAGGTTGGGGATCGAGTGCTACTTAAAGTCTCACCTTGGAAAGGTGTAGTCCGCTTTGGCAAACAAGGCAAACTCAATCCGCGTTATGTCGGACCGTTCGAAATCATTGAGAAGATTGGCAAACTCGCCTACAGGTTGAATCTACCCGAAAAACTCAGCGGAGTTCGCAACGTATTCCACGTGTCAAATCTGAAGAAGTGTCTGTCAGATGAGACCCTCATAGTTCCTCTCAAGGAACTCACTATCGGCGACCAGCTGCGATTCGTCGAGGAACCTGTAGAGATTACTGATCGAGATGTTAAGATTCTCAAGCGCACAAGAATACCTCTCGTTCGAGTTCGTTGGGATTCCCGTCGTGGCCCAGAGTATACCTGGGAACGAGAAGACCAAATGAAACTCAAGTACCCCCAGCTGTTTAAGAAAAACGCAACCACTACTGAGGCTGAAGCTACTTCAGAATTTCGGGACGAAATTCCAAATCAACGGGGGGATGATGTGACACCCCAGGAAAACCAGGAAAACAACGCAACTTAACTAGCTTCCTTAGTAACCACACACTAAATTTCAGGACGAAATTCTCTTAACAGGGGGAGAATGTGACAACCCTCAAATTTACATGTAACCGTACAATCTATTAATGTTAATTAAAGTACTTGATGACTGTGCTGAATCATTTAACTGCTCTCTGATCACTGTGTTATGCTTACATGTATTTGTTAACATACTAATAGTATACAGAAAAGTTACTAAATAGTCCGGTACGCCTTCCTGAGTGTTAAAAATTAAAAACGTTGCAAAAATATATATGTAGGACACTTTACGGGGTAATTAAGCACTTTAACGGAACAGTGTCAAACCGAACAACCGGACTTTACCCGGAACATGAAAATATTGCCAAAAACATTGTTTATACTTTTCTGAGCTAGTTAGGGTCCCCGAATACCCTAACACCCTTTATATTTCATAACACACATAGATATCCTAACTAAACCCTTAGATTTCAACTAATTAGTAAACATGCCAATACAACCCAACCCATACCCCCCCCCCCCTCATCTCGACGGTCCCCAAGGGTGGGGACACACCCTTGTTTCTTTGATTATTTTATTGTTTATGTTGGTTATGTAGAAACATTTTACATATTGGACAAACCTAAAGCTTGGTTTATAAATATACCCTCAAGACTTCTCATCTCTTTCATAAACACAACATCAACAAAGTTTTTCCTTCTCCTCCATAACCACATCATGGCTGCCACCACCCACCACCCTACAACCACCATCAACTTCCATTCAACTCATTTTACATACACTCAAAGGTGCTACGGGTCATACAACGAAGCTCGGTGCTCTCGGAAGTGGAAGGACCTTCTCCATTCGCTATTAACCACCACATTTCTTCACTCGAACTTCCCTAGTCTTGGACTAGTGGTAAGAACTTAGATCCGTTCATTTTTCATGTCATTAGAGTGGTTAATAGTTGTTTGATGATGAAAATCCATGAACACTAAAGAACCATGAACAAAGTCTTGCATATAAACTAACTTGTAATGAAATATTGATGAAACATAATGAAGTGATGATAAACTGAAGTTGTCTTGATTATGTTACTGATTACTTGCTGAACTACTTGTAATATTGATGTTTGATGTTGTTGTGATCACTAAACATGTTAACGGAATCAATCGAACACAAGTTAAAAAGATAAAAGCTGAAACAGTAGGCTGTTTAGTGATTACAGCCAACTTCAGTTGGCTGTAACAGGACCGTAACTCAACGGAAAATGTATTTTCTGAATTCTAGATTTATGTATTATGAAATACGGTTCTAATGGCACCGGAATCATAATTTTTGGACTCCGTTTACTATTTTTAAAGTGTCATTTCGTAACAGCAGCTAGAGCTGCAATTTTTCTACTGAAAATATGCGTTATGTTTTCAGTCATAACTTGAATCCTGTGTAGAGTTAGATCATGAAACTTGTACTGTAAATGACCACTGATGTATTTGTAATCCTCCCACTGGAAATTCGTAAATCGGACTCTCGGTGAATTTTAAATAAATTATTCCGTGGACTGTGGTCAGATAAAGATAAATCTGAGTTCAGTCCGGAAAATGAACTTTTATAAAATACTGGTAATGAACTGGACCCTATATTTTTACATAATAATATTTGGATCGTTTAAGACCTTCTGTAAAAATTTGGGAATTTTTGGAATAAGTTAACTATTTATTTACAATGTCCGAAAACAGCCCGGTTTTGAATATTAATGCTGAAATGACATAAGTTGTAATTTGCATGTCTAAATGTCGGGTAGGTTATCTGTGAATGATATAACGTGTTATGTGTGTTATGTGCATTATCGTATGTTTGTTTATGAGTGGGGAATGGATGGGAAACTTATATGGGCATAAACCGTTAAAGTGATGCATGTTATGTGATAGATACGTGTAGGAACATTGTGCTCTATTTGAAACCACTAAATGACTAACTGGTAAATCATACTAGGACGTGATTGACCAACCTTGATTGTTAGCTATTTGTGAGAGTCAAACCGAGCAACCGAGGTGAGTTCACACTTTTCTACAAAGCATGGTAATTCCCGGTGGGAATGGGAATGGGTTCAGGAATAGGGATTCCTCGTCCTTTGAGACGTGTTCAGGAATGTAAATTCCTCGTCCTTTGGGACGTGTTCAGGAATGTGGATTCCTCGTCCTGTTGGGATGGATTAGACTTACCGAACTAGAACTCTATCATCGAAGTCCCTCCCTTTTTGTATAGACTTAATCGCCGAGGCTATGGCGAGCGGGTCATTAGTTAATAGCGCTATTAGGTTTAACAAACCTCACACCGTGCCAGTTGGACGGGTGTGTACTAATGGACTATGGCACGTCGGTGACGATAGACACCGACGCTAGGGCACAATTGAATTTTTGTTAGTAGTCGATATGATAAACGAGTCTAGTAGTTTAAAATAATGGGGTAGCTCCCCACGGCCGGAGTGCCGGGCTGGATAGCCAGGGAAGGTGAACATGGGATGGTTAACTAATAAACATTTTTCGAACTATGGGGTGACCCCCACGGCTAGATAGCTGATTAAGATTAAACTACGTTTTTGGAAACAACTCTAAAATGGACAACCAACCGTGAACTCACTCAACTTTGGTGTTGACTTGTTATTACATGCTTTGCAGGTCGCTAGATGCTATGGAGCTTGCACATGGAGGTGGTCGTTGTGGAATGCGAACTGATATGTCTCGTACTTATTAAATAAACGTTATGAACTTATGAAACTTATGTTTGGGGTCTTTAAACTTATGAACTACAAACTTATGTTTTGAACTTACGTCTTATGCTTCCGCTGTTAACTTAAAACTGGTTACTGTCTTATGGTCACCAATTGTATTGTGGTTGGTCCTACTTACTTAATTTCGTTGTTCAATATGATTGGTGGCTCGATCCTGGTCATGTCACGCCTCCAAGCGGTGATGCTCCGCATGGTGGATTTTGGGGGTGTGACAGTGTACGTGTTGGTTATGCGTAAACGAATTCGAACTTTATATGCTATTATCAAACTTGTATGCTCACCTTTACATTTTATGTATTGACTTTACTTTAACGTATGTGACAGGTGCTTAGGATGCACACATGGTAGGAAGTTGAAGCTAGAATAAAACTTTAGAGCCCAACAAATAGTTGTCTGTAGTAACTAAATCAAGGGTCTCTAGAAGCAGATAAACAATTGCTATATTTAAATCTGAGTTGTCGGAACGGAATTATTTGCCTAGATTTTGTCTGTAATAATTTGTTTACTGTTTGAGACATGGTATGGGACAGGTTGTTTAAATTGAATGGTAATGATAATTGTTATGGAAACTTCTGGACAATCTTTTTCGCTCAGTGCCATGCCCCGATGATTCCGCCATCGGTTGGGGTGTGACAGAGAGAGTTTGGATGAAGGTTTTAGACTTGGGGGAGAGATCACCACTTGGTCTTTCCCGGATGTATACTCCTTTGGTATTGTTCGGTTAGCTTGTAATCGGGCCGCTTTGTAACGTTATTCTACCGGATTAATACGAAGAAGTTGTTTATTAGTCTCTAATCTCTCCCGTGTTGAACTTAATCACACACTAATCACGGTTTCGGTGTGGATTCACGAACCTACAATTGGTATCAGAGCCATGGTGCCTGATTTAGTGAATCTAACAGTTTGCTAAGTCACATGTGCTCTAAATATGTGATTTTTGTTCAAGATGTAAACGTGGTGTAAAGAAACAAAAGTAAAGATCTGGACCCGAAAAGTATGGATCTAGACAAAACAGACCATACACAAGAGTTGGGTTTTATGTTTTACACCAAAATTATCAAGTTTTCATCATCATTTTGAGGTATTTTACGTCAAAATCTCAGATCTGCAAGTAAACAGTGGTTGTGTTCTTGAAGAGGGGTGGCGGCTGTTGAAGAAACACTAGGGTTTCTTCAAATCTTCATCCAATGAAGAATGGTAAACGACGAACCATGTGTGCCGAAGACCCAGCCTTGGCGAAGAATCAACGTTTACGAACAATCAAGGTCAGCGAACAATCAACACTCAACGAAGAATCCCCCCCCCTTTGCGAAGAATCCATGACTGCCGAAGACTAACTTTTGATGAAGAACTGTTAGGCGAAGAATCCCTGCTACGAAGATCCTCCTCTGGCGAAGAATCAAAGAGAAGAAGAATCTAGCACGTTTGAACGACGAAGAATATCATGTGGACGAACAATAACATCTGCCGACGAACCTGTGATACCGAAGAATCCCCTCCACGAAGAATATTCTTCGCTGGGTTTTGTTGTGACAAAGAATCTGGTCTCGGGTAATCTTTCTTTAAGTTGGTGCTCTGTTTGAATCGAAGAGAGAGTTTGGAGGAAGGTTTTAGACTTTGGGGGAGAGATCACCACTTTGTCTCACCCCGGATGTATACTCCTTTGGTATTGTTCGGTTACCTTGTAATCTGGCCGCTTTGTAACGTTATACTACCGGATTAATACAAAGAAGTTTTTATTAGTCTCTAATCTCTCCTGTCTTGAAAGTAATCACACACTAATCACGGGTTTCGGTCTGGAATCACGAACCTACATTCAACCATTTCTTCACTTTCTATCTCAATAATCACAACATTATAGTGTGATTTTCGTCACCAATCAATGATTCAAACATCCTATCAACGTGTTCTTCAACGTTTTTGAAGAAACCCAGTTTAATTTCATACAATATCTCATTTTTTCCCGTGATTTTGAAGCGAATCACTCGATTTGTTCCATTCGATCACTAATAAGTGTTTCCAGCATTCAAATTTCGTCAATCGTTGAATAAATCTAAAGAAATCGGCTTCGATCCATGAAAAAAAATTTTGAATTGCATTTTTACAATCTGGGTTTTTGAATTGAGTTATTGCGTTTTACAAAGGAATGAAAAAATAGTTTTTTTTTTTAGTATTTTCAATCCATTGCGTTTTAGAAATAACACATTTTACTGTGTTTTTAGTCCATAGCGTTTTAGGTAAACACATTTTATGTGTTTTTTGTCCATTGCATTTTAGGTAAAACACATTTTATGTGTTTTTAGTCCATTGCGTTTAAAAAAAACATTTTCTTTTGTGTTTTTGTCTATTGCGTTTTAGGAAAACACATTTTATGTGTTTTTTGTTCCAATACATTTTAGAAAGACACATTTTGAAGTGTTTTTAGTCAATTGCGTTTTAGGTAAAACACATTTTTATGTGTGTTTTAGTCCATTGTGTTTTAGAAAAAAAAAAAAACACTTTCTTTTGTGTTTTTTGTCTATTGCGTTTTAGGAAAAACATATTTTATGTGTTTTTGATTCATTGCGTTTTAGAAAAATACATTTTGAAGTGTTTTTAGTGTATTACGTTTTAGGTAAAACACATTTTATGTGCTTTTAGTCCATTGCGTTTTAGAAAAAAAACATTTTCATTTGTGTTTTTAGTCCACTGCGTTTTAGAAAGAACACTTTCTTTTGTGTTTTTAGTCCATTGCGTTTTAGAAAAAAAAATCATTCTTTTGTGTTTTTCAGCCATTGCGTTTTACAAATAACACATTTCTTTTGTGCTTTTTATCCATTGTGTTTAGAAAGAAGATATTTCTTTGTGTTTTTTTTTGTCAATTATGGTTTAGAAAAAAAAAAATCATTTTTTATTGTTTTTGTCCTTTGCGTTTTACGCAACTGGGTTTTTGATTTTTTTCTTGAAAATATAGCAATAGTATACTCGTTTTAAAGATAAAAAAAAACGCTTGTTTTTTTGGTACAATTTTTATAAAAAAAATAATGTCGTATGAAAGAGTTATTAACGTTTAAAAAATGGGGGATGAGAATTGGAGGAGAGAGAAACTATTGACTTGAATTGACTAGAATGCCCCTAGACAAACTCAGGTGACTCTTTTTTTTTTTCTTCAATTTCACTCATTTAATTTTAGACCTTGATTAATAAATAGATGATCAAAATTACTTTCTAGCCTTCCTACCCAAATAAACATTCTATCATATCCTGACCCTGAGTATATATATAATTAAACAACTAAATAAGGGGGATATGGGAAGGTTTGTTGGGGAACACTACACAGTGGGGAACTGACTCAAACGAACTACGATTTGACTCATTTCAGCAGCGTTGGAACCGGCTCGTCGAACCCTAACTAAGATCTCTTAACCCTAAACCTTAAATCCTAACTCCTAAACTCTAAACCCTAAAGCTAAAAAATAAGGCTAAAACCTAAGCTAAACCGTAAAATCTAAACTATAAACCCTAAAAGATAAACCCTAAAGCTAAACCCTAAATGTCACGGCCCCCGACCCGGTTTGACCCGTTTCAGGAGCCGCGGGACAGAAATCCCGTGGTATTTATTTAATTGAGTTTAACAGCGGAAGTTTATCATCAGGATCTTTTTAAAGCTAAAATTTTCCCGATTATTTTATTTCACAACTCGGGATAAAACCCCGGTAATTTACAATACTATGATTTCACGGAGAAATCTTTATTTTAGAAAACATATTTCTTTATTTTATAATGAGCCACTTTCTTAAGCTTGCAGTGCTCCACAGCACCTTTCCTGAATCACAACAGATCACCTGAAACATGTTTGAAAAAGGTTTTGTCTGCGGAAAATACTGAGTGAATCATTCTATTTAATAAAACGACCTGTTTGTTATAATTTACAGTATTAAGAGCGATTACAATGTTTTATATCTTTTAAATTAACTGAACCAGTTGTCACTTGACCGGACTTGTGACTGTGGACATATCACTTGCTGGGTCCTTTCACCCACAAGTGATAAATAATTAGTAGCTATGTGCACATCCCCCCACATACTGGCAGTAATTTTAGATAACAAGACTTAATCCCTGTAATATAACTTTGAAATAAATATGCTTTTGAAATCAAATTTGATAAAAAGAGAATTACTCACATTGCAGATTTAACACGGATAGAGTCTAGTCTATGGATTAGCCTTGTTAACCTAATTTAAATAATAATGCACACAAAACTGGGTTAGTAATCAATACAGCATTTACGATAACTCACGAGATCAAACCCTCACAACGAATGACAAAGTGCGATACTTAAACATCCATCGAATTAACGACGAATGACAAAGTATAACCCTAATGTGGGCGGCACTTAAACATCCATTGGATATATTGATCGATTGGATAATGAATCGTAATAGCGATCGAGTTATTACCCTGTTTTGCGGCAGCACTTCGTGAATCGTGTGTGTTGTGGGACTGTTTATGCTATAACTCAACGTACAATTCAAATTTGAACGTCGAACAAACACTCAATTGCATGAAACAAACGCTACTATTTATACATGAAAATGATCCCTGTCGCGTGTCGCGACAGGTCCCCTTGTGCCTGTCGCGTGGCGCGAGGGGAGCCAATCTACCCTAGGGTAGCCTTGTGTCCCAGTAGGCTTGCTGAGTTGGTTTCGTGTTATTTCGAATTTTTGACAACAAACTGTATATATATTACCGATTAGGGTTTACCCCCTGGGTTTTAGGGGCCCTGATCCTAATTCCGATTGTTCTGAAAATTTTAGGGATTATGCAGAATTACTTGGGTGTCTCAATTAGGGTTTCCTTTTGGGCAAATTAATTAAATAAATATGACTTTTGGTGAGAGTTGTTACACTAAACCCTAAAGCTAAAACTTAAACCCTAAAGCTATACACTAAAACTAAACCCTAAAAGCCAAATCCTAATATATTTAGGGTTTAGGGGTTATGATTTAGGGTTTAGGGGTTATGATTTAGGGTTTAGGGTTAAGAGATCCTAGTTAGGTTTGACGAGCCGGTTCCAATGCCAAAATGAGTCCAATCAAAGTTCGTTTGAGTCGGTTCCCCACTGTTCCCATTTTTTTAATGTTACTCAACGAAACTCCCGATATATGTAATTATCGTTTGTTAATATTCATATATAAAAGTTTAATTAATCATTAAGGGCATGTTTGGGATTCCTTCTCAAAACAACTTATTACTTATATTTCACTATTCAAGAAGTTAATAAGTCAGGATTTTCTGACTTATTGACTTCTATACTCACATCAAAAGAAATCCCAAACACTCAAAAAGTCCTTTTTCACTATTCAATAAGTTAATAAATCAATAAGTTGAAAGAATAAGGAATCCCAAACACCCACTAAATCTCAAGTTTCACCCGCCTATACTCACGCCATCAACAGAAGCAAGCATCTGACTCTCTCTATCTCCTACTTTCTCTCTCTTCCCCATTCGAATTCTCTTCAATTACTCATCTTCCCCCAATAAAACTGCAACGAATACAATCAGATGCAGCAGCAGCAGCAACGAAGGTTCTTCTACTCCTGCAATCCTAAATTCCTCGTCTTCCCCCAATAAAACTGCTCGGAGTTTACAAGCCTAAATCCTACCAAGTTCTTGTTGCAGATGCCGCTAATTCTCTCGCCTCTGCTCTCCATGACGCTAAAACGCGCCTCGAAATTGATTTCCCGTAATTCTCTTATCTATTCATTTTAAGCATTTTATTAGACATTCATGCCTCTGTTAATATTAAAAAAATTGCATTTAATAATGCGGTGATTGTTCCCCATTACATGATTTGTTTGTTGAGTGTTTCCCCCAATAGAACAATAGCCATTACCACCCGACATCTAATTCCGTGTATGTGACATCCCGCCCCTCGTACCAACCAATATTCTCCAATTTGTTCATTAGGGGACCCGGGGTGCTCAATCCCCGGCCTTCGGGTACTACCCGCACGCCGCACACCGCCACCGGTCCTGCTGGTAGTGGTACCCTGAGGGTAGTGTATCCTCATTTGCGCAGCTTTCAAGGGACCGGGGGGCGCCCAACCAATTATTCATCTGCAGGAAGGCCCCGTGCCCTAAAAAAATTGATGTTTTGGTATTGGACACTTACTTTAAAAAGCATGCTTGAGGTGTGGGGCTATCGGAAAAACGCCTCAGGGTCTAAAGGCGGCGCATGTGTGTCAAAATTAGGGTCTGGAGGAGGCTAAATTTCAAAAACAACCAAAAGGGTGAAGAGATTGTGAATGGGTTTGATGAAGGATGTAAAAGAGGTGAGAGAGATGCAGCTTTCAGTTGTACATAAAGCTTATTTGGTTGTACATATGGCAACGTCTCGCGTACGGGAGGATCTCGCTTCGCACGTTGGCTTTCGGGTCGTAAACACCTTGGAGGGCCTCACGCTTTTTAAAAAACAAGCTTGGACCCACAGTTCATGACCAGCTGCTCTAAACGAGTCTAAGTCACTTTTCTCACTAAGTAATAAGAATGATCGTTTGTTTGTAACGGGAAATCAAGAAGCTAATCAGTCTTATTTATTTACTGGAGTATATACATCGTCAGATTGACACCTATTCAATTGTCATAACTCATAACTTTGATAAAACTTCTGCTTACATTTGTTATTTTCCGTTTGCTTACATTTTAAATTGTTGACATCAACAGGCCATTACCTACCAGCATTTCTTCATATAAGGTATCTTCATAGACTTCATGCTTATTTGCTGGTTTCGTAAAATGAAGCTTCTCGAAGCTTTTTTCTAAGTATAAAGCTTCTCCTATATGACATTGTGAAGGGGTCTTCATATGAGTTTACCGATGCCAATGTGCAACTTGCATTGGCTGTTGTAAGGAAGCTACAAGAAATTCGGGAAACACGAGCTCGCATTGTAAGTCATTTTTATTTTCATTTCATTTTCTTCATTTGAAGTATCTACAGTTTTTGTCCCATATTTGAGATAACACATGACCCAAATCAACCCATTTAAAAGTAAACGGGTCAAAATTGCCACCTCATCGTCAACCGTTGATGGTATACGCGTTTCGAACTTATTGTTTGATGTAGGTGTTCCCTGACAAGCCAGAAAGACGTAGAGCCTCAGAGCTATTCAAAACAGCTATTGATTTGGTAAGTGAAATAATCCTTTTAGAACTAATTTCTTGAAAGATTTATTTAACATTTCAAAGTATGTAAATTACTACACTTTAAGCAATAGATGCTGTTCAACTGAAGTTTGTTTTGCTCCTCCAAAAAAACTCTTTTGTTATTGATCAGTTTATATGCACATATCTTTGTGGAAACATTAGCAATATGTTCTTGTTATCTGTTTTACACAATCTGAAAACTGTTGTCTTCTGCTGGTGATCAGCTTAAAGCAGTATGATGATCATGGATTACAATCCCTAATTTTTAAATGTTAATGTCATTATAAACCCTAATCTGAGATTCATAAATCCCTATATGCCCTTAATCCAGGTTGACGGAATCACTATCGGTTCGTTGGATGATATTCCAGCTGGCCCTGTTTCTTCCTTCTTCAAATCTATAAGGAACACACTCGATTTTGATTTTGACGATGAAAATGAAGGTTAGTTTTATAGAAAAACAAACTTCTCTAAACTTCCATACTGCAGCGTTTATTTTAATACTTGAAAGCTTTAAGACAATCGTCAGAAAACACAAATGGCCTATCTTTTTCTAGAAGTTGAGTCATAGGACGAGCGATTTTAGAAAAATCACGAATTCGTAGGCGCTCGTGTAAGTCTCGTTCGGGCTCAGGCGAAATTGCAATTAAAGCTAGCCCTTTTGAACGAGTGTTGTGCATACAATATATACTTGTGATCATATTGGTGAATATAGTATATAATAATTAGAATGTAATCTAGACTTAGATTATTTGATCATGTATTTGGATTAAAAGTGAAAGTGCACTAATTTTAACGTTATTTTACTAATTTCGTGAAACTAATGTTAAAAGAGGGGGATGGTTAATCATGCATCATGTGGTGGCGTTGATAGCCGAAAGACACGGGAGTACATGCACTAATTGGCCTTTGTCTTAATTGCCGAGTGTTATGTGCCTTATGTCCAAGGCTTGATACAAAACTACCATCGAGCCGGGGGTCTCATTGGAAGCAGCCTCTCTATTCCAACGGGGTAGAGGTAAGGTTGTCTACATCTTACCCTTCTCAGACCCTACCTTTGCTTTGCTATTGGTGGGATTTACTGAGTATGATAATGATGTTGATGATGATGATTGGTCATAAGGCAGGAAACGAAAGTCAAAGGCCGTTAATTGGTGGTTAATGACAGTTTTCTGGTACCCCAAACAAATGGGTATAACTACCTTGTTCGTACCGTTTCATAGACTATAAATGGGCGCAAAATTGTATGGATACGTAGATCAATTTCATAGTCAAAACAGTCTGCGTTGAGTTTCGTTGACAGACGAAATTGATCTAAATTGACCCCATGTTATTGTTCTTGATGCATGATTAATTCGTAATTAAGTGTTCTTGATATCCAACAATAATTACATTTTTTGTTGCATAAGTTACCCGTTTGTGACATTTTCTTTTGTAACTGACCCGTTTATAACATTTTTTTATGACTGACCCGTTTATGACATTTTTTTGTAACTGACCCGTTTATAACATTTTTTTTATAACTGACCCGTTTATGACACAGATGGGTGGCAGTCTGACAAACCGCCAACGCTTTATGTATTCATTTGTTGCAGCACCCGTGAACTTGCTACCATTGAGACATATATCTGGTACGGGTGTATTTTCTCTTATATGGATTGGTTTAGTAACGGGTCAAAGCGGTTCAGGTTGAAAACGGTGGTTTTGCTACATGCAAAAAAGAACAAAATCGGTTTGGTTGACCAACAAACACTTCTTGTCCACTACAAAAATTCTGAACAGTTAATGTTCTAATTATGGTTTAGAAACAATATTGTTAGTACAATAATTAAAACAATATTGGTCCATGCTGACGTGCAGGAAAAATTTGGGGCATCAACACCCGCGCTTCTGTTTAATCTGGAACTTGAGACGTTGCGGTAATATTTATGTGGATTTAATTTCAGATAAAATTCATATATGATGCCATTAATTTTAGTTTTTTTTCCTCTGTGACAAATGGAATGGTTGGATTTGGCAGAGCTGACCTTGGTCTTCTTGGTTTTCCACCGAAAGATTTACACTACCGATTTCTTTCTCAATTTACTCCGGTTTTTTATATTCGGATAAGAGAGTATTCCAAGGTAATTCTTTCAATCTTATGATTTTATTTATTTAAATTATTATTTTTATTGTGTTTGGCATTTCTTTGATAGACATTTTTACTTTGAAATGTAAAGACAGTAGCAGTAGCACCATATATTGTGAATTACACTGGGGCCCTCTTCCGCCAATACCCTGGTAAGAATATTAATTTTGACATTACGTTGATGACATGTCAGCGGCCCCATCTGATGCCATATATATGCATATATGAAATACATATATTTACAAGTTCCACTAAAGTTATCTTTTTTAGAACAATTAGCTTTAAAATATTAATTTTGACACTACTGTTGCAGGACCCTGGCAGGTGATGCTTAAGCAAACGGATAATTCGTATGCATGTGTTGCTGAAAGTGAAACCCGCTTCACCCTTAATGAAGTAAGTACTTCACACTTAGTTTTTGACCCGTTTCTTTTCAAGCTGATTTTGTTTATTTTAGTGTTCTACCCGTTAGGGATAAAAGGGTAACCCGAATCAACACATTCATAAACATTTGTTTGGTATTAACAGACGAAAGAAGAACTGCTAAGGGTTCTTGGACTGAAGGAGGAACAAGGAAGCCAACTTGAGTTCCTTCGCAGGGGCTATAAGGTAAATTTCTCATTTCTTTTCGTTCCTCCAAAAATTCACCCTCCACCCTTAGGATGTATTTTTCTAGAAAGTTCCAGGCTAAATCACTCATCAGCCCATCGATCATCATTACCGTTATCATCGTCGTTAGATAATAAACTGATGGTAATTCAAAAGATGTTTCTTGGCTAAATTGCTCATTTGACCATTATCATAGCTACAAATTTTCAATAAACTGATGGTAATCCATCTTTTCTTTTTCTAAGGCTTATAAATAACTATATTTTTTATACAATAACGCCTCTTTAAATAAAATGATTTATAAAATTTTATGCATATTGAATACGCTTTGAGCGGCTTTCAACCAATTTGACCCGTTAGCCTGTTTTCAATTTAGTCATTTTTTATCTTACAAATTTGACCTGTTAAAGGCTTTGTAGAGTTCAAACTTTTGACCTTCTTCCATAACCCAAATTGACCCGTTTACCATTTTTTTTTGTACATTTGGTATAATTTGGTGTGTTGTCTGCAAACTGCAACATGGTGGGAGCTAAGCAGTTAATGCGGAAAAATATCGGTTATCGGTCAAGGACCGATATATGAGATATCGTTTATCGCGGTGAGATATCGGTGAGATATCGGTAATTTCTAATATCATGCATAAATATATATATTTATATTTATATTCATATCTAGAGCCTATATATATACTAGAAGTCTAATATCATGCATAAATATATATATTTATATATATACAAGAGGTGGTAGAAAGTCTAGATGTGGGAATGAAAGTCTCAAAAGGTGGTAAATACTTTGTCCCACATCGGTGTGGGGACAAAGTGAGTGGTTGTTTATAAGGTAAAGCCTTTACTACTCCATTGTAGCTTTATGACATGTTTTACCACAAGTCCTACCCGCGCGCGCAGGGGGGGTGCAAAAAAATGGGTTTCTGAGCTGGAATTTGGTTGAACTCGTGCGTGCCCGCGCATCCTGCGGACACTAATGCAGCTCCGAAACCCCGGGTCCCGCGCGAGGCAGTTTACAACCGCTATTTCGGCCACGATTTTTCAAGATCTCGGGCGATATTTCGGCGTTGGCCGCCGATTTTATCGGAGGCCGATATTTTGGTGACGGGCCGCCGATATATCGGCCGAGTTAACTGCATAGGGTGGGAGGAAGATGTTGATTTGGAGTTATCATCAGCATGGCGTAACTAAGTTGAATCCGATAAAAAAACGGGGCCTAGTTATGATCATTTCATATTGTTTTTACTTGTATATCAATCAGTTCGCATATTTCTTCTTATTTTTTTTCTGAAGTTTTATATACTTCCATTTTTGTCACTAGGTCTCCTATTGGTCATAGTGAAGAATATATATGTATCGTGGTAGATTTATTTTTATTGGACAGTTACATCTAATGCATAATTTTCAATGGATTGATATTGAAGATAAAGGGCAAGCATTGGAGCAACCTTTAACCTATTTATATGAAATCATTAACAAGTTAAATGGGTAATATCAGTTAAAAAGAAAACATGTTAAAAGTTGCCTATAGCAATACCAAAATCTATACCATCTCTGGAATTGTTGTACCAAATAAACATTAGATCACCTTAACAACAGTTTTTTTAAGTATATTTAACTTATATGTTTGGGTTCTGACCAAAATGAGCTCGGATTGAAAAGGGTCGTTTTATTAAAGTATCAAATGACAATTAACTCTTATAGTAACTATATGTTATTATTATTATTTAGATTAAACATAAAAAGACAATCAATATATGGATTCATAAAACCCCCCAACATAGCTATGCAAAACCTGTGGTTTAGTAATTTTCTGTCCTACAGGTTTATTTATCTCAATTTCCCCAGATTTGCCGCATCCCATTTTACACCCTTTTTTTACTGCTTCAAAGAAAATGATCATACAAAGATCCCCAGATTTGGGGCATCCCATTTTACACCATTTTTTTTACTGCTTCAAAGAAAATGATCATACAAAGAACATACTTACTAACACAAACAACACGACTTGACATTATCCAGTTTTAATACAAAGTTTTCAAATTCTGAAGTAATGCATGAAACATATTACAGCATCAACAAGAAAACATGTGACAACAATACTTAGGTATAACATCATAAACCATATACCTTAATTTACTGAGGAAACCAAAGTATGCAATCTTCCATGATCTTCTCACTATCAATGGACCCACAATCATCCAAAATCCACACACAAATCCAACCACTATGCTTATAATCAACCCCCAATCTGCTCCATCGTCTTCTTTTTTCTCTCCTATTGTATGAGTTGCTGCTTCAACTGGTTCACAACTACTAGTTTTAGTTAGTGGAGCTCCACAAAGTTTGTTGCCAAAGAAGCTAGACTCACCAAAGCTTTGAAGTTGTGTACCTGCTGGAATTCTTCCTGTCAAGTTGTTGAAGGACACGTTGAAGCTACTCAAGAAATTTAAACTTGACAAGCTCATGGGAAGTTCTCCAGAAAGCCTGTTTACTGATAAATCTAACGATATAAGTTCTTTCATGTTTCCAATCTTCTCTGGGATACTTCCACTCAATTGATTTCTTGATAAATTCAACGATTTTAACTCCAAGAGAGACATTAGCTCACTAGGAATGTGTCCGGTGAGATTGTTACTCGAAAGGTCTATCAACATCACTAATGGAAGAATACTGCTAAATGTATCCTCTCGTCCATTCGTCACCAATGAATCACCAGCGATAGATCTTTCATTTTCAGTGAAGACGTAAGCAAAGTCACCTCCTGAATTGCTTTCGATGCCGGAAAGGATACTAAAGTTGTTGAAGCATCTCGGAATATTTTCAGATAGGTTGTTATGAGCAAGATCTAATATTTGAATATGTCTAATATGACAAAGCTCATGAGGAATATTTCCATCAAAACGGTTTGATCTAAGGTTAAGAATTCTTAAAAGAGTAAGTTTTGTTCCAATCCATGTTGGAATGCTTCCAGTAAGTTCATTCCTTCCAAGTTGAAGAACATCTAGATCTGTTAAGTTCATTAGAGAAGAATGTAATCTTCCGGAGATCTTGTTCCCACGCATGTTCAGATACCGTAAAGGTAAAGAACCCAATGTTCTTGGAATCTCACCAGACAAACTGTTATTCCCCAAATTTAAGAAACCCAACCTCGGCCATTTCCCCCAACACTCTGGAAGGTCACCCGACAAATGATTATTTTCCAAATTAAGATAATATGTTCTTGTCACACCACTGGAACACAACAAAGGATGTAACGATCCTCGAAACCCATTCGAGCTAATGTCAATAAATTCAAGTGTGGTAGGGATACCAGAGAACGTTAATGGTCCTCGGATATGATTATTTGACATATTCAAATACCTTAAATAGGAGAATGATCTTACAAATGATTCGGGCATGGGCGATGAAATGCCTGTGTTGCTTATGTCTAAATACCTTAAATCCTTCTGTGATTGCAACCACAACGGAAATTGAGGCCCTAAAACACAATTTCTCAGAGACAAGGTTCCCAACTGGAAAGGGGGAATCCAGTTTGCAACTTGCAGCCTTAAGATTAATTTGTTTGTTGATCCATCCAGATCCTTCAAGCTCACTAGTTTGATAAAGTGAGCTTCTGTCACAACACCTGTAAGCAAATTATGAGAAAAATCTAAAGAAGTCAACTTTGAAAGTTGTCCGAGGCTATCAGGAAGGCTGCCATCCAGTAGATTATGACTAATACTCAATTCAGATTTATCCAGATCCTTCAGAGGCAAATGTCTGACCAATTCAGATTAGAGGCCTTAACCATTCAGACTCTGTATAATACTTAACCATCAGAGGCAAATGTCTGAACCATTCAAACATTTGCTTACGAAACAAATAGTCTGAACCATTAAGTGCTGAACCAGTAAGAGGTCTGAACCATTAAGAGCCTCATTAAGAGGTAAACAAACATCCCCTTAGTTTGAAAAAAAAATAGTAATTTAAAATTGTGTAAAACTGTAACCTTCACAAGATTATTACAAATAATTAACATATGTTAAGATTTGCTTAAAAACAAATTAAACAATGGTAATTTAATACAATTACTTAAATTTAGATTGATAAAAAATGATTATTTGTTAATTTCAGTTAATTAAAACCCACCATTATTGGCGTGCTTTGGAATCTGGGTGCTATGCATAAAAGTGAAAAAAGATGACAATAAGGCCATACGTAATGGGGAATTATAGAGGCGTGAAAGGTTTTGATAATGCCCTTACACTATCCTCATGAGCATTATAGTGGCACGAAGAGGGAGTGACATTTCTAAAATAATGCCTAATAAGTAGGAAAAACAAGGAAACTAATAAATGAAAATGCATTAAGAAGCCTTAACCATTACCATTACATGAAGCATTATGATGGTGATGTGGCAAAAGATGTCTCTTAAGGGCATTAACCATTACCCATGGTCTAAAGATTGAATCCGCGTGTGATAATTCGTCAATAAAGAAGATATCGCGGAAGTTGCGGCATGATTTCCTGTTAGGAAAGAGAAGAGCACTGATAAAATAATCGTAATTTAAAGTTGTGTAAAAGTGTAACCTTCCCAAGTTTATTACAAATAATTAAAATATGTTAACATTTGCTTAAAGACAAATTAAATAATCGTAATTTAATATAATTATATAAATATAGATTGATAGAAAATGATTATCTGTTAATTTAGTTTAATTAAAAGTAACCCACCATTTTTTTTTGAAAGGAAAAAGTAACCCACCATTATTGGGTTGCTTTGGAATCTAGGTCACTAGGTGGTGTGCATAAAAGTGAAAAAGGAAGACAAGTGGCTCCAAGCAAAGATTGAATCCGCTTGTGATAATTATTGGTCAATAAAGAAGATATCGCGGAAGTTACAGCATGATTTCCTGGTAATTGGTAAGAAAAAGAAGAGCACTGATAATAATAATTAGATTAAAACCGCGTTTTTTTTCCTAAATGGGTGGAGTTGAAAAAAATTATTTATTAAAATAGAGGATTTGAAAAATAATTACCAAAATAGGTCAAACGAAATAATCTTTATTTTGCAAATAAAAAATAGGTTAAAACATACATTGCTTAGCGACGTTTTAGTACTCTTGTTTCATGGCAATTTCATTAGGGCGACTCCATCTAGTTCTTATTCGATCCCTTCAGTTTTGCAATCAAGGGGTGAATAAGATGTTATACCACAATTTCTTTCTGAAATTGGCTACTTTAGTCCCTCACAAATCACCAACTGATATAAGTTAACAAACAATGTGAACTATTAAACCCAATTTTTTAGACATGGTCATCAGATGCTTTCCTTACTATGTCATAGGTTTGACTTTTTGAGAAGGAATATGTAACAGTAAAACCCCCTTATAAATGTTGGATTCCTAAAAAATATATTTAAGTGGAAATTCCTAGTTCCTTGGACTATGGGTGTGGAGGGGGTTGGGAGCATAATTCCTCGATATTTGGCAGGTGTGGGCTTCACCAGTTCACACCCAAAAAAGTGGGGTGTGGAAGGGGCGTGGCTAGGCGGTGTTGGGGTGTCATGCAGTGGCGGAGTTTGACCAAAACTTCCCAGGGGGCTAAAAGTCATGGGACCCAATTTATATATTGTATAAATATTTAGGCAAAATAATTAGGGGGACAATCCTATATAATTTTATAATTTTCAGGCGAAAAATAGGAAATTTTACACTTTTAACCGAAACATTGGGTGGGGGCGGGTGCACTCCACACTTTACACTAAGCTACGCCCCTGGTGCCATGTGGCACCTAAATTTCTTTTTTTTTTTGTTTTTTATATTAATCATAATTTTTGTAAATAATTTTAAAAATACATTTTATTTATATTAAATAACTACAATAAAAAAAAACATTACATCACCAAAAAAAAATCAATCATCTCCATCTCCATCTCCATCTCCATCTCCATCTCCATTAGAGTCGAATCTAGGAAGTGTCGAAACATGTTCTACTAAATCAGCTCGTAGGTTTGAATTTATTTGTCTTGACTCGATTAGATATTGGTTTTGCGTTCTCTCTTCGTCACTAATGTCTTCGTTATTTGATTTGGGCTCTCTAAAATCATATTGTGTAGAATGATCCACGCATACATCACGTTTCTTATTTGATCTTTTTAATACAATCGACAAGGCATGCTCAAAATGCGGCACCTTTTCTGCAAAACACCAAATGCTCGCTCAATGTCTTTGTGTGCCGCCATCTGAACTTTGTTAAACTTTATTCTTTTAGGATCAAGTGTTCCATCTCTTGAAAATGATTTCCAGAAACAACATGGTCAGGGTAAATTCCATCAACAAGATTATACCCATACTTGTATTCAACCCCATTTACAAAAAATGTTCCTTTCAGTCCAATACCATTTATTAGATCATTGAATAGGGGCAAGTGATGTATAATGTTTATATCGTTATATGAACCGGGCATACCAAAGAATGCATGCCAGATCCAAAAATCTTGTGATGCAACCGCTTCGAGCATCATAGCCGACATTCCATGATATCCACTTGTTTGAGAGTCTTGCCATGCAGTTAGACAAAGTTCTCACTCCCATTTCATACAATCTAGGCTACCGATGATCTCGGGGAGACCATGATATTCAGTGTGATGTTCCAAAATTTGTTTCATATCACTAAACGTCAGTTTTCTCAAGTATCTTTTCATATATAGTTCAATGATATACACACAAAAATTGTGAAGACTTTCCCTAGCCACGCATGCTGTAAATAGTCGTCGATTATGTCGGAACTATTGCCGTAAGCCAATTGTCTTAGGGCAGACGTAACCTTTTGCCACGTGGTAAATCTTATATTACCACGCACATCGGGTCTTTGTCGAAAAAAGCATAATATCCTCTAAATCCTTTAATATTCTTAAAAATAATTTTTTACTCATACGAAAACGGCGCCTAAACATTCTTTCATCATACATTGGTTTGGGTGAGAAATAATCGCTTACCAACAAATCGTTTGCGGTTCGCGTTCACGAACAATATACTTCCTTCGTTTGGGTTGGGGTTGGGAAGTCCCTTCATCTGCATCTTCAACAATAGCTTTCACCACCATCGACACTACTGATAATAATAATTCCGCCCCGTTGTCGGATGAGGATGACAAAACAAATTTATCATACGAATAATCGCTTGAACTTGAAAAAATCCATTATATATATTTTTTGGAGTTTGATAGTGGTTTTTGAATTTTTGGATGGCAAAAATGAGTAGGAAATGTTTGGTTTATATAGAAAATAACTAAATGATTTTTTTTAAATACCCGTTGGCCAACAGCTATGCCTAATGGCTAGCCCAACAATCATCAAATACTAGCCAATCAAAGCCAGCCATGTCACCCCAGCCCCCCGCCAGGCTCAATCCCCACGCCAGTGGGGCAATGCCATGGCCAAAGCTAGCCCGGTAACGCTAACCTGGTGTGGTATAGCCAGCGTTTTTGGCATTCCGCCGCCACAACCTACGCCCCACACCCCATTGTCTAAGAGAATGAGCAAAAGGAAGGAAATAAGAGAATGAAACGGCATGAAATGGATTCAAACCAGCTTCTTGTGTGCATTCCTTTATATGAATTTTCAATTAAGAATATAGGTCATTGATTTGCGACTATTACTAAAAGTAGGTTAATTTTGCTCATTATGTTTTACTCCATAAAAATAGATGTTATTTAATATATTTATAATAATGTGTTTGATTCTTTTTTTTTTTTTTTGGAAAGATGTTATTTAGACCATGTGTAGTGGGCAAAGTTTTGGGTGTGGAATGGGCAAAAAACGACCCAATCATGGTGCAAACCGCCCTTGTGGGCGTTTTTTAGTGGATTTTTGGTTGGGGCGTTTCCCTTAAAACGCCTGATTCAAAAGTGATGACCAATAGAAATTTTGTGATGGTTTTTTTATGTATTTTTATTTAATTGAATTATAATATCTAATCATTGCAAGAGTTCAAGCCCCAGTACACCCATTTTTAACTTCAAGCCTCTATGCTGACTAGACGTCATATGTCGCTTCATGCCCAAAGGTGAGACATTTGTTTAACTTACCACTACACATGGTCTTAATATTTATAATAATTCGTTTTATTCTTCTTTTTGAAAATTTTGATTGATTGTTAATGTGAAGGATGCCTTAAATTCATATCAAGATGAACTCTTGATACATCTTGCATTATTACCCTAATATGCTTATAATAAAAGTGACTAGGAATGGCAAACAAATCCAAACCCAAAATATTTTGCTATGAGCTTGGGTATCCGAATAATATTAAAAAATATAACGGGTTTGGGGTGGGTTTGTTATTAGGCGAAACCCACACCGTTACTCCCACCCATTTACACACATTGGAACCGAATATAATAATATATTATTGTTTTGTATAAACTTAATAAATAGTATGTTGAAGTTGGAAAAAACCGTAAACCGTATTTTGGGCATTAGACATGCCTTTGGGTAATTTACTCACATAAGGCCACAAACTGATATACCTCTGATCCCGATGGGTATTACTAGAGAACGGATGCCCGATACGTATTGGACTGAAAAACAACATTTGAAGATAAGGGTAGTTGATCTTATGAGGTGACTTTAAGGAGATCAAGGATAATAATAAACTAGTAATTTTATTTTTTATATTTGATTCATGTTTACCATTTAAGTTGTGTACTTTGTTTAAAATTAGAAGTCATATGTATACATGTTCAAATATGATTTGTTTCAAGGATTTTGTTATTGTCAATGTTTTGTAGGTTAGGGATAAAACAACAAGAAAAGAATGTTTTGAAGAAACTTGAGAATTTTCGCATATAATAAAGTAATATTACAACTTTAATAATCAACATCCCACCGTAACGTGCGGGCTGACGTCAGCTCGTTTTATATAATAATTCATATGTAAATAAAGGGTTATTGGAATTTAATAATCCTAAGTTTCACCTGTTAGTCGATAATAATTCCAACTTAAAAATTCCCTCCAACAATCCCAACTTGTAAACATTTTGCTCCATCTATCCTTTTCTAACAACCTCACTTCCACTTCCACCTCCACCTCACCTCCACCACCACAATCAGCCGCCGCCACCACCACTACCGCCGCCATCTACACAGCCCACCACCATTACCATCTCCACCAACACCAACACCAACACCATCGCTATCTCCACCCACCACCACTACTACCACCATCTACACCGCCTACCACCACTGCCATCTCCACTACCATCTCCACCAACTCGAATTGAGTTTGAGTTTGAGCCTAAAAATGAGTTTGTTTAATTAAGACTGTCAGAAAGATTTTGAGCCTAAAAATGAGTTTGTTTAATTAAGACTGTCAGAAAGATTGCAAAGTTAGAAGTTAATTAATATTATGAACAGTGGCGGACCCCGGAACTTCTTCAAGAGGGTGCAGAATATTTTTAAAGATTTTAAGTCCCTAGGTATATAAAAAAATTCGGTTCATATCGGGTCGATTCGGGTTGGTTCATGTAAAACAAAAGAACATCAAGCTAAAATTTATATAATCATCAAAAACATGTCAAATGTCATTACAAACATATTTAAAATGTCGGCCTACGGGTTTTCTTTTTTTGAAATCTATCCAAAACATCTAGAGCTACTTTTCTAAGCAGGTCTTTCTCTATATAACATATACAACTAATTTTCAACACTAAACACTTAAACAATCATCACCAAACTTCATAATTTTCAACTTTAAAATCAAGCCCTTGTTTTAATTGTTGATTCCTTCTAACTAACCATTTAAACACTAAACTTTAACTAAAACAACAAAATCAACCAACTAAAGTTTCAAAAAAACAACAAAACAACTAAAATTTTAAACCTTTTTAACAATTTTATTTCTTCTAAAAATCCAAATAAAACAAGAAAACAACAAAATAATCGAACCATACCCAAAAAGAGTGATGAGATGCTGTTTTCGTGAGTTTGGTGACCGAAATTGTGGTGGGTTGGGTATTATTAGATTGGGTTGGGCTTGGGTTATGGTGTGTTTATTGGGTTAAAGGTTAAGAGAAAGTTAATTGGGTTAAGTGAAAGTTAATTAGTTAAGTGGAAAGTTAATTAGGTTGTATTTTAAGGGTGTACATATTTGCACACCAAAATGCCTTTTTGCACACCAAACCCTAGCTTTATATACGCCGCATATAGGTCTATACATGGCGTATAGCCACCTTTTTCAATTTCCAAGAGAATCTTTGATATGATCTGGGAATTTGTCCCTTTATATGCGCCGCGTATAGGCCTATACGTAGCGTATATAAAGGGTGGTTTTTTAAGAAACATTGTTATACATTATTTATCATTTAGCAAACTTTTATAATAAGTAATTTTTAAAAATAAATAAATAAAAAACATTGTTAAGTATTCTATCGTATAGTATAGGCCTATGGATATAGTATCGTATCATATAGTGTAGTATAAATCTCGTATAGGCCTATTCGTGTAATATAATATTGTATCTTATCGTATCGTATGGTATAGTGTATGGAGATCGTTCTCACGATCATTTCGCCTGATCGCACGCCCAACACGCACCCCCGTAGCCCAAGTTAGGGCCATTTTAGTAAAGCCCCTTTTGTCACACGATCTTGGGCCTCCAAATACAAGAAGGCCCGCTCCTCCACACTTGGACCCACATCAAGAAGGCTCATGTGGCGCGAAAGGGTTAACTTTTCGTGCGAGAGGGCTGCTTTTCGGGCGACATGCACTGTTTCGAGATGAAATCAGCTCGTTTTGGTTGAACTGTTCATCTTCTTGGCTGGAATTGACTCTAGCACTAACCCACAGCTATGAACTTAGCTTGTGAGCTCGGGGAGTCTCTGATTCGGCCAAGTTTAGTACTAAAAAGTTTGTTTTGTACAAGGTTTGAAAGAACATCTCCAATCCTTAGCTTGGTCCTCAATAAGTTGAGAGTTAATATCAGCTTGCCTAAGCAATTCTGAGAAACCAAGTTCAAGTGATTAAAGAATGTATAAAAGTTTAGCAAAAGAAGAAGAAATTAGAAGAAAGGAACGATAAGCGTTTCATCTGACAGACACTTCTTCAGATTTAATACATGAAAAACGTCGTGTACCGCACTCAGTTCTTCAGGCAGATTCAGTCTGTAAGCTACCTTACCGATTCTCTCGGTTATTTCGAAAGGTCCAACATATCGCGGATTAAGCTTGCCCCTTTTGCCAAAACGCACCACACCTTTCCAAGGTGAGACTTTCAGTAGAACCCAGTCCCTGACCTGAAATTCTAGAGGTTTTCTTTGCTTATCGGCGTAGCTTTTCTGACGGTCACGGGCTGCCCCATTCGTTGTCGGATCTGGGCAATCTATCCGTGGTATCAAGTACGGCTCGGGGCCTCTGATTTTGCTTTCGCCAACTTCCGCCCAACACAAAAGTGAGCAGCATTTATGACCGTATAATGCCTCAAATGGTGCTGCCTGAATGTTGGTGTGGTAACTGTTGTTATAAGAGAATACTACCAGAGGTAAGTGCCATTCCCATTCGTTTCCAAAGTCAATAACACATGATCTCAGCATGTCTTCAAGTGTTTGGATGGTTCGTTCCGTCTGACCATCCGTCTACAGGTGATAAGCAGTGCTCAAGTCCAACTGTGAGCCAAAGGATTTGTGCTTAGCCTGCCACAATTCAGACGTGAAACGTGGGTCACGATCAGAGATGATAGAATTGGTACCTTGTGCCTAGCAACTACTTCTTTCAAATAGACGACTGCAAGTTTTGAAAACTTGTCGGTTTCCTTGATCGTGAGGAAATGCGCAGACTTAGTTAAGCGGTATACGATCACCCAGGTGGTATCGTTTCCTCTTTGGGAGCTTGGTAAACCGGTGACGAAATCCATGGAAATCTGTTCCCATTTCCATGTTGGCAACTTTGGTTGTTGCAGCAAACCCGATGGCTTTTGATATTCAATCTTGACTCTGGCACAGGTCAAGCATTTGCTTACTTACTTCGCAATGATAGCCTTCATGCTAGGCCACCAATACAGGGCCTTGAAGTCTTGATACATCTTATCAGAACCAGGATGGATCGAGTAAAAAGAATTGTCTACTTCGTCCATCACAACCTCTCAGAGATTTCCGTAAGATAGGACCCATATACGGTCCATGAAGTAATAGATGTTGTCGTCTTTAAGTTCGAGCTATTTTTCCATGCCTCGCATAGCTTCAGCTAGAAGGTTCTCTGCTTTCAATGCTTCGACTTGGGCGTTTCGGATCTGGTTAGGGAGATTCGAGTGAATGGTAAGCTGTAAAGCACGAACACGCTTAGGTTTGGTTTCTTTCTGGCTAAGGGCATCAGCCACAACGTTTGCCTTACCCGGGTGATACTTGATTGCGCACTCGTAGTCGTTTAGGAGTTCGACCCATCGGCGTTCTCTCATGTTCAACTCCTTCTGGTCCAATTTATCCTGGAGACTCTTGTGATCGGTGTAGATCGTGCACTTGGTACCGTACAAGTAATGTCTCCAAATATTAAGTGCGAAGACTACTGCTCCCAGTTCCAAATCATGTGTCGTGTAATTCCGTTCATGGATCTTGAGTTGTTGAGAAGCGTAGGCAATAACTTTCTCGCGTTGCATCAACAAGCAACCGAGTCCTTGAATAGATGTGTCGCAGTAGACAACAAAGTCATCGGTGCCTTCACGTAATGAAAGAATAGAAGCACTACAAAGTTTCTCCTTTAGTTTCTGAAATACAGACTCCTGAGCATTGTTCCATTTATACACAATACCCTTTTGGGTCAGAGTTGTGAGGGGTTGAGCAATCTTCGTAAATCCCTCAATGAATCTACGATAGTATCCCGCCAATCCTAGAAATTGATGGATTTCGGTGGGAGTCTTGGGTGCAGGGCAATTCTTGATAGAGTTAATTTTGGCTGGATCAACGTGAATCCCATATTCATTGACCATTTGTCCAAAGAAATGGACTTCGCGAAGCCAAAAATCACATTTCAAGAGCTTTGCGTAGATTTGTTCATTGCGCAAGAGTTCTAGAATAAGACGTAGGTGATGCTCGTGTTCCTCCCGATTCCTTGAGTAAATTAGAATGTCGTCAATGAATACAATCACGAATTTGTCAAGATATGGTTTGCACACTCGGTTCATGAGATCCATGAAAATCACAGGTGCGTTTGTCATTCCAAAAGGCATTACAAGGAATTCGTAGTGACCATAACGAGTCCTAAAAGCAGTTTTAGAGATGTCCTCGTTGCGGACTCTCAACTGACGATAACCCAATCGTAGATCGATTTTGGAGTAATAACTCGACCCTTGCAACTGATCGAATAGGTCGTCAATGCGTGGGAGTGGGTAGCTATAACACCCCGTGTTTCGGAAGTCAAAGTCAAAGTCAAGGTCAAAGTCAAAGGAAGAAAATATTGCTAATTGTGATCTGCCACTCCTTGCTTAATTACCGATCACGCTACTTGACTTGTAATCGACTTCTTTTAATTGTTTATCTTAGTTGTATTATGTGGAGTAAATGAGAATAATAGTAGTTTAATCGATGTATACTTATCGCTGATAATCGCGTTACGACTGTGAATGATAGGAAGTAACAATGCGATAAAGTTAACTAAACGCTAATCTCCTCGCTAACGCATCGCAATACGAATCGCAGTGAATTACAGGTTCTGGATATTGTTTTACGTGTGTGCTAACTATGTGTTAAATGTGTGTGCTTATGTTTATGTTTGAGGTGTAAACGCAATCGTAATTCTATCTCATCGCAATACAAAACGCAGAATGGTTATGTTTAGGTTTATGACTATGTGTTAGTTAGGTTATTTGTGTAACTTTTGACTTATACTATCGCGCTTACTCGCTACAAGCTTGAACACATCGCAACGCTCAGCACGTGAAACGAAACGCCAAAAACTAACTCGCAGTGCCAATTCGATCGAATGGCCATCCGATCGGATGGCCATCCAATCGGATCGTCATCCGATCCGACGAGCCCTCGTTTCCTTCGATTTCTCCCGATTCTTGTAAGTTTCTTCCTAAATCCTTGTACTTCTATGATCTACACATGTTTCTTCATGTTTTTCACCATTGAATCTTCGCTTTTAACCGAAAATCACCGGATTTGAGGTGTTCTAGGGTGATGTCATCATGGAGTTCTTATGAACTTCAAGAGTTGGCTTCATTCCACAAAGAATGACTCGAATCTGAAGGATTTCCACATGATTTAGCAAGGATTTTACACAGATATAAACAATTTCTATCAACGAGACAACCGGTTTCGTGTTGAACATGAACCACTGTCAAAGAACAGTCCACTGGTCGGATCAGGGTGATTCTTGTTCGAACAGGAGACTTGAGACTTGACGAGGTTCCATTGTTCAGCACGTTGTCATACCGTCTCGAGCAAACCGCAAAAACTTTCAAAACCATCAAGTCCAAAACAATCAGATCGCCGGGAGGGATCGGCGTCCGATCAGATTGCCATCCGATCGGATCGCCATCCGATCGGACAACCATCCGATAGGATTGCACATGGACTTCAACGCTTAACTCTTGAAACGGAGTGTCTAACCAATCGGATCGCCATCCGATCGAACGGCAGTTCGATCGAGCGACCTGAAGGGTAGAGATACTTCTCCGTTTTCAAAATGTTACAACAAAAACTTCAAAGCCATCATACACAAACACATCCATCCTAAACGAGTGGCCAACCGATCGAGTGGCCAACCGATCAGATCGCCATCCGATCGAATGACCATCCGATCGGATAGCCAACCGATCGGATGACGCTTCGATACTTACCACTTTTGCATCGTTTTACGTGACGCTTATCGTTTATACTCTCGTTCTGTAACTAGGTCGACTCTCTAGCGCTCCCTTCAATCCATTAATCCATCATCACTGTGAGTATACTCGAACCCTTTTTCGCTTAACGCACTTTTGGGTGTTACATACGTTACTTATATCAAATCACATCGCACACACAACGCAAACACTTTAAACGCTAACCGCTTTCGCATGTTATACGTGACTCGATGAATGACTGTTTGTTATGTTAACACATTGATTGCTGTCTGCCTGCCTTAGCAACGATAGTACTATAATTTGGACTCAGCACCTGCTTACTCAGGGGTTGTTAAGGATTTACTTCACATGTTCGCAGTGGTGAACGTGTGTTGCTGATGGGTGTCAAGTGTTATATATATTAGGTGTATATTTTAAGCCCCTTTAACACTTTTTAGTCAAGTTTTAAATTTATAAAACACGATATTCACTAACACTAGACACTCATATGGGCAAGTGCACCCATCGTGAGCGTAGTATAGTGTTGGTAAGATACCGAGGTCGTCCAAGGACACAAGAGCTTTTAGTACCGGTTTATCCTCAACGTCTAATCAAATCAAAAAGTTTGGAAAAATGTTTTAAACTAAGAAAAATAAAAACTAACTAAAATGCTGAAAATAAAAATAAAAATAAAAATAAAAATAAAAATAAAAAGAAAAAACAGGTAGACAAGATGAATCACTTGGTTCCGACTCGTATCTAGTGTAACCTTTGATTATTTCCGCACTTTTTCACTATTTTAAGAGATTATCTTAGTTATTGTAGTAGGCCCCTCTTTTGAAGGCGACGTTACCCTCACCCCAGTAGTTTGAGTCAGCAAGGATACAATCCTAAAAGGGTGGATTATTGAAAGATAATGAATTAAGTTATTAATGCAAATTATGGTAGGCCCCTCTTTTGGAGGTGACGTTACCCTCGACTAAGTAGTCTGAGTCAGCAGGGATACAGTCCTAAATAGCCGGGTTATAGTATTAATAGTAGTTAACTTATGAGAGGATCAAAGAGTTTGGACCCCCGCCATCCAATACCGTTAAGTATTGAAGGAGGTCCTACTAAATTTGACCCAGGTCCATTGCAGGACCTCTAAACGCTGAACAATGGCAAGACCTTTACCAAACCGTTCCCTTAACCCCCGACCAGGTAGCCAACATACCTCCATATAGACCGTGGAGATATGAATGGTGAAAATCTTTTATTTTATATAAACAGTAAAATAATGCCAAGACACCACGGACAAACGATAAGGAAAGATCACCTTCAACATAAGCAACTAGTTATTAAAGTCATTAATACAAAACCAAGTAAAAAGTGCAAAAGATTAGAAATAAAAAGTATTACACTAGACACTTTGTCTTCACCAAGTGATGTAAGAGACTTAGGCAAACATGGCCTTGATTGTCAAGAACTCTTACGATCAATCTTGGATCCCGAGACGACTCACACACTCTACGATGGACAATGGATGATGGTGGTGGATGATGGTGTTATGGTGGTGGTGGGTGGTGGGTGAAGTGTGAGAGAGGTGGTGTGCCAAGGGATGGTTTGAGCTTGAGCCAAGCACTCCTATTTATAGGCTGAACAGAAGCTCGGGCACGGCCCCGTGTCCAGTGGGCACGGCCCCGTGTCCACATCCTCTCTTTCTTCATTAAATGCAGCTTTGTCTTATTAGTTGACCACGCCCCCGTGTCCGCTGAGCACGACCCCGTGTGCAGAAGAATCTTTGTACTATGAAGATTTGCCTGGATTGTGCGAATCTTATAGTTGACCACGGCCCCGTGTCCGCTGAGCACGGCCCCGTTGTGGGCAATAGAAGCTTCTACCACTTTGTCTTTTCTGCTGACACTTGGGCACGCCCCCGTGCTGGCTGAGCACGGGGCGTGTTCAGGCTTTTGATCTCTTGTTTTGCTTGGGAATATGCTGTCGTGGGGTCGGACATGTCACGTCTTGTTCCTTTTCTTGTATTTATGTTAGATTTTGATGTCTTTTTGCTTCTTTTGTTAATTTGAGCTCATTTAATCCTGAAAATACAAAAGGAAGACAAAAGCACACTTTTTCCAACATTAGTACTAAAAAGGGGTTAGTTTTATGCCTCAATTGATGAAATTTATATGTTACATTTTGAACACATCAAATACCCCCACACTTGAATCTTTGCTTGTCCTCAAGCAAAACTCTTTAATATGTGGCTATTTACACTCCCAAATGGAATGGGTAGAAAAGAAGGTTTTGGGCTTGTCATAGAGTGTCGGGATTTCCAAGATTCTTTATTTAGTTTTATTTTTACTTATTTACAATCCTATTCGTCATGATTTATTTAAAACTTTTCATAAGATAAATCACTTATTAGGGCATAACATGCCTTTGTAAAATTCTATTTATATACAAGTTCACATACCTCACGGGGATCACTCAACACTAGGCCGAAAATGTATTTTTGTGGATCACTCGAGAGCGGCATGGAACTTACTCCTACCATAGGCTTGCCAAGCAATCAATCCTCCTCCTTTTTAACTTATATACCTTTGTAAATATCAAGAGGACTTTGTGGGTGAAGGGTTAGGCTTGGTTTAAGGTAGGTGGTTGGGTTGGTGGTTAGTATAAAAAGGCGAAAAGCGTAACAAGTTTCGGTTTTCGTAAGACTTTCTATTTTTGTAACTTTTCTTTTGATGAAGCTATTCTTCAAACCAAGTTATTTTTTGATGAACTTGTTTGTTTATTTTCTTTTGCTTCATCATCAACAAAATTTTTTATTTTTTTTATTTTTATTTTATTTTTATTTTTTTTGAAAAGTCATACGAAAAATCGAACTTGTTACTAAAACAAAGGGGTAAAAATGAAAAAGGTTTTGGTGGGTAAAAAGGGTGTTTGGTTTGGGTTATGAAATGAAAAGGTTTAGGCTCAAAGGGGCTAACTAGGGGGATTTTGGGTAGGTGGTAAAAAAATGGTGTAGAAATAAAAAGGGTTAGTCCTAATGCCTCCATCATTTACTTCCTCGGGTTTAAGTTGGTAAGGACCGGGAATGTATCGTCATGGCAAGTTCTAGAGTCGTAAGAACCAAGCGGCTATTCACACAAGAAACGAAAATGAGCATTTAGTTCTAATGATATGTAATTGTATGCTCAATAAAGGCTCAAAACTCACTTTTGTGGGAATGAGTTTTTATGTGATCAAGTATATATAATCAAATTTTAACTAAGCTTGTCATGCCTTTTCATAATTTTCTTATGTTGGTTCTTTTTATCACGACGCTATCGGTTGTAAATTCGTAAAAATATAACCTTTTTAGAACTTGAATTTCCCGAGTTAAACCTAGACAAGTAAAAAATTGAAAATTTTTGAAAAAATTTTGGGGTGATTAGCGGTTCCAATAGACTTTTGTGTAAGGCTTGTAATTAGGACTTGCAAGATTCAAGGTTTTAGCATCCTCCCCACACTTAAATTACACATTGTCCTCAATGTGTCCCAAAAATAAGTTTTTCGGTTGATTAAAATGTGTAAAAGTGGGTTAAAAACAAGATTTTATGGTACTGGGTAGCTGAACACGGGGTGGTGTTGGCTGAGCACGGCCCAGTGTCCAGACTGCCAGTACCAAAAGTAAACAGAAGGCTGGGGACGGGGGCGTGTCCAGCGAGCACGACCCCGTGTCCAGGTACCTGAACCGGGCATTTTCTACAGAACCTTGGGCACGGGGCGTGTTGGGGTGAGCACGGCCCCCTGCTGAACTTGCTGTAATGAAGAAAAATTGTCGGGAGGCTCTGTTTTTGTGCATGGGGTGTTGGTTCAAGCTTCCCTTATCATCCTTCACCATCCCGAGTGTGTTTTATTCCTGAAAAAAAAAACTAAACTAGAAAACGTAAAAGTTAATCTAAACTAAAACTACGAATAGTTCCGCGGAATGCCTCCGTGGTGCGCCACGTTTATAAGGGTCCTTGGCTAGACCCACCTTATCGGGTGGTTCTGGCTCATCTTCAATTAGGGGGTCGTCATTGCCGAATGGATATTTCATTGATCGCTCAAGATCGACACTTCTTTTAAATGCCCCTAATTGAAGAGGTAGATTGTTGAACTTCCGGTTTTTCAAAGCTTCGTGAGTTTTTACAAATGGTCGTCGCAACACTAGAGGAGCGTCATCGAGGATGACAAAATCGGTCAGGACTACCATTTGATTTGTTTGAACCAATACATCCTCAACTATACCGATTGATTTTATTACTTTCCGATTGAATAGAAAAATGGGTATTTTAAGTGGAGAAAAATCACTAATACTTAATTTTTCAAAAATGTAGTTAGGCATTATGTTAACACAAAGATCTTTATCGATTGTGACATTACTAATAAACGAATTTTGAAAGAAACATGGAACCGGTGTAATGTTAATTTCAAATGGGTCTTCTTTTATTAGCGAGGTTTGATCATTAGTTAACTTAACACTTACCGTTTCGTCAATTTTAGTGTTAGTGTTTAACTCTTTTAAAAACTTAGCATGAGTGGGTACTAAACAATAATTTTCGAAAGAAGGTGACAAGAGATTAATTTCTTCAAAATTAGACTCTTCTTGAATTTTAGCGTTTTCGGATTCACCTTTTTCGTTGTTTGACTCATGTGTCGGTTTTTCACTTATTTGTTCTTCCATTTTTACACTTTCAGTTATCTCTTCCTTTTTTAATTCTTCTCTTGCGCGGGACTCCTCTTCCCTTGCGCGAGATTCTTTTATACAACGATCGATAACTCTAATGTGTTCTAATATCCTCTCGGTCACTTCGGTTATAGAAAAAGAATCGGAATTTTCTAAGCTTGAATCCGGTTGTTCGACCCTTTGTTCCTCATAATACCCATATGAAGTAGATGGTTCGCACCATTGTTCTTCATTGTAAGCATATGATGGATAAGGTTCGTAATTTTGTTCTTCATAATACTCATATGAGGTGGGTTGTTCACGCCATGGTTCCTCATAATAAGCATACGAAGGTGGTGGCTCATATCTTGGTTCCTCAAAGTATGAGTATGAAGGTTCATACCTTGGTTCGTCAAAATATGAGTATGAGGGAGGAGGTTCATACCTTTGGTCTTCATAGGATGTGTACGAAGTTGATGGCTCGTACCTAGGCTCCTCATAGTAGGTGTATGAATTGGATGGTTGATATGAGTGATTATTTTGAACCGAGCGTGAGTTACGACAATTAGTGCAATAATTACCCCTATAATCATCCTCCTCATAGGTGTAGTTGTAACCTCCTGAGTATTGATCCATAAGAATCACTCAGCAGACCACAACCGAGTCTCGAGATCAGAAAACAAAAATAAAAACGGAAACAGAGGCTGGACACGGACCCGTGTTCAGTGGACACGGCCCCGTGTTCAGGAATTGTATCTGGGCGTTTTAATTAAATTTACTGATTTCGTTGAGCACGGGGCGTGTTCAGTGAACACGACCCGTGTTCAAGCTTCTGTTACTGGGTGTTTTTGTGAAAATGTGCAGCACGGCCCCGTGTTCAGTGAACACGGCCCCGTGTACAGGCTACTGTAAATGCAAAACTAAACTAAAATGCTGAAAATGTGCGCGCGTTTTAAAAAGGTTTTGAAAAACTGATTAGGCCGTCGATTTTAAGCTTTCTTAAAATCCTTGTGTCCCTGGCAGCGGCGCCAAAAACTTGATGGGTGTCAAGTGTTATATATATTAGGTGTATATTTTAAGCCCCTTTAACACTTTTTAGTCAAGTTTTAAATTTATAAAACACGATATTCACTAACACTAGACACTCATATGGGCAAGTGCACCCATCGTGAGCATAGTATAGTGTTGGTAAGATACCGAGGTCGTCCAAGGACACAAGAGCTTTTAGTACCGGTTTATCCTCAACGTCTAATCAAATCAAAAAGTTTGGAAAAATGTTTTAAACTAAGAAAAATAAAAACTAACTAAAATGCTGAAAAAAAATAAAAATAAAAAGAAAAAACAGATAGACAAGATGAATCACTTGGTTCCGACTCGTATCTAGTGTAACCTTTGATTATTTCTGCACTTTTGCACTGTTTTAAGAGATTATCTTAGTTATTGTAGTAGGCCCCTCTTTTGAAGGCGACGTTACCCTCACCCCAGTAGTTTGAGTCAGCAAGGATACAATCCTAAAAGGGTGGATTATTGAAAGATAATGAATTAAGTTATTAATGCAAATTATGGTAGGCCCCTCTTTTGGAGGTGGCGTTACCCTCGACTAAGTAGTCTGAGTCAGCAGGGTTACAGTCCTAAATAGTCGGGTTATAGTATTAATAGTAGTTAACTTATGAGGGGATCAAAGAGTTTGGACCCCCGCCATCCAATACCGTTAAGTATTGAAGGAGGTCCTACTGAATTTGACCCAGGACCATTGCAAGACCTCTAAACGCTGAACAATGGCAAGACCTTTACCAAATCGTTCCCTTAACCCCCGACCAGGTAGCCAACATACCTCCATATGGACCGTGGAGATATGAATGGTGAAAATCTTTTATTTTATATAGACAGTAAAATAATGCCAAGACACCACGGACAAACGATAAGGAAATATCACCTTCAACATAAGCAACTAGTTATTAAAGTCATTAATACAAAACCAAGTAAAAAGTGCAAAAGATTAGAAATAAAAAGTATTACACTAGACACTTTGTCTTCACCAAGTGATGTAAGAGACTTAGGCAAACATGGCCTTGATTGTCAAGAACTCTTACGATCAATCTTGGATCCCGAGACGACTCACACACTCTACGATGGACAATGGATGATGGTGGTGGATGATGGTGGTGGATGATGGTGTTATGGTGGTGGTGGGTGGTGGGTGAAGTGTGAGAGAGGTGGTGTGCCAAGGGATGGTTTGAGCTTGAGCCAAGCACTCCTATTTATAGGCTGAACAGAAGCTCGGGCACGGCCCCGTGTCCAGTGGGCACGGCCCCATGTCCACATCCTCTCTTTCTTCATTAAATGCAGCTTTGTCTTATTAGTTGACCACGCCCCCATGTCCGCTGAGCACGGCCCCGTGGTGGGCAATAGAAGCTTCTACCACTTTGTCTTTTCTGCTGACACTTGGGCACGCCCCCGTGCTGGCTGAGCACGGGGCGTGTTCAGGCTTCTGATCTCTTGTTTTGCTTGGGAAGATGCTGTCGTGGGGTCGGGCATGTCACGTCTTGTTCCTTTTCTTGTATTTATGTTAGATTTTGATGTCTTTTTGCTTCTTTTGTTAATTTGAGCTCATTTATTCCTGAAAATACAAAAGGAAGACAAAAGCACACTTTTTCCAACATTAGTACTAAAAAGGGTTAGTTTTATGCCTCAATTGATGAAATTTATATGTTACATTTTGAACACATCAGTTGCGCACTCTACAACTCGCAGTCATTGGTATCGATAGAATCTTTGTCGCTAACTTAAGTGCTTTTGCTTTAACGTACTACATGCTGGTTATGCGTAAAACGCTTTCGCTACTATTATGCTATTAAACTTGTATGCTCACCTTTACACTATGTGTATTGACTTTTACCTTAACGTATGTGACAGGTGTTTGAGATGCTAGGATATTGCTTGCTATCATGGAATCGAGTAGGAGAGTCTAGAAACAAAGACAATTTATTTATTTAAAAATCTGAGTTGTCGGAACAATGTTTTGTTTTGAGATATCTATGTCTCTAATAACTGCTATATTTGATGGGTTATGGTATGGGACATAATGTTAACTATCTAGTAATTTAGTTGTTATGGATTTCTCATGAACAATCTGTTTCGCTCAGTGCCACGCCCCGATGTTTCTGCCATCGGTTGGCGTGTGACAGATTGGTATCAGAGCCATAACTATAGGGAACTAGGAAAGACACAACCTAGTCCGGGTTGTTGTCTTAGTATCGACCTAGACTATAGTCTAAGTACCCAATGCGACCTCTAATTGTGTGAACTCTATCGCTTATACAATACTAGGAATACTAGTATGAATGGGGACAACTCGCACAAGGTGAGTTACTTCGCTCGAGTGAAACATCTCGTATGAAGTAGGTCACATTGCCCGAGTTGTGCACTTCGTACAAAGTATTCCAGCTCAATCTCCAAACGCTCGACAATCTTTCCTAGGATTGTCAAGTCGTTTTAGCCTTTCCTAAGGCTAGCAAAGCACAATCAAATGATTTGGTCAAGATTAGGTGTGAAAACTGTAAACTCTCGATTGAATCGCTCGCACGATGCATGATTTTACTATTAAAGACGAGAATTTGCGTTGGACCAGGAGTGAAATCCATACTTCGAAGCAAATCCTTCCCCATACAAACAGGAGCGCTGTTGTTAAGCTAGGGGTGAAACCCGAATCTTGATGTCTTGTTCCGTCCTCTGTTTCATTTTACAAAACTCCCACCAGAGTATTGACGGACTCCAATGACCCAATTTCGCGTATCAACCAGAAGGATGCGTGCCAACCACCTCGATGTGGTGTAAGTGCACAATCACGAAGGCTGAAGCATGTACTCGAGGCCGTTGTGGATAGTCGACTCACTCTGGGAAGTCAATGTCTAGCACGCCGAGACAATCCATCTTCGATTTCAAACTCGATTTCACTGATTTTATGTGTTTATGTGTTTCGATTCTGAACTCGCTTTCGCCAACTTCGCGATTTTATGTGATTTTATGCGATTAGATGTTCATTTGTTAGCGTTTTGAGGTAGGACATGGTTTAGATTTGATGCTTCCCGAAAACGCACTCGCAACTCACGACACACGCTATGCTACTTGCTATATTACTCGCAATCGCTACTCGATACTCTCGATCGAAATTGCAACTTGAAGGATAGGTGAATACGTGCAAGATATGTAGGAGAATACGTGCAAAATATAGCGAAGGACGCGCTTACGGGGATTATATGCTTACGTGGATTATGTGTTTACGTGGATTATGTGCTTACGTGGATTATGTGCTTACATGGAATATGTGCTTACGTGGACTATGTGCCTACTTGCTTACATGCTTACACGGGCCACATGTTAGTATGGGATGACATGTGATCGTGTACCTGCGTGTCAACGTGCTTCTGTGGTTGAGTACTTCTGTGATAGTACACTAGACTAAACTAGGATTTATCGAATTGCGCTTGAATTCTGTGACGATGTCTATTGCAGACAATGTCGTCATTTGGATCGCATCACTCTCGCACCGCTCGCCGAAACCACGAAGACAAACGTATCGCCGCTCTAGTCACAAAGCAGATCGTCAAAGTTCTCCCGCAGATAGTCAGCGAACTGCAAGAAAACGCTAGCAAGTCCTTGGAGGAATATAGGACTGAATCGCCAAGAGCGACATTCAGCTTCAAGCAGTTTAAAGCCTGCGGACCCAAATAGTTCACAGGAACCGATGGACCTACTACTATATTTCAATGGTTTGATTCTATTGAAGTCACCCTGCGCCAAAGCGGCTGTCTTGACAATCTCCGCACTGTTAACGCCACCGGCGTTTTCCAATCCCGGGCTCTGGATTGGTGGACTGCCGAAAGGAACAAATGAGGGAATGATGCAGCCTATGGGCTCACATGGGATGAGTTGAAGAACATCATGATGAAGGAGTTATGCCCTCCCCACGAGCTTCAGAAGCTGGAGGACGAATTTTGGCATCTAAAGCAAGAGGGTGGTGACATCTCTGGTTTAACCGCCCGATTCAAGCAGTTGAGTATCATTTACCCCGGTCAAGTTACTACTCCCGTGTAACACCTCGAAAATTCGGGTTAAATAATAAAACGACACGTGTCATGTAAGACAAAACGCGTTGTAAACCCGGGTTTAATAAAGATATTTGACAGGATTTAAAAGTGTCGTTATGTTAACTTTTGCACCTCTGAACGACCTCGGTATAAATCCCAAGACTCAAATTTTATTAAAAACATCTAACATATGTTCAATATCAGTGAATTAATGCATTGAATAATTTATGAGTGAAGTGGTGGGCTTCTACAAAGAAATTCCTACGGTTTACCATTATTTTCGGTACTTTCATAAAGCATCCAAGCAAACAAGTTCAATTGGTAGGGTATGATACAGTATTAAGCACTTGTTGGAGGTCCCTAGATGTTAATTAAGGCCCCAAATTTCGTGCAAGTGGATTGGCCCTTCAAAACACCAAAGAACAGCAACTTTTCAGGTCTGATGTCTACCTTACGGACCTCAAAGCTGGGAAGGTTGAGGTCCGTATGTGTGTTACCAGCGACCAGAAACAGGCTGTTGCCTGTTGTGCGCGAATTTAACCCTTTAAGCCGGTTTTTCTCACATGTGGGCGATCCCTAAAACATTCCTAGACCCTAGGGACATGTGTAAACGATTTGTGGTCATTGCTAGACCTTGTTGTCAACCAATCATGGTGATTGAGTTCACTATATAAGGACTTCAAGTGCACAACATTTACTCACACCTTCTCCTGCATTGTGGGATCATTTCTGGAGCTCAAACCTGCTTCCAAGTGATCATATCTCGTGCATAGGACTCTTGTAAGTCTGCTAGTTCTTCTTTATTTGAGTTTAGCTTGGTTAATTAGCTAAAAGTCAAACCGTCGTAATTACGGTTTGACTTCGAGATTAGTCAATAATGGCTCAGTCATATCTCGAATTAAAAGTGGTTATAAGTTGGTATTTATGTGGGTAATAAAACCCCAAAAGGGTTTCCCCTGATCACCATCCTAACCAGGTCAAATGTCGGGTCAAACTTTTAATTAAAAAGTCAACATAATGCTTAAAATGTCATTTATGCATAATTAGCTATCTAGAACATATATAACCTGTTTGATCATTGTTATAACTTAGTAATAAGTGTAAGAACATGTCCGAACATGTTCAACCCGACTATTTCCTGTTTAGACCCGGTTCGGAACCGAAAGTCGCATAGTTTGACTTTCACTTTGACTTTCAGTTCTGACCCGTTTAGGCATATTTTAGAAATGCCTCAGAGCTTTAATTGGATTAGGATACATGTTAGAACAATCCTCTGTGATCATACACCTTGGTTCACTAGTTATCCAATTAATATGCATATTTCCGTTAATTGCTCATATGTTGACCGTTATGCCCTTATTACCTTAAAACGTGAATTATGAAAATGTAAAAGTGTAGAAACCTTAGTTACTGATATATAAACTTGTATGCAAAGTTTGACATCAGTTTGACTTGTAGATTAAGAGTTATGCTCATTGTCGCTAAATTAAAGCTTTATGTTAACAAAATGGCGTAATTAGCGTATAGCCTAGTTAAACATACTTTTTGATATCAAATCTTTTACCCACTGATGTAATATATTATTTTGGGATTTTTAAAGATTTTTAATTAATTTTAGGCTGAGCATAACTAGTAGTCGTAGGCTTAATCCGGTAATTGTCGGTTTTGCCCTTACGGGCCATAAAATGAATTTTACTTATCTAAATGACTCCAAACCTTTTGCTACTGATCACATACGATAAATAAATTATTTTAAGCCTTCTGGAAATATAAAAATATCAGATTTAAGTATAGAACCCGGAAATGGCCTTTAATCGCCATAATTAGCGTTTTTAACGCATAGTATGTCTTAAGATCATATTGGACATACCCGGGTTGATACCTACTGATATATGAGGCAAATTATGATATTCTAACAGTAAGCAAAGGTTGATAAACTCAAAATCCGTTTTTGAGCTTTTCGGCTTATGTGAAATTACCAAAATACCCCTACGGGGCATAGTTTGGTTAAAGATGATAAATTTCACATATAAGCTTTAGCCTACTGATATAACTTATCAAATTGAGTATGTTTGCTGTTTACATCAGACCTGTAACTCAGTTAAACAATTAAACTCTTTTACAAACTTTAAAATGACCAAACTACCCCTACGGGGCATAGTTTGTGTTTAAATTAGTTCGGGGCATAACGAAAGACATCCTACTGATGTCACAACATATTTGAAGCATATTAACTTAGGAAACCTGTATATGGCTCTTACGGATACCCGTTACGCTTATTTCGCGTTCGGTTCGGTTTATGTAACAAGTTTACATAAATTAGCCGAAACGGGTCAAACCTTATCGGTTTTATCTCAAAATCCAGAATGTGAATAATAGACCCATATTAAACAAGTCTTCAAACTTGTCGGGTCAGAATCACATTCTATCCGGTCTTCGCTTAATCGTGCGTACGAACCGTATCTTTGAAACTAGCCGGTCTAAGCTCAAGCTTAATTAAAGACCCGTTAGGATTCTAATAGGTTATTAAAAACCTTCGTTCCAGATTAGGAGCCCAGTAAAAGCTATCTGTACTTGCTGATTTGATATACGGCTGGGATTGAATTTATATTTAGCTCAGGTAAATACTTTTAACTTATTTTCCCTATACGGGCTTGGGTTACGGTACATAGCGTACCGCTTGATCGAGCATCAAATCTTCCACGCTTAGTGGTTAATTGAATAATTTGATCGGCTCGTTTTAAACAGATATGTTTACTTTACAGCCTTTGGGGGGTTAATGACCATGTCCCGGATATCCTCGGCATTATCTTACGAGATGGCCACGACCTGAGCACGGGGTGTAGGCGTACACCTGTCGGTGTATAACTCTAGAATTGTGGTGTGTCTATTGATCTTTAACCCGGATACGTTCCGGGCTACTGAACGCATAAGTAACATGTAAATCGTTCTCAAGATTATAATATTAAATAATTCTCCCAAGTTAAAAAGATTAATTTTGCCTCTGTGCATTTTAATCAATGTGTCAAGATATTTTGTGCCACGTGCATTCAAAACAATTTACAAACTCTTTTTCCAAAATGAGTCAGTTGAATGTATTTACCAGTGTAAACTGACGTATTTTCCAAAAAGGCTAAATGCAGGTACTATACGAACTTGGCTGGATAATTCTCCTTAGCATCAATAGAAGTCTCGCAAGCTTAAGATGCCTAAAAGTCTGTTGAACTATTGTTTCCATTTTATTTACGATCCGTCTGTGGATAAACATCCGAACGTTGTGATACTTGATATTACAATAATTTATTCGGTTGTATTATATCTTTTTAAATTGCTTCCGCTGTGCATATTAAATATTGTGTTGTTTGACTATTACGTTGCCAACCACGTCACGATACTCCCCCACCGGGCCCACCGGTGACACGTGGAAATCGGGGTGTGACAGGTTGGTATCAGAGCCAACACTGAGTGAATTAAACACTAGCCTTTTGTGTTTAAATCTCAGTTACACAATTGCACAATCCTTGACCTTCTGAGTCTAGACTTAACTTAGGAATATTCTAAATCCTAATCTGGAAATTTTTGCTCCCAAAATTTTTATATACGTCGCCAAGCGAGGAAGCTGTAATAAAAATTCTCCACATCTGGAACCTTAAAATGCTGAGCTTCGTACCGCGACTAGAATGAAACGAGCATCCAAGGAGAGGACACTTAGAAATAAATAAAGAAGAAACTCCTCTTGTTGAAGATCGTTTCCTTAATAAGTCCTTATAAGGACACAATTATCTTTCAGTCCCTACAAGGACAACATTATTCCTTTCAAGTCCCGCTTAGGGCAACTTTATACTTTTATTTTTATATAGTGGAATGATTAAGTTTAAACTTTCATTCTAAACAAGAATATTAAATAAATGGAAAATAACATTTCCTTTTTGCAAGATCTACCATTATAATAAAATGGCAAAATCTAAAAAGGGCAAGACCTAGCCTCGTGTCATATTAAGACTCGGCCAAGATGGCAGTTCCTCAAATTAGATTCAGATCCTTATTAACATTTCTTTTATAAGATCTACCATTGTAATAAAATGACAAAATCTAAAAAGGACAAGACCTAGCCACGTGTCATTTTAAGACCGGGCCAAGATGGTAGTTCCATAATTAGATTCAGATCCATATTAACACCTCAATTTAAAAATTATTCTGCGTTAATTAAATTAAGAATCTTAAGAGTGAAACCTAGCCGAGTGTCATTATAAAGACCTGGCCAAGATGGTAAGACCTGTTTAAAAGATTCGAATCCCTGTTAACATCTGAAAACGTGTTAACACTCCTGGCAGACGTGATTCATTAAAAATCACACACGTCATTTTTATATAGGATCCTCCAAAAGATTCCTAACCCAGTTTAATGATCTCTGAATCCTGGGTTTACATCATCAATTAAGATGATCATATTTTAACCATACGTGGTAATATAGTGCCTACGGGCCTTGCTCATTTCCACATGAGCCAATCTACAGTGGTAGCTATGACTCCCTGTCAGATAAAGGTAATGAACTAGGTTCAAACCTCAAATGCTTTGATTCTCTGAAATCCTAGCATATAATTTATAATTGTCCTTGTGACTAGGCCTATTGTGCCAATATACTTTCATGCTTTGATTCTCTGAAATCATAGCTTAAAATTTTATAAATGTCCTTGTGACTAAGCCTGTTGTGCTAATATATTTAAAGGCCTTGATTCTCTGAAATCATGGCTTATGATTTAAAAATTGTCCTTGTGACTAGGCCTTTTGTGCTATTAAATAAAACTGTTATTGCTGCTTTGATTCTCTGAAATCATAAGCTTATAATTTATAAATGTCCATGTGACCAGGCCATTGGGTGCCACTAATAAAATTGTTAATGTTTTATAATTAGGATAAATTATAATAGAAATCCTAAATATAAATGATTAATAAATTAACCAAATATGGTCTCTGTTTACCATGGTTAATGAATTTCCCTAAGGGGCAATTCCGTAATAAACATCCCTTAGAAGGGAAGTGCCTACGGGCTATAGTTAATGTCCTCTGAGACTAAAGACAGTGGTAGCCTACAGCTCCCTGTCAGGAAAAGGTAATGAACTTTGATTCAAACCTTAATGCCGCGATTCTCTGAAATCATGACTTATAAATTAAACTTGTCTACGCGACTGGGCCAATTGTGCTATTATTAACTTATAAATTAGGATTATGATAAAAATCCTGAATAAAATAAATATCCTTCCTCCCCTGTCAGTATGCATTTTAAAAAGAATCTTAAAGGTGGTGAAACCTACTCAAGGGATTCAGATCCTTGTTAACACCTAAGAACGTGTTAGCACTTTTGACAAATGTGATTCGAGAAAATCGCAACAGTCATCCTTATATTGGTTTCTTCCAATTCCCTTATCTAGCCTAGTGATTTAGGGATCATGGCTTATATCACCCTATAAGATGATCATATTATAAACATCCGTTGGTGATGAAGTGCCTATGGGCCAAACTTGTTGTCCGATAAGACAACGACAGTGGTGGTCTTTGACCTCCTGTCTAAAATGTTGGACTATGTCCAAACATAATAGTCTATATAATCAATGCGATCATGACTAATATCATCTAATACGATGATTATATTATTTAACATCCTTTAGTGATGTTTTGCCTATGGGCTATAATATATTGTCCATTTGAGACATTGACATTGTTATCTTTATGATTCCTTGTCTGAGGTGGTGAGCTATGCTCAAGCCAAAATAGTCAATATGATTAATGCAATCATGACTTATATCTTCTAATAGGATGAACCTATTATAAACATCCATTAGTGATGTTTCGCCTATGGGCCATATTATATTGTCCATGTGTGACAAAGACATTGTGATCTTTACGATTCCCTGTCCCAGGTAGTGAGCTATGCTCAAGCCTAATAGTCTATATGATCAATGCAATCATGACAAAGATCGTCAATATGATGATTAAAGATTTTAACATCCTTAATGATGCTTTGCCTAAGGGCTATATTATCTTGTCCAATTGAGACAGGGCAATTGTAATCTTTTGTGATTCTTTGCCCAAGGGGGTGAGCTATACTCAAATCCCATAGTCTATACTATCATTGCGATCCTGACTAGTATCATCAGTATGATGATCATAATATTAACATCCCCCGTGATGAAATGCCTACGGGCTATACCTTATTTTAGTGTCGGTAAGACAAAGATAGTAGCGATCTTTATGATCCCCTGTTTAAAATGGTGTGATTATACCCAAACCTAATAGTCAATATGATCGATGTGATCATGACTAATATCATTAGATACGATGGTTATAAATATAAACATCCATTAGTGATGTTGATTGGCTTACTTTTCTGCCAAATGAATCGTCTTTCAAGACGATGACAGCTGTAGTCTATGACTCCCTGTCCAAAGGTGAAGAACCACGTTCAAACCTTGAAGCCCTAATCTAATAAGATTGCGGCTAATAAATTAAGGTCCTTGACGATAGATCATCGAGTTATGTTTTAAAGTCATTCATGACAAGCCTATGTGCTATAATTTGTCATTCGTGACAAGCTAACATATTAAATGTTAACATTCCCGGTGACAAGGCCGTTTGTGCCATATCTAAATGACCTTAGCGATAAGGCCTTCGTGCCGTATAATCAATTATGTCCTTCATGACTGGGCTTTATGCCATATCTTTCTACGTCCATCGAGATAGGCTTCTATGCCATATGTGTATATATATAATAAAAGTCTTGTAAAACTAGCCTTTGAGCTATTTATAATCGTCCTTGTGACAAAGACAGTTGTGATATTATGGTCCCCTGTCAAGAAGGTATTGGACTTGCTCCAAACCCTAAATGCCATTGATAGTCCTTTTGTGACCTAAGCTAAATGTAATAGATATACATTCAAAAAGCATTCATTAAGAATGTTCAGAACGGAATAGCCCATACGGTTTATGAATGTCGTGGCTAATCTAAGTCAGGTCATCAGGATGATGACTAATAATTGTTAAATCTTGGTGATTAGTACCAAGTTACGAGTATGGAAAACTCGGATGAGGTAGGCGACAGTCGCAATACTATTAATGCGACGAAAGTTAATAAAACTACAAACGTAAACCTCAATATTAATGGAGTTAATCTCCAGGCTGTGGTTGACGCAGCAGTTGGAAGGACCATAGAAAGGTCATGAAACAATCCAAAGAGCCGAATGCTCGTCGCTCTGAATTTCATTCAAAACCATGTTCAAATTGCTCATAAGAAGAGTTTTGTTCACACTTCGTATATGAAGAATGAACCAAAGGAGGTACAGCTAAGCCGGGAAAGGCTAAAAGAAGAAATGCTTGAACTCACCTGATGAATGCCAAGCGGCAGTTCACGTTATCATTTACCAATGATGATTTTCTGCTAAGTGTCCTGATTTAATACAGGCAATAATAAATCTTCATAAACCATAAGCTTAGCAAACTTTCATATTATTCACAAGGTATAACTTACCAAGGAAACCATAGTAACCGATTCTTCTAGTATCGGCAAGGAATCCTTCCGAAAAATCTAAGAGTACTATTTCTTCGCATAGAGTACGACAACATATGTTATTTTAATTATTTTTCTCATTGTTTTTCTATCGCCTGCGAATGCCAAACTATGTTTGATAAAAGTGTCATATGAGGATTGGCGTATCCTAGTGTGTCCCATAGATTATTTCCATGTCTGATCAGCATGGAGGTTTAATACATGGAACCCCTAAGATATCCCAATGATCATATTGTACTAAAGTCGACTAGTAGTATTCAAAGAAGATATCCAAAAATGGAATTTTTTTTTTCTCAAGAAAATGTTCCCGATTAAGGAATTCGTGGACTTATAACATAAAGGTGTCACTCAATTGACACAAACAATGATGGATGAACTGGAGCCTGAGATATGGAAAATCTCTGTAGCCTCCTTGTATCTTAATTATCTTCTCAAAAGTTTTCCCTGCTTCCCTCCTGGAAGACAGGTAGAACTAAGATTAACATCCCGCTGTGAGCTGGAGTATTATGAAAACTCCATATTGATTATAGAAAAATCGAAACCTTGATTTAGTAGGTTTTAAAACATAGGAACATAAAACCTGACTCAATCTTCTGAGGGTTTTATATTATTAAATAAGAAAGACGGTTCATATTGCTTATGCATACATGCCGCAACTCCAATTAGGCAACGATTAAGAATTTGCCATCAGCTACCCAGGATCTAAGGGCAAAAATTTTTGGTGGATAGGCTTGAAAAAGTCCGTAGCCACCCATGTAGCTAAATGCTTGACATGTGCGCAAGTCAAAGCAGAGCATCAAAAGCCGTCAGGCTTGCTACAACAGCCTGAACTTCCTACGCGGAAGTGGGAGATGGTAACTATGGATTTTATTACCAAGTTACCCAAAACAAGGAAAGGAAATGATACGATATGAGTTATAGTTGACAGACTGACGGCCAGAGTGAGCGTACTATCCAAACGTTGGAAGACATGCTACGTGCATGTACAATCGATTTGGGTGGTAGTTGGGATAAGAACTTACCATTAATCGAATTCTCCTACAACAATAGCTACCACACCAGCATAAAGGCTGCGCCTTTTGAGGCATTATACGGTAGAAAGTGTAGATCGCCAGTTTGTTGGGCGGAAGTTGGAGATGTCCAATTATCTGGACCAGAGGTAGTGTTCGAGACGTCGGACAAGATTGTCCAGATTCGTGACCGTCTCAAAGCTGCCCGTGATAGGCAGAAGAGTTACGCTGATCCAAATCGTAAGGATTTTCACTTCGAAGTAGGTGACAAAGTCCTACTTAAAGTGTCACCCTGGAAGGGAGTGATGCGGTTTGGTAAGAAAGGCAAGCTAAGCCCGAGATACATAGGACCTTTCGAGGTTATCGAACGTGTCGGGTCAGTTGCCTATAAGTTGAACTTACCAGAAGAGCTCAATGGAATTCACAATGTGTTCCACATCTGCAATCTGAAGAAGTGTTTCGCTGATGAATCACTGGTCATACCACATACAGATGTGCATATAGATGAGAGCTTAAAATTTGTTGAAAAAAAAACCTTTGTCGATTGAAGATCGACAGGTAAGGAAGCTTCGAAGGAAGCATATACCTTTTGTGAAGGTCAAATGGGATGCCCGTAGAGGTCCCGAATACACGTGGGAGGTTGAATCCACGATGAAAGAAAAGTACCCTTACTTGTTTCAGTAAATCTCGGGTCGAGATTTATTTTAAGGGGGTGAGGATGTAACACCTCGAAAATTCGGGTTAAATAATAAAACGACACGTGTCATGTAAGACAAAACGCGTTGTAAACCCGGGTTTAATAAAGATATTTGACAGGATTTAAAAGTGTCGTTATGTTAACTTTTGCACCTCTGAACGACCTCGGTATAAATCCCAAGACTCAAATTTTATTAAAAACATCTAACATATGTTCAATATCAGTGAATTAATGCATTGAATAATTTATGAGTGAAGTGGTGGGCTTCTACAAAGAAATTCCTACGGTTTACCATTGTTTTCGGTACTTTCATAAAGCATCCAAGCAAACAAGTTCAATTGGTAGGGTATGATACAGTATTAAGCACTTGTTGGAGGTCCCTAGATGTTAATTAAGGCCCCAAATTTCGTGCAAGTGGATTGGCCCTTCAAAACACCAAAGAACAGCAACTTTTCAGGTCTGATGTCTACCTTACGGACCTCAAAGCTGGGAAGGTTGAGGTCCGTATGTGTGTTACCAGCGACCAGAAACAGGCTGTTGCCTGTTGTGCGCGAATTTAACCCTTTAAGCCGGTTTTTCTCACATGTGGGCGATCCCTAAAACATTCCTAGACCCTAGGGACATGTGTAAACGATTTGTGGTCATTGCTAGACCTTGTTGTCAACCAATCATGGTGATTGAGTTCACTATATAAGGACTTCAAGTGCACAACATTTACTCACACCTTCTCCTGCATTGTGGGATCATTTCTGGAGCTCAAACCTGCTTCCAAGTGATCATATCTCGTGCATAGGACTCTTGTAAGTCTGCTAGTTCTTCTTTATTTGAGTTTAGCTTGGTTAATTAGCTAAAAGTCAAACCGTCGTAATTACGGTTTGACTTCGAGATTAGTCAATAATGGCTCAGTCATATCTCGAATTAAAAGTGGTTATAAGTTGGTATTTATGTGGGTAATAAAACCCCAAAAGGGTTTCCCCTGATCACCATCCTAACCAGGTCAAATGTCGGGTCAAACTTTTAATTAAAAAGTCAACATAATGCTTAAAATGTCATTTATGCATAATTAGCTATCTAGAACATATATAACCTGTTTGATCATTGTTATAACTTAGTAATAAGTGTAAGAACATGTCCGAACATGTTCAACCCGACTATTTCCTGTTTAGACCCGGTTCGGAACCGAAAGTCGCATAGTTTGACTTTCACTTTGACTTTCAGTTCTGACCCGTTTAGGCATATTTTAGAAATGCCTCAGAGCTTTAATTGGATTAGGATACATGTTAGAACAATCCTCTGTGATCATACACCTTGGTTCACTAGTTATCCAATTAATATGCATATTTCCGTTAATTGCTCATATGTTGACCGTTATGCCCTTATTACCTTAAAACGTGAATTATGAAAATGTAAAAGTGTAGAAACCTTAGTTACTGATATATAAACTTGTATGCAAAGTTTGACATCAGTTTGACTTGTAGATTAAGAGTTATGCTCATTGTCGCTAAATTAAAGCTTTATGTTAACAAAATGGCGTAATTAGCGTATAGCCTAGTTAAACATACTTTTTGATATCAAATCTTTTACCCACTGATGTAATATATTATTTTGGGATTTTTAAAGATTTTTAATTAATTTTAGGCTGAGCATAACTAGTAGTCGTAGGCTTAATCCGGTAATTGTCGGTTTTGCCCTTACGGGCCATAAAATGAATTTTACTTATCTAAATGACTCCAAACCTTTTGCTACTGATCACATATGATAAATAAATTATTTTAAGCCTTCTGGAAATATAAAAATATCATATTTAAGTATAGAACCCGGAAATGGCCTTTAATCGCCATAATTAGCGTTTTTAACGCATAGTATGTCTTAAGATCATATTGGACATACCCGGGTTGATACCTACTGATATATGAGGCAAATTATGATATTCTAATAGTAAGCAAAGGTTGATAAACTCAAAATCCGTTTTTGAGCTTTTCGGCTTATGTGAAATTACCAAAATACCCCTACGGGGCATAGTTTGGTTAAAGATGATAAATTTCACATATAAGCTTTAGCCTACTGATATAACTTATCAAATTGAGTATGTTTGCTGTTTACATCAGACCTGTAACTCAGTTAAACAATTAAACTCTTTTACAAACTTTAAAATGACCAAACTACCCCTACGGGGCATAGTTTGTGTTTAAATTAGTTCGGGGCATAACGAAAGACATCCTACTGATGTCACAACATATTTGAAGCATATTAACTTAGGAAACCTGTATATGGCTCTTACGGATACCCGTTACGCTTATTTCGCGTTCGGTTCGGTTTATGTAACAAGTTTACATAAATTAGCCGAAACGGGTCAAACCTTATCGGTTTTATCTCAAAATCCAGAATGTGAATAATAGACCCATATTAAACAAGTCTTCAAACTTGTCGGGTCAGAATCACATTCTATCCGGTCTTCGCTTAATCGTGCGTACGAACCGTATCTTTGAAACTAGCCGGTCTAAGCTCAAGCTTAATTAAAGACCCGTTAGGATTCTAATAGGTTATTAAAAACCTTCGTTCCAGATTAGGAGCCCAGTAAAAGCTATCTGTACTTGCTGATTTGATATACGGCTGGGATTGAATTTATATTTAGCTCAGGTAAATACTTTTAACTTATTTTCCCTATACGGGCTTGGGTTACGGTACATAGCGTACCGCTTGATCGAGCATCAAATCTTCCACGCTTAGTGGTTAATTGAATAATTTGATCGGCTCGTTTTAAACAGATATGTTTACTTTACAGCCTTTGGGGGGTTAATGACCATGTCCCGGATATCCTCGGCATTATCTTACGAGATGGCCACGACCTGAGCACGGGGTGTAGGCGTACACCTGTCGGTGTATAACTCTAGAATTGTGGTGTGTCTATTGATCTTTAACCCGGATACGTTCCGGGCTACTGAACGCATAAGTAACATGTAAATCGTTCTCAAGATTATAATATTAAATAATTCTCCCAAGTTAAAAAGATTAATTTTGCCTCTGTGCATTTTAATCAATGTGTCAAGATATTTTGTGCCACGTGCATTCAAAACAATTTACAAACTCTTTTTCCAAAATGAGTCAGTTGAATGTATTTACCAGTGTAAACTGACGTATTTTCCAAAAAGGCTAAATGCAGGTACTATACGAACTTGGCTGGATAATTCTCCTTAGCATCAATAGAAGTCTCGCAAGCTTAAGATGCCTAAAAGTCTGTTGAACTATTGTTTCCATTTTATGTTCGATCCTTCTGTGGATAAACTTCCGAATATTGTGACATATGACATTACAATAATAAATTCGGTTGTATCATATTTTAAATTGCTTCCGCTGTGCATATTGATATTGTGTTGTTTGACTATTATGTTGTCAACCATGACGTCACGATACTCCCCACCGGGCCCACCGGTGACACGTGGAAAGTCGGGGTGTGACATCCCGAAATCACCATCAAGAAATACATCCGTGCTCTACCGGATAGTGTGGCTGATTTTGTGCAAGCCTCGAAGACGAAAACTATCGAAGAAACTTTCTTGCTCGCCGCCGAGATTAACGACAAACGAGTTCGAGTTGGATTCTTTGATAAGGCCTCCAAGAATCTTCATCAGGTTACCGCTGCTTCCACCGCCGAAAACACCGCCGCATCATCTCAAGGTTCAAAGTCCTCCCGTCGCAAGAGAAAGAACAACAAGAATTGAGCTGTCACAAACGCCGCACCACTCAATGCTGCTCCAGCTCCACCGCAATACCAAAACCGCCAGGTAGCGGCACCAGCAATCAATGCACCGCCGGCCAAGCGTGCATACACTGGTCCTCATCCGCTCTGCCCTACCTGCACTTATCACCACGCGATTGGATTTGCGTGCAGATTTTTTGTTCACTGCAACCTGTACGACCACTTTTTTGCCAACTGCCGTACCGGTCCCCGACAAGCCCCTGCTCAAGCTCAAGGTCAAGCCCGTACTCCACAAGCCCTCCTTCCTGCTCCACAGGGTCCACAAGCAGCTCCTTCCCCCGCAGTTAATGCACGAGCCTGCTATGCATGTGGTGATCCCAACCATTTTGCAAACATGTGCCCGAACAGGGTTGTGAAGCAAGAGCTCCAATAGCAGCCACAACATCAACAGCAGCAGCCTCAGCCTCAGCAACAGCAAGTAGCCTGCGGACGTGCATTCAACATCAACGCCCGCCAGGCTCAGGCAGATAACAACGTTGTCAACGGTACGTTTCTTGTGAATGGTATTTATGCTTCGTGTTTGTTTGATACTAGAGCGGATAACTGTTTTGTATCGTTCGAATTCGAAAAGCTCCTTAATCGTAAGCGCGCTCATCTCCCCATGACGTTCGATGTTGAAGTTGCCACGGGAAAAACCATCGCTGTTAACTCCGTTCTACGTGATTGTACGCAGGAACTCAACAATCACATCTTCCCTGTCGACCTTATTCCGATGCAACTCGGTAGTTTTGACATCATAGAAGGCACGGATTTCCTTCATGAAAATCACGCTTAAGTTGTGTGCTTCGATAAAATGATTCGTTTCCTTCTCGCCAATGGTGATCAATTGTGTGTTTACGGTGAAGTCGCATCGAAGAAACTCCAACTCATGTCGTGTGTCCAGGCTAGCAAGTATCTCCGCAAGGAATACCAAGCTTTCTTGGCACACATTGTAGTAGCGGAGAAAAAGGAAGTTAAGGCACTGGATAAGGTACCTGTAGTTCGTGATTTTCCTAACGTTTTCCCTAATGATTTACCTGGTTTACCCACAAGTCGTGATATCGACTTTCGTATCGACCTCATTCCTGGAGCCAATCCCGTTGCTAAAGCTCCCTATCGACTCGCCCCGTCAGAAATGCGGGAACTCTCAAGTCAGCTCTAGGAATTGCTTGAAAAAGGCTTTATTCGCTCTAGCACCTCTCCTTGGGGCGCACCTGTCCTTTTTGTCAAAAAGAAGGATGGATCGTTCCGGATGTGCATCGACTACAGGGATTTGAATAAGCTAACTATCAAGAATCGCTATCCCTTGCCACGTATCGATGATTTGTTTGATTAGTTACAAGGAGCTACGTGTTTCTCGAAAATCGATTTACGCTCAGGCTATCACCAGTTGCGCATTCAAGAAGAGGATATACCAAAGACCGCCTTTCGTACTCGATACGGCCATTACGAGTTTGTCGTTATGCCCTTTGGTCTAACCAACGCACCTTCGGTTTTCATGGATCTGATGAATCGTGTGTGTAAACCCTATCTGGACCGTTTCGTCATCGTGTTCATCGATGATATCTTAATCTATTCTAAGTTAAAAGCCGAACACGCTCATCATCTACGTTTGGTTCTTGAATTACTCCAAGGGAATCGACTCTATGCCAAGTTCTCCAAGTGCGAATTCTGGTTAGAGGAGGTTCAATTCCTCGGTCACATTGTCAATAGTCGAGGTATTCACGTTGACCCCGCGAAGATCGAAGCCGTTAAGAGCTGGGTTACACCATGGAACCCGACTGAAGTCCATTCTTTTCTCGGACTAGCGGGTTACTACCGCCGATTTATCGAAGGATTCTAAAAAATCGTTGTGCCTCTTACGTCTCTCACGCAAAAAGACAAGCCTTTTGTTTGGGGAACCGAACAAGAGACTGCTTTTCAAACTCTCAAGCTCATGCTCTGCAATGCTCCCGTACTTACTCTACCTGACGGAGATGATGATTTCATAGTTTACTGTGATGCTTCAAACCTTGGTCTCGGTTGTGTGCTTATGTAACGAGATAATACTATCGCTTACGCGTCACGACAGCTCAAGATCCATGAGAAGAACTATACAACCCACGATCTCGAGCTCGGTGCAGTTGTTTTTGCGCTCAAGATTTGGCGACACTACCTTTACGGTACCAAGTGTAGGTCTTCACCGACCATAAGAGCCTACAACACCTCTTGAGCCAAAAAGAGCTTAACATGCGCCAACGCCGATGGGTTGAACTTCTTAACGATTACGACTGTGAGATTCGTTATCATCCTGGCAAGGAAAATGTTATTGCCGACGCTCTCAGCCGACGAAGCTATTTGCATAGCATTCGTAATATTCACGCCCAGCACAATCTCGAAGCCCTTATTCGTGACGCCCAACATGCTTGCTTTACCGAAAATACCTTGAAAAAGGAAAGGGTTTCGAATGATGGCGCTCAATTTGTGAATAAATCGAATGGTATATTCCATTATTTAGACCGAATTTGGATCTCCAAGCGTACCAACTTACGAAAAATCTTGCTAGATGAAGCCCACAAGTCTCGTTATTCTATTCATCCGAGTGCCGACAAGATGTACCACGACCTTCGTCGACAGTACTAGTGGCCTGGAATGAAGAGGGATATCGCTATCTACGTTTTGAAGTGCCTAACTTGCTCGAAGGTTAAGGCCGAACAGCAAAGGCCCTCTGGCTTACTCGTCCAGCCCGAGATCCCTATGTGGAAATGGGAGAGTATAGCTATGGACTTCATAACGAAACTCACGCGCACGCCATTAGGTCACGACAACATCTGGGTTGTCATTGACCGATTGACTAGGTCTGCTCACTTTCTGCCGATACGAGAAGACTATAAGGTAGAACGATTGGCATGGATCTACACCGACGAAATCATTTGTCGACATGGGACACCTCGTGATATCATCTCTGACCGCGATGGTTGGTTTACCTCTCGTCTTTGAGAAACATTTCAATCTGCCCTCGGTACCACTCTTAATCTAAGTACCGCTTTCCATCCCCAAACCGACGGTCAGACTGAAAGAACGATTAGTACCCTTGAAAACATGCTTCGCTTGTGTGTCAAAGATTTCGGTGGTAATTGGGACGCGCATTTACCTTTAGTCGAATTCTCGTACAATAACAGTTATCACTCGAGTATTCAAATGGCACCTTTTGAGGCATTATACGGAAGAAAATGTCGATCGCCTATTGTGTGGCACGAGATCGAAGACACGCAAATTACAGGTCCTGAGCTGTTGCAAGAAACGACTGACAAAATCCTCCAAATTCGAGACAATCTACTGAAAGCTCGGAGTCGTCAGAAAAGTTACGCCGATAGACGCCGCAAGCCCCTTGAATTTGACGTTGGCGATCACGTGCTCCCAAAGGTATCCCCTTGGAAAAGTGTGATCAGATTCGGCAAGAAGGGAAAGCTCGCGCCTCGATATGTTGGACCCTTTAAGATTTTGGAAATGATCGGTAAAGTGGCCCACAAACTCGAACTACCGGAGGAACTTAACAACGTCCACCCGACTTTCCACGTTTCGAACCTCAGAAAATGCCTGGCCGAGCAGAATTTGCAAGTACCACTCGAGGATCTACAAGTGGACGAAACATTACACTTCATGGAAAAGCCTGTCGAGATCATGGACCGAGAAACCAAGAAACTTAGGCGCTCACGCATTCCCATTGTGAAGGTTTGCTGGGAAGGAAAACGCGGTGCCGAGTTCAACTGGGAACTCGAAAGTGACATGAAGGCGAAATACCCACAGTTGTTTGTTGCGCCTGTGCCTTAATTTCGGGACGAAATACCCTAAACTTGGGGAGGCTGTAACACCCCGTGCTTCGGAAGTCAAATTCAAGGTCAAAGTCAAAGGAAGAAAATATTGCTAATTGCGATCTGTCACTCCTTGCTTAATTACCGATCGCGCTACTTGACTTGTAATCAACTTCTTTTAATTGTTTATCTTAGTTGTATTATGTGGAGTAAATGAGAATAATAGCAGTTTAATCGATGTATACTTATCGCCGATAATCGCGTTACGACTGTAAATGATAGGAAGTAACAATGCAATAAAGTTAACTAAACGCTAATCTACTTAACGCTAATCTCCTCGCTAACGCATCGCAATACGAATCGCAGTGAATTACAGGTTTTGGATATTGTTTTATGTGTGTGCTAATTATGTGTTAAATGTGTGTGCTAATGTTTATGTTTGAGGTGTAAACGAAATCGCAACTCTATCTCATCGCAATACAAAACGCAAAATGGTTATGTTTAGGTTTATGACGGTGTGTTAGTTAGGTTATTTATGTAACTATTGACTTATACTATCGCATCGCTTACTCGCTACACTCTTAAACACATCGCAACGCTCAGCACGCGAAACGAAACACCGAAAACTAACACGCCGTGCCAATTCGATCGGATGGCCATCCGATCAGATCGTCATCCGATCCGACGCTGGTGCGCTCCCTTTCCTCTTTTGGAAACCCTATAAATACCCCTCTGTCACATCATTGTGATGTGACAGTGATGTGCACAAAATGCAACATATAAATTACATCAATTGTGGCATAAAACTAACCCTTTTTTAGTACTAATGTTGGAAAAAGTGTGTTTTTGTCTTCCTTTTGTATTTTCAGGATTAAATGAGCTCAAATTAACAAAAGAAGCAAAAAGACAGCTAAATCTAACATAAATACAAGAAAAGGAACAAATGTGGCATGCCCGACCCCCCGACAGCATCTTCCCAAGCAAAATCAAGAAGACAGAAGGCTGAACACGTCTCGTGCTCAGTGAACACGGCCCGTGCTCAGTGAACACGGGGGCGTGCCCAAGTGTCAGCATAAATGACAAAGTTGTAGAAGCTTCTATTGCCCACCACGGGGCCGTGCTCAGCGGACACGGGGCCGTGGTCAACTATAAGATTTGTAGAATCCAGGCAAATCTTGATAGTACAGATACGCTTCTGCACACGGGGTCGTGCCCAGCGGACACGGGGCCGTGGTCAACTAATGCAGACAAGAGCAATTAATGAAGACAGAGAAGGAGGATGGACAAGTGGCCGTGCCCAATAGACACGGGGCCGTGCCCGAGCTACTGTTCAGCCTATAAATAGGGGTGCTTGGTTCATTTGCAAACCATCCCTTGGCACACCACCTCTCTCACACTTCACCCACCACCCACCACCATCACAACACCATCATCCACCACCATCATCCATTGTCCATCATAGAGTGTGTGAGTCATCTCGGGATCCAAGATTGATCGTAAGAGTTCTTGACAATCAAAGGCCATGTTTGCCTAAGTCTCTTACATCACTTGGGGAAGACAAGTGTCTAGTGTAATACTTTTTATTTTTAATCTTTTCGCACTTTTTACTTGGTTATGTATTAATGACTTTAATAACTAGTTTCTTATGTTGAAGGTGATTCTTCCTTATCGTTTGTCCGTGGTGTCTTGGCATTATTTTACTGTCTATATAAAATAAAAGATTTTCACCATTCATATCTCCACGGTCTATATGGAGGTATGTTGGCTACCTGGTCGGGGGTTAAGGGAACGGTTTGGTAAGAGTCTTGCCTTGTTCAGTGTATAGATCCTGCAAGGACCTGGGTCAAATTTAGTAGGATCTCCTTCAATAACCACCGGTATTGGATGGCGGGGGTCCAAACTCTTTGATCCCCTCATATGTAAGCTACTATTAATACTTTAACCCGGCTACTTAGGACTGTATCCCTGCTGACTCAGACTACTTAGCCGAGGGTAACGTCACCTTCAAAAGAGGGGCCTACCACAATACGCATTAATAACTTAATTAATTATCTTTCAATAATCCGACCCTTTAGGATTGTATCCTTGCTGACTCAAACTACTGGGTTGAGGGTAACGTCACATTCAAAACAGGGGCCTACTACAATAACTAAGATAATCTCTTAAAAAGTGCAAAAGTGCGGAAATAATCAAAGGTTACACTAAACACGAGTTGGAGCCAAGTGATTCATCTTGTCTATCTGTTTTTATTTTATTTTATTTTTCAGCATTTTAGTTAACTTTTATTTTTTTTGTTTAAAACCTTTTTCTAAAACTTTTGATTTGATTAGACGTTGAGGATTAACTGGTACTAAAAGCTCTTGTGTCCTTGGACGACCTCGGTATCTTACCAACACTATACTATGCTCACGATGGGTGCACTTGCCCATATGTGTGTTTGGTGTTAGTAAATATCGTGTTTTATAAATTTAAAACTTGACTAACGTGTAAAAATGGCTTAAAATATACTTAAAATTATATACACACCACACACGCATCATGTTTTTGGCGCCGTTGCCGGGGACACAAGGATTTTAAGAAAGTTAGGAATCAACGGCCTAATCGTTTTTTCTAATTTTTCTGTTTTTTTTTTTTTGGATTTTCGTAGTTTTTCAGCTTCTGCAGAACTCAGCACGGGCCATGCCCGCTGAACACGCCCCGTGCCCAATCATTGGAACTGGCAATCCTGTTTTAAGTCAGACAGTAAGCTGAACACGGGCCGTGCCCATTCAACACGCCCTGTGCCCAAGTTTCAGTTACTGAAAATAGAACCGTAAGATCCCGACGGTTGGTAACTTCTGACACAAACATGAGTGATACTGCTATTTTTTACTTTCGGCACTCTTATGGTACGTGGTGTCAAATATGTGGTGGTTCCCATAAAGAATTAGAAAGTTATTTTCTAAATTATAAGCCCCACTATATAGACCCATCGTTTTCCTGTAGCCTTAAGAGGGGCGAAAGTAAAAATAATCCCTATCTCTCCCTCGAATGCTCTCAACCAGATATTCTAGGAGAAATGCTTCTTGATGAATTATTTCAATTAGAAGATCTAATTCTTAATTGGTTAAAAGAACTTAGGATGGATTTCAATAATTTATCTCAAGAAGATAACCAAGAAGAATTGTTGGGATCACATTCAAATAAAAACAACTTCGTTGTTCCCAATGCTACCTCTAACTCTAGCGAGGACTTGAGCGATAGTCGTCCCTGTGTCGATTGTGCCGTGAAGGAGTCCCCATCGACTTCGTTCGATGCATACATAGACCTGAGCGATTCGACATACACCTTCTTTAACGAGAGCCCGGGAAAGGGTTGGACTTGTCCACCTACATATAGCATAGAAATCACCCTCACCGACAACCTCTTACGTTCTCGTCTTAGTCTAGAGCAATTAAGGTATCTTAGGCACTTTGGGGTTGTTCCATCCAGTAAGGAACCGCCCGATCTGGATAAAAACCTTAAAAGATAGACGAACTTCATAAAACTGCCTTTCGATACGGGGCCGTTCCCAGGTCAACACGCCCCCGTGTCCACCCAAAGATTCCTTTCTGACTTTTTGTCAGAATACGGACAAAGTGTGTCAGGATCTTGCCTGCACACGGGGCCGTGCCAAGCCGACACGGGGCCGTGTCCAGCATGCTGTCGTTTTCTATAAATGCAGCCAAGGATCCTGCACATTTGGACCATCCAGGACAGAGATTTGAAAGGATCTTCTCACCTACCTTCCTAGAATGTCTAGTCAAAACAGTGGAACCTCTTCTGCGCACTCCAGAAACAGTCGAAGGGAAAGAAGGTCATCAATTGAAGCAACTCTCGTACGCTACGTAATGGAATTACGTGAGGCACTTGATGAAATGACGTCGGTAGAGGAGGTCCTAATAGACCGTATAAATTATCTCTCGGTGGGGTTGGAAAGCAGTTTTCAAGAAATCAATCTCTTGCAGCAGAGGTTGAACATTCTTGTAACACCTCCCATGGAACCAATCCTCCCTCAAGAGGATTGGAACCTAGCACTTGGAGACAACAATCCTACCGGATGGGATGACCTTCCAGCGGAGCCTCCTCTTGAAGATCTACCAGAAGTCCTGGTGGAGGTTGCACCCCCTCAAACCGATGCTAATGAGCCCGCCTTTCTTCTCCCAAGGGAGATAGAGGAGTGGCTCGCCGACGTGTGAGGGACCTATGCCCGGTAAAAGAAGTTTTTCAAGCCGCACCCAACCGAGAGAATTATCTTCTCGGAAATTTTGCTATTAGAATAAGTATTAGGCTAGAACTTCTTGATTTAGATTTCTTCTGTTTCCTTGACCTATTTATCTAGTATTTTAACTTCTTAGGATTATTATGTAATTCTCTCTATGTTTTAATGAATGATGGTCTTAGCTAATTTGGTGTTTGGATGATGTTGTAATAAATAAAACACACTCGGGATGGTGAAGGATAACAAGGGAAACTTGAACCATCACCCCATGCACGAAAACAGGGCCATCCGACGAAATTTTCTTTAGTAACAGCAAGTTCAGCACGGGCCGTGTCCGCCTAACACGGCCCCGTGCTGTACAATCTGCAGAAAAAGCCCAGTTCAGGTAACTGGACACGGGCCGTGCTCACTGAACACGCCCCCGTGCCTAGGCTTCTGTTTCTCTTTATTTATTTCTGTTACTGGCGATCTGAACATGGGGCCATGCCCGGACACCTCGGGGCCGTGTCCAGACGCCCAGTAACACAAATTTTGCTTTTTCACACTTTTTTTCACATTCAATCAACCTAAAAAAAAAACTTATTTTTGAGACACATTGAGGACAATATGTAATTTAGGTGTGGGGGGATGCTAAAACCTTGAATCTTGCAAGTCCTAAATACAAGCCTTACACAAAACTCTATTGGAACCGCTAATCACCCCAAATTTTTTCAAAAATTTTCATTTTTTTTACTTGTCTAGGTTTAATTTGGGAGTTTCAAGTTCTAAAAAGGTTATATTTTTACAAATTTACAACCGATAGCGTCGTGATAAAAAGAACCAACATAAGAAAATTATGAAAAGGCATGACAAGTTTAGTTAAAATTTGATTATATATACTTGATCACATAAAAACCCATTCCCACAAAAGTGAGTTTTGAGCCTTTATTGAGCATACAAATACATATCTTTAAACTAAATGCTCATTTTTCGTTTCTTGTGTGAATAGCCGCTTGGTTCTTACAACTCTAGAACTTGCCACGACGATACATTCCCGGTCCTTACCAACTTAAACCTAAGTAAGTAAATGACGGAGGCATTAGGACTAACCCTTTTTATTTCTACACCATTATTTTCCTTTTTTTTACCACCTACCCAAAATCCCCCTAGTTAACCCCTTTGAGCCAAAACCTTTTCATTTCATAACCCAAACCAACCACCCTTTCACCCACCGAAACCTTTTTTTATTTTTAACCCTTTGTTTTAGTAACAAGCTCGGTTTTTCGTTAGGACTTTTCAAAAAAAAAAGTGTTGATGATGAAGCAAAAGAAGAAATAAACAAACAAGTTCATCAAAAAAATAACTTTGTTTGAATAAAGGCTTCATCAAAATAAAAATTGCAAAAATAAAAAGTCATACGAAAACCGACGCTTTTTACGCCTTTCGCCATTTTACTAACCACCAACCCAACCACCTACGTTTAACCCAAGCCTAACCCTTCACCCAAAAGTCCTCTTGATATTTACAAAGGTATATAGCTAAAAAGGAGGAGAATTAATTGCTTGGCAAGCCTATGGTAGGAGTAAGTTCCATGCCGCTCTCGAGTGATTCACTAAACACATATTCGGCTGAGTGTTGAGTGATCCCCCGTGAGGTATGTGAACTTGTATATAAGTGGAATTTTGAAAAGGCATGTTATGCCCTAATAAGTAATTTACCTTATGTAATGTTTTAAATAAATCATGACGAATAGGATTGTAAATAAATAAAAATAAAACTTAATAAAGAATCTTGGAAATCCCAACACTCTATGACAAGCCCAAGAACCTTCTCTTCTACCCATTCCATTTGGGAGTGTAAAGCCACATTATAAAGAGTTTTGCTTGAGGACAAGCAAAGATTCAAGTGTGGGGGTATTTGATGTGCACAAAATGCAACATATAAATTACATCAATTGTGGCATAAAACTAACCCTTTTTAGTACTAATGTTGAAAAAAGCGTGTTTTTGTCTTCCTTTTGTATTTTCAGGATTAAATGAGCTCAAATTAACAAAAGAAGCAAAAAGGCAGCTAAATCTAACATAAATACAAGAAAAGGAACAAACGTGGCATGCCCGACCCCCCGACAGCATCTTCCCAAGCAAAATCAAGAAGACAGAAGGCTGAACACGCCCCGTGCTCAGTGAACACGGGGGCGTGCCCAAGTGTCAGCATAAAAGACAAAGTTGTAGAAGCTTCTATTGCCCACCACGGGGCCGTGCTTAGCGGACATGGGGCCGTGGTCAACTATAAGATTCGCAGAATCCAGGCAAATCTTGATAGTACAGATACGCTTCTGCACACGGGGTCGTGCCCAGCGGACACGGGGCCGTGGTCAACTAATGCAGACAAGAGCAATTAATGAAGACAGAGAAGGAGGATGGACACGGGGCCGTGCCCGAGCTACTGTTCAGCCTATAAATAGGGGTGCTTGGCTCATTTGCAAACCATCACTTGGCACACCACCTCTCTCACACTTCACCCACCACCCACCACCATCACAACACCATCATCCACCACCATCATCCATTGTCCATCATAGAGTGTGTGAGTCGTCTCGGGATCCAAGATTGATCGTAAGAGTTCTTGACAATCAAAGGCCATGTTTGCCTAAGTCTCTTACATCACTTGGTGAAGACAAGTGTCTAGTGTAATACTTTTTATTTTTAATATTTTCGCACTTTTTACTTGATTATGTATTAATGACTTTAATAACTAGTTTCTTATGTTGAAGGTGATTCTTCCTTATCGTTTGTCCGTGGTGTCTTGGCATTATTTTACTGTCTATATAAAATAAAAGATTTTCACCATTCATATCTCCACGGTCTATATGGAGGTATGTTGGCTACCTGGTCGGGGGTTAAGGGAACGCTTTGGTAAGAGTCTTGCCTTGTTCAGTGTATAGATCCTGCAAGGACCTGGGTCAAATTTAGTAGGATCTCCTTCAATACCCACCGGTATTGGATGGCGGGGGTCCAAACTCTTTGATCCCCTCATATGTAAGCTACTATTAATACTTTAACCCGGCTACTTAGGACTGTATCCCTGCTGACTCAGACTACTTAGCCGAGGGTAACGTCACCTTCAAAAGAGGGGCCTACCACAATACGAATTAATAACTTAATTAATTATCTTTCAATAATCCGACCCTTTAGGATTGTATCCTTGCTGACTCAAACTACTGGGTTGAGGGTAACGTCACCTTCAAAAGAGGGGCCTACTACAATAACTAAGATAATCTCTTAAAAAGTGCAAAAGTGCAGAAGTAATCAAAGGTTACACTAAACACGATTCGGAGCCAAGTGATTCATCTTGTCTATCTGTTTTTATTTTATTTTATTTTTCAGCATTTTAGTTAATTTTTATTTTTTTTGTTTAAAACCTTTTTCTAAAACTTTTGATTTGATTAGACGTTGAGGATAAACCGGTACTAAAAGCTCTTGTGTCCTTGGACGACCTCGGTATCTTACCAACACTATACTACGTTCACGATGGGTGCACTTGCCCATATGTGTGTTTGGTGTTAGTAAATATCGTGTTTTATAAATTTAAAACTTGACTAACGTGTAAAAAGGGCTTAAAATATACTTAAAATTATGTACACACCACACACGCATCAGACTGCTCTCTCATTCGAACCAGAACACTCAAGCCCTCTTTTCCTTCGATTGAATCTTCGCTTTTTACCGATAAATCACCAGATTTGAGGTGTTCTAGGGTGATGTCATCATGGAGTTCTTATGAACTTCAAGAGTTGGCTTCATTCCACAAAGAATGACTCGAATCTGAAGGATTTCCACATGATTTAGCAACGATTTTACACAGATCTAAACATTTTCTATCAACGAGACAACCGGTTTTGGGTTGAACATGAACCACTGTCATGGAACAGTCCACTGGTCGGATTAGGGTGATTCCTGTTCGAACGGGAGACTTGAGACTTGACGAGGTTCCATTGTTCAGCACGTTGTCATACCGTCTCGAGCAAACCGTAAAAACTTTTAAAACCATCAAGTCCAAAACAATCAGATCGTCGGGACAGATCGCCGTCCGATCAGATGGCCATCCGATCGGATCGCCATCTGATCGAATGACCATCTGATAGGATTGCACATGGACTTCAACACTTAACTCTTGAAACGGAGTGTCTAACCAATCGGATCGCCATCTGATCGAACGGCAGTTCGATCGACCGACCTGAAGGGTAGAGATATTTCTCTGTTTTCAAAATGCTACAACAAAAACTTCAAAGCCATCACACACAAACACATCCATCCCAAACGAGTGGCCAACCGATCGAGTGGCCAACCGATCGGATCGCCATCCGATCGAATGACCATCCGATCGGATAGCCAACCGATCGGATGACGCTTTGACACTTACCGACTCTCTGGTGCTCCCTTCAATCCATTAATCCATCATCACTGTGAGTATACTCGAACCCTTTTTCGCTTAACGCACTTTTGGGTGTTACATACGTTACTAATATCAAATCACATCGCTCACACAACGCAAACACTTTTAACGCTAACCGCTTTCGCATGTTATACGTGACTCGATGAATGCGTGTTTGTTATGTTAACACATTGATTGTTGTCTGCCTGCCTTAACAACGATAGTACTATAGTTTGGACTCAACACCTTCTTACTCAGGGGTTGTTAAGGATTTTACTTCACATGTTCGCAGTGGTGAACGTGTGTTGCGCACTCTACAACTCGCAGTCATTGGTATCGATAGGATCTTTGTCGATAACTTACGTGCTTTCGCTTTAACGTACTACATGCTGGTTATGCGTAAAACGCTTTCGCTAATATTATGCTATTAAACTTGTATGCTCACCTTTACACTATGTGTTTTGACTTTTACCTTAACGTATGTGACAGGTGTTTGAGATGCTAGGATATTTCTTGCTATCATGGAATCGAGTAGGAGAGACTAGAAACAAAGACAATTTATTTATTTAAAAATCTGAGTTGTCGGAACAATGTTTTGTTTTGAGATATCTATGTCTGTAATAACTGCTTTTTTTACGGGTTATGGTATGGGACATAATGTTAACTATCTGGTAATTTAGTTGTTATGGATTTCTCATGAACAATCTGTTTCGCTCAGTGCCACGCCCCTATGTTTCCGCCATCGGTTGGGGTGTGACAGTAGGGGTTCCTGATAGTTACTTTGTTTAGCTCGCGATAATCAATGCACATACGAAAAGTGTCGTCTTTCTTCTTGACAAAAAGTACTGGGCTCCCCAAGGTGATGAGCAAGGACGAATAAAACCTTTATCCAACTGTTCCTGCAATTGCGTAGAAAGTTCCTCCAGTTCGGTTGGGACTAGTTGATAACGTGCACGAGCTATGGGTGCCGCTCCAGGAGTTAGCTCGATTTGAAATTCAACTTACGATAAGGTGGGAGTCCAGGTAATTCCTCAGGGAAGTCACGTACGATGTGAAAATCTTCAATCTTTCTTTCCCTTCCTGGGTGTTAGTGACGAGTGCTAAAATAGTGGTATGCCCCTTTCGCAAGCACTTTTGGGCTTTTAAGAATGAAATGATGCCTGTGACTGCACCACTTTTGTCGCCTAGAATAATCAGAGGTTCACCGAAAGAACGAGGAATACGAATGATTTTCTCTTGGCAGAGTATCTCGGCTCGATGTTTCGATTACCAATCCATTCCGATGACAACGTCGAAACTTCCAAGAACGATGAGAAATAGATTTATGGAGAAAGTTTGACCAGATAGTACGAGCTTGCAATTGTTGATAACGTGTGAGGCCTCGATGTTTCTAGTGTTAGCTAATTCGATGACGTGGTTAGAGTTTAAAGGTGTTGGTATAGGCTTAAGCGTCTTACTAATACATAGGGATATATAACTAGCATCGTCTCCAGAATCAAACAATACAGAAACATAACGATCACCGAGGAGGATCTTACCCGCCACAACGTTGGGGTTATTCCTTGCTTTGCCAGCTCCAATCACAAAAGCTCTTCCCATTGCACGGTTCCCGCCATTGTTGTTGTTGTTGTGTCCAGCTCCTTGGTTGTTGTTATTTTGATTCTAGTTCTAATGAGGGCAATTCTTCTTCATGTGCCCAACTGCTCTACACTGGTAGTATCCCTGATTATTTTCTCGTTGTTGCTGTGGTAGGTTTTGCCCTGCTGGGTACTGGCTTCTACAGTCTTTTGCCTCATGTCCTGGTTTGTTGCATCTCTGACAGCGGTTTTTATCACACGGTCCGTGGTGATGTCGGTTGCACTTGTTGCACTTGGGTCAGTTTCCTTGGTAACCACCCTGTTGTTGAGTACCCTTGTTGTTTTCGAACTTCCTCTGCTGTGTTGGGGTTTGAGTGGGGTTAGCATTCTTGCCTTGGTTGCCATCCCATTTGCGTTTGTTGTCTCCAGAAGTTTCAGCGGTAGTACCGATATGCTTGGGCAACTTGGCCAGTTCCACAACTTGATCAGTGAGACGATGTGCCAGACGGATAACTTGCTGGATTGTGGGGAGGTTAGCTGAAGTCACCAGGCTTTGAATTTCGGGAACCAGGCCCCTGATATACAGCTCGATTCTTCGATAGGCAGGCTGAGACATGTTGGGGTAAAGAGCAGCGTAGTCGTTGGATCGCTTAGTGTACGTCTCCATTTCATATCCAACCATTTTCAGCTCATAGTACTCATTCTCGAGCTTGTTAATGTAATCCCTGTGACAGTACTCTTCCTTGATCAAATTCTTGAAGTCGTTCCAAGGAGTAGCATTGGCATTTGCCAACCCGAGCATCTGGACTTGCGCGTTCCACCATAAGAGCGGGTTTCCTTCGAGCGTACCAGTAGCAAACTTCACCCAATTAGTAGCGGGACATTCACACACAGCAAACACAGATTCAACCTTCTCGATCCAGTGCAGAAGGCCTATGGCTCCCTCAGTGCCATTGAAGGTGAGAGGTTTGCAATCTGTGAAGGTTTTGAACGTGCAAACGCGAGGTTGAGGAGGTACAGGTTGACCTGTCGCATAAATGAAGCGAACAGATTGAAGAACAAGTAAGACGACAAGAGAGTAGGATTTAAACATCCTAGAATCACATGTTTACCTCCAGGATGGGCTGCCAAAGCTGCAGCCACGGTGTTAATCAGGCTCGTTAGCTGATCCTGAGTCATGTTGACGTTGCCTCTTCCGCGTCCGCTCATTGTCTTTATATCAAGAAAATACGGTATGAGGATGACGTCGTAGTATCGTAAGAATAAGTAAGAGGAAGATTGACCATTGCACATAAGTACATATATATATATATATATATACACACACACACACACATATACATATATAACTAAGCACACTAGTACATATAGCATCACATATGCACCAAGCAAGTAACAAGTAAACACATGCCCGAGCCATGAAGTCTAGGTTATTGAGCCTTGCACTTGGAGTGTAATGTCGTGGCGAGTCGCTTAGTACAAAAACAGGTTATAATTTAGTTTTTCTCAAAAAGACCTTTCTTTTCAAAACTAAGTTCACTATAACCAATGGCTCTGATACCAATCTATGACACCCTTAAATTCCACATACGGAGTACTACCACGAGGCGTGTGACTGACCAGGATCCAGCCACCAATCATATTGAACAATCATAAAAATAAAGCAATTTATCAAAATACGATTAGTGACTTCTAAGTCCATAACTAAGTCTTAAGTTTAAAACAACGTTTAAAACAAATAGCGGAAGCATAGTTCAACAGTTCAATCAAAGTCCAAATTTTATAATTTATTTAACACCTAACACGGGTTACGTGACCACTATACTCCTCAAGCAGCAAGCTCCTGCTGTCACTGATTACCTGCAAACTATGCAGTAGGGTGTCAACATAAAGTTCGCGAGTTCACAAGTTATCCAATTTTAATTTCCATAAAACTTATTTTAGTTGTTAAGTTACTCATTTATAAGCTACTAAACTGCGTAATACCGAATACTTATCGACCACACATTTTCGTGATTTGCCCGTTTGTCAATGTCTATCATCAATGACTGTTTGCTAGAGCCCATTAGTTCACGCCCGATCCTATCCAGGCACGGTGTAAGGTTGGTGAGACCTAATAGCGCTATCAACTAATAAACCCGTTCGCAGGCCAGGCGACTAATCGGTATAGTAAGTGGGGACTTCCGAGATAGAGTTTCGTTTAGTACGCTTGTTGCATCTAATATAAATAGTAATTAACTGACCGTCCCACACAAGAGGAAAAATATTACCCGTATCCCGCACAAGGAGATAATGTAGCCTGTATTCCCACACAAGAGGAAAGTACTTTTCATTCCGTTTCCCAATCACCGGGAACACATGCTTTTAAAATGAAGTTGTGAACTCACCTTGTTTTGCTCGGCAGATGGGTTACTTGTTAAATCGACTTTAGTCAATCACGCCCTAATATAGTTACTATTGTTGGACTCTGTATGCCCAAGATACATATTAAATTGATGTGGCTAGTACGTTATGATCCAAGTCGGGTCATACCCAATAACAAGCTAGACAAACACCTATAATATTTCTTTATGATATGATCAAACAAATAAATATTAACACTTAGAATATTTAGAAATTGGTTTTCTAAATAATTGCACTTGAGAAACTAATAAATTATATGGATAATTTATTTTGAGAGAATATTTTATTTTGTTATTTAATGGGTTAAATAACATTATAAAAGGTTGTGGAATATTGCATAAGTCTTATAACATATGATGTTATATTTTTATAAAAGTTATAAAAATATAAACAAGACTTAAAATTTTAATGGGAAAAATTTTTCATTGGTTGAAATAAAGGCCCTATGGCTGCCCACCCTTGTTGCTTCTTGGATTGGTTTTCCAAGTTCCCATACATGCAAAATATCACACATAAGATTACATGGGATTTGATTCTTCTCACACATAATTACACATAAGTTAGTTTCAAGTACAAGAACACTAGAATTCCCTTATGAATTTTCGGCAAAGAGTAGGTTGTCAAAGGGGGTTTTCAAGTGAATTTTCAAGTGTAGAAATCCTAGCAACATAAGGTGTTTGTTGGAGGCTTGGGGTATGCAAGCTTGAGTTCTTCTCCTTTGAAGATTTTCATTCAAGAATATCATCCTCTTCATATCTCTTGCTATTTGGAAGGTAGTATTCTTACAACACCCTATGGTTGTGATTTTGATAGCATGCATGTTCGTATATGGATCCGGGGATTGGGTTTTGCATATAAAATGGGTTTTATATCTTGAAAGTAAACATGTTTTATATAATATTTCCGCTGTGTTTTAATTTTATTTTGATAAAATTACTTTGATAAACATGTGCAAAACCCAACAATGGCATCTAGAGCCGCTTATATGAGTACATGTTTTATAGGATTTAAAATTTTCGGGTTTTCGGGTTTGGTTAAACCCTTTGGCCGAAAGTTTTGACCATGGTTCTCCTTTTATTTTTCAAGATTATTTTCTTACATAAATAAAAGTATCTTGAAAAATTATGTCATATGGATGATTGTTTTGTTTCAATAAAAAACCCACTTTTTCGGTTTTTCATTCTTGGCCGAAAATGGGTTATAAAAAGGGAACCATTTTTGCTTCTTGGATTTTAATATATATGTGGATATATATTTTGGTGTTCATAACCTAGCCATGACCTTGTGTGAAAATGTTGAATGTTTGTGTTTGTGATTTGTATTTAATTATTCAATGGGTTGTAATAATTATTATTTTTGTCTTCCATTTGTAAAAATATGTAATTTATTTATTTTCATTTGGTATGTAAATAAATAGATTAGGTGCATTTTATTTTACTAGAAAAAATGTATTAGAATAATTTTTTTGTAAAAGAAGATGCACACAAAGATGCGTTTTGGTTTTGGCTAATTTCGGGCCTAAAGGACTTCGTAGTTCTTAACGGGATTTTAGCCCGATAACCAAGACACATTTTTGAAGTCCAAAGGAGTTTGGAGCTGAATATAAAAGACATTTGGAAGACAAAAGAATGTGAAGAAATCACAACACAAGAAGAATACTTGAAGCATTCGGATGCGGGATCAAGTGGGAGTTCAACGACACATTATTTGTGTCAATATTCACCCTTTACGAAGGACCTTTTGACACACTTGTTTCGGCTAACAAGTGTGGTCAAAATAGTTGGCTATGGTTATGCGCCTATTTTTATGTATGTTATGCTTGTGTGGTTGCTTATTTATATTGTTTGGATGATATTTGGATATGCATGCTTAACAAACTAATAATCAACAACAAGCTTAAAAATTGGTTCTTTAAATATCATTAAAAATGGTTAATAAAAGGTTATTAAGAATTAATGATTTTATAATAAAATGGGTTTTATTAAAAAGAACCTTGAAAATTGGTTTTTACTAAAGTACCAAGGATTTGAATGCATGCAAATGTATGGTACATAAAGTTTTCTAAACTAGAATTTTGAAAACTCAAAATCCCTTTTATAAAACAAGTCAAACACCATCCTTTTATACAACACTCGAATCACTTGGGAACTCTTATTGTGGGATAAAGGTCACCTAACCACATTTGAGGGAACTTGTATATTTGAGGTGGGTTTACCATGTTTCTGGGATAAAGGTCACCTAACCACTTATGTGTATAAACTCACACGTGTGTGTAAGTTGGACGACTTGATTTGGAAACCATGAACTTAGGGTCACTGAAGCATGGCGAACAAAGGTGTTGATGGGATTAAATATGACAACTAAACATAAAGATGTTTAACCGATCCCATATGGCTAGAAGTTGCAAAGGGTTGCAATCGTCAAACGTTGACTACCTTGTTAATTTAAATAGAGGGATAAAGGTCACTTAACCAATATTTAAATGTAGCGTTGGATTCTAGATTTTAATTATTAATTGTCTATGAGACATAAAAGGGTATTAATGATTAAAATATAATAATATCGAAAATACTAAAATTGAACCTTGTTAAATTTTGTAGATGGCCGCTAACAATATTACCCAAACCGTCCGTAACCTATCACTAAAAACAATCCTTGAAAAGGATCGTCTCAATCATAACACTTCATGGATTAATATCAAAACTTAAGAATCGTTCTCAAGTAAGAGAAGATATCCTATGTGTTGAACGATCCTATTCCCGATGAACATCTTATGGAAGATGAGGATGCCTATAACGATTAGATTAAGTATACTGAGGATACCATGCAAGCCTCTCGCCTCATGTTAGGAATTATGATTCCCGAGATTCAAAAGGGTTTTGAACATCATGGGTGTACGACATGATTACCCAATTGAGGGAAATGTTCCTACAATAAGAAAGGGTAGAACGCTTCGAAACGGTTCGAGCGCTTCATGCATGTCGAATGGAGGAAACCCAATCGGTCTCATCTTATATCTTTAAGATGAAAAGCCACATTGATCACCTAGAAAGGCTCAATATGGATAAAAGGGGTTTATCCATTATAACGATCAATGAGGATGGCAACAAGAAAGGGCATCACCCCGACACCAAAGCAAATGTTGCAAATGGAACGGGTACATCAAAGGGAAAGAAAGAAAAGAAAGGCTAAAGCGTAACCACCGAAACCAAAAGAAAAGAAGGCAAAGGTTGCCACGAACGATCCATGCTTTGAGTGTGGTGAGATAGGACATTTGAAAAGGAATTGTCCAACCTATCTCAAAGAGTTGAAAAATAAGAGGGATGCGGGGCAAACCTCAGGTACAATCTTTATGATACATATTGACCTTAGTGTTATTTCTTCAAACACGTGGGTATTAGATACCGGATGTGGAACTTATGTTTGCAATTTGTTGCCAAGGGTTCAAAAAGAAATTAGCATTACAAGAAAGGAGACTATATTTTGAAACTTCCAAGTGGTTTGGAAATTGTTTTAAAAATGTTTTGAATGCTCCTAGTTTGACTAGGAACATTATTCAAGTTTCCCTTTTTGAGACGATATGGTCTTGATTTAAAGTTTGTAAATAATGACATTTATATTCCGATGAATGACATGTTTTACTTTAAATCTATGCTTTCAAATGGTATTTGTGAATTGGTTCATGATAATAGATCGTTTGATAGTTCAATGTACCAAGCAATCACCAAGAGACTCAAAATGGATTTGAGTGAGACCTATCTTTGGCATTATCGCCTTAGTCATATAAACAGAATCGCATATAAACACTTCAAAAGAATGGTCTTTTGGAAACAAATGAAATTGGTTCATTTGATATATGCGAATCTTGTTTAAAGGGGAAAATGACTAAGAAATCCTTTAGTGGAAAAGGGAAAAAGATTTATTAGGTATCATACATTCGGATGTATGTGATCCTTTTAAGCCAATAATTAGGAATGGTGAAAGATACTTCATTACTATGACCTACAACTATAGTAGTTATGGTTATGTGTACTTTGTAAGACACAAAGATGAAGTTTTGAAACGTTCAAAATCTACAAAAGTGAAGTAGATAAACAACTCAATCAAAGTTCTTTGTTCTGATAGAGGAGAAATCGAACTCTATTGGATATGGTTCGATCTATGATGGCTAGGAGTGCATTATCTCTATCATTATGGGGTTACGCTTTGCTCTCCGTGGCCCGTGTATTAAATATGGCCCAAATCAAGAAAGTGGATAAGACACCATTTTGAAATATGGCATGGAATGGCTCCATCATTATCATATTTGAAGGTATGAGGTTGTGAAGCTTATGTGAAGCAATACACCCCCAAACAAATTGGAAGTACAATCCACTAAGTGTATCTTTGTAGGATATCCTAAAGATGGTATATGATATTATTTCTACAATCCAACAGAGCAAAAGGTATTTGTTGCTCGAAAGGCTGAGTTTTTGGAAGCTAAGTTCCTTGTGGAAGGAATTAGTAGAACAGTGGAACTTGATAAGGGTCGAGAACCACAAGCCAATACACGTTTGGTTAATACTAGCACTCAATAAGAGGTTGTTGAAAATGATCAAGTGGTTGATCATTACACACAAAACGTTCGCAGATCTGGTAGAATTAGTAGTCCACTTAAAAGATATGGATTTTTCATGGATGGATGCTACGTGGTAGATTCGGGTGAACCTACCACATACCATGATGCAATATCAAAATACGATTGTTACAAATGGCTTCAAGCCATGAACGTAGAGATGAAATCCATGTATAACAACCAAGTATGGGAATTGGTTATGCAACCTCTTAATTCCAAAGTGGTTGGAAATAAATGGTTTTCAGGAAGAAAACAGATATGCCTGGAAACTTGGATACTTATAAAGGGAGACTTGTAGCAAAAGGTTTCACTCAAACTCAAAGGGTTGATTATGATGAGACCTACTCGCCTGTGGCGATGCTAAAGTCAACTAGGATATTATTTGCCATACCTGCATAATATGATAATGAGATTTGGCAAGTGGATGTCAAAACGGCTTTCCTTAATGGATATCTTGAGGAAGATGTCTATATGGTTCAGCCTGAAGGTTTTGTCTATCCAAAACATCCTAACAAAGTATGCAAGTCAAAGAAATCAATCTATGGATTGAAACAAGCATCTAGAAGTGAGAATCACAGTTTTGATGAAGAGATTAGGGAATATGGATTCATCAAGAACGTTGATAAAGCTTGTGTGTATGAGAAGGCTAGTGGGAGCATTATTACTTTCTTAGTACTGTATGTCGATGACATTTTACTATTTGGAAATGACATTCCAACCATGGAAGGTGTAAAAACCTGGCTTGGAAGTTGTTTTTCCATTAAGGATCTTGGTGAAGTTGCCTATATTTTGGGAATAAAGATCTATAGGGATAGATCAAGGCGCTTGATAGGTTTAAACCAAAGTGCATAGATTGACAAAGTCTTGAAAAGGTTCAAGATAAAGAACTCTATGAAAGGTTTGGTACCTGTTCAAGAGGGGACAATATTGAGTGCATCTCAATGTCCAAGCTCAAAGGATGAGCAAGAAAGAATGAAAGGAATCCCATATGCGTCTGCTATAGGATCCATTATGTATGTAATGATATGCACTAGACCGGACAAGTCATGCACTTTAAGCATGACGAGAAGATACCAGCGAAATCCAAGTAACGGTCATTGGATGACTATTAGAAAGTATATTGAAATACCTTAGAAGGACTAAGGATATGTTTCTAATATATGGATCTGGTGAAGAAGAACTCGTTGTAAAGGGTTACATGGATACGAGTTTCGGAATTCGTTGTAAAGGGTTACATGGATACGAGTTTCCAAACTGATCGAGATAATTCTCGATCACAATCGGGGTAGCATTGTCCACTACAGAATCAGAATACATCGCCGCTTCATTGATCGAGATGATTCATGTGGATCTGCCACTTGAATTATTGCCGATCTAGGGGTAGTCCCTACCATTCGGGACCCCTAGAGATCTTTGTGATAACGATGGTGTGATTGCTCAAATCAAGGAACCTCGTGCACATCAAAAGACTAGGCACATTGAGCGGAGTTTCAACTACATAAGGGATGAAGTTGAAAAGGGAAAGATATGTATTCGCAAAAGTTCACACTGATCAAAATATTGCGGATCCACTCACGAAGCTCCTCGAACGGGCAAAGCATGAAGGGTCATACTTGTGCCTTAGGACTTCGATATTCTAGTGAATGGATTTGATCTATTTTGTATTTGGATATTGGAACAATTGTTATTATAACTCTTTATGGTATGTTGAGTTATGCTCCATTTTAGCATGTTTAAATCCGTGAATAAGTTACTTATTCTAAATGTCCGTAGTCGATCATACTTGTGGGAACAAATATGAATGTAAGACTATTATGAACTTGGATTGGTGGATATTTATTAGGTATGAATATAGAGCAAAGTGTTGCTGCCAAGGTTCATAGATATTTGTGGGATACAAATATTGGACTGACCCGCTATCAAATGTTACTGCATGGAATCATTTGTGATTGATCATAAGTAAATTTGAGTAAAGGCGAATATCATAGTATCCTCTGACCTGAGATACATATTGGGTCTTGATATTCACTAAATATTGTACCTTGACTTATTTCTTCGCTGTCAGTAATATGACAGTACATAAGGCTAAGCTCAGGTGTGGTACAAGGTGATTGTGAGAGACGTATGTAGTCAAGAAGGGATTTGTTCCTCTTATTCGTTGAGAGTAAGATGTCTAAGGCCTGCTAAAGTTAAATCAACAGAGAGTGATCACTCTATGTCTCTGGATTTAACATGACATCTGCAACAAAGGGATAAATGATCGATTCACCTAAATCATGTTCAAGTGAGGGACTTGAAGGGGATGATGTTATTGAATGGCACTTCGTCATACGTATTAGGTGTAGTAAACCGTTGTTAGGCGTCATTTACTGCTTGCATCAATCTTCTATGTATATTGTGCAAGTGGGAGATTGTTAGACTTTGTATGCCCAAGACACATATTAAATTGATGTGGCTAGTACGTTATGATCCAAGTTGGGTCATACCCAATAACAAGCTAGACAAACACCTATAATATTTATTTATGATATGATCAAATAAATAAATATTAACACTTAGAATATTTAGAAATTGGTTTTATAAATAATTTAGAAATTGTTTTTCTAAATAATTGCACTTGAGAAACTAATAAATTATATGGATAATTTATTTTGAGAGAATATTTTATTTTGTTATTTAATGGGTTAAATAACATTATAAAAGGTTGTGGAATATTGCATAAGTCTTATAACATATGATGTTATATTTTTATAAAAGTTATAAAAATATAAACAAGACTTAAAATTTTAATAGGAAAAATTTTTCATTGGTTGAAATAAAGGCCCTATGACCGCCCACCCTTGTTGCTTCTTGGATTGGTTTTCCAGGTTCCCATACATGCAAAATATCTCACATAAGATTACATGGGATTTGATTCTTCTCACACATAATTACACATAAGTTAGTTTCAAGTGCAAGAACACTAGAATTCCCTTATGAATTTTCGGCCAAGAGTAGGTTGTCAAAGGGATTTTTCAAGTGAATTTTCAAGTGTAGAAATCCTAGCAACATAAGGTGTTTGTTGGAGGCTTGGGGTATTCTCCTTTGAAGATTTTCATTCAAGAATATCATCCTCTTCATATCTCTTGCTATTTGGAAGGTAGTATTCTTACAACACCCTATGGTTGTGATTTTGATAGCATGCATGTTCGTATATGGATCCGGGGATTGGGTTTTGCATATAAAATGGGTTTTAATATCTTGAAATTAAACATGTTTTATATAATATTTCCGTTGCGTTTTAATTTTATTTGGATAAAATTACTTTGATAAACATGTGAAAAACCCAACAACCATATCTAGTTAGATTTTGCATACCATTATTTCACGTATTGACACACGACACAAATCAAGTAGCACATAAGGTATTACATTACGACATCGATATACTAGTGATGAATTTTTATTACTATCTGTTATGCATGACTAGGAGGCATATGATCACATACAAATATTAAACATATGGTCACTTAGTTAATCTTTAACACAAGCCCACTTGTAAAAGGGTATTATGTCGGCCCATTATATATACCTCAAGTGTGAGGCCAGAGGACTATACAGTCCAACAGATGACTTGTGTGGTATGGTATGAGTGTGCGACAATATTTTTGTGCATGTTCCCATCAGTGTACAATTTACTCCTATAACCAGCCCACAAGAATTGCATGGCCCAATCATTTAGGAGCCCAAATGATATTGTGCGGTTCAAACAATAATGTACGGTTCAATTTTCAATTGTTTGTGAGTGTACGACAGTAATGTTACAATTTTCGTGAGTGTGCGACACGTGGCTTGGCCAGTGTACGGCCCAAGGCGCCAGTTTGTACCTTGTGCTTTATCATGTTGTACATTCCCTTAGTGTGAGAAATCAACTTTTAAAACACATCATACCTCTGGTTTCTAGGATCAAACAGATAGGACAAAATTATTATATCATGTTCCTATTTGGCCAATTAATCATAAACATGCATATTCCTAGGATTTTATCACATTGATCTACCTCATCATGCATACGGCTCCCATTCTTGTGTCATTCAGCCCTTAAACAATTCATGACACAATCATCATTATTTTCATCACTTAAAACAGTAAATTAGAGGTCCTCATTATTCTAAGAATCACAATTTCTTATTTTTACGAACTCGGAAATCAAAGATTCGACTGTCTTTAAGCGATCAAGTGTGGGAACAGATTTAAACAGGGAGTATCATCATACATTCAATAGTTAGCAGATTCAAACATCAAGCATTCATTTGCACATGTATTTCAAACATCGAGCATTCATTCATCAAGCAATAAGTGTGCGGGTTAAATGTGATTATTCCTCTGATGTCGGCTGATTATAGCATATATATACCCCCTCCACAATAGTCGCACACTTGAACATCTGTTCCTTACCAACTGTGCGGGTTAAATTAGGGCATTTGAGTGTTTCTTGGGCTTCTGTTGGGCCAGATTTAAAGTGTGCGACCCATGAGGAATTCAAGGGTAGCCCAAACATCTTAACCAAGAAAAGGGGTGTTTGGGAAGGCGGTGAGTGTGCGGCTAGGCTTGTTTGATTATTACGCTAATAACAATAATAATAATTGTTAACACAATATTCCACATGACACACATATAATCTGTAGTAAATTAATTAGTCTATTTTATAGTTATCCACTAAGTCTCATACATACACGTATTATCATTAATAATTAACCTCATTATGATGTGGGATTACCAGTACAAAGTGAGGCGTGTGGGAATCCCGAAATGTCACATCACCCACCTTCATACACTCTTGTTATGATTTAAACCCCGCGGGGTTCTACTACAAAGTCAACTACCAAGATGCCTGGATGGACACTCGCGTTAATCTCGCGAAGGCAAACCAGATAAAAATTGAAGACCTATCACCAAAAATCCTAAACGGGGAACACCCATGGAAAGAAGAAGACCCTCAAACGATGGAATGGGAAAAAACTATCATAGAATATTTTAATAACATTCGCGTGTTTACACACCCTCCCATGATCGTTCTACCAACAGACCCCAGGAGAAACTCGGTATTTGATCCCGCCCAGGATGATGAACCGTTTCACAAGAACCGCCCTCGTTTACTATTGAAATTCGCGACTTCGCAAAACCAAATTAAAAGCGGGCTATGAATGTTTTATTTAGTGTGCCAATGGTATGCTTATGATTAAATAAAGCTTTAATCAATCTTAAAGTGATGTAAGCACTTATGTTATTTTGTTATTTTCCTAGATATTTTCTATGTATTATTAAGTGTGATGTCATGGATGATATAATCAAGTCTTTCCTTGGCCTATAAAAGGAAGGCTCCCCCTCATTTGTAAATCATCCTTGGAAAGAAATAAAATCTTCTTTTATATTTCTCTCTATCTTCTCTCTACTTTTTCACTCTAAATTTCGGAGTCTAGTAAAGAGTCTTGAGTCCTTCTTGAGTCTTTCTGAGTCCTTTTGAGTCCAAACCCTTAAGTCTTTTATGTTTATCACCCTAGTCACTCTTACTGGTCTTATATAGATCAGCCATAGCCCCCCCCCCCCCCCATCTGGTATAGAGTCTTGAGTCCTTCGTCATTCCAAGTCCAAACCCTTGAGTCTTTTATGTTTATCACCCTAGTCACTCTTACTGGTCTTATATAGATCAGCCATACCCCCCCCCCCCCCAATCTGTAGGATAATTAGATCAAGTTGCAAAACAATTTACTAAAAGTCGACATAATTAGTAAATGAGACTGTTGTACGAATAAATCAATCTATTTAACATCATGTAATAAATTTTGTGTTTATTAATGTCCCCACACCCTTCTATGATGGTGAGTTGCTCAATTGGTTTGACCTTATTTTTTGAGCGTAGTACACGATGGACTCAGTGTGGTTTATCAGACCATGTGTAGTGGTTAACACCCCACCTTTGGGCGTTTTGCGCCATGTGGCAATACAGTCAACAACGCGCATTATGGGACGTTTTCTAAAATGGGTGTGGTGGGGATGTGGAGCATTATGTTAAAAAGGGGTGTAAATAAAATTAAATAAAAAAACATCAAAAATATTTTATTGGGCATTATGTCTAAAACTTCATGTGATTGGTCAATTGAAAGTTCTCTCCGGCGTGGAATATTTCACGCTCCAACCCTATTTTGGTTGAAAAATGCCCAAGGGGGCGGAGAAGTGGGCGTGGGGTGGCGTTGTTTGGCTAAAAAACGCCCAAAACAAGGGCCACTATGGGTGGTCTCAGAACTTTGAATTTGATCCTCACCTTTTCAAAAATATGGATGGTCTGATAGTTTGCACTTTGTAACACATTTAATTTCCAACTTTGTCAAAAGATACATGGACGACCCCAATGGTTTGCACTTAGTAACGTATTTAGTCCCTAACTTCACCATGCTTGAATCTTAAGATTTGTGGTTGGGGACTAAATACGTTACTAAGTACACACCATAAAGAGCATCCATGTACTTTTGAAAATCCAGAGAACAAATCCAAAATTTTTGTAAATTGCGGAGACAATGTAACACCCCAAAATCCTAATTTTGACTGTAGTTCCCATTCATGCTCTCTCACTCCCTCTACAGTCGCCTAAGCTTTTTTTTTTCTTTTCTTGTTCTTGTTATAACTATGTTTTTTTGATTTCACCTGCTACTTCTTTAGTTAAGTTTAATCCAATTATTTTGCCATAATATTGTAATCATTGTTCCTGCTATGATCATGTTAAGTTCTATGTTAAGTATAGCTAAGATTAAGAGTGACTAGAGGTATAGCTAGATCGTAAGGTTTTATTATAAGTTTAATCTATTATCGAATCCCAAACCGTAAAACCAAACCGTTAATGGTTAAGTTTGATTCGGTTTTAATTTTCAACGGTTCGGTTTCGGTTTTCGACAATAAAAAACCGTTACTAACGGTTTGGCTTACGGTTTGACCTAAAAACCGGCCAAACCAAACCATGAACATGATAACATCCCTATTGTTAGATTTTGCATGCATGAGGAGGCAAATTGCAAGATATGGATAATACGGGTGTGTAGTACAAAAGGTCTTTGTAAGAAGGAGGCAAATTGTAATTTACTCCTTATAAAAATAGGCTAAAAGTAATTAGGTGAACCTTAAAATTAATCTTAAATCAACTATAATTGATGTAGGCTCAAGTGTAGAGGATCGAGCCATGACATTTTTGGAGGCCTATGATCGAGCTTCCAAGGGTATTTTACGAAAACCAGCATAACTTTGGCTACGGGTCTCTGTTTAGGCGTTCGACCAGTCAAATCGAAGCTTGAAACAAGGAGCACGTCATGGCAAGGTCCGGAGGGGCCTTGTCCAAGTTTCGGCTCCTCTAGATCTTTGTAAATAGTTAGAAAATAAAATAAACTAGATGTAAGACCCCGCCGCGTTGCGGCCGGGGCTTACAAATTCAGCCGTCATGGGTTAGTTAACAATTAAAGGGTTGTTTGTTTACCTCTTGATGAGGCTTTGAATGGTTCAGACCTCTTACTGGTTCAGCACTTAATGATTCAGACTGTTTGTTCGCGAGTAAATGTCTGAATGGTTCAGACATTTGTGTCTGAATGGTTAAGCATTATACTGAGTCTCAATGGTTAAGACCTCTAATCCGAATTGGTCAAACATTTGCCTCTGAATGGTTAAGCATTCTACTGACTCTTACTGGTTCAGCACTTAATAGTTCAGACCTCTTACTGATTCAGCACTTAACCATTCAGAAGTTGCCAAACAGCCCCTAAACATTATACATGAGCTCCATGTTACGGCCGTTGTATTCGGTACCGGTACCCACTGTTCTCGTTTTTTAGTACCGGTACCCGAGGGTACCGGTACCAAACAGGTACTGTGCTCATCCCTACCTAACAATGTTAACATTTAATAGTATATAAATAAATACTATAGTACATGGTTTTATCATAAACTAATGTCCAACTTTATAAGCTCAAAATACAAGTTTTAATGCCTAACAATGTTACAAATTAATAGTATATAAATACGCTTTATTGATAACAATTAAAATGTGAAACTTTCAAGATAAGTCAATAACTGGGATGCAAATTATTATACGAAAGTTCTTAACATATTAAATTATGTTTTAAAAATACATACATCTGACCCCATCTCCATCTCAAATTTAAAAAACATCAAGCAAAACAAAATCAATACTTCAACTGTTACATTTGAATTCTTTGGAACCCTTTCTAGATCAGGCTGTGGGCAATTTTGAAACATGATATATCCAATAAATAACAACCAAACACCAAAAGACACCGTGATTCATTTCATCAAACACCTTAGTTGCACAGTTTCCTGGCAAGAATCTCAGGCAAAACCATCATAGTCTTTGAAGTTTGGCTACACACCACAGGTTCAAGACTATCAAATTACAGAGGTTTTAAAACCCCTAACACAAAACGTGGCAACCAAACACCAGAAGACACCATGATGTCCTAATGTCCTTGATACAGACTTTTTTTGAAGAGACAGAGAAATATGATAGAGAAGATAGATAGTGCGATGGTTCCCTTCCTTTCGATTCCAGAAACCCCAACGGTTTCTTATTACTAATTTAGCAAAGAAACCTTCAATGGTTTCTTCATTACAATTGTTGTTGCTGAAGATGGACAAAGATTCAGTTTACGGGGAAGAAGGAGAGGGAAAGGGACCAAAGTTAATACTTTGGTTACACGTGTGTGTAGGTGTATAGAATGTGACCCGCTACCAATAGAATGTGACCTGCAATCTGACCTATGAAATACAATGAGCTTTGCCACCCCATACAGGGTGCATCAAATGACATCTTCGTTGTGCTTTTAGAGATCCATCTTCAATAGTTAGGTTGGAATCAAAGAAACAAAATATGAGGTAATTAAGAACCATAAACTGTATCACAGAGCCTAACCTATTGTTAATCACATTCAGGGGATTGATTTAGGACTCACCGGTCAAAACATGTACATCATGAAGGATCGACTGAGGGTTTACCTGTAAACACAGTGACGCCAGAAACGGAAGCAGGTGCAAATCGACAATGGTGCACTTTTGCTTCCTCATTTAAAAGACTTGAACTACAACACCCACTTATAGTGGCAAACCGGTACAAATATTCGGTCTTTATCTTCACACCAAACATCGCCGTTTTCTATAATAAAAAAAGAAAATGTTTTCTTTTTTCATCCCACTTGAATATAAGTTGAATGAAAATTTAAATGAATCCATATAAAAGAGAGGCTCAAAATGTTTCAATATTTTATGCCCATATTTGTCTCCCTAGATTAGGTACAATTCAATATTTAGCCAAATCATAACCAAACTAAACAAATACCTATAATTGAAGATCTTTCTTGATCTTTTTTAACTTCCTAAAAGTCAATATTTGTGGTTGATGTTCATACCAACATATAACAAAATTCATTTGGTTATGATCACATTTAATGTATTACTCTCCAACCCCATATTATATCATGTTCACATACATATGAAGGCTGGATTGATTCCAAAAGAAGACTTTTAGTAGTTCATACACAACTTGGTTCATAATTTACTTAGTTTTGACTCGTTATTCAATTTGTTAGATTTCAAGATTTTATTTGTTTACTTTTTATTCAATGCATTTCCTTATGGTTCATAACATTAGAATAACATTACTTTTTTTTTTGTCAAACATTACAAGAGAAAGTGTCATCTTTACTATATTGGTCCCTCTTTTTACCATACTTATGCTTTCCTGTTTTTGTTTGCCTAGGTCCCTCCGTCCCTCGTACTACCTTGCTTATTTGCCATTTATTAATATTCAATTTACATATATTTGAATACGTAATAATTTATTGCCTAGTCCCTCCTACTACCTTGCTTATATGCCATTTATTAATATTCAATTTACATATATTTGAATACATAATAATTTATCTACATGTTTTTAGTGCATATATTTGAATATGTAATAATTTATCTACATGTTTTTAGATTTAATAACTTTTTATGCACTCTTTGCTATATTTTTTTATTTATTTTTATTTCATTGTTGGTTGTTCACTCCAATACACATTTCTTTACAAAAATATTATCGAAAAAATACAAATGCGTAGTTAATTTTGATAAATTAAGGAACGTAAGGTATTAAAAGTAAATGAGTTAAAAATGTATATTAACGGTAGGGTAATGAATAGACCTGATGCCGATAAAATGTCCACCCGGTTCCATGATAGTTTCATTGCTTGAATTCATGTCTCATTCGTAGCTATATTCCAAATTAAAGTATTTTATTAATTTATTTGACTTTATATACAAGTCATCTAACCACTTGCAATTTAACGCACAACAAAGTTACATGCCGATGTAAAATATTTTTTTATGGTTTTCGGTCAATAAAAAACAGGTGACGATATTCTTTAGGACATATCTCTTTCGGTTGCTATACCGAATGTCGTGACCTTACCAAACTAATACTGGCCGAAAGTCCGGCACAACGCTCAGGGCATGTTACTAGTTTATCCCGATTTGTTAACATTTGGGGTGAAAATGTGGAATTAGGTTGAAAAATGAATGGATCCACCACGTTTGCAGATCTTGGGTGTGATAAATAAGAGGGGTGGAGTAGGCCGGGAATGGATCCACCACGTTTGGAGATCTTGAGTGTGATAATGGATCCACGGATCTTTGCTATTATATCTACAATTCGCAAATGATAAACATGGGCCAGGAATGCATATTCATGGGATTTTAAAGGGTTCCGGCGACTATTATTGACTTGGTAGCGGGTGGTGTTGATGGTGGTGAGGAACTTTGGATGAAAGTGGTGGATAATGACGAGAGAAGTGTGTGGGTTAGAAAGAGAGGGGTTGGGGTGGGGTGGGTAGGGCAAGGTTATTAGTTTTATTTTAATATTTTAACTTTTCTATTTTAAAAAGCTCAAAAAGACACATTTGCCCCTAACAAAAAAAAAAACAGACGGGGTTAAGTCAACTGTTGGACCATAATGACAATGCTGAAATCTTTTTGGACCCACCGACGATAAATAAAATCTTTGAACTATACTGACAAAACTGCCCAAACTACATGGACCATTTTGGCATTTTACTCAACTAAAAATTAAAATATAATTAACTGTGATTATTCATATATTTATTTAGAAAATAAGGGTGGGGATCAAATAGGAAGTTTATTTTGGCTAGGAAGGATAGAAAGCAATAGGATTGGGACATGTGGCAAAATTTAAAATAAAGAGGAAGAGTATTTTAGTCAATCTTATCCTTTCTTCTTCCTTTTCAAAACCCAGTAACTTCAAAACCCACCATTTTCAAAACCCACAATCTTCAACCATTTCTTCACTTTCTATCTCAATAATCACTACATTATAGTGTGATTTTCGTCACCAATCAATGATTCAAACACCCGATCAACGTGTTCTTCAGCTTTTTTGAAGAAAACCCAGTTTAATTTCATACAAAATCTTGTTTTTCCGGTGATTTTGAAGATAATCACTCGATCCGTTCGATTCGAGCGCTGATAAATGTTTCAATCATTCAAAATTCGTCAATTGTTGAAGAAATCACTTCGATCCATGTAAGAAATTCTTTAATTTCATTTTTACGATCTGGGTTTTTTATTTAATCATTGCGTTTTACGATCTTGGCGGGGGTCCGGGGGCAGCGCCCCTGGTAGCGGGGTCCCAGGGGCGGCAGCCCCTGGCGGGGTCCAAGGGGCAGAGCCCTTGGCTGGGAAAATGCATCAGAAAATTTAATAAAAATGCATCAGAAAATTTAATTTTATGTAAATTGCCTCTGGAAAACTGCATTCGTAAACTGCATTGTTTCAGACAATTCACAGCACAGACAATTCATAGCACAGACAAAACTATTGTCATGGTTCAATGCGTTTTAGAGAGAACACTTTCTTTGGTGTTTTTAGGCAATTGCGTTTTGGAACTAAAACATTTTTATGTGTTTTCTGGCCATTGCGTTTTAGAAAAACACATTCTTGAAGTGTTTTTAGTCATTGTGTTTTAGGTAAAACACTTTTTTAGGTGTTTTCAGTCCATTGCGTTTTTCAGAGAACACTTTCTTTTGTTTTTTAGGCAATTGCGTTTTAGAATGAGACATTTTTAAGTGTTTTCTGGCCATTGCGTTTTACAAATAAGACATTTCTTTGTGTTTTTTGTGCATTGCGTTTTAGGTAAAACACTTTTTTATGTGTTTTCAGTCCATTGCGTTTTAGAAAACAGACATTTTAAGTGTTTCTGGCCATTGCGTTTTAGAAATAAGACATTTGTTTGTGTTTTTTGTGCATTGCGTTTTAGGTAAAACACATTTTTATGTGTTTTTAGTCAATTGCGTTTTAGAAAGTACATTTTCTTTTGAGATTTTAGGCCTTTGCGTTTTAGAAATAAGACATTTCTTTGTGTTTTCTGGCAATTGCGTTTTACAAATAAGACATTTCTTTGTGTTTTTGGTGCATTGCGTTTTAGAAAAATGTCTTTTTTTAGGTTTTTTTTTCCATTGCGTTTTACGCAACTGGGTATTTTCCATTGCGTTTTACGCAACTGGGTTTTAGAAAAAAAAATCGAAAATATAGCAATAGTATACTCGTTTTAAAGATAAAAAAACGCTCGTTTTTTTTGGTGAATTTTTTATAAAAAAATAATGTCCTATGAAAGAGTTATTAACGTTTAAAAAATGGGGGGGGGGGGGAATTGGAGGAGAGAGAAACTATTGCCTTGGATTGACTAGAATACCCCTAAACAAACTCACGCGCCTCTTTTCTTCCCTTCAATTTCCCTGATTTAATCTTAGCCCTTGATTAACTAAATGGATGGTCAAGATCACTTCATAACCTTCTTAGCCAAATAAACTTCCTATCATATCTTCACCCTAGAAAATAAATAAATAAATAAAAATTTAATCTCTAAATCGTTATCTTACTCTCTCTCCTACTTTCTCTCTCTTCCCCGTTCGAATACTCTTCAATTCCTCATCTTCCACCAAAAAGGTTGTAGCGAATTCCATCAGGTGCAGCAGCAACGACGATTCTTCTACACCGGCAACTGCTCGGAAGCTCGGAGTGTCAGATTACAAGCCTAAATCCTACCAAGTTCTTGTTGTAGATGCCGCTAATTCTCTCGCCTGTGCTCTCCATGACGGCAAAACTCGTGCAAGGTTTTGCAAACATCGAGTACGTTTTGCATGTTTTGAAGATAAAGGACATAGTTTGCAATTTGGTGTGAACATAAAGGACGATTTTTGTAATTTACTCATCTTTTAATTACACTACCAACTAAGATAAAAATTAAAATATAATTAGCAGAAAACTAAATGAATTAAAAACATATATTATATATAATATAAGGGGGTTAAAATAAAAATAAAAAATGATTAAGTTACTTAATCTTGTTAGAATTAGGCTATAGTGGAATAACTAAACCATACAAAAGGTGATGTCGCGTTAGCACAACGTCAGTAGTGGGACAATAACTAAGCAGTGAGGCTGTAACACCCCAACCCGACTTGAGCTGACATGTCACTTGTACAGTACATCGAAACTTAAAACATCATTTCATAAATTGTATAACTTTTCATTATTTCAAATAAGTCAAAAGTATAGTACAAAACATTTTAAATTTTATGAAAATCCATGTATGTCTTTATTCCCTCGAACCATAACTTTATTTAAATTAAAGTGGTGATTTTTAAAACAAAAATGTAAGGGTGATTATATAATTTTAAGCCTTTGATTACATAACTTTATTTAAATTAAAGTGGTGATTTTTTTATTAAATATCACCAACACCTAATTGTTTTTTTTAACAATTTAAATAAAATAGTGATTTTTTATATAAATATCACCTATACTTAATTATTTTTTTTTGTAACAAGAGTTGTTAAAAACTTTAGAAATGGGTTAGATACTAGTACTTTCACCCGTCGTGCGTTGCAGCGGCGTCCAAACTTAACATAACTCGAATTTGTACCATTAAATTTTTGACGCGACTCGTTTCTAAACATAATCTACGTCAAAAATGTATACTAACTGAAAACGCACATAAAAATAAGCACGAAAACATATTATATTTTACTTGACTTATTACCGAGAAAAATTACGTTGAAACGTAAACCATTGTGGATTATGCTGAAACGTGCTAAAATAAGCACATAATGAAATAGTGTTTTTTTAAAGTTAAAGAATGGTACCATGCGTTGTTGCGACGTCGAAACGCAAAGTAACTTGAATTTATACCGCTTAATGAAAACCTATGATTTTTAATCTGTAACAAAATTTATGTCAAAACGTAGACCAACCGTAAACGTAGATAAAAAAGTCACGTATAAGTGTGTATTATATTTAACCAAGGAACATGAAAATAAGCACGTAAAACTCGAGATGATCGAACTACTTTTACCAAGTTTTTAAAAAACTGAAAAGATGTAAGTGTCAATACAAAAAAATTAAAATATAAAAAAAAAAAACAAATCACTATAATATAACATAACGTGACGCTAGCTATAGTGATCTAGTCAGCCTTAAATGTTATTAGTAATTTGGTTGTATAACTTAAACATATCATAATAGGTATTTTATAATGATGAGAAATTCAAAAGAAAAAAAATATTTTTTTTGTTGAAAAAGTATAAAAACATATGAAACACGTATAACGAAAAACGATATATGTTATGGCCTTCGACTGGCTTTTAAAATTTTTGTTTTATTTTTCACATATAAGAAATTAGGCATCAAACAATTTAGTTGTAAAGATGTAATTATAAAAATTTACGTCATTCATAAAAAAATGATTAGAATTAATATTGTAGAGAGATGGCTTTATTGGAATTAAACATGACATCACATCTGTTTACCTCTCTATCAAAAACCATTTTGTCCTCTCTCTGTGCACCGACCTTTGTGTTTAAGATATATATAATTGATTACTATTAGCAAGAGATTCAAAGTTTGTGAGATAATTAACATGTACTCCTACTTGTCTTACTATGATATGCATACAAAAAGTTTTTATTATTCAACGCGTGTTCAGGTAATTAGCTAGGTGAAGTCGTTTGGGTTCCTGTGGGCTAGGAATAGAACGAAGTTTAAGAACTTGATTTGGGAAAATTGGTGTAAATTTGTAATTATGTAATTTCTGTTGTTAGGTTTTGAATCCCGGTTTTCGAGTTGGTGGTTTTTTTAATGAAGTTCACGTTTTTGAAAAAAAAAACCTAATTATTCATATTTAAGGGGCCGTTTGACAACTTTTAAACCATTAAGTTCTAAACCATTAAGTACTGAATTAGTAAAAGGACTCAACGATTAACACAGTATAATCCTTAGCCGTACGCAGATGTTTAACCTCAACTTCTTCTTCTCTCTCTAACATCGCCATGGTTTCCTTACTCTCTCTCTCTACACTCTCGTCATCAACAGAAGCAGCATCTGACTCTCTCTCTCTTACTTTCTCTCATCTTCCCCCAAAAAAATCTGCAGCGAATTCAATCAGGTGCAGCAACAGCAATGAAGGTTCTTCTACACCGGCAACTGCTCGGAAGCTTGGAGTATCAGTTTACAAGCCTAAATCGCACAAAGTTCTTGTAATTCTCTTATCTAATTCCCCTTTTTTGTTAATTAGGTTAAAGGTTTAGAAGGAAAATGTTAGCTTAATGTGCTAATTGTTCTTCATTGCATGATTTGTTTTGTTCGTTGAGTGTTTTTCCTAAAAAAAAAAACAAGTAGCCATTAGTACCCTGCATATAATGAGGATGAGTAATTATGTGTAAATTCTGGAAATGTGATTGTAAATAATTGGATAATGTATATAAAATTAGGTAAATCTCGCATTAGTATAGAAGGTTGATATGTAAAAGCGTCTTGAGGTGGTTAAAATTAGGGTGTGGAGGAGGCTGCTGACATGTAAAAGAGATTATGAATGGTTTACTTGAAAAAGAAGGTTGATATGTAAAAGCGACGAGACAGACGCAGCTTATGGTTGTACATAGAACAACACCTCATATACGAGTGCATTTTGCCTCAACTTTCGGGATGTAAACGCGTCACTCTTTTTAAAACCAAGCTTGGACACAGTTCATCACTCTTTCTTTAATTATCGAGTATATACATTGTTTGCTTGCCAGCTATTCAGTTGTCATAACTCTAACTTTGATAAAACTGCTGCTTACATTTGTTATTTTTAGTTTGCTTCCATTTTAAATTGTTGACATCAACAGGCCATTACCTACCAGCATTTCTTCATATAAGGTATCTTCATAGACTTATGCTGCTTCTGTAAAATGAAGCTTTTTTTGCTAAGTAAAAAGCTTCCCCAGTATGACATGTGAAGGGATCTTCAGATGAGTTTACTGATGCCAATGTGCAACTTGCATTGGCTGTTGTAAGGAAGGTACAAGAAATTAGGTAAACCCGAGCCCGCATTGTAGGACATCTTTATTTTCTGTTTCATTTTCTTAATTTGAAGTGTCTACTAGACGTGGCAATATGGTTGCTTTAGGTACAGGTCCAAAACACTTTCTATATGCTTACATACTGCAGCGTTTATTTAATGTGAAAGAGGAATATATACTTGTGATCGTATTGACAAATATAGAATATATTAATTAGAATGTAATCTAGACTTAGATTATTTGATTATGTATTTTGATTAGATATTGGTCACAAGGCAGAAAACGAAAGTCAAACTTGACAAAAGTCAAAGGCCGTTAATTGGCGGTTAATGACAGTTTTCTGGTACCCCAAACGAATGGGTATAACTACCTTGTTCGTATGGTTTCATGGACTATAAATAGGCGCAAAATTGTATGGATAAGTAGATCAATTTTATAATCAAAAAGGTCTGCGTTGACTTTCGTTGACAGATTAAATTTATCCAAGTTGATCCCATGTTCTTGTTCTTGATGTATGATTAATTCCTACTTAAGTGTTGTTGATATCCAACAATAATTACAATTTTTGTTGCATAAGTGACCCATTTATGACATTTTTTTTATAACTGACCCGTTTATAACAAATTTTTCGTATAACTGACCCGTTTATGACACAGATAGGTGGCAGTCTGACAAACTGCCAACACTTTACGTATTCATTTGTTGCAGCACCCGTGAACTTGCTACCATCGAGACATATCTGTTAAGTGTGTATTTTCTCTTATATGGATCGGTTAAGTATCGGGTTTTTTTTTTTGGTTAAAAAAAAAACGTGTAGAGTTATATAAAATATAAAACGTGTTTTTTTTTTTGGTTTATTCCAACTATTGTTACAGGGCCCTGGCAGGTGATGCTTAAGCAAACAGATAATTCCTGTGCTTGTGTTGCCGAAAGTGAAACCCGCTTCACACTTAATGAAGTAAGTACCGAAGATAACTAGTCAAAATGGGTTTGAGTCAACAGGGTACATTTTGTGTCTGTCGGGTTGACCCAGAACCTTGTTTGTCCAATTTTGAAGGGAGTTTGACATTGCTTATTTTATGCTTATAAGCACAAGCAGGTAAACAAATTTATCAAGAATAATTAGTTTGAGATAAGCAGTTTCAAACTTCTATTGAAACAATTTATTACACCCTATAATAAGCATATAACGTATAAACAATTTATTTTGAGATTGAAGTAGACATAGGAGATGGGTTGCGGTGGCCCAACATCCCCTTAGTGTGACAAACATGATTGCAAAAATTATCTTAATTCAGTAATGTTTTATAAAAAAATAATTTAGGAAATTTTTTATAGAACGTTTGAGTCGTTTCTTTTTAAGCCAGTTGTGTTTACTTGTTCGTTTGACCCATTAGGGATAAAAGGTAACCCGAATCAAAACATTGATAGACATTTGTTTGGTATGGACAGACCAAAGAAGAACCGCTACTGGTTCTTGAACTGAAGGATGAACAAGGAAGCCAACTTGAGTTCCTTCGCAGGGGCTATAAGGTAAATTTTATCAGCTCATCATCCTCATTCTCATTACCATAATTATTTTATAAATTGATGGTAATTCACAAGCTATTTCTTGGCTAAATAACTATACCTTTATACAGTAATCCATCTTTAAATAAAATGATTTATAGAAATACATGCATATTGAATACACTTTGAGCGCCTTCCAACCAATTTGACCTGTTCAGCTTGATTTCAATTTAGTCACTTTCTCATTTTGTGAATTTGACTTTGTAGAGTAAAAACGTTTGACCTGTTTCCATAACCCAAATTGACCCATTTACTAGATTTCTTAGTCTACATTTTAGCATAATTCAGTGTGTTTTCTGCAGACTGCAACTTGGTGGGAGAAAGACGTCGATTTGGAGTTATCTTCAGCATGGCATAACTAAGTTGAACCCGATAAAACAGGGCCTAGTCATGATCATTTCATATTGTTTTTACATGTATTTCAATCGATACTCATCTTTCCTCTTAATTTTTTTTTTCTGAAGTTTTATATACTTCCATTTTTTGTCACTAGGTCTCTTATTGGTCATAGTGAAGAATATATACGTATCACCATTCACCATAGACTTATTTTTATTTTCTTAATTTGAAGTGTCTACTAGACGTGGCAATATGGTTGCTTTAGGTACAGGTCCAAACAAATAATTTTTTTTATGCTAAAACTTGGTTGACCCAAAACACTTTTTGTCCCAAATTTGTGATTTTAATTAATAAATGAATTGTATTTCAAATACGATTGCTATAAACATGTTCCTTCAAGAACAATATAGTTTTTTGAACAATAGTGAAGCTAATTTTTTTAATTCGACCCAAATATGACCCAAATCAACCCATTCACAAATCACAAGTAAACGCGTCGAAATAGCCATTCACATCTAATGCATAATTTTCTATGGATTGGTGTTGAAGATAATGGGCAAGCACTGGAGCAACCTTTAAACCTATTTATATGAAATAGAAATCGGTTAATTTGGGTTATATTTTATTATTTACACGTTATATGGGTAAAAAATAATAAAATCGGTTAAGAAGAAAAAGGGTAAAAAGTATCATCATAGCAATACCAAAATGCTTATTTACCTCAATTTCCCCCAGATTTGCCGCATCCATTTTACACCTTTTTTACTCGCTTCAAAGAAAATGATCATACAAAGAACAACCTTACTAATGCAAACAACACGACATAACATTATCCAGTTTTGATACATAGTTTTCAAATTTTGAGGTAAAGCATGAAACATATTACAACATCAACAAGAAAACATGTGACACCAATTTGAGGTAAAGCATGAAACATATTACATCAACAAGAAAACATGTGACAACAATACTTATGTATAACATCATAAACCATATACCTCAATTTACTCAGAAAACCGAAATATGCAATCCTCCATGATCTTCTCACTATCAATGGACCCATAATCATCCAGAATCCACTAACAAATCCAATCACTATGCTTATAATAAACCCCCAATCTGCTCCGTTGTCTTCTTTTTTCTCACCTATTGTTTGAGTTGCTGCTTCAACTGGTTCACAACTATTAGTTTCAGTTAGTGGAGCTCCACAAAGTTTGTTGCCAAAGAAGCTAGACTCACCGAAGCTTTGAAGCTGTGTACTTGTAGGAATTCTTCCTGTCAAACTGTTGAAGGACACGTTGAAGCTACTCAAGAAATGTAAACTTGACAAGCTCATGGGAAGTTCCCCGAAAAGCCTGTTTACGGATAAATCTAAAGATATCAGTTCTTTCATGTTTCCAATCTTCTCTGGGATACTTCCACTCAATTGATTTCTTGATAAATTCAACGATTTTAACTCCAAGAGGGACATTAGCTCACTAGGAATGTGTCCTGTGAGATTGTTACTCGAAAGGTCTATCAACATCACTAATGGAAGAATACTGCTATATGTGTCCTCTCGTCCGTTCGTCACCAATGAATCACCAGCAATAAATAATTCAGGTCCAGTAATGATGTAAGCAAAGTCTCCTGAATTGCTTTCGATGCCGGAAAGGATGCTAAAGTTGTTGAAGCATCTCGGAATATTTCCAGATAGGTTGTTATGAGCAAGATCTAATATTTGAATATGTCTAATATGACAAAGCTCATGAGGAATATTTCCGTTTAAACGGTTTGATCGAAGGTTAAGAATTCTTAAAAGAGTAAGTTTTGTTCCAATCCATGTTGGAATGCTTCCAGTAAGTTCATTCCTTCCAAGTTCAAGAACATCTAGTTCTGTTAAGTTCATTAGAGAATAATGTAATCTTCCGGAGATCTTGTTCCCATGCATGTTCAGATACGTTAAATGTAAAGAACCCAATGTTCTTGGAATCTCACCAGACAAACTGTTATTCCCCAAATTTAAGATACCCAACCTTGGCCATTTCTCCCAACACTCTGGAATGTCACCCGAGAGATGATTATTTTCCAAATTAAGATAATATGTTATTGTCACACCACTGGAACACAACAAAGGATGTAACGATCCCCAAAACCCATTCGAGCTAATGTCAATATATTCAAGTGTGGCAGGGATACCAGAGAACGTTAATGGTCCTCGGATATGATTATTTGACATATTCAAATAAATTAAATTGGAGAATGATCTCACAAATGATTCGGGCATGGGCGATGAAATGCCTGTGTTGCTTATGTCTAATCCCCCTAAATCCTTCTGTGATTGCAACCACAGCGGAAATTGAGGCCCTAAAACCCAATTTCTCATAGACAAATATTCCAACTGGAAAGGGGGAATCCATTTTGCAACTTGCAGCCTTAAGATTAATTTGTTAGTTGATCCATCTAGATCCTTCAAGCTCGCTAGTTTGATAAAGTGAGCTTCTGTCACAACACCTGTAAGCAAATTATGAGAAAAATCTAAAGAAGTCAACTTTGAAAGTTGTCCGAGGCTATCAGGAAGGCTGCCATCCAGTCGATTATAACTAATACTCAACTCCGCCAACGATGATAGTTGTCCAATTGAGTATGGAATGGGACCAGAAATTTGATTTACACTAAGATCTAATGTTTTGAGAAATGACAAGTTTCCTATGGAATGAGGAATTATACCAGTTATATAGTTGTTGGACAAGGATAATGACTCCAAGGCAGGTGATTTGCACTCGAAAAAACTTTCAAGAAAATATGTCAGACTAATATTACCAATATTGTTTAAAGACAAATCAATCTCTCTCAAATTACAAAAGTTACCCAATGATTTTGGTATTCTCTTAGTGAGTTGATTTTCAAACAAGTCGAGGCTAATAAGATTTGTTAGATTTTGAAGGGAATCTAGAACTGAACTTGAAATACCACAATATCTAATATCTAACGAGATCAGATTGCTACCGGACAACTCTTGAAATATTGAGGAAGAATTCATGAAATCATTCCAGGCAACATGAAGCAACTCAAGAGAAGTCAGATTGCGGAAGCTAGGAATAGGACCATGAAAATCACACCAAGTTAAATCCAATGAAACTAGACTAGTTACACTGAATATCCACTGTGATACTGAACTGTTAAAATTATTATAAGAAAGATCGAGAACAGAAAGTGATGTGAGATTGACACTAGGAACATACATGTGTAGATTTGAGAGTTCACACCAAGACAAATGTAGCTGGACCAAAGAAGGAAGGGTGTTAATCACCTGAAGCCAATCGGTTGCTTTGCTAAGGTCCACGCCACTCATATCGAGGTGATGCAACATACCAAGACTTGACAACCACTTCATATTCGCCATGCTCGTTCTTTCAACATATAGATCATGAAAACTTCCGAGACACAGAACATGTAATTCTGAGAGATTCCCTAGTTGTGGAGGGATTGTTCCGCTAAAATTGGAACGTGAAAGGTTAAGGTACCTTAGGTTTTGAAAAGAACCAATGAATTTAGGAACTTGGATGCCCCCAAAATCATTGCAACTCAAATCCAGATGCTTGAGTTGCTTTAGATCCAACAAAGATCGACTTATATCCCCTCTCAATTTCTGCTTCAAGGCTTCTGTGTATGCACAAAGACCGTCAAGTCCAGGAAGATGAATACGATGAACATGACCTGTAGAATTATCACAAGCTATCCCAGCCCATGTACAACAGTCCTTGTTCTCAGCAACCCACGAAGCGAGTCGTTGTGATTCATCAGTGAGGCCATGCTTGAACCGGAGAAGTGCTTGTCTCTCAACGTCATTGCAATGAGAGTTTTGATTAGATGAGCATAAACGAAACAAGGCCAAAACAACAAGTAAGAACAAGTGAAAACAAGAGAAACAAGAATATGAAGATCGAGCACTCATATTGTTTGATATTAGTTTAGAAGATGAGATGGGAGCTTAGTCTAAACTTGAATATTTATAAGGGAAAATCACGAAAATAGCCAAATCAACGCCGTTTTTTCAATTTTGGCCAACGGACACCCCTCACCGAGCTGAAAGCTGAAACGGCACAAGATTTCCTTTAAACGGCCAGCCAACCGTTGAGTGCCACGTGTCCGACAAAGCCTGTAACGGCTTGAGGTTGCTGCAGTCCACGCCACATGTCCAACCAATGTTGAAAGATCTTAGCCAAGCCGTTACAATCGGCTCCTGTTGAAAGATCTTAGCCGAGTTCCTTCAATGAGCCAAGCCGTGTGCTTAGGTTGTAGCAGAGCCGTTACCGTACACACGTGGACCCCACTTCTGCAAGCCAAGCCGTTTCAGCTGGCTCCGAGCCGGTTCGCCCCATTGTTTGTGCCGTCTCAACTGCTCCGAGCCGTTTCAGCTGGCTCCGAACCGGTACAGCTGCAGCGAGCCGTTTCAACCTATACTTCGAGCCGGGTCAATGTGTTGTTCGAGCCGTTTGACCGTCTGTTCCCCTATATATTTACCCACTTGTTTTTTTTTTGTGTTCTTGTTAAACGAATCCCTCTACCACACTTAAATCTCATAGAAAATGTTATCTAGCTTTCTTTATTTGATTGTCATAGATGTTTTCGTGTATCAAAGGCAAGAAATATTTATGAAACCTCATGTATCTGTTAGTGTAAAAGACGTGTTCCTGGGCTTTAATTGTCAAAGTAGTTTTTGATATCGTTTCTCATATTGGAGTGTCCTTCTCTCCAGAAATGCCACCTCTACTTACCCAGTGAGTGTGGATTGAACTTTCGAGTTAAAGACGCATCTTTATCATTGCTACAAGCGTTTTGACTCGAATTTCAGAAGAAGATATTTGATTCACTCCTAACTTTCAATTTGCTCTCGGTTATCAACCGAGTCCTAAGCTGCGGTTTGGCGAAGTTATGTTGTTTTCTGAAGACTGCTTGCTTGGAGACCGAGCTTTTTTCTCTACTAGCCGTTTCAGCGGTTTGGCGAAGTTATGTTTCTATTTTTACATGTTATATCTTTTATGTAATTTGTATTAAATAATAATAAAAGTTACTTGTTTTTCATTCGATATATAATAGTGCAGTAAATTACCATGCAAGTAATTTTAAATCTGTTTGGGCCGTTCATTTTAAATAATTTTAAATTTGTTTGGGCTGTTTATGTTTTTGGACCGTTCATAAAAAAATGTTTTTAGATCTGTTTTGTTTGGGCTGTTTATGTTTTTGGGCCGTCCATTTTAATCAGTTTTAAATCTGTTTTGGCTGTTTTTGTGTTTGGGCCGTTCATTTTAAATAATTTTAATTCTGTTTTGGGCTGTTTATGTGTTTGGGCCGTTCACTACAAAAATAAACTTAACAAGTTAACGGGAAAAAAATAAATAAATAAATAAAGAATCTCAACCGCCTTTTTTAGCCAAAAAAAATTATATTAAAAAAACCTCAAGTGCGTTTACTAAAAGCTAACCGTTGCCGTTCCAAGTTCCCACGTTTACCCACTTTATAAATACCCTCACCACGTTCCAGTTCACCACGCCGTCTGAAATCCAAAAATATTCGCCGTTTTCAATAGAATTCTTCTCCGACTCCGTCAACGACTAACCTGAAAAATGGCAAATTCCTGGACCGACGTCGAAGACATCGCATTGTGTGAAGCATGGGAAGAGGCCATGACCGATCCCCCAAGACGTGGACAGGGGGGGGGGGGGCTCTGGGTTCGGGTTCAACAGATTTTTGGGCAGCTTCGTGGTCCAGACCATAACCGGACTGTCGACGCCTTATCGTCCAGGTTTCGTGTGCTGCGATTGGAATGTGAGAGGTCTGACCGCTATTTCAAGAATGTGGAGAGAGAAATGCCGGACCTGTTTGAGGACGATCAGAAGGAGGTGGCCCTGATCAACTACCGTCATGACGAGGGACCTGAATTCAAGCATGTCTCGGAGTGGGAGGCTATTAGGATTTGGTTTTAGATTTTTTTTATTATGTTTTGTTTACTTTTTTTATGTTATGTTTAATGTTTATGTTTGTTATATTAATATAAAAAAATTTTTGTCTCCTTAAAAAAATAACTTAAAAAATAAAAAATATATACTGTTAACAATGTTTATGTTTGTTAATTAAAAATTTTATTATATTTGAGTCCGTTAACAAACGGCTTGGGCCCAAGTATTAGAAATTAAAAGGGCCGTTAATTTAAAACGTGGTGGGCTGTTTGGGCCGTTCTTTTCAAACGTTGTTGCCTGTTTGTGCCCAAACATTAGAAATTTTTGTGTTTGGGCCGTCCATATAAAACAGGCCCACGTATTACAAAATAAAAGTGGCCCAAGTATTAGAAAATATGTTTTATAAAAGTGGTCCAAATTTGTTAATATAAAAAAGTTTTTATGTCTCCTTAAAAAAATAACTTAAAAAATTAAAAATATATCTACTGTTAACAATGTTTATGTTTTTAATTAAAAATTTTATTATATTTGAGTCCGTTAACAAAACGGCTCCGGCCCAAGTATTAGAAAATTAAAAGGGTCGTTAATTTAAAACGTGGTGGGCTGTTTGGGCCATTCATTTCAAACGTTGTTGCCCAAATATGCTTTATAATAGTGGCCCAAATTTGTTAATATAAAATAGTTTTTATGTTAATACAAAAAAGTTTAATGTGTAATATTTATGTTTTTATATTAATATAAAAAAGTTTTTGTCTCCTTTAAAAAATAACTTAAAAAATTAAAAAAAAATATTACAACATAGTTTTTTTTTATAAAACAAGCCCAAGTTTTAGATATGTTTTATAATAATTAATCTTTTTAAAGCAGTGGGCTGTTTGGGCCGTTAATTTAAAACGCAGTGGGCTGTTTGGTGTTTATTTTTATTTTCTTTTATTTAAATATGTTTTATAATAATTAATCTTTATAATAAGTTAAACCTAAAATAAAACAGTGTTCGACCAAATAAGTTAACGGCCCAAACATTAGATAATTAAACTGTTTGGGCCGTCCATATATAGCGTGTGGGCTGTTTAGGCCCGAATATGTTTTATAAAACGTTGTGGGGGCCCAAACACTAGAAATTTTTGTTGTGTTTGGGTTGTTTTGGCCAAAATATGTTTATAAAAATTAATGTGTAAAAAGAGTTAAAAAACTAAAATCACGGTTCACATAGACAAACGGTTAAAAGTCATACATTTAAGTTGCACGATACAACCTAAATATTACAAATTCATTTCGTGAATTACAGATAAATTTTTAAAGTTTCAAACACCGAAAGATGTTCAAAGTCCTCGTCGTAAAGTATTGCGTAGTCGAGCAGCGCCTCTTCAACGACCTCTTTTTCTTCCATGTTCGGATTAGTTTTTTTAACATTTTTGCACCTTCCTAAAAAACGGTTACATTTAAAGTGTAGAAAAGCAAGACGAGTCGTCAAGGCATCGACACTTCGGGACGTCTCTTGTAGGTGAATGCAAAAGTAGTTGAAAACCTGTCCCCAGAAGGCAGCATCGGAAACTGAATAAGTGCCCAGATCACGAGCGGCAGCGTACGAAACGACAGCAGCAATATCTTCCACGTCGGTCCAAGAATCCATTTTTTTTTGTTAGTGGGAACTTTGAGATGAGAATGGGGTTAAATGGGAGTATAATATTTAAATATTAAAACATATTAAAAAGAAGAGTTATTTTATTTAACAGCATTTGGGCGTGGCAAACATTGCCAAAAATACAGTTTATCAACCATGAATCGTCTATATGACAAACATATTTGTTTTACGTCTCCAGTAATGTTAATTGGTTTGTCCGTAACGAGATGCTCCATAAGCATACACAGATAGACAGCTTCATTGCCTACGATTGACCTGTTAGAAATCACGTAGTTATCGTTTAGCTCATGAGTTATGCAGCATTCTGGTTTGCCTGTTTTTTTCTAATACTGCAAATGCACCAGCAAACCAGTTAAATACACCTTAAGCTTCGTCAACCGTGGAAAAATAACTGCCCTAAATTTGTCTAGTCATCTACAAAAGTCTTCAAACGGGTACAAAACTAATTCCTGGGATGCCAACTCTAATCGTACCAATAGCCATTCGTTATTGTCAATCGGCAGTGGGATAAACACAAAATCCACGTCAAAAAAGGAAGGAAATTGGTTTTCTTTACCATTTCCATAACCAACCACGCTCTTAGGAACGGATTGTAGTAACGTGTCATAGAATTGAGGTGGAAGAATTGCCCACCGCAAATTTAACGTGGGATCCTTTTGTAGGTTTCTGCTTCTCTAAGCCATTAGTCTTCCGGTCCATCCCTCAATATGCTGTTTAATGAATATTATATTAATACAAGTTACGTGTAATAAACAGTAAAAAATACAAACTTTGTTAATAAAAAAGTTCTAATGAAATTACCGTTGCTGTTAGGTAGCCATTACAACGATAGCCTAACAGAGTGCCCCAAAATTTTTTGTCCAACTCCACATAACGACTGAAAACAGCTAAATAACAGAATGGGGCGTCCCCATTACTGTAAAATGTTGCAACAACTTTTGACCAATTCTCAGATTCGTCGTCTAAAATTGCCCATCTTCCGCCTCTGTTCGGGTGTAAGCTTTGACGATTAGTTACAAAGTTGTTTTCTTCCGGCACCTGCGGCACAGCCGTTTCAGACGATGAAGTTTCACCTGACTATCTGGGTGCTCTCCATTTCTTAAGAATCCACGTTGATGATTTACTAACTGATTGAGAGCAGTATACGTCACTCTTGTTTTTGTCAGCTATTATTTGTTTCAAGAGAGTTTCAAGGCTTCTCAAAGGAGTTGTAATAATATTTTGCGATCTTATTTAACATGAAATTTTTTTTTAAGCGGTTTCAACACACTCCTTTCAATAAAGCTACTGCCCGAGCCGTTTCAAGTAACTGCCCGAGCCGTTTCAAGGCACGTGCTCCAATAAAGTAAAAAGTCAAGCCTTTACCACACCATGCATGTGTCGTTTCAACGCACGTGCTCCAATAAAGTAAAAAGCAACTGCCCGAGTGCTCCAACATAGTAAAAAGTCAAGCCTTTACCGTTTCATGCTTGTGCCGTTTCAACCGACATTCGAGCCGGGTCAACATGTTCATGCCGTTTCCGCTGTAATGCCGAGCCGTTTCCGCTGCATGCCTGTGCCGTTTCAGTTCAATGGTTCCGCTGTCACGTCAGTCCTTATTCGAGCCGTTTTAGATAACTGTCCAAGCCGTTTGCAGTTGCTTTTTATGCCGTTTCCAACATATGGCCAAGCCGCTTGACTGCGCGTGTTCCAATAAAGTACTGATCCCCGTCAGACGACATTTAAGTCGGGTAAACTAGAACGAGTAGCCGTTTCCTCCCATGTGACACACAACAAAACACTTTGAACCCACTTTGAAACTTTTCTCCACTTTGGAGCAAAGCAAAGCACTTGAAGACCCAACGTTGAAGATCCGAAAGATCGTTGACCCGTCTGGGACCACTAATCACACTTCTTCGACATTAGTTCTGGGCCCCCGCTATGGACTTCAACCAACACGTGAACATGCCAAATGATTTCAGGAACATGCCAAACGACCAAGAGATGGAAGAAGCTTTCATGGACCCCCCTTCATGCCCGGTAAAATGTTTGCGGATTATTGAATAAAAGATAAGATTTTTATTTGAATTCGTATACTATTTTTAATTTTTTTCTTCTTATATAGCAAATAACCATTAAAGTACGAGAAAAGTGGTTTGTTTTACAATCTTTGCGTGACGTGATGACTCCGACGATTGAAACAGCTATTAGGCAGACGTGTTTCGGTCCATATTTAGATAATAGATGCACCATATGTGATAGCCTTCTTTTATATGGCGTTGCACAACTACAAATATCGACTCCTTTTCCCCGTCTTGGTATTTCGTATAGATTACAAGGGCAGCTATTTACATTCACCCCTAAACAATTTTGTTTAATAACGGGGCTACGTTTTGGGCACACTTCTTGGTCACCTATAGACCATCCGAACTCATTTAAGAACAAATATTTTGAACCTGGATCAACTGTTAGTTTTGGGAGAATAATGACTTTATTCGAGAACATTAGGCAGATTAACGAAGATGACGCCACGAGGATATGTCTCCTCATGCTAATCGGTCAAGGTTTTTTGGGTTGGCAAAAAACCAATGTTGTTGATAATATGCTTTTAGACCTTGTGGATAATTTAGAAGAATTCAGACAATATCCATGGGGTACTTATTTTTGGGAAAGTACTTATAGCCATATACAATTTGCACAATTGGAAAAAAGAAGACGCTAAAGGTTTTTCTTTGGCTGGATTTGTCTGGCCCTTCAAGGTACCCGTGAATGTCAATTAATATAGTTATTTCGAAAACCATATAAAATTTCAATAAATTCTCTTGTGTAGATGTGGGTGTTGGAGATTTTTCCTCAATTTAAGAATTCAAGGGAATGGTTTCAAGGTGAGACGATACCAAGATTTTTGGGATGGAAAGAAGGCAAGAAGTTTATGAGGGTCAGTGTGGACGGATTGCTTCAACTAGCTGCAAAGGTAAAAATCTTTATCATTAAATATATATAATTCCGTATATTATATTTTAAAGTATAATGGGTGGACTGTTTAGGGTGTTCATATTCCGTTAACAGGAAACCCAAAAAAATTAAAATTGAACTATTTAGGGTGTTAAAGTTATAATTTTTAATTATTTTACTGTTTTTAATTTTAATTTTTTTTATTATTTTTAGTAGCTTTTCATAGCCAAAGTAATAAAGTTTAAAAAATAAACATAAACATTTTTATTGTTTATATTAATAAGAGTAAACTGCCATTTTGCAAAAAAAAAAAAAAATTGAGTTTTGGACTAAAGTTGCAAAATTGACAAAACAAAAGGGACCAAAATTGGAGAGAGAGATATTAATATTTTATTAATTGTTTTTTTATAACATTGCAGAAACGTGAATTTAGGCCGTCTTTGGTTATATTGCCCACTGAAAATGAGTTGCAAAGCGCGTGGTATTTGTCTAGTTCAGATTATTTAGACGCTCAACGTTGGATGTATGCCAGTGCAATGCCGGGCGAGAATCCGGTTCAAATGGCCACAGAAATACCCATTCAAATGCCCACATGGTTCATGGGTCCAATTCAACCAGAAATGCAGCCTGCCCCCGGTGTCGTCACACAAGAACAGATAGCGTCTGTAATGAACACTTTGTTTGGTGACGATGGGGCGAATCAAGGTTATAATCGGGCAGCGGATCGACAGGAGATTCCACAAGAGAATTTTGTTCCCCCTCCGACCCCGTTTCGATCAAATTACGAGAATGAGCTGATTTCACAATTTAAATCACTCTTGGACGAGAAGCTGCACGAGAACAACTGGAGACTGACCGATATGTTCATGTCAGAGTTTTCACAAACATATCGATGTTCCCCAAAACAAAAAATTGTCAGGACTCTGGCGACCGTACGAACGCCAAAAGAACAGGCACACACTCAGAGTGATAATGTAATGTGCTCTGTGAATAATTTTTTTTATAATAACAATATCTACTAATAACCGTTAATTTAACCATCATGCTTTCTTGTAGGCTGTTGCTGATTCATTTATCAACTACGAAAATGCCGATAATGCCTACCACATCTCTATGAGCCCGATGGTGAATGTAGATTTTGTAAGTTTTTCGATTTTATATATTTTAATTACTGGTTATATTTTTTTTATTACCACTATAAATATATAAAAATTCAGTATGATTTTATTGTGTAAAAGAAAGTTAATAAAAATATATTTTAGAAAGTGAAATTAATACATATATACAATATTTGTAGAATGAGGATCCTGAAATAATCAAATTGAGACCATCCGAAGGGCTTGTAAAGGCCGCATCAGCTTTGCTATCCCCATATGTGGCTTACAAAAGATTGAAAAATAAACAAGCCAAAAAGTTAAGGAATGAGGATAGACAAATTGCGTTCATCAAGCTGTGGTATCCAGATAGCGGCAGTAAACATCTTCCCCTAATAGTGGGGAATTCTGTCGGTCCAAATTTTTGGGAGTCATTGCTGGGCGAGGACGGTCGTGGCTGGTTAAGCGATGATGTAAGTAATGGCGTCTGTATATAACAACTATAAAATAAATAAATTTATATTTATTTGTATATTGTTTTCAAACTAACTTTACAATGTTTAACATCATATATTTGGGTGGATGATCCACATGTATCATTCAAGAAATGAAAATGATTGCTGGAGTATTCTACCCCCATATTTTCAGAATTATTTTCGATCACGGGCCGTCGACCAGAACTTAAAAGGTTACTTCACTGGGCAGGTTGAACCTTTTCCATCAATACATACTGTTGACGAGGTAATGTGGAACGAACGTATTAATTACTGGATAAATGTATTTCTTATTGAATTAATTTAATATTTTGCATAATAATTATACAGGTTTACATACCGTTGTATATACAAGGCCTTCACTGGTTTTTAGGCGTTTTCAACCTTGTCGATTACAAGCTGACGATATACGACAGGTATTAGCCCGATTTAACTGATTAGTACTCCAAAATACATGTTGCTAACTGTGTTAATTTGTTGTTGTTTTAGCCTTTTAAAGGCTATGCTAAAGGAAAGAACGGATGTGGTGTGTCATATAAATTTTGTGTTTGACCACAGACCATTACCGTTATATTACCCCTTCGAAGTTATTTACGCAACCGATGCTCCTCAGCAGTCCGGACCTTTGGGAAACTGTGGAGTTTGGGTTTGCATATTTCTTGACAGGTTGATAAATAAAAAACCGTTGAATGATGGTGAAGATACTCAGAAAATAGCGGAACGAATGAGACGTCAACTAGCTTTACTATTTTATGATTCCGTGTTACCCGATAGTACAAGTGACGTCTTTGATGATGATGATCCCGTAATTGTAGGATAATTGTATTGTTTTGTTTTTAAAAAATTAAATGAATTTGTACTACTGCTCTCTATGTGTATATATATGTGTGTTCCACCTTTATAGAAAGACATGTGTTAAAACATTACCAATGACAAGCATTCCTCATTCCGTACAAAACACAGTTTGGATCAATCAACAGGATCGGGATCGCCAGTGGTCTCCAAATGTTCTTGAATTTTACTACGATGGGGATAATCCTACTTGCTATTCTTCATACACGGGGATAACACCACTAGGAAAAGCTTGGTGGGGGGGGGGGGGGACTGCTTGAATTTACTGGAGCGGGTTTTATTCAAAAAACGGTACCTTAATAATAAATATTTTCGTAATAAAAATCATTTTCATTATTTTTGTATTAAATAAATTACCGTTATTTTTTAGCACGTAAAAGCATGGTGTAACAAACTCATGTATGAAAGAGAGATTGAATTAAATGCAAGAACGCTGTCGTCAAATGATTATCGTTGGACAGTTCTATCGCCAAATTTCTTCGACATGTTTAAATGAACAAGATATTGATGCAACCAGATACGCAGATGGTACTACAGCAACATATCCTCCATTCTGGGAAATTGATACGATAGGCTTAATCAATTTTGTTATTTTATTATATCTGTTTTTTATTAAGATTTTATATTTACTGTTGTTTTACCTTGTAAATACTTATACCGTATATACCGAAGCACGAATCTCATTCTTACTCCACACCTATTTAAACACATGTTGGTCCACTACTCAACTAGCATCCCTTTTTTTTCTACCTCATGGAGAATCAAGAACACGACATTCATCTGCACATTCATATCAACGTCAACATTTCCAAACCGGTTAACCACCCAAACCCACCCTCAGATAACCCCGAACCAAACAATTCCCAAACTTGTAACCCCCCAAACCCGGTGCAACAGCCAACACGTGAAGCACCATTTAGCGGTTCAGGTCAGTGTCAGGCGCTTGTGCCGTTACCTAACATCGATGAACGACAACATCCTTTGGACCAAATTATTCCACAAGAATATTTGACGGTTACTGCTGACAAAGACTCAGACAAGGAATTGGATTTCGAAAGACTGTACGATGAAGTGCGTTTTGAAGCTTATCGTGCGGAAATGGAAGAAGGAGTAGAGTATGATTCTGAAGCGGAAGACCATTCATGTTATTAGTTAAATGTCAGGGTTTTTTTTGGAATAAGAACTTAAACGTGTTTGATGTAATATTTTTTTGCTAAGAATTTTTGTTTTTTTATTTACTACATTGATTTAGAACGTAAGATTTTTCACTTTTTGTAGGTATACATTCATATACCGGACAAGGAACAAAATTGGTTGCTTTTTAAAATAAATATAAAGTCACTAGAATTAAAAAAAATTTTTGCCAATACATGTGACACGATTAATTGCGGAGATTCATTTTGCGTACACAGAAGAGTACATCAAATTGTGCTAGAATTTGAGTCTCTATTTTTGTGGTTTCTCGGACGTATATCGTATTGGCAACACTCAGAAATATATGAGACGCGTGCCATGAAAATAGTAGGGGATTTCGTGTGGCCTGATCAAACAGATCGTATTGGCAGAAATTCAGGAGTCATCAAAAAAAATGTATGCTAATGGAAAAACTTGTTCGGGATCGTTCTTTAACATGGAACGAAGGAAACCTTCAGGATGCTTGTTTCAGATACAGACCGTATATGGCAGATGAACTCTACGCCGGGCGCTTCACACCTGTTAATGTTTAATGGTTCTATGTATGCATGTAATATAAAAAAATAATAATAACATATTGTAATGAAATGATTTTCAATATTAATTATTTCCAACTAAATAGACTTACCACGTTATTTGAGAAATTAAAATACAGAAAATAAATTATAGTATTAAAAGTCTCCCAAGTTAAAAGACGGATACATAAAATTAGACGGAGATTGTGTAAAATGATCAGGATCATCGGTTTCTTTCCCTTTCCCTTTGTCTGGGCCTTTGCGAGTACGAATTTCTGACGGCATGGGCTGCCGACAGACATCCCGATGATGACCGTATGAGTTACTGATGTGTGCAAAATGCAACATATAAATTACATCAATTGCGGCATAAAACTAACCCTTTTTTAGTACTAATGTTGGAAAAAGTGTGTTTTTGTCTTCCTTTGGTATTTTCAGGATTAAATGAGCTCAAATTAACAAAAGAAGCAAAAAGGCAGCTAAATCTAACATAAATACAAGAAAAGGAACAAACGTGACATGCCCGACCCCATGACAGCAACTTCCCAAGCAAAACAAGAAAACAGAAGGCTGAACACGCCCCGTGCTCAGTGAACACGGGGGCGTGCCCAAGTCCCAGCATAAAAGACAAAGCTATAGAAGCTTCTATCGCCCACCACGGGGCCGTGCTCAGCGGACACGGGGCCGTGGTCAACTATAAGATTCACATAATCCAGGCAAATCTTGATAGTACAGATATGCTTATGCACACGGGGGCGTGCCCAACGGACACGGGGGCATGGTCAACTAATGCAGACAAAGTGCAATTAATGAAGACAGAGAAGAGGATAGACACGGGGCCGTGCCCAATGGACACGGGGCCGTGCCCGAGCTTCTGTTCAGCCTATAAATAGGAGTGCTTAGCTCAAGCTCAAACCATCCCTTGGCACACCACCTCTCTCACACTTCACCCACCACCCGCCACCATCACAACACCATCATCCACCACCATCATCCATTGTCCATCATAGAGTGTGTGAGTCGTCTCGGGATCCAAGGTTGATCGTAAGAGTTCTTGACAATCAAGGCCATGTTTGCCTAAGTCTCTTACATCACTTGGTGAAGACAAAGTGTCTAGTGTAATACTTTTTATTTTTAATCTTTTCGCACTTTTTACTTGGTTATGTATTAATGACTTTAATAACTAGTTTCTTATGTTGAAGGTGATTTTTCCTTATCGTTTGTCCGTGGTGTCTTGGCATTATTTTACTGTCTATATAAAATAAAAGATTTTCACCATTCATATCTCCACGGTCTATATGGAGGTATGTTGGCTACCTGGTCGGGGGTTAAGGGAACGGTTTGGTAAGAGTCTTGCCTTGTTCAGTGTATAGATCCTGCAAGGACCTAGGTCAAATTTAGTAGGACCTCCTTCAATACTTAACAGTATTGGATGGCGGGGGTCCAAACTCTTTGATCCCCTCATATGTAAACTACTATTAATACTTTAACCCGGCTACTTAGGACTGTATTCCTACTGACTCAGACTACTTAGCCGAGGGTAACGTCACCTTCAAAAGAAGGGCCTACCATAATATGCATTAATAACTTAATTAATTATCTTTCAATAATCCGACCCTTTAGGATTGTATCCTTGCTGACTCAAACTACTGGGTTGAGGGTAACGTCACCTTCAAAAGAGGGGCCTGCTACAATAACTAAGATAATCTCTTAAAAAGTGCAAAAGTGCGGAAATAATCAAAGGTTACACTAAACACGAGTCGGAGCTAAGTGATTCATCTTGTCTATCTGTTTTTATTTTATTTTATTTTCAGCATTTTAGTTAGTTTTTATTTTTCTAGTTTAAAAACCTTTTTCTAATTTTTGATTTGATTAGACGTTGAGGATAAACCGGTACTAAAAGCTCTTGTGTCCTTGGACGACCTCGGTATCTTACCAACACTGTACTACGCTCACGATGGGTGCACTTGCCCATATGTGTGTTTAGTGTTAGTAAATATCGTGTTTTATAAATTTAAAACTTGGCTAAAGAGAGTGTAAAAGGGCTTAAAATAAACATTAAAACCATAACACACTTCACGCACATCAAGTTTTTGGCGCCGTTGCCGGGGACACAAGGATTTTAAGAAAGTTAGGAATCAACGGCCTGATCGTTTTTTCTTATTTTTCTATTTTTTTTTACGATTTTTCTTAGTTTTTCAGCTTCTGCAGAACTCAGCACGGGCCGTGCCCGCTGAACACGCCCGGTGCCCAATCATTGGAACTGGCAATCCTGTTTTAAGTCGGACAGTAAGCTGAACACGGGGCCGTGCCCATTCAACACGCCCCGTGCCCAAGATTCAGTTACTGAAAACAGAACCGTAAGATCCCGACGGTTGGTAATTTCTGACACAAACATGAGTGATACTGTTAGTTTATACTTTCGACACTCTTATGGTACATGGTGGTTCCCATAAGGAATTAGAATGTTATTTTCTAAATTACAAGCCCCACTATATAGACCCATCGTTTTCTTGTATCCTTAAGAGGGGCGAAAGTAAAAATAATCCATATCTCTCCCTTGAATGCTCTCAACCGGATTTTCTGGAAGAAATGCTTCTTGATGAACTATTTCAATTAGAAGATCTAATTCTTAATTGGTTAAAAGAACTTAGGATAGATTTCAATAATTTACCCCAAGACGATAACCATGAAGAAGTGTTGGGATCGCATTCAAACAACTTTGTTGTTCCCGACGATACCTCTAAATCTAGCGAAGACTTGAGCGATAGTCGTCCCTGTGTCGATTGTGCCGTGCAGGACTCCCCATCGACTTCGTTCGATGCATACATAGACCTGAGCGATTCGGCATACACCTTCTTTAACGAGAGCCCGGGAAAGGGTTGGACTTGTCCACCTACATATGGCATAGGAATCACCCTCACCGACAACCTCTTGCGTTCTCTTCTTAATCTAGAACAATTAAGGTATCTTAGGCACTTTGGGGTTGTTCCATCCAGTAAGGAACCGCCCGATCCAGAAAAGTTCCTTAAAAATAGACAAACTCCATAAGACAGCCTCTAGACACGGGGCCATGTCTAGGTCAACACGCCCCCGTGTCCACTCAAAGATTCCCGTCTGATTTCGTGTCAGAATACGGACAAAATGTGTCAGGATTCCCCATGAACACGGGGCCGTGTCCAGCCGACACGGGGCCGTGTGCAGCTTACTGTCGTTTTCTATAAATGCAGCCAAGAATCCTGCACATTTGAACCATTCAAGGGACAGAGATTTGGAGAATATTCTCACATACCATCCTAGGTATTTTCTAAAAGAAGTTTCTCAACAACCTTCTTGTCCTTTCCTCTTTTATCCACTTTCATCTTCTTCAATTTTCCTTCATGCTTCCATTAAAACTTGAAATCTTCACAATTTCAAGCTTTATTGAGATGTTTGTTAGATTTTTATTCATGGGATCTTGTTAAAAATATGTTCTACAACAATGTTTTAAGTTGTTTCTGCTTAAAAACGTTCTAAACATCATAAAAACAAATTAAAACTCCATGATCCCTTGTCCTAAAAATCTGCAGACATTTGAACACAGGTCGTGTTCGTTGAACACGGGGCCGTGTCCGGAGTACTGATCCCATAAAGTTGAACTCTTCTCGGTATGTTTTCTCAAAATGGCGAGCAGAACTAGCGGAACATCTTCATCACACTCCAGAAACAACCGACAAGGGAGAAGATCATCAACGGTTGAAGATTCTCTTGTAAACTACGTTTACGCCTTAAGAGAGGCCCTTGATGAGATGGCAGGGGTGGAAGAAGCATTGGTTGACCGTATTAATCATTTGACGGTGGGGCTAGAGGGATGTCTTCGAGAGGTCAACCTTTTGCACCAAAGGTTGAACATTCTCGCTTCTCCTCCTTTGGTACCAATCATTACCCAAAGGGCATGGAATGTGGTTCCTGAAGTCATCATTGTGACAACTCGTATTTCCGAACCTATCTTTGTACCTTGATGTAACGTAAACACTATGTGACTATGTGAATTGGATTAATGGAATGTTATGTTATTGAATGTTTTGTGAATATGTGTTGTGTTTGTATATATGTATGTATCATCACACGAAAGAAACCGATTGCACAATCCTGAATGCACAAGCCTTTGGGCTTTAGTACTCTCGGCCCACACCCCTTCTTGTGAGTGAACCGAATGGGCAGCCCGTTAGGAGGGTTAGGCCCACTCCCCTTGTGTCGCATAACTTAGGAGAGGAGGGTATACTCCTCATTTGTTGCAACTTTCATAACACACAAACCCTAGTGCTCTCTCTCTCCCTCACGAAACCGAAGGCAGCCAAACACCCTCTCCATCGAAGATTCTTCCTTGTTCGGATCACCCTCATTCATCTCAATCGGTTAGTGTTTCATGCTATGTGTTTATTCGGATGATGATGTATTGATATGTGATCGGTTATATATGTATTTGGATCCGAATGTTTTGGTTAGTGCTTAGTGTTTTGTTGTTATTTGATTTTATGTTGATCGATGGAGATGTATTGTTATATGCTTGATTAAATCCGATTAGAGTTCCTGTTTGTGAAATCGATGATAATAAGGTTGCATGATGTTGTGATATATGTATGTTTTACATAATAAATTGGGAATGATATCGGATTGATGGTGATATAACTGTTAATGTTAATGTCATGAAATCGGCTCATGTATGTATGATGATGTTAACCGGATTAGAGCTACGATCGAGTATGATGTGTTGTGTGGTTTTAATTCCATGATTGTTGTTATGATTTGTTTATGATTAGAGTTCATATGAATTGTTGATGATTACTTGGTTTGATCGAACAATTGTTAGGATGGAAACTGTTAATTGATAATTGTAAATAAAGAAACAATTGAATGATTGTAACTGATTAACATAAATATCGGATGTTGTAAACTGGTCGCACAAGACCCCTAGTCGCACAAGGGGTCCATTCGCACAAGGAACCTAGTCGCACAAGTCTAATCAGTCGCACAATATACCTCCAGTCGCACAAGGCTTGCTGGATCGCACAAGATGTAATGTGTTTAACTGTTGGGCCTCAAAGCCCAAAACGAGTCGCACAATATGATCCGAGCCGCACAAGATGCATGAATCGTACAAGTTGGATTATTTGTTTACATGTTGGGCCGTGTATTGCATGTAGAAGTATTTGGGCTTTCTGATTTTGGGTCGGGTATTTGTGGGCTCCAACGGATGACTCGCACAAGGCCATTAGACTTGTGCGAGCCCAATCTTTTAATCACACAAGTTGAATACATTATGACTGATAAACGTGATGATGTGAATTGCCATGATCTATATGTGTTCCTTATCTGTTGGATTATGTGATACTTATGTGCACTACTCGAAATCAAAACCTGACTTGTATGGTAACCATGTTAGGACGTGGTTGACCACTAGCAGCTAGACTTGACCTTTCTGTGTATCTGCCGAGCAAACCAAGGTGAGTTCACACTAGCCAAGGCATGGGATTCCCAGGGGTTGGGAATGGGATTGAATAACTACTCATACAACTATTACTATTAAACAGATTATTACTGTCCTCGGTTGAAGGGCACGTACGTAAAACCTACGTACAGTTATACTTAATACTGTCCTCGGATTGAAGGGCACGTACGTAAAGCCTACGTACACGATCTTAAGACCATCACCTCTATCAAAGGAAGTCCCTCAATTATCGACTTAATCGCCGAGGCCTAGGGCGAGCGGGTCATTAGTTAATAGCGCTATTAGGTTTAACAAACCTCACACCGTGCCAGTCGGACGGGCGTGTACTAATGGACTATGGGCAAAGGGTCAATGCTGATAGACATTGACTTAGGGCACCTCTTACATTTTCGTAGCAGTCGATACGCATGGTCTTGTAACACATGGGAAGCCCCCACTAATCATCGCACGCATGCCTGGACTGGCAGGAAGGATTAAAGCGATACATGGTTTACAAAACGAATATATACGATTTATGAAATGAATACTTTAACCAAACAACTATCTGTGAACTCGCTCAACTTTGTTGTTGATTCGTTGCTACATGCCTTGTAGGTCATTAGGTACCCATGGAGCTTGCACAGGGAGGAACGGTCGTTGTGGGACATGGCGATTTGTGCCATGCTTTAGACATTACTTTATTCATATTTAATACTTGCTATGGGTTTTACAAATTATGCTTCCGCTAAACACTTAACTATGCTTTGGTTTTGAACACCTTTCATATTGGTTTGTTGAATTATGTTTACTTACATGCTTGTTCAATATGATTGGTGGCTTGATCCTGGTCAGTCACGCCTCCAAGCGGTGATACTCCGCATGTGGATTTTGGGGGTGTGACAATCATACCAGCCGAATGGTACGCCGTACATTCGGAGCCCCCTCGGGAAGTGCTACAAGGGGTTCTGGTTGGTGTCGCTCCTCCTCCACAAGATGTTGAAGAGAATGACGCCGCCTTCTTCCTCCCAAGAGAGATAGAAGAATGGCTTTAACACCCCTCGGCTTGGAGTTCTACAAAACTTTTAAATACCAGAAAACTATTTCCGGAATTTTGGTTATCATTATATTATTAGAGCTCTTTAGGATGATTTTACGTATCACTTGACCTATCTAATTTAGGACCCTTTAATTTTATTTTCTGCTTTGTTTTTAAGCTTTTAGGACTATTATGTAATTCTCTCTATGACTTAATGAATGATGGTTTTAGTTAACTTGGTGTTTGGATGGTGTTGAAATAAATAAAACACACTCGGGATGGCAAAGGAAACAAGGGAAACTTGAACCAGCACCCCATGCAGGAAAACAGGGCCATCCGACAAAACTTTCTTCGTTACAGCAAGTTCAGCACGGGCCGTGTCCGCCCAACACGACCCCGTGCTGCACAGTCTGCAGAAAATGCCCAGTTCAGGTAAACTGGACACGGGCCGTGTTCACCCAACACGCCCCCGTGTCCAGGCTTCTATTTTCTTTTTCAGTTTTGTTACTGGCACCTGAACACGGGGCCATGCCCGGACACCACGGGGCCGTGTCCAGACGCCCAGTAACACAATTTTTTGCTTTTTCACACCCTTTTATACATTCAATCAACCTAAAAACTTATTTTTGGGACACATTGAGGAAAATGTGTAATTTAAGTGTGGGGGGATGCTAAAACCTTGAATCTTGCAAGTCCTAATCACCCCAAATTTTTTCAAAAACTCTCATTTTTTTTACTTGTCTAGGTTTAACTTGGGAATTTCAAATTCTAAAAAGGTTATATTTTTACAAATTTACAACCGATAGCGTCGTGATAAAAAGAACCAACACAAGAAAATTATGAAAAGGCATGACAAGCTTAGTTAAAATTTGATTATATATACTTGATCACATAAAAACCCATTCCCACAAAAGTGAGTTTTGAGCCTTTATTGAGCATACAAATACATATCCTTAAACTAAATGCTCATTTTTCGTTTCTTGTGTGAATAGCCGATTGGTTCTTACGACTCTAGAACTTGCCACGACGATACATTCCCAGTCCTTACCAACTTAAACCCGAGTAAGTAAATGATGGAGGCATTAGGACTAACCTTTTTTATTTCTACAACATTATTTTTCTTTTTTTTTACCACCTACCCAAAATCCCCCTAGTTAGCCCCTTTGAGCCTAAACCTTTTTCATTTCATAACCCATACCAAACACCCTTTCACCCACCAAAACCCTTTTTATTTTTTTACCTTTTATTTTAGTAACAAGATTGGTTTTTCGTATGACTTTTCAAAAAAAAAAAATATATTGATGATGAAGCAAAAGAGAAATAAACAAACAAGTTTATCAAAAATAACTTTGTTTGAATAAAAGCTTCATCAAAATAAAAGTTGCAAAAATCAAAAGTCTTACGAAAACCGACGCTTGTTACGATTTTCGCCCTTTCACTAACCACTAACCCAACCACCTACCTTTAACCCAAGCCTAACCCTTCACCCCAAAAGTCCTCTTGATATTTACAAAGGTATATAGTTAAAAAGGAGAAAGATTGATTGATTGGCAAGCTTATGGTAGAAGTAAGTTCCATGCCGCTCTCGAGTGTTTCACTAAAATACATCTTCGGCCGAGTGTTGAGTGATCCCCCGTGAGGTATGTGAACTTGTATATAAATAGAATTTTAAAGTGGCATGTTATGCCCTAATAAGTAATTTATCTTATGGAAAGTTTTAAATAAATCATGACGAATAGGATTGTAAATAAATAAAAATAAAACTTAATAAAGAATATTGGAAATCCCGACACTCTATGACAAGCCCAAAAACCTTCTCTTCTACCCATTCCATTTGGGAGTGTAAAGCCACATTATAAAGAGTTTTGCTTGAGGACAAGCAAAGATTCAAGTGTGGGGGTATTTGATGTGTGCAAAATGCAACATATAAATTACATCAATTGTGGCATAAAACTAACCCTTTTTTAGTACTAATGTTGGAAAAAGTGTGTTTTTGTCTTCCTTTTGTATTTTCAGGATTAAATGAGCTCAAATTAACAAAAGAAGCAAAAAGGCAGCTAAATCTAACATAAATACAAGAAAAGAAACAACGTGACATGCCCGACCCCACGACAACATCTTCCCAAGCAAAACAAGAAAACAGAAGGCTGAACACGCCCCGTGCTCAGTGAACACGGGGGCGTGCCCAAGTGCTAGCATAAAAGACAAAGCTATAGAAGCTTCTATCGCCCACCACGGGGCCATGCTCAGCGGACACGGGGCCGTGGTCAACTATAAGATTCGCAGAATCCAGGAAAATCTTGATAGTACAGATATGGTTCTGCACACGGGGGCGTGCCCAGCGGACACGGGGGCGTGGTCAACTAATGCAGACAAAGTGCAATTAATGAAGACAGAGAAGAGGATGGACACGGGGTCGTGCCCGAGCTTCTGTTCAGCCTATAAATAGGATTGCTTGGCTCAAGCTCAAACCATCCCTTGGCACACCACCTCTCTCACACTTCACCCACCACCCACCACCATCACAACACCATCATCCACCACCATCATCCATTGTCCATCATAGAGTGTGTGATTCGTCTCGGGATCCAAGATTGATCGTAAGAGTTCTTGACAATCAAGGCCATGTTTGCCTAAGTCTCTTACATCACTTGGTGAAGACAAAGTGTCTAGTGTAATACTTTTTATTTTTAATCTTTTCGCACTTTTTACTTGGTTATGTATTAATGACTTTAATAACTAGTTTCTTATGTTGAAGGTGATTTTTCCTTATCGTTTGTCCGTGGTGTCTTGGCATTATTTTACTGTCTATATAAAATAAAAGATTTTCACCATTCATATCTCCACGGTCTATATGGAGGTATGTTGGCTACCTGGTCGGGGGTTAAGGGAACGGTTTGGTAAGAGTCTTGCCTTGTTTAGTGTATAGATCCTACAAGCACCTGGGTCAAATTTAGTAGGACCTCCTTCAATACTTAACGGTATTGGATGGCGGGGGTCCAAACTCTTTGATCCCCTCATATGTAAACTACTATGAATACTTTAACCCGACTACTTAGGACTGTATCCCTGCTGACTCAGACTACTTAGCCGAGGGTAACGTCACCTTCAAAAGAAGGGCCTACCATAATATGCATTAATAACTTAATTAATTATCTTTCAATAATCCGACCCTTTAGGATTGTATCCTTGCTGACTCAAACTACTGGGTTGAGGGTAACGTCACCTTCAAAAGAGGGGCCTACTACAATAACTAAGATAATCTCTTAAAAAGTGTAAAAGTTCGGAAATAATCAAAGGTTACACTAAACACGAGTCGGAGCCAAGTGATTCATCTTGTCTATCTGTTTTTATTTTATTTTATTTTCAGCATTTTAATTAGTTTTTATTTTTCTAGTTTAAAATCATTTTTCTAACTTTTTGATTTGATTAGACGTTGAGGATAAACCGGTACTAAAAGCTCTTGTGTCCTTGGACGACCTCGGTATCTTACCAACACTATACTACGCTCATGATGGGTGCACTTGCCCATATGTGTGTTTAGTGTTAGTAAATATCATGTTTTATAAATTTAAAACTTGGCTAAAGAAAGTGTAAAAGGGTTTAAAATAAACATTAAAACCATAACACACTTCACGCACATCAGTTACACCGGGAACAATACAGGGGAGTAGGTTCTTCCCCGCGGAATAGGATCCGGTGGTTTTCTCGAGGACGACCGGCCTGGCGTTTTGTCATATGCGGCGGTTGAAGATTGATAAGGTCTTCTGGAGTCTCCCATTCAGCTCTATGAGGAAGAGGATTAATCGCTTCTTCGTAAGTTTTTTTATAGACTTCGTTTGAGTAACACGGGAAGCAATACTTACTGCGATCGGTTTCACCTCAAAATTTAACACGGCAATAACATTCCCGCACGGTAAACCAGAAACCTGCCAAACTCGGCAACTACAGCTTCCATTAACAAAGTCAACTAAATCCCCTTTTCCACTGTCTGCGCAGAATAACTGTTTAACCCAATCCCAGCAACCGTCCAGGTTCTAGACCCTTCAATTTTTTTAAAAATTTTCTTCTTTGCCCATTGTGTAAGTAAATGTTTTTCATGAATACCTTGCAAACGGCGATCGTAAAACCATTTCTGTAGAGATTGCCGGAAGAACGCTAAGAGTTGCGTTACCGACATTTTACGCGAGTGTCTAGATAAAGCGTTAATAGACTCCGCGCTGTTAGATGCTATATAATGATATCGATTGCCTGGACAATGCGCCCTTGCCCATCTGCCGAACCCAATACTTGTTAGAGTGTGACGTAGTCTAGGAACGACAAGACAAAGAGCATTGAATGACTCATTAAAATCAGACAATCGGTACGATTTGCATGTCTTCCACCACAGCTTCTCATTTTCTTTTTTTTTTTATCGGAGGGTAAACGTAGGTTCATCATTAAATGACGACATCATAACCCGTGATAAGCATGTGGAAAGACGTTTCGAACAGCTAGGTGTATAGAATTCGCTCTATCCGATATTATCGCCATGTCAGGTATTTCACCGATACATTCTTTAAGCTTTGACAGAAACCATGTCCAAGATTCACCATCCTCTGATTTTCCTATTCCATAGGAAATTGGTAAAATTTGGTTGTTTCCATCCATCTCAACTACTAAAAATAACGTCCCTTTAAATTCACCCTTTAGGTGTGCAGCATCAATGATCACCACCGGTCTTAGATTACAGATAAAGGTACGAATCTGAAACAAAATTATTTAAAAAATGTCAACAAGATGTGCTTTGACGAAAAAAAAAACAGAGACTGCTGTAACTTACGGCAGCACCAATCGCGACAAAGACCATTTCAAACCGACACTCGTCATCAGTCTTGATATGAGTGACAGAACCTGGATTTGCCTGCTCTAGATTGTAACAGTAAAATGGTAGTTCTGCAAACGAATTTCTGCTTATTCCTTGTAAAACCTCTAATGCCAGACTTTTTCCACGCCAAGCTTGACTAGTGGTTATCTCAACTTGGAATCTTTGTCTAAAATCTTTCACTATTTCATTACAACAATATATTCTACCACTGTCTTTTAAAGGTTCTTTTAAATAGTGAGCAACAACCTTTGGGTTTTCCTGACGAAGATGTGGGTACGTTAGCGTCTTCGAGCACATGTGTTTATCGTTAAAACTCTTAACAAAAAACACCCCACTATCCCCAAAACTGTATGCACGAAAACGCCAAACGCAACCGTCCCCCAAACATGACACTTCGTACCGAGTTTTAGAAGATCTATCTACTTTAAACTCAAAGTGTTCTAACAAACATTTTTTCCCAACTCAAGTTTCATGTCTTCTTTGTTATTAAATACGTGCCATTGTTCAAAAGTAATTGATGAAGATGGCAAACAATTTTCAAATGAATTATCATGATTTGGCTGGTAGTCGTTTAAAACATCATAATTTTCTTCATCAATACAGAAATTCAAATCAGGAACTTTAAATTTTTTTGGAGGTGAAAAACTAGATGACCCAGCACAAAACCCTTCAACGACATATAATTTATAAATTTCAAAAATATTTTCCATAGCAAAATTATAAAACATTGCAAGATCTTCATCGTTTATTATATCGATTGGATCACTAAAGGAAGACAACCGATACGATAACTTCGTAATGTTTGTAGAACTACACATGTTTGACACTTTACTTAGAAGAGCAGTGTATGAAAAGTTGGGTTCAATTTCTAAACCACGTCTACTTGAATCAGCATCAACAACATACACCAACTTCCGTTAACGATTTCCCACTTTCCGCCGCTGTATACAACCAAACGAATCTTCATAGTTTTAAGTTGGTAAGTTCCTTCTACAAAAGCTAAATGTTTTGATAACTTTAGATGAATCTGTTGCACAAACACACAGAAAAAAACAGACAATTATCTATAAACTAAAGCATTGAAACGGCTCAGAGCCAACGGAAACGGCTCGAACCATATATTGAAACGGCTCGGAGCAGCTGTACCGGCTCGGAGCCAGCTGAAACGGCTCGGAGCAGTTGAGACGACACAAACATTGGGGTGAAACGGCTCGGAGCCAGCTGAAACGGCTTGGCTGGCAGAAGTGGGGTCCATGTGTGTACGGTAACGGCTCGGCTACAACCTAAGAACACGGCTTGGCTCATTGAAGGAACTCAGCTATGATCTTTCAACAGGAGCCTATTGTAACGGCTTGGCTAAGATCTTTCAACATTTGTCGGACACGTGGTGTGGACTGCAGCATCCTCAAGCCGTTACTGGCTTTGTCGGACACGTGTCACTCAACGGTTGGCTGGCCGTTAAAACAAAATCTTGTGCCGTTTCAGCATGCTGAAACGGCTCGGTGAGGGGTGTCCAATGGCTAAAATGGAAAAAACGGCGTTGATTTGGCTATTTTCGTGATTTTCCCTATTTATAAATACCAATAGTAAGTAGCTTTTACTTGGCTGTATGAATGGACTTAAACATCTAGTAAACGTCAAGTCAAGTAAACGAATGGTACACACATGCACCAGTCTATACAGACACAAATAGCATCAGTTCAAGTCAAGTAAACAAATGGTACATACACCAGTCTATACGGACACAAATGAGAGTGATGGATGAATAAAGCAATTTAGATCAAGTCAAGCTTAGCTGTCATCCAATGTTAGTGGACATAAATGGAGAAGTCTGTAATCAGCTTTCATTTCAAGTTAGAAAACCAATCAAAATTGGGACCAATTTGTGAAAAAAAAGTAGAAATCAGTCATTTGTAGTCAACTTTGAACGAGTCCAAGTAAATCATGAAAGGTGCACCACTAAATTTGTCAAATTAAGCTCATATATGGATACCTAGTGAACTATATTTTGTTTTTTTAGTCTAAATTAATCATCTTTGAATCATATAATAATTTGATAGTTTTAATAGATAAAATCACTAGAACCACATAAAAAATATTACATATGTATTTCAAGAGAAAAAAAAATAGTTCAAACTTAAAAAAAAAAAAAAAAAAAAAAAGAGTTGAGTTGCCGTTCAAAAAAAGGACCAAGTTGCAGAACAATTTATAAAAAGTCAACATAATAAATGATGTCGTTGTAGAATAAACCAGTCAAGTTATTATCATGTAAATAAAGGGTCATCTTATTCTCACACCCTTTTTCACTCTATCTCTCTCTCTATATATATCTATGTATATAGAGAGATAGAGAGGAGATGTGTGTGAATATTAATACCTGTAATAAATTTTGTGTTTTTATTGTTGAAGGATGATGTTAGTTTAATGCGGTGATTGTTCCTCATTGCATGAGATTTGTTTTTTGAGTGTTTTCACAAATACCAGAGATAGAAATTTCGTACCGATACTGTACCATACCATACCGTTGTACGGTGTCCGATTTTAAATTTAGCTCAATTTTGGTAGTGGAACTAGCCAAATCAAACTTGGGTCCTATTTGTGAAAAGTAGAAATCAGTCATTTATAGTCACCTCGGAACGAGTCCAAGTAAACCATGAAAGGTGCATCACTAAATTAGCCAAATCAAGCTCATATCTGGATACCAAGTGAACTATAATTTATTCTTGAGTTAAATACTGTTTTTTCAGTCCTTGTGTTTTGCTTAAAATATGTATTATATTCTTGGATATTACAATGACCGTCAGATCCAGGAAGATGAATACGATGAACATGACCTGTAGAATTATCACAAGCTATCCCAGCCCATGTACAACAGTCTTTGTTCTCAGCAACCCACGAAGTGAGTCGTCATGATTCATCAATGAGGCCATGCTTGAACTGGAGAAGTGCTTGTCTCTCAACGTCATTGCAATGAGAGTTTTGATTAGATGAGCATAAACGAAACAAGGCCAAAACAACAAGTAAGAACAAGTGAAAACAAGAGAAACAAGAATATGAAGATCGAGCACTCATATTGTTTGATATTAGTTTAGAAGATGAGATGTGGGCTTAATCTAAACTTGGATATTTATAAGGGAAAATTACCAAAATGGCCACATCGTGACGGAAATTCTAAAAATTACGACAAAAGTTATGTCTTAGGGGCTGTTTGGCAACTTCTGAATGGTTAAGTGCTGAATCAGTAACAGGTCTGAACCATTAAGTGTTGAACCAGTAAGAGAGGTCTGAACCATTAAGAGTCAGTATAAAGCTTAACCCTTCAGAGGCAAATGTCTGACCAATTCAGATTAGAGGCCTTAACCATTCAGACTCTGTATAATACTTAACCATTAGAGGCAAATGTCTGAACCATTCAAAAATTTGCTTACGAAACAAATAGTCTGAACCATTAAGTGCTGAACCAGTAAGAGGTCTGAACCATTAAGAGCCTCATTAAGAGGTAAACAAACATCCCCTTAGTTTGAAAAAAAAAATAGTAATTTAAAATTGTGTAAAAATGTAACCTTCACAAGATTATTACAAATAATTAACATATGTTAAGATTTGCTTAAAAACAAATTAAACAATGGTAATTTAATACAATTACTTAAATTTAGATTGATAAAAAATGATTATTTGTTAATTTCATTTAATTAAAACCCACCATTATTGGCGTGCTTTGGAATCTGGGTGCTATGCATAAAAGTGAAAAAAAAATGACAATAAGGCCATACGTAATGGGGCTTTATAAAGGCGTGAAAGGTTTTGATAATGTCCTTACACCATCCCCATAAGCATTATAGTGGCATGATGGAGTGGCATTTCTAAAATAATACCTAATAAGGAGGAAAAACAAGGAAACTAATAAATGAAAAGGCATTAAGAAGCCTTAAGTATTACCATTACATGAAGCATTATGATGGTGATGTGGCAAAAGATGTCTCTTAAGGGGCATTAACCATTACCCATGGTCTAAAGATTGAATCCGCGTGTGATAATTCGTCAATAAAGAAGATATTGCGGAAGTTGCGGCATGATTTCCTGTAAAGAAAGAGAAGAGCAATAATAAAATAATCGTAATTTAAAGTTGTGTAAAAGTGTAACCTTCCCAAGTTTATTACAAATAATTAAAATATGTTAATATTTGCTTAAAGACAAATTAAATAATCGTAATTTAATGTAACTATATAAATATAGATTGATAGAAAATGATTATCAGTTAATTTAGTTTAATTAAAAGTAACCCGCCATTATTGGGTTGCTTTGGAATCTAGGTGGTGTGCATAAAAGTGAAAAAGGAAGACAAGTGGCTCCAAGCAAAGATTGAATCCGCTTGTGATAATTATTGGTCAATAAAGAAGATATCGCGGAAGTTGCAGCATGATTTCCTGGTACTGATAATAATAATTAGATTAAAACCGCGTTTTTTTTCCTAGGTGAAGTTGAAAAAAATTATTTATCCAAATAGGGGATTTGAAAAATAATTACCAAAAATAGGTCAAACGAAATAATCTTTATTTTGCAAATAAAAAATAGGTTAAAACATACATTGCTTAGCGACGTTTTAGTACTCTTGTTTCATGGCAATTTCATTAGGGCGATAATTAGATTAAAACCGCGTTTTTTTTCCTAGGTGAAGTTGAAAAAAATTATTTATCCAAATAGGGGATTTGAAAAATAATTACCAAAAATAGGTCAAACGAAATAATCTTTATTTTGCAAATAAAAAATAGGTTAAAACATACATTGCTTAGCGACGTTTTAGTACTCTTGTTTCATGGCAATTTCATTAGGGCGATAATTAGATTAAAACCGCGTTTTTTTTCCTAGGTGAAGTTGAAAAAAATTATTTATCCAAATAGGGGATTTGAAAAATAATTACCAAAAATAGGTCAAACGAAATAATCTTTATTTTGCAAATAAAAAATAGGTTAAAACATACATTGCTTAGCGACGTTTTAGTACTCTTGTTTCATGGCAATTTCATTAGGGCGACTCCATCTAGTTTGTTGGTACACTTTATGTGGACGCGACTCGACTCGGTTCGATTCGGTTCGGTTCGACTCGGTTAGGTTCGGCTCAAGCCCGACGTCGCGACATTCCTCCGTCGTGCGCCCCAGAGATCGACACGCGAAGCACGAAGAGCCGCGAACTGTCCCGCTGACACATCATCCATGACATCACCATGATGATGTCATGATGATCATATGAAGACTTCATGAAACATATATGACGAACTCTCTGTGTTTTCGTCAATATATGCATGGCGAAATCCCCTGTTTTCGTCATTATGTGTGTGTGGCGAAATCCCTGATTTCGTCACACATGGTTTTCGTCATATGGGTTTTCGTCATTGGTCAGTATAAATAGCTAAGTTGTTTATCACTTCAGTCATGAGATCATTGTGAGACTCCATGAGATCAGTGTGAGACTCCATGAGAGCATAGAGAGAAACTGAGAGTTTATCGCCAAGCATTGTGTGTATGTGTTTGCAGTTTGTTCTCATCCTTTTAATCCAAGTGAATCTTTGATTATCTGTTTATGCTATCCGCTTTACGTTTGTTTGGTTTGCACCTTTACGGGGATTCCGCACCCGTGATAGTGTTTGTGATAAACAAGGATAGGTTACGCATCGGATCCTCCGAGAAAAACGGACCTACATAGTTCTTATTCGATTCCTTCAGTTTTGCAATCAAGGGGTGAATAAGATGTTATACCACAATTTCTTTCTGAAATTGGCTACTTTAGTCCCTCACAAATCACCAACTGATATAAGTTTACAAACAATGTGAACTATTAAACCCAATTTTTTAGACATGGTCATCAAATGCTTTCCTTACTATGTCATAGGTTTGACTTTTTGAGAAGGAATATGTAACAGTAAAACCCCCTTATAAATGTTGGATTCCTAAAAAATACATTTAAGTGGAAATTCCTAGTTCCTTGGACTATGGGTGTGGAGGGGGTTGGGAGCATAATTACTCAATATTTGGTAGGTGTGGGCTTCACCAGTACACACCCAAAAAAGTGTGTTGTGGAAGGGGCGTGGCTAGGCGGTGTTGGGGTGTCATGCAGTGGCGGAGTTTGACCAAAAGTTCCCAGGGGAAATTTTTAGGCAAAATAATTAGGGGGACAATCATATATAATTTTATAATTTTTAGGCGAAAAATAGGAAATTTTACACTTTTAACCGAAACATTGGGTGGGGGCGGGTGCACTCCACACTTTACACTAAGCTACGCCCCTGGTGCCATGTGGCACCTAAATTTCTTTTTTTTTTGTTTTTTTATATTAATCATAATTTTTGTAAATAATTTTAAAAATACATTTTATTTATATTAAATAACTACAATAAAAAAAAAACATTACATCACAAAAAAAAATTCAATCGTCTTCATCTCCATCTCCATTAGAGTCGAATCTAGGAAGTGTCATGGCCAAAGCTAGCCCGGTAACGCTAACCTGGTGTGGTCTAGCCAGCGTTTTTGGCATTCCGCCGCCACAACCCACGCCCCACACCCCATTATCTAAGAGAATGAGCAAAAGGAAGGAAATAAGAGAATGAAACGGCATGAAAGGGATTCAAACCAGCTTCTTGTGTGCATTCCTTTATATGAATTTACAATTAAGAATGGTCATTGATTTGCGACTATTACTAAAAGTAGGTTAATTTGGCTCATTATGTCAATCATGTTTTCGTTTTGTTTTACTCCATAAAAAATAGATGTTATTTAATATATTTATAATAATGTGTTTGATTCTTCTTTTTCAAAGATGTTATTTAATAGTTATAATAATGTGTTTGATTCTTTTTTTTTTTTGGAAAGATGTTATTTAGACCATGTGTAGTGGGCAAAGTTTTGGGTGTGGAATGGGCAAAAAACGACCCAATCATGGTGCAAACCACCCATGTGGGCGTTTTTTAGTGGATTTTTGGTTGGGGCGTTTCCCTTAAAACGCCTGATTCAAAAGTGATGACCAATAGAAATTTTGTGATGGTTTTTATTATGTATTTTCATTTAATTGAATTATAATATCTAATCATTGCAAGAGTTCAAGCCCCATTACACCCCTTTTTAACTTCAAGCCTCTATGTTGACTAGGCGTCATATGTCGCTTCATGCCCAAAGGTGAGACATTTGTTTCACTTACCACTACACATGGTCTTAATATTTATAATAATTCGTTTTATTCTTCTTTTTGAAAATTTTGATTGATTGTTAATGTGAAGGATGCCTTAAATTCATATCAAGATGAACTCTTGATACATCTTGCATTATTACCCTAATATGTTTATAATAAAAGTGACTAGGAATGGCAAACAAATCCGAACCCAAAATATTTTGCTATGAGCTTGGGTATCCGAATAACATTAAAAAAATATAACGGGTTTGGGGTGGGTTTGTTATTAGGTGAAACCCACACCGTTACTCCCACCCATTTACACGCATTTGAACCGAATATAATAATATATTATTGTTTTGTATAAACTTAATAAATAGTATGTTGAAGTTGGAAAAAACCGTAAACCGTATTTTGGGCATTAGACATGCCTTTGGGTAATTTACTCACATAAGGCCACATACTGATATACCTCTGATCCCGATGGGTATTACTAGAGAACGGATGCCCGATACGTATTGGACTGAAAAACAACATTTGAAGATAAGGGTAGTTGATCTCATGAGGTGACTTTAAGGAGATCAAGGATAATAATAAACTAGTAATTTTATTTTTTTATATTTGATTCATGTTTACCATTTAAGTTGTGTACTTTGTTCAAAATTAGAAGTCATATGTATACATGTTCAAATATGATTTGTTTCAAGGATTTTTGTTATTGTCAATGTTTTGTAGGTTAGGGATAAAAAACAAGAAAAGAATGTTTTGAATAAACTTGAGAATTTTCGCATAAAATAAAGTAATATTACAACTTTAATAATCAACATCCCACCGCAACGCGCGGGCTGACGTCAGCTCGTTTTATATAATAATTCAAATGTAAATAAAGGGTTATTGGAATTTAATAATCCTAAGTTTCACCTGTTAGTCGATAATAATTCCAACTTAAAAATTCCCTCCAACAATCCCAACTTGTAAACATTTTGCTCCATCTATCCTTTTCTAACAACCTCACTTCCACCTCCACCTCACCTCCACCACCACCACCACCATCAGCCGCCGCCACCACCACTACCGTCGCCATCTACACAGCCCACCACCATTACCATCTCCACCAACACCAACACCATCGCTACCTCCACCCACCACCACTACTACCGCCATCTACACCGCCTACCACCACTGTCATCTCCACTAACTCGAATTGAGTTTGAGTTTGAGCCTAAAAATGAGTTTGTTTAATTAAGACTGTCAAAAAGATTTTGAGCCTAAAAATGAGTTTGTTTAATTAAGACTGTCAGAAAGATTGCAAAGTTAGAAGTTAATTAATATTATGAACAGTGGCGGACCCCGGAACTTCTTCAAGAGGGTGCAGAATATTTTTAAAGATTTTATGTCCCTAGGTATATAAAAAAATTCGGTTCATATCGGGTCGATTCGGGTTGGTTCATGTAAAACAAAAGAACATCAAGCTAAAATTTATATAATCATCAAAAAACATGTCAAACGTCATTACAAACATATTTAAAATGTCAGCCTACGGGTTTTCTTTTTTTGAAATCTATCCAAAACATCTAGAGCTACTTTTCTAAGCAGGTCTTTCTCTATATAACATATACAACTAATTTTAACACTAAACACTTAAACAATCATCACCAAACTTCATAATTTTCAACTTTAAAATCAAGCCCTTCTTTTAATTGTTGATTCCTTCTAACTAACCATTTAAACACTAAACTTTAACTAAAACAACAAAATCAACCAACTAAAGTTTCAAAAAAACAACAAAACAACTAAAATTTTAAACCTTTTAAACAATTTTATGTCTTCTAAAAATCCAAATAAAACAAGAAAACAACAAAATAATCGAACCATACCCAAAAAGAGTGATGAGATGATGTTTTCGTGAGTTTGGTGGCCGAAATTGCGGTGGGTTGGGTATTATTAGATTGGGTTGGGCTTGGGTTATGGTGTGTTTATTGGGTTAAAGGTTAAGAGAAAGTTAATTGGGTTAAGTGAAAGTTAATTAGTTAAGTGAAAAGTTAATTAGGCTGTATTTTAAGGGTGTACATATTTGCACACCAAAATGCCTTTTTGCACACCAAACCCTAGCTTTATGTACGCCGTATATAGGTCTATACATGGCGTATAGCCACCTTTTTCAATTTCCAAGAGAATCTTTGATATGATCTGGGAATTTGGCCCTTTATATGCGCCGCGTATAGGCCTATACGTAGCGTATATAAAGGGTGGTTTTTTAATAAACATTGTTATACATTATTTATCATTTTAGCAAACTTTTATAATAAATAATTTTTAAAAATAAATAAATAAAAAACATTGTTAAGTATTCTATTGTATAGTATAGGCTTATGGATATAGTATCGTATCATATAGTGTAGTATAAATCTCGTATAGGCCTATTCGTGTAATATAATATTGTATCTTATCGTATCGTATGGTATAGTGTATGGAGATCGTTCTCACGATCGTTTCGCCTGATCACACGCCCAACACGCACCCCCGTAGCCCAAGTTAGGGCCATTTTAGTGAAGCCCCTTTTGTCACACGATCTTGGGCCTCCAAATACAAGATGGCCTGCTCCTCCACACTTGGACCCGCATCAAGAAGGCTCCTGTGGCGCGAAAGGGTTAACTTTTCGTGCGAGAGGGCTGCTTTTCGGGCGACATGCACTGTTTCGAGAAGAAATCAGCTCGGTTTTGGTTGAACTGTTCATCTTCTCGGCTGGAATTGACTCTAGCACTAACCCACAGCTATGAACTTAGCTTGTGAGCTCGGAGAGTCTCTGATTCGGCCAAGTTTAGTACTAGAAAGTTTGTTTTGTACAAGGTTTGAAAGAACATCTCCAATCCTTAGCTTGGTCCTCAATAAGTTGAGAGTTAATATCAGCTTGCCTAAGCAATTCTGAGAAACCAAGTTCAAGTGATTAAAGAATGTATAAAAGTTTAGCAAAAGAAGAAGAAATTAGAAGAAAGGAACGATAAGCGTTTCATCTGACAGATACTTCTTCAGATTCAATACATGAAAAACGTTGTGTACCGCACTCAGTTCTTCAGGCAGATTCAGTCTGTAAGCTACCTTACCGATTCTCTCAGTTATTTCGAAAGGTCCAACGTATCGCGGATTAAGCTTGCCCATTTTGCCAAAACGCACCACACCTTTCCAAGGTGAGACTTTCAGTAGAACCCAGTCCCTGACTTGAAATTCTAGAGGTTTTCTTTGCTTATCAGCGTAGCTTTTCTGACGGTCACGGGCTGCCCCATTCGTTGTCAGATCTGGGCAATCTATCCGTGGTATCAAGTACGAGCTCGGGGCTTCTGATTTGGCTTTCACCAACTTCCGCCCAACACAAAAGTGATCAGCATTTACGACCGTATAATGCCTCAAATGGTGCTGCCTGAATGTTGGTGTGGTAACTGTTGTTATAAGAGAATTCTACCAGAGGTAAGTGCCATTCCCATTCGTTTCCAAAGTCGATAACACATGATCTCAGTATGTCTTCAAGTGTTTGGATGGTTCGTTCAGTCTGACCATCCGTCTACAGGTGATAAGCAGTGCTCAAGTCCAACTGTGAGCCAAAGGATTTGTGCTTAGCCTGCCACAATTTAGACGTGAAACGTGGGTCACGATCAGAGATGATAGAAGTTGGTACCTTGTGCCTAGCAACTACTTCTTTCAAATAGATGACTGCAAGTTTTGAAAACTTGTCGGTTTCCTTGATCGCGAGGAAATGCGCAGACTTAGTTAAGCGGTCTACAATCACCCAGGTGGTATCGTTTCCTCTTTGGGAGCTTGGTAAACCGGTGACGAAATCCATGGAAATCTGTTCCCATTTCCATGTTGGCAACTCTGGTTGTTGCAGCAAACCCGATGGCTTTTGATATTCAATCTTGACTCTGGCACATGTCAAGCATTTGCTTACTTACTTCACAATGATAGCCTTCATGCTAGGCCACCAATACAGGGCCTTGAAGTCTTGATACATCTTATCAGAACCAGGATGGACCGAGTAATGAGAATTGTCTGCTTCGTCCATCACAACCTCTCAGAGATTTCCGTAAGATGGGACCCATTTACGGTCCATGAAGTAATAGATGTTGTCGTCTTTAAGTTCGAGCTATTTTTCCATGCCCCGCATAGCTTCAGCTAGAAGGTTCTCTGCTTTCAATGCTTAGACTTGGGCGTTTCGGATCTGGTTAGGGAGATTCGAGTGAATGGTAAGCTGTAAAGCACGAACACCCTTAGGTTTGGTTTCTTTCCGGCTTAGGGCATCAGCCACAACGTTTGCCTTACCCGGGTGATACTTGATTGCGCACTCGTAGTCGTTTAGGAGTTCGACCCATCGGCGTTCTCGCATGTTCAACTCCTTCTGGTCCAATTTATCCTGGAGACTCTTGTGATCGATGTAGATCGTGCACTTGGTACCGTACAAGTAATGTCTCCAAATCTTAAGTGCGAAGACTACTGCTCCCAGTTCCAAATCGTGTGTCGTGTAATTCCATTCATGGATCTTGAGTTGTTGAGAAGCGTAGGCAATAACTTTCTCGCGCTGCATCAACAAGCAACCGACTCCTTGAATAGATGTGTCACAGTAGACAACAAAGTCATCGGTGCCTTCACGTAATGAAAGAATAGAAGCACTACAAAGTTTCTCCTTTAGTTTCTGAAATGCAGACTCCTGAGCATTGTTCCATTTGTACGCAATACCCTTTTGGGTCAGAGTCATGAGGGGTTGAGCAATCTTCGTAAATCCCTCAATGAATCTACGATAGTATCCCGCCAATCCAAGAATTGATGGATTTCGTTGGGAGTCTTGGGTGCAGGGTTGTTCTTGATAGAGTCAATTTTGCCTGGATCAACGTGAATCCCATATTCATTGACCATTTGTCCAGAGAAATGGACTTCGCGAAGCCAAAAATCACATTTCAAGAGCTTTGCGTAGATTTGTTCATTGCGCAAGAGTTCTAGAATAAGACGTAGGTGATGCTCGTGTTCCTCCCGATTCCTTGAGTAAATTAGAATGTCGTCAATGAATACAATCACGAATTTGTCAAGATATGGTTTGCACACTCGGTTCATGAGATCCATGAAAATCATAGGCGCGTTTGTCATTCCAAATGGAATTACAAGGAATTCGTAGTGACCATAACGAGTCCTAAAAGCAGTTTTAGAGATTTCCTCGTCGCGGACTCTCAACTGACGATAACCCGATCGTAGATCGATTTTGGAGTAATAACTCGACCCTTGCAACAGATCGAATAGGTCGTCAATGTGTGGGAGTGGGTAGCTGTAACACCCCGTGTTTCGGAAGTCAAAGTCAAAGTCAAGGTCAAAGTCAAAGGAAGAAAAGATTGCTAATTGTGATCTGCCACTCCTTGCTTAATTACCGATCATGCTACTTGACTTGTAATCAGCTTCTTTTAATTGTTTATCTTAGTTGTATTATGTGGAGTAAATGAGAATAATAGCAGTTTAATCGATGTATACTTATCGCCGATAATCGCGTTACGACTGTGAATGATAGGAAGTAACAATGCGATAAAGTTAACTAAACGCTAATCTACTTAACGCTAATCTCCTTGCTAACGCATCGCAATACGAATCGTAGTGAATTACAGGTTCTGGATATTGGTTTACGTGTGTGCTAACTATGTGTTAAATGTGTGTGCTTATGTTTATGTTTGAGCTGTAAACGCAATCGTAACTCTATTTCATCGCAATACAAAACGCAGAATGGTTATGTTTAGGTTTATGACTGTGTGTTAGTTAGGTTATTTGTGTAACTATTGACTTATACTATCGCATCGCTTACTCGCTACACACTTGAACACATCGCAACGCTCAGCACGCGAAACGAAACGCCGAAAACTAACTCGCAGTGCCAATTCGATCGAATGGCCATCCGATCGGATGGCCATCCGATCGGATCGTCATCCGATCCGACGCTGGTGCGCTCCCTTTCCTCTTTTGGAAACCCTATAAATACCCCTCTGTCACGTTATTATGATCTGACAACTCTCTCATTCGAACCAGAACACTCAAACCCTCTTTTCCTTGGATTTCTCCCGATTCTTGTAAGTTTCTTCCTAAATCCTTGTACTTCTATGATCTACACATGTTTCTTCATGTTTTTCACCATTGAATCTTCACTTTTAACCGAGAAATCACCGAATTTGAGGTGTTCTAGGGTGATGTCATCATGGAGTTCTTATGAACTTCAAGAGTTGGCTTCATTCCACAAAGAATGACTCGAATCTGAAGGATTTCCACATGATTTAGCAAGGATTTTACACAGATCTAAACATTTTCTATCAACGAGACAACCGGTTTCGGGTTGAACATGAACCACTGTCAAGGAACAGTCCACTGGTCGGATCAGGGTGATTCTGGTTCGAACGGGAGACTTGAGACTTGACGAGGTTCCATTGTTCAGCACGTTGTCATTCCGTCTCGAGCAAACCGCAAAAACTTTCAAAACCATCAAGTCCAAAACAATCAGATCGCCGGGACGGATCGGCGTCCGATCAGATTGCCATCCGATCGGATCGCCATCCGATCGGATCGCCATCCGATCGGATCGCCATCCGATTGAACGACCATTCGATAGGATTGCACATGGACTTCAACGCTTAACTCTTGAAACGGAGTGTCTAACCAATCGGATCGCCATCCGATCGAACGGCAGTTCGATCGAGCGACCTGAAGGGTGGAGATACTTCTCCGTTTTAAAAATGCTACAACAAAAACTTCAAACTCATCATACACAAACACATCCATCCTAAACGAGTGGCCAACCGATCGGGTGGCCAACCTATCGGATCGCCATCCGATCGAATGACCATCTGATCGGATAGCCAACCGATCGGATGACGCTTCGAAACTTACCACTTTTGCATCGTTTTACGTGACGCTTATCGCTTATACTATCGTTCTGTAACTAGGTGGACTCTCTAGCGCTCCCTTCAATCCATTAATCCATCATCACTGTGAGTATACTCGAACCCTTTTTCGCTTAACGCACTTTTAGGTGTTACATACGTTACTTATATCAAATCACATCGCTCACACAACGCAAACACTTTTAACGCTAACCGCTTTCGTATGTTATACGTGACTTGATGAATGCCTGTTTGTTATGTTAACACATTGATTGCCGTCTGCCTGCCTTAGAAACGATAGTACTATAATTTAGACTAAGCACCTGCTTACTCAGGGGTTGTTAAGGATTTTACTTCACATGTTCGCAGTGGTGAACGTGTGTTGTGCACTCTACAACTCGCAGCCATTGGTATCGATAGGATCTTTGTCGATAACTTACGTGCTTTCGCTTTAACGTACTACATGCTGGTTATGCGTAAAAGGCTTTCGCTACTATTATGCTGTTAAACTTGTATGCTCACCTTTACACTATGTGTATTGCCTTTTACCTTAACGCACGTGACAGGTGTTTGAGATGCTAGGATATTGCTTGCTATCATGGAATCAGTAGGAGAGTCTAGAAACAAAGACAATTTATTTATTTAAAAATCTGAGTTGTCAGAACAATGTTTTGTTTTGAGATATCTATGTCTGTAATAACTGCTTTATTTGATGGGTTATGTTATCAGACATAATGTTAACTATCTGGTAATTTAGTTGTTATGGATTTCTCATGAACAATATGTTTCGCTCAGTGCCACGCCCCGATGTTTCTGCCATCGGTTGGGGTGTGACAGATTGGTATCAGAGCCATAACTATAGGGAACTAGGAAAGACACAACCTAGTCCGGGTTGTTGTCTTAGTATCGACCTAGACTATAGTCTAAGTACCCAATGCGACCTCTAATTGTGTGAACTCTATCGCTTATGCAATACTAGGAATACTAGTATGAATGGGGATAACTCGCACAAGGTGAGCTACTTCGCTCGAGGGAAACATCTCGTATGAAGTAGGTTACATTGCCCGAGTTGTGCACTTCGTACAAAGTATTCCAACTCAATCTCCAAACGCTCAACAATCTTTCCTAGGATTGTCAAGTCGTTTTAGCCTTTCCTAAGGCTAGCACAGCACAATCAAATGATTTGGTCGAGATTAGGTGTGAAAACCGTAAACTCTCGATTGAATCGCTCGCACGATGCACGATTTTACTATTAAACACGAGAATTTGCATTGGACCAGGAGTGAAATCCATACTTCGACGCAAATCCTTCCCCATACAAACAGGAGCGCTGTTGTTAAGCTAGGGGTGAAACCCGAATCTTGATGTCTTGTTCCGTCCTCTGTTTCGTTTTACAAAACTCCCACCAGAGTATTGACGGACTCCAATGACCCAATTTCGCGTATCAACCGGAAGGATGCGTGCGAACCACCTCGATGTGGTGTAAGTGCACAGTCACGAAGGCTGAAGCATGTACTCGAGGTCGTTGTGGATAGTCGACTCACTCTGGGAAGTCAATGTCTAACACGCCGAGACAATCCATCTTCGATTTCATTGATTTTATATGTTTATGTGTTTCGATTCTGAACTCGCTTTCGCCAACTTCGCGATTTTATGTGATTTATGTGGTTAGATGTTAATTTGTTAGCGTTTTGAGGTAGGACATGGTTTCGATTTGATGCTTCCCGAGAACGCACTCACAACTCACGACACACGCTATGCTACTTGCTATATTACTCGCAATCGCTACTCGATAATCGCACTTGATACTCTCGATCGAAATTGCAACTTGAAGGATAGGTGAATACGTGCAAGATATGTAGGAGAATACGTGCAAAATATAGCGAAGGACGCGCTTACGGGGATTATGTGCTTACGTGGATTATGTGCTTACATGGAATATGTGCTGTTAGTGCATTTATGTCTATAGCCTTCGTCAATCCGAGCCGTAGCGAGAAACAGAAGAAAACGAGTCTTTATAGTGTTATATCTAGTCAAAAAGGCAAGGTGGCATAATTGTAATAATGAGAAATCTCATTAAAAGCCAAGGACTATAAATAGATCCTTAGGTCATAGTTTAGGGACTTTTGCCATTTTAGAGATTTGAAGAGCTCTAGTTCTAGAGAGAGAAACTAGAGAGAGAAAGTCTCTAAGTGATTCACGGTTCTTGTACGTTATCAGATTTTATCAAAGAATCACGTTTATATTACGTCATGTGTGTTTAGGTCGCGTTCGTGTACGGATTCCGCACGTTTCACGTTCGTTTCGCAATCGTTTCGGAGTCAAAACCGGTCCAACAAGTGGTATCAGAGCAGGAGCTCGATTGCACTGATCCAACACACATTTTCGATCGTGATTTCATCAGATTCAGATCCGAATTTCATCTACTTCTTCATATTTTTTCATATTTTCACGTTTTTAACTGTTTTTAGTCAAATTGAACGGGATTTTTTGGTCCGAATCTGCTGATTTTTTAGTATGTTGTGCGAAATTACTTGAATTACAACCCTACCAAGTTTCAGATCCAAATTCCTAACCGTTTAGGAGTAATCGAAGATTTTCGGTTCGTTTTTGCTGTCAAAATTCTGGTCCGCTCATCTAGTCCGCTTATTTGAACATTTTAAGAGGTCCGCTCATAGTAACAATCTGGTCCGCTTATTCGAACATTTTGTGAGGTCCGCTCATAGGATAGCAGGAGGTCCGCTCATGTGATAGTATTAGGTCCGCTTTTAGTGACAAAATAGTTGAGGTCCGCTCATTTGTCACATTAACAGTAGGTTCGCTCTTGAGATTCGCTTGTGTGGTTCGCTTTTGTGACATCATATCGAGGGATATTGCTGTTGTGTGATGAAATAGTTATCAGTCATTGAACAGTGTAATCACGTGATCTGGTGCACCGTTTCATTCATGTTATCGGAAATTGTTGTTGGTTATTGAAAGTTGTCAGCAAAATTAAAAGCAATCGGTGTACAAGTGACTTGAAGTTGTCGAAAATTTGGATAAGTCTGATAGCCCATGTGTTAAATAAAGTGCGGCCCAATCAAAGTTGTGTATAGCATTGTTATTGCCGGCCACTTTAAAATTAAATCTTATCATAATTGTCAGGCCACTTTGTTAAGCATCACGTGATATATCAGTCCAAGAAATGAACCGGTCCAATCAAGTTTAAATTGTTATTGAGCTTGTCGGTGTGCTATTATTGTTGTTAGCCCCACCAATTGAAAGGCTCATTTGTGATTGGATTATATAGAGGTGCAATAAGATTGAAGTTGATATATTGTTTGATCAGTTTGTTTGAAGGTTTGAACAAACAGTTCGCACAAGGTGTTTGAACAGATTGTGTTTGAAAGATGGCAATGGTCTTTGATGAGAAGGAAAATGAGTATCTTGAAAGTTTAAATAGTTGGTATATGAGAACTGTGGATAGTAGTTACAGAAATGTAGATGTGGATGTTTGGATAAGAAGTTATGAACATTTCATGTGTCAAAAGGATGAAACGTTGGATGAGTTGGAAATACGGTTTAAAATTTTAATGGACAATTTGAGAAACAAGAATATTAGAATATCAAATGATGAACATATATCGAAATTGGCAAATGCATTACCTGCTAAATGGGATGAATTCTTGGTCGAGCTAAAAAGGGAAGATTTTTTTCAAGAACTTTATCCAAAACAGTTCTTTAATGAGGTTAATGCAGAGTTTCGTAAGGAATATAAGAAAAAGAAGGAATTTTTGACCGAAATAGAAAAGAATTTACAAAAATTGGAATTGGATGTAATTACTGAAATTGATAATAGAATTCGTGTGTGTCTTGAACAAAGAGTATTCTGAAATATGATATTAAAAGGAAATGTTATATTGATGAAAGTATGAATCCTTTTGATTTCGTTAAACTCTTTTGTGCAGGAACATATAAGATGGAAACAAAGGATATTTCAAAGAACGAAGAATCTTTGAAGCTTGGATCTTCAAGTTCAAAATCAGTGTGCTCTAAATGTGATAACTTTAAGGCTGAAAATGACAAACTTTTGGAGGATGCAGAAAGTTTGAAATCGGAAGTCAAAAAGCTGAATGATAAGAAGCAAGCTGATGATAAGCAGATTCTTGTTATTCAGGAAAATTTTGAGAAGTTGAAAACTGAAAATGTCAAACTGTTGAGTGATGTGGACAGTTTGACATTGGAAAACAAAGTTTTGAAAGAAAAAGAAAAAGAATTTAAAAATTAAAAATTAAAAATTGAAAAAGATTTTCAAAATCAAATAAAAGTTTTAGAAAATGAAAAATATGTTTTTGAAGGAAATAAAATTGCTAATGAAAAGGCAATAAATTCTCATCTTGGGAAAATTTCTCAACTTGAAAAAGAAGTTGAGAATGATAGAAAGAAAATTGCTGATTTAGAAAACAAATTGAAAAGTTTTGTGACTTCTGCATCATTTGTGTGTCCAAAACCGATCAATTCTGTTCCAATAAGTGACAATGTCACAAATTTTGACAAAGTCAAAATTGAAGATTGTGATGAAATATCTGATGATGAAAAAGAAAAGAAAAGAAAAATATTTTTAGATTTACAAGAAAAATTTCAAAATACTGTTTTGCAATCTACTGAAACAGGTGAATTTTCTAAACAAAAACCTGTTAAGAAGAATGCAGAACAGAAACAAAAAGATAAAAATTTGAAAAATTCTAAAATTGAAAATAAAAGCTCATCAGATAAATCATCCAATCATTATAAAAAATCACAAAATTTTAAAAATGAAAACTCACAAAATGTTGGTAATATGTGGTGCAGGTTTGACCACAGTGCTCAAAAGCCAAATCCAGCATTGAAGAGGAGAAATGATTATCACCAAGCCAAACAATGTTATGATCTGAAGGTTTGGATAGACAGAAGTGGATGGTACGATAACAGAGTGTGCTACACCTGTGGTGTTAGAGGACACATTGCTGTTAACTGCCAGAATTGGAATTTTGAAACACGAATATGCTATAATTGCCATATCAGAGGACATATTGCCAGAGATTGCCCAAGGAGATCGATGGGAAGATCGAGGGTTGAATCTCAGAGAACGGTAAAGAAACCAGTCACTGTCAAGCCCAAAGAACAGAAAGTGGAAGATAAGAAAGTAAAGCTTTCACAGGGGTAGAGAGACAGATTGAGGAAGAAGAGGAAGAAAGCACGAGAGTATTTGGAGAAGATTTTGTCTTCGGGTTCACCAGTTGGTTCAAATAAAAGTTCTGATGAATCGATTCACTCGACGGCAAAGTCAAGCAAATCGAATTCTTCAGATGTAAATCTGAGGACAAACAAGAAGAAAAAGAAAGTTATTGGCGATGAATCTGGCTTATCCAAGTCAGACAAGCCAAGTTCGGGCAATGAATCTGATTCCACAAAATCAGAGGAGCCACAAGTTGAGGTAAAAAAGGAAGAGACAGTTCCATTAATGAATGATGAGAACTTTCCACCATTACGAGCCGCAAACTTAAAATCAAAAGGTGTTGATCCTGGAAAAATGTTTAATAGCAATGTTAAACATATTTTTAGCAAGATGGCTGATGGAAAGGTAAAAGGAGCAAAAGAATTTTATGAAGAAAAGAGAAATGTTCAAAACACACCCAAGACTGGTCAGGCTTGGGTTCATAAATCTGTTGGTTGAATTTCTGACTTGCCGGAGCTTCCAGGTTGGTAAGTGTGAAGCAGGTATCGGCATCATTCTTGAGAAATTCACAGGATGGTAACTGTGATATTTCGTCTTACATATGGTAAATCAGGGACATTAAGTTGTACTTGATTTCCTACAAGTGTTTGTGTTGATAGAATCCTTATAATGTTAGATTTTCAAAACGGTTAAAAGAGAACAAGGTGATATGATGACCCCGAACTCATAAGAGATGGGTAAACAAACTAATTTTTCCGGAAAAAAAACCATTCTGATTAAAACAAACTTAAGTGTTTTGAAATCATTATGGGAAAATAGTTTGTTGTAAGGGGGAGTTTTGATTGAATATGCCGAAACCCTCACGGCTGAACAAACATGATTACTTACATCAGATTGAAAAACGGTTTTCAAACTGTAAAATATCAATGTGTTGTAAATCATGGGGGTATGTAGATTTTCTGCAAATCAGTACACTTTTAGCAGAAAATGGATGGCGAGACAAAGCTATCAGTGTTGGTTGTCAAATTTTCTTTATATGGTTTTGCATTTTAGGGGGAGTAATGTTGTTAGAAAATACAAAAACATTTGAAAATTTGAAAAAGTCAAAAACATGATAAAATTCAAAAATTGAGTTTTTGCGTAAAAAGAGGAAATGATAGTACATCAGTGGACTGTCACAGTATGCTAAAGAAATGGAAAGTTTAAATGTGTTAAACGATCTCACCGTGGATGTGTCGGTAGATTTTTATACATTTAGTAAACTTTTTCGGGATATAAACCTAAATTCAAACTTGCTTATTTTGTGGGGAACACTACTTGGATATATAGGTAACCCCTGAAATCTCGTTTGAAAGGTCTCATAATCTGATATACTAGGTCTTTATACTCAATGATGTCTGGGGTATTATTCCGGGACTTCTGCTGAACGGTAGTTCTGACCTAGTCCTTGGATAATACTTTCTGCAATGCTTGAAACATAGCATTAAACCCTCAGCATGCCGATGAAACAATAAAATTGATAGTCGCTGCTGTTGTAAGCAAAAAGATCCTCTAAAGGGGACATACCGTAAAGTCGAAGCTGATATCTCTCTGCGCATACGGAAGTATCGACCTGAGATCCCTCGGCCCTCGCATACCTAATTTATGTACAGATATCATTGTAGTATACTCACCTGTAAGACTGATTATTGGGATTCTGGATACGGGAGTATATTCAAGAGGTGGGACACATGAATGAGTTTAAGTTCTTGAAACACCTAATTCGTATCCTGAATCAGTTGAACTTTGTATGAAAATTTAAGTGGATAAGTATATCGACAATTTAAGTGAATTGTTTAATGCGTAATGTGATTTTAAGCTCAACGGTACTTGTGACTTGTCGAAAACTGATATGATCCTCTGACGCATACTCAAACAAAAATATTGTCTGTAAATATGTTTTGTACATATTTCTTTATTGCTTTATATTTTCAGAAAATACAAAAAGATTTTGATTCTGCTTTATTTTCGACAACTGATGTCTGAGTGCTGAGTTTCAAAATCTAAGTAAGCTGATTGTGTTTCTGAAAATAAAACAAGTTCATTAATTTGAAACTTGAATTAAAATCAAAAATTTCAAAAACAGTTTGTGATATCTCCAAGGTCATTAGTTTGGACTTGGATGATTAACTGTGAGGGATTTGGATGCTTATACTGTTATAGAGCTAGTTTCCGATTCGATTCGATGAAACTGCCAAATTCATGAAAATTGTTTGTTTTAGAAAGTTGAGTGAGCCAGGTTACAATTCCTGGATAGCTAAAATTTGAAATGTTGTTACTTATAAATGTTTGAGTGATTGCAGATGAGATTCCAGACTACGATCCCGAAAGCTGAGTCTAAGGGGGAGTCTGAAGACGAGCTCAAAGCAAGGGGGGCTTGTAATCGAAAAGCAAGGTGTCGATCCCAAAGCATGAAAGCTTGACGAAAGGGGGAGCCTGATGAAGAAAAGAGTCTACCGAAAGGAGAAGAAACTGAAGCTGAAGACAGATCCACCGGGATTCTGTTCAAGAAGTCTAAAAGAGAAAAAGAAGATGCTACGAGTTTGACTCAATGATCAAGATTGACTGCGGCAATATCCAAGGGGGAGTGTGTTAGTGCATTTATGTCTATAGCCTTCGTCAATCCGAGCCGTAGCGAGAAACAGAAGAAAACGAGTCTTTATAGTGTTATATCTAGTCAAAAAGGCAAGGTGGCATAATTGTAATAATGAGAAATCTCATTAAAAGCCAAGGACTATAAATAGATCCTTATGTCATAGTTTAGGGACTTTTGCCATTTTAGAGATTTGAAGAGCTCTAGTTCTAGAGAGAGAAACTAGAGAGAGAAAGTCTCTAAGTGATTCACGGTTCTTGTACGTTATCAGATTTTATCAAAGAATCACGTTTATATTACGTCATGTGTGTTTAGGTCGCGTTCGTGTACGGATTCCGCACGTTTCACGTTCGTTTCGCAATCGTTTCGGAGTCAAAACCGGTCCAACATGTGCTTACGTGGACTATGTGCCTACTTGCTTACATGCTTACACGGGCCACATGTTAGTATGGGATGACATATGATCGTGTACCTGCGTGTCAACGTGCTTCTGTGGTTGAGTACTTCTGTGATAGTACGCTAGACTAAACTAGGATTTATCGAATTGCGCTTGAATCCTATGACGATGTCTGTTGCAGACAATGTCGTCATTTGGATCGCATCACTCTCGCACCGCTAGCCGAAACCACGAAGATAAACGTATCGCCGCTCTAGTCACAAAGCAGATCATCAAAGTTCTCCCGCAGATAGTCAGCGAACTGCAAGAAAACGCTAGCAAGTCCTCGGAGGAATCTAGGACTGAATCGCCAAGAGCGACATTTAGCTTCAAGCAGTTTAAAGCCTGCGGACCCAAATAGTTCACCGGAACCGATGGACCTACTGCTATGTTTCAATGGTTTGATTCTATTGAAGTCACCCTGCGCCAAAGCGGCTGTCCTGACAATCTCCGCACTGTTAACGCCACCGGCGTTTTCCAATCCCGGATTGGTGGACTGCCGAAAGGAACAAACGAGGGAATGATGCAGCCTATGGGCTCACGTGGGATGAGTTGAAGAACATCATGATGAAGGAGTTCTGCCCTCCCCACGAGCTTCAGAAGCTGGAGGATGAGTTTTGGCATCTAAAGCAAGAGGGTGGCGACATCTCTGGTTTAACAGCCCGATTCAAGCAGTTGAGTATCATTTGCCACGGTCAAGTTACTACTCCCAAAATCACCATCAAGAAATACATCCGTGCTCTACCGGATTGTGTGGCTGATTTTGTGCAAGCCTCGAAGACGACAACTATCGAAGAAACTTTCTTGCTCGCCACCGAGATTAAAAACAAACGAGTTCGAGCTGGATTCTTTGATAAGGCCTCCAAGAATCTTCATCAGGTTACCGTTGCTTCCACCGCCGAAAACACCGCCGCATCATCTCAAGGTTCAAAGTCCTCCCGTCGTAACAGAAAGAACAACAAGAATTGAGCTGTCACAAACGCCGCACCACTCAATGCTGCTCCCGCTCCACCGCAATACCAAAACCGCCAGGTAGCGGCACCAGCAATCAATGCACCGCCGGCCAAGCGTGCATACACTGGTCCTCATCCGCTCTGCCCTACCTGCACTTATCACCACGCGATTGGATTTGCGTGCGGATTTTGTGTTCACTGCAACTTGTACGACCACTTTTCTGCTAACTGCCGTACCGGTCCCCGACAAGCCCCTGCTCAAGCTCAAGGTAAGCCCGTACTCCACAAGCCCTCCTTCCTGCTCCACAGGGTCCACAAGCAGCTCCTTCCCCCGCAGTTAATGCACGAGCCTGCTATGCATGTGGTGATCCCAACCATTTTGCAAACATGTGCCCGAACAGGGTTGTGAAGCAAGAGCTCCAACAGCAGCCACAACATCAACAACAGCAGCCTCAGCAACAGCAATAGCAAGTAGCCCGCGGCGTGCATTCAACATCAACGCCTGCCAGGCTCAGGCAGATAACAACGTTGTCAACGGTACGTTTCTTGTGAATGGTATTTATGCTTCGTGTTTGTTTGATACTGGAGCGGATAACTGTTTTCTATCGTTCGAATTCGAAAAGCTCCTTAATCGTAAGCGCGCTCATCTCCCCATGACATTCGATGTTTAAGTTGCCATGGGAAGAACCATCGCTGTTAACTCCATTCTACGTGATTGTACGCTGGAACTCAACAATCACATCTTCCCTATCGACGTTATTCCGATGCAACTCGGTAGTTTTGACATCATAGTAGGCATGGATTTCCTTCGTGAAAATCACGCTTAAGTTGTGTGCTTCGATAAAATGATTCGTTTCCTTCTCGCCAATAGTGATCAATTGTGTGTTTACTGTGAAGTCGCATCGAAGAAACTCCAACTCATGTCGTGTGTCCAGGCTAGCAAGTATCTCCGCAAGGAATACCAAGCTTTCTTGGCACACTTTGTAGTAGCGGAGAAAAAGGAAGTTAAGGCACTAGATAAGGTACCTGTAGTTCGTAATTTTCCTAAAGTTTTCCCTGATGATTTACCTGGTTTACCCACAAGTCGTGATATCGACTTTCATATCGACCTCATTCCTGGAGCCAATCCCGTTGCTAAAGCTCCCTATCGACTCGCCCCGTCAGAAATGCGGGAACTCTCAAGTCAGCTCCAGGAATTGCTTGAAAAGGCTTTATTCGCTCTAGCACCTCTCCTTGGGGCGCACCTGTCCTTTTTGTCAAAAAGAAGGATGGATCGTTCCGGATGAGCATCGACGACAGGGAGTTGAATAAGCTAACTATCATGAATCGCTATCCCTTGCCACGTATCGATGATTTGTTTGATCAGTTACAAGGAGCTACGTGTTTCTCGAAAATCGATTTACGCTCAGGCTATCACCAATTGCGTATTCAAGAAGAAGATATACCAAAGACCGCCTTTCGTACTCGATACGGCCATTACGAGTTTGTCCTTATTCCCTTTGGTCTAACCAACGCACCTTCGGTTTTCATGGATCTGATGAATCGTGTGTGTAAACCCTATCTGGACCGTTTCGTCATCGTGTTCATCGATGATATCCTGATCTATTCTAAGTCAAAAGCCGAGCACGCTCATCATCTACGTTTGGTTCTTGAATTACTCCAAGGGAATCGACTCTATGCCAAGTTCTCCAAGTGCGAATTCTGGTTAGAGGAGGTTCAATTCCTCGGTCACATTGTCAATAGTCGAGATATTCACGTTGACCCCGCGAAGATCGAAGCCGTTAAGAGCTGGGTTACACCAAGGAACTCGACTGAAGTCCGTTCTTTTCTCGGACTAGCGGGTTACTACCACCGATTTATCGAAGGATTCTCAAAAATCGTTGTGCCTCTTACGTCTCTCACGCAAAAAGACAAGCCTTTTATTTAGGGAACCGAACAAGTGACTGCTTTTCAAACTCTCAAGCTCATGCTCTGCAATACTCCTGTGCTCACTCTACCTGACGGAGATGATGATTTCATAGTTTACTGTGATGCTTCAAACCTTGGTCTCGGTTGTGTGCTTATGTAACGAGATAATATTATCGCTTACGCGTCTCGACAGCTCAAGATCCATGAGAAGAACTATACAACTCATGATCTCAAGCTCGGTGCAGTTGTTTTTGCGCTCAAGATTTGGTGACACTACCTTTACGGTACCAAGTGTACGGTCTTCCCGACTATAAGAGCCTACAACACCTCTTGAGCCAAAAAGAGCTTAACATGCGCCAACGCCGATGGGTTGAACTTCTTAACGATTACAACTGTGAGATTCGTTATCATCCTGGCAAGGAAAATGTTGTTGCCGACGCTCTCAGCCGACGAAGCTATTTGCATAGCATTCGTAATATTCACGCCCAGCACAATCTCGAAGCCCTTATTCGTGACGCCCAACATGCTTGCTTTACCGAAAATACTTTGAAAAAGGAAAGGGTTTCGAATGATGGCACTCAATTTGTGAATAAATCGAATGGTATATTCCATTATTTAGACCGAATTTGAATCTCCAAGCATACCAACTTATGACAAATCTTGCTAGATGAAGCCCACAAGTCTCACTATTCTATTCATCCGGGTGCCGACAAGATGTACCACGACCTTCGTCGACAGTACTGGTGGCCTGGAATGAAGAGAGATATCGCTATCTACGTTTCGAAGTGCCTAACTTGCTCGAAGGTTAAGGCCGAACAGCAAAGGCCCTCTGGCTTACTCGTCCAGCCCGAGATCCCTATGTGGAAATGGGAGAGTATAGCTATGGACTTCATAACGAAACTCCCGCGCACGCCATCAGGTCACGAAAACATCTGGGTTGTCGTTGACCGATTGACTAAGTCTGCTCACTTTCTGCCGATACGAGAAGACTATAAGGTAGAACGATTGGCATGGATCTACACCGACGAAATCATTTGTCGACATGGGACACCTCGTGATATCATATCTGACCGCGATGGTTGGTTTACCTCACATCTTTGAGAAATATTTCAATCTGCCCTCGGTACCACTCTTAATCTAAGTACCGCTTTCCATCCCCAAACCGACGGTCAGACTGAAAGAACGATTAGTACCCTTGAAGACGTGCTTCACTCGTGTGTCATAGATTTCGGTGGTAATTGGGACGCGCATTTACCTTTAGTCGAATTCTCATACAATAACAGTTATCACTCGAGTATTCAAATGGCACCTTTTGAGGCATTATACGGAAGAAAATGTCGATTGCCTATTGTGTGGCACGAGATCGGAGACACGCAAATTACAGGTCCTGAGCTGTTGCAAGAAACGACTGACAAAATCCTCCAAATTCGAGACAATCTACTGAAAGCTCGGAGTCATCAGAAAAGTTACGCCGATAGACGCTACAAGCCCCTTGAATTTGACGTTGGCGATCACGTGCTCCCAAAGGTATCCCCTTGGAAATGTGTGATCAGATTCGGCAAGAAGGGAAAGCTCGCGCCTCGATATGTTGGACCCTTTAAGATTTTGGAAATGATCGGCAAAGTGGCCTACAAACTCAAACTACCAGAGGAAGTTAACAACGTCCACCCGACTTTCCACGTTTCGAACCTCAGAAAATGCCTGGCCGAGCAGAATTTGCAAGTACCACTCGAGGATCTACAAGTGGACGAAACATTACACTTTGTGGAAAAGCCTGTCGAGATCATGGACAGAGAAACCAAGAAACTTAGGCGCTCACGCATTCCCATTGTGAAGGTTCACTGGGAAGGCAAACGCGGTGCCGAGTTCACCTGGGAACTCGAAAGTGACATGAAGGCGAAATATCCACAGTTGTTTGTTACGCCTGTGCCTTAATTTCGGGATGAAGTACCCTAAACTAGGGGAGGCTGTAATACCCCGTGTTTCGGAAGTCAAAGTCAAGGTCAAAGTCAAAGGAAGAAAAGATTGCTAATTCAAATATGCCACTCCTTGCTTAATTACCGATCGCGCTACTTGACTTGTAATCAACTTCTTTTAATTGTTTATCTTAGTTGTATTATGTGGAGTAAATGAGAATAATAGCAGTTTAATCGATGTATACTTATCGCCGATAATCGCGTTACGACTGTGAATGATAGGAAGTAACAATGCAATAAAGTTAACTAAACGCTAATCTACTTAACGCTAATCTCCTCGCTAACGCATCGCAATATGAATCGCAGTGAATTACAGGTTTTGGATATTGTTTTATGTGTGTGCTAATTATGTTTTAAATGTGTGTGCTTATGTTTATGTTTGAGGTGTAAACGCAATCGCAACTCCATCTCATCGCAATGCAAAACATAGAATGGTTATGTTTAGGTTTATGACGGTGTGTTAGTTAGGTTATTTGTGTAACTATTGACTTATACTATCGCATCGCTTACTCGCTACACGCTTGAACACATCGCAACACTCAACACGCGAAATGAAACGCCAAAAACTAACACGCCGTGCCAATTCGATCGAATGACCATCCGATCCGACGCTGGTGCGCTCCCTTTCCTCTTTTGGAAACCCTATAAATACCCCTCTGTCACATCATTGTGATGTGACAGCTCTCTCATTCAAACCAGAACACTCAAGCCCTCTTTTCCTTCTATTTCTCCCGATTCTTGTAAGTTTCTTCCTAAATCCTTGTACTTCTATGATCTACACATGTTTCTTCATCTTTTTCACCATTGAATCTTCGCTTTTAACTGAGAAATCATCGAATTTGAGGTGTTCTAGGGTGATGTCATCATGGAGTTCTTATGAACTTCAAGAGTTGGCTTCATTCCACAAATAATGACTCGAATTTGAAGGATTTCCACATGATTTAGCAACGATTTTACACAGATCTAAACATTTTCTATCAACGCGACATCCGGTTTCGGGTTGAACATGAACCACTGTCATGGAACAGTCCACTGGTCGGATCAGGGTGATTCCTGTTCGAACGGGAGATTTGAGACTTGACGAGGTTCCATTGTTCAGCACGTTGTCATACCGTCTCGAGCAAACCGTAAAAACTTTCAAAACCATCAAGTCCAAAACAATCAGATCGTCGGGACGGATCGGCGTCCGATCAGATTGCCATCCGATCGGATCGCCATCCGATCGAACAACCATCCGATAGGATTGCAGATGGACTTCAACACTTAACTCTTGAAACAGAGTGTCTAACTAATCGGATCGCCATCCGATCGAACGGCAGTTCGATCCAGCGACCTGAAGGGTAGAGATAATTCTCTGTTTTCAAAATGCTACAACAAAAACTTCAAAGCCATCACACATAAACACATCCATCCCAAACGAGTGGCCAACCGATCGAGTGGCCAACCGATCGAATCGCCATCCGATCGAATGACCATCCGATCGGATAGCCAACCGATCGGATGACGCTTTGACACTTACCACTTTTGCATCGTTTTACGTGACGCTTATCGCTTATACTATTGTTCTGTAACTAGGCCGAGTCTCTGGCGCTCCCTTCAATCCATGAATCCATCATCACTGTGAGTATACTCGAACCCTTTTTCGCTTAACGCACTTTTGGGTGTTACATACATTACTATCAAATCACATCGCTCACACAACGTAAACACTTTTAACGCTAACCGCTATTGCATGTTATACGTGACTCGATGAATGCGTGTTTGTTATGTTAACACATTGATTGCTGTCTGCCTGCCTTAACAACGATAGTACTATAGTTTGGACTCAACACCTTCTTACTCAGGGGTTGTTAAGGATTTTACTTCACATGTTCGCAGTGGTTAACGTATGTTGCGCACTCTACAACTCGCAGTCATTGGTATCGATAGGATCTTTGTCGATAACTTACGTGCTTTCACTTTAACGTACTACATGCTGGTTATGCGTAAAACGCTTTCGCTAATATTATGCTATTAAACTTGTATGCTCACCTTTACACTATGTGTATTGACTTTTACCTTAACGTATGTGACAGGTGTTTGAGATGCTAGGATATTGCTTGCTATCATGGAATCGAGTAGGAGAGACTAGAAACAAAGACAATTTATTTATTTAAAAATCTGAGTTGTCGGAACAATGTTTTATTTTGAGATATCTATGTCTGTAATAACTGCTTTTTTTTACGGGTTATGGTATGGGACATAATGTTAACTATCTGGTAATTTAGTTGTTATGGATTTCTCATGAACAATCTGTTTCGCTCAGTGCCACGCCCCGATGTTTCCGCCATCGGTTGGGGTGTGACAGTAGGGGTTCCTGATAGTTACTTTGTTTAGCTCACGATAATCAATGCACATACGAAAAGTGTCGTCTTTCTTCTTGACAAAAAGTACTGGGCTCCCCAAGGTGACGAGCAAGGACGAATAAAACCTTTATCCAACTGTTCCTGCAATTGCGTAGAAAGTTCCTCCAGTTCGGTTGGTGCTAGTCGATAAGGTGCACGAGCTATGGGTGCCGCTCCAGGAGTTAGCTCGATTTGAAATTCAACTTACGATAAGGTGGGAGTCCAGGTAATTTCTCTGGGAAGTCACGTACGATGCGAAAATCTTCAATCTTTCTTTCCCTTCCTGGGTGTTAGTGACGAGTGCTAAAATAGTGGTATGCCCCTTTCGCAAGCACTTTTGGGCTTTTAAGAATGAAATGATGCCTGTGACTGCACCACTTTTATCGCCTAGAATAATCAGAAGTTCACTGAAAGAACGAGGAATACGAATGATTTTCTCTTGGCAGAGTATCTCGGCTCGATGTTTCGATAACCAATCCATTCCGATGACAACGTCGAAGCTTCCAAGAACGACGAGAAAGAGATTTATGGAGAAAGTTTGACCAGATAGTACGAGCTTGCAATTATTGATAACGTGTGAGGCCTCGATGTTTCTAGTGTTAGCTAATTCGACGACGTGGTTAGAGTTTAAAGGTGTTGGTACAGGCTTAAGCGTCTTACTAATACATAGGGATATATAACTAGCATCGGCTCCAGAATCAAACAATACAGAAACATAACGATCACCGAGGAAGATCTTACCCGCCACAACGTTGGGGTTATTCCTTGCTTCGCCAGCTCCAATCACAAAAGCTCTTCCCATTGCACAATTCCCGCCATTGTTGTTGTTGTTGTGTCCAGCTCCTTGGTTGTTGTTATTTTGATTCGGGTTCAACCGAGGGCAATTCTTCTTCATGTGCCCAACTGCTCTACACTGGTAGCATCCCCGATTGTTTTCTCGTTGTTGCTGTGGTAGGTTTTGCCCTGCCGGGTACTGGCTTCTACAGTCTTTTGCCTCATGTCCTGGTTTGTTGCATCTTTGACAGCGGTTTTTATCACACGGTCCGTGGTGATGTCGGTTGCACTTGTTGCACTTGGGTCGGTTTCCTTGGTAACCACCCTGTTGTTGAGTACGCTTGTTTTTTTCGAACTTCCTCTGCTGTGTTGGGGTTTGAGTGGGGTTAGCATTCTTACCTTGGTTGCCATCCCATTTGCGTTTGTTGTCTCCAGAAGTTTCAGCAGTAGTACCGATATGCTTGGGCAACTTGCCCTGTTCCACTACTTGATCAGTGAAACGATGTGCCAGACGGATAACTTGCTGGATTGTGGGGAGGTTAGCTGAAGTCACCAGGCTTTGAATTTCGGGAACCAGGCCCCTGATATACAGCTCGATTCTTCGATAGGTAGGCTGAGACATGTTGGGGTAAAGAGCAGCGTAGTCGTTGGATCGCTTAGTGTACGTCTCCATCTCAGATCCAACCATTTTCAGCTCATAGTACTCATTCTCGAGCTTGTTAATGTAATCCCTATGACAGTACTCTTCCTTGATCAAATTCTTGAAGTCATTCCAAGGAGTAGCATTGGCATTTTCCAACCCGAGCATCTGGACTTGCGCGTTCCACCATGAGAGTGCGTTTCCTTCAAGTGTTCCAGTAGCAAACTTCACCCAATTAGTAGCGGGACATTCATACATAGCAAACACAGATTCAACCTTCTCGATCCAGTGCAGAAGGCCTATGGCTCCCTCAGTGCCATTGAAGGTGAGAGGTTTGCAATCCATGAAGGTTTTGAACGTGCAAACGCGAGGTTGAGGAGGTACAGGTTGACCTGTCGCATAAATGAAGCGAACAGATTTAAGAACAAGTAAGACGACAAGAGAGTAGGATTTAAACATCCTAGAATCACATGTTTACCTCCAGGATGGGCTGCCAAAGCTGCAGCCACGGTGTTAATCAGGCTCGTTAGCTGATCCTGAGTCATGTTGATGTTGCCTCTTCCGCGTCCGCTCATTGTCCTTATATCAAGAAAATACAGTATGAGGATGACGTCGTAGTATCGTAAGAATAAGTAAGAGGAAGATTGACCATTGCACATAAGTACATATATATATATATACACACACACATATACATATATAACTAAGCACACTAGTACATATAGCATCACATATGCACCAAGCAAGTAACAAGTAAACACATGCCCGAGCCATGAAGTCTAGGTTGTTGAGCCTTGCACTAGGAGTGTAATGTCGTGGCGAGTCGCTTAGTACAAAAACAGGTTATAATTTAGTTTTTCTCAAAAAGACCTTTCTTTTCAAAACTAAGTTCACTATAACCAATGGCTCTGATACCAATCTATGACACCCTCAAATTCCACATGCGGAGTACTACCACGAGGCGTGTGACTGACCAGGATCCAGCCACCAATCATATTGAACAATCATAAAAATAAAACAATTTATCAAAATACGATTAGTGACTACTAAGTCCATAACTAAGTCTTAAGTTTAAAACAACGTTTAAAACAAATAGCGGAAACATAGTTCAACGGTTCAATCAAAGTCCAAATTTTATAATTTATTTAACACCTAACACGGGTTACGTGACCACTATACTCCTCAAGCAGCAAGCTCCTGGTGTCACTGATTACCTGCAAACCATGCAGTAGGGTGTCAACATAAAGTTCGCGAGTTCACAAGTTATCCAGTTTTAATTTCCATAAAACTTATTTTAGTTGTTAAGTTACTCATTTATAAGCTACTAAACTGCGTAATACCGAATACTTAGCGACCGCACATTTCCGTGATTTGCCCGTTTATCAATGTCTATCATCATTGACTGTTTGCTAGAGCCCATTAGTTCACGCCCGATCCTATCCAGGCACGGTGTGAGGTTGGTGAGACCTAATAGCGCTATCAACTAATAAACCGGTTCGCAGGCCAGGCGACTAATCGGTATAGTAAGTGGGGAGTTCTGAGATAGAGTTTCGTTTAGTACGCTTGTTCCATCTAATATAAATAGTAATTAACTGACCGTCCCACACAAGAGGGAAAATATTACCCGTATCCCACACAAGGAGATAATGTAGCCTGTATTCCCACACAAGGGGAAAGTACTTTTCATTCCGTTTCCCAATCACCGGGAACACATGCTTTTAAAATGAAGTTGTGAACTCATCTTGTTTTGCTCGGCAGATGGGTTACTTGTTAAATCGACTTTAGTCAATCACGCCCTAATATAGTTACCATTGTTGGACTCTGTATGCCCAAGACACATATTAAATTGATGTGGCTAGTACGTTATGATCCAAGTCGGGTCATACCCAATAACAAGCTAGACAAACACCTATAATATTTATTTATGATATGATCAAACAAATAAATATTAACACTTAGAATATTTAGAAATTGGTTTTCTAAATAATTTAGAAATTGATTTTCTAAATAATTGCACTTGAGAAACTAATAAATTATATGGATAATTTATTTTGAGAGAATATTTTATTTTGTTATTTAATGGGTTAAATAACATTATAAAAGGTTGTGGAATATTGCATAAGTCTTATAACATATGATGTTATATTTTTATAAAAGTTATAAAAATATAAACAAGACTTAAAATTTTAATGGGAAAATTTTTCATTGGTTGAAATAAAGGCCCTATGGCCGCCCACCCTTGTTGCTTCTTGGATTGGTTTTCCAAGTTCCCATACATGCAAAATATCTCACATAAGATTACATGGGATTTGATTCTTCTCACACATAATTACACATAAGTTAGTTTCAAGTACAAGAACACTAGAATCCCCTTATGAATTTTCGGCCAAGAGTAGGTTGTCAAAGGGGTTTTTCAAGTGAATTTTCAAGTGTAGAAATCCTAGCAACATTAGGTGTTTGTTGGAGGCTTGGGGTATGCAAGCTTGAGGTCTTCTCCTTTGAACATTTTCATTCAAGAATATCATCCTCTTCATATCTCTTGCTATTTGGAAGGTAGTATTCTTACAACACCCAATGGTTGTGATTTTGATACCATGCATGTTCGTATATGGATCCGGGGATTGGGTTTTGCATATAAAATGGGTTTTATATCTTGAAAGTAAACTTGTTTTATATAATATTTCCGCTGCGTTTTAATTTTATTTGAATAAAATTACTTTGATAAACATGTGCAAAACCCAACAATGGCATCTAGAGCCGCTTATATGAGTGCATGCTTCATAGGATTTTAAATTTTTGGGTTTTCGGGTTTTCGGGTTTGGTTAAACACTTTGGCCGAAAGTTTTGACCATGGTTCTCCTTTTATGTTTCAAGATTATTTTCTTACATACATAAAAGTATCTTGAAAAATTATGTCATATGGATGATTGTTTTGTTTCAATAAAAAACCCACTTTTTCGGTTTTTCATTCTTGGCCGAAAATGGGTTATAAAAAGGGAACCATTTTTGCTTCTGTTGTGTAACACCCCGTGTTTCTGAAGTCAAAGTCAAAGTCAAGGTCAAAGTCAACGACCGATTTCGCAACTTAACTTGTAGTGAATTTATTTTATGTGTTTATTTTAGTTGTATTATGTGGAGTAAGTGTCAATGATTACAATAATCGACACGTGTTATTCGCTATCTAATCAACATACGACTGTGAACTATAGGAAGTAACAATGCGATAAAGTCAACTAAGCGCTATTTAATCTAATATAATCGACATCGAATCAGCATTGAACTCGCAACTCGAATTACGCTTTGCTACTGTTATACGTGTGTGTCTCTTATGTGTTACTTGTGCATGTCTATTATGTTATGTGTGGTAATCAATCGAATCGCAATCGAAACTCGAAACGCAATCGAACTCAATCTCAATCGAACTCAAATCTCAATCGAAGTAGTATAACAATTGGTGGAGAAAGGATAGTGCGAGATATGAGTAGTTGGGATTAAAAGTAATTTGACTAGGAAACTCTATCGCATCGAATCGCTCACAATTGAAATCGAAACAGCAAAAATCGTCACGCCAAACACACGAACCAAGTGCCATCCGACCAGGCTGTCACTTGATTTGGTGCCAGGTTGCCATCCGACCGAGATGACATCCGACCGGATTGCCATCCGGGCGAGATGCCATCCGACCGACCAACACTTTCCACTTTGGGTATCCTATAAATACCCCATGTCACTCCCATAGTTACCACATTTGGCAACTGACGTCCGAACAGCCCGTGCTCCTTACCTTTTCTTCGATTTCTCTCGATTCCGGTAAGATCTCGTCCTAAATCTTGTACTTCCTTAATCTACACGCACTCCTACACCTTTCTATCTTTTGAATCCTAACTTTTAACCATGAAATCACTAGATTTGAGGTATTCTAGGATGACGTCATCATGGTATTCTTATGAACTTCATGTTTTGACTTCAATCCACCAAGAACAACTTAGATCTAACCGATTTCCACACAAATAAACAAAGATCTTGCATGGATCTACACACATTCATGGTGAAAAAGGTTTGAAAGATGGTTTCTAACCTTCTTTCAACTCTTTTACACTCAATGCACTCAAAACCGATAGGATCGGACCTTGATCTAGTCTTCTACTCATTCTCAGTGTTGTGCTAGCTCAGGATCTAGATCCTACTCACGAGACCACCGATTTCGGGTTAACTGGTCGAACTAGGGTGATTCCAGTATGATCGGGTCACTTGGGTCAAGATAGGGTTCTGTTGGTTAACACGTGGTCAAAATGTCTCGATAATACGACAACAATCAAAACGGCCAAGTGAAAGACGAACGGAACAACCAGGACGGAGTGCTATCCGACCGGACTATTGTCCGAATGGATAGCCATCCGAGCGGCCGGCTGTCCGAATGACCTACATCTTGGGTCCCACACTTAACCAATTTTATCTGAAGTCTGAGTGTTGAACGAGTTACTATCTGGTCGGACTACCGTTTGACCGAATTACCCTTCGGATCATGAGATACTTGGACTTTAACACTTAAACGATTTTCAACATGTTCAATTCACCAAGGATGCCACCCAGTCGGATGGACATCCGACCGAGTGACCGTTCTGCTGTGAATTTGTTCTCACTAAGGTGTCAGCCTATCGGATTGCCGTCCAATCGGACAATTGTCCGACCGACCGACCGACCTGAAAGGTAGAGATACTTCAATGTTTTCAAAATGCTACAACAAAAACTTCAAAAGTCAAGCCATCATACACAAAGACATCCTTCTCATAGGAAGAAACAATCCACTCGAATAGTCATCCGACCGGACTACCGTTCGACCGGATGACCATCTGAACGGATTGTCATCCGCAGGAACTGGCCGTCCGATCGGATCACCATCCGACCGACTGTTGTCCGAGCCACTTACACCGTGCATCGTTTTACGCGTCACTTATCGTTATGCTATCGTACTGTTCATGCTAACCCTACTCTCTAGCGCTCCCTTCAATCCATCCATCGCTGTGAGTATACTCGATCCCTTTTTGCTTTACGCACTTTTGGGTGTTACATACGTTACTTATACTAAATCACATCGAACACACTATGCAATACTTTTAACGCTAACCGTTACCGCATGTTATACATGACTAAATGAATGCTTGTTTGTTATGTTTACACATGGAATGCTGTCTACTTGCCTTAGCAACGATAGTACTCTAGTTTGGACTCAGCACCCGCTCACGCGGGGGTTGTTAAGGACAATTATTTACAAGGATTACAGTGGTGATCATGTATTACGAACTACCTTGGGCAGTCAACCCGCAGTCATTGGTATCAATAGGTTCATGTCGATAACTAACATGTCTCATTTCACCCTGTGTACGTGCTGGTTATGCGTAACGTGTTGGTGCATATTTGTGACAACAGCTTAGATTTGGTCTTTGGATATCTTGTAATTAGTTAAACGATAAATGGTTAGTGGGTTTATCTTTGTAATAGTTAGTTGTAATGTTTGGGCTAACCAATCCCACAAAACTGGGTGTATGGGGGCGAATTAGGCTTAGACAAATTCGTAGCCCATGAGGTTTTATCCTAGCCCAAGTAGCAAACCTTGTGTTATATAAACAAGGTTATGCTTTAGGGTTTAGGTTGATCAGCCAAAAACAGAGTTTGAGAGAGAATTCGTGAGAAATACTGGTCTTGGACGAATTTGTGGGTAGTGTTAGGGATCTTGATTGATTGTAATCAGTTTGATAGATAATCAATAAAGATCCGGTTTGATTGTGAATTCTGTTATTCTACTTGTTTCTGTGATATTCTGATCAAGAGGATTCCGCACTCTTGATTGGATTGACAATTCTGTGAAGATCCATACGAATAGGGGACCTACAATTGGTATCAGAGCATTAGGCTCTTGAAGGCTCGGTTCAGAATTGTTCTGGGCAGAAACAGGAAGATTTCGAAATTTTTGAAACCTAAAAAAATTAGGGTTTCGAAATTTTTTTGTTGGTTTGAAACAGATTTTCGAATTTTTTTGCTGTTTTGATCTTCTGCATTGTTTGTTTGCTATTTTGAAGGTTTTTCAGGAAAGATTTTATTGATTCTGGTTGAAGAATTTTGGCTGGAAAGGCTTGAAGATTCGAAGATTTTCTTTGTGTTCTTCACATTGTTCATCTGTTCTTCACTGTTTTTCGTAAATTACTGATTTGTATGCTGTTTCGATTCTGCAGGAAGGTGTTAGGAGATCCAGAAAATCATCAAAATTTTCGAGAAGATTGAATTTCCAAATTTACAGACCTGCGAAATTATCTGGACCTGCGAAATTAACAGACCAGCGAACTTATCGGCGAAGTTAAAATCCAAAGGCGACTTTGGTAACCGTATAATTTTCCACAGCGAAATTATTACGGTGATCGGCGACTTTACTGGTCGTCGTAATAGCGAAATTGACCAGCGAAGTTGGAGCGAAATTGATCAGCGAACTTAAGCAGCGAATTTGACCAGCGAACTTGACTATCGAACTTGATTTTCAGCGAAATAGACACAGCGAATTTAATCTCTGACCCAGCGAAATTAACTGAGGACTTAATACCAGCAAATTTAAAAGGGTGGAATTTTCGTTGGCAAGCGTCGATAAAATTTTAGTGTTTTGCAAATAAAAATTGATCAGAAGCTCATTTGACAAAACCGTCTGCACCGTTGAATTCGTTGCATTTTTAGAAAAAAAAAACCTCTGGAAAATCCCGAATTCGGTTTTCGACATTAGATATCATTGGATTCGTCTTTTCGAGATGATTCTAACGGTGTAATTTGGTAACCACTGTTTTCGGAGATATTTTGTACGGTTTTATCAGTCTGTACGTTCAAAATGTCAAACATGTCTAGTTAGAATGAGCTTTTGAGAATGGAGCATGAGGTTGGCACTACCAACATACCGCCTAAGATGATGAAGGTGGAAAATTAGTTGACATGGAAGGATCGTTTTCAATCCTTCATTGAATATCAGGACACTCGCATGTGGATATGTATCGAAGATGGGTACACAAACCCAACACACGACTTTGAGGGCAGACCACGTAGAACAGCCTATGTGAACATGGAAGATGCTAATAAAAAGATGTATGAGGCTGAAAAGAGAGCCTTAGCTGCAATCAAAATGTCCTTACGTAATAGCATCAAGCATACTTTCAAGAAGTACACCAATTCAAAGGATATGTGGGATGCATTAGAGAAAAGATATGCGGGAAATGCAGATGTCAAGAAAAACAAAGTTGATCTTCTAAAGAAGCAGTTTGCTGTTTTCAAATACATGAAACATGAGTCACTTGAGGACATCATCACACGTTACTACCATCTGATGTCAGAAATGGAGAATTATGAGATCGATTGCTATTCTGATGTAGAGAAGAATGACAAGCTGCTCGATGCCTTACCTACCAAGTGGGATATTTACACTCTCATGATCAAGGGAGAAGCAGATTATGAGACAAAAGAGCTTGAAGAAGTAGTTGGCAAGCTGAGAGCTTATGAGCTCAGTATGAAGAAGAAAGACACTGGATATGATCAGGTTCAAGATCTAGCGATTTACAATGGGCTTACATCTTCTTCATCTCATAACGCTTCTAGCGAATCTGCTATTGCGTTTCTTTCATGTGAGAATGAGCAGGTCACAGTGAATGAAGATGGTGATGTGTGTTTTGTAGCTGCTTCAGGAGGATCAACAGGAGCCAAGAGAACATCAACTTCTAAGCAGAGCAGTGGTGTTAAGTCGATGCCAATGAGTGTGAAGTCTGCTGAAGAGCATCTTGCTCTACTAGCTTCATTTGTTGCTTCATATGAAAACTACATTCAGGGGAAGATATCTGATCCTGCTACTTTAGATGAAGATTACGATCAGATTGACCCTGATGATCTTGAAGATATGGATTTGCAATGGCAAATGGCCGTGATTACTAGACGTGTGAAGAGATTTATGAACCGAATAGGAAGGAAGTTTATAGGAAAGACTGTTGGTTTTGATAAGACCAAAGTGAGATGCTTCAACTGTCAAAGTTATGGGCATTTCGCTAGGGAATGTCAAAAACAAAAGCAGGAGACTTCGAGTCAGAGTTAAAACAATAGGAATGCATCAAACAACTCTAACTCTAGAGCGCTGATCTCTACAGCTAGAGAAGGTTCATATGACTGGAGTGTTCACTTGGAAAATGATGACAATGTCACTTAGGCATTCATGGCAGAAATTGCACCAGTTGATGATGGTGAAGCTACTGTGGGAGATGCTGAAGCAAAAGTGGATGTTGAGGCTGAGGTGAAAATAGAGAGTAAAGCTGAAGAAAAGAAGGTTGATCAGACAACAGATGCTGAAGAGGAAAAGCAAAAGTCTGACCATGAAAAGGAAGCTGAAGAAAAGGAAGCTGAATATAAAAGAGTGAAAGCTCAGCTTGCTGCGCTAATGGCCAATCTTGACAAACAAACAGGAGAGGTACAGTCTGATTATGTGTGTTTAAAATGTCGTGAACTACAGGGTGAGGTAGACAGGTTGTCAACTCAAAACCAAAGTTTGGTGGGCGCGATGACTAACATTAAAGAATCTAACTTTTTTGCTAAAAGAAACGAATCTTTATACTTGAAGAAGATAAAAGGTTATGAAAGTAAAATTGAAGCTTTAACCTGCAAACTAAACGAAAAACTTCAAGTCATAGACTTAGCTCATGAAATGATGGCTGAGAAAACAAAAGAGATTTCTAAAAAATGCAAAGAGTTGTCAGATGCACAACTCAAAATTGTTGAACTTTAAAAGAAATTAGGTCAATTCAGGGACTCTACTTTTGTTATGAAACATATGATGGGTGGCTTGAAGAAAAGTAACGACAAAACCAGTGTGGGATTCCATGGTTTCAATGAAGTTCCACCTCCTGTTAGTCATGACTATTCTTTCTTGCCTGATGAAGATGAGCTCATGGACTTTGGGTCAACATCACCAAGTAGTTCCACATCAAGTCAAGGAAATGTGTCTGAGATTGATGATGCTAAGAAGGATAATAACAGCAAACCTATTTTGAAAAGAAAACTTCATATCCTAAGAATAACAATACAACTTTTGTTAAAAATGTTAATTTTGTTCAAGGAAGTGACATGAAAAACGAAACAGTTGTTATTGAAAATGAATCTAATGTAGAGTTTGCTAAAAACAAGAACAAAGAAAATTCTGAAACTAAGCAAACTGAACCTAATCCTTCTAAGGCATCATCATCAAAACCAGAATCTAGTTCAAAGGCTTCAGATAAGAAGTCTTCGAAAAAGAGATCGTACTTCAAATGTCACACCAAGGGACATGTAGCTAGCTGCTGTCCTAACAAAAAGAGTGAAGCACAAATTAGTGAGAAACAGAGAGGGAAATCACCTGAGAAGAAAGGTGATAATGAGGAGAAAGTTGCAAATTCTCCAAAGAAATCTGCTCCTAAGCAACCAGAGAATGTTGCTGTTGGTGTAGATAAGGCTGACAAAGGAACTCCACAAGTTCCTCGTTTTCAAAGAAATCAACCAAGATTTCAGCCTAAATCTCCACCAGGCAGATATGAGAGACCTAGAAGCAGTTCATCTAGAATGGACAATTATAATTTTAATAATTTCAGAAGTCAAGGTCAATATCAAAATCGATACCAAAATAATGGTGGTCGAACTTTTTATAACAATGGCTTTAGAAATTACAACAATCATGCTTCTTGGAATCAAAATTCAACGTACCAAAATCAAAATTTTCAAAGGTCAAATAGTCCAAACACATTTAGGAACCCTCAGGACCAAAGACCTAGTGGAAATCAAAATCAAAATCAAATTCCATCAACAGGTCTGAGATCCAAGACTCTAGTTAGGAGTAACGGATATTGGATGGATGTTCAAGTAGTTGGTGAATTTGGACGACCCAAGACCATTAAGGCTTGGGTCCCCCAATCTAACTAATTTCTTGGTTGGTGTGTGCAGGAGCTGCTAAGGAGGATTATCAACTTATGGTATGTTGATAGTGGCTGCTCCAGGCACATGACGGGGGATGCGAGATTGTTAACTGAGTTTGAAGATTATGATGGTGGAAAGGTGAACTTTGCGGGTGCTAAAGGTGGTAGAATTACAGGACGAGGAAAAGTGACAAATGGGAAGATCACACTGGACAAAGTGAACTATTTTGAGCAGCTTAAACACAATCTGATGAGCGTGTCACAAGTCTGCGACAAGGGTCACTCGGTCCATTTTACCAAGAATGAAGCATTAGTGTTGAAACCAGGTTTGGTGATTCCGGACGATTGGATAGTGATGAGAGCGCCAAGGAGAAATGACACTTATGTCATGGACATAGGTGCTAAGGATCCAACTGCTGTGGTGGCGTGTTTACTATCAAAAGCATCTGAAGCTGAATCGATGTTGTGGCACAGACGCATGGCCCATATTCAGTATCGAAAAATGAATTACCTTGTTAAAAATGAGCTAGTGAAAGGGGTTCCAATGCAGAGGTTTCAAGTGGAAGATAAATGTCTTCCATGTCAAAAGGGAAAACAACACAAGAAACCTCATAAGTCTAATACAGTAAATTCCATAGATGCCCCTTATGAATTACTTCACATGGATTTATTCGGTCCAGTGAACGTGAGGAGCATAGGTGGAAAATACTATTGTTTAGTTGTTACAGATGATTACTCACGTTATTCATGGGTTTTCTTTTTAGGTACAAAAGATGAGACAGCGGAAATGCTTATAGATCTTTTTACAAAATTGGAAAACGTACATGATGCTAGGATCAAGAGGATAAGGAGTGATAATGGCACGGAGTTTAAGAATCGAATTCTGGATCTCTACTGTCTTCGAAAGGGAATTGAACATCAACATTCTGCTCCTTATACACCTCAACAAAATGGAGTCGCTGGGAGGAAAAACAGGACGTTGATTGAAGCCGCTAGGACGATGCTTTCAGATTCAAAGCTACCAGTTCTTTTCTGGGGAGAAGCTGTGAATACAGCTTGCTACGTCCTAAACAAAGTTTTGACTGTTAAAAGTTTTAATAAAACTTGTCATGAATTCATGTTTAACAAGAAACCTAACTTGGAAGGCTTTGAACCATTTGGATTACCCTGCACCATTGTGCGAAATAAAGATAAACAAAAAATCGGTGAGGTGGCTGACGATGGCTACTTTCTAGGCTACGTGCCTGGCACACCAAAGAAAAGGGTTTTTAATCTAAAAACTGGTAAAATTGAGGTTGTTTACAATGTTGAAATTACTACATACAAACCTCAACAATCAACGAGTGGTCCAGCTATATTATATGATTATGATAGTGTTTTAAAATCATTTAATATTCCTGAGTTTCCAAATGCAGATGATTCTCGTTTGATTCAAACAGTGATTGGTGAAGATGATGAAGGCGAGTTCATGCCTAGATCGAATGTTGATATGACAGATGCTACGGAAACTTCCCAAGGTGCGGTTGATCCTGATTCAAGCGATAGTGACTCTGAACCCAATCAGGGGGAGGATTTCATTAATCCATTTGCGGATCAGAACATTCAGGGGGGGGTGGATCAAACCTGGGTGACAATCTAGAAGTCGATGCTGTTGCTACTACACGAGCAAATAGAGATCTTCCCGTTGACATGATACTTGGAGATCCTACTGCAGGTGTTCAGACGAGGAGAAGCATAGCAGCAAATTATGGGTTATTTGTTTCGATTGAGAAGACTGGGATTGTGAACGAATGCTTGTATAGTTGCTTTATTTCCCAAGAGGAGCCAAAGAACATTCATATGGCTCTTAAAGACAATTCATGGGTTGAAGCTATGCAAGAGGAATTGGCCCAGTTTGAGAAGTTGAAGGTTTGGGAGTTAGTTGACCTTGTTAAAGGTGAAAGAGAAATTGGCACTAAATGGGTATTTAGGTGCAAGAAAGATGAAAGAGGGATAGTGACGCGAAACAAGGCTCGATTGGTGGTAAAAGGTTTCAATCAGCAAGAAGGGATTGATTACAATGAAGTGTTTGCACCAGTGGCAAGGTTGGAAGCAATTCGATTGTTCCTAGCCTTCGCATCATTAAAAGGCTTTAAAGTTTACCAACTAGACGTGAAGAGTGCATTTCTTTACGGGAAAGTCCAAGAAGTGGTGTATGTATCACAACCAGATGGGTTCGTTGATCCAGATTATCCAGATCGGGTTTACAAACTTGATAAGGCTTTGTATGGATTACATCAAGCTCCCAGGGTGTGGTACGAGACACTGTATACACATCTGATCAAGAATGGTTTTGAAAGAGGTCAGATTGACAATACACTTTTCATCAAGAGAAAGAAGGAAGATTTTCTGCTAGTACAGGTGTACGTGGATGGCATCATCTTTGGGTCATCAGATGAGAGCATGTGTAAAGAGTTCGAGCAGGTGATGAAGAGCAAGTTCAAAATGAGCGCTATGGGTGAGCTGTCTTACTTTCTGGGATTACAAGTTGAACAGAAGGAGGATGGGATGTTTATTCATCAAACGAAGTATGTGTATAACATTTTAGATCTGTTCAAAATGAATGATTGCTCTACTTTCAACACACCCATTTGCGAAAATCACAATCTTGGCCCAGATCATGAAAGCACTGAAGATGTTGATCCTACTCAATACAGGGCAATGATTGGTTCTCTAATGTACTTGACTGCTTCAAGACCAGATATCATGTTTGCAGTATGTCTGTGTGCCAGATATCAGGCTAATCCAAAAGAGTCACACATGAAAGCGGTGAAGCGTATTCTTCGTTACTTGAAGGGGAAACCTAAACTTGAGTTGTGGTATCCAGCCGATAGTGATCTGAATTTTGTCACTTACACTGACTCAGACTTTGGAGGATGCAAGTCGAGCAGAAAGTCTACAACAGGTGGTTGTCAGTTCTTAGGAGGCAGGATTGTGTCTTGGAAATGCAGGAAGCAATCTTGTGTGTCTACCTCTACGTGTGAAGCTGAATATATTGCTGCGGGTAGCTGCTGCTCTCAGGTTCTCTGGATACAACAGCAGATGCGTGATTACGGTTTAGATTTCACTTGTACTCCTATTATGATAGACAATAATGCCACTATTTCAATAACTAATAATCCCGTGAAACACAGTCGCACAAAACATATTGACATACGTCATCATTTTATACGGGATTGTGCTGAAAAGAGACTAATTGAATTTCATCGAGTCGACACACTAGATAACCTGGCAGATCTTTATACTAAAGCTTTTGACAGGGCTCGCTTTGAACATTTAGTCGAACTCAACGGGATGAGGAATCCTGAATAACTGGTTTTTCATAAGAATTTTGTAAATATTTTATTGTTTTCTTAAAAATCAAAATAAAAAAAATAGAAAACCACAAAAATACAAAAACATTGAAAAATAAAAAATATAAAAAAATATAATAGAAAATCAAAAATGAGTTATCACTGTGTGAAAAAGAAGAAATGATAGTACATCGGCAAGTTAGACTGTCACACTGAAAATGAATTAAATTGCTTAAGTGTGATAGCAGCTTCATCATATGATGTACCAGTAGGCAAAAAGTATGAAATAATCAACTTACCAATGTGATATAAACCTAAATAAACTGAATATGAGTGGGGAACACATCAGTGGTGTATGGTTTAATGACCTTAAATTTTGCGTTGATAGATTGCCAAAATCTGAAGTTTTGGGTCTTTATACTGTTATTTCATCTGGGGATATCAGGGTTGTCCTTCTGCTGCATCCAGATACATGCTGACCTAGGCACAACCAGGATATCTTAAAAGAGCAAAAAATGCCAAATCCCATATATGAAGAAGCTCTCATAGAGAGTCATTCAAATGTGCAAAATGCATAAATCGTACCAAAAATGGTATTTGTCATAGCACTCGTTAGATATTTTGGTCTCTTTATTGTACGGAAGTACTGACCTGATCACCAATTATCTAAACGTTGAAAAACAAAACGGATGAATTCAGTATACTCACTTACTACGATGAATCTTTGTGCATACCTTGATCGCGGGGGTATATCCTGAAGTGGGACACACTAGTATATCAGTAATAATATTACCATAACGTATCATATGGTAATGGTACTTGAAATGTTCATGCATTTTGTTTAAGTGGACAAACATACTGTTAATCGTCTTGGACTGCTTTTCACGAAAAATTAAATAAAGAATTATCTAATAGTGTGAAAACAGTTTGATTGTGCTGATATGATCTTCTTACCAAGGATTCTCACCAAAATAGAGTGTTTATTGCTTTTGTTATTTACTTGCTTTCAGAAAATACAAAAATCCAAAAATAGTGTCTTTTTCTGTTTAAAATTCTTAACGTACGGAAAACTGTTATTCTTGGAGGAATTGTTACTGATAAGGGGAGACGGTGTTGGAAAGTGAGTTCAAAATTTTAAATCATGCGGGTTATAGGGTGTGTGATTAAAAAGTTTTGCGTGTTGGTGATAAATTGAAAATGCTTAATCTGTGATATAATCTCTTGAATAATAATAATTTATTTAACTGTGTTGAAAAATTCTTATGGTTTCTCGAGATGTTTGTTTTATAGTACACAGATTGAAGTTGTATGTTGCTGAGAAGTTAAAGTGTTGAGTTGCTGTGAAGATGAGAGTTTGATTGGATGCATGGTAGAACCTCCTTTTTACATTGCAAACAAGTTGAAGAGTTTGAAGATTTCTATACATATGCTGAACTGGAGTTTACTCAAACGCTAAAGTTTTTGAAGATTTGGTGATTGGATGCATCAGCTTAGGGGGAGTCTGTTGCTGACAGAAGCTATTGAAGCTGAAGCTATCCAAAGACCAAAGACAGTGCAAGATTACATGAAGATTGCAAGATGACTGAAGACAAAGTTATTTTATGAAGCTATTGTCAAGGGGGAGTTTGTTGGTGCATATTTGTGACAACAGCTTAGATTTGGTCTTTGGATATCTTGTAATTAGTTAAACGATAAATGGTTAGCGGGTTTATCTTTGTAATAGTTAGTTGTAATGTTTGGGCTAACAAATCCCACATGTCACACCCCAACCGATGGCGGAATCATCGGGGCGCGGCACTAGGCGAATCAGATTGCTCAAGAGAATCCATAACAACTATATTGCGATAATATTTAATACATTCATTATCCCATACTAACAAATAATACAATCACATAAGTTATCACAGATTTATTGTCCTCTCGAACAATGCAAATCCGACAACCTAGATTTTAGTTGAGTTTCTAGACTTCCTAGCTTGATTTGATATAGTCTGCGATCTAACCTGCAACATACGTTAAAATATTTGTCAATACACAAGTATTGGCGAGTATACAGGTTTGATAAGTAGCATAATAGATAAAAGTGTAGCGAATTTCTATATGCATAAACGTAATACACAACATATATACTCACAAAACTGATACTACCAACTAAGTCCTCGATGCTCGAATGTACGATGGCATAACTAGACCCCGTCGGGCGCAATAGTACTATACTAGTCGTGGTGGGACGTCGCGAGTATAATCCTTAGCACATATGCAACTAGCATCACGTATATCTACGCATAACAGTTATTCGCAAGTGATAATTCGATTGATTGAATAGTTCGTTTGATGAGTTTGATTTGTTAGAAACGTATGTTACACCCAAAATTCGATTAAAAAGGGGTCAAGTATACTCACAATGCGTATTTAGCGAGGATACAACTTGATTGAGTCGGTTGCGAGTACGCCTGTATTGATCCTTGAAGAGTAGAGTAAACGAGGTACGGTTAAGCGAGATTAGTCTTGAAAAGTTACTCATTAGGTCGAATGGTTCTCATCCGTGCGGATTGACATGTTATCCGTCCAGATGACAAGTCATCCGTCCGGATGACAAGTCATCCGTCCGGATAACAGGTAATCCGTGCGGATGATGGTTGATCCGTGCGGACAATGTGTCATCCGTGCGTATAAGGGTTGATCCGTGCGGATAATGTGTCGTCCGTGCGTATAATGGTTGATCAGTGCGGATAATGTGTCCTCCGTGCGGATAATGGTGGTTCGTGCGGACAGATGTAGTTCGTGCGGATCAACATGTTATCCGTGCTGATTGCTATGTCTTCCGTCCGGATGACATGTATCCGTTCGGATGACATGTATCCATGCGGATTACATGTGATCCATGCGGACAATACGCCTGATTCGCATTTTAATTACTGTTTCAGAGTGTTTATCGAAAGGAAAACGTGTAAAGTCACCGGGACAGTGTAATCTCGCCCTAACACTTGAAGTTCCGTCAATTCCGACCTGTTCTAACGGCCGGGAATCACCCCGTTCCATCAGATCTGGCCGTTCGTGATGGTTCTTCATGGTTAACTCGAAATTGCATAGATTTAGGTGAGATTTGTCATTAAATCATGTGGAAATCACCCGGATCTGAGTCGTTTATAGAGAAATGAGACCCCAACTTGAAGTTCATAAGAACTCTTGGTGACATCACCTCAAAATGTCTCAAATCCACAGATTTCACGGTTAGAATTTGAGTTTTAAAAGATAGAACGATGTAGAATTTAGTGTAGATTGTAGAAGTACAGGTTTTAGGTTGAAATCTTACCGGAATCGCGAGGAAATCGAGAGAAAAGGGTCTTGGAGCGTGTTTGGTCGCGTAGGAGCTGTCACATCACTGTTCAAGTGATGTGACATGGTATTTATAGGCCACAGAGGAGAAGAAGGGAGTTCTGGCCCGGATTGCCCATCCGTCCGGATTGCCCATCCGTGCGGATGGCCCATCCGTCCGGATGGCTATCCTGACGCGTTGGACTTCTACGTTTTGATCGTTTTGATAGTTTTCGAAGTGCGTACCTTACAAAATTAATTTATATTATCATTATATTTTTATTATATATATATATATATATATATATCACTAGGGGTCGTATTTACGTATCCATAATCCAAAGTCTCGATAATTAGCAATCGGTTTCCGATTCGAGTATGCGATTATAAACGACGTTTCACGGCCATCAAGGAGGGTAGTATAGGTCCTCTCTCGACGTCATCGTGAACGTTATTGCGAGTTGTGCCACAATGACTGACGGGGTACCATTCACTCATTCTGTCATCATCGTCATGACGACTGGAGTTGTAGCACTCACCCGAGAGTCCTTGTTAGCGTTAATTGTTTACGTTCGACACATCACGGCCACTGAGGAGGGTAGAATAGGTCCTCACTCAATGCCTCCGTGAGTGTTGGTGTGATAATAGTGTAGTATAGTGATATTGTATTTCGAAAATATGCGATCATCCTTCGAATATCGATATATATACGATATGGTTACATTATGATCCGAATCTCTGGTGCTAGGCGTAACGAGTACAACGAGTAGTAACAACGCACAAAAGTGCGGGTTGTTACACCACACAATTGGGTGTATGGGGGCGAATTGGGCTTAGACAAATTCGCAGCCCATAAGGTTTTATCCTAGCCCAAGTAGCAAACCTTGTGTTATATAAACAAGGTTATGCTTTAGGGTTTAGGTTGATCAGCCAAAAACAGAGTTTGAGAGAGAATTCGTGAGAGATACTGGTCTTGGACGAATTTGTGGGTAGTGTTAGGGATCTTGATTGATTGTAATCAGTTTGATAGATAATCAATAAAGATCCGGTTTGATTGTGAATTCTGTTATTCTACTTGTTTCTGTGATATTCTGATCAAGAGGATTCCGCACTCTTGATTGGATTGACAATTCTGTGAAGATCCATACGAATAGGGGACCTACATAACGATTTCGAACTCTATATTCTATTATCAAACTTGTTTGCTCACCTTTACACTATGTGTATTGACTTTTATTTTAATGTATGTGACAGGTTCTTAGGATGCTTATCTGCTAGGAAATCGAGGCTAGAATAAGGCTCAAGAGGCCAACAAATAGTTGTCTGTACAAATGAAATCAAGAGTCTCTAGAAGCAGATAAACAATTGGGCCTATTGAAAAATCTGAGTTGTCGGAATAGAACCATTTGCCTAGATTTTGTATGTAATAATTTGTTTACCTTTTGAGACATGGTATGGGACATGTTATTTTAAATTGATTGGTAATGATAATTGTTATGGAAACTTCTGGACAATCTGTTTCGCTCAGTGCCATGCCCCGATGTTTCCGCCATCGGTTGGGGTGTGACAGATTGGTATCAGAGTCATAACTATAGGGAATTAAGCAAGACTCGACCTAGTCCGGGTCGAAGTCTTAGAGACCTAGACTATAGTTAGGAACCAACAGACCGACTTGTGCATATCCAGTAGGGGTCATGTACAAGCCTACTTTTCGCTATTCTCGCCTATACTACACTATCACTGCACTCGAATTTTCAATTTTGAATAAGCGATTAAGTCAAGAATAGGTGTGAAAACCGCAAACTCTTGACTAAAACTCACTTGATCAACACGCATTTTATTAATCAACGGGGAGAATTATGCCAAATCAGGAATGAAATCCATATTTTGATGAATAATCTCCTCTATTTTATTAAAAATAGGAATGAATTTGTTAAGCCAGAGGTGAAACCCTAACCTTGATGACTTGTTCCGACCTTTACTTGGTTTTACAAAACTCTCACCAAAGTCTCGACGGACTCCAACGACCTGAAATCACGATATGACTAACGGGAAGCGTGCCAAATGCCCAAGAATCGAGGCAAGAACACGAGTCCTGAAGGTTGAAGAGTGTACAACAAGTCCTTGAGAATATTCAAATCACTTTGGATAGTCAAAGTCTAATAGCCGCAGACGATCTATTTCTCGATTTTTATGTGTTTCAATTCTGAGCCAGCAACTGTTGACTCTGATGATTTGTCAATTTTATGTGTATGTATGTGCATTTACCTGTTTATGTTTATTTGTCAGCGTTTTGAGGTACTACTGGTTTTGATCTAACGCCTTTCTGCTTCCGCGAATCACACAACACACTACACGACTGCTGACAAATCGCTAAATTATGGACACGCTTATACGATGCTACTCGATGTGTAAAACGCGATCGCTATATTCGAATCATCGCGGACTTTGAAGGATAGGTTTATGTATTCTGACTGCATCTGGTGATCAAATGCGTATGTGCCTATGTGCTTCTGTGCTCTACGTGCTTATGTGCTTATGTGCTTACGTGATTACGTGCTTCTGTGATTATGTGAATCTGTGATTATGCGCCTATGTGTTTTAAGATGCATGTTACATTGCGACCCTAAGCTTTAGTAAGTGTTGGACGTGTGAGGTGAGATTCAACTATGATGTGTCTGAGACCTATGACGATGTCTGTTGCAGACAATGTCAACTGGACCATCATCAGGATCCCGCCACCCACCACTTTCATGCCAAGAAAAGAGAGACAAACGTCTTGCTGCTATCATCGTTAAACAATTAGCAAACGCTGTGAGTGATGTCGACGAGAACGTCAGCAAATCATCTGAGGAGTCGAAAACCGGAGCTCCTAAAGCTACCCCCAAAGCTGCCTTCAGTTTCAAGCAGTTCAAGGCTTATGGGCCAAAGGAATTCACTGGCGAGGAAGGCCTTACAGCGTTGTTCCAATGGTTTGATTCCATTGAGGTCACTCTGCGACAGAGCGGTTGCCCTGACGATCTCCGCACTCTAAATGCTTCTGGCGTCTTCCAGTCCCGCGCACTAGACTGGTGGACGGCCGAAAGAAACAAACGAGGGAACGATGCAGCTTACGGTCTATCGTGGGACGAGCTCAAGGAGGTCATGCTGGAAGAATTCTGCCCTCCTCATGAACGCCAGAAGATAGAAGATGAATTCTGGCACATAAAGCAGAGGGATGGCGAAAATGCTGCTCTAACTGCTCGATTCAAGCAGCTCAGTATCATCTGCCCTGATCAAGTGAAGACTTCTGACATGGCAATCACGAAGTATATCCGAGCCCTGCCTGACTGTGTTGCAGATTTCGTGCAAGCGGCTAAGACTAAGTCGATCGAAGAGACCTACTTACTGGCCGCTGAAATCAACGAAAAGTGGGTCAAGGCTGGTGTCTGGGATAAAGCTTCGAAGTACCTGCATCAAGCTACCACCGCCGCTCCAACTGCCGAAACCGCCGCCGCTCAATCATTAAAGTCCTCACGCCGCAAGAAGAAGAACAACAACGGCAGCTCCAGCAACAAGAATTGTGTTGTCACTACCACTGCTGCTCCTCTCCAGGCCGTACCGGCCCAACATCAGTTTCATCATCGACCAGCATCAGCTACTTATGCACCACCAGCAAAGCGTGCATACACAGGCCCCCACCCGGCTTACCCAATTTGTTCTTATCATCACCCGGTGGGTCTCGCCTGTCGTTTCTGCGCTCACTGCAATATATACGGCCACTTCACCGCTAATTGTCGTACTGGTCCCCGTCAAGCCCCAGCTCAAGCCACCGCTCATCAAGCTCTGCTCCCAGCCCCGCAAGGCCAACAAGAAGCCCAGGCACCCGCGATCAACGCCCGAGTCTGCTTCGCATGTGGTGATCCCAACCACTTTGCGAACATGTGCCCGAACAGGGTTGTGAAACAAGTGCCCCAGCAGCAGCAGCAACAACAACAACAACAGCCTCAGCAGTAGCAATAAGCCGCACGCGCCAGAACTTTCAACATCAATGTGTGCCAAGCCCAGGCTGACAACAATGTGGTCAATGGTACGTTCCTTGTGAATGGTATTTATGCTTCATGTTTGTTTGATACTGGAGCCGATAATTGCATTGTGTCGTTCGAATTCGAGAAACTACGTAGTCGTAAACGCTCCCATCTCCCCTCGACGTTCGATGTTGAAGTCGCCACTGGAAGAACTGTCGCCGTTAATTCTGTTCTTCGTGATTGTACTCTTGAGCTCAACAATCACATCTTCCCAATCGAACTTATTCCGATGCAACTCGGAAGTTTTGATGTCATAGTAGGCATGGACTTTCTTCGCGAAAACCATGCTGAAGTTGTGTGCTTTGACAAGATGATTCGATTCTCGCTCGCGAGTGGTGATCTATTGTGCGTCTATGGTGAAACTACTTCGAAGGGTCTCAAACTCATGTCATATGTTGAAGCTAGCAAGTATCTCCGCAAGGAATACAGAGCTTTCTTGGCTAACATTGTAGTAGCGGAGAAGGAAAAGAAAGAGAAGGGGGTAAACCAGGTACCTGTTGTTCGTGAATTTCCTAATGTATCCCCTGACGACCTTCAAGGGTTACCACCACGTCGTGATATCGACTTTCGTATTGACCTCATTCCCGGAGCCAATCCTGTTGTTAAAGCTCCTTACCGACTCGCGCCGTCCAAAATGCGTGAACTCTCAAACCAACTCCAGGAATTACTTGAAAAAGGCTTCATTGTGAAAGAACCTTTGAACGTGTGAAAGAATGTCTTGACACGTGTCATAACCTTTGAACGTGTGAAAGAATGTTCTTGAAGGACTAAAGTTGACAAACAATGAAACTATGTAAATATAAGGGTTCAAAGTGTCAACAATGAATAAATATACTTTACAATAACCCTACATGATGTTTATAACCTTAAACGAATGGATCATGGATCATACGGAGCGAATTGTGAAAGAAAGTGAGAGATTACAAACTACAGGGGTTAAATGTGTCAACATGTTAAAGATATACCTCTGAGTGACCTTTAAGCAAACCCGAAGCCTTGTAACGATTAATTATGCTCACTAGAATGCACCATAAAAATTTCACCAAGTTTCGTTATCGTATGAGAAAGTTATGATAAAATTCGTGTGTGAGGGTTAGAATCGTCAACATAGAAAATTAGGGCTTTTCGGGTGATCACAAAGTTACCCGAGGACTTGACAAAGTGGGTATAAGTATTAAAGCCCCCATATGTCAAATATAAAGCCTCTTATTGCAAGAAATAACCCGAAAACGACCTTTCGGGGGACCAAGGACCAAAACGCAATAACGAAAAACATGTTAACCTGATCAGATGGGCCACGCGGCCCGCCTCATATATGTAAAAATCCAAAGCGGGCTGCCTGAGACCTGCAGACGCGAAATATAACAGCCAGCTGCCTGTTGCTGTCATAACCGACTTAAAACACCGGATTTCGATTCTATGGGCTTGTCTATACTGGTATATAGCTTATAGTGGACACATGCATACATCTTGGATCATCCTAGACCCATTTGTCATCAAATTAGAAAGATCAAAGTTCTTATAAAAGTCACAAGTTACAACATCCAAACATATTTCAACTTCTGGACATTTTGAGGAGCTCAAGAACTGATACAAGACTTCCCAATCATCCATTAGACGTATGTAAGTGCTCTTGACCCTTCTCGATTGGGTTATGCTTAGTTTATAGCCTAGAAGTCAAACCGTCGTAATTATGGTTTGACTTAGCGATAAATCACAAACGGACCAGAGTTTTGTCGAAACGAAAGATGTTACAATTTGGTAATTATATGAGCAATTAACCCTTAAAAGGGCACTCTTTGATACCCGTTCTAACTATGTCGTTTGTCGAGTCAAACTTCTTCCGAAAAAGTCAACCGAACCATCAAACATGTAATTAACGATACAGAGGGCGTGTAACCTATTTTAACATACATATAACCTGAATATAAGTATAATAACATGTCTAAACTTGTTTGGTTCGACAACTTTCTGTTTTGAACCGATTCGGAGCCGAAAGTCGCATAGTTTGACTTTCTTCTTTGACTTCGATTCTGACCCGGTTTAGATAGGTTTAGACATGCCTTAAAGTTCCATTAGGACCTAGTTACATGTTGGTATAACCCTCTGCGTTTATACCACTTGAAACCTCGATTGTCCGAGGTTCCGTTAATTGCCTAAATAATGACCATAATACCCTTATAGCCATAAAACGAGATTTTTAGAAATATGAAAGTACAATAATCTTAGTTACTGATTATTGAACATGTCTGCAAAATTTCACGTCAATCGGAAGTCTAGATTAGGAGTTATGCTTAATGACGTATTTATAAACACTTTTATTAATTAAACGACGTCATTAGCATAAAGCCTATCTAAACCAAATTTTTGACACCAAACCTTTTACCCACTGATGTTAAATAATATTTTAGGATTTTTGAAGATTTTTAATTATTTTTAAACTGATCATAAGTTAGGATTAGTGCCTTGATTCGGTAAATACCGAATATACCCTTTTCGGCCATAAAATGAGTTTTACAAATCCTTTTGATGCCAATCCAATTGCTACTGATTTTAAATATTAAATGGAGTGTTTTGAAACTGTTTAACTGATCAGGAAACTCATAATCCTATTTTAACTCGTACGTCGCTTAAAACGGCTTTATACGCGTATTATACGCATAGTTAGGGTTTAAAACTATTTTGGCATATAAGACTTATAACCAAATGTTATAACCTGTTAAAATAAACCATTTTACTGATGTAATCAGACCCAGATCATAGAAGATAAATTAATTCCTTTTATAATCTTTAAAATGACCAAAATACCCCTACGGGACTTAATATGAGATTAAACTCGTTTTGGGCATAACGGAAGGTATCCTACTGATATCACAACATATTTAAGGCATGTTAACTTAGGAAACCTGTTTAGGACTCTTATGGTTACCCGTTACGCTTCATACGCGTTCGGTTCGGTTTATGTAACTAGTTTACATAAATTAGCCGAAACGGGTCAAACCTTATCGGTTTTATCTCAAAGTCCAGAATGTGTATAATATACCCATATTATACAAGTCTCTGAACTTGTCAGGTCTAAATCAGATTCTATTCCGGTCTCCGCCTTATCATGCGTTTGAACCGTATCTTCCTTTTGAAAACTAATCGGTCTAAGTCAAGGCTTAATTCAAAGATCCGTTAGGATTCTAATAGGTTATTAAAAACCTTCGTTCCAGATTTAGGAGCCCAGTAAAAGCTATCTATACTTCCTGATTTGATACGGCTGGGATTGAATTTATATTTAGCTCAGGTAAATACTTTTAACTTATTTTCCCTATACGAGCTTGGGGTACGGTATATAAAATACCGCTTGGTCGGGCATTGAATCTTTAATTGTATGATGATTAAAGTATTGAGATGTTCCGTTTAATTTGTTTTGTTTGCTTAAAGCCTTTGGGGGTTAATGACCGTTGTCCCGGATATCCCTGGCATCATTTTACGAAATGGCCACGACCTTAGCACACAGGTGTAGGCGTACACCTGTCAGTGTCTCATAATTAAAGTGGTGTGTCCATTAATCTTTAACCCGGCTCGATCCGGGCTACTGAACGCATAAGAAACATGTAAATCCTGTACAAGTTTATATATTTAAATAAGTAACCCAAGTTATAAAAATATTATTTGTGCCATGTGCATTCAAATCAATCATTTTAGAAACCTTTTCAAATGAGTCGGTTGATTGTATTTACCAGTGTAAACTGACGTATTTTCCCAAAAAAGGCTAAGTGCAGGTACTAATCGGAATTGGCTGGCTACTCCTAGCATCAATAAAGAGTTTCGCAAGCTTAGATGCCTAAAGTCTGTTGAACAGTGTTATTTTATTTTCGATCCGCCTGTGGATCCTTTACTTCCGTTGTAATACTTTGATGTTACACTATTACGGACTGTAATATATTTATCCTTTTGCTTCCGCTGTGCATTTATATATTGTGTTGTTTGACTATGATGTTGCCAACCACGTCACGTTACTCCCCTACCGGGCCCACCGGTAACATGTGGAAATTTGGGGTGTGATTTCCGGTAACACGTGGAAATTTGGGGTGTGACAGGTTGGTATCAGAGCCAACATTGAGTGAATTAAACACTATCTTTTTGTGTTTAATCTCAATGACACATTAGCACATTCCTAGACCTTCTGAGTCTAGACTTAACATAGGAATATTCTAAATCCTTATCTGGAAATTCTGCTTCCAAAAATTTTTATATATTGGATACGTCGCCAAGCGAAGAAGCCGTAATAGGAATCCTCCACACCCGGAGCCTTAATTTGCTGACCTTCGTACAGCGGCTAGGACGAAACATGCAACCAAGGAGAAAGCATTCAGAAATAAAATGAAGAAGAAACTCCTTTTGCTTAAGATCGTTTCCTTAATAGTCCTTCTAAGGACATAATTACCTTTCAGTTCCTTCGAGGACAACATTATTCCTTTCAAGTCCCGTCTAGGGCACATCTGTATTTTTTATTTTATAGTGGAATAATTAACTTTAAATTTTCATTCAAACATTCTTTTTATAAGATCTACCTTTATATAAAATGGCAAAATCTAAAAAGGACGAGACCTAGCCACGCATTATTTTGAGGCAGGGCAAAGATGGTAGTTCCATAATTAGATTCAGATCCATATTTAACACCTCAATTTAGGATTGTTCTGCGTTAAATATTAATAAGAATCTTAAGAGTGAAACCTAGCCTTCGGGTCATTTTAAGGCCGGGCCATGATGGTAAGACCTGTTTAAAAGATTCGAATCCCTGTTAACATCTGTAAATATGTTAACACTCCTGACAGACGTGATTCATTAAAATCACACACGTCATTCTTATTAATGGATTCTTCAAAAGATTCCTAACCCAATGTAATGATCTCTGAATCATGGGTTTAGATCATCACTTGAGATGATCATATTTTGACCATACGTGGTAATATAGCGCCTACAGGCCCTGCTCATTTCCATATGAGCCAAAAGACAGTGGTAGCGATGATTCCCTGTCAGATAAAGGTAATGAACTAGGTTCAAACCTTTATGCTTTGATTCTCTGAAATCATAGCTTATAATTTATAAATGTCCTTGTGACTAGGTCTGTTGTGCCAGAATACCTTCATGCCTTGATTCTCAAAAATCATGACTTATAAATTAAACTTGTCTACGCGACTAGGCCATTTGTGCTATTACTAACTTATAAATTAGGATTCATGATAAAAATCCTGAATAAAATAAATATCATTCCTTTCCTGCCAATATAGATATTAAAAGAGAATCTTAAAAAGGTTTGACCTAGCTTGAATGTCAATTGAAGACCTAGCTAAGATGGTAAAATCTGTTTAAAAAGAGATTCAGATCCTTGTTAACACTTGAAAATGTGGTAACACTCTCGACAACCGTGATGCGATAAAATCACACTTGTCATCCTTATAATAGGAAGTTTCTAAATCCCTTATTTAGCGTAAATGATCAATAGGAATCATGGCTGGTAAACGTCGAAAATGATGTACGCATCAAAACATCCATTTGGGATGTATACATACGAGTAAAGATGAATACATGAAAAAGATAGTTTTATTTCATAACTTCTTGTCAAGACAATGAACTATGAAATTTTCCGACCCAAAGGAATCATCGATTATGTTTTAAAATTTCCCTAGTGACAAGGTCTCTGAGCCATCATAAGTCCTTTGGAACAAGCCCTTGTGCTATATATAAAAGATGTCAGTATGACATTGGCAGTCGTGACTTATGTCCCCTGTCTGATAAATATGAAGGATTATATTCCGCTCAAATGCCAAAGATGGTTTATTTAAACTTAGGCAAAACATAATCAAATAGATTAAATTCTATCTATTGGCCTATATGGTTTAATTGCGCCATGGCTATTTATTCATCAAATTCGACAATTCACTATATGATTAAACCAATTGTTTCTACTTGGATAGTAGCCTTCAAAGCTTCACCATGGCTGACTCCTCTGAAGCTCACCATCATCCAGTTAATCAGAATGATGATGCAAGACTGAACTTAATAAGCACCGAGTTACAGGCTATGATAAATACAGCCGTAAGCAACGCCATGGACCGTGTGTTGAAGGATTATAAGCGAATGTGCGATGATACCCCAAATAAAGGTTACAAAAAGAGTAAGACCGGTTCAAGCTATAACCAGTCCAAACCAAAGGGGGCAAAGCCCGAATGCAATAACTGCAGGAAGCAACATTCTGGAAAATGCACCATCGACCCACGTGCTAATTTATGTGGAATTTGCAAAACCAAGGGTCACAAGACCTTGGATTGCAAGAAATTGGAAGAAGCGACCTGTCATGGCTGCAGCGAAAAGGGCCACATCAGTACTAATTACCCTAAGGCTGCCAAGAAAGGAGCAGCTAAGTATGGCAAGTATTTAAAGGACAAACAGCAGTCAGATGAAAAACCCAAATGCAAAACCTGCAAGAAATAGCACTTCGGGAAGTGCAGGTATGGATCGAACTCGCATACACAGTCGAGAACTTTTGCATGTGGGATCTGCAAGTCCAAGGAGCATAAGACCTTGGATTGTAAGAGATTGGGAGACGCAACCTGCTATGGTTGCAATGAAAGAGGGCATATTAAGACCAACTGCCCTAAATACGCTAAAAAGCTTGAGGAAGTTAAAAAGATTAAAGCTGGAAGCTCTCAAATGGATGCTCAAGAGACTGTTCAGGATAACAATGTCACAACAGGTACTTTCTATATCAATAACGCTCATGTTAGAGTATTATTTAATTCAGGTTCAGATAAGTCTCTCGTAGACAATAGATATTGTAAATCATTAAATCTGCCTGTTAAAACTCTAAGCGTTAAGTATGAAGTAAAATTGGCCGATAGTACCTCAGAGACTAATTCAGCAATATTAGATGGATGTTTTATATCCATTAAGAGTTACCCTTCTCCATTGTCCTTGTTCCGTTAATAACAGGACTCTATATAGTAATAGGTAAGGATTTGTCGTCTTGTGACCAAGCCCATATTGTGGGTGATAAGAAGCAGTTAATTATCAAGACTGTCATTTTGAAGGTTTGCTTCGGATCAGAAGATCCATGCGGCCCGCGTAAGCCCTGGGTGATACCTTACGCGGCCCGCGTCAAAAAAATGGTGGAACCGGCCGTCCCCGGAATCGAACCTGGGTCTAGGCCGCACCCTTTCGCGCGCCTAGCCAACCGAGCTAGGTGCCTAGTTTGTGAAAATTTCCAATCCGATTAAATATAAGCACATGTACAATAACTTCCTTACTTCTTACTATAAGTCACCTACTTATCCTTCTTCTGTTAACTAAGTATTAGAATCCAAGATTTTATCTCTATGTTTTAATTACTCTTGGCTTGCTTATGTTGACTAAACACTAGAAAGGATGAAGTAGAAACCATTAAGTATATCGGTGGTTATGCTAGAAAGGACATGGTAAGGTATACGTCACAGTCATTTGATGGCAATACTCTTAATGAGTAAGGACATTAATGAAATCCTCAAGTAGGATCCTCTTATACATTATGGAACGGTCCAAGTTTTAAGGACCTTATTAGAAAAACCTGATATCCGTTTCGCGAAAAAGGGAAAAGACGGAATAAGAATTTTCTGACTCTCGCCATAAAAGTTCTAGACTGTCGACAGTGTGTCGCAAATTTTAATTCATTGGCTGAGATAGTACCCTATTAAAGCACATAATTATTAGTGGTTAGCATT